>OV884059.1:136442510-138942510 GCA_930367215.1 Pollenia angustigena
CTACTCCTCCGTCCAGCATACATCCGTATGAGATTAGGGGTTCGGCGCCTGTGCTCGTTGCCATTCCATTTTCGCCCTCAGAATAGATTCAATTGCACGTGAATATTGCTTCCATTTCTCCGGGGTTGATAGCATTAAGTTAAATATATCAGCTATCTTGATATTCTCAGACAATTCCTGAAATATGTTTCCTCTGCTCCTCGAAAAGCCGCATTTTACAACAGTATGTTCAACGTTGTCCTCGGAGCTACAGCAGAGGTCGCAAACATCCGATTCCCTCTTCCCGAAACGTTTTAGGTATGTTCCAAAGTTGCCATGCCCACTAAATATCTGGGTAAGAAAGTAGTTAATTTCCCCATGTTTTCTATCCATCCAAGGCCCTATATTCGGAATAAGAGTGTGGGTATATCTACCCTTATCCGTTTCATACCATAGTACTTGCCAAGCTTGGAGCAGCCCATCCCTTGTATCATCTTTTATACGTGTCTTTTCTCTACCATCGAAGTTTTCACCCGCATGTGTTATATTTTCTCGTCTTTCATATATTTATTTTCTTTCGGTCAGTAACAGATCGATCGGTGGTACACCAGCGAGTACAGCCACGGCCGCGCTGGATATAGTCCGGTATGCTGACGTTATTCGTATCGAGCAAGTCCTATGCACTTTTTCCAGGATATCCCTTAGTTTCCTGTTGTTTTTGACAGCATCACTGAAAGCAGGAGCTGCGTAAAGCACCTGTGAGTATGCTACCGTGGCAATTAATCGTCTGGTGGTTTGTCCTGGACCCCTAATATTTGGCATTATTCTGGCTAGCTTCGCCGCTGTTCCCAGAGCTTTTTCAGTTACCATCCTAATGTGTGGTTCAAAAGATAACTTGTTATCCAAGATTACTCCCAAGTATTTCAAGTTTTTGTTGATAGTCAGCTCATATCCTTCGACCTTTAGTATCGGATATCCGAAAGATCTTCGTTTGGTTACAAGAATTGCTTCCGTTTTATTTGCCGCAAGTGTCAGACCCTTAGATCTCAACCACCTACTAACTCTCGCTAGACAGTCATTTGTCACTATCTCTATCAACGGTGTAGAGGGTTGGTCCACTAATAGAGCCACATCATCTGCGTAAACTATTAGTTTCGAACCCACTGGTAAGTTCATACTCAACAGCCCGTCATACATTAGGTTCCACAGGAATGGACCAAGAATAGAGCCTTGTGGGACACCAGCAGACACTTCGTAATAGTTTACTCCACCTTCTATTTCATATTCCAGTATTCTGTCCTGCAGATAACTATCTACCATCCTGATCAAGTATTCCGAAAAATTTCGATCTCGCATTGTTTGACGGATTACATTCCAGCTCGCAGAATTAAAAGCATTTTTAATGTCCAGAGTTACGATGGAACAGAATCTCATATTCTCCATGGCTTTCCCCGCAGTATTCACAACCTCACGGATAGCACCAATAGTTGATTTTCCTTTTACAAACCCAAACTGCATGTTTGAGAATCCGCCGTTTCTATTTATTTCAATCTCAAGTCTATTCAGTAGTTATTTCTCCAAGAACTTTCCACAGGTATCCAATAGACATAGGGGTCTATATGAAGATGGATTATTCAGTGGCTTGTCAGCTTTACGTAGCAATACAAGGTATTGTTTTTTCCACGCCCTTGGAAAGATTCCCATTTTAAGGCAACGGTTGAAAGTATCCTTAAATATATCGGGCCAATGCTCACACACCAGGGACACGATCTCGTTCGGGATCCCATCTGGTCCTGGTGCCTTGCGTTTTTTTAATGTGCGACTTACATCAATTACCTCTTTGTGCGAGAAAAGGTCACAATCCTCTGCGCATTGAGGTAAGGAAAAGTTATAACCATCCCTATCAATTTTGGGGAAAAGTGTGCTCACTATAGTATATGCCCAAGTTGGGTCTCTTATGCCTGGAATTGTGCTTCGATTTCCTAGTTTCCTCATTATTATTCGATACGGAAGTCCCCAAGGGTCCTTATTTATTTCGTCACATAGAAGTTCCCACGATTTTTTCTTCGAATCTTTGATCGCCATTCTAAGGCTTTTTCTAGCTTTTCTATACGCTTCTATTACCGCTAGGTCACCTTTGCTTCGCGTGGCTATTCGTTTTGCCCTGTGGCACTCTCCTCTGAGTCTGGCAATTTCCTGATTCCACCAGTAAGCATGCTTCCGTGATCGACCAAGAACTTTGGTTCTGGTCATTCCAGCATTACAAATCTCGGTAAGTATATTGGTAAGTTGAGCGACAACTACTTCTATATTCAGATTATCTCCCATTTCTGTTGTAGTTTTGATCCTCGTAAGGTTTTCTAGACATAATTGCTTGTCTATCTTTCGAGTGTTCCATCTGATTCGAGTTTGGTTCGTAGTTATATTGTGACACGATAGATCTATTTCCATTTCTATATATTGGTGATCACTTAGTGTTTCCTCCTCTAGGACTTCCCATTTTGATGCTTTAACTGCTATTGACGGTGACGCAAAAGTAATATCTATAATCGATCTAGATTCCCCTCTTCTGGAAGATAACGGCCCCCTGTAGGTCGCGGACCTTCCCTTATTCAAGACAATCAGTCCCAAAGTTGCAATCATTTCACTTACCGAAATACCTCTTTTATCTGTCTTTGCTGAAAGCCATTCTGATGACTTGCTGTTAAAATCGCCTCCTATCAGTACCGGCTTATTGCCATTCTTTACGTGTTGCTCCAGTTTGTCAATGCTATGCTGAAATTCTGATATCTCCATGTTCGGTGAAAAGTAGCAACTATATATTCGAACATCCTTAGTGTGTAGGACAACGAAATTGTCATTTGTTTCCTCAATTCTATTTACTGTGATCTGCGGGTTACGCAGATATATAGATGTCTTGCCCAGAGCATCTTGGTACCAAGCACTTCCTTCAATTCTGGCATAATATTCACTTATTAATACTATATATATTCCTTTATTCATAGCATTACTTATCATCAGCTGTTGAGCTTCGCGGCCTCTACCTAAATTGATCTGAAGTAACTTAATTGCCATTTTTGTAGCTACATGAACTGCTAGCACCTATAAAGTGGTTTACATCCTGTCGGCCAGCGTCCAAACAGATCAAGCATCTCGGATCGTTTTTACATCCGTTTAGTTTATGTCCATCCATACCGCATTTCATGCATGTCTGTCTACGATCTTTACCCCGACAGTCCCGGACAATGTGCCCTTGCTCAAGACATCTGAAGCACCTCTTGGCAAAGATTTTCCTTCTCACACGACATAGTACAAGTCCAACTTTGACCCTGTTTCTCTTTAGTAACGTAACAGCGATATTTCTTGGTACTTCTACGAGTGACTGTTTTGTACCTCCGTAAAAGTCTCGTATATTACGTACTTTAATTTTGCCATATTCAGTTTCACCAGAAGCCTGTAAGATGGCATTGGTTATTTCTCCTTCGTCTGTTGTTTCTTCCATGTCTCTAATATCCAAGAGGTATTTTTCCACTACTGTTTGAACTTCAAGATTGTTTCCAAAAGATTCTTTTATAGCGCTTTCCAGTTTTCTCGCTTGACCTTCACCTTTTGTCATTTCTATTAACACATTTCCATCATTTGTTTTGCGGATCTTTTTTATACCTACACCAATTTGATCAGGTTTGATCGTATTTTTCATCTCCTTCAAAATATCAGCATAACTTGAGACCAGCATTTATTGTTACTGTTTCGAACCATTTTTGGGTACTTCTTCCCCCGTTTGGGTTTGTTTATCGCTTCTTACAGCATCTGGTTTACCCTGGGGTGTGTCCAGAAGGTTGTTAAGAGCGATAGCTTCCCTGTATTCTCGAAGCTGCTGGTACAGTGCGACGGCCTGCAAGAGATTGTCCCTTACAGTCTTGTGAATGTTTCTTGCTTCGCTGACTATATGATTCATTGTGCTCAGTTTGCTACCAAGTTGAACGAACGCAGTTTCTTCATCAGTCTTAAGACGTTTAAGATGCTTGTGATCATCTATCACCATTGGTGTGGTGAGCGGTTGTATAACACCATTTCTAGGTGGTGTTCTTTGTACCTTTGCGGTTGGACGGAAAGGATTTTCTTCGCTTATTTGTGATACATTTTTGGTACTCATATTTTTAATGGGTCCCAACTCAAAGCCGTTATCTAAGCCCGATGTGTAGTTACGTTATATATAGTCTCATGCTTATCTATGCAAGCAGGGAGGGCATGCGAGGGTTGACACAACATCCTCATGAAATGTTGTGTTCAGAGCCAGACCCGTATTAATCAGGACAATGTCAACTGAACCTACACCACCAACTTAATGGCGACGAAACTTAGAGCGTACTCTGAGACTTGCCGAGTTTTCGCGGGACGGAGGCAACTGAAACATTGGCCCAGAAGCCATTTCCGTAGGATTTCACTCCATCGTACTAAAGTTCTGGAATATTGTAGTCGTCAGCCCAGGGGTTCGTCTTAACCATATCAATATGTTCCAGTATGCCATAATTAAGATTTTACTGAATGTATAATATATGTATGTATGTATGTATGTATATATATAAATATTAAATATCAAAGTCATTATCATGAATAAGATGCATTGGCATGCATTATTAGAATACCTGCAAAGAACGTCAAAATGCTTTGTTTATCAGAAGAAATTTCAAGGTCCACAATGGTGCTTAAGAATTATACTTCTTGTATGGTATAATCTTCAGTACAACTATAGAAAAATAGAAATATGTATTTATGTATAATTTTTGTAAACAATTCTGTTTTAGTTCAAAACACTTATCATAAAATAAAAAATTCGTATGTGTTTTAAAAATTTGTTTTAAATAATATCAATAAAAAATTTGCTATTTGCATACAGAATTGGTAAAATAAAAATAAAATTAATCTGTATATAATACAATATGTTTATTTTCATAAATATTAAAGTGTTTTCCCAGAAATTAACTCATAGAGTCAACTTCGCAGAATATTTGTGCAATTGCTGTACAATAGGCTTCAAAAGCATTTGTGTTTGTGTAGAAAATGATGATTGTAATAACACAAAGTTTGAAATTTTCTTTAAAATATTTTTTTTTTAACATGTTCTAGAATTCTCGCATACATTATAAAGTACACATACTTGAGTGTTTGTGTGTAGAAAGTTTTGGAGTGTAAAAGTATCCTTGTATTTGTTGTCAGTCCCATATTGTTGCCACAACTTATCGTCAACAACAGAGTTATAAACATAATAATGACAAGTGAATTCAATAAAAATAAAAATCATAAAAGTAAACATTAAAATATTCTCTCTCTTGTTTACTTCCTACAAGACATAAACATACATACATACATACAATACTTTTAAATACATGTTTCTAAGAATAAATTATACTCAGAATTTAAAAACAAAAATACGTCTATTGTTCATGTTCTCAAAACCGGTGGAAGGAATGGAACAAAAGTTTATTTCATTAGCAATAATTGTGTTAAGGATCTATGTCTTATAATATTACCACATAACTTGTTACTAAGGTAACAAGGCCTTATTCTAATACTGTCTACATTTTCAGATATGAAGACCACTAAGTCTTATACTGACTTTACACCAAAGCTAAAAAATATACCTATAAAAGAAAAGGGTGGCTTTAAATTCTAGTTTATCTACAAAGTCTTTAACTTAGACCCCAAGCTTTTATTCTAACATCATGAGCTCTTATTTTGAATCGTATTAACTAGATTTTATGCTAGTTTCACAAAGTAGTAAACTAAGCAAAAAAAAAAAAAAAAAAAATAAAAAAGTACCAAAACGCTTTCTTTTATAGCTTCTCAATCTCTCTGGATTCTGCATGTTGTAAGAAAAAAAAAAAGAAAAAGTATGAAAAATACCCCTCTTCTCATTCACTCAGGACCAAGGAGCGGAAAATGTTTTTTTTTATTTTGTTTCTAAAAAAAAATTTATTGTGCAAGTTTAAAATATTCTACATTTTACGGAAAATAAAAAATTTCGAAAATAGTTGTGAAAAAAAAGCCATCGAAAAAAAATAAATAAAATAAAGTTTTTAAATAAATCGTTTTCTTAAAAACATAAAAACAAAATAATTATATTTAAGCATTGTCATACAAATGTCATTCTTCAAAACAAATTTAAATAAAATTTATGAAGAGGTTTCTGAGAATACATACATACATATTACATTTTTTAAAAATACATACATAGAAAAAAAATTTCTAAAAAAAAACGTTTTAAGAAATATTTTGCAACAAGAAAAAAGTTTTTATAAAATTTTTTTTTGTTTTTTGTTACAAAAAAGTTTTTGTTTTTTTTTTGAAACAATAAATTTTGTTTTCAAAGAAATTTTTTTTTCTTTTTTCGTTTAAATTTTAAACACAGAAAAACAATTTTCTTTTTTTTACACACAAAAAGTTTTTATTTAAAAAATAAAATTTAATTTTGTGTTTTCCTTTCGTAATTTCCGGTCCTTGCTCAGGACCTTGCAGGAAATTCAAAAAGTACCATTTGAAGAACTTAAAAGTACCAAAAAGATCTCTATAGATTCTTATTCACTCAGGACATTGCATGTCCAATTTTATGTTTCTAGGCCCAATATTTACGAAAATTAAAATAAGTACCAGTTGTTCAACAAAAAAGTACCAAGAAGCTACCTCTTATAGATTCTTATTCACTCAGGACCATTCATATATTTCTCAGTTCACCATCACGGTAAATTAAAAGAAAGAAATTTAATTTACCGTATTTCCCCTTTCTGATTCTTTTTTTCTCCCATTAAAATATCAAAAATTTCAATATTGTAGTGGTTGCCCAACGTTTATGTTAATGTAAGAAAAAAATGTTTGTTAAAAAGTAATTAGTATTGTGGTTATTTTGTTGAACTATTTATGGCTTTTAATCCAAATTTTTAATATTTTTAATTAGGCTTAAGTTCATGAAATTTAATTTTTATTAAATTATTTTTGTGAAGAAAGGAATTTTACAACATGAAAATTAATTAAAATTGTTATTGATAATCGTTCATTCTTGACGTGGCTCGGGCTCGAACCCTGGCCGGCAGGTTACCATGACATGTTTCGATCGCAACCACTCGATCTCCTCAGATGGATTTGCCGTCTTACACTCGCAGCCATCGACGACTGCTGACGTCACTAGTCAAACATCAATCCTTAAACCAAATTGTATTTTAACATTTGGTAGATCGAAATTTGCTTTCCTGAATGATTATCCATTTTAATCGATTTTACATGTTTTTTCCTTTACTTCTGTTTTTTCGTACTTTCGTCAAGAATTTTTCTTGAAGTCCAAGTACATTTTTTTGTTTTTTCACTTTGTCTTTCTCTTTTCTGTTGACCTTTTTCAGCACAACTTGAAGGACAAATGTACACATAGAGCTCGGGCCTTAGCTTTAACAATAATTAGTATTGTGGTTATTTTGTTGAACTATTTATGGCTTTTAATCCAAATTTTTAATATTTTTAATTAGGCTTAAGTTCATGAAATTTAATTTTTATTAAATTATTTTTGTGAAGAAAGGAATTTTACAACATGAAAATTAATTAAAATTGTTATTGATAATCGTTCATTCTTGACGTGGCTCGGGCTCGAACCCTGGCCGGCAGGTTACCATGACATGTTTCGATCGCAACCACTCGATCTCCTCAGATGGATTTGCCGTCTTACACTCGCAGCCATCGACGACTGCTGACGTCACTAGTCAAACATCAATCCTTAAACCAAATTGTATTTTAACATTTGGTAGATCGAAATTTGCTTTCCTGAATGATTATCCATTTTAATCGATTTTACATGTTTTTTCCTTTACTTCTGTTTTTTCGTACTTTCGTCAAGAATTTTTCTTGAAGTCCAAGTACATTTTTTTGTTTTTTCACTTTGTCTTTCTCTTTTCTGTTGACCTTTTTCAGCACAACTTGAAGGACAAATGTACACATAGAGCTCGGGCCTTAGCTTTAACAATAATTAGTATTGTGGTTATTTTGTTGAACTATTTATGGCTTTTAATCCAAATTTTTAATATTTTTAATTAGGCTTATGTTCATGAAATTTAATTTTTATTAAATTATTTTTGTGAAGAAAGGAATTTTACAACATGAAAATTAATTAAAATTGTTATTGATAATCGTTCATTCTTGACGTGGCTCGGGCTCGAACCCTGGCCGGCAGGTTACCATGACATGTTTCGATCGCAACCACTCGATCTCCTCAGATGGATTTGCCGTCTTACACTCGCAGCCATCGACGACTGCTGACGGCACTAGTCAAACATCAATCCTTAAACCAAATTGTATTTTAACATTTGGTAGATCGAAATTTGCTTTCCTGAATGATTATCCATTTTAATCGATTTTACATGTTTTTTCCTTTACTTCTGTTTTTTCGTACTTTCGTCAAGAATTTTTCTTGAAGTCCAAGTACATTTTTTTGTTTTTTTTTTTTTGTTTTTTCACTTTGTCTTTCTCTTTTCTGTTGACCTTTTTCAGCACAACTTGAAGGACAAATGTACACATAGAGCTCGTGCCTTAGCTTTAACAATAATTAGTATTGTCTCTCTCTGACAAGTGGTTTTATACTAAGAATAAGAAAATTTGCAGTAAACTGCAAAAATGTTTGCTAAAGTAAAGGTTAGGTTTAGGTTAGGTTAAATGGGTAGCCGTCACGACGACGACTCACTTGCGTCCTTATAGCGGTCCCTTTGTGATACCCCTAGCCAGTGACAAGAGTCACCCAGTATCCACCAGACTATTCCCCAGAGGTCACTGCAATCGCGAACCAACCCGATTCCCTGCAGAACAAGGAGATCGATTTCAGTCCCGCATTGGACAAATCGTCCAGACATGGCAATTCCGGTTTCCCAAAATGTCTAAACTTAATGCCCCCCAGGCAGTGGCAGAGAAAGTGAAACCGCGTCTCCTCCTCATCATGACAACTCCTACAGTGGTCATTATACGCAAGACCCACCCTCCTAGCATGAGTCCCTATCACCCAGTGACCCGTGATGACCGATATCACTGTCCTCATACGGTCCCTGCCGAGACCGAGTAGTACGCGCGTTCTCGCCGCGTCATATCCAGGCCATAGAGTCCTGGCCATCAAGCAGGTATGCTCCCCCTGCCATCTCCCCTGAGCCCTTCTGTACGACTCCCGTCTGATGAGAGTCTTGCAGTGGGCCATTGAAGTGCCAATAAGGCCGTCGACGAGCATGTCGTCCAAGAGACAGCCCCGTTTGGCCAGACTGTCCGCAGTATGGTTACCCAGGCATCCACTGTGCCCTGGTACCTATGTCAGTGTTACACTGCCTTGCCGCCCGTAAATATACATATATCCCTCGATATACGATAGTACCTCAGCCAGTTTGCCGCCCGCCCTATGGCAGAGATTTCCGCCTGCAGCACACTACTGCCATCTGGCAGCCTAAAAGAGACCCTGATGTCCAATTCTTCGATGAAGAAACCTCCACCCACTCTATTGCCCATCCTGGAATCATCGGTGTAGACCCGTAGGGTCGGTTCCAGAGATCGCGTATTATCAAGCAGCTCATCATAATTACCATGATGAACCGTGAACAAAGCACCGAAAAAGGGTTCCGGAGTGCAATAGTCCAGCTCCGCCAGGTCGTACGACGCCTGAAGCGCGACCCTGGCATGACCATAGTTCCGCGTAGACCATGGGCCCACCGCTCCCAGTCTCATAGCGGAAGTTAGGGCCTGTTGTTCGGCCATGATATCAATCGGCAACCAGTCTAGCATAGTAAACAGTGCCTTCGTCGGTGTCGAGCGGAGTGATCCCGTGATCATCAGCGCAGCTAACCTATATACTTTCTCAAGCATCCTGCAGTACCGTCCCCTTTCCATGGCACTATGACCCCATAGAAGAGGATCGGTTTTACCACCGCCTCAAAGATACATTCGACGCCCCTGGGGCCCAGGCCCCAGCTCCTGCCCAAGAATCTTACAGGTGTATAAGGCCACAATGGCCCTATCAACCCTCGTCCGAACGTTGAGTTCCCATGCTAGCTTGCTATCGAGAATTACGCCCAAATATTTGGCACTGTTCGAGAGCCTCAGCTCCGTGCCGTTAAGCCTAGGAAGCCTGAAGTTGCCAACCTTGTACTTCCTGGTAAAGAGTACTAACTCAGTCTTCTGTGGATTGACACCAAGTCCACAGGAGCTGCTCCATGAGCTTAGAATCTGTAATGCAGATTCCATACAATGGGACAGTGTGTCCAGGTGTTTACCTGCGACAGCGACCGCTACGTCATCCGCATACGCGACGGTTTTTATCCCTAATCTATCGAACCGGCCCAGCAAAGTGTTCAGCTTCAGGTTCCATAATAGAGGGGACAGAACCCCACCTTGCGGAGTGCCCATGTGCACAATTCTGCAAACATTAGTAGCACCCATCGTGGATTTAATGATTCTATTGTCGAGTAGATTACCAATAAATCTACAAACTGCATCGTCAACACCTACCTCCCTCAGCGACTGCAAGATGGAGTTGGGTTTGACATTGTTGAAAGCTCCCTCAATGTCCAGAAAGGCCACAAGTGAGTATTCCCAAAATTCAAGGGATTTCTCAATGTAGCCGACCAGTGAGTGGAGCGCCGTCTCTTCAGACTTGCCCTTGGTGTGGGCATGCTGTGATGAAGAGAGCAAATTTCTAGGAATAGACATCCTCAGATGAATATCAATGACCCTTTCAAGGGTCTTGAGAAGAAATGACGACAGGCTGATTGGCCTGTAGTCCTTAGGTCTGGTATGGGATGCTTTACCTTCCTTTGGAATGAAAACAACCCTACGCCTAGTCCATCGGATGGAAACGCACGAGAATCGAATACATTCCGTAAAAATAGCGGACAGCCAAGGGATCAGAAGCCCCGCGTTCTTTTGAAGGTCGACCGGAATAATACCGTCCGGACCAGGGGCCTTAAAGGAGTCAAGGCTCCTTATCGCCCAATTGAGCCTATCATAGCACAGAGAAATGGACATGGGTCCAGGCTCCGATAAGCAGTTGATCTTCCGTGGTGTTGAAAGGGAATTGCCAGGAAAGTGTGTGTCAATTAACACCTCCAGCGTCTCCTGACTATTCGTAGTCCAGCTACCATCAGCTTGCTGAATGTAGCTAGGGACAGCCGGGCAAGAAGCCATTATTTTGCGTAATCGGTTTGTCTCAGAGGAGCCTTCCACGCCGCTGCAGAAGTTCCTCCAGGCATTTCGTTTCGCCGATCTAAGTTCTTAAACCTATTTAATGCCGACTTATAATCCGCTCAGTTTCCCAGACGTTTGGCCATATTGAATAACCTACGACAGTTTCTGCGAGACTGTGCAATCTCAGGGCTCCACCATGGTGGCCTGCCCCCCTTCTTCCTAACCACTGGCCAAACAGGCCAGTGCCGTTGCCTGACGCAGTGCCCCCGATAGGAATTCCACTGCCATTTCAGTCTCCGTAATGCCTTTAATGACAGGGACTGAGCCCAGAGAGTCAGCGAGTAGACTAGCCTGATAGTCCCACATCGTTCTCCTCCTATCTACAAAAGTACAAAACCCCAAGGGGGGTAGACCTTATTGAAACTTAACATACCTGTGGTCCGAAAAGGAGCAGTCACTTGAGACCGCCCAGTTACTTATTAAGTCGAAGTGTACCGAGCTGACCAATGGCACATCGAGAACCTCCTGCCTATTAGCTACAATGAACGTAGGTTCCGCGCCTATGTTTGCTATTTCTAAATTACTGTTACAGATAAAAGAAAATAGCGACTCACTTCTAGTGTTGGTGTTGGAGCTGCCCCACGTGATGTGGTGCGCATTAGCGTCCGCACAGATAACCACCGGGGTACCCATGGAGCCGGCTTTGGTTACTAAGCCACGAACAAGCCTATTAGGTGGCTCATTATCTTGGTCATGCGCCATATAGCCCGAGACGATCCAGATCGACATGCCGCTCATCTCTAGGGCCGCTTAAGTTGTGTCTTCATCACTGAAATCAGAAAGAATGAAGATATCCAGCGTGTTTTTAGCCAAAATACAAGATCTAATTTTACCTGTTCCTTTGGCATATAATAGCTTATAGCCCTTAAGGTTTAATCCGCAAACCCGATCCCTGTGGATAAATGGCTCTTGGATCATTATTAGCTCCTCCTCTCTCTCTACCACTCGGAGGAGCAGTGCAGCAGATGCTGCTTTAGAGTGGTGAAGGTTTACCTGTGTCACCTTCACCATGTCCAGTGTTGACGACCGTGACATTGGCGTCCTCCTGGTCTGATTTCAGGAGGGCGTCCTCATCAGCCAATTCACCCATGCGTTCAAAGAGGTTACACAGCATGTCAGAGACGGACGGGGTGTCTTCCTTGTCACATGAATGAACGGAAGCGTCATTCGTGCAGTCCACAGACTGCGTAGGCTCCACAACCTTCGGAGCGGGATCGCCCTTGTCATCACCTCGGTAGACACGGAGCAAGATAGTACTAAAACCATAGTAAATTTTTCGCTGTTTCTCCCTCAGTGGCTTCAAGGAGTCCTGATTCAGGACTACGATCGCCTTGAGGGGGTTGCAGCACTGAATGATCTTCAAGATTTCCTCCGGTGCAGATGGTTCCGCTGGGATGGTGAGATGGATCTAGGTCTCCGTATCTCACTCACTAAAACCACGTCGAGTCCAGCACCTTCCCATATTTCGCCAATCGCTCCAATGGCAAGCTTCAGCAGAAGTGCCGAGCGCTCGTTCAAACAAGCCATCAGCTTCACGTGACCCTGGTACCAGCCAGCATCGTCGCATTGCGGGGGTGCTCCTGGATTCTCACTAAGGATCTTCCAAAAGACACCCATCATTTGCTGCTTCACCAAGTCCCATCTAGAGTGGGAGATGGATCCGTCAGCAGCACCTCTGTCTATAAAAGCCCTTACAAGATGGTCTTGCTAAAGTGAAGAAAACACCTCGAATTTATTTGAATGAAAAATTTAGAAATCTAAAAATCGCTAACTGCTCTGAAAATATAAGATAAACTTGCAAACTCTCAATTACATGTTCTTTATCTTGAAAATATTTTCGTTATATTTTTAGCAACAATTCTTGCAATTGTTATCTACACTGAAAGAATTTTCTTCGCAATACCAATGAATTTTGACATTAATCCCATGAAAAATTGCATTAAAAAGGAAAAATTTTTGATTTCATAAATTTAATGGCATATTACATTATGAAAAAATTAAATCTTACATTTTTTGATTAACAATTAAACATTTTTTTAAGGAAACTATAATTTTGTATTAATTTATGAATATAGTTATGTTTGTATATTGTTTTTTATGTTCCCAATTAAAATTTTTTGTTTAACTTGGACAAACTTAAGTTTTCATATATCCAATGAAAATTTTTAACGTAATTACGAAATCCAATGAAGCGATTTTAACGAAAATACTTCATTATAACTATGAAATTCCATTAATCAATAAAAAGTTTCATTTACCCAAGGAACATTTTTTTATGAAAATGATTCATTAAATATATGAAGCATTTTTCTTTCAGTGTACCATTTTCTTTTTCCCGTCTCACTGTACCGACTACTAGTACAACAATAAACAGTGATGTTAACGTATGCAGCAGACATCCAAGAGATGGAAAACCATTGTTTTTAAAATTTCATTTGTTTTCTTTTGTCTTTCGCAGCAAATGACCCCACCCATTGTTAACATTTGAGCCCAAACAAGCACTTCTTGGAAAAGAAATTTGCTACAAAAAAATTTATAAATTCACTTTATATCTTTATTGTCCAGAGGCCAACAAAGGATAACACAAATGTACAATAGAGTCAGTCCTATCACACCTTAACAGGTGACAAAATGTAATGGATTTTTATTTTCCAGACAAAGTTGTTGTTTTAAATAAGAACAGATAAAATTTAAAATTTTTTTTTCTTTAACTGACAACTATTTATTAATGTGATAAAGTATTAAATTAATTTTATTGAAATTTTCTAAAATAACATTTTTCTAAACTCAAATAATATACTTACAACTGAATTCACAACGACAACCTACAAAACCTAAAGTTTAATGATGCTATACCCTGTAGGAAGTCAAACACATTTATAACTAACTTGAAACTGGTTTTTTTATAACCACAACTAGTTGATTAAGTGACTTTTTTCCTTGTCGACGACTAATTATTTTAACATAGGCATGTCATAGGCTGTAGTCAATTGGTTATCTCTGCATGACTTTTAAATTGACTACTAACTACTTATTTTTCAACCAATTGTAGTCAATTAATAGTATAGTCGGTTTATAATAAATTATTTAAATTTAAAAAAATTTTTGTCAAAAAAATATATGTACATATAAACATACATATGTACATATGAATGTATATTTTTATATATATGTATATATAGAAATAATTATTTAAGCAAATTTTGCATCAAATTGCTTTAAATGATGATGTATAATACATGCTGAAATAAAAACGCTACATAATTGCTTGTATATAAACAGATTTGTATTGATTAAATTTTCAATTATTTTTAATTATTTAAATATGTTTGTAATATTTTTTTTTTCATTTGACTTCGTGGCATGCTTGTTTTACTTATTTTGCTTTTATTTGTGTTTTACGTGTGCCTCTATGCAATATATTTGGTTGATATCTGCATGAGATTTAAACCAATTTGTAGCCATTTGAAAAATAGTTAATTTATAGTTAGTGTTTTTTGCAACTGACTATTTAATTTACTACAGGGTAGTTTCTCAAATTAGAAATTTACTTCCACAAACACTTTTCTTTATGCCTTTGTATGTGGCCTTTTAAATGTTTAACTGTTTGTGTTGATTGAAGTCTACTCTACATATATGCATTCGGAATATCACTCTTAAGTGGTTTTCATTTTTATATCTCTCTTTCTGCATCCCAGCTAGCATTTTGTAAAATTTTTAATCATAATCGAGTCTTTTTTGACTCTTCAACGCGATTAAAAAATCAGAATATGCGCTCATTTTCTGATCATAAATGATACTTTTGTCGGTAGAAAATGGTACCCTACCCGCGACTCTTCTTGATGAGTCATTTATGATAAGTTTTTTTAATTAGTTTAGAGTCATTTTAGATTCTTTTCTAATGGTATATATGATCATTTTCTAGTCATTTATCAGTCTTTTTTAACTTCTTTTCTGCGTCTTTTTCGATTCATATATAAGACATATTTCTAATCGCCTATGAGTCATTAATCAGTAGTTTTTTTGTTATTTAGGAGTCTTGTTAAAAAAATGTATCGGTTTTTTTCTATTCATTTAAGAGCCTTTTCTATGTTTTTTGCGATCGTTTTTCGAGTCATTTTTCAGTCTTATTTCGCTTCATATACGAGTCATTTATTAGTCTATTTCTATTAATTTAAGAGTAATTTCTACATAGATTGCAATCGTTTTTCGAGTCATTTATGAGTGGTATTGGTAATCGTATTTGACATCTTTCAGTTCTTTTTTCTTACAAAAGTGACTCGTTTAATTAACATTTAAAACAAACAAAAATTTTGAAATGTTAAATGTTAATTAAACGAGTCACTTTTGCACTCGCGTTCTAAAAACAGGCAGTAAATAAATTTTTTATATGTTACATTTAAATTTATTAAAAACAATAAATTAATCCAACAAAAAAAAATTCTAATAATGCTTATAATAATACATAATAATAAAAATAATAATAGTAATAGTTATAGTATTAATAATAATACAAATATAATTATACTTAAATTATACATATACTAATAAAAGTGAAAAATTTAATTTGTTTTTTTTCTTTTTGCCACCCTATCTTTAGCATGAACAAAATGCTTTTGTAGAATGCCATTCGTTTCTTTGCTCTTAAATTAAAGATGACAAATATCTAAAACGAAAACTATTTGTAATTTATTTTTAATAACATATGTATGTAATTATATACCTACTTTTAATTGTTGTTATAAGGAAACACTGCTCGGCGCTAGGCTTAGTGCTGGTCCTTTTCCAACTATGCAAACATTCGGCCGGTTCTACACCACCGGTTTTTGAAATATATTCTTTCTGAAAATGTAAAAATTTTTAATAAGAAATTAGTATGAATATTGAGCTAGTCTAATTGTTTGCTTGTTTTTTTAAATTTTATATACTTACAAATTGTTGCAGCTTTTCCTCTTCTTGGTAATTTTATGAATGAAGAAAAATTTAATTTTTAGACATTTACTATACAAAAAAACAAAAAAATTCCTGTAAAAACTTAACAAGTACTTTTTAAATATCCAAGCAGTTTTCAATCTTTTAGCTGCGTAAAATTTGATTATATACTCACATTTTAAGCACCTGGATGATTCGTTGGAGATTGCCATACAAAAAAAAACCAAACACTTTTTAATTATCCATCTGCGCAAAATATGATCATAAATAACAAAAAAAGTAATCACTTATCGAACGCATGCATAATCAATTTGTGATCAAACAGTTTACAACCTTCTAGCTGCGCAAAATTTGATTATGAATAACGGATGAAATACTCATATTTTAAGCGCCAAGATGATCCATTTATGGTTTCAATACGATTTGTTATTGCATTTTAAATCAAACACTTTAGAATCATAAGCGTGAGTCATTTTCGAGTCTGTTTTTAAGCGTGTAGCTGATTAATAAGTTTTTCATCACCAAAAGTACTCGAAAAAGACTCATTACTCTGATTTTTTAAAAAACAATCTTCCAAATGCTAGCAGGGATCTTGATTGGAATATATGTTTGTATGTATGTTTTATTATCCTTGAGCCTTGTGATTGTTTGTGTGTGTTTTCTTTGAAATTTAACTTTTTGGTTTATTTTCCATTATTCTTTATTTACTTTTCACTTGAATTTTATTTTACTTTAATATTCGAGGACAAAAAATATTTGCTTACATTTATTTTTTTATTTCTTTCCTTCTCAAAATTATTTTCCTCTTTGGTTTTAAGTTTTGTGTGCAATTTTTTTTCTGGCAATAAAAGTGATGATAAGGAAAAGAAAATGTTGAAAAAAATTTAAGAAAAATAACTTTTTTTTAAATAAAATATTTGGGATTGCTAAGCATTCTTGTAGAGATGGGTAAATTGTTCCAGAACAAGGTTAGTTTCAAATTCATCTCTTCTGTCTTAACTATGGAATTTATGAAAAGTCTCAGTCGGTCAAACCAATAACTTCCGAACATGTCGACTGCCGATGTAATTTGTTGTGTATAACTTTTCGTTTTTTGCTTTCGACTGTTTGTTTTTGTCCAATGAAAAAGTCGAAGAAAAAACACAATCTTACGAGTTTTACTATGTATACTGCAGTTTTTTAAGTGAAAGATAATATTCTATTTATTTATTCATCATATATTTATTATTTAATTCAGGGAAGCAAGCAAAAAGACCACTTAACCGCGTCAATTTGAAATATTGATAGAATTTATGAATAAGCACAGCCAATTGGCAAGAGGTCATTGGAAAACACCAAATGCACGTCAGTCGGCAAATACTTTGTGCAGAACGTTAACGGAAGAACTAGTAAAAAAAATTTTTTATAAAGCTGAAAAAAGAAATATTCTGCATAAGTAAACGTTTATTTTTCGCAAGCATTAAAATAAATTACCTTTTTCCATTCTAGTTTAGAATATCGGATTTGCTTTTAAGCAATCTTCAATGTATCCTTTCATTTTGCTTATCCCTTCTTCGTCGTCGAACCACAGTGCCACAGAATCCATTTTTATTATTTTTTTTTTTTTCTTACAGAATGTCCTAAATAAATTTTATAAACAATTGTTACAGCCAAACACAAGCAATTTATTTATTTTTAATTTGATGTTTGTTGACATTGACGTTTATTTGAGAAGCGTTGCCACGATTTGAAATAAATACACTCACAATATTATTACAGTAACGGACTGTAGTTTATTTAGGAAATATTCCGTTCAGTCATTTTTAAATAAATAAACATTTAAAATTCCAAGCAAATTTATTTTTAACTGATTCTAACAGTTATTCAAAAATCTACAAAAATTAATACGGACTTTCAGTTGCAGTTAATATTGTCCGTTGATTGAGTTAAATTCTTCTTTATGTTAAATTAATTAAAAATAATTTAAAGTAGTTATTATTAGTTATTTCATAGAAATTAACTGTGAAAAAATTAACTACATATTCCGTATAAACAGATGAACATTCAGTTATTTTATATAATTAAACTACCAAAAATAAAGTTTTACTTATCTATAAAAAACGAATTGCTTGTTTTGTATAAGCAATTCCCATTTTCTATTTGTTTAAATAATATAGTTAAATACATACAATTTTGAAAGCAAAATAATTGCGAAGCCATATCGGTCATGCTGCTGGTGTCTTATAATTGTAAACAACGTGGTCAGTACAACAAAAGTAAAACAAACGTGTGTAACAGGGTAAGTAAATAATAATATTCTCCCTATCTCGCTTATAAGAAAAACAAGCGGACAGTGTCTGTCTGGTATTTTTTAGAAATTCGGCTCTTTTGTGGAGTAAACGAAAATGACTGAATTTAATTAAATAACTGAATATTTAATTGTTTTTACTGAATATGGGGATAATTTTTTGACAGTACAATTTTATAAAATATTTTTTAATTAGGCTTAAGTTCATGAAATTTAATTTTTATTAAATTATTTTTATGAAGAAAGGAATTTTACAACATGAAAATCAATTTAAATTGTTATTGATAATCTTTCATTCTTGACGTGGCCCGGGCTCGAACCCTTGCCGGCAGGTTACCATGACATGTTTCGATCGCAACCACTCGATCTCCTCAGATGGATTTGCCGTCTTACACTCGCAGCCATCGACGACTGCTGACGTCACTAGTCAAACATCAATCCTTAAACCAAATTGTATTTTAACATTTGGTAGATCGAAATTTGCTTTCCTGAATGATTATCCATTCTAATTGATTTTACATGTTTTTTCCTTTACTTCTGTTCTTTCGTACTTTCGTCAAGAATTTTTCTTGAAGTCCAAGTACATTTTTTTGTTTTTTCACTTTGTCTTTCTCTTTTCTGTTGACCTTTTTCAGCACAACTTTCTTCATAAAAATAATTTAATAAAAATTAAATTTCATGAACTTAAGCCTAATTAAAAAATATTAAAAATTTGGATTAAAAACCATAAATAGTTCAACAAAATAACCACAATACTAATTATTGTTAAAGCTAAGGCACGAGCTCTATGTGTACATTTGTCCTTCAAGTTGTGCTGAAAAAGGTCAACAGAAAAGAGAAAGACAAAGTGAAAAAACAAAAAAATGTACTTGGACTTCAAGAAAAATTCTTGACGAAAGTACGAAAGAACAGAAGTAAAGGAAAAAACATGTAAAATCAATTAGAATGGATAATCATTCAGGAAAGCAAATTTCGATCTACCAAATGTTAAAATACAATTTGGTTTAAGGATTGATGTTTGACTAGTGACGTCAGCAGTCGTCGATGGCTGCGAGTGTAAGACGGCAAATCCATCTGAGGGGATCGAGTGGTTGCGATCGAAACATGTCATGGTAACCTGCCGGCCAGGGTTCGAGCCCGGGCCACGTCAAGAATGAAAGATTATCAATAACAATTTAAATTGATTTTCATGTTGTAAAATTCCTTTCTTCATAAAAATAATTTAATAAAAATTAAATTTCATGAACTTAAGCCTAATTAAAAAATATTAAAAATTTGGATTAAAAACCATAAATAGTTCAACAAAATAACCACAATACTAATTATTGTTAAAGCTAAGGCACGAGCTCTATGTGTACATTTGTCCTTCAAGTTGTGCTGAAAAAGGTCAACAGAAAAGAGAAAGACAAAGTGAAAAAACAAAAAAATTTACTTGGACTTCAAGAAAAATTCTTGACGAAAGTACGAAAGAACAGAAGTAAAGGAAAAAACATGTAAAATCAATTAGAATGGATAATCATTCAGGAAAGCAAATTTCGATCTACCAAATGTTAAAATACAATTTGGTTTAAGGATTGATGTTCGACTAGTGACGTCAGCAGTCGTCGATGGCTGCGAGTGTAAGACGGCAAATCCATCTGAGGAGATCGAGTGGTTGCGATCGAAACATGTCATGGTAACCTGCCGGCCAGGGTTCGAGCCCGGGCCACGTCAAGAATGAAAGATTATCAATAACAATTTAAATTGATTTTCATGTTGTAAAATTCCTTTCTTCATAAAAATAATTTAATAAAAATTAAATTTCATGAACTTAAGCCTAATTAAAAAATATTAAAAATTTGGATTAAAAACCATAAATAGTTCAACAAAATAACCACAATACTAATTATTTTATAAAATAACTGAATATTTAATTGTTTTTACTAAATATGGTGTTGAATTTTTGACAGTAAAATTTTACAAAATAACTGAATATTAATTTGATTTTACGGAATATGGTGTTGAGTTTTTGACTGTAAAAATTAAATGAACTTTTTGTTAAAAATAAATGAAAAATAAGTAGACTGGTTTTTAAATGAATTTTCATTTATTTGATATTACAATTTCAGTTAATTTTACGTACAGAATATTGTGAGTGTACCAATACCAATTTTCTTTCGCATCGCATTTCATTTGCGCATCGCATTGATTTGCGCATCGCAGTTCAGAATAAGCCTCCAGCGGGCTACCACGTATTTCGATTCAAATGAAATAATTAACGAGCTTGAACTTTTTTGCTGTGTATTTTCTAACTCGTAAGAAACAATGGCAAAGTTGTGTTTCCAAGCAAATGGGAATTTCGATAAAAAGGAATGGGGATGTCTATCTTTTAATGCTTTTGACTTTATTTTCGCTTTGGTTAGATAAAATCTCTCTTTTTTTCGTTTCCTTTACTTTAAATGTATGTAAGATTTACTTAAAAAACTAAGCAGCAAAATCCAGCAAATGCGGTGGCCAATTAAAATCGCTGCCTTTTCAAATAATGAGAAAATATTCCCTAGCTGACCAGCTGCATAACCTGCTGTATGTGCTGGGCCTCAACTTTTCAAATGATATTCCACATGAGGTCCTCATGAGGAGTTCGTTGCCGCTGATGAGTTGCCCTAGAATTTTTCGTTGCATATATTCCGGAATTTAATTTTTAAGCAAAGCCATTAATCAAATAATTAATTCAATTATTTGCATAACTCTAAATTTTTAATTTCCAAAATCTTCTTTACAAGATTAAAAAAAAAAAGAAAAGTAAGAGTGCTATATTCGACTTTGCCGAATCATATTGACCACACACCATAGTGCGATAAGAACAGAAATATATACAGAAATGAAACCAATATAACAACGACAACAATTGATATATGTGTAAAACAAGAAGCAGCCGTGGTTTTTGCTCACATCTCAGCCTTTTTTGACTAATCAGGCTGGACAATAATTTGACAATAATATGTACCAACCAAGACCCTATCGTATCTGGGGTGATCGTAGCCATTTCAACAGACAGACAGCAACCGTTTAATCAACTTTGAAGCGTTTTATATCAATATTGTAGAAAATACAAGCGGCATGGTTAACTTATATATACCCTTTTACCTTCGGTGAAGGGTATGTTAATAGCAGAAAATCATTTTAAGACAAGGAGGTTAAATATTTCTTCATTTCATTTATATCAAAAATTTTATAAATTATTCGTTTGTTTGAAATTGATACTAAAAGTAAGAGATGTTTTAAACTATTTTATGTACAAATTTGACTTTTTATCAAAGATGCCCCGATAGTCTAGCTGGTAATGAGCTAGTCTATTAGATCGGGTTTTGCGGTTAGCGTAGAGCTTTGCACGATTAGCAGAAGAAAGAAAAAAATATTGATTAATAAAATTTTCCTAGTTTCCTTTTTTTTTTTTTTTGAACGTTTATTTGACAAGAAATTTCTTATAATTTAGACCATAAATAAACAAATAGTAGTTAATATAACATAGTATACATAGTATATAGGTGCAATCAGAAAATCTAAGTTCTTTTTAGGAATATTGAAAAATTAACTTACAGCTATTAAAATACATATGTATAATATATTTGCAATTTTTAATGTGGGAAAAACAATTGAAAAAACCACTTTAGTATTTAGATAATTAAAATGGAAAAAAGTTTAGAGGTAAAAGAAAAATTTTAGCTACCATATCGGTCTAGCCACCAGTATTTTTTAATATTTAAGTTTGGCAACATGTTTTTGTCCCTCAAGTAGAGGGTTGTGTCATATCTCTTATTTGCATCTGTAATTTGTCTGCAGCTTATTGCCTTGACATTGGCTCGCCTATAAATATGGTATAATACCGGAATTTCCATATTATTTTAAATATATCCCTGTTTATCTAGGTATAAAAATGCTTCCGGTGGCACATACCCATTTTTTCGAGTTACCTCGATATATTCTTCACTGACGTAGTAGGGGGCCATAACAAGGTTATTTAACCTGCATTCAAAAGTTTTTAGAATATGGTTTCTTATTAGATGAATGATGAAATTATATATTCTAATTATTTTTGAAGCATTATATAGCCTCTTGTTTTAAATTCACTATCAGGTGACCTGAAGAGTGAAGTGCATGCTCTAAGGCATTTCCGTTCGAAAACTCTCATTTTTTCCATATATGATGGAGAAATATTGTACCAAATTTGGCAGCCATATGTTAATATTGGTCTAATTAGGGATTGGTATAGGATTAATTTAACCGAAGGGTTTATATATTTAGAATAAAATATTCTTCTGTACATAAAAAAAGCTTTTCTTGCCTTTGTTATTTGTAAATCTATGTGTTTGTTGTAATACAGAAATTTATCAAGATAAATTCCTAAATATTTTACCAACTGCTTACTCACAATATTAACATTAGCGCCAGTTTTAACCTCAAATTCTTTCCAGTGCTTTCTTATATTATAATTGCACTTTCCAACAGGTGGGCGGAATAAAATAGTTTCCTTTGTAGTTAAAAAAAATTTACCTTTATGAATAAAAAACAAAATTAGGTTTTTTTTAAATAAATCAAATTTATCTTCATTAAAATAAATTTAAAATCCTTTCTAACATTTCTAATCCAAGCAGGAAATAATTTCTTAAAACAATTTCCATTAGACTTTTTATCCTTTCAATTCAAACGAATAAGAAACAATAACTTCTTATTAATAACATGTCTACGAAAAATGGTTTTTGACTTTATTATAAAATTCCAATGAACTTTCTTTTGGTTATTTGAATTGAGCCCATCAAGTTAAACAGCAGGATACAAGGACTAAAAGAAATATATATATATGTATATAGAGAGAGAGACATAGACAGAGAATATCAAACAACATCATAACACTTAAATGAACGTCCTGATAAAGGAAATATACAATTAAATGTTAAAATTTATATTTGTTTTATTAAAGCAGAACCCCCTACACCCCTCTTAAAGGCTAAAAGAAAATGACGCGATGGCCTTGGTGTTGAGGCGAAATACTCGTTAATTGTTTTAATTCCTTAAATAAAGATAATAGTAATTACACAGCTTGTTTTAATAATGTTGTAATAACATTTATAATATTTAAGTATAGGATTAAGTTGATTTAAATTAAAATATAACAATTGCATTAAAGGTTAGTAAAGCACATAAGCATATGTATATATTTCATATATTCCTTAACAATAAGCGTGCGGCGAATGTTCGATTTCGTATTCGTAGTTGCCAACTATTCGCTTAGTTTTGCTAGTTATATTCGCTAACATATCTTCAAACATTTTAAAAGCGAATTTTTTAAGTTTTTTTTTTTTTTAATAAATAGTATAAAATGACAAAGACATCAAAAAGCTGATTAAATTTACGATTTTTCACGCGGCACTCTTAAGAGTGAAAAAGCATCAAAACTTATGTTTATAAAATTTAATTAGGCTTAAATAAACTTTGTGTTGCAGTCCTAGGCAAAAATGCTTGAGCCTTTTGAATTTTATATTGAAAAATCCCTAGATCAACTTTAAGGATGCGCCACGGCGATGTTCTGGAGATTTCCCATTTAGAAGCATGTCAACGAGTAGACTAAGACCGATTCGCATAAACACTTCTTCAGAAAAAACAGGTCGAGCAACCGTTCCTTCTGGTTTATTACCAGGGAAACTGGAAATATGCAGTATGCAGTAAATACTTTGAAATATGATCTTAAAATTGAGTTTTGCTTATTTTAAATCAAAGCATTAAATTAACAATTTAGAAATAATTCAATATAATAATAATAAACAAGTGAAAAGGTATAGTCGTTCAAGTCCCACATCCTGATACTCTATACCACATTTTTTACAAACAGATTTTCGAGAATTTCCTATTTTGGACCTATGGGTAGTTGTTAAGCCATCAGTTCAAACCACAAGAGTTCATTTTCGAGTTATTTGTGCTTAATGTCTCCCAGCATGCTTTTGTCCCACTGCACCTAGGTTTTGGGGAAAAAATCGAAATGAAAAGGAAGAGAATGCAAAACATTGTCGGTGTCCACGGTTTTTCCAAGTTTCTGACTGCAAATCAAAATTTTGTAAATATGTATACTTTAATGATTCTGATATTGCCTATCCTTTTTACAACCAAATATTCAACGCACACGATCTCCCTTGACAGTTTAACAGTATTGCCAGCATGCGATTAAAAAATGACCAAGACGTGATTGCCTAATTTTTATGCCAGATTCGAATTCAGCGCGCCCAGATTCAAAATGCTTCGTTTCTGCAGTCAATTTTTTTCCAAATTTGTAGACCAGTGTTTATCTTCAAAAATTGCTACCTGTACTTTAGGCACAAGATTAATGACAGCCAGCCAACCGGACGTACGGACATCGTAAAAGGTGATTCTATGATCAATATTTTAAGAAGTTGCACACCACAGAACGAACTCATAATACCATCTCCACTATTGTGGTCTGGATCAGAGAACTGCAAAATCCACTATTTTTGTTGATTTACTCATACGCTATAATTTACATTAACTCTATGCCTGCAAAACAAAGTTCAACGTTGGTAATTTTGAAATCGTTTTGTACACATTTGATTTGTGCATGTGTAAGTTTTTTATTGAAGTGCTTTATTTGCATTTATTGTTGCGCACGCAATAACACAATTTCTTAAAGTCAAAAGGCATTTATTCTTTTGCTTTTTCATTTAAGTAGTCATTGTCCACTCGATGACACAACGACGAATGTAAATTGGTATGAGTACGAGTCGCTTTGTTGGTATGATTGTTGTAGGCATAAGTTTAAATAAACTAGTTGTATTGTCCAACTTGTTTTTGTGTTTACCCTGCAAATAATATTGGACCACCTGCTTTTGATCAAATGGACTACTCATTGGACTAGTCCGATGTAATGCAAGCATGGACCATGTCATTGTTAAAAAGTGTTTGTAGTGAGACGACATGTCTTGGTTTTTTAACGAAATGTGTTCGTTTTTAAACGACTTCAAAACCAATCCTCTTGAGTATACCATGGAATAGTTTTAATACTACTTCTTTGTAATCCAAAGCTGCGTTATATGGTCCTGCCCCAGGACATCGTAATGTTAAATATACCATGTTTTTTCCATACGTTTGGGTTACTTTTGGACTAATCCTAGTCCCTTGTGGGCTACATTTTACACGCGTGTTTGGACTAGTCCTATTATTTGCAGGGTAATTTTTTAAAAGCGTAACAAGCAAAATTAAAAACAATAACAACAATACATTGCACATTGTAGATACAGAACTACTGTACTTTTTAAGAAATGATAAAAAATAAAAAAGTCATCTGTTTCTACAGAAATTGTTTCAGCTGCTGAATAGTCATCAGAGCAATGATTTTTTGTATTTTTATTTGTATATGTTTTTTACCAAAGCAATAATTGGCGAACGAAGCTAAACATGATAGGAATGGCAAAGCCAATACGCTGTGCATGACTTGAATGAATTTTAAAATAACACCGACGTGTGTGGCTGAGAAAGTTTGATTGCATGAACGCAATAAGTGTATTTGATGTTGTTGATTTAATGCGAATTTTTTGCAATCGCACAAAGCCGTTCTCTGGTCTGGATATAAAAATATATTAATTTAAAAGACTTGTAAGTTTGATTGTCGGTTAAAATTCTTACGATTTTATCTACCTTTGTTTTTTGTGTTTTTGCAGTCTTGCCTTTCTGGTGGCTTCTTTTTTCCGTTCACGATTTACTTTTCAGGCGATGAAAACAATAAGACCCCATAAAATGTAAGAAAAACTTAACGCTGCTTATTTTCTAAGGAATTTTATACAATGACTTTAAGAAAAGTGTTTGGAACATTTTGTTTTTATAACTTTCCGAGAAAAATAATAAACATGTTTATGTATGTCACTGCTGATGGTTTTTTGTAAGCTTTTGTTGGCATTATAAAAGTTTTTTTCACAAACAAAAAAAAAACTAAAGAAGAGAGCTAAGTTTTCAAAACAAACACGTTTTCGTATTTATAAAGCAGCCCATACACGATTCAATTCAGTTGTCAACTGATTCGGTTGTTCTCCAAATCAAAGCGTGTATGGCTTTGTCAATTGATTAGTTTGACGGTTGTCGAGTTGGTTGAAGAAAAATCTATTGATTATCTGTCAAAATTAATGTTTGTAGTTTTCTTTTGCAAAAAAAAGTTAAGTATTTTATTAATTGTCTTTTATATCATTTAATGTTAAAATTTATTTCAAGTCTTTCAACTCAGTTGATGAAGTGTGTGGCCAAGCATCAATTCAGTTGAAGGACTCAGTTGACAATTGAATTGAAAAGTGTATGGGGCGCATAAAAGATCTTGTTTGATTGGAAAAAAGTGTTTAATAAATAATTTTATATTTTAAAATTAAAGATAATTGTCTTGCCTGCTAATTGTGTTAAATATTGATAACATTATTTAGGATTTTTTTAATCCTTAAGGATCGAGCAATCGTTTTGTTGAATTTTTTACGTTTAACTAATAACAAAGTAAAAGGTTTTTAAGTTTAATTTATCGATTGATATTATACTTTTATAAGATTTTCATATATAGTCAGGATTTAAAATGCTATCGCCATATAAGCAAAAGCAGCCAAATTTTGCCTTTTTCCTAATTAAATAAAAACTGCTAAAAAAAGACCACACTTTTCAAAAGCAGCAGCAAAATAAACACTTGGTTTTTGAAGAGTAACTTGAAAAGAAACTTGGGCACTGCCTTTTCCAACTTTTGCTTTTTTAACAACAGCAAAATTTTCTTATTTCATGGAACTCAAAAAGCAACGGCAATCACTTTTATGTTGTAGGAAAAGACATGTAGGAAAAATAATGAAACAAACAGCCGCCAAATCAAATATGGTGAGCCGTGACCATTGATGGTCGGTTTTGCTTATTATTTTATTATAAATACATATGGGCATTTCCACCAGAATGTCGACCCAGATCAAAAAATAAAAGTTCCTAAAAACAGTTAATTTTATAGATAAACAATAAAATTTAACCAATGAAAGCCAAACTGACATTTTTTAAAAGCCATTTCGTAATACCCGAAGGCAAATAGCACTAGCTCAACTTTTATCATTTTAATATTTTTATGGCACATTTCGCTTTCTTAATCTTTCCAAGTTTACAATATTAAAAACCTTTACTGTTACAAATAACCATTAGCCATTATGACAGCATATATTTAGTGAAAAATGTTCGTAAATCTTAAAAAGATTGCTTTTTATGGGAAACGCTTTGACATTTGTTGCAATTAACTTTTTAGGTATAAAAAAATGTCATCTTTGCTTTAAATGGCATAACAATAAAATTTGTTAGTGAAAGACTTGCCTGTCATAAAATTGTATACCCTTCACCGAAGGTAAAAGCCTAGACCCTATAACGAATATGTATTCTGGATCCTTATGAGAAGTTCTATTCCGGTTGACCGTCTGTCCGTCCTTCTGTTGAATTGGAATATATTTATATCAGATATGCTGATTTAAATTTTGCTGTTGAAATTCAGTCAGAACTGTAAATAAGTGTCTGTGATATGACAAAAAAACCACGACTGCCCCTAATTTTACCCATAAACTCCTTGGGGGGTTTTTTTTGTTCCTCTTATCTGTGCATCTGGAGAACGCCAAGAGCAAAAGTTTCCAAATTAGGTACAAGCATTTTGTTTAATAATACAATTTTATCTAAAAAGGAGAAATAATGTCCAAATTTTGTACACATAGCTGTGTTTTTAATATAAAATAAAAATTTTAAAATATGGGCGGGATTGTAAAGGTGGGCGTGTTACCTCCCGTGCACAGACAGTTTAGATTTCTGTATATCTGGAGAACGGTAAAAGCCAAAGTTTCCAAATAAGGTACATACATCTTGGTTATCAATACACAACAGCCGACCAAATGTGGGCGGGATTGAAGAAGTGGGCATGGCACTTCTTTAACAAATTTTTAATAGATTTTGTAGAATTAGGTACAAGCGTCCTGGTTATTGATAAACAATATCCAACAAAATGTGGTGAAATTCGGAAGTGGGCGTGGCCCAAAATAGATTAATTTATGTCTTAGAACGGTATTTATATAACTTTCCACACTTAACGCACCATGGTCAAGGGTATTGTAGTGCATATATGTGTGTGACACTACTCAGCTTTTTAATTTTTAACAATGTTCCCATTGATATACTATTACATTGAAATGTATAAGTATAAAGTAGTGGGAAATGCAACAAATTCCAACCTACATATATGCACACTAGGGTGGGTCGAAAATATTTTTTTTCTCTTATCGACTTCTAATAGCGTAAATATGTTGTATTTTTGTCTGCAATAGACCCCTGTAAAATATTATTTATTTATTTTTAGAGTAACAGCCCGCGCTTTGACCTTCAATTTTGTTAAATTTTGAATATAACAACAATAGCATTGTATTGCAGAAAAGCATATTACTGTATTTTATCGACTTTATATTTTATTAAACATTTTTTCATTTTTCGAATTTATTCTATAAGTTAAATTTCAGGTCTGTATTTTATAAAGCTTTTTTGTAATAGTTCTATTCTTTTAATTTTTCAGAAATGACTTTATACACTATCAGACTATTATATTGTATTTTCTTTTTACATTTTACCTTAGCCTTCCTTTGGAAAGCAATGAAGTATATTGAATGTACAGAAAAATTTACAATTATTAGACACCAGCAGAATGTAATGCATTTTCTGGCCCGCTACGGCCTTCGTCAGCATTCTTTGTGTCTCACTGGATAGTGTTACTTTATAAATTGAATGTATTTAACTCAACTATTTTAACAATTTCCTTGTGAAGGTTACTTTATATTTTATTAAACATTTTTTCATTTTTCGAATTTATTCTATAAGTTAAATTTCAGGTCTGTATTTTATAAAGCTTTTTTGTAATAGTTCTATTCTTTTAATTTTTCAGAAATGACTTTATACACTATCAGACTATTATATTGTATTTTCTTTTTACATTTTACCTTAGCCTTCCTTTAGAAAGCAATGAAGTATATTGAATGTACAGAAAAATTTACAATTATTAGACACCAGCAGAATGTAATGCATTTTCTGGTCCGCTACGGCCTTCGTCAGCATTCTTTGTGTCTCACTGGATAGTGTTACTTTATAAATTGAATGTATTTAACTCAACTATTTTAACAATTTCCTTATAGAATAAATTCGAAAAATGAAAAAATGTTTAATAAAATATAAAGTAACCTTCACAAGGAAATTGTTAAAATAGTTGAGTTAAATACATTCAATTTATAAAGTAACACTATCCAGTGAGACACAAAGAATGCTGACGAAGGCCGTAGCGGGCCAGAAAATGCATTACATTCTGCTGGTGTCTAATAATTGTAAATTTTTCTGTACATTCAATATACTTCATTGCTTTCCAAAGGAAGGCTAAGGTAAAATGTAAAAAGAAAATACAATATAATAGTCTGATAGTGTATAAAGTCATTTCTGAAAAATTAAAAGAATAGAACTATTACAAAAAAGCTTTATAAAATACAGACCTGAAATTTAACTTATAGAATAAATTCGAAAAATGAAAAAATGTTTAATAAAATATAAAGTAACCTTCACAAGGAAATTGTTAAAATAGTTGAGTTAAATACATTCAATTTATAAAGTAACACTATCCAGTGAGACACAAAGAATGCTGACGAAGGCCGTAGCGGGCCAGAAAATGCATTACATTCTGCTGGTGTCTAATAATTGTAAATTTTTCTGTACATTCAATATACCTCATTGCTTTGCAACGGAAGGCTAAGGTAAAATGTAAATAGAAAATACAATATAATAGTCTGGTAGTGTATAAAGTCATTTCTGGAAAATTGTAGGAATAGAACTATTACAAAAAAGCTTTATAAAATACATAACTGAAATTTAGCTCATAGAATAAATTCGAAAAATGAAAAATGTTGAATATAATATAAAGTTACTTTCGGAAGGAAATAATTCCCAGTTTCTATTTGTTAAAATAGTTGAGTTAAATACATTCAATTTATAAAGTAACATTATCCAGTGAGACACAAAGAATGCTGACGACTGCCGTAGCGGGCCAGAAAATGCATTACATTCTGCTGGTGTCTAATAATTGTAAATTTTTCTGTACATTCAATATACCTCATTGCTTTCCAACGGAAGGCTAAGGTAAAATGTAAATAGAAAATACAATATAATAGTCTGGTAGTGTATAAAGTCATTTCTGAAAAATTGTAGGAATAGAACTATTACAAAAAAGCTTTATAAAATACACAACTGAAATTTAGCTCATAGAATAAATTCGAAAAATGAAAAATGTTGAATATAATATAAAGTTACCTTCGGAAGGAAATAATTCCCAGTTTCTATTTGTTAAAATAGTTGAGTTAAATACATTCAATTTATAAAGTAACATTATCCAGTGAGACACAAAGAATGCTGACGACTGCCGTAGCGGGCCAGAAAATGCATTACATTCTGCTGGTGTCTAATAATTGTAAATTTTTCTGTACATTCAATATACTTCATTGCTTTCCAAAGGAAGGCTAAGGTAAAATGTAAAAAGAAAATACAATATAATAGTCTGATAGTGTATAAAGTCATTTCTGAAAAATTAAAAGAATAGAACTATTACAAAAAAGCTTTATAAAATACAGACCTGAAAGTATTTTATCGACTTGAAAGTTCGTGAAAATAGTATCAGAAGCATCCATAACTCTTTGTAATAAAAAATTAAGAGAAGGTTTAACACAGACCAAACTTAAATCAAGACGATAGATGCCTAGATTTTACAGTAAACAAGGTTTTGTGACCAAAAAATGATTTTATTGTTTTCTGTTGTATAAGAACCAAAGTTTTATTTTTTTTTAAGTTAAATTCAAAATGTTTTCAGTTTTAATTAATAATAATTGATAGTAAATAAAATATTTAAATTTAAAAAATTTACTTTTCTTACACATACTTAATTTTTAGGAGCTCTTGCGCGGGCTGAAGATGTGACTTTTTTTTACTTATTTTTTGCAGTTTTTATTTGTTTTGACGTAAGACAAAAAAATATTGCTATTAGAACATGATTCGATATATATATATATATATATATATATATATATATATATATATATATATATTATATATATATTATTATTTCTAAAGCACTTTTTTTTGTCGGTTGCAAATATCTCCCATACCACCGCATCAAATTTAATGAATGATATCTCATTTTAAAGCTTATTTCTAACACTAATGACGAAAAATAATTAGAAATTGAAAAATTAATTTTTTCATTGATACAAATTATATTTGAAAATGTATTGAAGTTACTAAAATTTCTATTAATTATTTTCATTTTATGTTACAAAAATGACAACTAACGGTGCGAAATATTCGCACGGGTCATCTAGTTTTAAATAATAAGAGAAACAAAATACTAGTGATTTTATAAACTTAAAGTTAAACTTTAAACGTATACATCATCTTAATTCAACGACATTTTTATGAAATCCATTTGTATTGAAAAAAAAAACATAACAAGACAAAGAATTCATAATCTAACAAAATAACAATTTCGTTGCTAAAACGTGTACAAGTACGTGTAAAAAAAAGAAGAAATTAAATTAAAAAGGGTAACAGTCCGAGTTGCCCGAAGGAAGATTATGGTGCGGCCAAAGTACCGGTCACCATCCACAACGAATCTACAATAACAACAACAGCAGCAACGGTAGCACAACATAATAATCATCAATATGGATAATCTTCACCACAGGCATCATCTGAGTATGTAATAATATTATATATTTCTAAACATAGTAGATAATTTTTTTTTAGTTTTTAATGAATTAACTAATATTTTGTGTGTTTTGGACACCCAAAGTCTCCCTAACACGCGTACTAACAAATAAATAATCACTGCGAAACGCAAGCGTCCCTCCAGTGGTATAATTAATAAAATAAAATAAAAATGCAATATAAAATTAAAAAAAAAAAAAACGAAAAAAGAAAAAAAATTTTTTTTTTCTTTCGAATTCCTTTGCATATCTAATGAAAAATAAATGATGAAACAGAACTGGTGCTGAACTTTTTTTACATGCAGTTTGACATAAAATTATGCCAGAGAATGCGGTCGAGAAATAAAATCAATTTTATTTTGAGGACGTTTTTTCTAATGCTCTCACATATAGACACTTATTGTCTTAACAATGCTACCATACTTTCATTTAATTTCATACATTTTGTAAACAAAGAAAAATAAGAACAAAAGAAGACGAACGAAATGAGAGAGAATTTGAAGTTACTGCCGACGTTCTAATTATGGGCATTAAAATTTTTGCCTGAAGTTGAAGACTCAGTTCTGTTTCATCATTAAGGCTGTAGGAAAAATCGCCCAAAGAAAAATGGCCAAAAAAAAAAATAAGGAAAAATCGGCCCAAAAAAATTCCATGTAAAATTGGGCCTGAATTCATATGAAAAGTGACCCAAAATTTGTGGGCTATTTTTCGTTATTATTGGGTGATTTTTCGTTTTTTAAAAAATATTGTATGAAAAATAGCCCATTTTTTCGTGCCATCTTTAATTTTTAAAATTTCTTCCAAATCTTACATACTATTTGTGGCTGTAGGAAATATCGCCCAAAGAAAAATCGCCCAAAAAAAAAAAAAAAAATGAAAAATCGCCCAAAAAAATTGCATGTAAAATTGGGCCTGATTTCATATGAAAAATGGCCCAAAATTTTTGGGCTATTTATCGTTATTGTTGGGTGATTTTTCGTTTTTTAAATTTGGGTGATTTTTCATAATGAAATGAAAATGTATGAAAAATGGCCCAAAAAAAATGGGCTATTTTTAAAATTCAACCATAATCTTACATAGCAGAGAAAACCATGTTTTATTATGGTTGCAAACAACAAAACTATTTTTCAAGAAACTAATTTAACCATTATATGGTTGTCGGCGACAATGATTTGGTTAAATTAAACATAATATCGGTAGAATTTTTCTCTGGGTGTATATATTAAATATATACATATATATCGAAAATAAGGATTTTCTCTTCTATGGTATAACAAATACTGGCTTCGCTAACTAAAGCTTCTCTGTATCGCCGGCCTTCGGCCGGGCGCAAGGATTTTCTCCTCTATGGTATAACAAAGACCGGCTTCGCTAACTAAAGCTTCTCTGTATAGCCGGCCTTCGGCCGGGCGCAAGGATTTTCTCCTCTATGGTATAACAAACACCGGCTTCGCTAACTAAAGCTTCTCTGCGTAGTCATTGTTTGACATTCCAGAAGTGGATATTGGCAACCCTCCCTAAAGCGTATACATACCTTGTTTATTATATCATAGTGGGGAATAAAAAATATATAGAAGAAAAAAATGCAAACATAAATTTATTTCGTTTTTTACCTTCTTTTTGTGTGTTTTTTTTTCAACTGAACTTGTCATATTGTTTAAACCCTTATTAAAAAATAAATATTTAATTAGAATATTTATGTGGTTTACTTCCTGTTGACGCACAAGCTCATTCACTATTTTGAAGTTATATTTGTCCTTTTGTCCTTTTCAACTTTTTATATTTTTTTAACAAAACATCTCTGCAAACAAGGTCATTACTTTGTAGTCAAAACCATTGAAAGTGACATTTTTTTTAATGTGGGTTTAGTGTTTTTAATATGCTTTGGGGTAAGAGTAAAAGATTTTCGAAATATGTAGATTTAAAAAGTGTAGATACCATTTAATACAATTTTAAAAGGTTCCTCTGTTAAGCTTTTAAGTTAATTAAAACGCATGTTTTTAGATGGATAGAACTTGAAACTTAAAAAAATAACATAAAAAATTAAATTTTAAGCGAAAGCATTTTGTTATTCGAAAGAAATGGCATTTGCCTTTGAAAACTATTTCAGACATATAGTTACCGCGGGTGCTCTTGCTTGACAGAGCGCAATCAGGACGTCCAATTTTCTTAATTTTTGAAGAAATAAGGTCCGATCATGCCACCAGTGTGAAAATCGCCATTTTTCTGGATGTAATAGACTTTTTAGGGTTTAATATGTATTAACATATTAAATCACAAAGCCGTCTAAAAGTTGGGCAAATCGTTGACTGATTTTCAAAATTAATTTGCATATCTTATTGCCGTTTTTCATACGTGATTCTATTAATAATGACTTCAGAAAGATTACTGATCGTAAATGTCAAAAGTTGGGCGCATTTTGACAGTTCCTTCAACATCTAACAGCAAAAGTTCCATATTGTTTTAAGAAAATTTGTTCATTTGTAACCAAATGTTTTGGTAAAACAATTTTTTAGTTTCTTAACGCATTTTTAACATAAAAAATATACTTAGCTTTCTTCTGGATTTCGGATTCTTTTAAAATTCTAATGGCAGAATGATCTGCCATTTTTCTCGTTACATTTTATATACATTTTACAACAATTGTATCGTCTGGACTAGGCTATTGACATGTATTAAAAAATGTCAAAAATAAGGGATACAAATTAGGACTTAAAGCCTGTCCATTTGAACAAAAGTAAATAGTCATGTTTTAAAATGAACTAATTTTAGATATTCAGTAATTTTAAGCCCCAGAAAAGCTTCAAGTTTATTTTTTTATTTATTTCATTGACTGTCCTATGCTACAAGATTAAATCTTATAATGACAGCATAGGATTTTATAAAGCTAAACAGGTTAATTTGTTAATAAGAATTAACTTAAAGAATTATAATAAATAGTAATAATATCTAATTTAATAAACCCTTTATTAACATGTTTTATTTTTTATAAATAAGGCAGTAAATATTTACTAGCATTTATTTCATTACGATAATATACAGACTTAAAGAAATCAAGTTAGAGTGCTATATTCGGCTGTGCAGAATCTTTGATACCCTCCACCGACAGTTCGAATGTTTAAGGAGTAATATCTGTATGATGTTATTATTATCTTAAACTGTGACGATTTGTTAGTAATTATGGTTTTAAGTGTACTAAACTGTTTTCCGGGAGTAGGGTTTCTATGGGGCCAAGGGTAAATTGTGTACCGATCTTTACGAAATTTCAAAGTATCATTTATAGTCCTATAAAACTGTGACGAGCCAAAATTTGTTATGATTGCATTATTTTTTACGGTTTTAGGCGTACTAAACTGTTTTCCGGTAGTAGGGTTTATATGGGGCCTAAGGAAAATTATGGACCGATCGTCACGAAATTCAACAGCGTGATTTCCAGTCAAATAAAAATCTTATCTCATTCCCTGCCTTGTACCAGCATTTATGTTATTTTTTGTAACAAAATTATCAATTTTTTTAGGTGGTGGTTCCACATTTTGATTCATAGCTCTGGTCCCACTAAACCGATTTTGCTGGCTTTCAATCCCAAGCTGCTTAGGATAACTACAAGCAATTTGACACCAAGTTTGTTCATTTCTTTTGATTTGTTCGAAAGTGAGCGTATTTTCAATAGGCGGACAGACGGACAGACAGACGGACATGGCTAAATCGACTTAAAAATTACTCAAGGACCCAGAATATATATACTTTATGGGGTCTGAGATGAATAATAAAAAAGTTTCACACGGAATGACAAACTTAATATACCCTCTTCACAACTAATTGTGGTGTTGGGTATAAAAACCTTTTAATAAAACTTCAAATCTGCCAAAGGGGTTTTAAAAGTAAGCTCGGGTTCGTCGATATTTCGGCGAAGTTAAAGTTTTTGAATTTTTTGAAAATGCGTTTGGTATATGTCAAAAAAATATACTAAATGTACTTCTGAGCTAAAAGACTATTTCAGATGTGATCAGTAGAATGGTATGGCGATTCTTTGCTTACAATATATTAACCCTCTAACACTCATTTAAAGGGGTAATTTTTCTCAACTTTCCTTCAAAAGTATATTAAAACGGCACTTTAGAGGGTTGAAATGTTCCACGAATATTTTCTGCATCAAACTTTACTGAGGGTCTTCAACGACCCAATGTTCGTGCAATTTATGCAAAACTGATTTTTGAAATTTCGGGCATTGAAATTTTTGAATTCCTTGAAAAAGCGTTTTGTACAAGTCAAAAAAAAAAATATACTAAATGTACTTCTGAGCTAAACGTTTATTTCAGATGTCTTCAGTAGAACTTGATTGTGATTCTTGTCTTGGAGTATATTAACCCTCTAACACTCATTTTAAGGGGCTATGCAGAATCTTTACTACCCTTCACCATAGTGCGATAAGAACTGAAAGTTGTAAAAATACCGGTCTATGGATATAAATAAATCTATTTAGCGCCGTGCCTACAAGCGATTTCTGGGTAAAATTTTAGACAGTAGTGGTTTTTTGTTTATATCTCAGCCATTTGTCAACCGATCAGGCTGAATTTCAATACCGAAATTAAACGAAGTATATGAAACATACTTTTTTTTCAACCTAGTCCCCATTAAAACTACCGTCTTCAGAAACCCATTTCAACAGACGAACGAACACCATTAAATCAACTTCGAATTTATATATAAGGATATATATACTTTATTGGATCTACGATCAGTATTTTAAAAATTACAAACCGAATGACAATTTTATACGCTTTTACCTTCGCTCACAGAGTATACCAAAGGTTAAAAAAGTAACGTGTAAAATCAGCAAAATCAGTTGTGTTGACAGCTTTAGAAAAAAGATACTAAATGGTTTTTTTGGTAGTGAAGTGGCAATATGTCAAAACTGGCCGCCACACAAATTTCGTGATTACAATTAAGATAACAAAACACAAACCACGTTAATCAAAAGCATTAGTTAAAAATTGTTTATGTTTTGTGCAAAAAAATCGATTTTGAGATATTGATTTTTCAATATTATTAGCTTAATTTAATATGATTACCTTGTGTTGTGGTACACTTAAAGTTAATTTTAACAACAGTTTTGCAAATAAATATCCATTAAAACAATTTGTGTTCATTGTATTGCGGATTAAAATATGGTGCAAAGAGAAATTCAAAAAGGACAGCCTTCTAAGAAAGAGACAGAACAAACACAATAGCTTCAGGCTCGTGTCGCCTCGTTTGCTTTGTATTGGGGTGAAGGGTGAAGTCCATTGAAAGGTCGTTTCATGTTACCAGCTTGTTTGTTCCTTTGGTTGTACTACTTATTGGCGCCACATTAAAAACCAAAATGGAAGGCACTTTTGTAATTATATCACGATCAATTAATACACCCACACATTTTTATTTGTGCGTTAAACATAAAAAATTTGCTTAAAAAATAAATTCCAAAGTTAAAGCAGTAGAGATGTTGTGTGTTCTTTCTCATTTTGCTGTTTGAACTATTGAATATGTCGACTGCCGCAAAGCTTTGTAGCTCGTAGCTTTTCAATTTTGCGACTGGTTGCTTTTAGAGAACGAAAAATTAAAAAATTTAATAGTTTAAAAAATAGCACAATCTCATTTTTTTGTTTAATTACACTCTGCTACATGATCTATGAATGTCGAAAAACGCATTAACGATAAACAATGCAAAAATAGACAAAAATATTTCGATGGTATTGCTGGAGAAAAATCTTGTACATGCCTAAAGTTTCACCCCCTAAACCCCCCTAAATTTGAATACAATTTTTCGAACGCACGTACTCGAAATCAAGACCACCACACACACACACATTTATTTGAAGTTTTATGTGCTGTTTTCACAACACAAGTGATTGAACGTGTTGTAAAATGTATATGAAAAGCACTCACTTTTTTGAGTGTGCAGTGTTGACGTTCAATACACAAACACACACACACACATTTAATAATTGGACCCAGCGGGAAAAAGAAGGAGTACGGAGGCCTTCCAGAAGGCCTCTGTACCCCTTATTTAGGATAAACAAGGCCTTCTCGCTCCATTCCATACTCATATCTTTTTTACACGCGTTGTCATTGCGGAGAAGGCCTTCCGCTTTCCTTTCTTCCCCTTTCTTCAAATAAATGGCTCTTAGAAGGCTTTCCAGAGAATGACTTTTAAAAGGCCTTAGCAAAAAGGTTATCTTGAACGGTTTTTAAGAAAGGTATGTTTAAAGGCCTTTCAATTAATGGCTCTTAAAAGGCCTTTTAGACCATCCTTCTACAAATGCATTAAAGGTCATATTGAAGGGCTATCAGTCTAAAACATTAAGGAATATTTCCTTACAAATGAAATTAGAAGACTGAATAGGTTTCATGTACATATTAGATCTCCAATATAGAAAATAAAACAACACTTAACTTATTATATATACCTATTTTACAAACATATGTTTATATATTTTATTAAACTTATTGTAGTTTAATAACACATGTGATATTTTTTTATTGAAATAATCAAATTTGCTAAATTTTGTAAAATTGATTGTAAATAAAAGTATATAATAAAAAAAAACTTTTATGCACAAGTGCCTATCTTCCTTAATAAACAAAACTCAACTAAAATGATTCACTTAGTATTGTGGTTATTTTGTTGAACTATTTATGGTTTTTAATCCAAATTTTTAATATTTTTAATTAGGCTTAAGTTCATGAAATTTAACTTTTATTAAATTATTTTTGTGAAGAAAGGAATTTTACAACATGAAAATCAATCAAAATTGTTATTGATAATCTTTCATTCTTGACGTGGCTCGGGCTCGAACCCTGGCCGGCAGGTTACCATGACATGTTTCGATCGCAACCACTCGATCTCCTCAGATGGATTTGCCGTCTTACACTCGCAGCCATCGACGACTGCTGACGTCACTAGTCAAACATCAATCCTTAAACCAAATTGTATTTTAACATTTGGTAGATCGAAATTTGCTTTCCTGAATGATTATCCATTTTAATTGATTTTACATGTTTTTTCCTTTACTTCTGTTTTTTCGTACTTTCGTCAAGAATTTTTCTTGAAGTCCAAGTACATTTTTTGTTTTTTCACTTTGTCTTTCTCTTTTCTGTTGACCTTTTTCAGCACAACTTGAAGGACAAATGTACACATAGGGCTCGTGCCTTAGCTTTAACAATAATTAGTATTGTGGTTATTTTGTTGAACTTTACATTATTGTTTTTATTTTGTATTTTAATATGTACCTACTTTGTTACTTTGTTTTTATAACGGGATCTGAATTCTTTCGCTTTGGCGAAAAAAACAAAACTAAAAATTTTACTCTTTCTCTTTTCAACTTCAACTAAAATGATTTACAACATATGTTACATTGTTTTTGTAAAGGGATCTGAACTCTTTTGCTTTTGCTTATGCAAAAAAACAAAACAAAAAATGTTACTCCTTCTTTTCTCGCTTATTTTATACCAAAGAGCCGAGGCCTTCTATAAGGCATTCTTTACCAGTTACGTAAGAATAGTAATTAAATCAAAAAAATGTTTAAGCAGGCCTTTAAAAAGGCCTGAAGTAAGAAGGTCTTCTGAGTTTTCCCGCTGGGGACGTTTCATTATTCAAGTGTTTGTATTGTGGCAATGAGGTCGTTTGGTTTTTAATTTGTAGTTAAGTTTTTTTTCCTTATACGTAAAACTAAACGTGTTGTACATTTAATCTACAGCACTAAATGTTTTATCTCTTTTTGTCTTACGTGTTTTGTATTATGTACTAAAATTTAATTAAAAGAAAACTGCCTCTTAAATTAATTGCATTTAAAATTTAAATTTTAAATGATCTTGTAACATTTTGTTGCTCCTTGTTCTGTTCAGAATGTGTGGCTTAATCTTTCACATAAAACTTAAATGCATATCTTCACATATCACACTTTTCAAGAAAACTGAGTCACATCAACAGTTTTATAAAAGTTTCATCATTTTTATACACAGTTCAGTAAGAAAATTTGCAAAGAAATAAATACTTATACAATTTAATAACCTTAGTTAATTATAACATAGATAAAATATAACTTAATTGCTTGAAGCTTAAGATCTGTTTTTCAAACTAAAATAAAAATTTTCGGTTGGGAATTTATATTGAAACAATAATAAAAAAAACTGAAATTTGTTTTTGTTTTCCATATCAATTTTAAACGAAAATTTTTATTTTAGTTTGAAAAACAGGCAGTTCCCTGCATAAAATAGGACCGGTCCAAACACGCGTGTAAAGAGTAGCCCACAAGGGACCAGGACTAGTCCAAAAGTAACCCAAACGTATGGAATAAACAGGGTCTATTTAACATTACGATGTCCTAGGGGAGGACTATATAAACCACCTTAAGACTACTAAGGAGTAGTTTTAAAACTACTCCATGGTATACTCAAGAGGATTAGTTTTGAAGTCGTTTAAAAACGAAGACATGTCGTCTCACTACAAACACTTTTTAACAATGACATGGTCCATGCCTGCTTTACATCGGACCAGTTCATGGAGTAGTCCATTTTATCAAAATGGATCAGGTGGTCCACTATTATTTGCAGGGTTAGTTAAACTTTATATTGAGACTTAATGTTAAGTTTTTGTATTAACAATAAGTTTCGTTTTTTGGTTAATAAATTTAAATCTTTATTGCTGACCAAAAAATAATTTTTTGATGAAATTTTCCGTTAAACATTAGAAATTTTTATTTGAGCCAACAAGAGTTCCTCAAAAAAATTAGTAATTAAAGAATAATTTTAGAGTTGATTGAATTATAAATTTTTGTCTGAAACCAAAAAAAATGTTCCTTCTTTAAATAAACATATGATAGTATTTTATACTGTAACTCTCGTTAGTTTTCATCTTTTTTGTGCCCTTTTTCTAATTTGACGCTTTTAAAAAAAGTTTCTTCATATAGTAGATATTAACAATATAATAACAAAATATATTCTCAACAAAAAGGATTACCTATGGGTTCTCCAGCTTCTCCAGTTGTAGCAGATATAGTTATGGAGGAGCTTCTAGATACTTGTATTAGAGGATTAACTACTAAACCAAAAATTATAACAAAATGTGTAGATGATCTATTTTGCATTATTTCAGAATGTGAAATAGAAAACATGTTAAACATATTTAACTCCTTTCACCAGGATATTAAATTTACAATTGAAAATGAATGTGATCTTAAGCTTCCATATTTAGACACATTAATTATAAGAAAGGGGAATATGTTATTAGTAGATTGGTACCAGAAGCCAAATTCTTCAGGAAGAATTATTAATTATTATTCAAAACATCCGAGAAGAGTTATTATAAATACTGCCAAAAATCTTATAGATAAAGTTTTAAATATTAGCGATATAGTTTTTCATAGAAAAAATAAAATAAAAATCAAAAATATTTTAGAGGATAATAATTTCCCAGGAGAATTGATTTGTAGATTGATTGGACAGCACAAAGAACATAGAGAAGGTAATGGGACTACGGTTACTGAACCTAAGGTTTATAAGTCTTTAACTTATGTACCAGTGATTTCTGAACGACTGGAAAACTCTAATGTTTATGACATTAATAACACTGGTTTACAGCCAAAAAATACCAAGAACGCCACATGCCTAGATAAGTTAATTGGGACCTCCTGAACACGAAAAACGCTGTAATTTTTTTTTTTAAAGTACCGTTTTTTAGATAACGGTACTTTTGTGTTTTTCGGTGTATGGTCCCACTCAAGCCCAACCGAAGAGCCCGATCGAGATGAATGGCATATCGTTGGAAAGATAATTGAATGCTTTTTCCACCGATATGCTCCAAATTTCTATCTGATAAGAAATAGCTGAGTTATGGCACCTCAAAGTTCGAAATTTGCCTATTTTTTAAGTTTTTTTCAAAATTTTTCTTTTTTATTTCGTTTTTTTTTCTACGTTACAGTAAATATCTGGAATGTTTTATTTTTTAGTTTATTTAATTACCAACATTTTAAGCGTAATTTGAAAAAAATCGGATGAAAAATAAAGTTTTTATTAAGGATTTTGTGGAACGACAATATTTTCATCTCATATAAAATTCCTTGTTTTTTAAATACGTTAAAACTGATAGAAAAGGGGAAATCCCCTACTGTTGGCATCACTGAATGTGGGTGTATTCTTTCAAATAACAAACAAAAGTCCGACGATTTTCACCGATCGCTTAAAAAAAGTCACAAAAATTGCAGTGCAGGTTTGTGATAAAATCTGCTGCATACATCCAGGCTTGAACATTTTTTTGCACTTATCAATTATAATTCTCCACAAATTTATTTTTACCGGCAAAACTGTTGATTATAAAGAAAAACGTTATATGAACGGATTAAAGAAATTGTAATTCGAAATTTTTTTGAGTTTGTTTTAGCAAAATCGGACAAATGGTTCTCGAGTTATGTTAAACAAAAAAACATCAAGATAAGGAAAAAATTTAAAATGTCATAAAAAAAAACTGACACATACGAACGCCAAACCCTTTGAGGGTTTTACTATACTGACCTAGTACCATCACCCTGACTTGGAATTTCTCACCCCCCAGACAATAATCCCAAAAATGTTCCATAGTGTAATCAACACACCAATAGAACAAAGAATTAATTTTAAAACCGATACAGACAATGTAGCTTAAAATTACAGACATTTAATTTATAAGAATAAGATAGGAAATTGAATAAGTTTTGAAAAATGTAATAGAATAATTTTATTTCCTGTGTATTATTTTTACTATTTATTTTTCATGTTGTCAATTTTTGTTATTTAATTTAAATTTTGTTTTATAAAAATTTGTTTAAAATTTATAAACTTAAGATCCCTGAAGAAGCTGTCCATTGTGGCAGCGAAATATTGGATAAAATAAATTAAAATATAATTTTTCTTAACCTGACCTTGATTTAAAAAAGGAAGAATTAAATTTAAAAGGTCAAGAAAAAAAAATAGACTAAATAGTTTCTTCATATATTTTACAAATACGATAATCCGATTAAGGATACAAATTTTATCTGAAGTATCTAAAATTTCTATTATTGTGCCGAATTGGTTTGGAGTTATTGAGAAAATAGTTCATATTCTTATTGTTACATGTCTCACATAGTCCACATACAAGCTTCTTTCCTCTTTGTGCCCATAATAAAATATTTTTATGTTGGTATTTCGATTAAATTAAGGCCAAAAATATGTTATTGCAGCGTAAATCATGCTATCAAATTCTATTAGTATCGGTCCTTATTTAACATTTAATCCCGGTCCCAAAAATAGATTTTAATAACTATCAATTACCATCTTATAAATGACTGGTTTAAGCCGGTACACATTGCTATCCTTATTGAAATAAAATTAGTAACATTTTTATAAAAAATATTTAGTGTATGGTAGTGTATTTCAGCAAAATATTATGCTTTCTCGGAAGCATTAATTAATTAAAGAGAGAATTCGTAGTGTAGCGTTTACACTTCTATGATATATTACCTATTTTTGCTTTGAATTCCTCGCGTAGAACCTCTGCTTAAGAAATCTGAAATATGCGTTTTTCACGCTTTGAAAATTAACTGATATATGTGAATGAATAAAGCGAAAAAATTAAGCATTGATAAAACTGTTATTTCAGCGTTTATAAAAGTTTTTGTAAATCTAAGATATCTTTTTTGAATGAGAGGGTTATTGTTTTGTATACAATTAAATGTACTTGTGTTTGCCCAGTGGTCGAACTTCGACTATAATGCTTTATGCAAATATGAAGAAAACATACATTAAGGGGTTTCTGAATATTTAATCAGAAAGTACCAATTAAAAAACAACAAAGAACTAAAAAGTTCCCTCTAATAGATTGTCATCCACTCAGCTCATTGCATGTTTAATTTTATATTTCTAGGTCCAATATTAACAAAAATTTAAAAAAAGTACCACTTGTAGGCAGGAAAAGTACGAAAAAGCTCCCCCTACAGATTCTTATTCCCTCAGGAGCATGCACGTTTTTTTAATGATTATAGGTCTAATATTAACGAAAATTCAAAAAGTACTAGTTGAAGAAAAAAAAGTACTAACATTTTTTATCTTATAGGTTCTCATTCACTCAGGACGCAGGCTGAAAATCAGGACGCAGGCTGAAAATCGTTTTTCATCGGCCAAAAATCTGTAACTTTTGAACCGATAGAGATAATTTTGCAATTTTTTTTTGCAGGAGAGAAGACTTCTTGAACTTTTTTACAGTTTTAATTTTGTTAAAATCCATTCAGTAGTTGTTGAGAAATTTAAGGTCAAAGTTGAACTTTTGATGTTTTTTTAGCATTTAGTATGAAAATGCTAATGATTGAGATTGAGAACTATGGTATTTTTTTATTAAAAAAGTGGGATTTTTTTTCAACCCACTGTTTTAAGAACTTTTTAATCTACATAACTGCCGAATTTCGTTAGCATATCTTTGTTCATGTCAGATTAATAGAATGTCAAACCTTAAAAATATTATTTTTTACTCATATTGAAAGCCCTTTTATTCATTTGCACTATATTTTAATAATTTTAATGTTTGACATTCTATAAATCTAACATAACATAATAAAGGTATCATAATGAATTTTTGCAGTTATGTAGATTAAAAAGTTCTTAAAACAGTGGACTGAAAAACATCCCAATTTTTGATAAACAAATACCCAAATTCCCAATCCCGGAAAACGGCTTTAAATTTTTTTTGTTCAATAAAGGCAATATAATTTACCATTCGATATTGCTCAGAATTTTCTAGAAAATAATGGACATATTAGAAAACATTACTGTTCTAAATGTATAAAAATCGGTGTGCTGAATTATTAGAATTTTTTTACTCAAATAATTCTTTTTTTGTTTGCAAAATTTGATTTGGAATAGGGCATATGGGAGTAAAAATGTCAAACTGACTATAAATTGCTTCTACAAGCATACACTTAATGTTTTCTTTTGAAAAATATAAAATTTTTTATATATTTCTAGAGAAATTCGTATTCATATTACCTTTATATGCATATACATTCGCCTCGTATATGCCACTATACCTTTAAAAAAAAATGTATAGGCATGTAATAATACCTATGATCATTTTGTGAATAGGTTTCTACATTATCAACTCTACAACAGGTTCAACTGGAACCAGTACCACTAGAAAACTTTTAAGATTAAAAAAATAAATAAGTGTAAATTTTAAAATTTTTTTTTCTTTTTTTATTTAAATAACAATAAGGACAACAGCAGTTTCCTTTTTAAATTCAAATTTAATTGGTCTGCAGTATTTTGTAGAAGATGGTGTGAGATTTGTCCAAATATCCTTTGTTTGCATCGTACTGGTGGAAGGCTCCGAGTGTTCCAAATTCTTTACCAATCGCAATGGAACAAATGATACCATGAACATATCTGTATCTGAAGTATTTTCACATATAGATTGCTTGTATTGTTTCTGTCCAGAATAACCATCACATCCCCATTTGCAAAAGAGAGTTAACTTGCAGTTCCCATATTTTTTCAAATCATATCCTTTAAGTGATTGTAGTAAACGCTGAGCTGTATGATTAAGTAGACCTTGAACTTTTACCTCTGCCGAAATTGGTGTGATTTTAATAGTGTCCCTTGGTGGCAAACATTCCTTCTTAGCAGCAGTTATGTGATGATAAGCAGAATACAGATTTGAACCTTTTTCAATTGCACGCACTCTGAGCTGAATATATTGTTTTTTTGTTAACTTCAAATCTAAAAATAATGCTAATGCCTCTTCATTTGAAAACTATTTTTCATCGCTTGGCGTTGGAATACTCTTAAGAATCCGTTTTGTTCTCTTGGGACTAGCGATAAAAACTTTTTCAATAATATCGACTTTTGTGAGTTCTTTTTGTGATCGCAGTTGATATAGCAAAGCTTCTTGAATACTTGTATCTCCGATTTCTTCGTTGATATGCTTAAGCTTCCGCCTTTTAGATCTATCGCTACAGTTCTCAAGTGATTTCTTTGTCCTCCCAAGGTTCTTTTCATTTGTACCTTCTGAAGATATCTGGACACTGAGTTCGCCATCTAACCAGTTTGCAAAACTGTTGTAAAATCTAGGTTTACTCCATCCAACTTGTTTGAACCGCTTTTTTAAGTTTTTGACGAAATCGATTATTTTATTTTGCAGTTCCGATCGTATTTCAGTGCTGCAGGAATATAAATTGAGTTTTCCTTCAATGTAACTTAAAACATCTTCCTCCTTTTTATTTTTAAAATACTCTTCGGACAATTCTTTATAGCTGAAGCTCTCCATTTTTATAGATATTTAAAAATTAGATTGTTATTGCTTAGATATATTTTAATAACTGAGATTTTATTCGAATACAACTGGCTTTTATACATAGCTTGCGTTATATTGTGTTCCTAGGTAGCATTATAAGGTAGAATAAAAAACTAAATTGGGCTAAAGTAGGATACGCTTAGAATCTCACAGGTATTGGTAATTATATAATATAAGATACCTAGCACAACTTGGCTTGGTACATTTATATTCCAGTCATATGAATAGGTAAAATAAAAAGAGCAAAATAAATGTTGCGAATAATTTTACACAAACTAAAAAAGTGTTCTATAGGCTGGTCCAAACAGGTACAAAAGTGCATTTGGGTTTAAAGTTGATACTTTCACCTTCCTACAGCTAGTAAAATCTCTCTAACCCCTTTTGACCCTCATAAATTCTATACTTCTGAATTTCAATTTGACTACATAATAGAACCTGAAAAAATATTTAACACCACAGCAGGTATAATCGGAACAGTAATACAACATAACAATGTTTGAAGACTGCTTTACTATCAATATAAAAAATGTTGAACCCACTATTGATAAGAGTTTGACATAAAACATAATCCATCCGATTAAAAAACTAGAAAACCCGTTACAAAATCAAGCCAAAAAATGCGTTTTATCCGAATATATCCAAAGGCAAAGGAGATAACCTAAAAATTTAAGCATATTTTTTGTAGCACACCTTAAATTTAATTTTTTTTGAAATCCATAAAATATTTTTGGTGAACTTTTTAAAAGTTTGAATTTCCGAGGTTACCAATTTTAGAGGTCCGCAAGTCACACTCCCGACCCTCCATTCTTTCAATTCAACTCAAAAGCTATCCGGCTATTACAGTTTAAAATTTCATTCAAATATGTTCAGCCGTTCATAAGAAGCAAAATAATTTTTCAAAACAAAACGTTCGTAAACCCTTGTGTTATATTTCAGTCATATGAGCAGCTTAAATGTTGTTAAATGTTAACAGTTGAACAAGTATATATGGGGTTAAAGAGGACACTTTCAGCTTTCTGATGGTACTAAAATCTCTTTAACCCATTTTGACCCTAACAAGTTCTACTCCTCTAAAATTCAGATTTAACTAAAATATAGTACGTAGGGAAACATTTAATAACACATCAGGTATAAATGATACAGTGATGTAATGAACCACTTTTTAAAGACTACTATCCCCCTAATATAACAAAAAAAATTTCGACTCATTATTGATAACGGTTTGCGAGAAATCATAATTTAGTTCTGATCAAATTTACAAAAATTAATTTTTTTCTAAAACAACATAAAATATTTGTCTCCAGCAGCATGCCACAGCCACAATTATCAATATTTTGATCTGGTTTTTTGGATACCTTAGATCTAATATGTTTGCTATCGAATGGCATTAAAATTTTTGAAATCGGCGATGACAAAAAATTCCCCTTTTTGATACTTTTTTTCCCCCATTGAAATGTCAAAAATTTCAATATTGAAGTGGGAGCCCATAATTTTATACTTTTCTGTCGATGAATGGAGAATATGAGGGAGTTTACACGGTGTCTATTCAGACATGTCTAACAAACACGTTTGTATTGTTTGTAGGCGATCGGGGTAGAGAAGAAAGAGGGGTTGCCAAACAGACATGAAATGAGTTTTCATGTTTGTTTATATGAATTTCAATGTTTTTAATTTGTATGTATATGTATATTAGACTATTATACATGAAAACAGACATGTTTGGAAAGACATCGTGAAAAGACAATTGGTTTTTGGAAGCGTGTTCAAAAGATAATGCCAAAAACAGACATGTCTGAAAAGACTCCGTGTAAACTTCCTGTATGTTTTAAAAAAAGTACCAAAAAAGGTACGATTTTTACCCCTTAAACGTCCAAATTTCAAAAAAGTTCCAAATTGTTATATGTATTTTTTAGATAAGTTACGAATTTGGTGTAGTATTTATTTTTTCTTTAATTGGATTAAAATAAAGACAGTGTGCCAAAGAAGTTTTTAAAAAACAGGTTATACCCATTTACTCACAAAATGGCCGAAATTCAAAAAAGTACCAGACACCTTACGCTTAATTTTCTAATGATCAACGATAAGTATTAAATTATTTGTGTATCTCTTTAGTTTTGGGGATATGAGGTTACCAAATTTGCCCTTTTTTACCACCTCAGATTTTAATAAAATAGATATTGTGTACTTCTGTAAGTATATACCTTTTAAACGGTGTATGTTTTATTCAAATCGGTCGACAAACAGGGGAGAAAAGTGTTCCTGTAGATTTATCTGTTGTAAGATTTAATTAAAATTTTTTCTATTTGATCAAAAAAATAAATGATTTCACAGTTTCAGGAGAAAATCGAATTTAAAACACACGAATAAACAATGATTATCTTCTGGAATTAAGGTTCCGCTCCCACTTTTGCAATTAAGCTTGCTTTTTAAAAGATGTTTTAGTTGTTAGCGAAACTATTTGCTTCAAGTTTGAAAACTTTTTCTGTAACCGTTCTAAAAATAGCTGCTCGTAAAGTGTTTGCTATAATGGTATTGATGTCGCATTTTTGGCGTATTGATTATTGTAAGCTGGATGTGGTGCTGCCATCTGCTTATGAGTAATGGCGTGTTTTATTTGTATGAAAATTCCACGCCCACTTGAAAATTTTGTAAATATGTATAGCCTATATTACGCTAATTACTACTAATTACTGTAAAAATTTCAGAAAAATCCGTTCCGTTCCTTAGAAGTCTAAAAGGAACAAACAAACACTTTTTTATTTTTAAATACCTACAGGTTAAAGATAGATAATATACAGATAAAGGGCTTGGCGACAATAAGGTTTATAATAGAGTTGTCAACCGATTAAGAATAATTCGATTAATCGATCAAACAAAAACAAACTCTTGTTCGAATAATTTTAAAATGGCGATTTTCGAATAACGAATAAATCGATTAAATTATGTCGATTAATCGAACAATTTTTTTTATTAAAAAATTAATTAATAAAAGACTAATAAGAAATAAATGCTTAGAATTTGATTTATTCTCATACGTTTTTAGCGATTTTATACTAAATGTAGAAAAAGTAACAAATATTGTTGCTATAGCCCTCATTTTAATTAATCTCAATGTTTAGTAGGCAAAAACCGTGTTAAGTATTCATTGTATTTCAAAAATGTATCTTATGTTCGTATTAAACAAATCTTTGATAAACAATTGTAAAAGCTGTTTTCTTTTTAAATCAATCGTTAAACAATTTTCATGAAATGTTGATTAAGTTAATTAGAGCCTTTCACATTGCATTTGAGATGATTTTGATGACAGATGATAAAGAAAACAAGTAAGAGTGCTATATTCGGCTGTGCCGAATCTTATATACCCTTCACCATTGCGGGAGCAGAATACAGAGCAACTAGACAAAAACTAAATAATTTTTACATATGTATACATACATATTTACAATACTTTAAACTTCATTATAAATTAAATTTAAAAAGCGATAACTGGTAAATATTTTTTAAAATCGTTTTTAGAACATAAAAAAAATAAAAATTTTAACAAAAAATTTTCTTTTTAAAAAAACAAGATTCGAACCAGAGAACTCACAGTTTCTAACTTAACACACCCGCTAGACAACTAAACCATGAAGGAACGTTGTTTGAATATCATTAAAATGAAATATGGCCCGTTTAATTTTCACTTTGTTGAGTTGTAATTACTTTTGATGTTTTTAATCACCACAATAGCAAAGTTGTAAACCATAAAACTTATTTCAGTTGTGAACCGAAATATAGAAATATATTCAACAGACAGACGGTCAGACGGACAAACGGACAGTCGGATTTGAACTTCGCTTTTCATAAGGACCCAGAATATATATACTTTATAGGGTGTAGGAACAATATTGCAGAAATTACAAACGGAATGACAAAGTTATATATACCCTTTTGTCTTCGTTGAAGGGTATAAAAAATGCAACAAACAAATCTAAATTTCTTTAAATTATTAAAAATGGATAAAAAATACTTAAATTAAGTGATCAGAACATCATTTTAAACATATTAATTATGGAATTGTGAAAATTTACGAATTATTTAAAGTCAAATAAAAACATTTAGAAGAAATCATGGTCGGTTGTACACGCGAGGGGTACTTACATGGTGACCGATTCTATATTATACTCAGTTTGAGGTTTGTTTAGAGGATTCGATGTGGTTAATGAAGTGATTAAGTTGTAATCATGTCAATTTGCAGTGATTAACAAATAACTTAAATATATGGTTAATCATCTCGATTTTGATGTGATTAGAGCTTAATCACGCTCGAGTTGCTTTAACGCGTTTAAAGTGTGAACATAGCATAAGTGTCATAATATTACAATAGAAAACGATGTAGTAGAAGATAATCCAACGTCATCAAAATATGCCGAACTTCTTCCAATGGAAAAATACATACAGAGAGACAGCGGTTGTTTTATAGAAGAAGTTGTACGCAGAAGTTTGGCTGAAGATGGAAGGTCTGCAAACGCCTTTCGAAAATCCAAAGTTGTATCGGATTATTTAAGAATTAAGGATTTTACGATTCCTTTAAGTTATACAACGATATGGAGCTTAGATAAAAAGTTGTACGCATCAAAAAAAGAAGTCATAGTGGATTTGAGAAAAAATAAAGAAGAAAATGGAAGATTTTCCATAGTTGTAAATTAACGGACGGATGTATCTTATTTAAAATATGTAATTTTTTTTTATTCGTTATTCTCATCGATTAATCGAATAATTTTTCAGATTTCATCGTTAGATCGAACGAACAAAAACAATTGTTTGAATTATTCGAACAAAGCTGAAAGGCGAATAATTGACAACTCTAGTTTATAATCACCCCTATCGTGAATAACAAGTGGAAGTTTTGTTCCCATGAAATTTTCATTCCCCTCGAAGTGAAAAAAGCAATCGTGAATCTCATGTGAAAAATTTTTCACGCTATCAGTTCCAGTGAATGTAAAAAAAAGAAGGAAGATTAAAAAAATTAAAAATCAATGAAATTTTTGTTCAAAAATATACAAGTTTATATTTTAAAGAAAAGTTTAAATAATAAAGCAAAATATTTAGTATTGGAGGGATAGTTTGATTACAACGTTAGTTGTTTGCACTTTTTTAATTGAATGTAGTAAAATATTTTCCAAAATTCTACCACCAAGTCAATCGAAAGCTTCACAAATCCACAGGCAATCGTCCTGTTGTTTTGCATTTTGTTGAGCGATATATCGGTTTGTGCCTTATTAACTTTATTTACGCTTAATATTCGATTTATAGGAGGAGCTACTTACATACATGTTCTGTTCCCTAGCATAAATAAAATGAGAAAATCTAGGGAAATGTGAACAAATTACGAGGGAACAAATTGTTCACGATAAGGGGAATTTTTCCCGTGAACATTTTTTCACTTTATTATTCTTCTTTGAATTACATTTTTTCATGTCAGTTGTTTATGATCGCAAATATGTGAAAAGGGGAAAAATTACTAGGGAAAAATTATTCACGATAGGGGTGAATAAATAGTAGTCATGGAAAAATATTGTGCTGGGAGGTCTAGAATTTACAATATGTCCCATATAAAGTGTCTCCATAAAATTACTCCATGACGAAAAAATTTCATATACGTACATATTTGTATGAAGATTTCCGTATACAAAATAATCGGCAAACAGAACTCTTAAATATATCTTAAACTCATAATATATGTACTCGACTTTGTTTTGGCGTTTCCATGATTTCCCATGTTTCCCAAATTGAGTGCACCCTCGAAAATCTGCCTGCAAATACTGTGGTGTAGGGTATTATATAGCCGGGGTTGACCGACTATACTTTCTTACTTGTTTATTATCATTTGAAATAATTATTTTTAATTGACATAGAAATAATACACACTTTTTCAAAAATGTAAGCCTACTTAAATATTATCATTAAAATACCACAAAAATAACATTATCCATTAGATATCACAATTAATTATTCGTTTATTTAATTGTAAAATTATCAATGCTAATGAAAAATAACCATACGCCCTCTAAAAACAATGAAATGCCACACTAGATATTCGTGTTCTATAAAATTTATGATATCAACCAATTTTTTTTTTTTATAATATTAATTAAAATTTAGTTCCTTTATTTATATCAAGCTGGGATCAAGAAAAACAAAAATAATAAGCTTTAATAATTCATATTTTTAATAAAAACACACACACACGCACAATTTTATTCAACTGTAGCGAAATTTTAGTAAAACAAAAAAAAAAAAACTCTTGTGTGAGTTTTAAAAATGTTTTTGTTTATAAAGTTATTTGTTTTTTTTTTTATTTTGAAATTTCGTTTTGCGGTTAAACTGCTGGGGATTATTTTTGTTTAATGTGGCTTTAAGTTGAAAAGTTAAAATAAGATACGAAAACTACATTGACAAAAAAGAAAAGTAACAAATATCATGTTAAAAAGACTGCTGGGATTAAAAGTTGGTATCAGAAAATAATAAACAAACAAAACAAGTTATCTAACACTAAAACTAAGTACAAAAGTTTAAACTAAAACACAAATAAAACAATAGTTTTTTACACTTTTTGTTTCGCTTGACCTCAATAAGAAAAATATGTAAGAGTGATATATTCAGCTATGCCGGTTCATACATACTCTTAACGCTGGTGGGCTTTGCTGCCACGCGACTTATAGACAGTTAAACGATAATGTAAGAAGTGTGTTGATACTAGGGAGATCGAACGGATAGTATACGACCGGTCTTAACCGGTTATTTTAGTTTTGCCCAAGTCGAATATTTAAAAAATGCCCTTTTTCGAATATCGAATAAACCGGTTATTTTGGTAAAATAAACGGTCATTTTTGTAATGTGTAATTTATGTACTATTCCTTACTTAAGTTATAAATGTTCCCGTAATTTAATTATTTTTAATTGAATATTTGGCAAACTTAAACTTTTTATGAAGAATGTCAAACCAAAATGTAACAAAAGTCAAAAAACATTATGAGCCATGTAAATACAAATGTTCTTGTAACAAACACCAAAAACAATTGGACAGTATTGTACAGGTGAATATTGTATATATACTTATAAACATGTCATCTCCGGTGATATTTCGAACTGATTTAAAAAACAATGGTGCTTAAAGCGCCCTAAAATGATAAGTTGCAAAGGTTCTTCAACGTAACGACTTATTAATAATTTTTAATTAGTCCACAAGCATGACATAAATATACGCAAGGTTCAACTTAACTCTGTTTCAAGTAGTTCTTAAGAGACTGCAAATAATACTTTACTAAAATATGCTGCCAAAAAACTCTTACGTAGTTCTAGAATATCTCCATGCTTAAAACTACAACATACCGGCGGAATCAACGATATGGTATAATTCAACAGTTTTATTTATTAAAACACCCAGAACCTAAAACAAAATTTAAGTAATCGGACAATGTCATCGAAGGTTCTTAATTCTGATCGTCTAATTGACAGATATTTCTTACGAAAAGCATGTTCATATTACTATAAATAATAAAACAAAATAATTTTAAATAAAGAATTATGGCTAAGAGGTTTTGTTTGCAACTTTTAACAAATATGATTGAAGTCTACAGACATGATTAGCCACCAACAAATTAAAACTCATTTTAAATAAATTTTGTAGGATATAAATTTATTAAATTCCTAAAATGGTTTGAAACCAAAGTTTTTAAATAATTCTAAAGCTTTGTTCACACCTATCAAATATTTGATGTCCTACACATAACCACTAGTTTTCTTAAAGAATTGTTTACTTTTGCAAAACGTTCGGCTAGAGCAAACATTATTTAACAGTTTCTAAAATACAATATTCAATTATGATCTTTGGAATAAAGTTTAGTTAATAAATCGAAATTGTTAAAAATAAAGTTTAAGTTTGATCAATTTACTGGTCACGTTTTTTTTAGATTTTATCGTCAAATATTTGTTGGGTCTAAACATTTAAATTTAAATCCCTGAGGAAGTTGAAAAAATCTCAACGAAACGTCGGAGGAGTAAAATTATGAATAAATAGTCTTTTATTTTTCATTTACTGTGACCTTGAAAGACTGACTTAGATAATTCTAAGAAAAAACGACATACCTTAAGTCATGTTTATGTTTTTTGTTGGTTCCTTACCATCGTGAGTTGTTTTGTTTTTATTCAAATTAACTTTTTATTATAAAAACAAATTTGATGTTTGGATTTTTATGTATTCGAACTAAAACCGATTAACCGGTCATTTTAAAATGCTTAACAGAAAACTGTTTTTTTTTTAATAGCAGCTATTCGGAATATTCGAAAACCGGTTTTAAAAACAAGTCGAATAATCGATCTCCCTAGTTGATACCCAAATTTAGAAAATTTTTATCTTACCGTTCCTTTGATAAAAATGAAACTATTGTCTGCAGCGCCTACTTCTCAAAATTTTGTCGGATGTAATTTACTGATAACTTAAGCTTTTGCAGTTCTCCAGATATACAGAAATTTACAATATCTTAGTATGGCAAGTGTCACGCCCACTCCTTCAACTCCGCCTTTTTTTAGGTTCTGTATTAATAACCGACATGCTGGTACTTAAATTAGAAACTTTTGCTATTGCCGTACTCCATTAACACAGAAAAAAACAACAATAACGAATTTGTGGGTAACATTAGAGGTATTCGTGGTTTTTTACTCATATCTCAATAAAGAACTTTATGTGGTGTAAATTTATTGCAACCTAGTCCCCATCATATCTGGGGTCTTCGGAAAACGTATTTCAACGGACAGACGGACATAGTCAAATCAAGTTCGTTAGGCATTAGGGCGCGAAATGTAACCTAAGGAAAACGGAAATAATACCAATCTTTTCATGTGACAGTTTTAAAGGTAAAGTGGATTGAGGTGTGCGGTTATTCCACAAAAATATTTCCTGAGAATTTCCTGAGAGAAGTCTTAGTGGAGTCACGGTGGTTGCAAACAAATATAAATTTAAATCCAATGATAAACATTGCGCTTGAACATTTTGTTTTTAACTAGAACGTCCCGAGCTATCATTAAATCCGTAGTTAATAATCATATAGAACGTTAATAAATTATTGTTTTCGGTCGTTCTGAAGTTATAGCAACTCTGTTTCATCGCATAGGTTTATTGAAAGGTCGCATCTTTCCTCTGCGACCGTAATAATTTTTCACTTAAGTACTTTCTGGGATGTCCCACTAAAGATATTGTAGCTGATGCAGACATATTAACAACAACAACAAAATCACAATTTAACCAGAGTACGTTTTGTTTGTGGAATTGAACAATTTTGCTCTGTGATTTCTGAAAAACTTTCTCTTTTAACCCAAAAGAACCTTCATCAAAAGCAGAATTACGTTTCATTAAATTCGCCATTTCATTATATTTTAAGCAGAGGTTGTCAACAAAAAACTTATATATCACAATAAACGCACAAAAGCGCAATATTCACTATCCATGGCAAAATTTTAAAAGATTTTTTAAATTTTCATCAATTAAAATAGATAATCATTCAAAACAAATTTCGATCTACCAAAGGTTGAATACAATTTGGTTTAAAGATTGATGTTTGACTATTGATTGCCAGCAGTCGTCGATGGCTGTGAGTGTTAAACGGCAAAACCCTCTGAAAATATTGAGTGGTTGCGATCGAAACATGTAAGGGTAACCTGTCCGTAAAAGCCTGAGTTCGAGCCCCAGCTGCAGTCAAGAATGAAAAATTTTCAACAACAATTTTAATTAATTTTCATGTTGTTAAATTCCTTTCTTAATAAAAATAATTTAATGCAAATTAAATTCGATGAACTTTAGCCTAATTAAACAAATTAAAAGTTTGTAACAACCGCTTATTTAGGGCGGCGCAGAGTGCGCTTTATGGTTTGAATGCTTTATAACCAGCTGTTATTATTTTTTATAAAGAACACTCGGAAAATTTAATATAAATAACTACACATAGCACTATAGGTAATTTATACTGTTTTTTTTAAGCAACACGTAATTTTTCACATTTACAAAACTTTAATGTTTGGTAATGCTAATCAACAGGGAAAACACTAAACCAAATTCCTTTAAAATTTGTTTTGTATAGACAATTTAATGGCTGATTAGCAGGCTGTCAAAGTTGATATTTATCAGCAACGTATTCAACGCAGCATATTCATTGTAATTTTGTGTTAAATTTTAATGAACTTTAAATACAAATTATTAAGCAAGCGGAATATAGAAGGAAGAGTGATAATAATAGTACACAGGAAGACACATTTCATTTGGCTTTTTTTTTTTGGTAAAAAAAAAAAAATTTTCCGAAATAACCTCGAATTTTTTTTTTTTTAAATTAAATTATAAGAATTAGACTGTAAAAACTTTATTTTGATTACTTTAAAATATTTTTTAAAAATTTTTAAGCAAATTTTTGAATTTCTTCTAAGTTTCTAGATTAAGATGTGACTTTTACACAAATGTTGCAATATCTAGTTTAAAAATCTTATTTTTAATTGGAGTGCTTTTTCTTTTTCAAAAAATTTATTTTTAATAGTTTTGTGAAATCAATTTTGGGAGTTCCAAAATAATTTAATTAATTTAAATATTTTATTCTTTTTTTTTTTCTTTTTTTTTTTAAATCCCAAATTAATAATCCTTTTCCCTTTAATTTTTTTTGAGATTTTCGTTATTGTTGTGAAATTAATAAAAAACAAGTAAGAGTGCTATATTCGGCTGTGCCGAATCTTAAATACCCTTCACCATTGTGCGAGCAGAATACAGAGCAACTAGACAAAAACTAAATAAATTTTACATACCTATACATACATATTTACAATACTTAAAACTTCATTATAAATAAAATTTAAAAAGCGAAAACTGGTAAATATTTTTTTTAAATCGTTTTTAGAACATAAAAAAAATAAAAATATTAAAAAAAAAATCACATAGTTAAATCAAGTTCTCTCCTCATAAGGACCCAGAATATATAAACTTTATAGGGTCTAAGATCAATATTGTAGAAATTACAAACGGAATGACAAAATTATATATACCCTTTTCCACCTGTGGTGAAGGGTATAAAAAAGAGTAATTTTTGGGATATCAGTATTTTGGTCATAACTCTGCTATTTCTTAACCGATTTGACAGATTTATATACCGACGTGTTAAAGAAGAAATTTGCCAGTTATTTTGGCTATAAAACGTGGACTCGGGAAGATCTATGGTTCCTGAAAATGGGTAGTTTTAAAAAAAAAAATAATATTTTGGTCATTACTTTTTCGTATCTGAACCGATTTTCCCGAGTTTTTCAGAATATATTTTCTATTAAAAATTTCCGATCTTCTGATATATAAGGCGTAACCATAGGTCATATTACAGTCAAAAAATTCAGGTTTTTATACAATTTTTAATACTTTTTGTATGAGAGGTACCACGCCTACTTTTCCAATCCCGCCCACATTTTGTAGGATGGTGTATATTTATAACCTTAATGTTTGTACCTAATTTTAAAGCTTTGGCTTTTGCCGTTCTCCAGATATACAGAAAAAAGTAATAAAAATACAACAACCACAAGGGATTTTTTGGAAAAATTAGAGGCAGTCGTGGTTTTTTGGTCATATCTCAGCCATTGTTGGACCGATCTGGCTGAATTTCAATAGCAAGAAATGGTGGACTTTATGTGACATAAATGTAAAACAACGTAGCCGCTATCATGTCTGGAGTCTCCGGAAAACACATATCAAACGTAAGACGGACGGACGGACGGACGGACGGATATGGTTAAATCAAGTTCTCTCCTCATAAGGACCCAGAATATATATACTTTATAGGGTCTAAGAGCAATATTGTAGAAATTACAAACGGAATGACAAACTTATATATACCCTTTTCCACCTGTGGTGAAGGGTATAAAAAAGAGTAATTTTTGGGATTTCAGTATTTTGGTCATAACTCTGCTATTTCTTAACCGATTTGACAGATTTATATACCGACGTGTTAAAGAAGAAATTTGCCAGTTATTTTGGCTTTAAAACGTGGACTCGAGAAGATCTATGGTTCCTGAAAATGGGTATTTTTCAAAAAAAAATTAATATTTTGGTCATTACTTTTTCGTATCTGAACCGATTTTCCCGAGTTTTTCAGAATATATTTTCTATTAAAAATTTCCGATCTTCTGATATATAAGGCGTAACCATAGGTCATATTGCAGTCAAAAAATTCAGGTTTTTATAAAATTTTTAATACTTTTTGTATGAGAGGTTCCACGCCTACTTCTCCAATCCCCCCCACATTTTGTAGGATGGTGTATATTTATAACCTTAATGTTTGTACCTAATTTTAAAGCTTTGGCTCTTGCCGTTCTCCAGATATACAGAAAAAAGTAATAAAAATACAACAACCACAAGGGATTTTTTGGAAAAATTAGAGGCAGTCGTGGTTTTTTGGTCATATCTCAGCCATTGTTGGATCTGGCTGAATTTCAATAGCAAGAAATGGTGGACTATATGTGACATAAATGTAAAACAACGTAGCCGCTATCATGTCTGGAGGCTCCGGAAAACACATATCAAACGTAAGACGGACAGACGGACGGACGGATATGGTTAAATCAAGTTCTCTCCTCATAAGGACCCAGAATATATATACTTTATAGGGTCTAAGATCAATATTTTAGAAATTACAAACGGAATGACAAACTTATATATACCCTTTTCCACCTGTGGTGAAGGGTATAAAAATGTAATTCTCTTATGAACTTAAGGGTTAAAGTATAAAACAAAAAACGAACACGAAATAACAATAATAAAAGTAAATTACACCAGAAGAAGAAAAATTATTCAAATAAAACATAAATTTAAAGATTATTTGCAATTACCAGAAGTAAATTGAATGATATTGACGTTCAAGGAAGTCATTACTTAACTTTTCAAATTACTCGAAGGCATTAAGTGCTTGGAAATTGTAATTAATATGGAAAAGGAATATATAAAAGTTTAAAAGATTGTAAGTTATAAAACTGAGAAAGTTTTAATGAATTGCAGAATATACATATGTATGTATTCGAATCAGTGTTACCACCAGCAAAATTCAAGATTGCACTTGAGATGAAGCAAAATTACCCGATTCAAATTAAATTACACCTGATATAAAATTTAAGTTTTATTTAATAAAAAGACATTTATAAAAAAGCAAAAACACTACAAACTCATTGAATGAAGAAGTCATACTGTTAAGATTCTTATTGTTGTTTAAAATAAATTAACAAAAATAACATTAAAGACTTAAAAACACTTAATAAAACTTATAGTAAAACTCCTATAATAATGAGTTTAACTTCCGCATTTGGTTGCATATATCTAGGGAAGGTTCAAAATGCTCATTGCCATTCCTTTATAATGAGTGTTTTTTTAAGCCCCATAGAACTTCCGAAAGGTTAGCTGTCAAACGAACTGTCATACTGCTCTCACTTTATGCTCCGGCACATCATCATATATGGACTCATGCTTGAACAATGCCAACAAATTAGCCAAATTTACTTTGAAAATCAGCCATCGAATTTCGCAACTTATAATCGACTTCATGATTTAAATGACGCAATTTGTTTTCACAAATGATGGCGATGTGTTGATTAAGAGAAAATAAACTGTCGATTAGACTTTAAGGCCATGTGATGTGATACCTCTTGATTGCTAAATCAGTTTTAAATTGTAATGCCGTGTATTAATCTGCGGTTAAAACGCATTTTTTTTTGTCTATTATTTTAAGTTGCATGGTTTAAAAAAAATAACCTTTATTCTTTATTTAGTAAACATAAATGCCTAAAGGGTTTTATACAACTGTCCCTTTCGTAATTCAGTTTTACAACTGTTAAGGGCGTTAAATATTTTTCAAGCTTAAGCATTGGAAAGTTTGCCAGATAAAAAAAAAATTAATTATATATTGAAATATTGGAAATATATCTTCTTCCAGGCTAGTTTTTAATTTCAATAATTTCTTTCAATAAACTTCAGGTCCTAAATCACTATGATAGTCATCTTTATCCAAATCTAAGAGCCCATCTTGCGAAATTCATTACCAAGCTTTTGAAAATATATATTAATTGATTGAAGTCTTTTCTTAAAAATAAACCAAGACTTTGGTTCAAAAGACTATGCATTATTTATCAACAATATTTGAAAAGAAATAAATGTCATCACTGAAATCGAATCTTGATTTTATGTAGGTATCTGAAGTAAGAATTTCAAACAGGGTTTAAAAAACTGCGGTCGAAACCAAAGACTGTCGAACAAAAAACCGAACAATTTATCGCTTTTTGATTTGACAGCGACTGTTTACATTTAATGAATTAGAAGTAAAAGCAAAAGTTGTTTTTTGGTAATGACATACGAAGAAATGGAAGAATTGGCAGTTTTTCTACTTTGACTGCAGTTTATTAAACGCTGATTCAAATTACACCTGAATTACACCCAAGGGAAATTATCCACGCTCTACCCACAACAATTAAAATTATACCAAATTCGGGTAATTACCCACAGAGTGCCAACACTGATTCGAATAATTTCAAGACCACTGTAGCGTATTCTTATTATTGTTTGTATTTATAATTCAAATAATTAACATTCATACGTTCCCATTACCCAAAGCCGTGGTTGACAAAAAGGGTGCCTAATTAGTCATTTTCGGGCAAGATTTAGCGATTTTTTTTTATTTAGCCATTAATAAGGCCAAATTTTTACTAGCCGAAATATCTAGCCATTGCATTTTGTACTACTACTTTAGTGTTTAAAATTAAACAGAAAACAATTGGGTTTTTCACAAAGTGTTATATTGTGTTATATTGGATAAAATGATAATCAATACGGCGCACTGTGGCGCCTTTTCCCAAAAACCGTCGCAAAAATACAAAATTTGATGACAAAATTTTGTAAAATGAATGAACACATCGTATAAAGACCATTTTACTGATCAGAATTCAAAAACGTTTTTCTTAATTGGATAAGAATTATAGCTGGTGGAGCTACTTAAAGTCGACAGTTTTTTAGAAAGTCCAAAAAAGGTGATTTTGAGAAAAAAAAAAAGACATTTTAGAATTGAAGTGTCAGAAATATTGCCATGTGATCACTAATTTTTTGTATTTAGGTACTTTTTACAAATAAAATAGAGAATATCTAAAAATGGGCCAAAAATGGTAACGCCCATATTTTCTTAGCATATTTACTACACAGTACTTTAAATAATTTAGCTAAATTGGGCCACAAAAAATGACAGGTTTTCTTGAAATTTGAAGAAAGATGTTACATTCTACAGGCAGTGTTGCCACAGCCAAGATATTTTTTCAACCAAAATTAAAAACAAAAATTGCCAAATAAGGAAAAAAGCTACCAAAAGTTTAATATTTTTTATATTTTATGTTATCTTACAGTACAAAAATGTCATTTAAAAATTCGGAATTGTTCGATTTATTTAGAAAATCACATAATGAAAATGTATTTAATTTGGCTATTGTGGAAAAATTGCACGGTTTACCAGGGAAAGGATGTTAAAAACAAAATTCACTTCGTTTTCTTGGATATTCATAGCAAATGGCTTGCCTCAAACCGTGCGACAAAAATCTTTATGGAAAAGTACTCAGACAAGCTAAATGGAGTAACAGCTTTTGAAAACATCGAAGAACCGCATACATCTTTGGACAGCAGAAAAGGAAGACCTGCTAAAACTATAAACAAGTGTTTGGAGTACACAAAAAAAAGTAAACTTCAAAATGCTACAAAAGATATATCTACATCGAATCTGTCAGAAGTATTATGTCTTAAGTACGTAAAAGATAAAGATAAATCAAGGTCTGATATTACAAAAGCTGTGAAACTTGCTAGCCCAGATCGACTGCGAAGGATTAAAGAAAGTATTCCAACTCCTCCGAATGCAGAAGCTTTAGCGTTATTTATGGACTTATACTTTTACAATTCCGAGAGAAGGAGAAAGTTTTCATGAGAATGCAACACCAAAAGAAAAACAAACTGCTCGAAAAAATATTATACAAAATGAATTTCTTAAGAACATTGGACTAAAAATAACGATGGTAACATGTCCAGTGGCCGTATTCTGTAATTCGCTAAAGCTAAATCTCTATCGCTAAAAATCTTTAAAGTTGATTTAGCGATTTTTGACTACGAATGCAGTACTGTAACGTGCATTTCTAAATTTGGCAATGTCATAACAATTTAATTCACCGCAATTTTAGCTTTTATTGTCATCACTAAAAGTTTTTAACTTTGTACTCTCTAAGGCATTTTAGCGATAGAGATTTAGCTTTAGCTAAGCGAATTACGGAATACGGGTGCAGATCGTTTTTTGAAAATGAAGAGGTAACAGCCCAAATTACTGGTGTCGACAACCATATTATAAAAAGGTTGGCAGTTATTCTAAATGTTATAAACCCTAGAGAAATGGTTAATGGCCCAAAGTTTCAGGATTATGCATCAAAAACTGCCCAGCTTTTGGCTCAAAAGTACCCTGTCCACAGTGCCGCGCCTAACCTATGACCTTGCAAATCATGTATATTGAAGCTAAAGGAGTTTCCTTTCAAATGCTTTTTAAAATTTTTAAATATCTTTATCAGTTCAAAAGTTATGACGAAAAAAGTCAAAAGGCCCCACTGTGCGGCGGTCTTGATCTCTCAGGTGGAAATGATGTTCACAACCCTTTAATTGTGAAATTGAAACAGGTGTGATTGCAGACCCATGTGTCTCAGTTAATGAAATGTAGTTATTAAAATGGTTGAAAAAGTGTGAAACTACTATTTTATGCCTCGTGAAAGCCTGGGTTCGATTCCCGCGGCAGTCAAGAATGAAAGAATTATCAACTAATTTTAATAAATTTCATGTTGTAATTTAATAGAAATGAAATTTGATGAACCATAGCAAAATTTAAATATAAAGACTTGCATTTAAAAGAATTTGTAAATTTCATAGACAGAAGTATGCACATGTTAACGTTTCATATATTTAAGCATAAAAATTCCATTCGACAAACACGTACTCATCTAAATTTCTTTATTACAACTTCATCAGCAACGTCATCAGCAACACGTTTTCAGTTTTAACGTGCAAAACTCTTCTTTCTAATCGAGTGTCGAAGCAATTAACGTTTCTAGTACTACCAGTACAATTTTAAATTTGCGCTTTTAAGTATTTTGTTAAAGACAGCTAACACAACAGCGGCACGTAATTATTCGAAAAGGGATGTTAAATCTTTTTCGCGGAAATCTTGATGAATGTTTTGTGTTAACTTAACTTTCATACATGTACTTACAATAATTGACGACAATCTTGGAACTCACAAAGACGCATTTTACCCTCCATTTTTCGTTTAATGAGTAAACGAAAAAAGTTTATATACAGCTAAACTTGTTAGTGCTATTGATTTTTTTATATAATTTGAAAATTATTAGTTTGTAGAACCTTAAGCAACTTTTAACCTTTCCTTATAAAGCAATAAGATTAATTTAATGATTTTCCAGAAATTTTCAAACTAAAGCTTTGTTCTCCACTATAAAAAACTTTTTTTTTTTTGGAATTTTACTTTTTCATCTTTACTAATGATTGCGAAATCCAAAACGATATTTTTAGTTTCATTAAATTTTTATGATTCTTTATTATTGCTTTAGAAAAACTTGAACTACACAATTGTTCATTTCATATATTTCTATCTTTCTAACACGAAAAAAAACAAATAAATAGAAGAGTTCCAGATAAAATTTATAAGTTATAAAATAAATGTAAAAAAAAAACCCTTAAATCTGAAGAAACAAAACATTCACATTTTCTACTTCCCAACATTTTAGAAAGGGAAAACTGTCATCACGTTTGCTATTTATAACTCCTACGAACGGATAGTTCAAGACAAAAAAGAAAGAAAAATGTGAAATAATTATCCTGGTTATTTATGTTGAGGTTAAGTTTCACTTTATATATATATATATTTTTTTTATTTCCTTTATTTTCTTTTTTTTATAAGTTTTACTACTCATATTTCATTATATTTTTTCGCTCTTTAGGATGTTTAACATGCTTTACGTGGTTCTCACACCCTTCACCATGATTGGTGCATATGGGTATACCAAGTTTTCCATTCCGTGTGTAACACTAAAAAATATTCATCAAAGACCTACACAGAAAAAATTCTGACCAATTTTTTTCAATTAAACCGTTTTTCAATAATAAAATCAGTTTTAGTTAAAAGTTTAATTAAGTGAATTAGAAGTTCACTCATATTAACAACATTACTGCAGAAAATGTTGTTAAAATCAAAATATATTAAAACTGTATTTAATTTGTATTTTTTTTTTCTGTGTAATGGAGTATATTTTATATTTTGAGTAATGGTCGGCCGATTAAAGGCTCAGTTAGCCGGGAGTAACAGTAACGTTGCAAATCAGCTGTTTCATTTTGTTGTATGTAAAGCAATTAGAACGATTACAGTTAGCAGTAAGATGTTACGTCTCAATCTGTAAGTAATAGATTGGTCTTACTTTTTTACGGTAAGGTTGCTGTTACTGTTACTCCCGGCTAACTGAGCCTTTAGTCAAGTCCGTCGGAACGATACAACAATTTCGAACGTAAAAATTAGAAATTTTGTTCTCAATTTCAAAACCCATACAACGTCAAACAAAAGAAAATATGGGAAAAAATTAAAAGCGTAATAAATCAAATAAATTAATTTGACATTACATGGGCAAATAATAAAAACTCTCCCTAATGAACATACCTGGTTCTTATTATACTATAGCCTCAACTAGTCAATTAAACTTTTTCATTTAAGAAAACTCACTCTGTAAATTTTAATACCCGTTTTATGTTTTGACAATTTGGGAGTTGACAGATTCCGGAAAAAAATTTAGGAATAAATTGTCGTCTTGTTTATTCTTTTTATACCCTTCACCGCAGGTGTAAAAGGGTATATATAAGTTTGTCATAACGTTTGTAATTTCCACAATATTGATTTTAGACCCCATAAAGTATATATATTCTGGGTCCATATGAGAAGAGAAGTTGATTTAACGATGTCCGTCTGTCCGTCTTACGTTTGATATGTGTTTTCCGTATAATCCAGACATGATAGCGGCTAGGTTGTTTTACATTTATGTTACATACAGTCCACCATTTCTTGCTATTGAAATTCAGCCAGATCGGTCCAAAAATGACGTAGATATGAGCAAAAAACCACGACTACCTCTAAATTTTTCCAAAAATCCCTTGTTGTTGTTGTATTTTTTTTATTTCTGTATATCTTGAGAACGGCAAAAGCCAAAGTTTCCAAATTAGGTACACACATTTAGGTTGCCAATACACACCATGTGGGCGGGATTGGAGAAGTGGGCGTGGTACCTCCCGTACAAAAAACATTAAAAATTTTATAAAAACCTAAATTTAAGGGCTGCCATATGTCCTATGGATATGACTTATATATCAAAATATCGGAAATTTTTAGTAGAACATACATATTTTTTAAAAAACTCGGGAAAATCGGTTCAGATACAAAATAGTTATGACCAAAATTAATTTTTTTTAAATACCCAACTTTCGGGAACTTCTTCAACACGTCGGTATATAAATCTGCCAAATCGGTTAAAAAATGGCAGAGTTATAACCGAAATACTGAATCCACAAAAATTACTCTTTTTTATAATTAACTTTGTTAAAATATATATTTACAAGTTTATATAAATGTTTATATATAAATATAACTTAAGTAAATGGTAAAATTCTTCTTTAACACGTCGGTATATAAAACTATCAAATCGGTTAGACAATGGGTAATTAATGAGCAAAATACTCAAAAAATGGGCTAAAAAAACATCAAAATTTTTATAAAAACCTAAATTTTAGGGCTGCTATACGTCCCATGGATATGACTTATATATCAAAATGTCGGAAATTTGTATGAGTTATAACAGAAATACTGGGGTCTAATCACCGCATACGATATCGAGCAAAATTCATCGAAATTATTTATTTTGGTATCTTGAAACTCGATATCGAATGAAATGTATTGAATTTGATATAATAGCATTCGACATCGAGTAACTCGACATTACATTTATCGAGTTTTCACTCGATACGCCAGTGTCTATCGTATGCAAAAAAATTCAATAGTTTATTCGATACGATAATATCGAATGCAGTGATTAGAACCCTGAATTCCCGAAAATTACTCTTTTTATACCCTTCACCGAAGGTAAAAAGGTATATACAATATTGATCCTACACCCTATAAAGTACATATATTCTGGGCCCTTATGAAAAGCGAAGTTCAAAACCGGTTGTCTTTTATTTAAAAAAAAAATATATTTTCCAGTTTTATTTAGTTTTTGTCTAGTTGCTCTGTATTCTGCTCGCACAATGGTGAAGGGTATATAAGATTCGGCACAGCCGAATATAGCACTCTTACTTGTTTTTAATCAGATTGATCGAATTTTTTTTAATCATTATCGAATATCTATCAACGGTGGCGCATATCGATGGTTTTCTTCCACAACCTCGTAACTCAAAAACAACTACTTTCAGGTGAGACAAAATAATTTTTTCTGTACCAAATATTTGAAACTTTTTGCTATATATTATTTTATAATCCAAGAATAAGATAAAAATCCGATATTCCGTCAAAAAATGGAAAATTGTAATGCGGTATTTACTGATTACTTTTTCGGTTAAAACAAAAAATAGGATAAAATCGAGTTAATTGGTTGCGGAAGAAAACCATCGTTATACGACTGTATTGGAAAAGTTTGTTAGGCCAGGTATGGGAAATCATTTAACCTTGTGGTTTTTACAAAGCGAAGCAACAGCACATACTGCAGGTGCCCCAATGGCTTTGCTGAGGAACATAATCTGCGAACGCAGTTTTTTGCTCACAAGCGTTTTCAACTGGCCTCCACTTTTATCGGATTTAACTGGTCCTGCCAGTTTTCATAGGGGATATTTATTAAAAACCCAGGAACTTAAACAGAGCAAGTATGTTCAAAGCAAGGAATGGGCACCATTCACACGATATCATATTTCAAAGCTAATAAAAAAAAAAATCCCCAACTATCGCATAACTAAAAATATTATCAACAATGAAAACTATATAGAGCATTCTACTCCACCATGTTTAAACGAAAATTAACAGCGTTATTTTTAAGCAAACACAGAATTTGCCTTGTTTAATTTATATAAATAATTTGGATTCCGGCAAAACTGGAGAATCCACCTTTGTTTTCATAAAATTTTTTCAAATAAAGTTTTTAAAGACTAATCTGGTTTTTAAGACTACAGCTGTTCTGTTCTGAAACTAAAGCATACATTTGTTCTGTATGATTAGAAATTGTTATGTTAAATATTATGAAGATTGTCAAATAATTTATTACAGGTCTCATATAAAGTCAACTTATTAAAAACTAAAATTCTTGCTTAAGGGTACTCAAGATTCCGCACAGTCGAATATAGCATCCCTGATTGTTATTCTTTGCTGAAGCTTGTTTTTTTTTCATTTTATGTTTTGTACATTACTTTTAAGTGTAGTATTTCATTTTGGTTTTAGTGGTATTTTTATTACAACTTAAATTACTTCCTTCTAGTCCTACTTGATGATGTTGTTCTACTGTCGCTTTGTTTTTAGCCATTTGTACAAGTGGTGAATTGTATTAAGGCCTTGTTAAGGGATTTTGTTAAATGAAAATTGTACAACAGAAGAAACACCACAATGAAAAAACTCGTGCTTTATTTTATAACTTTATTGCAAACTGCCTTAATTTTATTGAGTTTTTCCTAATAATAGATTAAAGGATTACACAAAAGTGTAGAAAAACTTATTCTGTCTTGTTGCTGACAATGTTACTGAGGTAGACAACGAACTAAGATTGCATTATGTACCAAACGTCACGAAAGTTGATAGTGCGATTTCTTGTTATATAAAACAGACCTTACTTTATTACAATACTAAAGTATTTTTCGACAGAGAGTCTTTTGGAAGGCCTCTTTTTATCTTTGTTCTCCCACTGGATACATACGAAATAAAAACAATTTTTGGCAATTTGGTATAATGAATACTTCTTGCTCCCTTCGATTCATGCATACCCCTTATGAATGTGCTTTGATTGCAACCATATAATTATCGCAAACATATTATGATAACTTAATGATTGTCATTGCCGTCTGGCTGGTGTAAACAAATATTTTGTTTTCCCGTGTGGGCTCAGCTGTATTTTAACGCCACCTGTAAATTAATTCGACTTGATCACTTGTAAAATAAAACTTCAACCAGCCAGACGCCGGCAGATAATAAATAAAAAAAAAATTATTAAATAAATTGTGAACTGGGCCAAAGTAAAATAAAAAAAAGAAATTAAAATTTAATAATTGGAAAATTAAAAGATAGTGCTTTGTTATTTAAATCAAAAAGAGCCAATTTAAAAGTGCCATTGAACCACTAAAATTAAGGGTGGGTTTTAATTTGCTCTTAAGTGAAGTGAGTGTGTCTGTGCGCGCCAGCCGCTAACTGACCTGTCTCAACAAGCCACTCGAGTAAGGTTCCCTTCCTTCCGGACAACGTTCCCAAGCAAAAGGTAACCAGCCCCATTTACACCCCAACAATTGTCAAATATTTACTTATGTATGCATTTAATACAAATATTTGTACCCAGTACACTGAAAGAAAAATGCTTCATATATTTAATGAATCATTTTAATAAAAAAGTTTTCCTTGGGTAAATGAAAATTTTCATTGTCTAAATGGAATTTCATAGGTTTGATGAAGTATTTTCGTTAAAATCGCTTCATTAGATTTCGTAATTACGTTAAAAATTTTCATTGGATATATGAAAACTTAAGGTTGTCCAAGTTAAACAAAAAATTTTAATTGGGAACTTAAAAAAACAATATACAAACATAACTATATTCATAAATTAATACAAAATTATAGTTTCCTTAAAAAAATGTTTAATTGTTATTTAAAAAATGTAAGATTTCATAACTTCATACATCTAATGTTACATGTATGCCATTAAATTTATGAAATCAAAAAATTTTTTTATAAAAGCAACATATTTCAATAATTGCCTTCATAAATTTAAATTTTCATTATGACAATAAAAATGTCATTATAGTAATGAAACAAAAACTTTCAATCCACTTTCAATCAACGTTGTTATTGTTATTATGGACAATTTAATCTCATATTTACGGTCTTAATTGAGAAAAAAACATAGTTTTTTTATACAAAAACTACACTGCCCCGGTAGACTAGCTGGTAGTGAGCTAGTCTATCAGCACCGAGGTTACATGTTCGAATCCCACCAGAGACAGAAAAAAAATAAAAAATAAAATAAAGTAAAATAAAATAAGAAAAAAGAAAAAAGAAAAAAAAAAATTTTTACTTTATTGAAAGTATTCATCCAATGAATAATATTCATGGATCTAATGTAATGTTTCATTAAGTCCTTTTAATGAAATAGGTTTCATTGATCCAACGAAGCGCTGCATAGGTTCCTTTATAATGCAATTTTTCATGGGATTAATGTCAAAATTCGTTAGTATTGCGAAGAAAATTCTTTCAGTGTAAAAACTTCGCCTACAAAATAATGTGTTGAGTAATCAGAAAAACATGAAGGCCCTACTTACAATTCTACTGAAAGAACCAATGAATTTTACAAGGGATGTCCCAAAATGAACGCACTCAAAGGTAAGTCATTATTTATACATCCAGAAAAAAGTAGTTACAGAAGTTGTTATAGAAGTAGCTATAGAATAAATCTACTAAATAATGAGTGAAAGAAGTTATTAGTTTTAAAAAAGTAAGCGACGTTTTTACTGGGTATTATGCCATAAACAAAACACGAAAACAAAAACGAATGGTCACAGCAAAAGTGTTCATTAGAGCGGGTCGACCTCCATACAAAAAAAATCTTGTACCCCCTAGTCAATGAAGTTTTTAAAGCAAGAAAACTGTCACGTCCCCAAAAGCCCTTTTCATGTTTTATTTGTACCGCTGTCATTTAAAATGTCCGATCTTATCATATCGCATATCGTTGTTAAAAATTTGACAGCGGCTTAAATTTTGTCTTTGGTGACTCATTAATCCTTATGCCATTTCAGCTTATTCCCCTCTAATGACTTATTTTTTCACTTGCCAAGAAACTCCTTATAAACTTAGTATATCTAGCTTTTAACAAACTCGCCGCGCCCCAATTTAATTTAGAGAATTTCCGTGCCATTGCAGTACATCATTGCAACTTTAAGTCTGATTTGACGCATATATTATAAATTTAATGACTTCATAAAGTACTTGTCAAAACAATTAGTATAAACTTGAAGTGTTCTTCAAAACCGATGTGCAAATTTTTTATTTTAAGAACAATTCAAGTTCAAATTAATTTTCTTGCAATAGATATGAAAGCTTTTTAAGATTTATATTTTCTATATTAAACCTTTTTTAAAAAAGTAAAATATTTTTATTAATGATCCTTTCTCTAATCCTTAAATTTGCATTACTTTTCTCATATTTTTCTAAAGTGGCATAATAAGTCTTAATTTATTTTATAATTCTAAAAGAAAATCCCCAAAATGTGCTAAAACTAGGTTAATTAAAGTTACATCTTTACGTTTCGAATAAATATTTATTAAAGTTACTGGAAAAGGTGTTTAATTAGCCCTCTTTAAGTGTAAGTTTACCTAAAATGTTTTCACCAATTTGTCAGTTTGTTAGTTGGTATCTTTAAACATATGTGTGTACAATTATTTAAGTGTATGTTAACAACAAAAAACACATGCATAACACTTTACACACATATGTACATGATGGTTCATCTACATGTAAGAAACACATGTAAACAGAGAAGCGACAGGGTGGTCTAAGTTTACTTATAACCTAAAGTAGCTTCTATAAAATATATTTAGAGCACCGATATATGTATCACGTGTATATAAAGTGTTTAAACGAGTGCTGTACTTAAAGCCTATTAAAAACAATGCTTAGTTGCCAATCGAATCTCTACAAATGCTACTGTATGTATATTTCTTTTCAAGAACAAAAAAAAAACGTTTACAATTTTTAAAATTACTTCTCTGACTAACCTCTTTTTTGCATACATATGTGTCTTAATGTATATCTGTTTGCAATTCTGTCTTTAGCCGTTGTCATGAAGCAATCGTAAGGTTTTTGCTGTCCTTTAAGAAATGGTTGGTAAATTAATCACATAAATTTTTATGCGGCCACCTTAATTTTGGGTGGGTAAAATATTGTGTTTGCGGTTGTTCGTGCTTCATTAGTTTGGTGCTAGTCTTTATGTTGTTGTTGCTGTTAGGATTGTCATTATTCTTGCTGTTAATGCTCATGCACGTGCTGATTTATAAAATGAAATTTACTTTGTTACATACTGTTTCTTTTAGTTAATGGTTTGGTCTTCGCAGTTGACCAGGACTTAATTTAGAACAATAATTTCGAAATGAATAAATGTAAATCACTGCTGGTCGAAATGATTGCAATTGATTCATGTGATATAAAAAAAAATTAAAAACAATAAGATAATTAAAAAATACAAAGCACCTAAAAATCTATTTTTAAATTAAGGGGGTAATTTTGTTGTTCACTTCACCTTGCGTTGAGAAAATTTTCATATAAAATTTTTTGAATTTTGAAAATTTCAAAAAATTTTATATGAAAATTTTCTCAACGGAAGGTGAAGTGAACAACAAAATTACCCCCTTAATGTTGAAATATTAGTTAATATATTGTTACGTTTTTCCTTTAATAAACGCGTTCGGTTTACTCCCTTTATAATAAACCGTTGAGTTCTTTTAATTGCAGATAAAAATAAATACACACACTTATTCAACTTTACAAACTTTATTATTTTTGTTCACAATTGTTAGTTACGAACAGAACCGTTTCACAAAACAAACTAGAACTATTATACATGAGTCACCCCTTTTTATATTTCATATTTATTTCTAGATTTTTCCTGAACCTTCCTTTAAAAACTATTTATTATGTTTTATAACCATTTCTAAAAATGACTGGGAAATTTATATAGGAATTATTTTAAAATAACAGTTGTGTTGAAAATTAAACATGACAATTTTAAGTAACATAAAACTATAACTTACAAGATAACTTATAACTAAAACTATAAATAATTCTTAGATAATTTAGCTTTCGTAACAATATTTTCATAGAAAATGATCAGTGGTGCGATTCACTAACTTTTAACGTTCCGAAAATCGTAAAATTTGTCGATATATATATTCGCTTGCAGTAACGATAGTGTGGTTCTGTAAATTATTTTTAACGAAAGTAAACAGCTGTGGTTTTGTAACATCTCTGTCTACAAAATGTTAAAAAAAAACGAAAAGCACAAAAGATAATAAAATAAAAACAAATGAAATCGTTCTTAACCCCCCGTGTGACACATGTATGTTTTTTCTGTCAAAATGCATTGAAAAAGGTCTGACTCATGAGTAAGACGAAGGGTTAATTGATGGTTTTAAATTTTTTTTTGTGAATTTTACATTTCGAGGGCTTATGTATATTCAATACCCGCCATACACCAATTATTGGAAAAAGACTTTTTGATGGCAAATTGTTCACTGATGCCAGCTTTATCTCTGAAAAAAATTTCAGAAAAAAAAATTAATATAAGTTCTTTTTTTTAAATATTTGTGATACCGCTATCAAGCGCATGATTTTTTTTTAATGCAATACCCGCCATACGCCACACATTGGTTGCAGTTCATAGAACGAGCGGCAAAAAATAGAAGTAGTTATTGAAGGATAATGAAACTTGGCACTTAGGCATTTGTTTGAATCAAGAAAAAAATGGAAAAATCAAAATGAATCGCCCACTTTTACGCCCACCTCCCATACATAGTGAAAATTAAATTTTAACCTACGGCATTGTTTTTTGGCACATGGCGTTTTTAAGCACTCGTAATCATTTGTGTGATATTTAAAAAATATCCACCCACTTTTACGCCCACCTCCCATACAAAGTGATAATTAAATTTTGACCTATGGCATTGTTTTTTGGCACATAGCATTTTGAAGCACTCATAATCATTTGTGCGAAATTTGATTTCTGCCTTGATTTCTAATACATCAACTCAATTTTCACAAAAAATAAATATTATAATTGTAAAATGGGCTCCTGAAAATATATACCTGATCACGCCCACCTCCCATAGAAAAAACATGAATACGTAATTCAAGCATAGTCTTTTAATAATTTTTTAACATCATTATCGGGTTGCAGAACAGTTAAATTAACAGTTAAATTATATGCATTTGCATACTGCTCAGTTACCAATCCAGCCTAGTAAATGGAAACATCTTCAAGATTTGAAGCCGGTTATACCACTAGAATATCATTACTTTTATGATAATTGAGTTCAGATGGAGTCAAAGTAATAAGGAGCAATGTGACAATGTCCTATTTGAATTACCTTTTTTAATTATGTTTATTTTTTTTGCTATTGTTTTGTTATTGAATTCTTTTATGTTAGAAAAACGTTAAACAAATGCTTAATTTAATAAAATTACATATTAGAGCAAAAACACATATTTTTATTACTGTGCAATTACCGCTATACGCCATAAAAATATTTGAAGATTTCAGTTGCAATACCCGACATCAACCATATCGCTACGAATAGAGTTAAAAGTTCTATTTTTTTTATAAGGGTGACTTAGTAGTCATATTTAAAAAATATTATAGAAGAAAGATTAATTCATACCTTAAGAATTTTCGAAAGAAACAGTTTTTTCTCTCTCCTGAAAAATTGTATTTTGGCGGATGGCGGGTATTGAATATAAGCCGTCGATTTAGAATTTTGTTTTTGTTCTTAATTTGCTTTTTTGTAAATTTAGGATTTTGTTTTTGTTCATACATATGAATATATCCATCCCTACTAGCAAAAATGATGGAACCAACAACATTTTAGATTTTTGTTTTTTGATGAAAATCGATCATTTCATTTGCATCATCTCTAAAAATCTCATATCTCTGGGAAGTACCGCTACCAAATAAGAGCAAAAGCAATTTCAAACGAACCCCTAGACTTGAAGCAAAAATATTAAAAAAAAACATTCTCCGGTAAAATTGTTGGTTACATAATTTTTGGTATAAGAGCTCGATATCTTTGGATTTAAAACAGTGTTGCAAAATTGAAATTTCGGAATGGTACTGAACTTCAACTAAAAGAGTATTTTTCCCAACAAATTGTACTTTTTGTTAAAAAAAATTAAATCAATAATTTATGAAAATAAAAAAAACAAAAAATATTTTTTTGGAATTCTTTTATCTTAGTATTTAATAGCAAACAGTTTTTATATTTGAGGTACGCATGTTAATAATATTTCTGTTATACATTAGCGTCAAGCGCTCCATCCGTTTATAATAATATTGAATATTTTATTCGCCATATTATTTCTATATTGCACTATATTATTCAATAAGTTGCACAATGGTTTCAATTAAAATATGGCCCAACTCTTATTAAAAAAAACATAACCTTTAAAGAAAAACAACATAGTACATTATTGCCAACACATTTCACAGTATATTTTCCTTCTTTTATTATTTCGATTTTGGCCTATATATTGTGTCACCTTCGAATATCACATACACATTGACGATAAAATTTAACAGTTATATTGCAAGAGTATGAGTGTATGAGGTACGTTTTTTCAGTATTTTCTAACAAAAAGATTTGAAAAAGTTCTAAAAAAAGTTTTAAACGTTAATGTTTAAAAATAAAGCTTTTAATTCAGTGTTATAAGATAAAGCAAATTTACTTTAAGAGATCATCAGAAATATTATAACTACGACAGCAACTACCAGTTTATTTTAATAGATCTTTAGGTTTTATCAAACTTGAAACAGTTGCTACGTGTAAACGATTTCTTCTTTTGCTTTTTACATCATTTTTCATATGAAAATGTGCGTTCAATTGATGCTCTGAAATGTGGTATCGATGTAATACCAAAAGGAATGTGTGGAATGTCAGCCAACATTAGTTTCGTTCTTGAAATTGGCTATATTTTTCTAAGAAATTAAAATATGTATGTTTAAAGTTGTAAATTGTTGACCTTTAGTTTTGTTGCTTGTTAATTTTGTTCGGCATAAGGTCATGAGTTAAAACAAATTTTTAAATAAAAAATATAAACATATTTAAACTGTTGACAAAAGCTTACGGTTGAAGAACAGCTCGAGTGAATTTATTTATTGTTTACATTTTTTGTTTTCGTTTATTTATTTTTAAATAACCCCTGAAGATGGTCAACAAAGTTGACCAAAATATTGGGAAATAAAATAAAATAGAATTTTTAAAACAAAATATGTTTATATTTTTTATTTAAAAATTTGTTTTAACTCATGACCTTATGCCGAACAAAATTAACAAACAAATTTAAATATATTCAGTTCTGAAATGCTTTATTTCTAAAAGATCCGCTAGAACACGGAATTTAGAATTGATATTATTATAGTTTTCTTTGTCGTTTGTAAATAACATTAATAACAGCAGTATTATGCTATTGGTTTTTCCGGAAATAATATTTTCTGGAGTGAAGCTGATAATCACTTTTTAGGTTTTATTTTCAAAACAAAATTTAGTTCTTAATGTTTCGCAAATTGTCGAAATTCGACTCGAATATAATGATTTCGCTATTTCTTTTACTTTATAAACCATTTGCTTAACATTGCATGTTTCTTTAAATATGGTTTTCATATAAATTTAAATAATCCAATGCACCCCTTCTTATAAATTTGCTTGCCCCTTGTAAGAACAAATATCCCATTGTGGAAAGCAAAATATGAATCTTGTCGTCCACGCTTTCCATTTCAATATTAACGTCGGTAATTATTTTTAAAATATGTACAACAACATAAATTTTGCAACAAGCACATGATGACCAAAACCAAAAGTGAAGAGTTAAAAAGCTCAAAGGATAAAAAAGTACTGAAAACAACGCGGGGGTGTTGCGTTATTTTCAAAATGAAAAAGTACTGAAAAAAGTACCAAAGTACTGAATTTTTCAACACTGATGTAAAACATAAATTAAATTTGATCGTTTAAATAAACACAACTTAAATTATTGTCGCTAAAATATCGACAAAAAAATAGCTTTAAGTAACATCCGACTTTTAACGACAGCGAATATCGTTAAAAATTTTACTGAATAGATTATTTATGAGACTAGTTCTCATTTACTTTAAACTCTTTTTTTAATTTAGTGCCTTTTAAATGGTTAAATATAGCAAGAAAATATTTCTGTAAAAATTTCAAATCGACATTTTAATTCTAACGTGCCGCATTGAGCTTTAACATATGAGGAGGAAAGCTGGATAAATATGCAAAACATATAGCGCCCGATTAAATATACTAAATGATTTCAACTTTTTTGATTCTAAAGTGTAATGTCAGTCTTGACTTATAACTTAATAGTTGAAAATTTTAAACTAACTGAAATATAGGAAAAGTATGGATTTAATTTTGGAACGAACGAGTTTTGTTGCGAACTTTCAAAAGATACGAGTTTTGATTCAACCGAATGGGATCATTAAACTTAAGTATATTTTATAAGTTATATTAATTTATTAAATTTATGCAAACAGTGTTAAAAAATGTAACAATAGTTCTGTAGGGGAGAGATAAACTACACCAATTCACATCTGTTGGAATTTATAGATGTGTGAATTTCCGTAAGTCCTATCTAATGTAGCTTTCGAGATAGAAAAGTTGAAAACAACACCAAGTCCAATTTGCTTAGACGTTAAGGGCATCAAGTGTACTAAGTATTGTTTACCACAGAATTTGTAGCGACAAAGAACATCATAAGTTCTTGTTTGACAATTGTGAAGGACCTTACTTCTTACTTGTTTTTAGTATACATAAATTCAAACACTGCCATTTTGGTCTTGTTTTATTTATTAAGTCAAATATTTCTACCAATTTTGTTAATTATTCTCAGGAAAATTAAATATATTTTTATTAAAACATGTAGATGCGCCTTCAGTTGTTACTTCTACAATTTGTATGCCACATTTTTAAGAGATACGTATCGCGCCCCTTTTGTTGTTGGACTTGGTGCTGTTTGTCTCAAGGTAACGAACCTTTTATGATGTAATTTTTTAAGGATATCATCGACATAAAAAAACATGTAAGGATCATATAAAATATTCGGACAAGGGCAAATATTTAATACAGAAATAGCATCATTTGCGATTTCCAACATGTTTCAAAATGTGGCTTGATGTAGTTTATCACCCACCTTCAGAGTTAAAAAAATATGAATTCCTAAACAACTAAATTGAATCGTTTTCTTCAGTGTACACGCCATTGCTTTTTTTCCGTTCCAAATTCAATATTATTATTTTCATAGACCGAAATTTGAAATTGCAAGTCTTTATTATCTCTCCAATTTTTCCTAAAGTGAGTAGATAAAAGAATTTTCAAATCATTTTTCAGGTTAACCCCCAGATTGATGGGAATTTTAATTAGAACAATGTCATGTATTCTTCCGAGTTTCTTTTCATTTTTTTTCTATTATAATTCACCTTGAAGGTTAGAACTTAAAATTTAGTTCACTTAATGCTTTCACTACAGGAGCTACAGCAGATTTCAAGTCATATATATGAACACTGCTACAAAAATATTTGTGAAAATATCATAAATAAAAAACAACAAATTTTTTAATTCCTTAATTCGGCTCTATTTCATTAGCGATATCTTGGCGAAATTCAAACAGTGAACCAGCGAGTTTTGTTACTGAAATTTTAGGTCACATAAAAACATAGAAAAGGACATGCTTCGATTCAATCAATATATTTATTCTCATAAATTGTCAAAATAAGATGTTATCTCAATTTTTTAATTTATGAAACTCACTACTCATATGAAAAGTATACTGGTTTTTATCTTCTGACTTCACAATTTCAAAAATTAGACACTCTTATGACCAATTCCACCAATTTATTTAAATATCAATTTATGTTTAAAATTCGTTTTTTTATGTCAAATAAAAATAAAATTATATAAAAAATTAAATTTAAATATGAATTGATATTTAAAAAGAACTGGTGAAGTTGGTCATTCAAATTTTTTTATTTTGAAAAATATTAGAAAAAATTTTAATGCCAAAAAGTGGGTACTTCGACTCCGACTCCGGTACAAAAACCTCAACTCCGACTCCACAGCCATGCTTATAACAGGTTTATTTGCCAAATATTATATGAAAATTTGTTTAATTAACCTTTAATAAAACTGAAATATTTTTTATGAATAAGGTGGTAAAAATAAAAACGAATCTTTTGTTTTCTGTTTTTTAACATTTTTATTGAGATCAATATGTCATATAGTCTGGGTTGACACTAGGAAAGTTCTCTTTCAGAAAGTCTGAGTTAATTGGTTGGAGGTTCGAGAAGAATAACTTGTCCTCCTCCCCTTTTACCAATAAACTTTCTGAAAGAAAACTTTTATACAGTGAATTTTAATATATTTCATGTTGTTAAATTCATTCCTTCCTTCATTAAATTTGAATTAAAACCCCATAAACAATTCGATTAAACACAAAGAATCCTTGCATATCATATTTTAAACACTTACTAAACTCCTATAAAATTAATATTTGAATTCGTGCTGAGAATACAATTAAATTTATCTCAAACTTCTTTTAAATTCAACGAAAAGGAAAATTTAAAAAAAAAACCTTCACTTATCTTCATTTACTTAAACCAAAGTAATTGCTCAAGATTTTCTTGCTAGAAGCAATCAAATGGTAAAATAGCAGTAAATTGCATACAAGGATACAAAAAGTTAGTTTATGATTCGTTTCTATCAACAGAAATTGAAAATTCTGTAGAAATAAATGCAAGTGTTTTGTTACAATAAAGCATTATTATTTTCGTATGTGATCAACATAAATTTAATTAAAAAAATAACAAAACCAAACTATTCTTCGTACATGTAGCTCATTGTATTAGAAAATTTATTTAGATATAGCTTAAAGGGTTAAAAAAAAACTAACAAACGCACACTACTACAAAAAGTGAAACAAAATTAGATGACCCAGTTGGCCATATCTTAAATAAGACATCCTTGACGACGAGTGTACGACCATAGACGACGCGTAAACGACCGTCCAAGAAAATCGTTGACGCCTTTTGCACACAAGTGTCCGGAAAGTCGTTCACGTCTATTGAGCGAAATTATCGCTCATATGTCGTTGACGATCATATAATGTCATTGGTGGTTATTGCCTGGAATCGCCCGGGTCCATGGATTACGTCTGGCGAGAGCTGTTCAGGTCAGGGCAGATTGTGTAAGAGTATGCTTTTTTTAACATATGATTCCAGGATAAGGAGCAGTGGTAAAGGAGTCTACCTTGAAGATATAGATACTCAAAGGTCATATAGGCTTTCTGACGACTGCAGTATATTTTTGGTGAAGGTTCTAGGAATTTTGAAGGCCGTAAAATTGGTAAGGGGTAACATTGCTAGTGCTTGAAGTTCATTATATCGAGTCATTACCGCAAAAAAAGCTTAAGTGACAAAAACAAAATTTTACAGGAGAAAGTTTTTTTATTTTATTTCATAAAAATTTTGTATGAACATTGTCGCTTGAGATAAAATTGTTTTTGCTATAAAATTGTAACGGTTCCTTATGTGACCATGGCATTTTAGGAGATGATGCAAGTGTTGCCAAGAAAGTCGTTTATTAAAAAAAACGAAAATGGAAAATGGTGTTACTTAAGCTTTTTTTGCGGTTATGCCTCGATATATATGGACAGCTCTTAGGGCCTTGATGGGCTGCTTTGTGAATTCCAAACTAGTGAATGATTGTAGAAAAACTCCAAGGTAAATTTTAGGAGAGTATGTATTGAGTGTATGCTAGGTTCCTGGGCACTTCAACATCACCGGTAATGAACTGATCGATGAGTTTGCAAGACTGGGCTCGAAAATAGAGGATATTGGCTGTGAGGAGACATTCAGACCATCAAAGGGGTTTGATTTATTAGGGAATTGGCTCTGAACTTCAGATATGCCAATGTAGTCAGCAGGACCATTACTTTTTTTGTGGTTCTTGGCCCATCAATTCACGTACATGGGTCCAATTTCACAGTTGAAGCACAGCTGCGAATAACGTCATAAAAAACCTTTTTAACTGGTAGGATTATTTTTTTATTTTTTTTTTTAATAATAATTAGTATTGTGGTTATTTTGTTGAACTATTTATGGTTTTTAATCCAAATTTTTAATATTTTTAATTAGGCTTAAGTTCATGAAATTTAATTTTCATTAAATTATTTTTGTGAAGAAAGGAATTTTACAACATTAAATTACTTAAAATTGTTATTGATAATCTTTTATTCTTGACGTGGCTCGGGCTCGAACCCTGGCCGGCAGGTTACCATGACATGTTTCGATCGCAACCACTCGATCTCCTCAGATGGATTTGCCGTCTTACACTCGCAGCCATCGACGACTGCTGACGTCACTAGTCAAACATCAATCCTTAAACCAAATTGTATTTTAACATTTGGTAGATCGAAATTTGCTTTCCTGAATGGTTATCCATTTCAATTGATTTTACATGTTTTTTCCTTTACTTCTGTTTTTTCGTACTTTCGTCAAGAATTTTTCTTGAAGTCCAAGTACATTTTTTGTTTTTTTTTTATTTTCCAAAAAAAATAATGATAATAAAATAGTAGAGGACAACGTAAGCCACCCTTGCATGCATTATGTCGTGAATGTAGTTTGAAACAAAACAAAATGCATGCAATGGTCTTAAAGTACACGTTTTGTAACTTAAGTTGTCGTCATCAATGTCCTGAGATCATTTTGCCAACTGGGGATCTATAGAAAAAAAAATTTATAATACTAACATAAGTACTTTTGTTGTTACGGATAATTCAAGTGTATTAGATTTCAAATATTTCAAGTATATCCCAGCGGTAACTAGAATGAGTAAAGAGGCCTGATAGAAGGCGTTATTTAGCAGTCACAAGCAGCCAGAAGCCCTTTTCGCCGCATTCCATACTTATTTATTTTTTACACAGGTTGTCATTGGGCGCAAGGCCTTCCACACTTCCTTTAAAAACAACTTCGATCCCTTCCCAAAGAAGGGAGTTAGGAAGGTCACTCAAAATAGAAAGTAAATAGAACTGAACACCTTCCTTTCTCCCTCTCAAAGGAGGGAGTAGCGTATGTGTACTGAATATTTCAGAAGGTCTTTTAAAAAGTAGTTTATGCGTTCTAGAAGGCATACTTCTGAAGGCAGGATATCATGCAAAGCGAATCTTTTAGAAAGGAGTATAGAAGCCTTCAAAAAGGCCTGCCACTTGCGGTCCTTTCAATATTTACCGTTGGGATACTTTCACAAACACATACATTTGCATTTTAATGTTGTTGTGGGCATGGGAGTGTTTTCTCAGCAAACACAGAAATACACCTTATGTATTGCCAAACGTATTGCCTGGATTAAAAATATTATTGCGGCAATAACCGCTTTCGTATTGCGGAAGATACTTCCTTCGGGAAGAAACGTGTCTCGATGGCAATACTTCTTAGCAATACGAAAGCGATACTTCTAGACGATTAACTAGCAATATCGCCAGATAACCACTTTTAAGAAAATAGGAAGATATCGCCAAAATATCATAGGGATGATAAAAAGAAGATTTCGCATTTTAAAAAATTGTCATTTGGGTACAAAGAAGCACAGCTTTTTATTTAAAATTAAATTGGTAATTGTATACGTATACATTTTACTTAAACATAATATAATTTATAATTAAAATAAAGAAAAAATATACATAAATATTTAGTTTCCACCAAATTCTTGAAAAAAACCTACCACTTCTTTAAAATTGCATCCAGGGTTGTGAAATTCTTACTAAATTAAAAAGGAAACAGATCAATATTTAACCGATTTATTTAATTTAAATATCTACCTTTCAAAGAATATTTTGGGAAATAATTTTTAAGTTGTTATAATTGGATTAATTTTTTATTATACCCTTCACCACAGGTGTAAAAGGGTATATATAAGTTTGTCATAACGTTTGTAATTTCCACAATATTGATTTTAGACCCCATAAAGTATATATATTCTGGGTCCATATGAGAAGAGAAGTTGATTTAACGATGTCCGTCTGTCCGTCTGTCCGTCTGTCCGTCTGTCCGTCTTACGTTTGATATGTGTTTTCCGGATAATCCAGACATGATAGCGGCTAGGTTGTTTTACATTTATGTCACATATAGTCCACCATTTCTTGCTATTGAAATTCAGCAAGATCGGTCCACAAATGGCTGAGATATGATCAAAAAACCACGACTGCCTCTAATTTTTTCCAAAAATCCCTTGTTGTTGTATTTTTATTGCTTTTTTCTGTATATCTGGAGAACGGCAAGAGCCAAAGTTTCCAAATTAGGTACAAACATTAAGGTTGTCAATACACACCACCCTACAAAATGTGGGCGGGATTGGAGAAGTGGGCGTGGTACCTCCCGTACAAAAAAAATTAAAAATTGTATAAAAACCTAAATTTTAGGGCTGTCATATGTCCTATGGATATGACTTATATACCAAAATATCGGAAATTTTTAGTAGAACATATTTTATAAAAAACTCGGGAAAATCGGTTCAGATACGAAAAATTTATGACCAAAATATTAATTTTTTTTTGAAAAATACCCATTCTCAGGAACCATAGATCTTCCCGAGTCCAAGTTTTATAGCCAAAATAACTCATATAGTCCACCATTTCTTGCTATTGAATTTCAGCAAGATCGGTCCACAAATGGCTGAGATATGATCAAAAAACCACGACTGCCTCTAATTTTTCCAAAAAAAACCCTTGTGGTTGTTGTTTTTTTGTTTTTTTATTTGAAACATGTACACATGCTTGTACATGATTGTTCGCTTTAATTGAAAAATACATACCTACAAATTAAACTAATAATATGACGAAGTATATTCTATTATAATGCTTTATTATTAACAAGGTTAATAGCTCAATGGTCTGGGCGGTTGCCCAAGAAGGTTTGTTTGTTATATTGCCGGGGTTCAAATCTCGGCATCTCCACCTTTACCAAACAAAAATTTTTTTAACTTTTTCCATAAATATTTCAATAAACGATTTTAAAATTATTCAGCGATTTTTGATTTTTTCATTTTATTGACAATATAAATATGCATCGTTCGCCTTACATGTGAAACAAAAAACATATTTTACAATTTGTTTTTGGCTTAAATTTAAATACCTAAGTATGTACGAATATGCAAAAGTTATTTATGTGTATTGGTAGGCATTGTTTTCATGATTGTTGCTTTTTTTTCAGTTATAGAGACGGATTGTCTCTTCTTACATTTCAATTCAAAAATCTTACACGTGTTGCCATATTATTATACCCTTCACCAGAGGTGTAAAAGGGTATATATAAGTTTGTCATTACGTTTGTAATTTCCACAATATTGATTTTAGACCCCATAAAGTATATATATTCCGGGTCCATATGAGAAGAGAAGTTGATTTAACAATGTCCGTCTGTCCGTCTGTCCGTCCGTCCGTCTGTCCGTCTGTCCGTCTTACGCTTGATATGTGTTTTCCGGGAAAACCAGACATGATAGCGGCTAGGTTGTTTTACATTTATGTCACATATAGTCCACCATTTCGTGCTATTGAAATTCAGCAAGATCGGTCCACAAATGACTGAGATATGATCAAAAAACCACGACTGCCTCTAATTTTTTCCAAAAATCCCTTGTTGTTGTTGTATTTTTATTGCTTTTTTCTGTATATCTGGAGAACGGTAAGAGCCAAAGTTTCCAAATTGGGTACACACATTTTGGTTGTCAATACACACCACCCTACAAAATGTGGGCGGGATGGGAGAAGTGGGCGTGGTACCTCCCGTACAAAAAAAAGTAAAAATTGTATAAAAACCTTAATTTTAGGGCTGTCATATGTCCTATGGATATGACTTATATACCAAAATATCGGAAATTTTTAGTAGAACATATTTTATAAAGAACTCGGGAAAATCGGTTCAGATACAAAAAAGTTATGTCCAAAATTATTTTTTTTTTTTTTAAATACCCATTTTCGGTAACCATGGATCTTCTCGAGTCCAAGTTTTATAACACAAATAAATGGTAAATTTCTTGCTCAACACGTCGGTATATAAATCTGTCAAATCGGTTAAAAAATGGCTGAGTTATAATCAAAATACTGAAATCCCAAAAGTTACTCTTTTTTATAATTAAGTTTGTTTTTTTTATAATTAAGTTTGCTTAAATATATGTACACATATGTAGGTATATATATATATATATATATATATATATATATATATGCCTAAAAGCCAATTTAATGGAAATGTTATTTTTAAGCACGTTGGTATATAAATCTGCCAAATCGGTTAAAAATGGTTAAGTTATGTGCAAAATACTCCAAAAAAGGACTAAAAACATTAACATTTTTATAAAAACTAAAATTTTACAGCTGTATTATGACCTATTCATACGTTTTAAAAATTGTATAAAAACCTAAATTTTAGGGCTGTCATATGTCCTATGGAAATGACTTATATACCAAAATATCGGAAATTTTAAGTAGAACATATTTTATAAAGAACTCGGGAAAACCGGTTTTTTTTAAATACCCATTTTCGGTAGCCATGGATCTTCCCGAGTCCAAGTTTTATAACACAAATAAATGGTAAATTTCTTGCTAAACACGTCGGTATATAAATCTGTCAAATCGGTTAAAAAATGGCTGAGTTATAATCAAAATACTGAAATCCCAAAAGTTACTCTTTTTTATAATTAAGTTTGTTTTTTATTTTATAATTAAGTTTGTTTTTTTTATAATTAAGTTTGCTTAAATATATGTACAAATATGTAGGTATATATATATGCCTATAAGCCAATTTAATGGAAATATTATTTTTAAGCACATTGGTATATAAATCTGCCAAATCGGTTAAAAATGGTTAAGTTATGTGCAAAATACTCCAAAAAAGGACTAAAAACATTAACATTTTTATAAAAACTAAAATTTTAGAGCTGTATTATGACCTATTCATACGTTTTAGATATCAAAATATCGGAAATCTTTAGAAAAACTCGGAATATCGGTAAAAAAAAAAGTAATGTCAAAAATATAGTTTTTTTTTAATACCTATTTTCGTGAACCATAGAACTTCCCGACTACAAGTTTTATCACCAAAGTAAATGGTAATTTTATACTTTAAGATGTCGGCATGACCAAATACTGAAATTCGATCAAAACTTAACGTGCTATATATTAATTAAACTTTTAATATATTTAATAGCACGCAATCATGTGCAAATAATTAAATAAAACTAAACGATATATATTTTATAAATATACATGTATATATACATGTATTTAAATATATATATAAACTTCTGTTCTTTCCAAACCATGGTGAAGGGTATATAAGATTCGGCATAGCCGAATATAGCACTCTTACTTGTTTTTTACTTATGACGTACATATGTATCAAATTAAAACATGTTACGTAATTTTCTCAAAAACAATAAAAGGAAGAAAATAAAAAATTATTTTGATTATTTTCTTTTAGGTGACAATTTGGGGATATTGCTAAACTATTGCCTTAGGGGATATCTTCCATTTGTTTGCAGGGTTAGGTTGCTCTTTCCCAACAAACACAAAGTCAACATTTGCAACAAAATAACGATTTGATAACAAACAGAAATCTCAAAAATTTTTAAATGACTTTATCTTTAAATTTTATTCAAATTGCCAACGATTTGAATATAAACATTTGACAAAAAATTTTTTATTAAATTGTTATCAGCTTACCAATACTAAAGCAAAAATAAATCTAAACAATGCGATTAAAGTCAAATCGTCCGCTTAGTATTAGTTTGGCGAATATGCCGAAAAGTCATTGTGGAGAAAAACGAAAATGAATGTTTGCATGAAGTTTTCTAAAAATATACCCGAAAGAATTTTTGTATATTCACCACTGCATCCGACATACTACGTATGTTTTGAAAAAAAAAATTGTTTTTTAAAGTTCATGAGCGAATTTAAAAGTTAATAGCATTTTATTGAAAGTGAAAATTAATGTTTTGTGAGGCATACGCCACTTTTCTAAATTTATTTTTAAAAGTACACTCAAAATATTATGTAGTTAAAGTCAAACGAAAATTTATTTTAAACAAATTAAAATTCATTGAGAAAACAGATCATTTACAATTCATTTAAAACAAATGATTTTTACATTCATTTTTAAATTTTTTATATATTGAACAGCATATTCGTTACTTTTAAAAAAATATATTTCAACCGACAAAAATCAAACATATTAACAAAAAAAAAAAAAAAAAAAATACGGAAAAACATTATTTTTTGGTAGTTGAAAAATAAAATTATTCGTAAAATACTTATATTTTTATTAAATTTTAACAGTACCGAAAACGAATTTAATAACCTACAATCAGTTACTGTAATAATTTTATGAGTGTATTTTTTTGTGCTGCATACGTATACTTACTGCTGTGTATTGATGCTGACATACGGGGTTGTTCTGGAAATCGAAAACGCAAAACGACAGAATTTGGAAGTTGTTTTTTAATACAAATTTGATAAGCTTCTATAATTTTTATTATGAAATTCTGTTTAATAGAGAAATATTTGTAAAAAATTTGTCATAAAATTCATTTATCACAGAAATCTTATTAAAAAACGACGTTTAAAATTCATGCGTTTTGCGTTTTCGATTTCCAGAACACCCCTGATAGTATTTTACTTTTGCCTTAACTATTTTTTTTTCTCTTACGACAATGAAGCAAACTAAAAGCGAAATTTATTTTCTTGTGGACATTTTATTTTGCTGGTGCTTAAACTATTTTTTTTTCTTACGGCAGTGAAGAAAAGCAAGAGTGAAATTTATGGCAAACAGTGGCATGTATAGCAAAACAATATTTAAGATGCTTTTAAATAGTTCACATCAAGTAAAAATGCTTAATTTCTCATAAACTTTAAAAAATTTCATTATTGATTTGTTTAGAAAATTCTAAATCAGGCTTATTAAGGTCATGTATTCTATGCAAGTAAAAGATTATTTCATAATTTATTTTTCCGACGTTTCGTTGGAGATTCCCAACATTATCCGGGATATTTTATTAGATATATAATCTTTCGTCAATAGTTCTGCATTTTGAATATTTAACACACATTCTGTTTTACATAAACACAACATAAAACATAAATTTAATTAAACAAAACAAATGCTAAAATATAAATAAAAATAAAAATAAAAAATATCACAATATAATTTAATTGTATTAAACTAAGTATCACAGAAGCAGAACCAAACTAAAATATGGCGATTGTATAAATTGCATTGCAAAATTTCGTTAAATATGTTTTGGATTCAGAAAGGAGGTATTCAAAATATATATACACTAGACTGGTCGCAATTTTTTTTTTTTTTAAATTTACATGTTTGCGCTGCTTAAAATATGAGGTTTGGTGTAAGAAATCAAGTCCTAATTTTTCAGCTCAATCCGACGGTGCCTAGTCGTGCCAAGTGGGGCCCAAAATTCCCCATTTTATAAAAAAAAACATCTTTTCTATCAGATCTTTATAGTAATACTAGTTGAAAAGCCGAAAATCAAAAATATGACTACGCTACGATCTTCGGCAGAGAAAGTACTTCAAGTGTGCCAAATTTCAGCTTCCTATGTCATCAGATGGCTTCAGAAAGTTGCGGAAAGAATAGCACATACATGCAAACATCCTGACATACTAAGAAATTATATATTGTATAGATAGATTAAAGTATTTGCAGTTTAATATTTTAGTATGATACGAACGAAAGATTTTTAACTAATTTTAACTAATTCGGGGTCGCTGAATCCAGTGGTGCTAGCCGTTTTTTTAGGTTAGCTTTAGTTTTCGAGATATACCGTTATTTCGAAAATTAAGGATGTTGCACAACATATGTTCGCGCAACTCAAAAACGCTTTAGCTTATTGAAAAACTAAAAAAACCGAAATTCGGCAATAAAATTTACTTTAAGAAAGTTAAAACTTTTTTCTTCATATTGGCTTTGGTTTTCGAGATATACCGTTATTTCGAAAATTAAGGAGGTTGCACAACATATGTTCGCGTAACTCAAAAACGCTTTAGCTTATTGAAAAACTAAAAAAACCGAAATTCCGCAATAAAATTTACTTTAAGAAAGGTGAAACGTTTTTCTTATATGCGCAGTCGTTTAAGAAACATAATTTTTTTTTCTGGAAAAAAAAACAATTTTTTTATTAAAATTTCGGAATTTTTGTTTTTAAAAATTCATAAAAAATTGAAAAATGGAGCTATGCTTCTAATTTTATAGAGTCATATAAAAAACAATATTGCAAACAAAACAAGCTATAAATGATTAAAATCTGTTCACAACTTTTGATTTTATGTATTCACAAAAGACGAAAAATTTTAATTAATTTAAGAATTTTATTAAACCGCCATATTTGTATAATTGAAATTCTTATATTTGGCCCGTGTAGTGCCTAGGATGCCTCAAGAAGGGTCAAATGTATGACCAACTCCACTTTATTTTTCATCTCCATCATTTATTTCTAAAATACCTACCTGCTATCTCCATTCATTAAGGGGCTCCCATTCAAAATTTCAACTACAGACTAGAAATATATTGAAGAAAAAGCTCCATAACTGCCAAGGAGTCAGACCTAGGGGAATAGAATGTATGACCGACCTCAATTAGTTTTTTGTCCTTAACATTTTCTCGAGACATACTTGCCCTTTACCTTTACTTTTTAGGGGGGCTCTCATACAAATTCATTTAAAATTGGAAAATGCAGCTATGCTTCTACAATAATTTTTTTTTTTGAAAATTTCGAAATTTCAAAAAAAAAGTGTAAATTTATTTGATTGATTTTATTAAGTTGAAAAAATTAAAAGAGAAGATTTGTTGTGGGACGGATATAAATGACGATAGTGCTCAACAACTTGGAGTAGGTACTGCTTATCTGTCTCATCTTGAATACATAAAATCAAAAGTTGTGCACAGATTTTAATCATTTATAGCTTGTTTTGTTTGCAATATTGTTTTTTATATGATTCTATAAAATTAGAAGCATAGCTCCATTTTTCAATTTTTTATGAATTTTTAAAAACAAAAATTCCGAAATTTTAATAAAAAAATTATTTTTTTTCCAGAAAAAAAAATTATGTTTCTTAAACGACTGCGCATATAAGAAAAACGTTTCACCTTTCTTAAAGTAAATTTTATTGCGGAATTTCGGTTTTTTTTAGTTTTTCAATAAGCTAAAGCGTTTTTGAGTTACGCGAACATATGTTGTGCAACCTCCTTAATTTTCGAAATAACGGTATATCTCGAAAACCAAAGCTAATATGAAGAAAAAAGTTTTAACTTTCTTAAAGTAAATTTTATTGCGGAATTTCGGTTTTTTTTTTGTTTTTCAATAAACTAAAGCGTTTTTGAGTTACGCGAATATATGTTGTGCAACCTCCCTAATTTTAGAAATAACGGTATATCTCGAAAACCAAAGCCAATATGAAGAAAAAAGTTTTAACTTTCTTAAAGTAAATTTTATTGCCGAATTTCGGTTTTTTTAGTTTTTCAATAAGCTAAAGCGTTTTTGAGTTGCGCGAACATATGTTGTGCAACATCCTTAATTTTCGAAATAACGGTATATCTCGAAAACTAAAGCTAACCTAAAAAAACGGCTAGCACCACTGGATTCAGCGACCCCGAATTAGTTAAAATTAGTTAAAAATCTTTCGTTCGTATCATACTAAAATATTAAACTGCAAATACTTTAATCTATCTATACAATATATAATTTCTTAGTATGTCAGGATGTTTGCATGTATGTCCTATTCTTTCCGCAACTTTCTGAAGCCATCTGATGGCATAGGAAGCTGAAATTTGGCACACTTGAAGTACTTTCTCTGCCGAAGATCGTAGCGTAGTCATATTTTTGATTTTCGGCTTTTCAACTAGTATTACTATAAAGATCTGATAGAAAAGATGTTTTTTTTTATAAAATGGGGAACTTTGGGCCCCACTTGGCACGACTAGGCACCGTCGGATTGAGCTGAAAAATTAGGACTTGATTTCTTACACCAAACCTCATATTTAAAGCAGCGCAAACATTTAAATTTAAAAAAAAAAAAAAAATCCCATGCAAGATGCGACCAGTCTAATATACACCATACATACCTAACTCATTTTTTTTTAAATGGCCGGCAGGTCAAACCAATAATAAGCGCACGAAATGTCTTTAACAAATAACATATGAAGAAATATTAAATAATTTTGAAAAATATAAAATAATTTGTGAGTAAAAAATTAATTACTAGAGCAAGAATGCGAAATAGAGTCTGAACATAATGTAACGATAATTTATTGCGGTGCGGTTTTTTATACGATTTTAAAGTAAAAAACCGCAGTGCGGAACGGAATAAAATAAAAATCTATTTTATTTTCATTGCGGACTTTCTTTCTCTCTCAATTTGTGATACTCACTCTATTTCTGACGTTGCCATAGTGTTTGAATAATTGGCGATGTTCACAACATTATTGTAAACAAAAACATGATAAAAATGTATGCTAAAATAAATTAATAAAAATGTAAACAAACAATGATAACTGTTGCCGTCGCCGTCTTCCGTTGTATTATGCTTATTTTTCTCTCCCGCAACAAGAAATCGCACCGAACCGCAAACATTGTGTTTAGCCTCTAAAACGGGAAATTAAAAAAGAAATTAAGTCTGTTGTAAATCAATTTTAAAATAATTTTTCCTTTTTGTTGTAATGATCTATTTTTTAAATTATTCTTAAATCAATTTCAAACGTTTGTCTTTTTAGAAGGGGTTTGATTTCAAATAGTTTTCAATTTGAAAACAAACATGGCTAAAAAAAAGTTAAAAATTTTAACATAAAATAGTACTTTTTTTTGTTGTACCAAAACTTATTTTTAAAATGTTCAGTACCCCTGCGAGCAAAATACTCCGACGTTGTCTAAATAAGTAATTTCTGTAAAATGTTTGACTTCATTATTAGAGACTTCGTTTGGATTACTGTAAGACACTGGATATACATACGTTTCGTCTAACCGCTTTCTGATCGGTTTCGCATGGATATATCGGGGAAATTTATGTACCGATATGTCTCAATAGATTTCTGATTGAATTCATATAGATTTGTAAAAGCTGTTATGTCTCTATTGTTGTGAAAATAATTACAATTCTCATTAAGTTAAAAATATATTATATTTACTTACTTGTTTAAAAAAAATAAAAAAAAATGGTACATTTTTGCAACAGAAATCTGTGCGATTATAAGGTTATAATTTTATTCCCCATTCTTTTAGTTTTCTGTCAGAAAATAATAATATAATATAAATAAATAAATAAAATAAATAAATGTATTTATGTACATATACATAAATATACATACATTTTAATTGTTAGTTAATTTCATCATATTGTGGCTATTTTATATTTTTTTAAAGAAATTTTTCATTTTTAAACAAAATTACCAATAAAAGCTTAACGCCCGTATTCTTAAAAATATTTTAAATTAAATAAAGGTTTACAAAACAAATTCACTATGAAAATTTTCCTTAATAACCGTTTGTTAAATTTAAAAATTGCTTAGGAATACGGGTGTTTAAGTTATACTTTGGTTGAAAATAAAATAAATAATATACAATAAGTAATTTCATTTTTCATATTTTTCTTTTAACAAAACCAAAATGTTTTTAGACGCATTGTTAATTTGTTGCTATAATATTTATCCATATCTCAAAGGCTAAAAGTTAGTATGTATACGTATACTAAGCACCAACATTTTTTAACTACCGGATTTTTAATGAAATTACCATAAAATGACGAAATTTTGTCTAAGGGTTAAGGCTCAGTTAGGCGAACGTTGCTGTACCGTATCTGTACTGTATCCATCAGCTGTTGGCTTTTTGTTATATGAAAACCAATACACTTCAGAACTTCCAATACCTTTTTCATTAGATTTCTGCCGGCAAAAAAAAATAAAATTTCGCTCGCCATTTCTGACAGAATTTGTGTCGACCAGTTCATATATTTTTGGGTCAGAAATTTGACGGAATTCGTGTACGATTCCAACTTTTTCGTGGACGTTTTTCTCAGATATCTGGAAGACGTCGGACTATTTTGCTGGCTTTGGTGATATTATTTTAAACATTTTTTTAAATATTCCCGGGAATTCCCGAATAGAAATCCTTCTTTTATTTGAGGCTATTAGCGCAGAAGTAGTGTAACCCACAATTTAATTTGGTTACGGTTCTGGTGTAAGATATGTTCTTTGCAATGTTCTCTACAGTGCAATATTCGAGTAAGCCAACTGTTTGTATCCAAAACAGATGGCGCTAGAAACATAGTTTTTGCACGGGCCGTTACAACGAAGTACTGAGTAGTGTTAACTCCTCATTATCTCATAATAAGTGGTCTGGGGTTACACCACTTCTGCGCTGATAGCCTCATTTGATATCCCTATTGATATAAAAAACTGAATAATTGGTTTCTTCAACTTCATACCTCCGATTTAAAAGAAGGTTCGTTGCGATTATATTAGACTATATCAATTTGACCATGTGTAAGAAATTATGTTTATGCTTGTAATGTCGCGTGGTACTTCAAAATTTCAATTATACCAGCTTTGCCAACTCTGGTATGCATTGTCATAAAAGTTGCTGTTTGTTAGTGTTGTGCCATCTTACTTTTATGCTCCTTAGATGCTTACAAATTTAATATTTTTTCCTATTTTCGTTTTTACCAATTTTCTTATCTTATTTATTCTACTTATGACAAAGCAACACTTACCGTTTCCTTTCTGACTACTTGTGGCATGATATACTACAATATACATACTTATGTGGGTCAGATTTTCTTCATAAAAAATTTGTATTAGAGATAATTTTTATTTCCTCCTGGTAGATTATTATTGATGTGTTAGATTTAAATTGTAGGATATAAAAAAAATTGAGGAAATACAAAAACGGAAGGAACATGTATAAACTTCAATTGTAATCCTTAATTTTATCCTTAAGTTAAGCAAGCGCTTAAAGGCATTTTCTTAGTAATAGTAAGAACAAATTAATAAAATCATAAACATTTTCGTTTAGAAATTTATAAGCTACACTGTGGTTCATCAGGATAGCACCAACACATTTTGGAAAAAATATCTGTGTAAATTGCAAATGCGAAAGGTAATTCATCCTTTCAATGACAATTTAAATACAAACGTTAGTATGACAATGGATTACAATGCTATTTTTTCCTTTTTTTTGTAGTCAAGTATAAAATCCTTCATTTAGTTTTTGGTGCAACATAATATGTAGAACCCCTTGCAATTTTAGCTTAAACTAGGCGGTTGTGATAAAGCTGTATAAAAACCAAATAAGATTGAAATTTCAGTTTGTGACTGTATGTATGTTAAAATGTAAAATAAAAAAAATTTTGTATATTTTAACATGAGCGGCATTTGCCTAATTTCGCTGCTGGCAACTCATATGTATTAAGGGTTTCAAGGCAAAGTCTTGACAGAAAGAATACGAAAAAACAGAAGAAAGGAGGCAACATGTAATTTGAAATTTAAGTGATAATAACAGCAAATTTCGAACCACCAGTACTACTGGTTAAAGATTGATGTTTGACTGTTGGCTAACGGCAACCGCAGTGGTGCAGTGAGTAAAACTCAAGGATCTTCCGACGATAGAATGTGGTGATTCTTGAAACATGTAAAGATCAACCCGGTTCGAACCCCAGCTCAGCCAAGAAAAATTATCAATAAATTTTAATAAAAAATCCAAGTGATAAAAATTCCTTCCCTCAGTGAAAATAATTTAATGAAAATTAAATTTGATGAACTCAAGCCTAATTAAAGAATATCAAAAATTAAAAATTAACAGTTAATTTAAGAAAATTTCATGAAACACTAGTTACAAAAACACATTAAGCAATAGTGGTACAGTACATAAGGGATATACGAACATCGCATATAAGATAAAAACGCTTATAGAAAAGCATTAGCAGAAACCCCACGTCTTTTCAATATATGTCAACATAAAACGCATTCTGTGTAAGCAAAACTTATATGAAGAAAATTTGAATATTTAAAAATCTTTCAATAATTTTTGTTCAAATTAAATAAATTTTTTAGATTTCTGAAAATAATCTAAAATTTATAAAACGTTGATAAAATTATCTGTTTTAAGATAAATAAAAAAAATTAAGCGAAATGAAGAATTTTGGGTTATAACGAGATCTTCCCACAAAAAATCTTCAGTGACAAAAACTCAATTTTAGAGGAGAAGGTTTTTTTATAATTTTTTTTTTGTGTATTTATTGGTATTCCTATACAACAGGACTTAAAGTCTTATAATTATAGTACAGGATAAACAATTCGTAGCAATTTCTTATGTGTCACACAATAAACATTAAAATAAAAGATATTAATACATTAAAGCAATAGCTCAAACAATTTTAAACATAAATACGGGAAAAAAATTAAAAATACATTTCCTAAACTGCGTTGCATCACTAGTAAATTGAACAGTTGCTGGTAGTGTGTTCCAAAGACGAATACTGTGAACGAAAAACTGCCATTCAGAAACTAACTTATTGAATCTTATCGGGATCAGATTGTTATTTCTTCTTGACTGCGTAAAAGTTACACGTTCAAATAGATAAGTCGGCTCGCCAGTATAGATAATTTTATGCAAGAGAGCTAGGCATCGAATATTTAACATGTCAGAAAAACGCACTCCATAAAGTTTACTTTCGTAGGGTGTAACATGAGAGAAACGTCCTAAGTTGAAGACATATCTCAGAATGGCATTATATGTAGATGTTAATTTCCTGGTGCTTTTTTGGTCACAGCTTGCAAAAACCTCGCATACGTAAAAAGCATACGTAGGATGAACGGGGTTGAGTGCTGAGTTGCCCAAAGCTAACGAAGCATCGCAAATACTTTCCCTGCAGCAGCGTTTATATGATCTGGCCAAGTAAGTGAAGAATTAAAAATAATGCCAATGTTTTTAGTCTTCTTGACAATTTCTATTTGCTGCGAGTTCAATATTATATTAGGCTCAATAGTTATTTGTGTATTGTTTCCGGAAATTACTAGGCACTTAGATTTAGCGGGATTCAGACAAAGACCATTTGCCTTTGCCCAGGCTTCAATTTTTGATAGATCAAAATTTAATCTTGAAATATACTCATCAGTCCTATCAGGTTCACTACATATATAAACCTGAACATCATCGGCGTACATATGAATTTTGCAATGTGATAACTGTTTTGGCAAATCGTTTATATATATTGTAAAAAGTAGAGGACCTAATATGGACCCTTGAGGAACACTTTCAGGCAGCGGCAATGATTGCTTATTGTTTGAACTTACATACTGATAGCGGTTACTTAGATATGATGAAATGAGATCAGCCGCTGAGGAGGTAAAATGGAAAAGCTTAGTTAATTTAATACGAAGCATGGCATGATCAACCATATCAAATGCTTTGGAGTGATCCAAAAGCACCAACAAGGTAACATTTCCGTTATCTATATACCTTCGAATTTCCTCCGTCACTCCAATAAGTGCAGTAGTACAACTATGTTTGGATCGGAAACCAGATTGCATTTTGGTTAATAAATTATTCGTCCCAAAGTGAGCACCTATTTGTTTATGCAAGAGCCTTTCGAAGACTTTAGATAAATATGAAAGGACGATATTCTATTTTTAGGGATGGGAACAATTTTCGCACAATTGCAATTCTGTGGAAAATACCTTTTGTAATTATTGTGTTGAATATGTGTGTGATTTGTGGAAGTAAGTTAGGTAGAAGGAGTTTTTAAAATTTAGGGTGAATTTTATCAGGTCCAATTGCATTTGATTTGATATCATGGCAAGCAATAAAGGTATCATCCTGAGAAACACAGCGAAAAGAAAATTGTGGTGCGGAGCTATTAAATGATGAACTGGCGCTACTAGAATAATAGTTAGGAGAAATGTTTAAGTTTGGAATTTTAGTAAATAGCGCGTTGAGTGAGTCAACATTCAATTCCGAAGAGTCTGTTTTATTTAATTTTCCGATGCCAATATCAGGAATAATTTATAATTCATAAAAATTTTGTATGACTGTTGGTGCTTAAGCTAAAATTGTTTTTGCTGTAAAATCGTAAATCGTTATGTGACCTTGACATTTAAGGAGATGATGCAGGTGTTGCCAATGAATTCATTTATTAAAAAAGCGAATACTGAAAATTATGGTAAACTTTATAAATGTGTTAGTTTAATAAACATTCTGCTTATTGAAGATTAAAGAAATTTAAATTTAATCAAAAAATGTATTTCATTCGAAAATAAAAATATTCGGATATGTTCTGAAAATCGATATCCAGTAAATTAAAGTTTAAGAGTTTTGGGTTGCTTTTTATTGTTATTCTAAATGACCGTAGCTTTTTCTGATTTATGGAAAAGTTCTGGTTAAGAAAAGTGGTAAGCAAAGTTATAAGCAGGATAGGTTTTAAAATTTGTTTGATTTAAATTTCACTCGAATTCGACATTCAGAATTTTTCTGATTTTTTAAAGTTATTACAATGACGGAAATCATTTCCATTAGACTTAATGATGGACTTTATTCAAATTAATTGAATGTTTTTTCGTTTATCAAAATTACTTCTTATTGACTAAGTGTAGCAATAAATAAGTTATAAAGTTTTAATAAATAAAAAAGTCACTTAAAAGTCACTTAATAAATAAAAAATTCAAGAATTTTTGATAATTTAAATTATTCCATTAACGGCCAATTTCACCAAGCTCAGTATTAATAAACAGGGCAAGATTTGTTTGGCATATGCCATTTTTCAATTATTTTGTTAAAAAGCTATTTTTGGTTCAGCTTGCCAAAAAATACCTTTTTTTTTGCAACCTAAAAGAAATTTTTAAATAAGCTTAGCGAATATGAGGCGGAATATATTCGAAATGCTTAATGAATGTTGCAAACATCGAACGTAAAAAGTGACTAATGTCTTATAAATCAGTGAATGCTTTAACTCTGGTTTAGTTGAACTAACCTTAAATTTATATGTAGTATAGATTTAACAGCTGTAAGTCAGGATCCCATATATTATATGTAGTTTAAAAAATAATATATGGTATGTATTGGTAGTTTAAACGCTCACTGATTTATAGATTTTTTGGTTTAAACACATTTTAGCCCAAAAAAAGAGAGTTTATTTTATAAAAAAGCGCTTTCAATGCATATTCTCCAGTCTCTTGAAACTACAAACAAAAGGGCTTTCTTTAAATAAAAGCTTGAAGAGTGCCAAGAAAAATATTAAAGATGTCAGTAAAAAAGATTTTGTTGAAGAGTTTAAAAAAAGTTGAAGATCATAATAATCTGGACTATTTGCGTTTAAATATGCTTTAGTTACATCTTGCGATGTTGCGATAACAGGAGATTATTTATTTGTTGACAAATTGAAGAAACAAAATAAAATAAATGTTTCTTAAATAACAACATGTTTATTTTTGCAGTTTTGCCATTTTGTCCCATGTTTAACTTGTCCTGTGCCCATGTTCTGTAACTCTCTCGTCGAGAAAGTTTTCGATTGAAATGTGTAAAATGAAACAAAAATGCCATAAATTGAAACAAACAGCTGTTTTTCTCACTTAACTGTGTCTGTAATTTTTTTGGCGAGTACAAGCTGTCACGTAAGGAAAATTACTCGCCAATTTACAGAAAAAGTGTGTCTGTAACATTTTGGTTAGAAAAGTTCCCGCTTTGAACTGTCAAATAAACTCACGAATAAAAATGGGGCGAGAAAAAATTTTAACACTAAAAAACAATTAAAAATGCAAAATGCAAAGAATAATAATATTTTATTCTTGGGACATTTTTCATTGTTTTATTATTTTGCTGTTAACATTTTTATAAAACATACGAATGTCTTCAAAGCTCGTTTGCAAACAACAAACATTAAAGTCGCTCTTTACACAATTTGGCAAAGCCGACGGTTGTGTTTTCGCCGCCGTCGTTGAAAAATGTTTAATTTAAGTAAATTTTGTTCGCCGTCAATGATATGTGTTACTGGCGTTCTGAACGTCTGCAATGTCACATCGGCTTCGAGTGCAATATTATGACATTTATAACGTAACGACGTAATTAATCTCTTTTGATAGTTTTCGACATGAGTTACAGACACACATTTTTCTCACTTTTCGAGAAACGATGGAATATTTTGTTTCACATCTTTTCGATGCAAGAAGTTCTCACTAAAGTTACAGAACATGGGTACTGTTTATAACTATCAAAAAAATATTGCTAACTGGATGTTAAGGTTATAGTAAGTTTAAACTGAGCTTGGTGAAATTGGCTGTAAGATAAAATAACTTTGTTTTTTTAAAAAAGAACAAAATTCTTAAATTTAACTCAATATGTATAATATTTACCAAGTAAGTCTCGGATCACACTATGAAAGTTTTCTTTCAGAAAGTCTGAGTTTATTGGTGAGAGGGGAAGGGAACATGAATTAATTCACTCCTCTCTCACCTATAAACTCAGAATTTCTGAAACAAAACTTTCATAGTGTGAACCCAGACTAATGTTAAATCAAAGAAATTTTCATTAAACTTTTTTAAACCTTTAAATTACCCTTGTGTGAAAAACCAAACAAAATGGACCTTTTGAACATTATAAACAAAAAAATTGTTGAGGTATACAAGAGAAACGTCTTGACTTTGTTAGCAATATCAATTAAGTAATGAAAGCACATTTTTTTATTAAAAAATATTTTTTTTTAATAACGAAATATTTCAATACTTACTGAAGTTACCCTAGTGTGTGGTTTTCCACACACATGAAGTTTTTATGTTATTTGCACTGGAGACAAAATTTTCAGTCGGCAAGTGTGAATATTTTTGCTATTGTTGCGAATTGCATGCAATGTGCAGGTAGGAATGTTTTATAAAGTAAGTGCTTATATGAAATACACACAAGCTTGTTGTTGATCACCAATGGGATAAATACATCATTAATGTAACGTAAATCATGACTTTGATTACAAGCGAACTATGGGGCTTCAGCAAAATAGCATATGTGTGAAGAACCACACACGACGGTGATTTGAGGCTATTTCAAATTGATTAAAGATTTTCAATTTGTTAAAATCATTTAAATTAACGCTCAATTTCTTTGAGTTTAAATCAATTATTTCAGACACATTAAACATGCGGTTAAAATTGTTTTTTATATTGATTAAATTACTTAGGGTTTCTTTTAAAAGTAATTTTCTCATCTAAACTATACCTGGGGCTATTGCTAGAAAACTATTAAATATTTCTTAAATTAAATAGTACTATTGTTTAGAATCTACTCGGATGAATAAAAAAAAATAAATGATTTTGTTTAATATTTATCGATATTACAGAAATATCAGCAAAATTAAATTTTTATATACAAATATTTATTTTTTTCTTAATTTCGAAATTGTCACTTATACTCATATCTTAAAAATACAAATTTAATATGTACATTAGACTGGTCGCATTTATATGGGATTTTTTTTTTAAATTTAATTGTTTGCGCTGCTTTAAATATGAGGTTTGGTGTAAGAAATCATGATCTAATTTTTCAGGTCAATCCGACGGTGCCTAGCCGTGCCGGGTGGGGCCCAAAGTTACCCATATTATAAAAAAAAACATCTTTTCTATCAGATCTTTATAGTTATACTAGTTGTAAAGCCAAAAATCAAAAATATGGCTTCGTTACGATCTTCCGCAGAGAAAGTACTTCATCAGTTTTATGTCATCAGATGGCTTCAGAAAGTTGCGGAAAGAATAGGACATACATGCAAACATCCTGACATACTAAGAAATTATATATTGTATAGATAGATTAACATATGTAAGCGTAACTCAAAAACGCTTTAGCTTATTGAAAAACTAAAAAAAAACAGAAATTACGCAATGAAATTTACTTTAAGAAAGGTTAAACGTTTTTCTTATATGCGTAGTCGTTTTAGAAACATAATTTTTTTTCTGGAAAAAAAATAATTTTTTTATTAAAATTTCGGAATTTTTGTTTTTAAAAATTCATAAAAAATTGAAAAATGCAGCTATGCTTCTAATTTTATGCAGACATATAAAAAACAACATTGCAAACAAAACAAGCTATAAATGATTAAAATCTGTAAACAACTTTTGATTTTATGTATTCACAAAAGAAATTATGTTTCTAAAACGACTGCGCATATAAGAAAAACGTTTTACCTTTCTTAAAGTAAATTTTATTGCGGAATTTCGGTTTTTTTTTTAGTTTTTCAATAAACTAAAGCGTTTTTGAGTTACGCGAACATATGTTGTGCAACCTCCTTAATTTTCGAAATAACGGTATATCTCGAAAACCAAAGCCAACATAAAGAAAAAAGTTTTAACTTTAACTTTGACCTGAAAAATTAGATCATATTTTAAGCAGCGCAAACAATTAAATTTAAAAAAAAAAATTGCGACCAGTCTAGTATACATACCCCCGTCCACTAATCGTTAAATACAATTAGTACTCCCATTTTTTTACGTCTTTCAGTTTTTCTTATATATTGACCGGAATTAGAATCGTAGTGTACAACAAGCAGACGTTTTTATATAAAATTACTGAACATTTTTAATTAAAAAATATTTTCCCTTCTTTTCTCTTTCTAGGTAAATACCAGAGAATAGCTTTTTGCAATTGAAAAAAAATCGCATTTAATTAACGACAACAAATACACACGCTTACGGCCATACAGTCAAACTCGCGCAACCGCAAATATTCGCTGCTGGTTTGCAGTCATTCAAATAACGCACATCGTGCTTTGTTATTTATACAATCGTTGCCTTCGTTTTTTTTATAAAGATTCTAAGTGTTCTGAGCGCAAATGATTGTTTGGTAAAGAAACAAAAAATACAAACGAAAGAGCCAGAAATCAAACAATTATTACTCATGTATTTATTCAGCATTAACTATGTAGTACAAGAAAAAAAAATTTAAATGAAACTAAACACACATACTTATGTAGGTACACACAATTTCCATAGAAACAAAAAGTACAGTAGTAGTAGTAGGTACAATGTATTTTTGTTATTGTTGTTTTTATTGTTGTTAATTTTGAAAAAGCGTCTCATCGTTGTTTATTGTTGTTGTTGTTAATGTAAACAAAAGTATAGAGAATGTGCTCTTTTGAATTTACTGAGTTGTGTTATATTGCGTGAGCAACAAAAGTGCAAATAAAGCACTTTCAATCAGTGATGCCAACTTTTTGAGAGCAAAAAGCACTTTAAAATTTAAAAAAAAGCACTAAAAAGCACTATTTTGAACAAAAAAAAGGGTAAAAAAGCACTAAGCCATTTTTTTAAATTTAATTTAACACAAAACTCGTTGCCGAATATTATATACCTCCAAAATTTAAAAAAAGGCGATGGCGTTGAAGGGGACCATTTTCTTTTAAGATTAAATAATAAATATATTTACATTTGTATATAAACATTTTTAAATTTATTATTACTAGTGTTCGCCTTATGGTCAAAATTCGACCATAACTTTTTTTGTAAATATGAAGAAAACATAATTCATCTAAGTATATCGTCACCTAAAAGACGAAATAACCTATCTGCAGTTTTCAAAAGTTTACAGGAGAGGGAAAAAACGTAATAAAATTGGAACTATTAACGATATTGAAACGAAAATTACACATTTTGATTAAAATGAAACCAGTAATATATATCGGTTGGGAAAATTTTGCTTTTCTAATCACAGCTTATGTTATGACACTTAGGTTTTTTGGAATTGTAAAAATCTGAAACCAAATAACCTATCTGCAGTACTAAATAGTATGAATAAATAAAAATTTCTTTATACACATGAATATTATAAACATTAAATAATTACAGTAGTAGTTTCTTTTACTGGTTTAAGCAAAAATAAGGACTTAATGTTTGTTTAAATTACACTTTGCAACAAAATTAAACTTTTATGGTGATATTGTATGACTTATTTTTCTCTTTTTTTGTGCGTAACGGTCCTCTAGGTACAAAAACTTTGTCATTTGTAATATTACGTGTTCAAAATTTTGCACACATATCTTCTACGTGAGTTAATTTAATTTTGTAAGTTCCGTATAACAAATACCAATTGAAAAACAAAAAAGTATCAAAAAGTCTCGATTATATATATTGTCATCCACTCAGGACGTTGCACGTTTAATTTTATGTTTCTATGTCTAGTATTAACGAAAATTAATCAAAGTACCAGATGTACAACGAAAAGTACCAAAAAGCTCCCCTAACATGTTCTTATTCACCCAGTTTAATTTATAATTTTATCTTTATAGGTCGAATGTTAACGAAAATTCAAAAAGTTCCAGATGAAAAACAAAAAATACCAGCATTTTTTATCTTATAGGTTATCACTCACTCAGGATCTACACCTATAATATTATGATTCAAAGTTCTATATTACAGAAAATTTAACAATTATCAAATGAAGCACAGAAAAGTAAAAAAAAAGAAATTTAGTTTCCCATATTTCCCCTTTTTTCTCCCCATAGAGGTTCGGTTGACAAACAAAGGAAGAAAGCGTTCTTAACTGTTTTGCCTGGTTTGATTTTTATAGTCGAAATATTCGAAAACCGGTTTCTGAAAAATGTCGAATAATCGATCACCCTAATTTTTTATTATTTGATAATTGAAAATAAATTTTTATCTATTTATTTTGCATTTTTGTTAGTTACAATTTTGAACGCTTATAACTCTGAAATTATTTAACAGATTTTAATAAAATATACATTGTGCACTTCTACCTCTTAAATGGTGTATATTTTGTTCAAATCGGTTGACATACGGAGGAGAAAGTGTTCTTAACTGTTTTGCCTTAGCCGATTTATATATACATAGATTACCTTCAATAAAAATTATATCAACCAAATCATTTGGATCATCATCAGCTGGGTTTGAATTGGTCGCAAAACAGTAATAAAGTGCGAGCTAGATTTTCGTAGTTAGAAAAAATCTGGCCTGTTGCAATTACCGAAAATTTGCAGTGACCGACCATTCCTTATAAAACTTAATGACAGCCCAAATTTTAATAAAAAAAATATGTTGTCAACGCAAAAAGTAAACGTTTTGTAAAATTTCCAAATTGCTAGGAAGCCTAGCTCTAACCTCGTAAATAAAGTTTTTGGTAAAACGAATGCAACTTTATTTTATCAGTTTTTTTTTATCATTTGAAACCTTAAAATCTTTACAGGCCTTCCCAAAATTGTACCCCAAATAGCAAATCTCATCTTAATCATCCTCAATATAATCGAAGTTTTAAAAAATGGTACAAAAAAAAAATATTGTAAAAGGCACTAAAAAGCACTGTGAGAAATTGTTAAAAGCACTATATATACCCGCTTTTCAAAAACGGGTGTTTAACAAAATTTCGGGTATTGCATGAGCAAAAAAGCACCAAAAAATACCCGAAAGGCACCAAAATGGCAACGCTGCTTTCAATAAAAAACGAATAAATGAAAATATCAAATGTGTACGAAAGGAAAAAAAAATTACCAACGTTGAACTTTGTTTTGCATGTATAGAGTTATTGTAAATTTTAGCGTATGAATAAATGCACAAAAATAGTGAGTTTTGAGGTTCTCTGGTAAATACCTGCTTCTGAATCTATTTATAGATTCTTCAGTCAATTTATTTTAACTCAGCCCACATGTAAGAGTTTTTGTATGCAATTATGAAAAATGATTTATTACTTTCGTTTTTATTTTTAACGCAGCGAATCAGTAGTTGGACATTTATAACTACATTTTAGTTGAATTCAAAATTCAGATGCTACTTTCGCGAAAAGCAATTAAAATGTACTTAAGAATTTAAATTGCACGCTACATAAATACAGGTGTGAAGAAAGAATTTGGTATATTAATAATTAAAAATAAAGTTACCACTTCCAGCAAAAAGGTGGTCCGATTGAAACAAAATGTGATATGTCTCTGGAAGAAGATTTATTCCGATTTAAGTTTAAAACTTTACAGACTGTTTAGTGCGATATGATAAAAAAAAGAGGGCCTTTAATATGTTAATATTTGTAAGGATTTATTGTTGTGCCTTACTTTGGTATTTTTTTAGGATGCCTTCTAATGCATATAGATTAAAATGTAAAACTTAAACTCAAACACACATCTACTACGGAAATGTAAAATTTTACGAGAATCCGACTATCCGTTCATGTTTTTAAAAAAAGCTATTTTGAAAACTTTCTAAAGGTGTATGTAGGCAATGCCCATTTGTTGCAAAGTATTAAATTTTGCGAAGATACTTTTGATTAACCAATAATTTTACGTAATGGTTCTATTAATTCGCCTTGTGTTTTAGACTGATTTTAACGCCTATAAACTGGAAAGCTGGAAACCAACATTTGGCGAGTCATTGGCGAAATAAGGATGGAAATCCTGCGAAAAGTGTGTGGAAATTGGAGATCCAGATTGTGCCAGATAGCCCAAAACAGTTAAATTGATATTAAGAATTCTTTTGTTTTTGTTTTATTTCAATTAAGATTCTGTAACTAAAAAATAAAAACTTCAACTGTTGCGTCAATGATGTAGACTATTGTGTAAAAACTTCAGGGAGGTTTGAGTTAAGTAGCCCCTTTTGCCCTTATCCAGAATTCATGGGTCAAAATTGCCCAAACAGTTTAATTGCTTGTTATTTTAAAAACTAGTCAATGAATTTTTTAAATTTTTGTACAATTATTTCTTTATTTAATAGTAAATATATAAAAACATTTAATTTCAAGACTTTTTTGAAATGTCTGTAACAAAATTTACGCATTTTGCAAACATTTGGGGGTGTTCTGGAAATCGAAAACGCAAACACAAGAATTTCAAAGGTATTTTTAATAAACTTTAAATCTAATTATTATAATTTTTGTTAAAAAATTCTGTTTAAAAGAGAAATGTTTGTTTTATATTTATCATAAAATTCTTTTAGTACAGAAATTTTATTAAAAACTCCATTTAAAATTCTTTCATATTGCCTTTTCGACTTCCAGAAAACCCCTGCATGTTTGCAAAACACTATTAAGACGATGCAAAATATTCAAACAAATTACAGCATGTAAAAATCATTTCGAAACTTATCATTTCTACTAACTCAAAATCTAAAAACACTAAGGAGAATAGGAGACTTTTTTTAAAACCCGGTTTTCGAATATTACGAAAAGCTGCTATTTTAAAAAACCACGGTTTTCGGTTAATCATTTTAAAAATAACCAGTTTACCGGTCTTAATTCGAATACATTCAAATACAAAATTCAAATTAGTTTTTGTAATAAAAAGTCAATTTGCTTACAAAAAAACAACACAATTCTGAAGGTACGGAACCAACAAAATACATTCACTCAAAAGAAAAATTAATCCATCCGTACTCAAATCAATCCGAAGCGGTATTAATAGTACGGTGAGTACGGATTTTCTTGAATCAAGTACTGAAAGATTGATTCAAGTAAGGATTTTCAATTGCAAACAACTTAAATTATCCATATTCAATCCTGGTTTTATTCTTAAAATAATCTGAAAATGAGATTAATTTAAGTAAAACTAAGATTGAATCAATCTCAAAATGCACTTGATTCAAGAATTATAGTATTGTTTTAATCTGAATTCGTACTTAAAATATGTAATCCGAAAATGAGATTGATTTAAGCAAAACTAAGAATGAATCAATCTCAAAATGTGCTTAAGAATTTTATACTTATTTCAAGAAATTCCGGGATTGATTTTTGAAAGTAATCCTATTTAGGATTGTTTTGAGTACGTTTTAGTGTACTTTAAACAATCATAAAAAACTTGATTTATCCCGAGTGTTTTTCTTTCTTCGTAGATATGACTTAAGCTCGATTCACCCATGCGTTCCGAACAAAATTTTTGTCCGGACAAATTTTTCTTTTTATTGAGTTTGACGTTTTACTTTTGAGAGAGAGAGCAAAATTCATTGCTTTCATTTGTTCGGAACGTTTTTTCTTGAATTGGTTTAATTTTAATTCTTGTGCCGAACAAAATGAACTGAGATGCCACTTTTTTTCAATTTGTACATAAAAGTTGAATTGAGCTGCCACACATTAAATTTTTCGTTTTGTGCTGAATAATTAAAAAAAAATGAAACAAAAATGGATGTTAAAGAAAATATTGCCCTGAAACTTCTTGAGGAAATAAAAAATCCAGGAAGAGAATGTATTTAAGATATGGGAAATCGTTCATATAAAAATACTAAAACAAAATATATGGACGGAAAAAGAAAAATCTATTGGAATTGGTCGTAAGTAAATTTTAAATGGTAAATTTTAATATTTTTTAACATAATGTTTACCAATTATTGTAGGAAGTGAATGTTAATTATTTATAAACGATTCCACGTCATGAAAGCGCATCTCAGGAACAAGTGTGTGGAAAACACCGTTTGTTCTTCTTTTCTGTAATACTTTTCTAACAAAGCGAGTTGCTTTGTAACCGACGTTTTGAAATTCACCCATTGTTTAAAACACACAAAAATATGGTTTAATACCACAAAAAATTATAATTTTTGTTACAACGGTTAATCGCTTAATCGACTGAAATTAATGAATGAAACCCCTAGTTTTATGCAATTCAATTAAAAATAATAAAATTAATTTTCTTCTTTCTTCCATTTTCACACACTTTAACTGTGCTGCCACTTTGTGTAATCGTTTACATCTGTAAACCATATGGTAGATTTGTTTGTCCGGACAAATTTTCCGAGATGGGTGAATCGTTCTGCAGAACACTCTCTGTAAAAAAATTATTGTCCGGTCAAAAATATTGTTCGGAACGCATGGATGAATCGAGCTTTAAGGTATGTTCAGACTAGGGATGCCAAACGGGAAATCCCGGGGTTTTTCGGGATTGATAAATCCAGAATCCCGAGATTTATTTTTTTAATCCCGGGATTTTTAATACATATATCAAGTTTTGTGTACAAAAGGGTTCGTTTTTATTGAATTTTTATACTCTATACAAAAAAAAATATAATAAAAAATAATATTTCAGTTGTATTTTTTATTTTAATAATTCTAATTTTTCTTTTTTAAAAATATATCGTCAGCTCAGAATTGATTTGGCGCATATGCCAAAAAGTGTGAGTGGAGAAAAACGACAAAGAAGATTTACATGAAGATTTCTCAAAATGTACCCGATAGAATTTAATATTTTTTTTTTTTTTTTTTTTTGAAAATGAAAAATATAGTTTTGTGCCGCATAAGTGGCTTTTTGTGCGTATACTTATTGCGTGCGTGAGTGACTGACTCATTCATCATCGTACAGCCTAAATGACTAAAGCTAAAGACTTAAAATTTAGACCGAAGGTGGATCTCTCCCCAAATCGATCCACTAAGACGGGATTTTTAAAAATTCGAATATTTAGGGGTAAAAGAGGGTTAATTCAAAAATCTTTTATCTCCAAAACTAAAAAAGATCCAAAAAACTGTAATACATATCGTTGTTCTTTTCAAAAAAGGTGGGCAGGTGTGTGGTACTTTTTTGAAATTCGGCTCTTTTAGGGCGAAAACCTGAATTTTGATACGTTTTTGTCAGCCCATCATTTGATCCAATAAACCTAGAAATAAAGCTTATACCACATTCGAAACGTTTAAGGGGTGAAAATCGTAACTATTTTTGGTTGTTTTTTACAAAACATTTTGCATTTTGCAATTTTTGATACAATAATGGGGGGAAAAATAGTACCAAAATGGGAAATACGGGAAATTTAATATCTTTCTTCAGCTTTTTGGTTCTACAACTGGTGTTTTTTAATTATCGTTAATATTTGACCTCAAAACATAAAATTCAACATGCAATGTCCTGAATGAATGCTTATATCTCAGAAACCACACAAAATTTCGCGAAACAGATTTTGGATTCAAAAGGGGGTATTCAAAATATATATACCCCATACCTAACTCAATATTTATAAAAATGGTCGGTAGGTCTAACCAATTCTAAACTGGCGATATGTTATATATTATACCTTTTGAAAATTCATCAATTAATAAAAAAAAAGTGTTGTTTATTTAAAAAAATCGCAATTTCTAAAATCAATCCCGATTCGCATCCCTAGTTCAGACCTAACAAAACTTTGACGATCAAATCCAACAAAAAGCGTGACCAGTAAATTGATCAAACTTAAGCTTTATTTTTAACTATTTCTATTTATTTACTCAACTTTATTTCTAAGACTATAATTGTATTATGTAATTTAGAAAGTGCTAAATAATGTTAACTCTAGCCAAGCGTTTTGCAAAAGCAAAGCTTTGCAAATATTTAATAGGTGTGAACATAACTTAAGAATTTTTCAAAAACTTTGGTTTTAACTTTGGAATTTAATAAATTTATTTTTTGAGATACTCTCCCAAATTGACTTTAAATCAATTTTATGGTGGTTAAGCATTGGTATATAAATCAGTAGAATTCAAACATATTTTTGAAAAGTTGCAAACAAATTAATTTGTTTCAGCTTTTTGTATGAAATATCTGTCAATTCATCGATCACAATTTAAAACCTTCCATGACATTGTTCGATTCCTTAAATTTTGTTTCAAGTTCTTGGTGTTTTAAGAAAAAAATATTTTAAGAATTTTCCCATATCGTTGATTTCGCCTGTATGTTGTAGTTTTAAGCATGAAGATATGCTACTAAAACTTCTTGAGATTTTGGGTGCCTAAACGGGCATTTCGTTTTTGGCAATACAACCGGCGAATATTTTACCCAATGATTAATTTTTGGCAGCATTGTTTAGTTAAGTATTATTTGCAGTCTCTTGTGGACTTATTAAAGATGACTAATAAGTCGTTACGTTGAAGAACCTTTGCAACTTATCATTTTAGGGCCCTTTAAGCACCATTGTCTTTTAAATCAGTTCGAAATATCACCTGAGATGACATCTTTATAAAAATATATATAATATTTAGAATACTTTCAAATTGCCAATTAATTTTTAAGCTGAACATTTTTTTGTTGCATTTTGATTTGTTTTTGGTTTTTGTTACAAGAACACACGCTTATAAGTATAATCGATTTGTATTTACATTGCTCATAATGTTTTTGACTTTTGTTACATTTTGTTTTGACATTCTTTACAAAAAGTTTAAGTTATCCCAATATTCAGTTAGAAAACAAGTAAGAAAGTATAGTCGGTCAAGCCTGACCATATGATACCCTACACCACAGTTTTAAAAACACATCATGCTTATATGTCCATATAAATATGGATTTATCTATGTTAATAAACTTCATTAAAATCGGTTTGAAAGTTTGTGTGAGGCAGAAATTGCCCCCTACCTATGTGATCCTATCATTGAAAAACTGTATAGCTTATGTGCCCATATAAATTTGGATCTATACATGTTTTAAATTTCATTAAAATCGGTTTGAGAGGAAGAAATTTCCCCCTATCTTCCAATGTGCCAATAAGAACGTATGTCCCAAATTTTATCAAATTATCTCCAGAAAGTGATTCTGAGTCGATCAATATACTTTAAGGCGTTACACACATCAGCACAAATGCACAATACCCTCTCCACTATTGTGGTGTGGGTATAAATACTTAAATTACGGGTAAATTTTTAACAAAAGTAAGGAAAACGTATATAAATAACACATTACAAAAATAACCGGTTTATTATTTTAACAAAATAACCGGTTTTTTCTATATTCGAAAAATGGAGATTTCAAAATATCCGACTTGGGCAAAACTAAAATTACCGGTTAAAGCCCGTCGAATATTAACATTTAGATCTTCCTAGTTTTACTCTATTGCATTGAGGTATCAAAATGTAAAGGCCAAACCGCAATATGAGTGTAGCTCAAGCTACTTTCAAAAAATAACCAAAGGCACATCGAATGCATTTAACACAACAAAATCAAAGTTTGCGTTCGGATGTTTGGCACTTTGTTTAAGAAAATGACAGTTTCATAAAACTTTAATTCCGAACGGAATGTGCGATTAGTTTCACACTTTGCTCATGCAAGGGACACTTTGCTTAAGCCAGCTAATGCACATTATGGTTGGGTATTTAGTTTTTTTGCAACTTATTTACATAGCCACCAGTACGATTTTCACTGTCATTTTTGACTAGAGCTTCTTTGAGCAATTAAGCAATTTTTAGCGTTTAATTCAATTTGGAACCATGAATTGGTAAATAATAATCCCCCTTCAGAAATCACTGGTGGTTTAAACGCTACTTACGCCGAAAAACAATTCGGTTTAGAGTCCAAAACAATTTTTAAAAAAAACAAACTTTTACGAATATAACCGCCAGCATCTAAGACGAAAATTTGCAAAAGTGTTTTATATCCTTATAGTGTTCAAAAGACTTAAATGTCGTACCGCAATAGCCTTAAGTCTTTATATATGATGTTAATATACAGAGTTTTTCCTTATTTTTTCAACTTATAAAAGTGTTGCACCATATTCTTTAAAAACAAATGGCCAGAAATTATCTTTAACGGCAAATAATAAAATAAAAATGTTGGTGGAATTTTGCAACAGGCACCGTAAAACGCCAACACTTGAGCCAAAGTTGCTGTTTTTTACATTTAACTGGCATTTCGTGTGGCAATTGTAATTTATTGAAAATCCTATTTACAGGTTTAATGTCTCAATGGCCAGAAGTATAAAAAAAATCTTGTGTAAATTGTACGTACAACAAATGGTAAACAAAAAGTGTACTTTAGGGTATTATACTCAAATAAAATAACTTTTTAACACAATAAATAAGACAACAGCAAAAATAAAACCGAAAAAAATGAGAAAAAACATTTCTTCATTATGGAATCTTTATGTACTGATAAAAAAAATTTTAATTAAAATAATGGCTCATACTTGGAAATTATTAAAAAAGGGGCAAAGACAAAAAAGATCAATAAAACCAAACTTTGGCAAAAACATTCATTTTGGCGTAAGACAAAAAAAAAATAAAGAACGTTGTTAATAAATCTTTAGTATTGTTAAGGGATATATAGACAAATTAACTAATTAAAGTCAGAAAATAGAAGAGTAACAAAAATTATCAGTATTGTGGTTATTTTGTTGAACTATTTATGGTTTTTAATCCAAATTTTTTTAATATTTTTAATTAGGCTTAAGTTCATGAAATTTAATTTTTATTAAATTATTTTTGTGAAGAAAGGAATTTTACAACATGAAAATCAATTTAAATTGTTATTGATAATCTTTCATTCTTGACGTGGCTCGGGCTCGAACCCAGGCCGGCAGGTTACCATGACATGTTTCGATCGCAACCACTCGATCTCCTCAGATGGATTTGCCGTCTTACACTCGCAGCCATCGACGACTGCTGACGTCACTAGTCAAACATCAATCCTTAAACCAAATTGTATTGTAACATTTGGTAGATCGAAATTTGCTTTCCTGAATGATTATCCATTTTAATTGACTTTACATGTTTTTTCCTTTACTTCTGTTTTTTCGTACTTTCGTCAAGAATTTTTCTTGAAGTCCAAGTATATTTTTTTGTTTTTTCACTTTGTCTTTCTCTTTTCTGTTGACCTTTTTCAGCACAACTTGAAGGACAAATGTACACATAGAGCTCGTGCCTTAGCTTTAACAATAATTAGTATTGTGGTTATTTTGTTGAACTATTTATGGTTTTTAATCCAAATTTTTAATATTTTTAATCAGGCTTAAGTTCATGAAATTTAATTTTTATTAAATTATTTTTGTGAAGAAAGGAATTTTACAACATGAAAATCAATTAAAATTGTTATTGATAATCTTTGAAATTATCGTTAGTTTGTTCTTTATTGCAATGAACAAAAATTACTTAAAAAAGTTGTCTCCTATTTTATTATAATTTTTGTCTTAAGTGCCTTGTTTCTTTTCCTATTCAAAAGTAAAGTAAATGTCGTTATTGAAAGAAGCGAAAACACAAAATTGGAAATAACAAACTTTAAGTTGAGAAATTTTCTTTAAATTTATTTCGTGAGAAACACGTTTAATGCCAAAACTAGTGTACATTGCAAACTTTAAAACAAAACAGTTTGTAAATATGGTCAGAAAGATGAGCTACGAAAATTATAGATTTACTGGGATTGATTTCATAATAACGAAAGATTTCTTAAATTGATAGAATGTTAAAGAAATCGTTGCCATTTTTTTGTTTTTTTTTTTCAATTAAATCATTAATCCTATGTTGTCCTTAAACAACCAGTCCATTGATATTGTAAACTCGGTCAAAAACCTTGGTGTTTATTTTAACAACACTCTCACCTGGTCTAACCACGTTAATTTTGTATGTGGTCGAACGTATTCAATGTAAAGAAATCTCTGACAAACTCAGTATTGTACTCCAATTAAAATTAGAACACTCCTTGCAAAATCTTACCTAATACCGATTTTATTTTATGGCTGTGAACTATTCGCCAGTTGTGATAATAAAAGTAAAAGAAAACTAAATGTGACCTTTAATAACATTATTCGGTATATATATGGCCTTAGAAGATCTGATCATATCTCCCCTTACTCAACATTGCTCTATGGCATTAGCTTTGATAATTATTTAAAGGTGCGCATTTTACTGTTCATGCATAAAATTATATATATGTACACATCAAATTGCATTTGCTTATCAAACTCTAATCTCCAAGTATCAATTCTTTATTCATGCCATCAGTCTCTGGAACGGAATTCCCTATAGATTACATACCATTAGTAACGCACGACAATTCAGGAAATATATTTTTTGCCATTTTTCACGTTGAATTTATATTTATATTTTTGCATGCTTAATATTGATTTTTGCTAAGATTGTCATATAAAACTAAATTATAATTTATCCTATTTTCATTTTTTAATTACTTAATAATATATAATACAGTTTTGTTATCTGATTCATTGTATTTATGTAAGCTCAGTTCCATACTGCAATATAAGACTTAAGTCTTGTGTATGGGACATCGAAAAGAAATAAAATAAAATAAAAAAATAATAAGAAATAAAAACAGTTTTTAATAAAAATTTAATCAAGTGAATTAAACTTTTACTTATATCAACAAAATTACTGCAAAAAATGGTAAATTAAAAAAAAATTAATTGATACTATTAATTTTTTTACTGGTGCAAATTTAAATAATTTTTTAATTTATATCGCAAATTTTTTAATTCAAATAATTTTTTTTTTCCTGTGATGAAAGTTTTAATTTTTTGCTTTGGATTATTGAAACAAATCCATTCTTCAATTTCAGTTACAAAAAAACACTTTTTTGCATATCCAAGATTCAAAATCGGTGTTCAAATTCTCTCGGCTTGAGTAATTTGAGCAAAGATGCAAAATCTTGTGACGTGGGGGTACATCTTACAGTCTTTTCGTTTCACCCTCCCAAATGTTTTGTTGTTATAGTTTAGAACTGAATTTATCGGTGGTGATTGGTTTAGGTTTTTAATTTTTGTAATACCCGACGTACCCTACTTTGGAAACCAATGGTGCAACTCCTGATAGGTTAACAGACCCTAAATCTAAAACTTAAACTCGGATCCAAGTTCTTAACTGCCACCTGCAATTTTAGAAATTCAGAGTTATTTCCATTCTATATTTTTTTATCCTCCCACTGTGCATCGTCGAATCATCTAAACTTGTCTTTATAAACGATTTCAGATGGAGCAAGTTAGATCGAATGCTTTTAAGATCGAAGCGCGCCTCAGAATTTACTGTTCAATAATTTTTTTGGCTTATATCTAGACCCAAGTTAGCGATATTGGCCCATATTCATAGTCAAAACAAAGTCGACTTTAAGTTAAAGCCGGCTTTATATGGATGTCAACACCATTGTTCTAAAGCAGTGAAAGCCACTCCATAGGCTCGCGAGTCAGTCAATAATCGTATTTTTCACACAGACACGGTCGGCAATTCACATGTTTACAACAACTTTGTTCGTTTCAAAACATCAGACTATCATCAGTCTCTGCGACCGCACACAAGTACATAATATCTTTGTGTGCGTGCGTTCGGGGCTTGGTTATCACTGTTCTAAAGAATACTTTAGAAAAAGCCGACTTTATTTTTCACTATGAATATGGGCCATTGAATTCAAAATTTTACCACTTAGGCTTACATTAACCAAAAAGGGACTGATAACCTAACAGCAGGTTTATTGTCATGGTAGCTTCACAAGTGAACTTTCAGAATTTAAAGCTGCCATATTTTCTGCTGAAAATATGGTTACTACAATGACAGTTTTATGTCAAATTAAATTATTAAAACTAAAAACAAATACAATTTAACCCAAAAAAACAGAACCATTTACCATTAAAAACAAAAATAAAGACCAAAAATTTACTTCTGCTTTCAATTAAAGAAATAAAAAAAAGAAAGACGTTGCCACTGCGTATTTTAAAAAACCAAAAGTAGGTACCGACTACTTCAATGTTGCCACAGTACATAAATTAAAATTTTCATTTTATGAGACAGTTGTAATGACAGAGAAAACTAAATGGTCATTTTATCTTTAACGATTGCTATTGTTTACGTTTATTTAATTATTTTTGTTCAAAATTACGTGTTGTACCGCCCCTATAACCCTTTTTCCCATTTTTTCGGAAAAAAAATAGATTTGTTCCAAAAAATCAAAATTCAATAAATCATTTAAAAAAATTTGAAGTCAAAAATGGTACTTAAACACTTCAATATTTTGTTTTTATTTTTGTTAATGAAACATTTTTTTCAAAGTACTCCCATGAAAAAGAAAAAAAATATTTATAAAACAACTCATGATTTATTATCAAAATTCCATCAAATTCATGCTAAAATAATATTAAAATCCTTGTAGAATTTTGTTGATTTAGCTTAAACACACACAAATATAAACTCAATACATTAACTTCTTCCGTGTTCTTCTAATATTGCGATGTTAACACCAATATTGAATCACATACGTATGTAATACTTATATATATATATATTATGTATGTGTATTTGCTGTTGTATACAGCAAAGGGTTTGGTGAACGGCAAGAGACAAAATTTTCATTTGGTACCCTGCAAATAATATAGGACTACCTGATCCATTTTAATAAAATGGACTGGTCCAATGCAATGCAAGCATGGACCATGTCATTGTTAAAAACTGTTTGTAATGAGACGACATATCTTAGTTTTTTAACGACTTCTAGTTTTAAGACTACTCCTTTGTAATCCAAAGCTGGGTCCTGCCCTAGGACATCGTAATGTTAAATAGACAATGTTTTTATCCATACGTTTGGGTTACTTTTGGACTAGTTCTAGTCCCCTGTGGGCTACATTTTACACGTGTGTTTGAACTGGTCCTATTATTGGCAGTGTACAAGCATCATGGTTATCAAAACACAACAATTTACCTTCTTTAGATGTATTTTAATCTAAAGAACGGTTTTTATATATTTTTCTGTTATTATCGCATTCACAATGGTGAAGGGTATATAAGTTTAGGGCGAGGTTGTTCAAGTGGGCGTGGCACTTGCCATACAAATGCATTATACATTTTTGTAAATCTGGAGAACAGCAAGAGCTAAAATTTGCAGATTAGGTTATCAATTCACAACATCCAACAAAATGTGGACGGCAATGAAACAACTCTCATTTCACTTGAAATTATTTTAAGCTAAATGTTTTAGACCAAAACTGAAATTTTTGTCGTGTCTTTATTTTTTAAAGAACAAAAAACTGGTTTATTTTCCAAATTTTCCTATTTTTTTTTTTTCAAAAATTTAACGATATTTCTGAAACTACAGGGCATATTTAAAAACAATGTAAGCACGGCTTAAAGATAATATTGTTGCCGAGTTTCGGATTAAGTTATTCCAATATATGAAGTGAAAGTGCCTTAATTTTGGACATGACAGTATATCTCGCAAACTAGAGCTGACAGAGAAAAATGGAGATTAGATTTGAAATCAGCGACCTCAAATTATAAAAATTTGCTATCAAATTTCAGAGCGCTCAAAAAAAATTCAAATTTGTTCCCTTGTGTTATCAATATATAAAATTGTAACGTTACTGACTGACTGATTCATATCGTCGCCTTAGATTGTAAATCTCCTAACTAACTTCTAACAAATTTTACAGAGCAAACAAAAATCTTCTAATGTTTACTATTTCTAGCTTATGAAGAAAACCTATACATATTTGGTTTATATTCAAATATTCGATGAGACTCAAATTTAAGTTAATGTTTTTCTTAGTCGATGCGGCGTCTCTTTATCTCTCAAATGGTATCAAAATTCAAAATACTGTAAAAAAATGGATAAAGCAGGGTTTCACTCTAAGCCGACAATATGCAAATAATAGATTATACAAATGGTTACTTTTTCAAAACATTTTTATTTTTCTGGACTTTGAATATGTGTTCATGTTCATAGAAGACATACTGAGGACAGCTTAATACAAATCATCGACGAGATTTTCATCCAAATGACGCCGAGATCACACAAAAAGAGATAAACCGACGACTATATACAAAACATTATCTACTCTACAATATATTATATACTATATAGAAGATAAAATCTCCGACCTTGTCGCCAACGAATCCAAGCATTGCAATATTGTCTATTTTGTCGTCCACGACAAAAATTATATAACATGGTTAATTTTCAGACCATTTTTCGATGTTATAGTTGCACTTTTATCGTTTTATTTCTGTATGCTGCAATATATGGAGTTCTTAAATTGGGAGTGAAGTGTAATCCATTTTCTATCCCGCGACTACCTTCATCAGCATGTTTTCTGTATTACTGATTTGTGTTAATAATTTTAACCAAACTAATTGAAAACCATTCAATTACGGCAGATGAAAACTTTGCCGTCAATATTTTTTTAAACAATACAACCTATAAGATATTTTCCGTTATACTGTCCCACATAGAGATTGATAGAAGACAAATCAAGCGTTAAGTCAGTTCTGCTATACGGGAGCGAAGCTTGGAAAGTTACAATACAATCTCCACAATGTTACAAATATTCATAACCAAATGCTGAAGGCGGATACTTAAAATTAATATTAAAATTAGGCGCAGAAAATGGAAATGGATAGGCCATACGATTAAAAAAGGTAACACTGATATCCCTAAGGCTTGCCTTCAATGGAATCCGCAAGGTTTCAGAGACAGTGGCCGTCTAAGAATTACCTGGCGAAGATCATTGGAAGACGATCTGCGAAAAAAAGGACTTTCATGGTTTCAGCTTTGAAGCTTGGCACAAGATAGAGACATATTTAGAAATTTTGTTCAAATAATTAAGAGCATTTCTCACAGTATATATTACCTGTATTTGCTAGAAGCTCCAATAGGAGTGTTGTACCTGTATTAAATCTAAGTACGTTAACTAAAATAAAATAAAAAAATAATGTACTTAAGATAAAAGCGTTCTCTTATATACGACATGAACTCGTGAACTAAACATTTTAGATCGTTGGCGGAACATATAAAAAGATATATGAACTTCATTAAACGAAAAGTAGGAAAAACACAACCAGTTTTATTCGACAAATTTTTTGTCCTCAAAAATTTGGTCTTTTCTTTGTTTTGATACTTCAAGCAAGTGTTCATGCCTTACCGCTACATGCGTAATACTCGAATACAAATATATTTAAGCAGACCTTTACTTCGTATCATCCATATTTAACTAAACAAACTTCTATTGGTTTTTGCCATTCTTTTTTTTTTTTTTTGTTTTTGTACATTTAAAATTAAGTTATTGGCACTCTGGTCCGTTTTCTAAAACACACAACCAGGCGCGGATTCAGGGGGGGGGGGGGGGGGGAAATAAGGAAATTCCCCCCCCGTAAATTATAAAAATATGTTTTCTTAATTTCGATAATACAAGAATTACCAATAATAATATTTTTTTTAATGTAAAAAGTTTTTGGAAATACCAGCAAGGTTTATTTTGTTTTTTTTATGGAATCTCTAACCAAATTTTTAATAAGTATTTTTTTTTATTTTTTTTATTGAATCTCTAACGTTTTTCAGTAAGTATCCATATCTTAATCCTAATAGTTATTTATTAGATACTTCCAAAGAAACATCTAATTTACCGTATTCAAATACTTATTATTCTACATTCCATCCCAGCAGGTGCCAAAGACTAAACGTTTGACTTGATAATGCGTGCGCTTGAATTATAAAAAAGCCTTAATATTTGCAATATTAATGTAGGTATGTGTTATATGAATCAAAATTCTATTCGATAATTATTGACGAAAGCACGGATTTGGCGGGGAAAAGCCAGATTTCCTTATCTTTAAGATATTTCAACATACAACAAAAAGTATTTAGGGATGAATTTATTGGCTTTGTTGTAAACGCATTTGAAGAGGCTTCAAAAGATATTGATGACGTTGATGTGTCAATTGATGCGAAGGCACTATCATCAATACTTCTTAAAGCTTTGACAAATTTTGGTCTTGACCTTAAAAATTGTGTAGGAGATGGAACAGATGGTTGTCCTCTGATGTCAGCAGAAAATGGAGCTGTTCAAAATTTCTGGAAAAGCGACAAATGCGAAACAAACGCTTTGCTATTCCCATAAATCGAACAACTCAATTTCTAAAAGCAATAAAGTGCCATTGATACAAAAAGTTGTATCATTTGTTAAGGAAACGACAAAATTTTTTAAATATAAATCATCCCAAGCGAAAAACTGTTTTAGCAAAGTATTTGGGAGCCAAACTCTTTTTCATTACGCGTCTTTGCAACAAGTGTACATCATATAGTAGAAGCTTTGGAAAAAATATCTGAGAGGAGAGGTAGTATCTCTACCTTTATATTAAGGAACTCACTTATTACTTTTAAATTTATTTGCGGAATATACATATTAAGTGTGATACTCATTGTAACACAGCCACTTAGTATCATTTTACAAAAGCAAGATAGAGATCTTCAAAAAGGATCAAGCCTTATCAAAATTTTAATCATGTGCCTTGAAGAAAAAAGAAATAAAGCCGAAGAACAATTTAAAGCGATTTTTGAAAAAGTTAAAGTTATTTGCGTTCAAATCGAGGTTCATATCGAAAAGACAAGATTTGAACGAAATAATCTCATCCAAAATGTTGAAGATTACTACCGAGTTGTAGGTTGCATTCCTCTTATTGAATTTATTTTAGAAGATCTTATAACAACTTTTCCAATAGATATCCCAAATGTATTGAACATACCTAAACTTCTACCTCAAAGTGTAATCAAGTCATATACAGACACAAAACTTTTAAAACCACAACTATGTAGCTGATGAGCTGATTATATTTGATAAAAGAGATAAACACCTACTAACATCTAAACTTGAGCCTGATCTATCAGATAACGTTGTAGATGCTCTAATAAACTGTGATGAAGATATCTACCGAAATCTAAGAAAAATATTTAAAATTTTCGTTTCAATGCTCATCAGTAAAGCTACGAGCGGGAGGTAATTTCGTTCCCTTCGTCCAATTAAAACATGGCTCAGTAGTGCGATTCACTAACTTTTATAACGATAATCGAATCGTTAAAATAAATATAACGAAAATTTATCGAATATGCTATTCAGTAAAATTTTTAACGATATTCGCTGTCGTTTAAAATCAGCTGTTACTTTAAGCAATTTTTTTGTCGTTATTTTAGCGACAATAATTTAGGTTGTGTTTATTTAATCGATAAAATGTATTTTGTGTTTAAAATAGCTAACATACATACAAAGATATATTCATATGTATATGTATGAACAAAAATAAAATAATAAATTATAAATTTGCAAAAAGAAAGCAAATTAAGAACAAAAAGAAAATTCTAAATGTAAAATTCACAAAAAAAAAAAATAAAAACCATAAATTAAACCTTCGTCTTACTCATGAGTCTGCCCAGACCTTTTTCAATGCATTTTGAATGCAAAAACATGTGTAACACAGGGGGTTAAGAACAATTTCATTTGTTTTTATTTTATTCTCTTTTGTGCTTTTCGTTTTTTTTAGCATTTTTAAGACAGAGATGTTACAAAAATACAGCTGTTTATTATCGTTAAAAAAAAAGTTACAGAATCACACTATCGTTACTGCAAGCGAATATATTTGTCGACAAATATAACGATTGTCGGTTCGTTAAAAGTTAGTGAATCGCACCACAGATTTACAATGACAGAAGATTTAATGTACTGTCTAAATTTGCCTCACAAGGAAATCATAAATTGCTTATTTAAAGAGATTAATGTATATTGAACTGATCTTATATTTTATTTAACCTTTTTGTTGAGTTTTTTTTAATTAGGGTAATGACTTTTTTGGACAAAATTTCTTCATCCCACAAAGTTTCCGCCAAAATGCAATTTCTAAAGCTCCTCAAAAAAAATTTTTTTTTTTTAATTTCCATACACACTTTATATGGTACATTTATTGTTTATATATGCTATATATTTTAGCCCCCATATTCATAAATGATTATAAAATTTAATAAACGTTTATTAAGGAATATTTTCATAGAAAATTTGGGTTTCCAGCCTTTATTCAGTTTAAAATATTTTTATGAAAACAGGCATAAATACATAAAATAAGCAAAAAAAATGAAAAGCTATTTTTTGGGTTTAATGAAATAAATTTAAAGTTTAAAGTGCGAGTTGATTTACAGAATGGAAAAATATCTTGTGCAACTTTAATAGCTCGTTCCGCGCATATATTACTACGCTGCTGAAAATTATCACTGTTTCATATATCCATCACAACATCTATCATTTGCCATTAAAATTTAGTTTATTAAAAAAACCGCGATATAGATTCGCGATTTTTTGCGCCCTTCTTCCGTACAAATGGTAAGACCTTGTTATATTCATGAAATTATTAGAAAATATTAAATTAAATGTTAATTTTGTATAGTAAGGAGAAAAATTAAAATTCAAAACTTTATCGCGTTTGGTACGATCGCGAAAAAGTAATACATCATTTCTTAATATTATTTCACGGTCTATACGGCTATGCGATGAAGAATTTGATATTCGCAAAAATTGCAAAGAGTACTTACCCTAATACACGTAATAAACTTTTAAAAACAAATTTTTTTTTTGTATCATACAAAATTTCCCCCCCCTAAGGCTCAAGCTGGATCCGCGCCTGCACACAACACTAATACTACGTAAAACTATTTACTCACACCCACACCCACAAATCCAATATTTACATTTGGTCTTTAGTTTTTTTTTCTGTTAGAACTGTTACCAAAACTAAACAAATATCTATCCAAATATAGTCAGATACACAGTAACACACACAAATATCGAGTATGAAAAATACACAGATAATATAAGATCCGTAAAAGCTTTTGTTATAAATAACTGCAATTAGAATTACTTTATTTATAGTCATTACACATTGGAATATGTATGTAAGTATAATATTTTTTAAGATATTAAATACTCAGTTAAGAAAATCTAATAAGTAGTGGCGCAAGTGTTTTTGTGAAGTTTTGTGTTATTATATTTTTTAATTGTTTACATACCCCTGAAGATGGTTAGCGCTGCTAACCGAAATATTGGAAAAATAATAAAAATATATAAAAAACAAAAATATCAAGAATTTTTGTTTTTTTATTTTATTTGTTTACGTGGACCTGCACCCAAACAAAAACAACAAATAATTTATATATACCCAAATTATAACATTCCATTATATTGAATTGCTTTTAAATTGTGAGATTGTTGTTTTTAATTTTGTGTGTAAACTTTAAATAAGTTATGCATATTAATTAACAATAAGAGGAAAAAATAAATTTCTAAGAATACTTACACTAAGGGCTAAAAAATCAGAGCAAGTTAAACTCTCTTTTTGGTTTAAAATGTGTTTAAACCAACAAATCTATAAATCACTAAACATATAAACCATCTTTAAACGCATAAAATTGGGCGTTTAAGCTACCAATACAGACCATATGAATTTGATAAGATTTATCGTAGTGCTGTCACATGTTATTTTTTTAACCACATATAATATATGGGACACTGATTTACAGTTGTTGAGTTTAAACTATATATAAATTCAAGTTTAGTTCAACTAAACTAGCTTTTAAACCATCAGTGATTTATTAGCCATAAGTTGTGTCAAAAGAATAATGACTTCATTAGACACATTCAATATAATTTGGGGTTCTTAGATCGCAAGGTCTATGCAGTCATTTACTAGTTTTATTTGTGAGATTAATTTCTAATTGCACCTTCCCTTAAATGGGTATTTAGTAAAGACTTGTTCAAGTCATTTTCTGACCAAACTGGTAACAAACGAGCAACTACTTTCACTTTCGAATTTTGAGCCCGTCAACAAGCAAATAATGCGTAGAAAAAGGTAATAGATTGAACATGTTATTAGAAGACCTCAAGCAGACATAGCTGAAATAGTTCTGGTATGGAACCCGCTTGGATATTGACGAGAAAACAGGCCAAAAACAACATGGCAACGAACAAATGTGTGAAGGCAAAACTTTCCTGGACTCTTGCTTCTAATCGAGACTAATAGAGAGAAATAGTTGGCGTCTTATATCCCTAAAGTAATTTTTTTATTTCTTTCAAATTTTAATTACTAAAGTATTCCAACGTGTACATTAGGGCAATAACCATATTTTTGGCATAGTACCACTGAGTGGCCAAGAATGTTTTAGTAAGAAAACACCTGTCTCCCGTCGTTTTGCGAAAAAAAACCTCACGCAGGGAAGCAAATTTCTAAGACCTTTTAAGAAATTTTGAACAGCGATGAATTGTAAACCTAAGAAAATTTTTCAAATCAGAAGCAGTGGATAAATTCCAAAATAGCATTTAAGTGATACGTATAGGAATATACAATATACCCATGTTCTGTAACTTTAGTGAGAACTTCTTGCATCGAAAAGATGTGAAACAAAATATTCCATCGTTTCTCGAAAAGTGAGAAAAATGTGTGTCTGTAACTCATGTCGAAAACTATCAAAAGAGATTACGTCGTTACGTTATAAAAGTCATAATATTGCACTCAAAGCCGATGTGACATTGCATACGTTCAGAACGCCAGTAACACATATCGTTGACGGCGACCAAAATTTACTAAAATTGAAAATTTTTCAACGAAGGCGGCGAAAATACAACCGTCGGCTATACCAAATTGTGTAAAGAGCAACTTTAGTGTTTGTTATTTGCAAACGAGCTTTGAAGACATTCGTATATTTTATAAAAATGTTAAAAGAAAAATAATAAAACAATGATAAATGTGCCAAGAACAAAATGTTATTATTATTATTCTTTGCATTTTGCGTTTTTAGTTGTTTTTTAGTGTTAAAATTTTTTCTCGCCCCATTTTTATTCGTGGGTTTATTTGACAGTTCAAAGCGAGAACTTTTCTCACCAAAATGTTACAGACACACTTTTTCTGTAAATTGGCGAGTAATTTCCATACGTGACAGCTTGTACTCGCCAAAAAAAAGTTACAGACACAGTTAAGTGAGAAAAACAGCTGTTTGTTTCAATTTATGGCATTTTTGTTTCATTTCACACATTTCAATCGAAAACTTTCTCGACGCGAGAGTTACAGAACATGGGCACAGGTGTATATTTTTTAAAATTTCCGTGGGATAAAAATGGTTGTTTTCAAACTTCATCCCGATACCTGCGTGAACGATTTTAACGCTCCGAAAAAATTATCATATAAAGGGCATATATATAAAGTTACAGACAGTAGTTGTCTAAGTTTGTATTTTTGAAACAATGTCGGAAAAGTTTAAGTCGTACATACATATGTATGTTATACGGTGGCAACAAATCTGCAACATGTAAAACAAGTAATTGTAACTGGATTTGGAAAAAAAACCTATCGAAAATAATTGTAAATAAATACTTGTGACTACAATATTTATAACTCTTTTCAAAATAATTATACAAAACCATAAATAGAATATCGTATTCGAATCAATTTTCCTTCTCAAAATATTAAATATTCCAAACAAGACATACGATTTGCTTGTTTAAACACAAATTTCATATCAATTTCATATCAATTTACACATGTGCTAAACAATAGAATTGCTTTTTCCAAATATGTGTGTTTTAGATTTATAATGAGAGTGTGAATTTATGTATGTATTTACCAGAGTACCGAAACGCTCGCTCCTTTTTCAGTCATGAGCGAGCGTGAAAAATTTTAAATTGAACTGCTTCTTCACATTCATGAGGGTGAGGAAAAAAAATATTTTTAATTTCCTCATTCATGAAAAATGAGCAAACAAAAAAATTCATATATGAATTTGTCAGATATGAAAAATTTAAAAAAATTCACATTCAAATTCCTCATAATGAAAAAGCGCGATTTGCCTGACCATTAACAGCAGGAAAATGAAGTTGTAAAGAGGCCTTAAAGAAGGCCTTTTTACCGATATTAAGTTTTCCAGTCGCATTCCAACTGTTTTAGAACAACAAGGTTCTATCTTACATGTTGTTTAGGTGCATATAGATCGTTGTTGTCCTAAGGTCGCAAATTGTTGTTGCTAATAACGCGAAGTTAGTAATTTAATAACTAAACTTGCTACACATTCCAACATTACTGCTAATAAAACTATTTCGACAGGCCTTATCTCAGAAAAATTAATTTGAATTTGTAAAATATTTCATAAAACCCATTCTAAAACCCCTTTTCGAAGAAGGCAGAGCGGAATAAGTAAAAGTTTATTGAAAATCTAGTTGAAAACCTTCTTTAAGGCCTGATAAGCCAAAGCCCTCGCAATTTTTCCCGCTAGGCAGCACGATAGCCAGTTTGTGTCTTGTAAAATTATTTGTTGGCTGGTAAACTAAAATGTGTTTTTTTTTATTTTGTAAAATATTTTGTGATGCCGCTAAAAGGGTCTGTTTTTTTTCGTTTAAAAGACATACCCTGCAAATAAAATTGGACCACCTGACCCATTTTGATAAAATGGACTAGTCCGATGTAATGCAAGCATGGACCATGTCATTGTTAAAAAGTGTTTGTAGTGAGACGACATGTCTTCATTTTTTCTTTCGTTTTTAAACGACTTCAAAACTAATCCTCTTGAGTATACCATGGAGTAGTTTTAAAACTACTCCTTAGGGGTCCAAAGGTGGGTTATATACCGTGGAGTGGTTTTTAAACTACTCCTTAGTGGTCCAAAGGTGGGTTATATGGTCCTCTCCTAGGACATCGTAATGTTAAATAGACCAGGTTTTTTCCATACGTTTGGGTTACTTTTGGACTAGCGTGTTTGGACTGGTCCTATTATTTGCAGGGTAAAGGCAAAAAAATATTGAAACAAAATTACTGCCTGAAAGAACTGAAGACATGTATTTGGTCTCGTGAAAAAAATTTGTTTGTGGTCCAAGCGCAACGGTATTAAAAACACTACATTGAATTTACAATAACTGGCATAATTTGTCGCGAAACAATAAAATTGCATTACTGCAACAATAAAACAAATTTTCTTACTTACAACCATACTTACTGTCGCTTTGCTTGTGACGAAACAAGACTTTGAAAGTGTTTTCCTAATAACTTTACCTACGTAAGAAAAGTGTTTTGGATAACATTGATTAATTGATTAATAAAATTTTTATAAAATGTTTAAAAGTTTATTTTCATGAAAAGTTAAATAACTCAGTCAATCACTTATCTATTTTTAAACCCAAATATGCGTTGTAATCGTTAATAAACGTACTTTTTGAATAAACTCAATAGTATTATAGTTTCTTAAGAAAATAATGTATAAAAACGTCACTAAATTTGAAATTTTTTTGAAAAATCTACAAAATTTGTGTTTGCTCGACAATAACATCCAAATTTCTCCAGTTTTCTTAAATAAATTATACATTGTTCGAAAGATCTCAGTTTCTTCTTTCCAAATCTAGTAAGAAATTGAAAATCGGATCATTATCAACAAAATTACAGGCTTATAAGTGCGCAAAGGCACAAAAACCGGTTTTTTACCCGTAAATCCGGATTTTGGAGGTGTCCGGTATATTTCACTATTGGAATCTTGTTTTACTCGACAAGCCCTACAAGAAAAATGATATCCGGTCCCAGGTTTTTTGGACTGTCTCACCGTGTTATTTTTGTCGAACTATTTATGTTTTTTTAATCCAAATTTTAATATTTTTAATCAGGCTTAAGTTCATCAAATTTAATTTTTCATTAAATTATTATTATAAAGAAAGAAATTTTACAACATGAAAATTAATTAAAATTATCAATAACAATTTTAACTCATAAGGATACTATCATAATAATGATGACAGTCTGATGGAAACAAAAATCTGAGGACCTGCAGATGTTGCCATTTATTCTTGGAAATTTTTAGCGTTTGGAAGTGCAATGGGGTAGGCTGCAAAATTTCAAAATTTCTGACAGTCCTATATGGAGACGGCTTTTATCATTTTACAGCACTTTTATTACTTTTTCTTCTGCAATAATTTTTAGTCTGATCACTAATTCCACTATCACCCTGGTAACAGTTATAAAACAAATTACCCAGTTTTGACTTTTAAAGATATTAATGTGTTCTTATAAAAAGAATTAAAAACTTTGCTAATTTTTTTCTTGAGTGTGATTATACATTATGTTGTTAAAAAAAATTATATTTTTATGAAACCTAATTTTTAATTTTGTAATTAACTTGGATATTTTTTTAGGTAGCAGTTTAAAATTTTATAAAAATATGTGATGTGAATCGTAATCAACAACAAAATTCAATTTAAAATTTTCTAATAATTTTTAAGCTAACGATATGTTTTTTGTTTGTGTAAACAATTCTTTGGTGCCTTTAAAAAGGGTCACTTTTTCTTTCGTTAAAAAGACGTACCTTTATGCAGAAATTATTGAGAAAAAAAATAGACACAAGAAGTTGTTAGTATTTTGTGTTTGTAAAAATATTTTGGTTTCTGTTCCAATCCGTAAATCCGGATTTTGGAGGTGTCCGGTATATTTCACTATTGGAATCTTGTTTTAGTCGACAAGCCCTACAAGAAAAATAATATCCGGTCCCAGGTTTTTCTATTTCATTCAATTTTGTAACACTGTGTAACCACAATACTATGTAATTATTCAAAAGAAATATTTTTATTAGTTTATTGAAAATAATCTGTTTTTTATTAGGATTGCATTCTTCCAAGTGGCCCTTCATCAATATCGTGAAAAAGACAGTTATTCTTAATTTTTATTTTTTATAAAGTAGTGGAATATAGACTGTTTAGCTTTATTTTGTGTTAATCCTTTAGAATTATTAAATTGTAATCATATTTTTCTCTGGAGAAGTACTAATTTGTCCAACATTTATGTTAACTTAATATGCTATCAACACTACGCTTTCCTTCTTCTTATAATTTTTCAGTAATCACCTAATTAAAATTTACTTTTTGCAACGTACATAGCGTTGTTAGAATACGATACGGAGTTCTTTTGAAATAATTCGATATATACATGTTATGTTATATGAGTCAAATTTTTATTTGCTAAATTTGTTCATTGTAAAAAAAATAATTTTACTTTTTAATTAGAATGAAAAATCTGGCTTTTTAAAATCAAATCATAGCTAAATTAAATTAAGTTACATTTTCTAATTTAAACCACTACTTATTAGTAATAAAATCAATAAAAAATTATCATAGGTATGTATATATCCTATTTTTCCGGTAATTTAACACAAATATTTAATTATTAAATATTTTAAATGTTTGTTTTACTTAATACTAATATGAATACTTTCGTTGATGATACGTCTTTTTGTTTCTGAAAATTACAAATTTATATAACGCAACATACACAACTTAAAAAATAATAATAATCGCATTTTTAGCTGAAATATTTAAAATTGCTTATAAATCTCATAAACATTTTACAAAGTTGTCTGCTTTGCATGTAAAATTATGAAATGTGATGTTACATTATTCTGCATTCAAGATGACGGACGATATGTGCAGTTCTTTTAATTTTTTTTTTCAATAATGTTTTCTTACAAAAAATCCAACAGACACTTCGGCTGGTTGCCTAACCAAAAATATTTTACACAAACAAATACACACAGTCATTTCGAGCTGTGGTCATGCAAACTGTCAAGCAACAACAACATTACTAGTGAGGATCGTTTCTTAAACTTTTTTTTCCTCATTTTTCATGACTGAAGAAAGGCAAAATTGGATTTTTCCTCAAAAACATGAATGAATTTGGCGAAATATTAACAATTCATTCATGACTGTGAAAAAAAGTTACATATTTTACATTTTTCATTTATGCAAAAATTCAAGAATGGTTGAATATGAGCGTTCACATTTGAATTTCTCAGAACTCTGGTATTTACCTAATACAGCAACGCCATGTTTGTGGGCAGCATTTATCGAACCACATGGTGGTATTTTAATAAATTTTTTCGAAGAACGATAGTGTATAAAAAGTCCTTAGTCACTTTAATTTAATTGTATATTTACATATGGAGGGCTCAGAACTGAAGCGAACAAGTCAAAAATGAAAATTCGATAATATTTCGAGTTTGAGTAAGTGGATTTCCATTAATTTCTGGAGCCATTGACATGGGTTTATTACCGTTACCTTTGGAAAGAAAAACTTTTTGATTTAGTCCGTTACAGAACTCGATAGAGTTAAACTTTGCGAAGAATTTCACACCAGTTTTGAAATACATACCTATATGCGTTTTATTTTATGACTTGGTTCGGTTCAGCTTTGAACCATCCATATCGGATGCTTATTGGCAATTTTTATAAAAAAAATTATTGAACAAAAACTAAAAAACAAAATATGTATATGCTCTTAAGAAGTGTCAGCAAAGAAGATCTTTTAAGTTTTAACTTCTAGAACATTCGTTATTAAAACATTTTTTTTTTTTTTTTTTTTTATCTTGTATTATGTTTGCGTGACAGTTTGCTCCCAAACATTGTACACCAACATACATCCATAATGTAATTTCTTTCCGCTTAACGAAATCAGCATCTCCAGTCTATAAAACATTCCTAAAGGTACGGTCACACTTGTAAACTATTTGACAAAAAACATAAAATATTTCTCTTTCATAATGTGACCATAAAACACTTTGGGGTGTGGTGCAAACACGATTTTGAGAAAACGAAATTTGATTGCCAGCAAACAAAAATGTCTCTAATGTGAACGGAGTGTGTCAAATATTTTCCACTTTTTTTGGGAAAATAATTATTTGATCTTGCAAAGTTGTTGTAATAGCAAGTAGAGGCAAATAACAGCTGGTGAAAGCAGTGTTGTAATTTTTAAAAATAAATTAGGAATATTTTCATAAAAATCACCAAAACAGAAGTATACAAATATTTGCAAAGCACCATTTTTAATACAGAAATTAAAGGCCAGCTACTTTTGGTCAAGTGGCATTTAAAGCTATTTTCGGGTGTAGTTTTTGTATGGAAGCTATTGTCGAATATGGGCCGTTTTAAATAAATTTATGTAGGGTGATTTTTAATTTTTAATGCTTTTTCGTGTAATTTAAAAGAACATTTTCACTTTTTTGTTCAATATTTTCAATTTGAAACTTTTAAAATTTAGCTCGTGTTCAATAATGCGAACTTTGTGCAGTAGAAAAGCATCAGCATCACAACTGAAACAGGTGACTACGCAACAGCAACAAAATTTTGCATCACAGTTTTTATGCATTTACGAACGTACCCACCCAGGCGGATTCATACGGGTGACATTTTCGAGTCATCTGTTTATTTTTTTGTGTATATACTGAATGTCAAGCTTTCTTTACATTTTGTGAAAACATTAGTTACAATTTTTAAAAAGGCGTTAGAAATAAGTGGAGCCACAATAAATTAGCAATACACGAAAAAGATTTACCTTCGAAAGCAATTGCGTGTATTTTATAAACAAAAAAATTCCAAAAGATTTTGTTATTCGTGCTTAATTCCCAGTTTTTATTCTTGACAAAAACACTTGAAATTTATTGTTGATAAGATAAGCTATTCCTATGCATTTCACTGGTTGCTTAGGCCAGATCATCAGGAAACTTCATCCATAAAGATTTTAGAAAAACTAAAGATATTAAACCAAATAAAACTGTTAAACGTATAAGAATTATAGCAACAGTTCTACTTGTAACAATATCAAAGCTTAAATAAAACACAATAAACAACAGTTTATCAACAATAAATTTCAAGTGTTTTTGTCAAGAATAAAAACTGGGAATTAAGCACGAATAACAAAATCTTTTGAAATTAAAATTTTGTATTCCCAAAAATTGAAATTACTTTTTGATAATAAACAGGCAGTGCACGGCCTAAAAAACACTTAATTGACAACATCTTTTGTAAGTTGTTGTTGTTTTTATTTTGTTTTTCTTAACCTACTTACAACTACAATTAATGTTGAGAGAATTTCAACTAATTGTAGTGGGGAATGTAAGATGAGATAAACCAACTGTTTATTGCTGATGTGTTTTGTTTAAACTTTGATATTGTTACACGTAGAACTGTTGCTTATAATTCTTATACGTTTAACAGTTTTATTTGGTTTAATATCTTTAGTTTTTCTAAAATCTTTATGGATGAAGTTTCCTGATGATCTGGCCTAAGCAACCAGTGAAATGCGCATAGGAACAGCTTATCCCATCAACAATAAATTTCAAGTGTTTTTGTCAAGAATAAAAACTGGGAATTAAGCACGAATAACAAAATCTTTTGAAATTAAAAAAATTCCCTTTTTTATGTTTTCAACAAATAATTTTGCCATTCATTCTAACTTTTTACACAAACAAAAAACTTAGTATTTAACGAAAGAACTCTAAAAATCATCCAATTCCATTTGAATGTGAAAATATTGAAAGCTATAATGATGAGAAAACACCATTTAAATTTTTTCAACAATATTTTAAGGATGAACTATTTCAAAATTTTGCATTCTACACAAATTTATATGCAACTCAAAATAATGGAGGAAACTTCAAAAATACTGATAGCAACGAAATTAAAAATTATTTGGATTGCACATTTTGATTGGTAGTATGAAGTTCTCTAGGCTTAGACTTTACTGGGACCCATTGGTTGGCATTGAAATCTTCCGAAACACATTAACTTGTGACAGGTTTTGCCAGCTGCGGAATAATTTACATATTGTAGATAATTTGGATAAGAATAAAGATACAACTGACAAATTTTGGAAAGTCAGACATGTTATTAAAGCTGTCAGAAAGAGGTGTTTAGAGTTGGAAGTAGAAGAAGTACTATCTGCAGATGAGCAAATCATACCGTATACTGGAAAATTGTCAACAAAACAGTATATAAAAGGAAAACCTAATCCTTGGGGTGTAAAAAGATACGTGTTAGCTGGCAAATCTGGTATGCCCTACGACTTTTTTCTTTATCAAGGGAGTTCTACAAATATTAGCGCCAACAATTTATCCATACTTGGGTTTGGAGCTTCAGTTGTTCTACAATTATTTGAAAGAATTAAAAATAAAGGTCACACATTATATTGCGATAATTTATTTACATCGTACGAGCTTTTGGAAATACTTCGTCAAAAATATATAAATATAGTAGGAACTGTAAGAATTAAGCGGTTTGCATCCCCTCCTCTACTAGAAGACAAAGCAGTGAAGAAAAAAAGACGAAAAAGTTCAGATCAGGTGGTAAGCAGGGATGGGAATATTTTTTTGGTGAAATGGTATGACAATAAACCGATACATTTGGCATCAAATTTCATGGGATCTGAAGAGGATGAAATTGTTAAAAGGTAGTTTTATATGACAAGTGTTACATTCAGTTGTTATTAATTTATTATTTAATGTCTTACATACAGGCTTTTGAAGAATTCAATCGTCCTAACATCGTAAAGCTATATAATTCAGGAATGGGTGGAGTTGATCTCTTCGATCAATATATATCCTATTATAGGGTTTTCTTGAAATCCAGAAAATGGACTTCGCTTTAGCTGCTAGTTTCCTCGAATATCAAAGTTATGTAGTCAAACAGGGAAGGGCAAAACGAGAAATATTGGATCTTATGCATTTCCGATTAGAAATTGGGAATATTCTTATTTGCAAAAGTCAGAAGTCGGCGCCAAAACGGGGACGCCCTTCAAATGCAAATTCAGATCCCTCAACTTTATCACCTGTTTCATCTAAAAGAAAAATTCAGGTAAGACCAAATCGAGATAAACAATTGGATGGCATAGATCACATGTCATGCCATGATGGCAAAAAAGAAGCAGCAAGATGCAAAAATAATTGCAAAACGAGCAACGGAGTAGCTGGAAGAACACATTTCCACAGAGCACACAGAGGCGTCACGAGGCAGAGAAATATTGTATTTTTTTCTGCCTTTTTTCGAAAGCTGCCCTCGCAAATGATTTAGGCATTTTTCATACGTCACTTTTTTCATCTCTGTATGCTTTGTGGCATATCTTTTGCCAAAAGTGTAAAACTCAAATATTTACGTACGTAAATTCTATTCTATTTTTTTTTTTTTTTTTTTATGTAAATCTCACCTTACTTACAATGAATTTGTTAGCTTTTTTTTATTAATTTTGAAATGTGTTCCTTTTATATAATGTTTGTATACAAAAAAAAAAAAAAAAAAAAAACCAATAAAATAAATTAAATAAAGTGAAAAAGTGTATGCATTAAAGCGGATTGTACATTTAAATGTACATCTTAAAACCCCACTTTAGAATAAAAATTTGCAGCCATAATTTTTTGCATATGTTTTTTGAAGCTTTTTTTAGCTATAAAATCCATAAAAAAAATTTCCAATGGCCTGAATTAACTTATGTCTCAAAGGGTTAAAAGCTATTTTCGGGTGTAGTATTTGTATGGAAGCTATTGTCAAATATGGACCGATTCCAATAAATTTCTGGAGGGTTATTTTTATTTTTTTTATGCTTTTTCGCATAATTTAAAAGAAAATGTTCACTTTTTTATTCAATATTTTCAATTTGAAATTTTTGAAATTTGTGTAATTTATATAACTCATTATATTGTTGCCTAAAACGCAAGAGGCGATAGCTAACTAATAATTAAAAATCGACTTTTTCACCGATTCTTAAGTCCAACAAATGGTAGACGCAAAAAGACCTAACTATGGGCCGCTTTGCAATATACATAATTGCAATGTGTATGTGATATTCAAAGGTGGCACAATATATTGGCAACCATCAAGACTTTAAATTTTTATTGCACAACGAAAAGATGTGCAATATTATGTGAAATGTGTTGGCAGCATTGTTGTTTTGCTTATAGGCTATGTTTTTATTTAAATACAACTTGTACCATATTTTAATTGAAACCATTGTGCCACTTATTGATAATATAGGGGAAAATGGAAATAATATGGCGAATAATATATACAATGGTATTGTATAATGGATGGGGCGCTTAATAGTTTGCATAGGTTTCACAAGAAAAATAGGAAAAAATATGTAAAAACAGTTTAAGGCATTTTATAATTTTAAATAGTTTTTCGCTTCTCCTTTAAAATTTGGAAAATGTTTGGTAGGGCCTTTTGCGTTAAGGTAACGATATAAATATATACAATTCATTACAAATTCATTATATGAGAGGTATAGATGCAAAGACTGCACTGTCCACTTTTTTTACAAACGAAACTAATAATACCTCTTAAGGCCATTATTATAACTTGGCGTTAGCTGTTATCCGACAGTTAACAGACGCTTTTTGACAGATAACACATTGTTATCTGTCAATTTAATCTTAACTTTAGCTAACTTCAAGTTGTAATAATGGCCCTTAGTTGTATTTAATGAATGCTTCCAATTAGTGAATATCAAATTACCAGAAACACTTTTATCCCATAAAAAAGTATGTTCAATAATTAAGAATTGATGCATAAACAGCAATGTCCATTGGAGATTGTCGTTTTAGCAATGATCACAGTTTGTTAAGCTCTTTTTCTCTCAACTATTTTCGAAAATGCATGCTATTTTTTTTTTTTTTTTTGTTTCTTTTTTGTAAAACAAAACTAAAAAGAAATAAAAAAATATTACAAATTATTTTTAATATGAAACAGTTAGTTTTATTGTTCATTTTATAAATTTGTCATTAGTCGTTATAATGGAGCTAAGTTGTTATGAAGTTCCTCCAAACCAATCCAGAAAAAACTAAGCCCTTGTTAAGTTTAAGAATTTTATAACTACTGATTTTTTAAGTACTTGCCAATGCTAAAAAAGCAGCAATGTCCATTTGATTAGAGCAAACACAGCAATCTCCAACCCATCTCAAACCGTTATATCGATTTGGTTGAAACTTGCGTCATATCTTCATCATATTCTTATTTACTGAATAGCATGATATACAATACATAAATGTGAATATAATTTGAGCTAGAGGTTTTTACTATTTATTACGAAAACTATAAATGTGGACATTGCAGTCTTTGCATATATACCCCTCATATATAACTTTTAAGATAACGCAATATATCACTTGTTTAAGCCATTTTATATACTCGCTCAAAAGCAGAACAATTGTCAACACTAATTTTCGTAACAAAAACAATCAAACAGCTGTGTGATTTAAATACATAAATAAGTATACATTTAGGATAGTGAAAATTATACTGAGGCTGAGTTTATGTTGCAAGAAATGGAGGTAAGTGCATTAATTCATGTATTAATAAAAACTATACCTAAATACAATGTTTATAAATTTTTAGGTAATGGAAAGAAAGAAGCAGCGAAGCTCAAGCTTTCAAAAGGCCAAGAAAAAACCAAAAGTGGCCAGGGAGTGGGATGAGGATGATATTTATAAGCTTATTTCGCTTGTTGAAGCAGAGAAGTGCTTGTGGGATGCATCGGATGAAGCTTATCACAACAAATCATTTAGAGATTCCGCATGGAGAAATATTGAGGAGAATTTTAAACCAAAGTATACGGTGGTTGATCTAAATGCAAAATGGACTTATCTTCGTATTCAATTCCGATGCTACGCTGGAAGAGCCAACACTGAATCAGGACAGGGTATTGTAAAAGTTCCTAAATGGAGATTTTACAATGCCATGATGTTTGTTGGACGTGCTTAGGACAAACAAACACAGCAGACTGTGTCAAACATAATTTACAGCGTAGAAGAGGAAATGATTTTTAAGTAATTTAATCGCAATATTTAACTTGTTTATTAACATTTTACGTATTTATGCTTATGACCCTGTTGTAGCTTCAAAGTCGTCAGAAACGGATACACTGTCCATAGCTACACCACGAAAACAACCAGTTGTTCCCAATCAGCCGTTATAGTTGAGACCATGCGTGAGGCTGTCAGTGTTATGAAAGAGCGAAAGGAAAGCGTTTTAGACCCTAACAGTACACTTGCAAATTATTTCATAAGTGAACTGAAAGCACTTAATCCAGAGTGTGTTATATGGAATGTTTGGACGAGGAACGTAAAAAGGAGCCTTATTAATTATTTCTTTATTATTCAATTTGTAATGTATTGGGGTGTATTTAAAATCTCTTTTTACCAGCTATCGTAACGGTTATAAGTGGTATCAAAAAAGTTATTTTATAACAGTTATTTTAAGAATTAAAAAAAAACTCAATCTTTAACAGTTACTAGATGACCCGTGCGACTATTTCGCACCGTAATTTTTATCAATGAAAATATTAATTTTTCAATTTCTAATTATTTTTCGTCATTAGTGTTAGAAATAAGCTTCAAAATGAGTTATCATTCATTAAATTTGATGCGGATGTATGGGAGATATTTGCAACCGACAAAAAAAGTGCTTTAGAAATAATATATATGACTAGATGACCCGTGCGAATATTTCGCACCGTTAGTTGTCATTTTTGTAGGTGGCATGTCATAACGTCCAGTGTCATAGTGTCCATGGACGTTATGACACTTTTGAAAGTGTCATAGTGTCCATGGACATTATGACACTTTCAAAAGTGTAATAACGTCCATCAAAGAAATGTCATAGCGTCCGCGGACGTTATGACACTTTGCAAAGTGTCATAATGTCCACAACTTAACTTATAATGAAAAATATTAAAATGTGTAAAATTTGTTTTGAAATATCAAAATAAGTAAGTATAATGCCAAAAATTCTTACAATCAAGAATGTGAACAAATTTGGGATCATAGCCGGCCTTCGGCCGGGCGCAAAGATTTTCTTCTCTATGGTATAACAAATACCGGCTTCGCTAACTAAAGCTTCTCTGCACAGCCGGCCTTCGGCCGGGCGCAAGGATTTTCTCCTCTATGGTATAACAAACACCGGCTTCGCTAAGTAAAGCTTCTAAAATCTGCCTTGTTTCCGAACGAAAGCCGACTATGCAGAGAAGCTTTAGTTAGCGAAGCCGGTGTTTGTTATACCATAGAGGAGAAAATTCTTGCGCCCGGCCGAAGGCCGGCTGTGCAGAGAAGCTTTAGCTAGCGAAGCCGGTATTTGTTATAGCATAGAGGAGAAAATCCTTGCGCCCAAAAGTGTTTTCGTTATATATTTAATATATACACCCAGAAAAAAACCGCAAAACAATTTTTAAACATTTTTTTACCATATTATGTTTCATTTAACCAAATGATTGTCACCGACAACCATATTATGGTTAAATTAGTTTCTTTAAAAATAGCTTTGTTGGTTGGGACCATAATGAAACATGTTTTTCTCTGCGTGTATGCAGATCATTTTTTTGTATTTAACTTCTTTAGTAATTATGGACCTAATGACACTTTTGAAAGTGTCATAATGTCCATTTGCAAAGTGCCATAGTGTCCATGGACGTTATGACACTTTTGAAAGTGTCATAATGTCCATGGACACTATGACACTTTTTGGAGTGTCATAACGTCCATGGACACTATGACACTGGACGTTATGACATGCCACCATTTTTGTAACATAAAATTAAAATAATTAATAGAAATTTTTGTAACTTCAATACATTTTAAGATATAATTTTTATCAATGAAAATATTAATTTTTCAATTTCTAATTATTTTCCGTCATTAGTGTTAGAAATAAGCTTTAAAATGAGATATCATTCATTAAATTTGATGCGGTGGAATGGGAGATATTTGCAACCGACAAAAAAAAGTGCTTCAGAAATAATATATATATGATTTTTCAACGTAAAAATAAGAGGTCGAATAAACTCTTAAAAATGGAGTTTTATTTTGCCATCATAAAATAAAACTCAATTAGGAGTTTTATTTTTTCCGTCTAAAATGAAACTCATTTGAGGAGTTTTATTTTTTCCGTCTAAAATAAAACTCATTTTAGGAGTTTTATTTTTTCCGTCTAAAATGAAACTCATTTAAGGAGTTTTATTTTTTTCGTCAAAAAATAAAACTCTTTCGAGTTGTTTGTTTTAACATGTTGTTAACTTTTTGTAGTGTTTTTTAATACTTAAATAAATGAATATTTAAATAAATTATTTTATTTGTTTTTTATTATTTAAGTATAACGTGTTTTAATTATTGTATCTTCTTATATAATTTCATAAAAATGTGTATATATAAATATGTATACGGATATTAAAATGCTTTTGTTTGTGTGTTACCTATAGACGCCTTAACTACTGTAACCATTTTCCTGAAAGCTTACCAGTATTTTCCTGACTATGTGATACTTAATATACTTTTGTAAGTTAAATAAAAAGCCAATATAAATTTCTGTTTATCTGCGAAACGGTAATATGGAGATACCCATAGCACTGTGTTAAGCTAATCAGTTATTAAATGAAATATATAAAAGTCATGCTTTTATATTTGCATATTTAAGTAAGTATGTACATTAGAGCGACTCACCAAAAAAGTGCTCGATGAACCCTCCTAAAAATTAACTTTTGACTTTTTTAAGATGACTTTTTAAATATTTCGGCTCCAGCATTGACCTCTCGTGAGCTGTACCGGTTTGAAAAAAGGGTATATTTTTGCATGTTTTGTTAATTTGAGAATCTGTTTCCTTACCAACATATACAAAATGGGTATATAAGAAAGGTTTTTTAAGGCGCTTCCAACTGTATATACAATTTGTCCAAGGACGATCATCCATGTCTTTTTTTAAGGATTTTCCGTAAGAAAAAGGTTTTGAATTTTTTGTTCGGGGTTGTTTGTATTAAAAATGCCAAATTAACATATTTCGATCTTTAGTCGATTTAATTAAATACGTGTCTCCTTAAGGGCTTAAGTAAGTAGAAAAAAAGCAAAGCTAAGCAATCCATACCACCTGGCATTCTTGTTGTTTATATTCATTGCTGTAATTCTGCGCGAATTAATAATAGCAAGTAAACACTTGTGTATAGTAGACTGGTCGCAATTTTTTTTTTTTTTTAAATTTAATTGTTTGCGCTGCTTAAAATATGAGGTTTGGTGTAAGAAATCATGATCTAATTTTTCAGGTCGATCCGACGGTGCCTAGCCGTGCCGGGTGGGGCCCAAAGTTCCCCATATTATAAAAAAACATCTTTTCTATCAGATCTTTATAGTTATACTAGTTGAAAAGCCGAAAATCAAAAATATGGCTTCGTTACGATCTTCCGTAGAGAAAGTACTTCAAGTGTGCCAAATTTCAGCTTCCTATGTCATCAGATGGCTTCAGAAAGTTGCGGAAAGAACAGGACATACATGCAAACATCCTGACATACTAAGAAATTATATTTTGTATAGATAGATTAACATATGTTCGCGCAACTCAAAAACGCTTTAGTTTATTGAAAAACTAAATAAAACCGAAATTCCGCAATAAAATTTACTTTAAAAAGTTCAAACTTTTTTTTTTATGTTGGCTTTGGTTTTCGAGATATACCGTTATTTCGAAAATTAAGGAGGTTGCACAACATATGTTCGCGCAACTCAAAAACGCTTTAGCTTATTGAAAAACTAAAAAAAACCGAAATTCCGCAATAAAATTTACTTTAAAAAGTTCAAACTTTTTTTTTTATGTTGGCTTTGGTTTTCGAGATATACCGTTATTTCGAAAATTAAGGAGGTTGCACAACATATGTTCGCGTAACTCAAAAACGCTTTAGTTTATTGAAAAACTAAAAAAAACCGAAATTCCGCAATAAAATTTACTTTAAAAAGTTCAAACTTTTTTTTTTATGTTGGCTTTGGTTTTCGAGATATACCGTTATTTCGAAAATTAAGGAGGTTGCACAACATATGTTCGCGTAACTCAAAAACGCTTTAGTTTATTGAAAAACTAAAAAAAACCGAAATTCCGCAATAAAATTTACTTTAAAAAGTTCAAACTTTTTTTTTTATGTTGGCTTTGGTTTTCGAGATATACCGTTATTTCGAAAATTAAGGAGGTTGCACAACATATGTTCGCGTAACTCAAAAACGCTTTAGTTTATTGAAAAACTAAAAAAAGCCGAAATTCCGCAATAAAATTTACTTTAAGAAAGTTCGAACTTTTTTTTTATGTTGGCTTTGGTTTTCGAGATATACCGTTATTTCGAAAATTAAGGACGTTGCACAACATATGTTCGCGTAACTCAAAAACGCTTTAGTTTATTGAAAAACTAAAAAAATGCCGAAATTCCGCAATAAAATTTACTTTAAGAAAGTTCGAACTTTTTTTTTATGTTGGCTTTGGTTTTCGAGATATACCGTTATTTCGAAAATTAAGGTGGTTGCACAACATATGTTCGCGTAACTCAAAAACGCTTTAGTTTATTGAAAAACTAAAAAAAAACGAAACTCCGCAATAAAATTTACTTTAAGAAAGGTAAAACGTTTTTCTTATATGCGCAGTCGTTTTAGAAACATAATTTTTTTTTTTCTGGAAAAAAAGTAATTTTTTTATTAAAATTTCGGAATTTTTGTTTTTAAAAATTCATAAAAAAATTGAAAAATGCAGCTATGCTTCTAATTTTATGCAGACATATAAAAAACAACATTGCAAACAAAACAAGCTATAAATGATTAAAATCTGTTAACAACTTTTGATTTTATGTATTCACAAAAGACGAAAAATTATAATTAATTAAAGAATTTTATTAATCCGCCACATCTTTTGTGAATACATAAAATCAAAAGTTGTTTACAGATAATTAGTATTGTGGTTATTTTGTTGAACTATTTATGGTTTTTAATCCAAATTTTTAATATTTTTAATTAGGCTTAAGTTCATGAAATTTAATTTTTTTATTAAATTATTTTTATGAAGAAAGGAATTTTTACAACATGAAAATTAATTAAAATTGTTCTTGATAATCTTTCATTCTTGACGTGGCTCGGGCTCGAACCCTGGCCGGCAGGTTACCATGACATGTTTCGATCGCAACCACTCGATCTCCTCAGATGGATTTGCCGTCTTACACTCGCAGCCATCGACGACTGCTGACGTCACTAGTCAAACATCAATCCTTAAACCAAATTGTATTTTAACATTTGGTAGATCGAAATTTGCTTTCCTGAATGATTATCCACTTTAATTGATTTTTACATGTTTTTGGACAGCCAGCCAGCCTGCCAGCCGGACGGACACCGTTAGTTCGACTCAGAAACTGATTCTGAGTAGATCGGTTTACTTTAAGGTGGGTCTAGGACCACTATTTTAAGGTTTTACACACATCAGCACAAATGCATAATACCCTCTCCACTATTGTGGTGTGGGTATAATTAATTTCTTTTATTGTAAGTCATAATTAATTGTTGAAAAATGTTTTGTTGTAACAATATTGTTATTTAATATATTTTCTTTAATTTAAATGGACGAATCCCTTGATAAAGTGAACACAACATTCACGAAATTAATGCATTTTTAATTACATATAGAACTTTAGGCCGTATTCTAATCTAATTTAACGAAAAAGTGTATAGAATTTAATCTTGCGTGCTTTTTTCCAAAATTTTTTTTTTTTTTTTTTTAATCTCAATAGTTTAACTATAAAATTTTCAATAAACCGTTAAAAAAAATTTAAGTGAAGTATTTAAATAAATTTGCTTTATAAAAAGCTATAAAGTAAGTAAGTTTTGAAAAATCTTCAACTTTTCATAGACTTAAACTTGCATATTCTATCAGATTCTACGTTGGCACCACAAGGAGGATCATCAAATACATTTCCGAAACTGATTCCAAGAATATGATCTTGCCCAAAGGTATCGTTTTTTAATATGTCTGAAATATCGCGTGAGGAACTTTTACATGTTTGGTTTAATAACATCAAATCTGAGAGGTTCCAAGCGGTTTTAAAATTCGTTTTTACAAATTTTGGAAGAGATGTGGACAGTGGAAAGTTAAAAGCACGTTTACGAAAGCTGTGCTACGATTTTGAAGTGAGATGGAATAAATCTCGACGAGGTAAGGACAGATTTATGCATGATAATGCTTAATGACTTAAAACAACAATTCAAGATGTTGCGCCATCAACTTCAGAAAAGTTTCAATGGCGGAAGAGAAGAAAAAAAATTCTCAGAATGTTGTCTTAACTCGAAACAACGAAAATTTAATGAACTTATATCTAATGTATCTGTAGATCACTTGATAATGGCAACTGAACTGAAAATTCGATCTTGCCGGAAAATGGACTCAGCCGATCTACAACCGCTTCCCCATCAAGAGGTACAAATATAAAAAAGGCCAGAAAGTTATGTGAAATCAAAGCGGCTCTGAGCGGATGAAGCACTTGCCATGATAATAGACGCAACTTTTTCAACGCACCAAAATCTTGCAACACAGAAGCACAGAACGAATTGCAGTCCTAAATTTTATTCCTGCATTCCTGGCAATTTTTCCGAAGAAGCGCAAAATTCAAGGATTCAAGAAATTTAAATACTGTGGTGTAGGGTATCATTACATTGAATAATAATTTGTTGTAGACAAACATAAAAAAAATTAAACATGAAAAATTAAATTTAAACCAAACTTAAAAAAATTATATCATGGTTAGTTGTTTATTGATATTGCAACACAGTAGCGCTGGAAAATTATCGATAGTCCTTAACTATCGAAAATATCGATAGGAAAAATAACAATATCGATATTATTTTCATTTAAAATACAGCTATGAAGACATGTTACAGCAGCTTTACACTAGACTGGTCGCATCTTGTATGGGCTTTTTTTTTTTTTTTTAATTTAATTGTTTGCGCTGCTATAAAAAAGAACATTGCAAACCAAACAAGCTATAAATGATTAAAATCTGTTAACAACTTTTGATTTTATGTATTCACAAAAGATGTGGCGGATTAATAAAATTCTTTAATTAATTATAATTTTTCGTCTTTTGTGAATACATAAAATCAAAAGTTGTTAACAGATTTTAATCCTTTATAGCTTGTTTTGTTTGCAATGTTGTTTTTTATATGTCTGCATAAAATTAGAAGCATAGCTGCATTTTTCAATTTTTTTATGAATTTTTAAAAACAAAAATTCCGAAATTTTAATAAAAAAATTATTTTTTTTCCAGAAAAAAAAAATTATGTTTCTAAAACGACTGCGCATATAAGAAAAACGTTTTACCTTTCTTAAAGTAAATTTTATTGCGGAGTTTCGTTTTTTTTTAGTTTTTCAATAAACTAAAGCGTTTTTGAGTTACGCGAACATATGTTGTGCAACGTCCTTAATTTTCGAAATAACGGTATATCTCGAAAACCAAAGCCAACATAAAGAAAAAAGTTTGAACTTTCTTAAAGTAAATTTTATTACGGAATTTCGGTTTTTTTTAGTTGTTCAATAAACTAAAGCGTTTTTGAGTTACGCGAACATATATTGTGCAACCTCCTTAATTTTCGAAATAACGGTATATCTCGAAAACCAAAGCCAACATAAAGAAAAAAGTTTTAATTTTCTTAAAGTAAATTTTATTGCGGAATTTCGGTTTTTGTTTAGTTTTTTTTCAATAAACTAAAGCGTTTTTGAGTTACGCGAACATATGTTGTGCAACCTCCTTAATTTTCGAAATAACGGTATATCTCGATAACCAAAGCCAACATAAAGAAAAAAGTTTGAACTTTCTTAAAGTAAATTTTATTACGGAATTTCGGTTTTTTTTAGTTGTTCAATAAACTAAAGCGTTTTTGAGTTACGCGAACATATATTGTGCAACCTCCTTAATTTTCGAAATAACGGTATATCTCGAAAACCAAAGCCAACATAAAGAAAAAAGTTTTAATTTTCTTAAAGTAAATTTTATTGCGGAATTTCGGTTTTTTTTAGTTTTTCAATAAACTAAAGCGTTTTTGAGTTACGCGAACATATGTTGTGCAACCTCCTTAATTTTCGAAATAACGGTATATCTCGAAAACCAAAGCCAACATAAAGAAAAAAGTTTGAACTTTCTTAAAGTAAATTTTATTACGGAATTTCGGTTTTTTTTAGTTGTTCAATAAACTAAAGCGTTTTTGAGTTACGCGAACATATATTGTGCAACCTCCTTAATTTTCGAAATAACGGTATATCTCGAAAACCAAAGCCAACATAAAGAAAAAAGTTTTAATTTTCTTAAAGTAAATTTTATTGCGGAATTTCGGTTTTTTTTTAGTTTTTCAATAAACTAAAGCGTTTTTGAGTTACGCGAACATATGTTGTGCAACCTCCTTAATTTTCGAAATAACGGTATATCTCGAAAACCAAAGCCAACATAAAGAAAAAAGTTTGAACTTTCTTAAAGTAAATTTTATTGCGGAATTTCGTTTTTTTTAGTTTTTCAATAAGCTAAAGCGTTTTTGAGTTGCGCGAACATATGTTAATCTATCTATACAATATATAATTTCTTAGTATGTCAGGATGTTTGCATGTATGTCCTGTTCTTTCCGCAATTTTTTGAAGCCATCTGATGACATAGGAAGCTGAAATTTGGCACACTTGAAGTACTTTCTCTGCGGAAGATCGTGACGAAGCCATATTTTTGATTTTCGGCTTTTCAACTAGTATAACTATAAAGATCTGATAGAAAAGATGTTTTTTTATAATATGGGGAACTTTGGTCCCCACCCGGCACGGCTAGGCACCGTCGGATTGACCTGAAAAATTATATCATGATTTCTTACACCAAACCTCATATTTTAAGCAGCGCAAACAATTAAATTTAAAAAAAAAAAAATTGCGACCAGTCTACTATACACATACAGTTTTTTGCCGCAAGTGTTTACTTGCTATTATTAATTCGCGCAACAAGAATGCCAGGTGGTATGGATTGCTTAGCTTTGCTTTTTTTCTACTTACTTAAGCCCTTAAGGAGACACGTATTTAATTAAATCGACTAAAGATCGAAATATGTTAATTTGGCATTTTTAATACAAACAACCCCGAACAAAAAATTCAAAACCTTTTTCTTACGGAAAATCCTTAAAAAAAGACATGGATGATCGTCCTTGGACAAATTGTATATACAGTTGGAAGCGCCTTAAAAAACCTTTCTTATATACCCATTTTGTATATGTTGGTAAGGAAACAGATTCTCAAATTAACAAAACATACAAAAATATACCCTTTTTTCAAACCGGTACAGCTCACGAGAGGTCAATGCTGGAGCCGAAATATTTAAAAAGTCATCTTAAAAAAGTCAAAAGTTCATTTTTAGGAGGGTTCATCGAGCACTTTTTTTGGTGAGTCGCTCTAATGTACATACTTACTTAAATATGCAAATATAAAAGCATGACTCTTATATATTTCATTTAATAACTGATTAGCTTAACACAGTGCTATGGGTATCTCCATGGAAATAAAATATATAAGATATATTGAAAACTAAGCTATTTGCATAATATTTTAAAAGTTTTACTATTACCGTTTCGCAGATAAACAGAAATTTATATTGGCTTTTTATTTAACTTACAAAAGTATATTAAGTATCACATAGTCAGGAAAATACTGGTAAGCTTTCAGGAAAATGGTTACAATAGTTAAGGCGTCTATAGGTAACACACAAACAAAAGCATTTCATTAATTTTGCTGCATATCAACTTTATTAAAAAATTTTAAGTACTGTTTTGCTCTACAAGCCATTGTTTGGCGATTGCAGCAAATTCTTCATACAAAAACGTACAAAATAAATTTTAGTGTTGTTAAAGCAAAAGCAAAATTAAATGACAACAAGAAAATTAATTTGTGAAAAATAGTTTTATAAAATAATGGACCCAACCAAGTGTACGGTTTGCTATGATATGCAAAGTGTTTTTGGCCTACCTAAGGGAAATGCTTCAACATTTTACTACAAACGAAAATTGAATATGTACAATCTTACAGCAACCATTATTATGCCAAATATACCAACTTTAACTTATTGTGCCTTGTGGACGGAAGCTCATAGCGGTCGGAGTGGTAACGACATTGCTAGTGCTTAAATTAAAATTTTAAATGAATTAATAAAAGATTATCCACTAATTAAAACTTTGACATTATGGAGCGATTCTTGCGTACCTCAAAATAAAAATCAAATTAACGCAACCGCAATCAAAATGTTCTTTAAACAAAATAATATTGATGCCGTAATACAACAGTCTTCAGAACCAGAACATTCTTTAATTCAAGAAGAGGACTTTGTCCATGGTGTTATTGACCGGTACTTAAAGAATATTGAAATTCATAGTCCTCTTCATTTACTAAATTTGCTTAAAACAATGCCAAATAATAAAACAAAACTTAAAGTTATGGAAATGCTTCCGGAAAATTTTCGCACATACTCGTTGGAAGCAAATAAAATGGACTTTCGAAAAGTCCCTTTTGCTAAAACTTAAGTACTTCTTCTATACAGTTAAAATAATGATTTATGTTTAAATTATAAAACTTCTACCAGAGAGGAAAAATATAAAAATGCAATTTTGGTTAAGTCTGCATCAAAAAATTGTTTGAAAACTCCTGAGAATTTGTTGACGAATGTTTTGAAAATATCGAAACCATCATTTATTTCCAGCGATAAAAATAGAGGCATAAAAGACTTGCTTATATTTCTTCCACGTGTTGATAAAGCTTATTATAAAAATTTACTCAATATTAAAAGTTTTAAAATTTCTTTTTACTTTTGCATTATTTGAGTTGTTTAATTTGTGGCTTTTTATGAAACTTTTCATAACAGTAGAACTGTTTTTTTCTGTTTTTGTAAAGTAAAATCAAATAAAAAAACAATAAAAAAAAAATTAATCTCAAAAACAAGTTACACAGCAATAAGTAGTATGCAGCACAAAAAGCCACTTTTTTAATTTTTTTTTAGAAAAGTGGCGTATGCGGCACAAAACAATATTTTTCATTTTCAAAAAAATACTATTAAATTCTTACTTTATTCATGAAAGTGCGCAAAAATTTACATTTTTCTTCAAAACATATACCGGAAGCAGTGGTAAAAATATAAAAAAATTCTATCGGGTACATTTTGAGAAATGTTCATGTAAATCTTCTTTGTCGTTTTTCTCCACTCCGACTTTTTGGCATATGCGCCAAACCAATTCTGAGCTGACGATATGGTACTTACACATTTCCTAATGGCAATGGTTTTGGCATACGCAAATTTAGTTTGTTACTTATAAAACCTTCATTAAATGTAATTTTCCTAACAACACCACCGTCAGATATACGACCGTTCGAACCTACGTCGATATATAAGAACTTATAAGATGCATCTGCAATAGCTATAGGCACAATGCTATGTGTTCCTTAAAAATAATCAAGTTAAGGAAATATGTTTGTTATAAAAAGACTTGTGTTTTCTTCTGTGTCTGTATGTATATTGGTTTAATATATTTATTACAAACTACAAAGTAGCAAATACAAAGTACTCAATACCGAATACCAAATAAGGATTAAGAACATAATCCTATAACATCTCCCTTCTTTATAAATACTTATATACTTATACATTGTGTGGTATTTAAAGCTAGGTGTATATAAATACAGGCATACTTATTGTATATATAAATTATGTGCATATAATATTACATAAAAACATAATACTATTAATATTTACAAATTAAGTTTCTTTGTCATAAAGCTGTATCATCCAAAACCCTCACTGTGCATCCAATAAGCTAAAAAATTTAGAACCACTCATTTTTGATTTGCACTCATCTATAGTTGGAAAATCAAATCTGGGGCTTACTATTGCCTTATTAAGGTTCCTTGGATCAAGGCAAAGTCTTAATTTTCCGTTAGGCTTCGTGACTAAAACTAAAGAGCTTACCCGCTCGGTAGGTTCCCTTACCTCCGTAATGACATTCATTTCTTTCATTCTTTCTATTTCGTTTTTTAAAGGTTGCTGAAGACTAAATGATACGCGACGTGGTGGGTCTATTACGGGTTGACTATTCTCTTTTAATTGCAAGTGACACTTCCCTTTTAGCTGACCTAATCCATCAAACATATCAGAATACTTTTCCAAAATGTTAGCACAACCGATTGTGTTAACTGCTTTTATTAAATTCATATTAGATGCTAATTCTAGACCTATAACATTGTTACAATTCATATTGACTATATAAAAAGAAGTGTTATATAAAGTATTTTTGTATTTAATTTCAACAAACGATTTACCTATAACAGGTAGCTTTTCGCCACTAAATGTGACTATATTATGAAAGACCTTATCTTCCATCTTAATACCTAGCGTTTTAAAGGTGCTTAGAGACATCAGGTTGGTTTGGGCTCCAGTCTCCACTTGGAAATTGACATATTTGTTTTTCATTTGAACATGTATGGGTCATACCTTTGCTTTATTGTTAGCATCCTTGACTGAGCCAACAAAAAGACATTCCTCTTCTTCTTCATCAGAAATTTCGTCTTCGCATAGATTATTTACATATCTGTAGTTCCGCTTCATTCTGTTGTTTGTCTTCATAAAACACATTCTTGCGTAGTGGTTTTTTTTACCGCAAGAATTGCAGACAACACCTGCTGGACATTTAAATCTGTGTTATTGGCCACACTTACTGCAATCTATTAGTTGTTGTAATTGTTGACGCTGTCGAGGTGTGTGTTGACTTTGTTGTTGTTGTTCCGGAGTATAATTATTCTTAAACTGCCTTAGAGCCGCAACAATTTGTTCATCCGAACCTCCATTTTGTATTGTTGCTAAATTCTCTTTTGCCATTTCAATGCTCTTAGCTATTTCCAATGCTTTTTTCCATTCAATGTCACCTTCACTTAATAACCGTTCTTTTGTGTTTTTGTATTTGTCAGAGAGTCCGCATATAAAAATGTCTTTAAGGAGGCTTTCTCATAAAGTACCGAACGCACATGTATGACTTAGATTTTCCAACGTGGTGGCATACTGAACTATTGTTTCCTTTATTTTTTGTGTTCTTGAAAAAAATGCATGCCTTTCCATAGCCAAATTTATTTTTGGTATGAAATAGGAATCAAACTTCCCAACCAAATCATTATACTTCACCTCATCAATGCTAAGATTGGATGAATTAAAAATCTGCAGCGCAGCGGGACCCATGTGATGAAGCAGGAGCGCGACTTTTCTTTTGTCCGGCTGTGCATTTAGATTGGTCGCAAGCAAATATATCTGAAACTGCTTGTTCCAGTTTTTCCACTCGTCAGCAACATTAAAAGCTTTTACATTAAAAGACGCCATTGTGCCTGCTGCTTTGCCTACCGTTGTTGCCGCCATTGTGACTTCCAAAGATCGCTGATCTTTTGACTCCATTTGTTTTCTCACGCCGTCGTATTTTCTTCGATTTTTAAATCTTTTTTTTTTTTCAGTGTTAATTTAATTTTTTAAGGTTTTTATATATTTTTCTGTTTTACAAATTTATCTTAATTTGCAAACACCTGACACCATGTTTTAAAAAGACTTGTGTTTTCTTCTGTGTCTGTATGTATATTGATTTAATATAGTTATTACAACCCTGTAGGAAGTCAAACACATTTATAACTAACTTCAAACTGGTTTTTTATAACCACATCTAGTTGATTAAGTGACTTTTTTCCTTGTCGACGACTCATTATTTTAACATGGGCATGTCATAGGCAGTAGTAAATTGGCCATCTTTGCATGACTTTTTAACTGACTACTAACTACTTATTTTTTAACCTATTTGTAGTTAATTAAAAGTATTGTCAGTATTGTCAGTTTATAATAAATTATTTAAATTTTAAATAATTTTTGTCAAAAAAATATATGTACATACATATGAACCTGCATACATATGTATATCTTTATATATTTTGTTATATAAATAATTATTTATGAAAATTTTGCATTAAACTGCCCTAAATGATGATGTATAATAGTCCTGAAATAAAAACGCCACATAATTGCTAGTACATAAACAGATTTGTATTGATTCATTTTTTAATTATTTTAAAATGTTTGTATATATTTTTTTCATTTGACTTCATGGCATGCTTGTTTTACTTATTTTGATTTTATTTGTGTTTTACTTGTGCCTTTTTGGTTGATATCTGCATGAGATTTAAACCAATTTGTAGTCATTTAAAAAAAGTTAATTTATAGTTAGTGTTTTTTGCAACTGACTATTTTATTTACTACAGGGAAACTACAAAGTAGCAAATACAAAGTACTCAATACCAGAGAATGACAACAAGTACCCATAAGAATAATACACAGAGATATTTACCCACGCTTTTCGTTATTGTGTATACACATATTTTTAACGCAAAAAGTATGGTTATTACTTATACTTATGCACGGCAATATCTTCACGCAACCACATTCAGTAAACAAAAATACATGAATATTATGCAGATGTTATTCAATGCCCATGAATGTGTTTTGGTTATCTGCCATACAAATAAAATATCCATGTTTAAAAAAATACCTTCAGTATTTTTGGCACTTCTGTGTAAAATTGAAAAAAAAAAAAAATTACCAAAAATGTGCTTTGTCACTAGGCAGGTATGGGACTATGTACATATTATTTATGATATTTAAAATAAATTTGTCCGTAGCATCAGCAGTACCTATGTAAAAATACACATAAGCTATACATTTTTATAAAAAATACGACCACGAGGGGTGAGAAGGAGCAATTTCTGCTCTCCGAAGCTATCTGGCAGATTTTAATGAAATTTAAAACATAGATAGATTCATATTTATATAGACACTTGAGCTATGTATTTATTTCAAAAATAGGATAACGAGGGGAGATAGGGAGCAATTTATTCCTCTCCAAAACTATCCAACAGATCTTAATGAAATTTAAAACATAGATAGATCCATATTTTCATAGACACATAAGCTATGTATTTTTTAAAAAATATGACTAAAAGGGTTATAGGGGGCAATTTCTGCCTCTCCGAAACTATTTAATAGATTTTTGTTTGTATTTCCTGGTTAAGCTAATTTTTTTTTTATTTATTTGGACACATTAGCTATGTATTTTTTTTTCAAACTATGACCACGAGGGGCGAATTACACGTACATTTTTGATCAATATTACCCCTTATTGTGTTTGGCGTATTACAAATACACCTACGACTATTTGGTTATAGATTAAAGAGAACGTGAATTTGTTTTCTTTATTCTATTACCAAACAGTCGTAGGCGTATTTTAAATACGCCAAACACAATAATTAAAAAAAACTTTGTTAAACACATGCACAGCAACATGTGACATGAAAAGTTGACAAGTCAGATGTAAAAAACATGTCGTGTACATGTATCTTAAGCAAACGCTATAAATAAATACGTAGTGAGTGGTTGTTTCACTCTTTGTTATTAGCACAACATACAAATCAATACTTACATGCATACATAAAAAACAATATCTTCCATCTCGTGTCGTCTACCTATGCTATGTGCGTGTGACAGCAACAAATGGCTCTACGATATTTTTATTTTTGCATGTAAAAACCCTTTACGCATCCGCACAATTTTTTTGCACTTATCGCTGACACACAAAGCATAGGTAGACGACACGAGATGGAAGATATTGTTTTTTATGTATGCATGAAAGTATTGAGTTGAATGTTGTGTTAATAAGAAAGAGTGTAACCGCCACCTTATACATTTAGCGCATGCTTAGACGCCTTTCTGTAACGTTTGAAAATTCAAACAATTATTTTTAATAAGTTGTAAAGAAGAGTTTTTTTAAATTTCATCCAGTGTATGTATGTATGTAGCATATGAAAAATTATAAATTTAAAGTATGAAAAATAATCAAGAAATTTTAGAGAAAATAAATGATTTTGGAGAGGCATAAGTCGCCCCCTATCTCCCCTCGTTTTCCTAATTTTTTAAAAATACATAGCTTATGTGTCTACACAAATATGTATCTATCTATGTTTTAAATATCATTAAAAGCTGTTAGATAGTTTTGTAGAGGCAGAAAATACCCTCAAGCTTCTCTCGGGGTCCTATTTTTAAAAAAAATATATAAAGCTTGTGTGTTCATATTAAAATGGATATATCTATGTTTGAAATTTTATTAAGATCTGTTAGATAGTTTCGGAGAAGCAGAAATTGCCGCCAACCGCCCCTCGTTGTTCTAATAAAATAAGCTTACCGCCTTAGTCAAATGTTAAAAAGCTTTAAAATTATCTTGATATTTTTCTAAATAACAACACAAAAAAATTTTGCCTAGTTTCACCATTTTTAAAGTTGCATTTGCCATCTCTGCTCTCTCTCGCGCTCTGTATGTTTACGTTATACTTACGGTAATACACATACTTATATGGGTATTGCAGATAGCTAACAGAAATTTTATTTATATCTGCATGTACATTCAAAAAGAAGAATGAATATGCAAATACACATTGGCAGCGTATACCTATACATATTCAACTTTAGCTTGTAATGGGTATTGCTACGTATGTGTATGGTTTTGATCTTTACCCATACATGTCCGAACATGTTTTCTCACTAATATTGAAAGAGTACTTAAAATGATACTTTTGTCATTCTCTGCTCAATACCGAATACCAAATATGTAGAGTTGCCATTGAGGATTAAGAACATAATCCTATAACAATGTTATTAACTTTATTCACCATATCTTCCTTTCTAGATATAGTACACACCACAGAATACACAGAACTGTCACGAGACGGAAGATTTTGCGTTTTTTTTTTTGTCTCTTTCAAAGAAAGCTGCCCTTTTGCATTTCTCTTTTCATCATATTCTTTGCCGCAATACAATGAACACAAATTTATTTAGTTAAGATTTATTTACAAAACTGTTGTTAAAATTAACTTTTAAGTTCACCACAACACGAGTAAATAATATTTAAGAAAGTAAATAACATGTATAACACAAAACAATATTACTAAATACATTTTTTTGCACAAAAAACAACGTTTGTTGAACTAATGCATTTGTTTAACGTGGTTTGTGTTTTGTTATTTTTGTTTTGATCACGCCATTTGTGCTGATTGTTGCGGCCTGTTTTTGCACCTTGCCACTTCACTACCAAAAAAAGCTTTCTGTCTCTTTCTTCGAAAGCTGCCCTCGCAACTGATTTGAGCCTTTTTCACACGTCACTTTTTACAGTTCTGTGCATTCTGTGGTACACACCAGTGTTGCTATTATAATACGAAAGATACATTTTACATCGTATCTTTTGATGACTTCAAGTACCATGTATAATCCTGACATTTTTCGTATCTTTTGAATCTGTACGCAAAATGTACAGAAACAAAATATTAGAAGACTGATCATCGTTGCCGACTCAATACTAATACAATAACAGCTTTAATAATGATTTTGATGTAATTATAGCTTATTTTTTTAACACTTTTTATGTTATTTTCCGACAAGTTGTTTTTTTAATCGACTTAGCGATTTCAAATTAATTTTAGTATTTGTTTAAAAGTTTGCAATTTTTCGCGATATTCGTGATAAAAGCGTTTTTTCCCGTGATTCTTTACACCTTTCACGATTTTTTAATAAATATAAGGTTTTGCTATAATGCTGCGGTAAGCAAATCAGCGGATCTTTAGTTCAACTAAAATTTTTTTCGAATACTTCGAATACACAAAAACATGTGGATTTGAGAACACCAGTTTATGAATTATGCGGATTCAAAAAATTTTTCATTTTCAATTCAGGTCGAAACCTAAAACATACCTGATCATTTTCTTTACAATATTCATTAAATATGTAATAAAAGAGTATGTTTATAAATGTTAAACGTTATAAATAGATTTTAAATTTTTTTCAGTATGTATCTTTTTGGGAAAAAGTGTAACTTTTTGGCAACTAAAATGTATCTTTCTCTAAATGTCACTGGCAACACTGGTACACACTTCCGGTGTGAGTTGGGGCAGTCATTACAATATGTTTGCCATCTAGCGCGGCAATGCAATTTGGAAAATTTCACATTTGCAGAAATTCTTTAGAAATAGTTTCCCATTATTCGTTTGTTGATGGAATCTGAAGCTTAACTACGTATTTGACACAAAAAACATCACACACATTTTTTGTTACCTTTCGGCTGTAATATTTTGTTAAAGCAACGCATACTTCAAGAATAATTCCTAAAAAAGTGTTATGAGGAATACGAAAAACATATTGTAAAGAGATATAACTCTCTTCAGTCGGGGTACCTAAGCGTAACTGTCAAGCGTTCGGAAGGAAATATTGGCTCACGAAACCGTGTTACTTGTGTAGTTATCAGCGGTGCCACTAACTTTAACTACAGTTGTATTAATAAATATTAGTATTTACTATTTTCACTGAAATAATGTTATTCTCACTTAATAATCAAAATCAGCCGAGGTCATCATCAAAAAGATTTTGTAAAGGTCTGGAGTTTCAGATCGTAGCTCCAACAGTAACTTTGCACAGCATCCTTCCTCTTTCCGACGTTGAATCCATTTACATACCCTTTGTTTTATTTTTGGGCGGTTTTGGATTCGTTTTCCTGCAATAATAATAAAGATAATAATGCTTCATTCACAATCTTCCATTGCAGTTTTTATTTATGAGAAAGTAAATATTGATATTTTGACAGTTTGTTCAAATAAATTGCTATAGAAAATATTTGTTTCAGTGTGACCGGAGGGAAAACATGTTTGCCAAAATATGTATTTGCCGCTGTTTGACTGCTGATTGGTAAAATAAATTTTATCAAATATTTTCCCCTAGTGTGACCATCTAACAAAATGCGTAAAATGTTAAAGCAGATATGAGCAAACATGTTAGAGGCAAATGTTTGCTATATGTACATATGTGTACCTTAAGAGCTTTAAATAGAACAATATACTCTTGCTTAAGTTAATGTCTACAATTTAAGCATGTACATTAAATCCTAATTACACTGTGCTCGAAATTGACAATTTTTTTTAGACAAGCCGGGCACATGGCGTTTTAGCATAATTCGGGTACGCCAATGGTGCCCACCGTTTTTATAGGTTAGCTCTTGGTTTCGAGATATACCGTTATTTCGAAAATAGAGAAGATTGCACAACATATATTCGCTTAACTCAAAAACGGTTAAGTTTATTGAAATAACTAAAAAAAAATCCGCTTTTATTTTCCTTTAAGAAAAGTAAAACTTTTTTTAATATTAATTTCCTTTAAGAAAAGTAAAACTTTTTTTAATATTAGCAGTCGTTTTAGAAACTAAGGCCCTAAATTTTTAAAACGCAAACGAAACGCCAAAAATAACATTGAAAGCAAAAACAATGTTAAAAATGTGTCAACATTTTGTTGCTGTTGATATGCAGCGTTTAAGATTCAAAAATTCAACATACATTTCTATAGAAAACAACAACAAAGTTATGAAATATTTTCGATTTTGTTTTTGCTTTCAATATAACTTTTGGCATTGCGTTTTAGAAATTTGGGGCATAATTTTTTTTTTTTGAAAAAAATAATTTTTTTTATCAAAATTTCAAGTGTTTTTATCAAGAATAAAAACTGGGAATTAAGCACGAATAACAAAATCTTTTGAAATTTTGTATTCCCAAAAATTGAAATTACTTTTTGATAATTTCGAAATTTTTATTTTTTTAAGATTCATATGGCCATTTTCTCAATGTATCGACAAACTGTCTGTTACTTAATGTCAACATAAATTTATTGGACCGATAACGATTTTGGATAAAAAAAAAACATTGTTTTCAGGTGGCAACGCCACTCAAAATACATGTCAAAGTTAGGAGTCAGCTGATTGAATTTATCTGTACGGCAAATAAAAGGAAAATAAATAATTGGCAGATGAGTGCCGGTTAGCTTTGCGATAAAATCGAAGCAAATGAGACATTGAGAAAACCAAATTTCTTTAATGCGCAGTTTTTCGTTGGGAAAAACGATAATCGCCTAATGAGAAAATGGCCAATAATCTTCTTATTTTTTGCAGACATTTAAAAAAGTCGACAAATTTTAATTAATTTAAGAATTTCATAAAACGCAATACTTGTATGCGAGCGCCCCTAAAAAGTGGAGATAAGGGGAAAGTATTTCTCGACAAAATGTTAAAGACAAAAAAATAAATGAGGTCGGTCATACATTTTATCCCACTAGGAGCAAGTCCTGAGCATTTATGGGACTTTTTCTTCAATATATCTCTAGTCTGTTATGTCTAGTATGTTAGAAATAAATGATTGAGATGAAAAATAAAGTGGGGTTGGTCATACATTTGACCCATCTACGCGCTGCAGGGCCAAATTTAAGAATTTCAACCATACACATATAGAGGTTTTATAAAATTCTTAAATTTAGCCCCTGCCACGCAGAGTTATATCTTTAACTCGATCAAATTAAAACAAATGGTATTAAATTTAAATATGGGACATAATTGTGAAGCGGACAACCCAATAAAAAATGTTTGTTAGAGTTCCTTTTTACTTTGCATTACTATATACTTCTACATAGTAGATATCAATGAGTGAGGAGAATTTTCTTAAATTATTTTTTCAAACTAAATTAACACCTCATGTGCATATAAAATGTTTATATCGTAGAAAAATAAATAAATAAATAAATGAATGCAATATTTATTACCCAGTAAAAACTTCGCCCACAAAATAATGTGTTGAGTAATCAGAAAAACATGAAGGCACTACTTACATTTCTACAGAGAGAACCAATGAATTTTACAAGGGATGTCCCAAAATGAACGCATTTTAAAGTAAGTCATTATTTTTTTACTTAAATACATCCAGGAAAAAGTAGTTATAGAAGTTGTTATAGCTATAGTTATAGATGAAAGCTACTAAATAATGAGTTAAAGAAGCTATTCATTTTAAAAAAGTAAGCGAAGTTTTTACTGGGTAAAGAAATAAACACATATTCAAATATGGTTGCAATGCAACTTATGGTATAGATTTAAGACAATTAACATTCAATTACAATGTCAATGAAATAAGATAGTTACAATGTATTTTATGTTAATTTAAAATTATTATAAATTTTTGTTTTAATTCATTCAACTTAACTTAAGTTTTCATATCAATGGCAATGTTAAGTAATCATAATGGTAGTGTAAACATTGTTCAAATACTGGTATAGCAACACTTTCATGTTAATGACAATTGTCTTTTTTAATGTTTCTGTCATTAATCTAATGAATAATGGATTTTGGTTTCAATTTATTTAGGCAAATCTGTAATTACGCCCATTTAATGTTGCGTTATTTGTTTTTATCTTGCACTTGTTCACTTCAAATTTATTTTCAATCGCTTTAAATCATTTTTAATGACCTTGAAAATTATGTAAGGCATTGCGATGGCAAAACTAATGACATTTTCATAGAAAAAGCACACATGACCAACATTAAGTTGCATTTGAGCAAAAATAAAGTGAGAAAAATTGAAAAAAAAGGTTTTTAATTTTATTGTATTGCTTAATTAATAGGGTTTTGTTTTTTGTGCCTTATTCCCAATTAGAGTTTGCTAAAAACCGTAAAAATGTGAAACCGCGGTTTCGGTTTAATATGATTAAAACCGGCCGGTTTCGGTTCGGTTTCCGATTTTGAAAATATCCAAGTAAAACTACATATCTACATACCTATAATTTTTTTTAATGTAATACAATTTTTTATTTGTTTCAATTCCGGTTTTTATTAAAAAAGAAACATTTCTGTGGCCGTATGGAAAAACTAGTTAACTCCACTTTTTGGGAAAATTGAGATAACACCAAAAATAGAAAGCGTGTTTCATTTGCTATCACTCTGTCAGATCGAAATTTTGATATTTTATCTCATTTAAAAATTATTTAAAAACAAAATTCAGAAAAATACAAAATGTTTTGAAAAAACTAGATAACTCCATACATTTTTTGAAAAAACAAGTTAACTTCATAATGTCTTAAAAAACAGAGAAATAAGAAGTTTAAAACGACGTTGTTTCGAAAACTAAGAGAAAAAGAGCAAAATATAACAAATTCGGGTCACAAGCTCTTTGGGTCAAAATATTGAACCTAAAAATTGCAACTCCCGATAATATAAAGAATGCATTCTTTTTATACATATTATATCAATTCTGAAGTTCTTGATTTATAGAATACGACTGCCAAACACCCGAAATCATTTTCAGTAATAGTATTTAACCCACATGGATCTACCGTACCATATGTGGCACAGTAAATTTGAGAAAGATTTCAACTTACCCATTAATATTTTTTTGTTTTACGTACAAAAATACTAATAACTTTTTTATCCAGTTTTTTTCTTGGAATAAATCTGGAAGACAAGCAAATTTTATTAAAAAATGGAGTAACATAGTTTTTATATACGGCCACAGATTTCTTTAAATAAAAACAAATTAACTGCCCGGTCCACGATGTCGACAAGAACATTTCTTTTGTATATTTATATTGAAAACAAAAAAATTTTAGTTTTTTATTATTGTTTTCAATATAAATATGCGAAAGAAATGTTCTTGTCGACATTGTGGGCCTCGCAGTAAATTTCTTTATTTTTAAATTTAACTAAGAACATATTCATATTTTTAACACAATACGATATTTAATACTAATACAATTTTAATATTATAAAATTATATTCTCTGGAACCTTTGACGATCTTCTCAATGTTAAATGCTCATCAACCGGAGAATTGAGAATTGAAATTAAATTAATAATAAATCGTATGAAATGGCACTTACCTTAAAAAAACACAATTGAAAAAGTAACAGTCGATTAAACAATATTTTTTCCGTGGATTTTGACATTTTTTTGCACGTACGTGTAACTATTATGTTTTTTTAGAGAACATCAACAGACAAAGTAGAAGCCTAAGACAGTGGTTTTGGTCAGCTAAACTAAAAACGATTTTATTACGAAGTTTATTATAAAAATTTAACGAACACCTTTTGTTTAAAATTTTAATATTTATTGAAATAAAATAAACCACAAACTCAATAGCTGTTTTCAATTTCAACCTATGTTAAACCGAGTATAACGTTAATCCACGTCCCACAAACTGCCTATGAATTCATAAAATCTTTTTAATTAAGTATTTGCATAAAAACAGACAAAAACTCGGCTTGATATATAAGCATAAAAGGAAAAAAAATAGTGTTTGGAAAAACTGGATAACTCCATCTTTTCGTAAAAAAACGGGTAAATTAACGTGCTGAGCCAAATAGTTAATGTTTTCCCACAAATCATTACTTAAGTTGTCTTAATTCCCTAAAATATGAATATAATTTGAGAAAAACAAGTAAGAAAGTATATTCGGTCAAGCCCGACCATATGATACCCTACACCACAGTATTTAAAAGCACATCATGCTTATGTGTCCATGTATATATGGATTTATCTATGTTTATAAACTTCATGAAAATCGGTTTGAAAGTTTGTGAGAGGCAGAAATTGCCCCCTGCCTCCCCTTGTGGTCCTATTTTTTAAAAACTGTATAGCTAATGTGCCCCTATAGATATGGATCTATCTATGTTTTAAATTTCATTAAAATCGGGTTGAGAGGCAGAAATTGCCCCTATCTCCCCTCGTGGTCCGATTTTTTTAAAAATTTATACATTTTGTGTCCATATAGATATGGTTTTATATATGTTTTAAATTTCATTAAAATCGGTTTGATCGTTTCTAAGAGGAATCAATTTCCCCCTATCTTCCCTCGTGGTCCTACGATTTGGCCCATTGTCAATAGGCTTGGTCCCTGTGCCAATAAGAACCTGTGACCCAAATTTTATCAAATTATATCCAAAATTGCGACCTGTACTTTGCGCACAAGGTTACATGGACAGCCAGCCAGCCTGCCAGCCGGACGGACATCGTTAGTTCGACTAAGAAAGTGATTCTGAGTAGATCGGTTTACTTTAAGGTGGGTCTAGGACCACTATTTTAAGGTAAAACACACATCAGCACAAATGCATAATACCCTCTCCACTGTTGTGGTGTGGGTATAAAAATTTTTTCGAAAAAACTAGATAACTCCACTTTTCGAAAAAACAAGATAACTGACACTGATTTTCGGTTTTAATGTCCAAAAATTAGTTTAATGGAACCAGAAATCTTTAACATTATTTAAAATTATGTTTTGTTAAGTGCGCATGCATAATAACATAAATTCATATGAAATAATTAGCGAACTATATTTAAAACTTAAAGTGTGTTTTTCTCGTGTTTTAAAAAAATGGAGTTATATCTAGTTTTTCCATACGGCCACAGATTTGTTCTTCTTAGAACATATTTTAAATTTAAAGAATTTTGAAATACCTTGAAATTACTAAAGGTTTTATGATACTTGCTATTTTTTGTATTGGATTTTTTTAGGATTGACTGAATGAAACAACAAATGCGAGAAAGAAAAAGAAATACAATATGTAAACAAACCCTTTTTTCTGATTGACATTTCTCATGTAAATTTTTTTCTTTGACTAATACAAAAAAAAATGGCAAAAGCTTGGGCAGATGAAACTATTTTGTTTTTGATAAACGAATTGGAGCACGTGCCCTTCATATGGGATTTCAAATCATAAATTTTCAATTAAAGAATATACCACGATGTAATTCGTAATATTTTTCATTATTCGCATTAAATTTTATTGTATTTAAAAAAAAATTGTTTGTGATTCCAAAATAAAATGTAAACAAAACAAACAATATTGCCCACGTTTTTTTCCACAAAACCCCGTCAAAAAAGCTAAAAAAGCAAAAAAAAGTTAAAAAACGCTACTTTTGATCAAAAACTAAAAAAAAAGTGGCAACAGTGCTAACTTTTAATCTGGAAATGTAAATTTTAAGTTAAAAATTTTTATATTTTTTTTGACAGTCTTATGGCCATTTTCTCATTAGGCAATTATCTTTTTTCCCAACGAAAAACTGCACATTAAAGAAATTTGGTTTTCTCAATGTCTCATTTGCTTCGATTTTATCGCAAAGCTAACCGGCACTCATCTGCCAATTATTTATTTTCCTTTTATTTGCCGTACAGATAAATTCAATCAGCTGACTCCCAACTTTTACATGTATTTTGAGTGGCGTTGCCAGCTGAAAACAATGTTTTTTGTCGGTTTATTGAGAAACCCAAAATCGTTAACAGACAGTTTATCGGTCCAATAAATTTATGTTGACATTAAGTAACAGGCAGTTTGTCGATACATTGAGAAAATGGCCATTAGATTATTTATCGATAACACATGTATATTTCAAGATTTATTATGATATAATCATACTCTTTACACTTAGACAGTTTTCCTATGCAAATATATTTTCACTGTTCTCCAAGATAGAAAAAATACAAAAAATAGCAAGTATCATAACACCTTAAGTTTTTTTTTTTTTAATGAAATACGAGTATAATGTATAATTTGCAATTTCTTTTAGCATAAATATATATTTAAAGTAAAAGCTAAAACCAAGGATTGTTGTTCGGTTTTCAAGGTTTCGTTAAAACCGAACAGCAATCCCTATTCCCAATGTTTCATTTTTGATAAATACATTGAAATTTTTGGTGGAGGCTAAGATAAATAGTTCCTATGCGCATTTCACTGGTTGCTTAGGCTAGAAAAGCTATTAATAATAACATTATGCAAATAAAACTGCAGAGTGAATGAGAATTGCAAAATATTTGTAGCTTTTCTAAAATCTTTGGAAAAGGTTTCCTGATGATCTGGCCTAAGCAACCAATAAAATGCGCATAGAAGCTTCTTTCCCTCAACAACAAATTTCAGTGTATTTATCAAAAATTAAAAATTGGGAAATTAGAACGTTATACAAAAATCTTATCAACAGGGTAAGTTTTTTATGGCATATGGCATTTTTTGCCATTTCTTCAATTATTTGGGAAAAAGCCATTTTTGGTTCAGCTTGCCAAAAAATGCCTTTTTTCAGGGACCGTAAATAACAGTTATCCGGAAAATTTAAACGTAAAAACTCTTCATGTTAGAGCCAACGGAGACTTATGGTGTCATATATCAATAGATTCGCTCTGACGAGCTCTTTCAGAATCTGTGGTGAAAAACTAAAAAAAAACGAAATTCCGCAATAAAATTTACTTTAAGAAAGTTGAACTTTTCTCTTTATGTTGGCTTTGGTTTTTGAGATATACCGTTATTTCGAAAATTAAGGAGGTTGCACAACATATATTCGCGCAACTCAAAAACGCTTTAGCTTATTGAAAAACTTAAAAAAAACCCAAATTCCGCAATAAAATTAACTTTAAGAAAGTTAAAACTTTTTTCTTTATGTTGGCTTTGGTTTTTGAGATATACCGTTATTTCGACAATTAAGGAGGTTTCACAACGTATATTCGCGTTACTCAAAAACGCTTTAGTTTATTGAAAAACTAAAAAAAAACCGAAATTCCGCAATAAAATTTACTTTAAGAATGTTAAAACTTTTTTCTTCATATTGGCTTTGGTTTTCGAGATATACCGTTATTTCGAAAATTAAGGAGGTTGCACAACATATATTCGCGCAACTCAAAAACGCTTTAGCTTATTGAAAAACTTAAAAAAAAACCCAAATTCCGCAATAAAATTAACTTTAAGAAAGTTAAAACTTTTTTCTTTTTGTTGGCTTTGGTTTTTGAGATATACCGTTATTTCGAAAATTAAGGAGGTTGCACAACATATCGCACCTGTTCATCAAAAGTAACACAACTCAAAAAATTCTATTTTCCACTTTTTTGAAGGAAACAGTGTATGATTACCATATCTAACGACTGTAAAGTTTTTGGTATTCTATTTGTAATATTTCATGAGAGAAATGCCTTTATGTCTTTCTTTGCGTACTCATATTGTTTGTTTTGATTCAATTAAAGAGTTGTAATTTTAGTTGCGTTGAAGTGTTCAAGGGTTATGGTGCTCAAATGAATCAGCGATACAGTTTCGAGTTGTGATTGTTTTCATGTTAAAAATCTGTTTATCAATAGCTGTTGATTTTGGGTTGTGATAAGCATAACTTGAAATAATATTGACATGTAGATCAAAAAATTTCATGAAAACTGTATTAAATCAAAAATCCGTAATAATTTCGGAAAAAGGAAGAAGAGAAATAAATTTTGTGATTTTATTGAAATATTAGTGAGTTTCCTTTATAACATTATATTTGTTTATAACAATAATTCCATCATATTGGCGGAATTAGTTTTTTGCCTCTACTGAAAACTTGTAAATTTTGAGTTGTGTTACTTTTGATCAACAGGTGCGATATGTTCGCGTAACTCAAAAACGCTTGGCACACTTGAAGTACTTTCTCTGCGGAAGATCGTAACGAAGCCATATTTTTGATTTTCGGCTTTTCAACTAGTATAACTATAAAGATCTGATAGAAAAGATGTTATTTTTTATAATATGGGGAATTTTGGGCCCCACCCGGCACGGCTAAGCACCGTCGGATTGAGCTGAAAAATTAGATCATGATTTCTTACACCAAACCTCATATTTTAAGCAGTGCAAACAATTAAATTAAAAAAAAAAAAGTCCCATACAAGATGCGACCAGTCTAGTAAGTAGTTACCTGCAAACACCGTTAAGTGAAAAAAAATCTGTAAAAGTCACCATTTTATTTGTTTTTTAAAATGCTTTCCTAAGCCATTATCAACCTCGTACAAAACTCCGTAAGTTACGCGCATTTTCTGGCTATTTATCCAATACTGCTGCAAAACTCGCTATCTGACTTGGCATTTAAATTTAAAAAAAAAACTGTTTTAATCGATTTCTCAGAATTTTGTTTTTTAACGTAGCCGTGTTTGAAGGTGGAATACTGATATTTTAATGAAAATGAGACGCATAAATTTATTGACAACCTTTCTCCATCTGAAGTATTAGCGTTAAAATTTAAGTGTGTTTTCCATTTATTAAACTGTTTTATTCGATAACAGTAGATGATTTATTTTTGAAAATTTTAAGAAACATGCTATTTATTGTACTACACAACTAAATAAAAACCTTAATAAAATTAATGTTTCTTAATAACAACACGTTTTTTTTGCCAGTTTTGCCATTTTGTGCCATTTTTCACGTGTGTGAAGATAAATATGAAAAGTTAAATATGTTTTTAAAAAATATCGCATGCGATAAAAAATATTTTAAAAAAATATCGCATGCGTATTATAAAGAAAATACGATAGAAAAGATGTTATTTTTTATAATATGGGGAATTTTGGGCCCCACCCGGCACGGCTAAGCACCGTCGGATTGAGCTGAAAAATTAGATCATGATTTCTTACACCAAACCTCATATTTTAAGCAGTGCAAACAATTAAATTAAAAAAAAAAAGTCCCATACAAGATGCGACCAGTCTAGTAAGTAGTTACCTGCAAACACCTTTAAGTGAAAAAAAATCTGTAAAAGTCACCATTTTATTTGTTTTTTAAAATGCTTTCCTAAGCCATTATCAACCTCGTACAAAACTCCGTAAGTTACGCGCATTTTCTGGCTATTTATCCAATACTGCTGCAAAACTCGCTATCTGACTTGGCATTTAAATTTAAAAAAATTTTTTTTAAAAAAAAATTTAACTTTTCATATTTATCTTCACACACGTCATTTTTCGTGCCATTTATTATACTTTTTCATACCATTTTTCGTGCCATGTTAAACTTGCCCTGCTTATTAAAAATTAATTTTGAATTCCCGAAAATAACTTTGATAACAAACACTTAAGTTTTATTTGGAACGTTATCAAAGCTTAAGCAAAATAATAACAGTGAGTTTATCATTTCTTACAATCCCCAAGGGTTGTGAACTATTGTAATCAAAAAGCGCCGTGCATCCAATCAAGAAGCGCTAAATAAAATTTAAATAAGAAACTTAAAGATATTCACGAAAAATTTTAAAACAAAAAAATTAATTACATGTTTTTATTATTCGTACGGAATAATTGTCTATGTAGTTGCTGTTATGTTTTTTGCTTTTTCGCAAGAGCTTTGTCATGAATGCCGTTAATTATATCTAAAAGAATTTAGCTTAATTAATTATTAAAAAATTTTATTTTAACAAAGCTTTTTTTGATATTTGAGGGAAATTTAAATAATATGATACCAAATGAGGGGCTGAAACCACAAGGCGTGTAAGTGCCTTTTTCTAAAATTGAAATTACCTTTGGAATAATAGGTGAAGTTGTTCAGCGCACAAGAGGTGAATGTAGGATTCTCATCCGGACGCTAGATATAGTAAACAATTTAAGCACTTGACATTAAAATACCTACTTCGCTTGGAGCACAAGCGAAACAACAATCGCTTTTGTCTCATTATTTAACATAAGTCACTTGAAACCCTTGTGCTTTAAGCCCCTCAAATATAAAATAAAATAATATCAGAAATGATTTATCGTCAGGCGGTTACTGGTGTTCACAAGGAACAAACATTTTTTTTAACGATAAAAAATATTTGCATTAATTTTAAATATACGGTCATGTTCTAGGAAACGAAATGAAGTGGATCTAAAATGGAGACAATTTAAAAAACGACCCTGTACAGAAAGTTCATAAAAATATTCCATTTTATCTATATAATTTTTTTAGAACCATTTATCTTTTAAAAAAACATCTCTTAAAACCAGAAAAAACCACGGTCAATTTGTAAATAAGTAAACCTTTAATCTCGTATGTTTTCAGTTTCACTTCATTTCGATTTCTAGAACATGCCTGATAAACAGCACGATAGCTTTTTTGTTAAAAATAAAGTAGGTCGCCACGTTGGTTTTCTAGTGAAAGTGAAAGTTCTTACAACTTGTTGCACAAAATATGAAATGTAATTAATATTTAACTTCAATAATACACTACCCTATTTTGTGCCCCATATACCATTTATTAAGCCAAGGGATGTAAAAAGCCATATACGCACACAATGGCCATTGTGGCTTTGTAATGACGTCAGAGCCACATCTGTATGTGGATTTTCTTAAGACTTATAATTATATTTTTTTAAGTGACCTACTTGAATGCCAACATATTGGTTTAAGTACCCTGCAAATAAAATTGGACCACCTGATCCATTTTGATAAAATGGACTACTCCATGGACTGGTCCGATGTAATGCAAGCATGGACCATGTCATTGTTAAAAAGTGTTTGTAGTGAGACGACATGCTTTCGTTTTTAAACGACTTCAAAACTAATCCTCTTGAGTATACCATGGAGTAGTTTTAAAACTACTCTTAAGTGGTCCAAAGGTGGGTTGTATGGTCCTCTCCAAGGACATCGTAATGTTAAATAGACCAGGTTTTTTCCATACGTTTGGGTTAGTTTTGGACTAGTCCTGGTCCCTTGTGGGCTACTCTTTACAAGCGTGTTTGGACTGGTCCTATTATTTGCAGGGTAAGCACAAACAAGCAGTGATGCCAAATTAGTGCTTTTGGCACTATTTATGTTGCTTTTTAATGCCTCAAAACGCCAAAATTTTCGTTAGTGCCTTTAGTGCTTTTTACAATTTTTATTTTTTTCTCTAACATTTTTTAAAACTTCGATTATAAAGAGGATGATAAAGATAAGATTTGCTATTTGGAGTAAAATTTTGAGAAGGCCTGTAAAGAATTTAAGATTTCAAATGATAAAATGAAAGTACAAAAGAAAGTTGCTTTCGTTTTAGCAAAAACTTTCTTTACGACGTTAGAGCTAGGCTTCCTAGCAATTTGGAAATTTTACAAAACGTTGCACTTTTTAGCGATGACAACATATTTAGTAATCGTAATAAAAACGATGTATTTGTTTTCGGTAAACATTTTTTTAAAGATGTAGACACTGTTTCACAAATAAAAAATGGCTTGGAAAATATAAGGAATTGTGAATGGAAAAATAAACAAAGATTATGAGACTCATAACCTCAAAATTCAATTGAAAAAAAATCGCATTTAATTAACAGCAACAAATACACTCGCTTGCGGTCATACAATGAAATTTCCTCAACCGCAAATATTCGCTGCTGGTTTGCAGTCATTCAAATAACGCACATCGCGCTTTGTTATTTATACAATCGTTAGATTCGTTTTTTAATAAAGATGTTTTTGTGTTCGGTTCGAAAATGATTGTTTTGGTACAGAAAAAAAAAATACAAACAAAAAAGCCAGAAATCAAGCAATCTTACTCATGGATTTATTCAGCATTAACTATGTAGTACAAGAAAAAAAATTGAAATCAAACTAAACACACATACATATGTAGGTACACACAATTTCCATAGAAACAGACTTTTTTTTTCATTTTAAAAAGTACAGTAGTAGTAGTAGTAGTAGGTATGTACAATGTATTTTTGTTATTGTTGTTTTTATTGTTGTTAATTTGGAAAAAGCGTCTCATCGAGTGGTTTATTGTTGTTGTAAATGTAAACAAAAGTATAAGAATGTGTTCTTCTGAATTTACTCAGTTGTGTTATATTGCGTAAGCAACAAAAATGCAAATAAAGCACTTTCAATAAAAAACGAATAAATGCAAAAATAAAATGTGTACGAAAGGATGTAAAAATTACCAACGTTGAACTTTGTTCTGCATGTATAGAGTTATTGTAAATTTTAGCGTATGAATAAATGCACAAAAATAGTGAGTTTTGAGGTTCTCTGTTATGAGTCATGTAGAAAACACGTTTTGAAAAATTAAAAAACATATAGTAGGAAACCTTACAAAAGAACGCAAAGGCTTTAAAAACGAAAAAAGAGCCGCAACTTTGTACAAGCAAAATGGTAAAGAAATAAAAAACAGCTGACAGAAAATGTTTTTATAACGAGCGTTGTGTAACCTGGCATTTTTCATGCGCTTTAGTTTTCAAACGCACGACACTCGTCTCCAAATAACCGCATGTTGTGCACTTCTACCTCTAGTGCTATTCACCCTTATTGTATTTGGCGTATTTAAGATACGCCTACGACAGTTTGGTAATAGATTAAAGAAAAAAAATTCACGTTCTCTTTAATCTATTACCAAACAGTCGTAGGCGTATTTTAAATGCGCCAAACACAATAAGGGTGATTGTAAAAAGGTTTGACTAAGTATCAGAGTGCAAACATACATGTTTTTTCTATTGTACGCCGTATGTGTGTTCTTAATTCAGAAAAGTACATAGGTTAAAATAATAGGATATTATCATACGACAATTGTTTTATTAAACTTTGCACGATTTTAATTAAGATTTATTTAAACGATAAAATATAAGTTTTTTTTTTATCAAAATATGGGCTGTCATTAAGCTTTATAAACAATGGTCGGTCATTGCAAGTTTTCGGTAATTGCAACAGGCCAGATTTTTTCGAGCTACGAAAATCAAGCTCGAACTGTATTACTTTAAAACTGTTTTATGGCCAATTCAAACTCAGCTGATGATGATCCAAATGATTTGGATGATATTTTTTTTACTAATGATATTAATACATTTAAAAATATTTGTATACAAATGTTAATATATTTATTATTTAATTTTAATTTAAAATGGTCCCACATCAACGCTGTAGCCTTTTTTTTAATTTTGGAGGTATTTAATATTCGGCACAGCCGATTGCAACTTATTTTGTGTTTAATTAAATTTAAAAATATGGCTTAGTGCTTCTTTAAGCTTTTTTTTTGTTCGAAATAATGCTTTTTAGTGCTTTTTTTAAATGTTATAGTGTTTTTTGCTCTCAAAAAGTTAGCATCATTGCAAACAAGAAACAACATAATGTTGTGATCAGCCGCACGTAACAAACATGTTTTAATCTTCATTGTTTGAACAGATTTTTACAAATTTTAAGTTTGCAAAAGTACCAAGAATGCCACATGCCTAGATAAGTTAATTGGTGCCTCCTGAATACGAAAAACGCTGTAATTTTTTTCCTAAGTACCGTTTTTTAGATAACGGTACTTTTGTGTTTTTCGGTGTATGGTCCCAATCAAACCCTTATGGAGCCCAGCCGAAAAGACCGATCGAAACAAGTGGCACATCGTTGGAAAGATAATGCCTTTTCCGTCGATATGCTGAAAATTTCTATCTGATAAGAAATGGCTGAGTTATGGCACATCAAAGTTCAAAATTTGGCAATTTTTTAAGTTTTTTTTTCAAAATTTTTCATTTTTATTTCTTTTTTTTTCTACGTTATATTAAATATCTGGAATGTTTTATTTTTTAACCAAATAGTATATTTAATTACCAACATTTTAAGCGTTATTTTTAAAAATTTTTTTTAAATACGTTAAAACTGATGGTTAAAATTTGGTTAAAAAATAAAACATTCCACATATTTATATAACGTAGAAAAAAACGAAATAAAAATAAAAAATTTGGAAAAAAGCGTAAAAAATAGGCAAATTTTGAACTTTGATGTGCTAAAACTCAGCCATTTCTTATCAGATAGACATTTTCAGCATATCGACGGAAAAAGGCATTCGATTATCTTTCCAACGATGTGCGACTTGTTTCGATCGGACTTTCGGTTGGGCCCCACAAGGGTTTAAGTGGGACCATACACCGAAAAACACAAAAGTACCGTAATCTAAAAAACGGAACTTAGGAAAAAAAATTACAGCGTTTTTCGTGTTCAAGAGGTCCCAATTAACTTATCTAGGCATGTGGCGTTCTTGGTATTTTCTGGCTGTAAGCCAGTGTAGCAAAACAATTAACGTACCCAGCAAAAACTTTACTTACAATCCTACTTTTAATGACTTCAAGAATTCATTACTTTGTAGCTTTATTCGCCACTTTTTGGATTATTAGTTATATATTAAATAATAACTTTATTATTATATCTTAAATATACAGAAAAATTTAAATTTTCATTATGACAATAAAAATGTCATTATAGTCAAAAAACATAGTTTTTTAATACAAAAACTACACTGCCCCGATAGACTAGCTGGTAGCGAGCTAGTCTATCAGCACCGAGGTTGCGCGATCAAATCCCGCCAGAGACAGAAAAAAAAAATAAATAAAATAAGAAAAAAAAAAATTAAATTAAAAAAAATTAAAAAAAAAAATTAAAAAAAAAAAGATTTTACGTTATTGACTTTGTGTAACTTTATATTTTTATAAAAATTTTAAGTATAAAAAAATCATTATTTTTTAGATTATAATAGGCTAAATAATAAAGAATTACTTTTGGGACATCTCGAACAAAAATAAGTACTTTTTCTAGTAGAAAAGTAAGTAGTTGGCTCGTCAAATTCTCATTATTTTTCTGCTTATTTTGTAAGCAAAGTTTTTGCTGGGTATGAAGCAAAACAAGAGAGCCAGCCCATTAATTACATAAAATTAATATCGAGCCCTAGTCGCGAAAATATCGTAAGCGACATCATTTTAAATTTTCGTTTTTTTTAAATAAAATGTCGTGGTCACATTAGGTGCCGTTACGATTTTATAGCCGGATTCAATGTTATGACCAACCCTACTTTATTTTTCATCTCTATAATTTTTTTCTAACCCGCTATCTCCATTCCTTAAAGCGGATCCCATACAACATTTTCTACACCCAAATAAAAAACATGGTTGTGGTAAACATATTCTAAGAGCAACATATTATGCTAAGATTCATGATTGTAGTCACCATATTAAGGCTTTTATTGAATCATATTATGGCTAAATATATTCGTAATATTACATCATAATATTTTTCCCTTTATCATATTATTATTCTTTTAATCATAATATGTTAAGAAGGAATCATATTATTGTCATGTTAATCATAATAAGTTAAGAAGCAATCATATTATTATCATGTTAATCATAATAAGTTAAGAAACTAATTATATTATTGTCATGTTTATCATAATAAGCTAAGAAGTAATGATATTATCATCATGTTAATCAAAATAAATTTAGAAGCAATCATAGTATGATACAGGTCCTTTAATAACTGTCATAACAATACAAAATAAATTAAAATTTTTATGCATCGAATTTTTGTTTTGTGACTTTTTACAATTTTTCTTGATATAAATAAAATAGCGGAGTTCAAGATTTGGCTTGCAAAACAGTAAATGCAAAATATCGTAACACTTTGATAAAATAAAACGAGATCTCTGCGTGTTTTGTTGTTGGATATTACTCCGATATTTTAAAAATAAATCCCTGTGTATTTTGGTGTTGGATTTTACTACGATATTTTACACTATTACATCACTAATACTGAACTCCGCTAATATTTTAATTTCTTTAAATTTATTATTTTTTATGGAAATTTATCTTGTTTAACCGCTTACATATAAAACAAACGACACAACTGATTCAAAATTATTTTACAAATGCAGCTAGCATAATATTATTAGAGTAAAAATAGTTTGATTGCATCTTTAACATAATATGATAAATGTATAGCAAGTTATCATTTCATGGCTATTATATATCATGATATGGTTGTGAGTAATATAATATGTTTTGAAAGTTATCATAATTTAGTTGATAGAAAAATAATTATTTTTTGGTCAACAATACTCAAATTTATAATCGCGATAAACATTAATATGTTTACAGTATCTATTATATTGTTAATATGAAATAAAAATAGAAATTTTTTATGTACCACAACAATATATTGTTACAATAAACATAGTGCTGTTGCCGTAACCATGCCCAATAATATTTTTCTCTGCGTGTACAGACTAGAAATATATTAAAGAAAAATGCCCATATCTGCATAGGAGTCCTTAACATTTTCTCAAAACAAACTTGCCGTTTAACTCCGTCCTTTAAGGAGCTCCCATACAAGTATGGCGTTTTATGAAATTCTAAGTTTCATTAAAATTGTTCTTCTTTTGTAAATAAAAATAAAGCTTGTTTTGTTTGGAACTTTATATACGTTTAGAAAAAATTACAAAGCATAGCTGCAATTCCAAAAAAGATTTCATTCTGGGGAACCGCAAATATCAATCCAGGAAGATACAAAGTTTTAAGTGTCCGACCAAAGCCACTTTTTTAGGCCGATGCTGATCCGAAGTTCGGCCTAATTGGATAAATTCGGCCGAACCGAAGCCGATGCTCAACTTTACTTATACAAACTCACAACAAGTATAAACCTCGAACCCATTTATTTTTAAACATTTTTTCATTATTTTCTTCCACTGCAATGTGAGGAATTAAGTCTTGCATTTTCCATATAGAAACTTAAGTAGTGTGTTTATGCCGCTACCAATACACTTTTTCCATACAAAGTTGGGAGCATGCCTGGATGGGAGTACGTAATCAATTCTAAAATTGGAAATATGTTGTAATTGAATCCCTACAAAATAAGATTCATGCCTGGATGGGAGTATGTATACATTGCTAATAAGAAGTGTGATTCAAATATACATTTGAATCCATACAAAATTAGATTCATGCTTTTGACATTATTTATAAAAATATTTAACCATATTAAAATATCCCTACAGTAGCAAATACGAATAGGATAAAAGGGACATGACGTGTAAAGAAAGTTGTTTATTTAGGAGGTGTGACATTTTTGTTAGTTGTGAAATTTCTTCGTGTACGTGTCAGTCTTGAAGATTTTAAAAATTTTGTGAGGGATGAAGATTTTACTTGTGCGTTTTCGTATTAAAGATAAAACTGATCGTGGAATAATTATTTTTAGTTGTTTCAGTTTTTATGTGTGTTTAGAATAGTTAATGAATTTGTTGCATAGGTTTTCTAGTGACTTTTTATATACATACATCGGTAGGCTTGTGGGATAGTGAGCTAGTCTATTAGTATAAGGGTTGCATATTTGATTATCACCAGAGACTCTGGTCTGTTTCACTACAACGGACTAAGTGGCTAAGTAACTATTTAGATTCATGCTTTTGACATTATTTATAAAAATATTTAACCATATTAAAATATCCCTACAGTAGCAAATACGAATAGGATAAAAGGGACATGACGTGTAAAGAAAGTTGTTTATTTAGGAGGTGTGACATTTTTGTTAGTTGTGAAATTTTTTCGTGTACGTGAAGATTTTAAAAATTTTGTGAGGGATGAAGATTTTACTTGTGCGTTTTCGTATTAAAGATAAAACTGATCGTGGAATAATTATTTTTAGTTGTTTCAGTTTTTATGTGTGTTTAGATAGTTAATGAATTTGTTGCATAGGTTTTCTAGTGACTTTTTATATACATACATCGGTAGGCTTGTGGGATAGTGAGCTAGTCTATTAGTATAAGGGTTGCATATTTGATTATCACCAGAGACTCTGGTCTGTTTCACTACAACGGACTAAGTGGCTAAGTAACTATTTAGATTCATGCTTTTGACATTATTTATAAAAATATTTAACCATATTAAAATATCCCTACAGTAGCAAATACGAATAGGATAAAAGGGACATGACGTGTAAAGAAAGTTGTTTATTTAGGAGGTGTGACATTTTTGTTAGTTGTGAAATTTTTTCGTGTACGTGAAGATTTTAAAAATTTTGTGAGGGATGAAGATTTTACTTGTGCGTTTTCGTATTAAAGATAAAACTGATCGTGGAATAGTTATTTTTTTAGTTTTTTTCAGTTTTTGTGTGTGCTTAGAATAGTTTGTGACTTTTCTGCATCGATTTTCTAGTGACTTTTTGCTTTGAATGCCTCGGTAGGCTTGTGAGATCAACCACTTTTTTATATCAACAGCAACCGGCTGCACATTACTTTTAATTACATTTAACAAATAGAAGAGATAGAATAGAAGGTGTTGTCATTTTTGGGTTTTGTTAATCTTAAATAGAATTATATATATATATATATTTTTTTTTGCGCAGATTTGATTATCACAAGAGACTCTGGTCTGTTTCACTACAACGGACTAAAGGTCAAAGTAACTATTAATCGGTTAATTAAGTTAGCATATAATTTTTGTTGATAACACTTAATAAGCATTTTCTAAAAACATTTGCAGATAGTTTCACTATTACACAATGTTTATCACCTTTAATTTTTTTTTTAGTTTGATATTCTACATTGAAGGTTTAACGAAGAATTTTGCTATAGGTTGATACTGTACAGTACCAGGTTGATACTCTACATCTTCAGTTTAATGAAGAACTTTTCTATGGTTTGACACTCTACAATGACAGTTTAATTAAAAATTTAGTTCAATCTATGCTTATGATAGTGTTGTTTTGTGAGGAATGATAATTTTTTTGCTTGCGAATATTCATATTGACGATTTACTTAGGCTTTTTCTAATCATATGTGTGTTTATGCAATCGACAAATGGGGAAAGGTATATAGAACTGATCACGGAATAATTATTTTTTAGTTTTTTTTTGCGTGTGTTTAGGATAGTAGCGTTATCTATTATGACTTTGCTGCATCGGTTTTCTAGCAAGTTTTTGTATACGTGCCTTGGTAGGCTTGTGGATAGTGAACTAGTCTATCAGTATAAGGGGTGTAGATTTGATTATCACAAGAGACTCTAGTCTGTTTCACTACAACGGATTAAAGGTATAAGTAACTATTGATCGGTTATATGTGAGATGTGTATATGCGCGACTGATACCGGCTTTTCATGTGAAAAGTGGGAATCCAACCACTTTTTTTATATCAACAGCAACCGGCTGCACATTAGTTTTAATTACATTTAACAAATAGAAGGAGTTGTCATTTTTGGGTTTTGTTAATCTTAAATAGAATTATATATTTTTTGTTTTTTTTTTTTTGTTTTTTTTTGCTTTGAATGCCTCAGTAGGTTTGTGGGTAGTGAGCTAGTCTATCAATATGAAGATTGCAGATTTGACTATCACAAGAGACTCTGGTCTGTTTCACTACAACGAACTAAATATCTAACTAACTATTGATCGGTTAATTAAGTTAACATATAATTTTTGTTGATAACACTTAAAAAACATTTTCTAAAAACATTTACAGATAGTTTCACTATTACTCAATGTTTATAACCTTTTTTTTTCTAGTTTGATACTCTATAATATAAGTTTAATGAAGAATTTTTCTATGGTTTGATACTCTACAATGACAGTATAGTTAAGAATTTAGTTCAATCCATGGATACACTTCATACAGTTAATAATTATACATTATACATAAAATACAATAAAATTTCCATTTTATTAACCATAGTACATGGTTTATTAATTGTTTTGATAATATTTAATAAAAGTTTATGTATAGTATAAACTTGAAGTCGACTATACCAATAGAATATTAAATGTTACTGAAAAAAGGAAATCATATTACAAAATAAATTAAGATGATCTAAAAAGAGTATTGCATAGGAGTTTTGAATATTTAATAAGGAAATATCTATTATATCTGCTTATAATTATCAGTTAGGAATTTAAAGATAACAAATTTGTTTTATAATTATTACAGCTTTATATGTTTTTTTTTCTAGTTTATTAACCATACATTATCATACCATACCATTATAATCCATAGAATATAAAACAATTTAAAATAGTTAAATCCGCAAAAGAAAATTGCAAACTTTATTTATTTATGTAAAACCTTACTCCATTAATCATTTATTTATACTTTATATATACTAATACCATGAAATGAATAGCTCAATAACCATATTATATGGTTTATTTAATGTTTTTGTATACCGTTTTGTAAATCCTATAATTTGTTTTCCTATTATTTCCCTTCTATATTTAATATTTATACACTTTCATACATCCTTAAATATACATTCTGTTTTAAGCATTTCTACTATACATATATAAAAATTTTTTCTTATACTAACATTCTATATTTAATCTTAGTATTATGATCTTACTCTTGATTTTAATCATAGTCTTAGTGTTGATCTTAGTAGTAGTCTTTTGGTCTTGGTTTTATAGTTTCGGATTTCGATCTTGTTTTTTTTTTAAAAAAGACTTGCAACATTACTCTTGTATTACTCTTGCGTGCTGCTTTGTTTACGTTTTCTTAGACTGAATACATATCTGGAAATTTAAAATTTCTTTAATTACACATAAAAAATCTATCTACTGTTATACGAATGCGTTGAACTTAGTGTTTTCAATTGAAATATTAAACTTCGATTTTAAACAGACATATGCATCTTTAATTTTATATAGGAAATTAATACTCGGTACTTGCGACAACCTCGAAACTTGCACCGACCCCAGTTTTCATTACGTGCAAGAATCGAGTTTCTACTATACTTCATTCTCATCAAACTAATCACACAAGGCGATTTTAAAAAAATCCATAATAATCCTTTCCATTTTATCAAATCTATCCATTATATTATTATTTTAATTTTAACAATTCTTATAAATTCTATTCAGTTCTCACATAATTTTATTCATTCTATATACAACCTTAACCAGTAACTCATATTTATATATACAGTTTTTTTAAACTGCTTTTAAAAACATATTTTGATTTTTACTTGTCTACTATATTAAAAAATAATCTATAAACTTAAATGAAAATTTAGGTTTATATTAAGTAATTTGATTGTACGCTGAGATACGCTAATGGGTTTTCTACCTTAAATTTATATATTGGATAGAAAGTTACATCTGAATGTAGTGTTTCGGTAAGAATGTCTCTATATTGCTTTAAATCAGGTTTCTTATAATACAAAGTTTTTGAATGAAATATTAACAATCCTAATGTTAATTTCAATCTAATTTCATTTAAATCATATATATACATAAATATATATTAATTTGTTAGAATCAAACCATCAATTACCATCATGATCTTATTAATACCAAATATATATTTTTTTTTTCATTATTTTTATTAGTCGCTAAAAACTTTATATTCTAATATGTAGAAGATGCATATGATTTTGGATTTCTCCTTCATTTTAAAATTGTTTGATTTTAAAATTTTCGTATTAGTTATTTCAACCTTTTCATTATCATTATGCTCATTATCATAATCATCATAATTAAGATCAGTTATATTCTTTGCTCATTAAAAACAACAATTCTATTATCTAATGTTTTTTTTCTAGTTTGCTACTCTATAATATTAGTTTAATGAAGAGTTTTTCTATACCACGAAATGACTAGTTTAATGACCATATTATATGGTTTATTTAATGTTTTTGCATACAGTTTTGTAATTCCTATAATTTGTTTTCCTTTTATTTCCCCTTCTATACTTAATATTTATATACCTCCATACATCCTTAAATATACATTCTGTTTTAAGCATTTCTATACTATACATATATATAAATTTTTTCCATTACTAACATTCCTATATTTAGTCTTAATCTTATGATCTTAGTCTTGATTTAAATCTTAATCTTAGTGTTAATCTTGATAGTAGCCTTTTGGTCTTATAGTTTCGGATCTCGATCTTAGTTTTTGTATAGACATCTCATTTACAAACCTATAACTTCAATATCATCAAACCTATCACACAAGACGATTGTCTTCTGTTTTTTCAAGAAAATCCATACTAATCCTTTCCATTTTATCAACTCTATCCATTATATTATTATTTTAATTTTAACAAATCTTATAAATTATATTCAGTTTTCACATTATTTTATTCATTGTATATACAACCTTAACCATTATCTCATATTTATATATACAGTTTTTCAAACCACTTTTAAAAACATAGTTTGATTTTAACTTGTCTACTATATTAAAAAATAAACCATAAACTTAAATGAAAATTTAGGTTTATATTAAGTAATTTGATTATACACTGAGATACGCTGATAGTTTTTATACCTTAAATTTATATATTGGATAGAAAGTTACATCTGAATCTAGTGTTTCGGTAAGAATGTCTCTATATTACTTTAAATCAGGTTTCTTATAATACAGAGTTTTTGAATGAAATATTAACAATCGTAATGTTAATTTCAATCTAATTTCATTTAAATCATATATATATTAATTTGTTAGAATCAAACCATCAATTACCATCATGATCTTATTAATGCCATATATTTTTTTTTTTATTATTTTTATTATTCGTTGAAAACTTTATAAGGATTTCTCCTTCATTTTAAACTTGTTTGATTTGAAAATTTTCATATTAGTTATTTCAACCTTTTCATTATCATTATACTCATTATCATAATCATCATAATTAAGATCAGTTATATTCTTTGCTCATTAAAAACAACAATTCTATTATCTAATGTTTTTTTTTTCTAGTTTGCTACTCTATAATATTAGTTTAATGAAGAGTTTTTCTATACCACGAAAGGACTAGTTTAATAACCATATTATATGGTTTATTTAATGTTTTTGCATACAGTTTTGTAATTCGTATAATTTGTTTTCCTTTTATTTCCCCTTCTATACTTAATATTTATATACCTCCATACATCCTCAAATATACATTCTGTTTTAAGCATTTCTATACTATACATATATATAAATTTTTTCCATTACTAACATTCCTATATTTAGTCTTAATCTTATGATCTTAGTCTTGATTTAAATCTCAATCTTAGTGTTAATCTTGATAGTAGCCTTTTGGTCTTATAGTTTCGGATCTCGATCTTAGTTTTTGTATAGACATCTCATTTACAAACCTATAACTTCAATCTCATCAAACCTATCACACAAGACGATTGTCTTCTGTTTTTTCAAGAAAATCCATACTAATCCTTTCCATTTTATCAACTCTATCCATTATATTATTATTTTAATTTTAACAAATCTTATAAATTATATTCAGTTTTCACATTATTTTATTCATTGTATATACAACCTTAACCATTATCTCATATTTATATATACAGTTTTTCAAACCACTTTTAAAAACATAGTTTGATTTTTACTTGTCTACTATATTAAAAAATAAACCATAAACTTAAATGAAAATTTACGTTTATATTAAGTAATTTGATTATACACTGAGATACGCTGATAGTTTTTATACCTTAAATTTATATATTGGATAGAAAGTTACATCTGAATCTAGTGTTTCGGTAAGAATGTCTCTATATTACTTTAAATCAGGTTTCTTATAATACAGAGTTTTTGAATGAAATATTAACAATCCTAATGTTAATTTCAATCTAATTTCATTTAAATCATATATATATTAATTTGTTAGAATCAAACCATCAATTACCATCATGATCTTATTAATGCCATATATTTTTTTTTTATTATTTTTATTATTCGTTGAAAACTTTATATTCTTATATGTAGGAGATACATATGATTTAGGATTTCTCCTTCATTTTAAACTTGTTTGATTTGAAAATTTTCATATTAGTTATTTCAACCTTTTCATTATCATTATACTCATTATCATAATCATCAAAATTGAGATTAGTTATATTCTTTTCTCATTAAAACCAACAATTCTACTATCATAATCATCACAATTGGGTTTAAATATATTTTGTTTTTATTTTTTCGTTGAAACCAACAAATCATAATAATTATTATCAAAATCAGGTTTATATATGTTTTTTTTAGTCAAGATACTTTAACATCATCATAATCAGAAATATTATTTTTACAAATGATGATATTGTGATTTTAATTAAACTGGCTATAATCACCTAAGGTTGAAATGATAGAGATGTTATCCGTTTAATTCTGTTGAATAATTCACATTTATTAAGACATATAGATAATAACAGAATTGATAGAGGATTCATAATTGAATAACTTTGAATAAGAATTGAGCTTATAGTTAGATGTAAGTACGATTTAAACAATAATAACCGACATCGAATGAGTGATTCATCATTTTATTTAATTGAAAACATACCACTTTACATCAAGATACCTTATTTTTAATCTGGTAGCATAAAGCAGTTACCTATTTTTGATCTGGAAACGTAGAAACAGAGAGAATTAATATCAGATTTAAATAACAAACCAAATATAAGATACATTATTATAAAATACAACAACAACAACAACAATATATTCAAAATGAGTTGATTCGAAATAAAATACACACAATTCTTAAATACATACAACTAGTTTGTGTTATGATTATACTTTAGCTGAGAGAGATTCATACCAAATACATATTTACACGTTATGCACTTACAACATAAAATTCAAAGTTTATTAATCATAATATATGGTTTTATATAATGTTTTAACAGCAATCATTAAAAATTTATATATAATATAAACTTATAGTTGACTATACCATCAGAATATTGACTGATAATATCACAATAGAATCATATTACACAAACAATATATAGAATATTATAAAGAGAAAGGTACAAATTCATATGTCTATAGGTAACAGTTAAGAATTTTACAATATATTGGTTTAGGATATGTTATTTCTAATTAAGAGTTTAGTTTGATGGTTTTTGGAAGTTTATTTTCAATATAAATACATACATACATATTTGCTGATTTATTTCTATTTGTTAATTTTTGATTTGTTTGTTTTTTTCTTCTTCTTTTTTACCTACAACACATTAATGAAATCGATATAAGATATACGTTCATGATGATGTTTTTTAACACTTTTAAATATTTGTTAAATATAGCTACATCAACTGTTTAAATTGATTTAAAAAGTAATTCTAAGTAAATAAGTTGATTAAGTATATCAAAAGGTAACTAGGATCAGTATTAACGTATATCTAATATACTCTTCTTTTTTGTGGTGTGGGTATATGAAAACTTGATTTTCTATATTAATCATGATGAGAATAAAGTGAAACTATATACTTTATGGGTAAGGTTGCAATTTGAGAGTTAATTCAATGAAATTTTATTATTTTAAAGAAATTTGTGATTGTCATGTAAAAATATACACAACCAGCTTATCAGCTGGGTATACGCATATCAAAATATTAATTTAAAAATTAATTCTAAGTAAGTTGATTCGATGTATTAAGAAGTTGATGTAGCTATAATTAACAAATATTTAAAAGTGTTAAAAAACATCATCATGAACATATATCTTATATCCAATTCATTAATGTGTTGTAGGTAAAAAAAGAAGAAAAAAAAAGAAACAAATCAAAAATTATCAAATAGAAATAAATCATGTATGTATGTATTTATATTGAAAATAAACTTCCAAAAACCATCAAACTAAACTCTTAATTAGAAATAACATATCTTAAACCAATATATTGTAAAATTCTTAACTGTTACCTTTAGACATATGAATTTGTACCTTTCTCTTTATAATATTCTATATATTGTTTGTGTAATATGCTTCTATTGTGATATTATCAGTCAATATTCTGATGGTACAGTCAACTATAAGTTTATATTATACATACATTTTTTATGATTGCTGTTAAAACATTATATAAAACCATATATTATGGTTAATAAACTTTGAATTTTATGTTGTAAGTGCATAACGTGTAAATATGTATATGATATGAATCTCTCTCAGCTAAAGTATAATCATAAGACAAACAAATTAAATGTATTTAAGAATTGTGTGTATTTTATTTCGAATCAATTCATGCTAAATAAATAATAATGTATCTTATATTTGGTTTGTTATTTAAATCTGATATTAATTCTCTCAGTTTCTACGTTTCCAGATCAAAAATAGGTAACTGCTTTATGCTACCAGATTAAAAATAAGGTATCTTGATGTAAAGTGGTATGTTTTCAATTAAATAAAATGATGAATCACTCATTCGATGTCGGTTATTATTGTTTAAATCGTACTTACATCCAACTATAAGCTCAATTCTTATTCAAAGTTATTCAATTATGAATCCTCTATCAATTCTGTTATTATCTATATGTCTTAATAAATGTGAATTAGTCAACAGAATTAAACGGATAACATCTCTATCATTTCAACCTAAGGTGATTATAGCCAGTTTAATTAAAATCACAATATCATCATTTGTAAAAATAATATTTCTGATTATGATGATGTTAAAGTATCTTGACTAAAAAAAAAACATATATAAACCTGATTTTGATAATAATTATTATGATTTGTTGGATTCAACGAAAAAATAAAAACAAAATATATTTAAACCCAATTGTGATGATTATGATAGTAGAATTGTTGGTTTTAATGAGAAAAGAATATAACTAATCTCAATTATGATGATTATGATAATGAGTATAACGATAATGAAAAGTTTGAAATAACTAATATGAAAATTTTCAAATCAAACAAGTTTAAAATGAAGGAGAAATCCTAAATCATATGTATCTCCTACATATAAGAATATAAAGTTTTCAACGAATAATAAAAATAATAAAAAAAAATATATGGCATTAATAAGATCATGATGGTAATTGATGGTTTGATTCTAACAAATTAATATATATATGATTTAAATGAAATTAGATTGAAATTAACATTAGGATTGTTAATATTTCATTCAAAAACTCTGTATTATAAGAAACCTGATTTAAAGTAATATAGAGACATTCTTACCGAAACACTAGATTCAGATGTAACTTTCTATCCAATATATAAATTTAAGGTATAAAAACTATCAGCGTACCTCAGTGTATAATCAAATTACTTAATATAAACCTAAATTTTCATTTAAGTTTATGGTTTATTTTTTAATATAGTAGACAAGTAAAAATCAAACTATGTTTTTAAAAGTGGTTTGAAAAACTGTATATATAAATATGAGATAATGGTTAAGGTTGTATATACAATGAATAAAATAATGTGAAAACTGAATATAATTTATAAGATTTGTTAAAATTAAAATAATAATATAATGGATAGAGTTGATAAAATGGAAAGGATTAGTATGGATTTTCTTGAAAAAACAGAAGACAATCGTCTTGTGTGATAGGTTTGATGAGATTGAAGTTATAGGTTTGTAAATGAGATGTCTATACAAAAACTAAGATCGAGATCCGAAACTATAAGACCAAAAGGCTACTATCAAGATTAACACTAAGATTAAGATTTAAATCAAGACTAAGATCATAAGATTAAGACTAAATATAGGAATGTTAGTAATGGAAAAAATTTATATATATGTATAGTATAGAAATGCTTAAAACAGAATGTATATTTAAGGATGTATGGAGGTATATAAATATTAAGTATAGAAGGGGAAATAAAAGGAAAACAAATTATAGGAATTACAAAACTGTATGCAAAAACATTAAATAAACCATATAATATGGTTATTAAACTAGTCATTTCGTAATATAGAAAAACTCTTCATTAAACTAATATTATAGAGTAGCAAACTAGAAAAAAAAACATTAGATAATAGAATTGTTGTTTTTAATGAGCAAAGAATATAACTGATCTTAATTATGATGATTATGATAATGAGCATAATGATAATGAAAAGGTTGAAATAACTAATACGAAAATTTTAAAATCAAACAATTTTAAAATGAAGGAGAAATCCAAAATCATATGCATCTTCTACATATTAGAATATAAAGTTTTTAGCGACTAATAAAAATAATGAAAAAAAAAATATATATTTGGTATTAATAAGATCATGATGGTAATTGATGGTTTGATTCTAACAAATTAATATATATTTATGTATATATATGATTTAAATGAAATTAGATTGAAATTAACATTAGGATTGTTAATATTTCATTCAAAAACTTTGTATTATAAGAAACCTGATTTAAAGCAATATAGAGACATTCTTACCGAAACACTACATTCAGATGTAACTTTCTATCCAATATATAAATTTAAGGTAGAAAACCCATCAGCGTATCTCAGCGTATAATCAAATTACTTAATATAAACCTAAATTTTCATTTAAGTTTATAGATTATTTTTTAATATAGTAGACAAGTAAAAATCAAAATATGTTTTTAAAAGCAGTTTAAAAAAACTGTATATATAAATATGAGTTACTGGTTAAGGTTGTATATAGAATGAATAAAATTATGTGAGAACTGAATAGAATTTATAAGAATTGTTAAAATTAAAATAATAATATAATGGATAGATTTGATAAAATGGAAAGGATTATTATGGATTTTTTTAAAATCGCCTTGTGTGATTAGTTTGATGAGAATGAAGTATAGTAGAAACTCGATTCTTGCACGTAATGAAAACTGGGGTCGGTGCAAGTTTCGAGGTTGTCGCAAGTACCGAGTATTAATTTCCTATATAAAATTAAAGATGCATATGTCTGTTTAAAATCGAAGTTTAATATTTCAATTGAAAACACTAAGTTCAACGCATTCGTATAACAGTAGATAGATATTTTATGTGTAATTAAAGAAATTTTAAATTTCCAGATATGTATTCAGTCTAAGAAAACGTAAACAAAGCAGCACGCAAGAGTAATACAAGAGTAATGTTGCAAGTCTATAAAAAAAAAACAAGATCGAAATCCGAAACTATAAAACCAAGACCAAAAGACTACTAGTAAGATCAACACTAAGACTAAGATAAAAATCAAGAGTAAGATCATAATACTAAGATTAAATATAGAATGTTAATAAGAAAAAATTTTTATATATGTATAGTAGAAATGCTTAAAACAGAATGTATATTTAAGGATGTATGGAAGTGTATAAATATTAAATATAGAAGGGAAATAAAAGGAAAACAAATTATAGGAATTACAAAACGGTATACAAAAACATTAAATAAACCATATAATATGGTTATTTAGCTATTCATTTCATGGTATTAGTATATATAAAGTATAAATAAATGATTAATGGAATAAGGTTTTACATAAATAAATAAAGTTTGTGATTTTCTTTTGCGGATTTAACTATTTTAAATTGTTTTATATTCTATGGATTATAATGGTATGGTATGATAATGTATGGTTAATAAACTAGAAAAAAAACATATAAAGCTGTAATAATTATAAAACAAATTTGTTATCTTTAAATTCCTAACTGATAATTATAAGCAGATATAATAGATATTTCCTTATTAAATATTCAAAACTCCTATGCAATACTCTTTTTAGATCATCTTAATTGATTTTGTAATATGATTTCCTTTTTTCAGTAACATTTAATATTCTATTGGTATAGTCGACTTCAAGTTTATACTATACATAAACTTTTATTAAATATTATCAAAACAATTAATAAACCATGTACTATGGTTAATAAAATGGAAATTTTATTGTATTTGTATGTATAATGTATAATTATTAACTGTATAAAGTGTATCCATGGATTGAACTAAATTCTTAACTATACTGTCATTGTAGAGTATCAAACCATAGAAAAATTCTTCATTAAACTTATATTATAGAGTATCAAACTAGAAAAAAAAAGGTTATAAACATTGAGTAATAGTGAAACTATCTGTAAATGTTTTTAGAAAATTAGAAATTGGGAATTATTTCCTTGTGAAGGTTACTTTATATTATAAACATTTTTTTTCATTTTTCGAATTTATTCTATGAGTTAAATTTCAGTTATGTTTTTTGTAAAGCTTTTTTGTAATAGTTCTATTCCTTTAATTTTTCAGAAATGACTTTATACACTACCAGACTATTATATTGTATTTTCTTTTTACATTTTACCTTAGCCTTCCTTTGGAAAGCAATGAGGTATATTGAATGTTCAGAAAAATTTACAATTATTAGACACCAGCAGAATGTAATGCATTTTCTGGCCCGCTACGGCCTTCGTCAGCATTCTTTGTGTCTCACTGGAAAGTGTTAATTTATAAATTGAATGTATTTAACTCAACTATTTTAACAATTAAAAATTGGGAATTATTTCCTTGTGAAGGTTACTTTATATTATAAACATTTTTTTTTTCATTTTTCGAATTTATTCTATGAGTTAAATTTCAGTTATGTATTTTGTAAAGCTTTTTTGTAATAGTTCTATTCCTTTAATTTTTCAGAAATGACTTTAAACACTACCAGACTATTATATTGTATTTTCTTTTTACATTTTACCTTAGCCTTCCTTTGGAAAGCAGTTAAATACATTCAATTTATAAAGTAACACTATCCAGTGAGACACAAAGAATGCTGACGAAGGCCGTAGCGGGCCAGAAAATGCATTACATTCTGCTGGTGTCTAATAATTGTAAATTTTTCTGAACATTCAATATACCTCATTGCTTTCCAAAGGAAGGCTAAGGTAAAATGTAAAAAGAAAATACAATATAATAGTCTGGTAGTGTATAAAGTCATTTCTGAAAAATTAAAGGAATAGAACTATTACAAAAAAGCTTTACAAAATACATAACTGAAATTTAACTCATAGAATAAATTCGAAAAATGAAAAAAAAATGTTTTTAGAAAATGTTTTTTAAGTGTTATCAACAAAAATTATATTTTAACTTAATTAACCGATCAATAGTTAGTTAGATATTTAGTCCGTTGTAGTGAAACAGACCAGAGTCTCTTGTGATAGTCAAATCTGCAATCTTCATATTGATAGACTAGCTCACTACCCACAAACCTACTGAGGCATTCAAAGCAAAAAAAAAAAAACAAAAAATATATATGTAATTCTATTTAAGATTAACAAAACCCAAAAATGACAACTCCTTCTATTTGTTAAATGTAATTAAAACTAATGTGCAGCCGGTTGCTGTTGATATAAAAAAAGTGGTTGGATTCCCACTTTTCACATGAAAAGCCGGTATCAGTCGCGCATATACACATCTCACATATAACCGATCAATAGTTACTTATACCTTTAATCCGTTGTAGTGAAACAGACTAGAGTCTCTTGTGATAATCAAATCTACACCCCTTATACTGATAGACTAGTTCACTATCCACAAGCCTACCAAGGCACGTATACAAAAACTTGCTAGAAAACCGATGCAGCAAAGTCATAATAGATAACGCTACTATCCTAAACACACGCAAAAAAAAAACTAAAAAATAATTATTCCGTGATCAGTTCTATATATCTTTCCCCATTTGTCGATTGCATAAACACACATATGATTAGAAAAATCCTAAGTAAATCGTCAATATGAATATTCGCAAGCAAAAAAATTATCATTCCTCACAAAACAACTATATCATAAGCATAGATTGAACTAAATTTTTAATTAAACTGTCATTGTAGAGTGTCAAACCATAGAAAAGTTCTTCATTAAACTGAAGATGTAGAGTATCAACCTGGTACTGTACAGTATCAACCTATAGCAAAATTCTTCGTTAAACCTTCAATGTAGAATATCAAACTAAAAAAAAAATTAAAGGTGATAAACATTGTGTAATAGTGAAACTATCTGCAAATGTTTTAAGAAAATGCTTATTAAGTGTTATCAACAAAAATTATATACTAACTTAATTAACCGATTAATAGTTACTTTGACCTTTAGTCCGTTGTAGTGAAACAGACCAGAGTCTCTTGTGATAATCAAATCTGCGCAAAAAAAAATATATATATATATATAATTCTATTTAAGATTAACAAAACCCAAAAATGACAACACCTTCTATTCTATCTCTTCTATTTGTTAAATGTAATTAAAAGTAATGTGCAGCCGGTTGCTGTTGATATAAAAAAGTGGTTGATCTCACAAGCCTACCGAGGCATTCAAAGCAAAAAGTCACTAGAAAATCGATGCAGAAAAGTCACAAACTATTCTAAGCACACACAAAAACTGAAAAAAACTAAAAAAAATAACTATTCCACGATCAGTTTTATCTTTAATACGAAAACGCACAAGTAAAATTTTCATCCCTCACAAAATTTTTAAAATCTTCCAGATTGACACGTTCACGAAGAAATTTCACGACTAACAAAAATGTCACACCTCCTAAATAAACAACTTTCTTTACACGTCATGTCCCTTTTATCCTATTCGTATTTGCTACTGTAGGGGATATTTTAATATGGTTAAATATTTTTATAAAAAATGTCAAAAGCATGAATCTAAATAGTTACTTAGCCACTTAGTCCGTTGTAGTGAAACAGACCAGAGTCTCTGGTGATAATCAAATATGCAACCCTTATACTAATAGACTAGCTCACTATCCCACAAGCCTACCGATGTATGTATATAAAAAGTCACTAGAAAACCTATGCAACAAATTCATTAACTATTCTAAACACACATAAAAACTGAAACAACTAAAAATAATTATTCCACGATCAGTTTTATCTTTAATACGAAAACGCACAAGTAAAATCTTCATCCCTCACAAAATTTTTAAAATCTTCACGTACACGAAGAAATTTCACAACTAACAAAAATGTCACACCTCCTAAATAAACAACTTTCTTTACACGTCATGTCCCTTTTATCCTATTCGTATTTGCTACTGTAGGGATATTTTAATATGGTTAAATATTTTTATAAATAATGTCAAAAGCATGAATCTAATTTTGTATGGATTCAAATGTATATTTGAATCACACTTCTTATTAGCAATGTATACATACTTCCATCCCGGCATGAATCTTATTTTGTAGGGATTCAATTACAACATATTTCCAATTTTAGAATTGATTACATACTCCCATCCAGGCATGCTCCCAACTTTATATGGAAAAAGTGGATTGGTAGCGGCATAAACACACTACTAGTTAACTTACATTTGTTTTCTTCAAACAACATAATTTACCAGAACTAAATTTTTGATGAAATGTTTTAGTTGATTAATCGTACATGGTTTTATAACATCTGCATATGCATAATCGGTGTTCGACGTTTATTTGGCCGATTAGCAATTTTTGGTTAATATTGGCTGACAGGTTTTCTGCAAAACCACGCGTTTCATAATATTAAAATTAAGAGTAAAATAGCATCTCCTGATGAGCGAGCAGCTAAAGAACTTCACGGTAAATTGTCTAAAATAACAGGATAGTGGCTTCACTCCGGATGAGGTGTATAATGCGGATGAAATATGCCTTTTTTGGAAACGAATACGGGAAGGAACATATCGTCATGTTAAATGCAAACGGACGTAACTACACTTTTTAATTTTTTACAGGAGAAGCAAAAAACTTTACAAAATCAATAACAACAAGGTGTAATTGGCGTTTGAATTTCGTTAATAAAATCGCCATTTTTGATCGTAGGAATCTAAAATTTTGCTCGAATATGTATTTTGATAAAACGAACCATAATCGATAAAAAACTCAATTTCGAAATTTTGTGTAGTTACGTCCGTTTGCATTTAATATGACGATATGTAACTAAAGTCCAGAAAACCTATAGTGGGCACAAATTAGTCAAAGATCGTGTGACATTTTTATTCTGATCTAATAAAAGGCCTGGGTAACATTTGAGTTACTTACCGAATGGTTTAATAAATATTGTGTACCAAAAGTTCTGCGCTATATGAGTTATAGGCCTTGATTTAAAAGTTCTTTTGATTACAGACAATGGATCAGGTCTTCAATATTAAGAGCATCCGAGTTTCCAATTTTGATTTCTATACATACATCGATACAACATCGATATTACAGCCAATGTATCAAAGAATTATGGCAACTTTAAAGATCAACTATGTGAAGTTAATAGGATAATTTAATGAATGATAAGAACTAACAAGTCACAGTCGCGTGGAAGAACTTTTCTGTTCTTCCACGTGGAATGTATCGACATACGGGGTTATCCTATTTTATCTTAATTTATCTTATTTGACCTGAATACATGCGTGAAATAATTTGATATGGATACTTTATCTTTTCGAGCAGCGAGTAGCGTAAAACCAGAGTTATGTGCCGGTAGTGAAGGTTATAATAAAATTATTTAATATTCGAACTTAAGTTAAAAATGAATGAAAATTTCATATACATATGTATGGATATGTTTATTGTGTTCAGTGCTGCCAATTAAGCATTTTTCATGCTAGATCTAGCATTTCTTAAAGTCATTTGGCATGAAAAACATTGACTTAAAATTTTCCATCTTTATAGTGTTTAATACAAATATAAATGAAAAAAACGGCAGATTCTAACATTGAACTAGATCTAAAAATGAAACAATGTAAATGCTCATTAATGTTTCACTGAAATAAAAATCAAAAAAGGGGAAAATTTCGAAATATTAGTAAAAACCTATTCACAAAAGTTTCGCAAAGATTGGGACAAGCACTTAAAGTTAAAAGAATGGGTGAAAGAAACTGATGACTTATAAAAACCCTTTTGCAATTTCCTCAAATGCGATATTGTCTAAAATAAGTGGCCAGGAGCAACACGCAGAAATAAGAAAGCACAAAAGTGTTACGGGCATATCTAAAGACAATCCTATTTCTTAATAAAGATTTTCCTACAAAGTTCAGCAGAGGCGACATTAAGTTTGTGTGCTGTGCATAGTTCGATTTTACCTGTCAAGTATCTGGAAATCCTTTATTTAATGCAATTTGACAGCCCGTCGTTGAACCTGAAGGACAATATGGAGCATATATTTAATGAAGATCTTTCGATATTTTTCTTATTAAGTTTTTTAGCATTTATTTAGCATTATTTTTGAGGAAATCTAGAATTTTTTCCTCAATAAGCTTTGGCAACACAATTTGTGTTTCAATATAATATTTCTTTCTACTTTAGTTCTAACTCCTTCGAATTGTAAAGTTTTCTTAAAAAAGTATATTTTTTATTTCGAATATTAAAATTAAGCAATATTTTTTAAATATAAAAGTATTTTTTTAGTTTTTCTAAAGGGTTTTACATATTTTCAACTTTAATTTCGAATGTTCGAACATGATAAAAAAAATTTAATATTTTAAATTGTCTGTTCAAAAACAATAAATTTTTGAATAAATTTTTTATCAATCAGAAATCAGATGACTTTTAAAAAATACGGAAACTTTAAAAAAGACGTGCTCAACTTGTCGAGCATACATACACATTTAATTACAATTAAATTTTGCCTCAGTTCAACAATATTGATTAAGTTTAGTAAAAAATCGACTTTAGTCGAAATTCAAACATAAGTTTTGCACTTTAAGTTCTTAAACGTGATTAAATATTTTTTATAAAATTTGAATTTGGTTCAGATCTGGTGACTCTATTATCATTTTTGGCCAACTTAGATATCAACGAGTAGAAAAAGTTGATAATAGGATACATTTGATTTCAGATAGACTCTCAGGTTTTTTACTTAGATGTTCATAAAAATTTTCGAGAATTTATTTTGAATAATATTTAAATAATTTATAATTACCGCGGTTTAAATGACATGTAAAACATTTTTTGTTTGTTTTTCAGTGTGTGCTAATATGTCCTATGCCTTCCCGAAAGATGAAATTCACAACAAAATACGGCATTGCTGCTTGTAATCCTTCACCTCTCTGAGTACCCATTATGATGGGTATACCCATGTCAGAAATCATAACTAAAGTCGGAAGTTAAAGATCTTATTTACAATTCATAACTGGCGTTGCTACCGCTTTCAGCTGATAGAAGAAATGAAACCATGCATCTTGACATGTAGAGAAAGCAAAATGTCGATAATATTTTGAACGATATATGTATACTGTAATTTATTAAAAAGCTTATGAAACTATTAAAAAAAATAATTATTGTTCTTAAAAAATTCATAAAAAAAGTATTTTTTGGTTATAGTTTGTATATAAATCAATTAACATAGAGGCTTGCAAAAATAAAGTTATTCAATACAATTTTGTTGACAAAAAAACATCCCTAGTTTTGTTTTATTTGTTGTATGGATGTTTTTGGACGCAGTTGAAATAAGCGCACGTAGCAAATAAATAAGGTAACGTTATTTTTAAGGATATTATAAGAGTATTTATTGTTTTCGGTATTTTAGAGAAACACAAAAAGGACGCCAGAAATGTTTCACTTTTCAAATATATTATAAAATGAAATCAACACGCTGTTCTTTGAATGAATCAGTTAGTTGGCATTTAGCTACAGCTTTACCTTTAATTGAGTGCAGACTTTTTGTAACTGAAAGCAACAAACTGTGAATAACTTAAATAGGTACTAAACAAAGTTAACACTTAGTGATGATTTATGAATATGCGCCAATTAGGACAATGTTGTTATAAATATGCAGGAAAAGGACTCAAATTAAGCGGAAGAGGAACTAAATTATAATGCTATAACCGAGAAAATAATGGACAAAAGCGAGAAGCAGCCGAAGAAGCTGTAAAGGAGAACGCAGAATTGGTTAAAGAAAATGAAGTGGAGGGCGTGATTCCAGTAAAAGATAATACTGAAGAAATTGTAACAGATATAATGAATAGAATAAACAAAGGCAATGCTGCCGAAGAGATTGATAAGTTAATGAAAATTAAATATAAAATGGAAGCAAACGCAGTGAAATTGAAATATGCAGAGTTTACAAGAGTCTTCAGATCGCAGCGAATCAGCAGACCCTGAAATAAATAATAATGGAAACATTTTTAGAAACAAATGATTTCGAAAAGATAGAAATGAAAAAAAGAGACGCAATCTTTTAAGCAATAGATAAACAATTTAAAAGAAAGTGGAATTAGTGAAACCGAATTGGGCGAATCTAACGAAATTGTAGAAGAAAGCCAGAACATAGAAAATTTGTCAAATATTGCTATCAAGGACGATTTACATTTGGAAGAATTGTTTGCAAATGCCGAGGAGAAAGAAATGCAACAGAAGAACAACACAAAACAAATTCAAGTGCCCTTAAAACAGAGCAGTGACTTATTAGGTGTGTTCCACAAGATCTCGGGCAAGTTCGGACTAATGAGAGTAAAATGAAAATTACTCTCTAAATTTGCCAAATTACCCAAAACTGCTGGAACGCAAAAAACCATTTTCGCACTTCTTCAAATACTAATGCTGCTTACTTTTCAAATTAAAATCTATTTAAGTGATTTTAGACGCTTAAAAGTAATAACATTATAAAACCAAAACATTTGCATCATTGTAATTTTTTATATTTTGTTTTTTTTTATATTAAAGATTAAGGGAAATATGTATGCAATAACGTTTTTACCACTTGAATTTTTTTGCAAAAACCTTAAATTTGGTTTTTTAATATGTTTTTTAATTAAAACTAAACTTTTTCTTTTGCTTGTAAATTTCCTGAATTATTTATCAGTTCAAAAGTAAACACAAACAGCTGATTGTTTTTTTTTCTTGTCCAAACTTACCCAAATAAAAAGTTCGTGCAAATTTGTACAGGAAATGAAATATATTACTCTCTCAATTACTCTCTTAATTGCACAACAATTGTTATGTGGAACGCTTTTGGGTAACTTTGTGCAAGTTCGGACTGTTTCGTTATGCATGTGGAACAGAGCTATTATTTACTGCAGAAAATAATTATGCCATAACTCAAGAGAGTGACAATGTCAATAAAGAACCTGTCATCTTAATAAAATACGAACCTGTCACCAAACACCTTTCTGAAGATCCAGATTCAACGAACATTGAAAAACTTGAAATATTGATCAATGAGGATGATGCACTTAAAACCACGGAATTAATCAAAAATGTTAATGTTAATTCTTTTGAAATAATCCAACATTCAATGGGCACCAGCACCGAACCGTTAATGTCAGCTAATTTAAAACCAACAATGCCGCAAAATGCAGAAACTACAAGTGGAATTGTTAATATCAAAAGCATAAATCATAGTCTTACAACTGCCACAATTATGAACTCAAGAACAACTACGGTGACTTAGGCAAATAAACCAACAATTTCCGATGAAATCCCAACTGTGGCAGTAATATTAATTGAAAACACTGATGGCGTTGGTAAAAACTAAAATATAGATAATGATGATGATGCAGGCGAAGAGGTCGACGATGAAGAAGACAAAAAAACTGACGATGGTGATTATGATGACGAAGAAAGTGAAGAGAATGAAGATAAGACAAAAGAAAAATTAATTAAATCACATGACGCCACAACAACTACAATTGTTATGGCAACTGCAATTCAATTGAATAAGGAAAAAAGTGACAGTAGCCAAAAAGAATCTTCGGCCAATGCATCTAAAAGCAATGAATCTACTTCCAACGAAGAAACAAATGAAAATAAAACAAAGGATGAATTTGAAACCATGCAGGATGAATTTGAGGATAAAACTAATGAGAAAGGCGAAGAAGAGTCTAATAAAGAACATGAAAATAATGCCGAGGATAAGGAGGAGGAAAAAGAGACAGAGTATGAAGAAGATGAAGATTATGAAAAGACAACCACAGCCGCTATAAGCTTTGCACAAATTAAAAGTGATAATACGTGTTGTAAAACTTTCATATCAACTTCAGCCTTAAATGCCTTAAAAAGCACCACAAATAATCCGTATGACGACAATAGTAATAATAACCAAATACCATAAATCGATGGTGCATCAAGTAATAATTTACAATTTGTAAGCAATAGTATTTCAATGATAAGCAATGCAGACATTAATGTAAGAAACGCCAAAAACAACCATCAATCCCATGTTACAAGTCGTTATTACAGCAGGTGCAGCCGCAGTTATAACAGCTACAAGGAGTACAACCAAGAGCAATGTTATGCCCCTACCGTTAACGTGTAAATTATTTGCACTTCATCATCAGCAACAGAGCCAACAGCAACTTCACTATCATCAGCAACTTCATCGTCTTAGTCGTCAACGTCAGCATTATGTTGAATCTCCCCCACATGCTGCAGTGTTTTTATGCAAAAGTGTTTACGCATAATTATATCCAACATAATTTATATTGTTTATTGATGTCAACACCCCACTTGACTTTGTGCGATGCATAATAATGTAAATATTGTATATAGAAATAATTTTTTATTTGAGCAATAAAGATTATACAGTTGAGTCTGCGATTATAGGGAAGATATAAGGAAAAACTACAAGGACATGTGGTTTAATGAAGCGAGCCATAATCAATCCAAAACTCCTTTTTTGAATTTGTGTGTAGCAACGACCGTTTGCATTTAAGCTGACAATTAGTAAAATTGCTAACTCAACTTTCGTTATAGAGCAATTCCATATGAAAGCGATCACCTTTTGGACGACCCCTCTCCGATTTTAAAATAAATAGTCTCAATCAATTGCCCAGCAAAAAATAATGTACCTACATATTTTTTTTTTTTTTTTTTTATAGTGACTGGTTTAGTGGTGGTGTACACCATTGTCATGTGACAAAATTGAAGAATTCTTCATAAGGGACCTCATTGAAAGTTGTTTATAAAAAAAAACTACTAAAGCGATCGCAACGAGTGATAGCTCGTTGGAAAGGTATTGAATCAGGCTTTAATTGAAAAATAAAATTTTTCTAATTTTTCTTAGAAATTTACCTTTAAATTTTCCCATTAAAATTAAATTTTCCGATTTTCCACAGAAGCTCCTAAATTTTCCGGTTAATTTTTTTTTTTTTTTGGATTCCTCATAATTTTTGCTTTAAGAATCAGCAATAAAAAAATGGGCCCGACTCCTTGTTTGGACAGGAGAAGAGCATTTAAGAGACCACCTTGTTAAAAATACATTTTAAAAATTATTTTACAGTTAAAAATACATTTATGAAGAAAAAATCTTTCTTATTTTGCTGCTTATACTTAATTACAATATTTATCAAAAATTTCAATTGTCTTGGCATCATTATAAAATTAAAGTAAAGCTTCGTACAGACGATGGTCAGATCTTACAATATTGTAAGCAGGCGTTGCCAACAGCAATATTTTTCTGACAATGATCCATTGTCAGATGCATTAATTTTGCACTTCTGCAAATACAAATGAGCTTACAATGTTCACACAGTTGTAAGACATTTTAGCCAAATTTAATGCAATTTAAGCAACGCTGCTTACCAATATTGTAAGATCTGGCCATCGTCTGTACGAAGCTTAACTTTAAATTTAGCACGTCGGCAGACGAAGAGTACCGCTTTACATTAATTGACATATCAGAAATATTTGGTATGAAGCAATGAAACTTTTGCGTTCCAGTTATAGTTTTGACATTATTATATCTGTTTTGAATTCGTCGCTCCATGGCTCTTTTTGAGTGCATAAAACTGTGTTAATGGCAATTTCCTTGCTTTGAATCCACGAAAACAAATGTTGTACATTTAAGATCTGGTCAGTATATGGCCTTTGCAAACTTGCCTTAGTCGCTATGCGTTTTAGGGTTCCCCCTAACGCATCGCATGGGCCCTTACCGTGGGACGTCGCGAAAAAGTGCCACTCGACCTTGCAGTTTTGTTCTTCTTCAATTATGCAAAGATTGTAAAAATTTTTTTTATTCTTGTACTGAGAAGCCGCGCCGTCTGAGAAAAACGTTACTTTGTCGATTGCATCGAATTTTGATCTTAAGAATTCAAACAGTTTCATTTGAAATAAATAAACGGACACATAATTATGAGCTAAACTCTCCGCGACAACAACAAGGCTTACGGTCTGTAGTTCGTTATCTTCGTTTTTGAAATAAATGCAAAAAGGATGCACCGTGCACTGGTCGTTTGCCCAGTGATAAGCCTGAATTTCATCCTGAACGAGAAAAGTGTAATTCTCGGCAAAGTCGCTTATCACAATGAATTCATTTTGGGCTATTTTCTCCTTACTTTCCTTTAGAAATTTCGATTGCATCTCGGATATGAAATGGTGCGCCTTCAGTTCATTCAACTTGAATCCGAATTCCTCGATGAATTCCGGAATCTGCTTTACCACGGTCTCAAGGGAACATATGCCGCTGCTAATTTATCCACTGTTTGAAATGCACCTCCTGAATTAACAGCTGTTCAAACTTTTCCGCCAAATATTGCTCTAGCTCGTCAATCTTCGGACAATTGTCGCATTTGGACAGATGACAATTTTCCGTGGGGTATGCGTACAACGACTTCGACAGGAGGTCCCTATATGTTTCAATTTCACCGTGAAATACTTTCAATTTCTTGCATGGAAAGAAAATTAATTTGATGTTTTGATGAAACATGCAAACGCAGACTGAATGCGTTCCGTGCCTGTCTAATGCCAGCACGCATTCTTTTGGTCGTAGGATGGCAAACTTAGAAAATCCCACTTTTTCTGCTGGGTATTTCTCATTGAACTAATAGTATGCTTCGGATAGATTACATAATAATAATCTGCTCAGCTTGTGTACTTTTTCTCCATCTTCACGTGTGATAACATAGTCACGTGTACCTCGGCTGTTGTCATCATTGCAGTAAAAATCTTGAATCAATTTCACCGTTGCTTCGCTGAGGGTACTTGAGCCAAATTTCTTGGTGGGAGTCGCCAATATGCCCTTCTGTCGAACTAATTCTTTGCTTCTTCTCGCGATGTAAAAAGATGTTTGAAACTGTTCAGAAATCTTGCGTATAGACCATGATTGAGGCAGCACAGATAAAATGAGATATTTCTCCGGAAAAGTGGTCGCTTAATTGAATTTTCTTTTCAACTCTCAATCATTTGTTTGCCGTCATCAACGTCATCTGCTTGACTGCATTCGTTATCAGAGCCTTCATCAAATATTGTCGCGATTGCACTCATAACCTTGCCTTTTTTCTCTTTCCTGTATGTTTCACTTCGCAACTTTCTTTTTCTAATAGGCGTTTCACCTAAAGTGGTAATAGCCTCATTCAAAGGACTCAAAGACATATTGACCATCGGAATGTCTGCCTCACTATCAGATGAAACATTTTGTTCACTTGTCATTTTACTCTCGGATTGTGGCTGCATTTGTTTCAATGCATTTGCTTGTTGAGACAAATCGATTTTGCACTTGGGGCAAATGAATTCTGCTTCTTCACCGTATTGTATATTTAATTCATTCATGTATCGCTTCGAAACACCAGTTAATTTTAATACTTTTATCATTTTCGAACGATGTCCACTCTTGTTAAACGGATTGCAGCAAAATTTATTCATTTTACTTTAAATTGTCTTTACAGCTTCACTCTTTACTTTACAAAAAAAAAAATCACTTAACCACTTTCACGTTTAGTATTCAACTGAAATTTGACTCAGAGTGTGTGAAGTATTTATATTTATTTTTTGGTAAAAAATAGGTAAAAAAAAATAAGCGATATTTGCTTTTCTTTAATAGGAAAATTTGCGTGAACTGCTGGTCATAAAATGTTTTTTAAAGAGGGACTTAAATTACCAGGTAATAAATATTTCGCCATATTTATGGAAAATCCGTGTTTTATGACTTGTTTCTGCACGTGTCATTTTAGGCAAACTATTTATTACCTGGTAATTTAAAAAATTTACAAAACATTTTATGACCTGAAGCCTCAGTCGGGTTTGGTGTGCCATTACATGCCACTGCTGCTATTATCCATTTATGGCCGATCTTGTGAAGACAGGCAGACCATATTCACTACACACTCAACTTGGGGCTCTTAAGAAAAAAATTGATTTTTTCTTCATAAATGTATTTTTAACTGTAAAATAATTTTTAAAATGTATTTTTAACAAGGTGGTCTCTTAAATGCTCTTTTCCTGTCCAAACAAGGAGTCGGGGCCCATTTTTTTATTGCTGATTCTTAAAGCAAAAATTATGAGGAATCCAAAAAAAAAAATTAGCCGGAAAATTTAGGAGCTTCTGTGGAAAATCGGAAAATTTAATTTTCATTGGAAAATTTAAAGGTAAATTTCTAAGAAAAATTAGGAAAATTTTATTTTTCAATTAAAGCCTGGTTCAATACCTTTCCAACGAGCTATCACTCGTTGCGATCGCTTTAGTAGTTTTTTTTTAAACAACTTTCAATGAGGTCCCTTATGAAGAATTCTTCATTTTGTCACATGACAGTGGTGTACACCACCACTAAACCAGTCACTATAAAAAAAAAAAAAACATGTAGGTACATTATTTTTTGCTGGGCAATCGATTGAGACTATTTATTTTAAAATCGGAGAGGGTCATCCAAAAATTTGCCAATTTTGATCGTTTTCATATGGAATTGCTCTATAAATAAGCTCTTCATTTTAATAACAAGACTTTCTTATTTATTATGCCAGTACTGTACTCGCTTGCAACTCATTTACTTTCGATTATTCCACTTTTTACTCGTAATTAAGAAAATACTTTGATAAATGTGCATGTATTTGTCATGATTATTTCTATTAATTACTTTACTAACTGAATGGATTTTATTTATTTTTTATTTATTGACATTGATCTTTTTGTTGTTTTTATTTATTTAAACTATAAAGAAGGTTAAAAACCAACTAGTTGTAGTATAATCTAGTTATATGTTAAATAAAATATTTATTATCATGAAATAAACTAAATATTTTCTTTGTGTACCCACGGAATGACGTGCACATTCCTTTTCAAGTTATTTCTTACGAATAGGCAAAGTTCTTTACAAGGCCTTGTGAGAAATTGTTAATTACGAAAAGAACACCGCAAAGAAATTTTCCTTATAGGGGAAACTGTTTTTGGTATACCAGGTGATGTAAGTATATTGTAGTGAGAAATTTCTTGAAAGGTAAGTAGTGTATTCTCCAAGTGAAGCTATTAATTAGTTTTCTTGTAACCAGAAAAATTTAAATGACGAAAAATCAATATAGCTGAGCTAAGATTTGAACTTGCAACATCAGTACTTGTTGGTTTTGGTCTTTCTTCTTTCATTGCTTTTTTAAGTTTTCCGCTCCAGCCAACATAAAGACGGTATTAGCTCGAAGTTTTTTTTTTTTTTTTTTTTTTTTGTTTTTAACAAACCCGATACGTAATATTCATATCTACTCGCTGTAAAAATATCATTCTATTTCGTCTACTTTTTTATAATTAAACGGTTGGTTTAAGAATTCTTTTTCATATGCTTTTATTAAAGGGTGTTTTTTATAAAGTGACACAAGTTAAAATCATAATAGAAATGGGCTTCAGCGGAAAATAAAATTCTGGTGTCCGTCGATTTATAATGAAATTTCATAGCAAACATAACAAAAAGCAACTATCAGCTGTTAAATGGGTGCTTAAATAAAGCAGTAATGCCAACTCAAAGTTGTGACACTCTAAAAAAAACACCCATTATACGATTAAAAATAGTTTTGCTTCTACTGAACATTTTTTAATTTTGAACTTAAACCCTCTCTAGGATCTAGTGCGAATTGTTGAAATTAATTTACACACAATCTTCACACGCCTTCTTATGATGTTTCCTTACATTATATAAATTCACCTTATATGCAAACGGACATAAAAATTCGAAATTGAGTTTTTGATTGCTTTTTGTTTGTTTTCTTAAACAACACGTTTACGCAAATTAAATCCCTGCGATCAAAAATGGCTATTACGAATTTTGGTAAAATAAAATATGTGAGTGATCAAAATTTTAGCTTTTTTTCGATTTAAACTTATTTACTGATGTATTAAACATTTAAGGTTTTGTTTTGTGTGTATGTAGACATTTTCCCTATTAAATGAGTTGTGTTTGTATTTTAGGCAAAAGGTCTGTTGAATTACATAAATAGAATGAAAATAACAAAATCTTGTTATCTTTTTAATTTTTATTATTCTTTTATATTTCTTTTAATCGGGTGTGTCTAAGAATCCGAATCCACTCGAAAATTAATTACTTCAGCAATTTTGGTGTTCTGCATTTCACATCGACATGTTTTTATTCGTTTTTAATAAAAGAAGTAAGGGGTTGGTGAAAGTAAATCGAATCGCTTTTTATTCTAATATGTCGCGTATTATATGCACTGTAGCCAACTTTTTTTGAACATTGCCCGCCAAATCGGATTTCAAAACCGCTAGAAACCGCTAAATATTTAATTTAGAGGGATTTTTTTTTAAAAATGGGACCAATGGTAAATTATGGGCCACTCTTCAATAAATTTCAAAAAGTAATTTATAGTCTTATTGCTATAGAACACAGATTGAGAGCGTCGCCGTTTTTTCCGAGAGTAGGCTTTATATGGGGCAATGGTTAGTTATGGACCGAGCTGTACGAAAGTTGAGAGTGTGATTTCTAGTCATATAAAACTGTGACAGACCAAATTTTATTACAATTACATAAGTTGATACGGTTTGAGGCTTACTAAAGGTTTATAAGTATGATTTTTAGTCATAAAGAACGAATTTGTGCAAAATCTTATGTCCATAATATTATGTGCATTCAGCCACTAATTATGCATTTAACCATATTCGCGATAGAAGTGAAGATACTTTGCCATCATGCTGCGGTTAGCAAATTATCGATCTTTAGTTCAACTAAAGTTTTTTCGAACAAAAACTTCGAATACACAAAAAAATGCGGATTTAAGAATACCAATTTCAATTTATGAATTATGCGAAATCAAAAAAAATTTTGTTTGCAATTCGAGTCTAAACCTAGACCATACCTGAATATTTCGATCAACTTTGTTGGTCATTTTTAGGGAAATATCATCTAAAAATATAATACATAATTTAAAAAATGTTTCTTAATTATACTAACAAACAATTTACTTAATATTAATATGTAACAACTCTTGCATGTATCGTTTTGTGTAATCATTTGTCAGTTAATCTAAATTTGGTTTGTCAATTTCTCGTTTCACCGTAACTGAATACATATTTAAGACAATTCATTAAATGTTTCGTCACAATATCTACTAATAACTGATTTTGTGTTGCTAGCGCTTGTTGCAAGACGCTTTCATATTTCTTAATTTTAAGACCATCCCATTGTTTAAATAAAAGACGATTAAAAATTGTGGTCGCATTTCATCAAAATTAGATTCGTTAGTAAGCACAAACCTTCCTCACAATTTAGTTCAATATATGGTTAAATGTAGTTTCAGTGCAATTTAAACAGATTTTTCCTATTTAACAGCATAAGATATATTAAACACACTAAACCCCATTTAAAATAACATACCAGCTGATAAACAATAAATGATTGCCATATGCTGCATTAAAAATACAATATTTTGTATGAACCCGATATTTACCCATACATCTGGATAAAACCATCTATTTATATAAGTCATTTTGATATAAAAAAAATTATAATTTACAGAAAGAACTTTTGCATTTTTCCTAAAACCCTTCAAAAATTGATTTCACTTAATTTGAAAAATATTTAAGTTATTATTTTATCTACATAAATTACTTTCATTTACAAAAACTTAATGTTTGATTAATCATTAAATCAAAACACATTCAAATAAGCTGGAACGCTTGAAAATTTTAATTTAATCATTTGTTATTGATTTTTCCACAAGTTGCTTCCATTTAATTGTTTTAATAGTAATTAAAATTTCTTTAAGAATGAGAAACCACTTGAATCAAGAGTTATTTAAACCTTCCGATGCTGCCACTTCTGCTTTCCAAAGCCAAACAAACGTTTGTTGCTTTTCTTTTCGATTAAACGCTAAAATAATAGAAAATTTACATAAAAATTAGCTGAAAGTATAACGTCTCCCATACAATTTTACAATTATTTTTCTGGTGTTATTTTGCTTGCTGTTGTCAAATTTTCTTTATTTGTACATTTAAAGCAGGAGTGCCCACAAGTTCCTTATGGAAGAGCAAACACCAATACATTTAAAGAAAAACTAATTTTTATTGAATATTTTTTGCTGTAAAAAGCAAAACATACAAATAAAAAAATATTTCATAAACATACACGGCAAAAAAAAATTTGATTTGCATTTTTTGTAAAAATTATCTGAAATTAAAAAAGGTTAGTGCGTGTAAATTTTATTTCAAACCCGTACTTTTCAATCGAAATGGCCTTTAAGTCTTCCATGATCCTTCCAATAAATTATCCAAATTTATGTCAATGTCAGTTGTAGATAATTTTAGTAAGGCCTCCAAATTTTCGTTGCTCATTCTACTTCTATGCTTGTTTTTTATTAATTTTAATTTTGAAAATGTACTTTCACATATATATGTACTACCAAACATGGAATACAAACTTAAAATATCCTTGTGAAGTAAAGGGTATTTATTTGGTTTTAAGGATTTCCAAAAATCAATGCCACTTAAATTAGAATTTTTAAGTTCAGAGTCGCATTGCAGATCACATAGCTCCATTTGTAGCTCAGGCTTTTGATTGTATATGCTACATGTCATTGGAGTAAAAAAAATGGCTATCATTTGCCTAATGCTGTCAAAATCTTTAAACCTTTTTTTAAAATTTGTTTTAAAATCGTCAAAATGACTTAAATATTTAAAAAATCAAAATTTAAAATGTTGTACTCATCATTTAAGATAGCTTTTAAGCATGGAAAGTGTAACATTCTATCCATATTTAAATCATATATAAAAATATCTATCTTTTTAAGAAAACCTTCGATTTGGTCAACCAAGTCAAAAATAGATTTGTTTTTGCCTTGAAGGGAAATATTAAGGTAGTTAAGATGAGTTGTTAAGTCTGTTAAAAATGCTAAGTCTATGTTAAATGCTTGAGATTTAATTTCGTCTAAGAGCTCAAAATTTTTAAAATCCAATTCAATAAACCCAACAACTTCCTTTCGCACTTCAAAAAAACGTTCAAGGCATTTTCCTCTACTTAGCCATCTCACCTCAGTAAACATAAGTAGATCTCCATACTGATTTTCGCATTCCTCAAGGAATTTCTTAAACTTACGATGAGTTAACGAATTGTGCCCACCCTCTAATTTTGTTCACTATTTTTACCACAACACTCATTGTGTGGACACAATTCGTCCATTTAGCACACAATGACTCTTGGTGAACTACACAGTGAAACGAAGGAACCTTTATACCATTTTTAATCAACTGCCCAATAAAGCCGTCCTTTTTGCCGAGCATTGCGGGAGCACCATCTGTGCATATGGCTGTTAATCTTGCTGATTCGGTTTTTATTTCCAACCTCCCGTTTACCGCATCAAAAATGTCAATGCCTCTCGTATTTCGATGGAGCGGAATCAGTGCAAAAATTTCCTCATTTACATTAAAGTTATTGTCAACCATTCTGATGGCTAATATTAGTTGACTTATGTCAGATATATCGCATGATTCATCCAATGCCAGAGAGAAATATGTACATAACTTGAATTTCTTTTTTAAAAGCGAGTCCAAGTACTTATTAATTTCTTCGATTCTTCGGGTCACTGTGTTTCGTGACAAAGGAACTGTTTCAATTGAGTCAGCCAATAAATTTCCACTTTCTCCAAAACAAGACAGAGGAGATCGAGTGGTTGCGATCGAAACATGTCATGGTAACCTGCCGGCCAGGGTTCGAGCCCGAGCCACGTCAAGAATGAAAGATTATCAATAACAATATTAATTAATTTTCATGTTGTAAAATTACTTTCTTCATAAAAAATTATTTAATAAAAATTCAATTTCATGAACTTAAGCCTAATTAAAAATATTAAAAATTTGGATTAAAAACCATAAATAGTTCAACAAAATAACCACAATACTAATTATTGTTAAAGCTAAGGCTCGAGCTCTATGTGTACATTTGTCCTTCAAGTTGTGCTGAAAAATGTCAACAGAAAAGAGAAAGACAAAGTCAAAAAAAAAAAACAAAAAATGTACTTGGACTTCAAGAAAAATTCTTGACGAATGTACGAAAAAAACAGAAGTAAAGGAAAAAACATGTAAACTCAATTAAAAATGGATAATCATTCAGGAAAGCAAATTTCGATCCACCAAATGTTAAAATACAATTTGGTTTAAGGATTGATGTTTGACTAGTGACGTCAGCAGTCGTCGATGGCTGCGAGTGTAAGACGGCAAATCCATCTGAGGAGATCGAGTGGTTGCGATCGAAACATGTCATGGTAACCTGCCGGCCAGGGTTCGAGCCCGAGCCACGTCAAGAATGAAAGATTATCAATAACAACTTTAATTAATTTTCATGTTGTAAAATTCCTTTCTTCACAAAAATAATTTAATAAAAATTAAATTTCATAAACTTAAGCCTAATTAAAAATATTAAAAATTTGGATTAAAAACCATAAATAGTTCAACAAAATAACCACAATACTAATTATTGTTAAAGCTAAGGCACGAGCTCTATGTGTACATTTGTCCTTCAAGTTGTGCTGAAAAAGGTCAACAGAAAAGAGAAAGACAAAGTGAAAAAACAAAAAATGTACTTGGACTTCAAGAAAAATTCTTGACGAAAGTACGAAAAAAACAGAAGTAAAGGAAAAAACATGTAAAATCAATTAAAAATGGATAATCATTCAGGAAAGCAAATTTCGATCCACCAAATGTTAAAATACAATTTGGTTTAAGGATTGATGTTTGACTAGTGCCGTCAGCAGTCGTCGATGGCTGCGAGTGTAAGACGGCAAATCCATCTGAGGAGATCGAGTGGTTGCGATCGAAACATGTCATGGTAACCTGCCGGCCAGGGTTCGAGCCCGAGCCACGTCAAGAATGAAAGATTATCAATAACAATTTTAATTGATTTTCATATTGTAAAATTCCTTTCTTCATAAAAATAATTTAATAAAAATTAAATTTCATGAACTTAAGCCTAAATTAAAAATATTAAAAATTTGGATTAAAAACCATAAATAGTTCAACAAAATAACCACAATACTAATTATTGTTAAAGCTAAGGCACGAGCTCTATGTGTACATTTGTCCTTCAAGTTGTGCTGAAAAATGTCAACAGAAAAGAGAAAGACAAAGTCAAAAAAAAAACAAAAAATGTACTTGGACTTCAAGAAAAATTCTTGACGAAAGTACGAAAAAACAGAAGTAAAGGAAAAAACATGTAAAATCAATTAGAATGGATAATCATTCAGGAAAGCAAATTTCGATCTACCAAATGTTAAAATACCATTTGGTTTAAGGATTGATGTTTGACTAGTGACGTCAGCAATCGTCGATGGCTGCGAGTGTAAGACGGCATATCCATCTGAGGAGATCGAGTGGTTGCGATCGAAACATGTCATGTTAACCTGCCGGCCAGGGTTCGAGCCCGAGCCACGTCAAGAATGAAAGATTATCAATAACAATTTTAATTGATTTTCATGTTGTAAAATTCCTTTCTTCATAAAAATAATTTAATAAAAATTAAATTTCATGAACTTAAGCCTAAATTAAAAATATTAAAAATTTGGATTAAAAACCATAAATAGTTCAACAAAATAACCACAATACTAATTATTGTTAAAGCTAAGGCACGAGCTCTATGTGTACATTTGTCCTTCAAGTTGTGCTGAAAAATGTCAACAGAAAAGAGAAAGACAAAGTCAAAAAAAAAAAAAAAAACAAAAAATGTACTTGGACTTCAAGAAAAATTCTTGACGAAAGTACGAAAAAACAGAAGTAAAGGAAAAAACATGTAAAATCAATTAGAATGGATAATCATTCAGGAAAGCAAATTTCGATCCACCAAATGTTAAAATACAATTTGGTTTAAGGATTGATGTTTGACTAGTGACGTCAGCAGTCGTCGATGGCTGCGAGTGTAAGACGGCAAATCCATCTGAGGAGATCGAGTGGTTGCGATCGAAACATGTCATGGTAACCTGCCGGCCAGGGTTCGAGCCCGAGCCACGTCAAGAATGAAAGATTATCAATAACAATTTTAATTGATTTTCATGTTGTAAAATTCCTTTCTTCATAAAAATAATTTAATAAAAATTAAATTTCATGAACTTAAGCCTAAATTAAAAATATTAAAAATTTGGATTAAAAACCATAAATAGTTCAACAAAATAACCACAATACTAATTATTGTTAAAGCTAAGGCACGAGCTCTATGTGTACATTTGTCCTTCAAGTTGTGCTGAAAAAGGTCAACAGAAAAGAGAAAGACAAAGTGAAAAAACAAAAAATGTACTTGGACTTCAAGAAAAATTCTTGACGAAAGTACGAAAAAAACAGAAGTAAAGGAAAAAACATGTAAAATCAATTAAAAATGGATAATCATTCAGGAAAGCAAATTTCGATCCACCAAATGTTAAAATACAATTTGGTTTAAGGATTGATGTTTGACTAGTGACGTCAGCAGTCGTCGATGGCTGCGAGTGTAAGACGGCAAATCCATCTGAGGAGATCGAGTGGTTGCGATCGAAACATGTCATGGTAACCTGCCGGCCAGGGTTCGAGCCCGAGCCACGTCAAGAATGAAAGATTATCAATAACAACTTTAATTAATTTTCATGTTGTAAAATTCCTTTCTTCACAAAAATAATTTAATAAAAATTAAATTTCATGAACTTAAGCCTAATTAAAAATATTAAAAATTTGGATTAAAAACCATAAATAGTTCAACAAAATAACCACAATACTAATTATTGTTAAAGCTAAGGCACGAGCTCTATGTGTACATTTGTCCTTCAAGTTGTGCTGAAAAAGGTCAACAGAAAAGAGAAAGACAAAGTGAAAAAACAAAAAATGTACTTGGACTTCAAGAAAAATTCTTGACGAAAGTACGAAAAAAACAGAAGTAAAGGAAAAAACATGTAAAATCAATTAAAAATGGATAATCATTCAGGAAAGCAAATTTCGATCCACCAAATGTTAAAATACAATTTGGTTTAAGGATTGATGTTTGACTAGTGACGTCAGCAGTCGTCGATGGCTGCGAGTGTAAGACGGCAAATCCATCTGAGGAGATCGAGTGATTGCGATCGAAACATGTCATGGTAACCTGCCGGCCAGGGTTCGAGCCCGAGCCACGTCAAGAATGAAAGATTATCTAAATGTTTTCCCCACTTTGCACAAATATTTTGCTATTGGTTCGGGAAAAGCAAATTAGTCGCAAATAAATTGCACAAACGGTTTAGAAAACACAAACTTTCCGTTAGCAAATAAACGACAAGAACATAAATTTAAATTTTGTATGCTTCTTCTCGTTTTTCAATTCGCAAACTGAAAAGCTTTAATTAAGCACTAGACAGCATTTATAGTTTGACATATAACCTTCATGTTTGCGCAAACAGTCAAACACTGTAATCAGCAAAGCAAAAGGTTTTGGCGAACATTTTTTGGCTCGTTTTTGTCAAGCCTTTTGTTTATTTTATTTGGCCTTTAAGGTAATAAATATTTATAAAAAAAATAAATTAAGAAGCGTCTTCAACTAGTTTGTGCTTTGTTGTGATACAGACGTGTATTTTTAACACCGCATACGATTTGAACTATTATTTTAGTTAATGCAAATGAAAATAATGCAGAAATAAATAAAACAAATCAAAACAATATAAACTATTTAACGGCTAAGCCAATTACTCGAACACGTTCCCTATCACCCTCAGTGTTTACAAAAACAGTGGATAGTGACTCATTAAAAAAACTACAACTAGATTTGGTGACAAGTGTTGCCAGGCCAGCAAGTATTGCCGTGACGTCAAATACAAATTTAGTGGGAAATGATACCATGAACTCAAACACAAATGCAATGGAAAACCCCCCTGTAAAAAGCTGTCAAAAGCCTACAGTACAAGTTGGTATGGACAGGTACATAACAGTGTTTAAACGGGGACGCAGCCCTACCTCTGCAGCAGTTGCTTCGGCCTCAAAAGTACCATCTTTTGATAAAATAAATACTCAAAATCGTTTTGCAATTCTGGAGGATGAATCCTCTGAAGCACCAAACGTCATTAAACCATCCAAGCCTCCCCCGATATATCTTAGGGAGCAAAATTCAAATGAGCTCATAAAGAGTTTGATATCGGTGATAGGTGAAAATTCGTTTTACGTAGCGGCTATCAAGCGTGGAAGTATAAACGAGACAAAAATACAAGTCAATCATGAGAGTGATTTTCGCAAAATAGTAAACAACTTTGAAACACTTAAAAAAAACTTTTATACCTACCAACTGAAAAGCAGTAAAGGTCTACAGGTAGTTATTAAGGGTATTGACTCATGTGTGGACCCAGAAAAGGCTTCAAGGTAAAACATGTAGTAAATATTAAAAATAGAGAAAAAATTCCCCAACCACTTTTTCGAGTGGAGTTTGAACCCGGCGACGTAAAACTTAAAAAAAACGAAACACATCCTATTTACAATTTAAAATATATTCTCTACAGAAGAATTACTATAGAAGAGCCGCACAAAAAAAATGGACCTGTTCAGTGCTTAAACTGCCAAGAATTTGGCCATACCAAGGCATACTGCTACTTACCCCCTGTCTGCGTAGTATGTGGTGAACTCTAAAAACCGACCCCAACGTAAAAAATGTAGCAACTGTGGCGGTAATCACACTGCCAATTATAGAGGATACCCTGTATATAATATCGTCAAGCAGACGGTTGGACCGAAAACAAATACCCCTCAAATGCAGGTTGCAAATCAAGTAAACACAAATGCAATTCAAGCCCCCCAGCCTAGTAATAACAGAACCTCTTACGCTAACGTCCTAAAATCAAACCATCAGCCAATGCAAGGTGCCTCGCCAAGTAATGATGAAACTCCGGTTTTTAATTTAAGTCGTTTAGAAAAAACCATGGAAACATTAGTGCAAACAGTAAATAATTTTACGAACACAATGGGTAATATGATGCAGGAAATGCTTAGAATGCAATCGATGTTATTGCAAGCTGTACTTAACAAACCATGAACTGTTTAAAAATTTGTTTTTGGAACGCAAACGGCATCCGCCAACATAAAAATGAATTAGAATACTTTCTTAAAAATAAAGAAATTGATGTCATGATGATTTCTGAATTGTTACTATAATGAACCCCAATAGAATTGTACCTCCGACTGGTTAATAGCGACGACAGCTACGCAAATTAATTGGTTAAAATATAAAAAATATCTCAGTACCCATTGCACAGAAAATATTCCGCTCAGTACACCGGATTATGTAGATCGCTCTATTGACAATTTTGACAGTTTTCTGAAACTAGCTGTTCAACATTCCAGCGATATCCCCAAAAAAATTAAAAATAATCTTAATCTATATATATAAAAATGAAAAATGTTTGTATGTTTGTGTGTTTGTTTGTTTGTTGGCTTATAGACTCCGAAACTACTGAACCGATTTTCCTGAAATTTTTACAGTAACATCACGTGAGCCCTAAAAATAAAATAGGCTACTTATTTTTTCGATAGGGGCAGGGGAATTGGTACCCCCATAGGATGCCAATATTTATTATCGCATATCTTAAGAGCCGCTGGACGCATTTTGCTGAACTTTTTGTAGTAGGATCTTCTGAGCCCCGAAATTGAAATAAAGTAGCAGCGGGGGAAGTGGTTTTCCCCATAGGACGCCAATGTTTAATATCGCATATCTTAAGAACTGTTATAGTGAGAATGATCAAACTTTGTAGAAGTCACTCATATGGTATACTACACTATTGAAAATACAAATAGAGCGGGTAAGCGCAGGGGGGAAATACCTCTCATAGGATGCATATATTAAATATCGCTCAACTGAAGAACTATTAAAGGGCAAGTCTTCAAACGTAGTTAAAACTACTATTATGGCAAACTTTAAATTTCAATATAGTAATGGGCGGGGTAGACAGAGGAGGAGCAGTTCCCCTCATAGATAGAAATATTAATAAGAGCCGCTGCAAGCATTTTGTTGAACTTTTGGTAGTAGGATCCTCTGAGCCCCAAAATTGAAATAAAATAGCAGCGGGGGAAGTGTTACACCCTATAGGACGCCAATGCTTAATATCGGATATCTTAAAAACTGTTAAAGTGAGAATGTTCAAACTTTGTAGAAGTCACTCTTATGGTATACTACACTTTTAAAAATAAAAATTAAGCGGGTAGGCGCAGGGGAGAAATACCTTCCATAGGATGCATATATTAAATATCTCTCAATCGATAAAGTCGTTAAAGCAGTGTTGCGGAGCGCACCGGGTTAAGCTAGTAAAATATATTCTTCAGATGTCGAGCGGCTCTTGACTGAAAAAAAAGAGCTCGAAGAGAGTGGCAACTTTACAGATCCCCGCAACTTAAGATTTTATCAAAAGAGTGCACAAAAAAACTAAGAAAGTTACTGCAGAATCAGAAAATGTCTTCTCTAGAAAAATATCTTAAGGAACTTGATGCAACTCCATAATCTGACTACTCATTATGGCGTGCAGCTAGAAATCTAAAAAGGCCAGTTATATCTAAGCCACCATTAAGAAACTTGAATGATAATTGGGCAAGAAACGATATTGAAAAAGGAAATTTGTTTGTCAGTCACTTGAAAAACGTATTTACACCAAATATATTTCACAATATTGCGGTCGAGTTACCACCTGTTGCTGCTAGAGCAGCTATTCCCCTCAGATTTGAGTTAGGAGAAATCGAAAAGGCTATTTGTGACTTAAACACTAACCCCCATATTCATAAAAAATATTTTTTTTTTATTGGAGGTTTATTGAACACATTTTCATAGGAAATTCGTTCAATAAACCTCCAATAAAACAAAAATATTTTTTATGAATATGGGGGTAAGAAGGCACCTGGTATTGATAAAATCAGTAATAAAATGCTTTTGGAGCTACCTCGCATAGCAAAGAAAATTATTCTTTTTATTTTTAATGATATTTTACGCCTTGAATACTATCCTCAAAAATGGAAGGTTTCCTTAGTTACCATGATACCAAAGCCAGGTAAAGATCATACAAAAGTTGAGTCTTATAGGCCTATTAGCTTATTAACAAATATGTCAAAGCTGTTTGAGAAATTATTAGTTTCAAAATTAACACCGATTTTAAGTGTAAATAGATGTATTCCAAACCATCAGTTCGGATTTAGAAGAAAACAAAGCACAATCGAACAGACTCATCGAATAGTAAATGTCATAAGAAAAGCATTTGAAGAAAAGAAATATTGCTCAGCACTCTTCATCGATGTTTCGCAAGCTTTTGATAAAGTCTGGCATGAAGGCTTATTACATAAATTTAAGCAAAATTTAACAGCAAACACACACAAGCTGCTAGAAAGCTACTTAGTCGGTCGTCAATTTATTATTAAAGAAGGAAATTTCTTAAGTTCACCTCAGCCCATTGCCGCTGGAGTCCCACAAGGCAGCATTCTGGGCTTACTTAATTTATACTTCAACATTTGCAGACGATACAGCTTTTCTAAGCGTCCATGAAAATCGTTATGAAGCATCGCGTTACTTACAGCATCATATATTTCAACTAGAAATATGGTTACGACAATGGAGGATAATGGTCAATGAGCAAAAATGCGTACATATAACTTTCACTTTGCGCCGGGAATCTTGCCCCCCTATTACAATCAATAATCAAATAATTCCTCAACATTCGCATGTAAAATATCTCGGTATACATCTGGATCGGCGATTAACGTGGAAATGCCATATAGAGGCAAAATTAACTCAAATCAAACTAAAGGCCATTCAAATTCATTGGCTTATTGGAAGAAATTCTGTCCTCGGCCTCTAATATCGACAAAATCCAAAGGCGCCAAAATGAACTTCTTCGAATAATCACAGCAGTTCCCTGGTATGTTAAAAACTCAAACATTCATAAGGATCTCAATGTGCCATTAGTTAAAACTATGATTACAAAATATGCAATAAAATATTTAAAAAGGCTTGAAGAACACCCAAATCCACTAGCTCGAAATATTTTAAATCATGGCGGCCACACTCGCTTAAGAAGAAGAGACACTGCAGCACTTACCCAATTAGATGAGCGATAAACACCTATATTAGTGAACAGAACCCGTGATGAAGAAAATTTTGTCTGCCACTGGCAGGACATAAAATAACGTATTAGGTTAAGATTTGATTAATTATTGTTAGTTCATATTTAATATATGAAGATTCAATAAAAAATAATGACAAAAAAAAAAAAAAAAAAAGCGTCTTTATATCGTCCACTTTGATATAAATATCATCATATATATACTAAGAATATTTTCTTGATATTCTTTAATTAGGCTTGAGTTCATCAAATTTAATTTTCATTAAATTGTTTTCACTGAGGGAAGGAATTTTACAACTTGGAATTTTTATTAAAATTTATTGATAATTTTTCTTGGCTGAGTTGGGATTTGAACCCTGGTTAATCTTTACATGTTTCAAGAAACACCACTTTCTATCATCAGAAGATCTTTGAGTTCTACCCACTGCACCACGTCGGTGCCCGTTAGCCAACAGTCAAACATCAATCTTTAACCATTAGTACTGGTGGTTCGAAATTTGCTGTTATTATCACTTAAATTTCAAATTACATGTTGCCTCCTTTTTCCTCTGTATTTTCGTATTCTTTCTGTCAAGACTTTGTCTTGAAAACCTGAATACATTTGTTTATTATGTTTTTCTGTCCACTATCGTCGACATTTTAAGATTGATGTTAGACTGTTGGCTAACGGGCACCGACGTGGTGCAGTGGGTAGAACTCAAAGATCTTCTGATGATAGAAAGTGGTGTTTCTTGAAACATGTAAAGATTAACCAGGGTTCAAATCCCAACTCAGCCAAGAAAAATTATCAATAAATTTTAATAAAAATTCCAAGTTGTAAAATTCCTTCCCTCAGTGAAAACAATTTAATGAAAATTAAATTTGATGAACTCAAGCCTAATTAAAGAATATCAAGAAATTAAAAATTAACAGTTCAACTAAAAATTAAAATTGTTCTTAAAAATAGCTATGGCACAAGCTCTAATGTTTACATTTGTACTTTAATTTGTACAAATAAAATGTCGACGAAAGTGGACAGAAAAACATAATAAACAAATGTATTCAGGTTTTCAAGACAAAATACAGAGGAAAAAGGAGGCAACATGTAATTTGAAATTTAAGTGATAATAACAGCAAATTTCGAACCACCAGTACTAATGGTTAAAGATTGATGTTTGACTGTTGGCTAACGGGCACCGACGTGGTGCAGTGGGTAGAACTCAAAGATCTTCTGATGATAGAAAGTGGTGTTTCTTGAAACATGTAAAGATTAACCAGGGTTCAAATCCCAACTCAGCCAAGAAAAATTATCAATAAATTTTAATAAAAATTCCAAGTTGTAAAATTCCTTCCCTCAGTGAAAACAATTTAATGAAAATTAAATTTGATGAACTCAAGCCTAATTAAAGAATATCAAGAAATTATAAATTAACAGTTCAACTAAAAATTAAAATTGTTCTTAAAAATAGCTATGGCACAAGCTCTAATGTTTACATTTGTACTTTAATTTGTACAAATAAAATGTCGACGAAAGTGGACAGAAAAACATAATAAACAAATGTATTCAGGTTTTCAAGACAAAGTCTTGACAGAAAGAATACGAAAATACAGAGGAAAAAGGAGGCAACATGTAATTTGAAATTTAAGTGATAATAACAGCAAATTTCGAACCACCAGTACTAATGGTTAAAGATTGATGTTTGACTGTTGGCTAACGGGCACCGACGTGGTGCAGTGGGTAGAACTCAAAGATCTTCTGATGATAGAAAGTGGTGTTTCTTGAAACATGTAAAGATTAACCAGGGTTCAAATCCCAACTCAGCCAAGAAAAATTATCAATAAATTTTAATAAAAATTCCAAGTTGTAAAATTCCTTCCCTCAGTGAAAACAATTTAATGAAAATTAAATTTGATGAACTCAAGCCTAATTAAAGAATATCAAGAAATTATAAATTAACAGTTCAACTAAAAATTAAAATTGTTCTTATACTAAGAATATTTCTTCCACAAAAAAAAAAAAAAAATCAAAACTGTCTCTTAATTGTTTTAGTTATGTATTAACAAATTAGACTTTGATTACAAATATTAAAAAAAATCGCTAATTGAAGCAAAGAAGTAAGAAATATTTAAAGTTGTAAAACTCTCCACAATAATGGAGAGGGTATTATGCGTTCGATCTGATGTGTGAAACACTAAAAACTGTTGATCCTAGACCTACTTAATAGTATATCGATCTACGCAGAAAGTAATTATATAAATATCCGTCCGTCCGTCCGGCTGAGAGGCAGCGTGTTCTACAAGCTGTAAGTTATTCGTCGTCGGCAAAATTCGTCGTTCGTCCCAGTTGTCTTCATTTCATTACACTTAAAGTGTTGGCCAAAAGAACGGAAGAACTTACTCATCGTCGAACTTTTTGAAACCTTTTTTAGATTCAGCACTCATGATAGCTTACTTTCTCAGCAAGGTCTTGTGGAGGCCTACCTACATAGGTTTTGTTCATACTTTTTTGCGCGTACGAAGTTTTTAGCAACAAAACTGATAAGCCGTTACAAAAAATCACATTTCAAAGACAAAGCAATAACTAAAAAAACCTTAAATAAAAATGCAAAAAGTGGAAAGAAAAAGAGAAGTAAACTTAAAGGAGTTTTGCTTAACTTCTCTTAAGAAGGCCACTCTCTCATCAGGCCTGTTGAAGAAGGGAACGTAGACGGCCTTGGATGGCTAGGACATTGTGTGTTAAAATTGTATGAGTATGGAATGGGGTGACAAGGCCTTGTGTGTAAGCAAAAAATAGCTTCTAAAAGGCCTGCTTACTTTTTTTTTTATGAGAGTATTGTTGTTGTTATTGCATGTTTTTGAAGTTCTATTGTGTTGTACATCTTTAGGTATGGACTTGAACATTAAGTAGATAACATTTGCTGTAGCTTGACTATTACTTTTACTTGTTTGTGGGTTTATTTATATATGTTTTAATTCTTCTGGCTTTGTTCGTTCTTCTGACTTGCTTTGGCATAAATACCTTTATATTTTGTATATTGTTTGTGCACACTTATATTAAAAATTGGACTACAGTTGTCTGGATTACCAGATAAGATAAGGCATAATTACTTGAGACGAATTTATAAGACCCACCAAACATTTGGACCCCGTAAAAAAGAATTTTGTTAAGAAGTAAATTTGTAATGTCAGATCTCTATTCTTAGGGTTATTTTACTTTGCATCAAAGTAAATTTAAGGAGTAATACGTATGAATAAGTTCATTTGTAGTAGCTTAAGCCCGACAAACGTTACTAACCTTTTTCATCACTTCACCATTTTCAATTGTAATTAGGAATTTTTTATTTCTATGTAGAATACAAATATGTATATAAAACTAGGATTTTTAAATTTTTTTTAAAAAAAGATAAACAAATTTTATTTAAAGTTCAAAGGCAGCACCTTCATATGTGATTATTTATTTCAAAATTCAGACTACAACAATTTAAATTGATATTTTTAAATCTATTGCATAAAAGAATATTTGCAAATGAGATTTTAAGATATGGTTAAAAAAAAAAAGTTTAAAATGAAAATTTTTTTATTTTATTCAGAGCACAATATGAATTTAAAATAATAGTGGAGAATAGAACAAACAAACATAATGTTTATCGTTTTTAAGCACCTCCTTGTGACCTCCCCTATCCCACCTGAACTAAAGCCTAGATCCACTCTTAAGAAACGATGTGCATACCACCGATAGATTAAGATACAAGATTAAGATTCAACATTTTTCACTTTGTTGTCCATCTAAAAAGTTTGGTCCATGTACATGAAAATATTTACTTTTTTGCAGATGGATCAATGTGTATTCGTTATTTGCAACACATTTATCTAGTCTAGTAAAATAAGGGACCTATTTCACCAATTGTATTTACCAAATAATCCGTATATAGAACATGTTTATGCTTACAGGTTTTCTTTTCTAATCGTGTTAGTCAAAAACCTAATCTCGGGAAACTTGACCATTTTCTCGTTCAAATATTACTTAAAATAATTGTTTTTAACCAGGGTTGCCGAATAAATTTCAGAGAAAATCGTCAATTTCCTGAGAAAAAATAAAAAAATCGTTCTTCACGTTTCGAAAAATCGTCGAAAAAATCGGACAACTTAAAATTAGTTTTTTTAAACATTCGATTTTTATAAAACAAAAACATTCAAACGAAAACATAATTACTTCATAACCAGCTAGCATTTTCAATCGTATAAGAGATACTGAGAGTCTCATGAAGAGCGTCTTTGATCTTCGATGGCCGCATTTTTTAATCATAGAAGATTCCTCACAGGGGAAATACTGTAACACGACTGAGATTCTTACATAGCACAGGGATAGACGCTTCTTCAATCATTGTGGCAATCGTTAAAGACGTGCGTAAAGATTATCTAACGAGTGTTTCATGTCAAGAATCGTATGAGACTAAAATATGATTTATACAGAGAGTCGTTAAAGGTCAATTCGATGATGGTTTGAAGAAAGATAAGCAAAGTGCAACATTGTTGTTTTTGTACTCTGAAAAATAATCATTTAAAGATTAACTTAAGGCTTGCATATTAAAACCGTACCTAAACAAAAGCGGCACGCGTTTTCTAGTTTGACAGCTGGTTTAATAGTGAAGTTTGCCGCTATTGTTAATTAATAATGGCAATTTAGCTATTTTATGGTCAATCTAGCGTTTTTATCTCTATTTTTAGTTTGTGGGTTTTAGTAAACAAGAAAGCTATCACTACTGCTCGTGACACAACAATGACGCTCTTAGGTATGGCATATCAGCGTAAAAGCTAAGCGAAAGAAAACGTTCCGCGTTCCGCTCTTGTTAAGGTACGGCTGTTAAACATTCCAAGATAAAAAACGAACGTGTTAGAAAATTTAATGTTTTATTTAGACTTTGGAGACAAAAAAAAATCTTCACTTTTAAGAAAAAAGTCAGCAAATCGGCAGTTTGCTAATTTCGGAACAACAAATCGTCAAATCTGTTTACAACATAAACAGAGGCTTATAATTTTACGAAAAAACCCTGCTTCAAAAAGTCAAACGGTTTAAGAGATATTTAGTTTATTTATGTCTCCTGAACAGTTTGTATTTGTTTTCCTGAGCCCTTTTCATCGTGTTATCAACTGCCCAACCCATCAGGATTCAAAATGTTATATATACTCTTAATGAGATTCACGGTCAACATTGGAGAAAATAATATCTACGTCCAAAAAAATCATTTTTTCGGTCATTTATTTTTGTAACAATAAAATCATTTTGCGATTTTTGTCACCTAAATTTAATTTAATTTACAGTATATGGGCGCATCCACAGAAAATACTCCAAAATACAAAATATATAAATTATTCTTTGAGAAATAATTTAACAGGCTTGGTGACGTAAAGTGTCTAAAAGTAGAATTTTCTGTGGAAATACCCACATGCAATTTCTTAATTTGGAAGGAAAAACTTTATTTTAATTTATAAATTTTTGCAACCATTTAACTTGGTTTTTTTTTTTTAATTACTGTTGAAAATGGTGTAGATGTTCTTTATTATTTTGTTTCTGCTTCTTACAACTTTTACAAGCATCATTGTTGTTGTTTTTTTTTTTTTTTTTTGTTTTTGCTGAGCTTTTTTTAAGAAAAACATGCTGTTGCCACTCTGACGGTTGCCTTTGCGAAAAAAGTTAATTTTATAATGGATAGAAGGATGTTGTAAAAGAGACCTGTCAACTTTATATTCAACTTAATATTTATGATTTTATTGTAGGATTTGATGAAGACATCAGCTAATTAACTGAGAAGATAGGAATTATGTATTTTTTGTGTTATTTGATGCTTTTTTTGTTGGGTCATTACAAAAATGTGACACAGGATGTAAACGTAAAAAAATTTCCGGATATAATTTAAAATCGGATAAAGCAAATAAACAAATCTTTTGCTGGTGTTTAATTAGAACATTAAGAGGCCAAAAACATACGGTAAAAATTATTAAAAAAAATTGTTTTATCGTCAAAATTAATTTCTTTGGGAATACAAAATTTTAATTTCAAAAGATTTTGTTATTCGTGCTTAATTCCCAGTTTTTATTCTTGATAAAAACACTTGAAATTTATTGTTGATGGGATAAGCTATTCCTATGCGCATTTCACTGGTTGCTTAGGCCAGATCATCGGGAAACTTCATCCATAAAGATTTTAGAAAAACTAAAGATATTAAACAATATAAAACTGTTAAACGTATAAGACTTATAAGCAACAGTTCTACGTAACAATATCAAAGTTTAAACAAAACACATCAACAATAAACAGTGGGTTTATCTCATCTTACATTCCCCACTACAATTAGTTGAAATTGTCCCAACATTAATTGTAGTTGTAAGTAGGTTATGTTAGCTAGTTTTTCGAAAATCTTTATGGATGAAGTTTCCTGATGATCTGGCCTAACCAACCATTGAAATGCGCATAGGAATAGCTTATCCCATCAACAATAAATCTCAAGGGTTTTTATGTGTTCCTATGCGCATTTCAATGGTTGCTTAGGCCAGATCATCAGGAAACTTCATCCATAAAGATTTTAGAAAAACTAAAGTGAAATGCGCTATTCCTATTCCTAAGCAACCAGTGAAATGCGCATAGGAATAGCTTATCCCATCCACAATAAATTTCAAGTGTTTTTATCAAGAATAAAAACTGGGAATTAAGCACGAATAACAAAATCTTTTGAAACTAAAATTTTGTATTCCCAAAAATTGAAATTACTTTTTGTTTTACTTTTATTTAATAATTTTTTTTTTGGCGCAAAATTTTTAACAACAGCTGACATTCATTATTGAAAATCAGTGCTGTTAACGCTCATGGAATTCAAAGAAAATTTAATGTTGAAAGTTGCTACATGCGTGGTGAATACCGCTTTTAGTACTAACTTTGCATTCAATATTTAACACGCTAAATACACATTAGTGTTGAGTGTAAAACGTAGCTATTATTTTGTTCCATTGTAATTTAGAAAAATTTATCACTTTGTAAGTTTGCGTGTATCCTGATAAATATATTACACAATTAAAATTCATTATTATTTTTTAGAAAAGAAAACACCATTAAATTAAGAAGTATTCACTGGGTAGCACATAAAAAATGTAAGAATGTAAGAAGCAAAAAACGAATGTAAGGATGTAATTAATTAGTAAATTTTATCCATTTTGTCCTCACTTTGTGTCCGATTAGAATCCCCTTTTCCACAGAAAAAAATGGGTTGAAGTAAAAAAACATGAATTCAACAAGTGAGTCGTTTATTTTGAAAGTGGTTTAAGTCCATTATTTCTTATATTGAGATAGTTAAGGGTTTGTGTTTGATTCGTTTCTAAAATATTGTTAAGTGGTTTTAATTTTTTTGTATGGCTTTGTGACGTTAAACATGTTAGAATATATAACGTAATACGTTTTGTCAACTTTACTAGAAAAATAAGCTGTGTTTCAGAACCTAAAATGGACTTAAACCACTTTCAAAATTAAAAAAAATTATTTTTTTGTCTGTAAAAAGGAATAAGTCCACTTTTTTTATAGAAATTAAGCAATAGAAATTGTAAATATTTTATGTTTGATGTAGACGATTGTAATAGCTTTACAATAAATAGGGAAGCTTTCAATTCAGATACAGATTTTTATTTATATAATTGAAAAAATGTTTTTAAAAATAAATATGAATTCATTTATTAAAAAATTAAGTTATATGCATTTATTAAGGATAATATTAAAGATTTTGCCATATTATTTCTCCTCATTTAGATTATGTGTGAGGTTTTGTTAAAATATTCATGGTGCATAGGTGGTATATACCTTAGTAACTCCATCATATCATTTTACTTAGGAGTTGAAATGGGACGTAAATTTTTGTATAATGGTAATAATTTTATTTTGTTGAAGTTCCTTGGTCTTACCCGACAAAGTTATAAGTCAAGTATTTTGAACTCTTTATCCACTTCCATAGATTCTTTATAAAACATTTTATAGGGTCCACCTTTTATAAATCGCATCCAACATATCCTTAGCCAATTTACAGGTTCGCCACTAGTGTTTTTTAATCTTTTATGAATTACTTCTTCCAGAGGTTTGGTAAAAAAATCTTTACGTTTCATGTTAGTTAATAAACATTTGTGGACTTAAACCGGTTTCAAAATAATTTCTTTTGGATTTCGTTAGCTTACTAATTTTCAAGTGACCAAAATCATAGCGATTTTAATGATACTAGACTTAAATTGTTTATAAAAAAAAAGATTATATAGGATTGCGATTAGTGTTATCATGAACTACTTTTTTTTAAAAAATGGACTTAAACCACTTTCAAAATAAACGACGCAAGTGTGAATTTTTATCGAACTGTTGGTCTTTAATTGAAGTTTTTGATGTTTAAATTAGTCTAGTTCATCAAGTTAAGTTTTCAAAACAAAATCTCGACAAAAAGTACGAAAAACAGAAGTACATGTAAATAAAGTTGAAAATCATTTACAGCAAATATCGATCGTTAGTTAAAGATGGTTGTTTGATTATAGACTGGCAGGCGGCACAGTGGCGCAAACGATAGGACGCCATAGAATTCTGATGTGGTTATTCTCGAAACATTTAAATTAGACCCGAGGTCAATCCCGTGTTTAGGCAAGAATAAAATTACCAAACAAACAAAATTTATTTATTAAAAAAGTTATTTAATGAAAATTAAATTTGATAATTTAAATATATTTTTTCGATTTCGTATAAGAATCGCATCACCTAAACTCGACAAATAAACATCATTCAAAAAAATATTTATAACACACATTCATATCTACTAGAGGTTTATATAAATAAATTTCGGCAAAATATTAATTTTACCATTTGCCCTAAAACAATCCATTTAAATTATAATGAAAGAAATGGTTACAAACCAAAAAACAAAACTTCAAATGCTGTTGCTTGCGACAAAAATTTGAGTTATTTTTGCAACTTCATTATCATTTGATGGGAAAATCTGTTAACAATGTAACCCAATAATCCTTTTCTTCTTTTTTCACAAATTATTCTCTTACTTTTAATTCCCATTTTTTCACATTCTCTGTTGCAAAATGTTACAATAAAAACAAACAAACAAAAAATATATAAAAGCAAATCTAATAAATGACAAAACAAACAAAAGAAAATTGCGTAATTTTATTTATTACATTTTTATGATAATTTTGCTATTTACGTTTTTCCTCTTCAACTGTTTCTTCGCATTAACCTCGTTTATTTTTGTTGGATTTTTACATTGCCATTTTATGTTTTGTGAGAGATACGATTTTTTTTCTGACAAATTTGACCTTTCCCAGAAAGGTAAAGAAAATTTAACTAAAAAATTTGAATTAAATATACAAAAAAGAAGCTGTTATTGAATTTTTGCCGTGTTATACAAATATTTTTTGGGTTTGTTTTGTTTTTCTAAGTACGCAGAGAGGGGGGGTAAAAGAAACATAAAAAATATCTGCAATAGCAACGGTGTAGTCGAGTTGAAGTTAGATACACGTTATGAAGTGAAATAAGTTTAGAAAAGATCATTGGAACATATATTTTCAATGATTGAATATTTTTTTGGGGACGAGTTAGAGAAGGATCCAGAATTAGGGTTCCAACGATGTGGAGACGCAGATCAAACAGCTCGTTCAGCTATGGCTCTTTTTGCGATTATAATGTTACTTATGCGCCTTTAAAATTACACGGTGCTACAAATGAAAATTTGAAAAGCGACCTAGTGTAGGTTTTAGACCTTATTGAGTTGATCATAAATCAATTTTAAAAAGTTCGGGAACACCCTTAAATTTCGGAGTTATTCCGAAAAAACCATTTTCGGGTAGGTTGGAGTACCTACTTATGAATACGTAACTCAGTTGATTTAAATCCGAATTTTATTTTTTGTAGTGATATTCTTAATTATATCTGATTTTAATTTTATTTTTCTAGGTTTTTCAACTTTGGTGTCATTTTTTTAAATTAGTTTGTTTAGAAGCATACCCTTATTTACATATTTAATTTAAGCTAATTAAGTTTTGAGTTAAACCAGCTTTAAATAAAATCGAGTAAAACTAAAAAGTAATTAAGGTCTTTCAAAAGTGAAAAAGTTAGGTTTTACAAATATTGATCAATAGACCGGGTCGACCTCCATACAAAAAAATGGCACCAAAGTTGAAAAACCTAGAAAAAATGATATTAAAATCAGATATAATTAAGAATATCACTACAAAAATTGTATGCACATACCAAAAAGTGTACATATTTAGAAAGGCACATTTCTCTTATTTCTTAAAATAAAATTCGGATTTAAATCAACTGAGTTACGTTTTCAAAAGTACTCGAACCTACCCGAAAATGTTTTTTTTTCGGAATAATTCCGAAATTTGAGGGTGTTTCCGAACTTTTTAAAATTGATTTATGATCTACTCAATAAGGTCTATAACCTGCACCGTGTTATTTATGTAAAAAAGATGCAATATACTTTATGAATATTGTTGTTGCTTTTATTGTTTTTTTAACGTTATTGTATTTTATGTTAGTGCAAGTGTTTGAAATTGTTATATACTCAAACATACATACAGAATCACTGATAAAAATGCAAAATATTTGGTTATTTAATACAAAACATATGGCTCCAAAAAATATAGTTTATTACATCATACAACTGTTGTATACATAATTTAAGAAAAAAATTAAGTGATAAATGTGGAAAAAACATTTAACACAATTGTTTTTAAAAAAATTATCTTTATTAGTTTAGTTTTTTAGGAAAAATTTAATTAGTGTCAGACTTTATTTAGATTCATTAATTTAGACTGACATTTTAATTCCTGACTGACTGTGTTTTAGGTCTGATAAGAGAATTACCAATACAGAATTTGTTTTACAGGACATATTTAACATTTTTTGAAATAGATTAGAGATAAAAATAACTGTTTTAAATAACATTTAGTTTGATTTACTTTGACTAGATACATACAAACATTCATACATACCACAAAATAAAAACAGCAATTCTTTATTAGGCGTATAAGCTCCTGGCCTGTGGCAGTGTTGCCAGAATGTAGCTTTTATCAAATGACCAAAAACTAATTTTAAAATGTTCTTAATGTTTGCTAATGCAAAAGTTAACAATTATTTCAAATTATAAAATAGAATTTAAATAAAGAAAGCGTTATTTTAGCACAGGTATTCTAACATGGTAATACAAAGTATTAAGCCTTTATTTAGTCAAAATATTATGAAATTCTCTTCGTATTTCAAAACAAAATATTAGATATTTTCCATATAAACACGGATGGTATCAGGTAAATCAAAGCAAATATATTAAATAGCTAAGTTTATAACAATAATTATAAACTATTGATTATTGATTATATTTTAATAAGCCCACATAAATTATATATTCTGGATCCTTATGAGAAGAGAAGTTTAAATTCGGTTGACCGTCTGTCCGTCCAATTTCCTATGAAAATCTGTTCAATAAACCTTTTATAAATCAAAAATTTTTTTTTATGAATATTGGGGTAAATTTTTACTTCAACATGTAAACAAACAAAAACAGCTGATTCGAACATGGGTTTTTTATTTCCATATTAAGGCTAAACCAAGACGGTTTCAAGACACCAATTCATATCAGAATCGAATTTGAATTCTGCTAATTGACAATTCTAGTTTGGATTATGCAACAACCCTGAAAAAGAATGTTATTTGGTAAGAGAAGTTTTAAATGTTTTCAATATCTAAAAATTACAATACTGCCTATAGTATTTTTCTAGAATTAAAATGGAAAATTTTAAAAAGTACCTGCAATTGAAAGTGTCATAGGGGTATTAGGAGATTAGAAGATTTATTAAAATTCAAAATGGTAAAAAATTATTTCTAAAATATGTAGTAAAAAAAATTTCATGTTTCTCAAATTCAAACAAAGTTTAGAATGTTCAAACAAAATTATTTTTATTATACTTATTGTAATAACTATCAAACAAGTAAGAAAGCAAAGCTGGTCAAGGCTGATAATTTGATACCCTACATCATTGCATTAAGTTTTGGTTCCCACTCTTCAAGTTTTAGCAGTCAAGTCTTGAGTTTTTAGGAGAGAGAGGAAATATATGCATTCTCTCTTTTCTTCTCTACTAAAAGCTAAATACTTGAAGACTAAAACTTGAAGAGTATAAACCAGCACTACCAAACACATTGTTGAAAGGACGATCATTCAAGAGTTCTATATATATAAGCTATTTTTTCGACTTTTAGTGATGTTAGGAAGGAGTTCAATATGCGAACTATGGTCAATTCTGGACCCACCGCCACAAAGTTATTGTCGCCAAATTTCATACTCATACCAAGAGTTATAAGAACGTTATTGAAACAAAAGCTATTTTCAGAAGTGGTATTTATTAGAAGCAATGTCATATATATCGATTACAGTAAAATTTTGTAAGAATATTTTTAGTCCAAATAAAATGGTTTATGGGCACAAAGACTTTCTCGTGAAAAGAGGTAAAATTGTGAACAAATTCTCACCAATCAATTAGATCCGTCCTTATAACAATTAAAGCATATGCAATAAATCTACTCAAATTACCTCTACAATTGCGTACTGTTCTTTGCGTTCAAGGTTAACATGGACCGAGAACCAGCAATCCCAACGGCCAAACTGACATCATAAGATCGACTCAGGAAGAGATTTGCATAATATTATTTTCATGATTGTGGATGAATATAAAAATGTTTAATATTTTTATTAAAAGTTTCGTGGAATGTAAGAAAATATAAACTCACTGTTTATTGTTGTTGTTTTTGTTTAAGCTTTGATATTGTTACAAGTAAAACTGGTGCTTATAATTATTATTCGCTTAACAGTTTTATTTGTTTAATGTCTTTAGTTTTTCTAATATTTTTGGATGAAGTTTCCTGATGATCTGGCCTAAACAAATGCGACAACTTATCCCATCAAGATTTTGTATTCCCAAAAATTACTTTGATAAATTTTATGATATTTTAAGGTTTTGGAAGGAAAATGAAAGGACGCAGAAAGTACAAAAACAGTTTGTATGTTATTATACATAACCATGCCGGAAACTTATGAATTCTTTTTTTATATGTTTTGGTAAAAATCTGTAATTATTCATTGAAATTTTATTCAAAGAAACACTTAAATCAGTGTTCGAAAACAAACAGTACATTATTTAGCGTTCGGCTCACACACCGAAGAACGATATCTATTTTTTAGTGTTTGTGTAAACATACACAAACCTTAATACCGTTCGTAACTATTTTCAAGAAAGAACCGAACATTATAGAATGTTCGGTTCTTCGTTAAAAAACAGAACAATTGTAGTGATACTGTAGAAAAACATTATATTTTAATGTTCTATAATGTTTTTTTCGTGTGTGTATTTTGTTTTTGTAAAAAATGTTTGGTTTTTTTTATCAGCAAAAAGCGACGAACATTAACGAGCCGAACACATTGAAGTTCGTGGATTTTCAAAAAAAAACCGAACGGAATTTAATGTTCTCATCATTTGTTGAGTATGATGAAAACAGCATTATTTTTGTGTTCGAAAGATGACAAACAGGGAAACGTTATTTTTTTTAATGAATTTCTACACAAACACTATTAGCGTTTGTGTTTTCCACAAATCTACCGAACCGAACATTAAAGAACGATATTTAGTGTTTATTTTCGAACACTGACTTAAATATGTCATATTAACACATATAACACATATAAAAACAAAAAAGGAGAAAATGTAATCAACTTTTGTGTTTTTTTTTTCTCTTATTTTTTTATAAATAACAGAAATTGTTTAAAACTTCTTATTAAATATTAATTGAAAAGCAGTTTTCTTATAAATTTCCATTTAACGTTCATTCATATTTCAAAAATTGGCTGTTTAATATTTTTTTCATTTCGGCGGAAAATTTGCGAAGAAAAGAAAATAAATGTGTGTTAACATACATTTTTTATGTTGTAAAGTCATTTGCAGAACAAAATGTTGTAGTTAGTTTGGTTCAGTTGCTTAGACATTCACCGATTTGAGATTTCAGAAAAACGAAAAATGAAATAGAAAAAAAACAAGAAAAATCCTTTGTATTAACAACTAAAGTGGCGCGTAAATACTTGCCACAAGTGTTTTGAGGTTTGCAGTAGTAATAAGAACAAGGCAGCGCAGAAAACCAATTATATTACATATTTAGTATATATGTAAGTATGTAAGTGTGTAGTAGTTTGTGTGTATTTAAAGGTATATTTTGTAAAGTACATAATTACAAGTGAATTTTCAAAACCTAAGCAAGTACTTTCTTGTTTTTGATTTTAGGATAAAGTGAAAATATTTTCCGCCCATTAACATAATTCGAGCAATTAAGTTAAAAATATCTTTAACTTCTCAAATATTTGCTGTATTAGAAAAATTACTTTATGTAAGTAAATATTAAGCCTTTGTATTGCAAACACGTTATTTTAGTTCTAAAGAAAAATATAAAATAAAATCCATTTTAATTTATTGCTGTCACATTAATCGATTAATGTAACATTAAATATGGTGTGAAAAATGTTTTTCAAATGCTTTGATTTACGTTTTTCAATATTTTATTCACAGGCGAAATTGAATTGATGTCATTCATCCATCTATCCATCTGGTTGCTTTCGAGTTAAACAGCCATTTCAAACATGAAGAATTTAACATGTTCATATTGTCAACAGCTGATAAGACACCGCACTTTTTGTTGGCAAAGGCCAAACTACGAAAGAACAACAACAACAGAACTAAACAGCAAGAATATCTTCTTACGCATTTTTAGGCCAACAATAAGGAACTAAAAACCGGGTTCATAAATATACTTTTAACAGAAGAGAACATATTTTCTTTTGGCTCAAAGAGCAAACATGCGCAGTGAAAATAGAGTTTTAAGAGAAAAGACAGAGTCGAATGGAAAATAGGTAACATTGAGGGACAATTGATTGCATATTGTGAATACAGAACGAATTCTACCTTTTTAAAATTTAAAAAAAAATTTGTAGAAATTCAGAAAGTTTTGTGGTGTGCTTAAAGACCGTGATAACAAGAAATCAGACAACATTTTATAAACAAAAATAACAGCGAATTCTTTTGTCGATGCTACACTTTCATGCCTAGAAGTTATAATAATAAGTTATATATGACTAAAAAGCTTAATGATTAATACTAACAAGTTATAATTATCAAGTTTATCCCGCAGAATCTATCGTTTATTAAAATTTTCTTAAAAATTTGTGTTTAAATGTTTTTCATACCCTTTGAGCACAAAGGAATTTGTTGATAAAACTAACGTTTAAAGGCCAGTTTACACTATTATACTTTGTATTAATATATGTCAAAAACACAAGTAATGAATTTGTATATAAAAAAGTCATATCAAAAACGTGCATAACCATTTCTTGCTGTTTAGAATCACAAACTTATAAATTTATTCAAAAATACTTTTATTCATTATTTGCTCAATTGATAAAAGGAAAACGGATAAAAGATTCTCCAGGTAACTATATATGAAGTAAATATTACAGTTTACCTTAATCGCTTATTGATTAGTGCGGAAAAACCATCAACTTAGGACGACTTGGAAATATAACATGGATTTGACCCCAAATAGCGAACAAATACGTTATTTCCGCGATGCATGCATACCAAAAATAATTATAAAAAACTAAGATTGCGCGTTCTTTATAAAATTCTTAAGCGAAACTAGAAATGATTATTAGTTTCTCAAACCCGTCCCTGATATTCATACACTTGCTCTCTCTCTCCCTACACTATAAACTCAAATCTCAATTGTTGAATTTACAGCCAAAAATAAGAGCAAATCAGGACACACACAGCATCAGCAAACTGCCTGTTTGTACAAAAATAAAGATTTAGTTCTATTTAAGGTTTTCCGGGTGAAAGTGTAAAAAATAATTTTCAGAAAAATAAAACAAAAAAAAAACGGATTTAAGTGAAAGTGAAACAAACAAATAAAAAGTGAAAGTTTAAAATTTGATTTATATAAAAATTAAAAAAAAATCATAATAATATTTTTAAATTTTACAATAGTATGAAGTAACTTATTCAATAAATAAGGGTAAAACAATATTGATTTGTGTCAAAGTAAATTTAGAAAAGTTTTCCTTGTGGTTGCAAATAAAAAACCATATAATCATGATATTGTTATAGAATTTATTTTCACTTTCATTTGGCTAAGTAGTGGTTTTGTTGTTGGTCTTTCAAATCAAAGTGCTAGAAATACAGTAATCTCGGTCATTTCAATCGCTACAATAACAATAAAGAAATTTATGCACTCTGACATAAAGCAAAAGACAAATAAATAATAAAAAAAATGAATTGAATCACATACCAAATAAAATAACAATAGAAAATAATATAAAGAAAAAAACCAACGACAACAAAAATAAAAAAAACAACTAAATAAAATAAATAAAGAAAACACACACATACCATCAAACGTACTAAAAGACAACAGAAAGTTATACAGACATACATAAATATTTGTATAGCATACTTTTCTATGCAAGACGCACATCCGCCGGAAGTCCGCAGACAACCTTAAATAAAAGTTTAGGGTAAGTTTTCCTTTTACTACAGTTATTGTTTCAATCTTTGAATGCTGGGGGGAATACGAGTGAGCCCAGCTAGCATTTGGGTGATAATTTTCTTGTATTAATCACCTTAAGGAATCTTCTCAGATCATTTTTGATTATTTTAAAACTGATTTATTATTTGAGCGATTAAAATAGGATTCATATATGATTAATTTATATGTTCAAATTAATATTTCTAAATGTTTTGAATTTGAAACTCATTTATCAATAGAGCGATTGAAAAGAGATTCACATATGATGATTCTTTCATATGCTCAAGAAGGAATCAGAAAATTGTATCGTAAATGATTCTTTGAGGTGGGTTATTCATCGATAGGGCACCATTTTCTCACAACGAGAGTATCAGATCGAAAAATGAGCTAATATACGGTTATTTTGCTTTTGAAGTTGATTCCTAAAAGATTCGATTATAAAACAAAATGCTAGCTGGGTAGAAATATGTGTGAGTTGTAGGCAATTGTTCGAAAAGCTGTCTGTCTGTTTGTTCTGTATTGTTGACTTAAGTTTGCATTACGGATTTACATGCTTGTTCGTTGGTCTTGTAGGCAGTAATTGTCTGAAAACATTTTAGACTTTGTTTTGGGCATACTGTCAATATTGTATCTTCAAAATGACAAAACATCTGGTACAAATAACGTGCGATAACGTTGTGTGCAAAATGGGACCACAATTTTATTTTGAAGTTTTTTTGATAATTTTTTTATTTGGACTTTCTTATTAGGAATTCATAAAATAAAGCAAAAACATAATTATTATAACATAAACGTTGTGGTTTTTAATATTTTGTGTAGAATGACTAGGTAAATGATCGCGTTTAAATATAAAATTTTCTAGGAAAATTTGTTGAATTTACATTTTATAGAGCTAAAATATTTTTTTCTAAATAAGCGGATAAAAGTTTAAAATCGAAATTAAAGATTTCAAAAATAGAAATTAGATACAAATAAAAATGAGTACTCAAAATTGATTTTAATCACAAAAACCGTTGAATCAAACAAACAAAATGATTATTAGCTTTTTTTTCTTGAATTTGTTAGTAAAGTTCGTGAAAAATAAATTGTTAACACAAAGAAAAACGTTCAAGTCTTTTGATATGGTTTTTAATACAAAACCTTTTATTTTATTAAATATTTTATTACTTTCAGAACTTTTTTAAAATTCTCTTAGTAACCACCACTTATTTGTTTGCCTTTTTCTTTGGTTATGCTTTAACAGCTGTTTGATAATTTGTACAAAGCAATAGTCTAGGTTGTTGCATGTTATTCTCTTAAAACCACTCTAATTTACACAAATTTAAAGTAGGGGAACACTTTTCGTGCAAATAAGGATCCCGAGGGATCTCTAGCTAGAGAAATGAAACGGAACTTTTCATTACTAAAAATTGTAAATATTTTTTCAATAAATGATATTTTCAATTTTGATTAAAAAAATTATAAAAACATACTGTGCGATTTAAAACAATGTGTTTATTTAATTAATTAAGATGTTCGAAATACATTGGTCTCATTTATAAAAAAATACAATAAAGTTTTTTATTTCATTGGATTTAAAGAGGCAATACAACGTTAAAGCTCAATAATATAATTTGATCCAGCAATACAAAATATTAATCTAAAATTAAATTTGATGAGCTTTAGCCTAATTGAAATGATCAAAATTTGGATGAAAAATCTATATTTGAATTAATTATCTCAAGTAATTAAAAAAAAATAAAAAAAAAGTTAGCAAATCAATCAATTTAACTAACTAACAAACAAATTATTTGTTAGATTCAATTAAATTTTTTATTGAATAAACTAAAATTCAATAAAGTTTTCTCATGTAATTTTGAGCTGATTTCTCTATATTTTGGGCCCCATATAAAGTCCAATTATGGTAAAATCTTAAATGTGTCTCAAGATGAAACTTATAACGAAGTTAAAGTGAACTTTTTAACAATTTGGTTTCGTGAGACTAAAAATCGAACTTAAAGAAGGTTGTGGTGATTGATTCAGAATTTGCCACAGGTCCCATATGACGCTGCCTATCGAAAAGCTCTTTAATATGCCTTTCGAGATTCAGATATTTTTTCTAATATATACTATATACTATATACTAGAGCTCTGCATGTGTGCGATTAAACGACACATGAATTCACATATCAAACTAGCAAGTAGTGTGTTGTGTGTGATTTTAGAATCATACACAATTAATTGTGTGTAAGTAATAGCCTATTGGCAATTTTCTCATTAGCCGATTATCTTTTTTCCCAACGAAAAACTGCGCATTAAAGAGATTTGGTTTTCTCAATGTCTCATTTACTTCGATTTTATCGCAAAGCTAACCGGCACTCATCTGCCAATCATTTATTTTCCTTTTATTTGCCGTACAGATAGATTTAATCAGCTGACTCCCAACTTTTACATGTATTTTGAGTGGCGTTGCCAGCTGAAAACAATGTTTTAATGTCGGTATATTGAGAAACCCAACATCGTTAACGGACAGTTTATCGTTCCAATAAATTTATGTTGACATTAAGTAACAGACAGTTTGTCGATACATTGAGAAAATGGTCATATGTGTGCAAAGCGTTCAATTATTTATGCACACAGAAAAATCAAGTTAAAAACGTCGAAAACAAGGTTGATTTAAATTTTTTCGGTGGTGATTTTGCTTCATACGGGTTGCATGTTAATTCAACCTGATTTTACAATAACTGCGAACAACATTTTTTTCTTTTGATATAACTATAATTCATGTTAATTTAACATTGCAGTAAAGTTAGAGCAAAATGTAATTTATATTGAAATAACAATCGGAATCACGTTGAATGAAAGTTATTTCCAGTTGAAACAACGTGAATTTCATGTAGAATCAAATGGGTTTGAGTATATTTTAACAGTGTGAAGAAGCTTCAGACAACATTTGCATTTATGTAAGAATAATTCAAAACCCTGTAACACATGTTTCACTTATTTTGTATTCTCCTTTGTTAACAGAAGCATCAGCAGAATCGCCCGATATGGTCATCATTCTGCTTTGAAAACTTGATGTACTATTTAAATAAACAATTTTAATTGAAAGAATACGGGAATTGTCTTCTTTTTATAACATATTTTAAAAGTGAAAATAAAAAATGTACATAATTAAGTAGGTATGCATGTTAATTTAACAAGATAAACTTTTGATTTTAATACAAAACAGGTTTTTATGGGTTCAATATTGAATCCAGATTTATTTATATTTTAATATTTTTTTTTTTTTTATTTTTTTAACAGTGAATAATATTTAATAAACGTAATTTAAGGTTATTTTGATATTATTTATAAAAAATTAATATGAAATAATGATAAATTTAAGTAAAGGGCATAATTTTTCTGAAATTTAACATGATTCTCAATCAACATTTTTCCATGTTAATTTTACATGGGTATTTTTTTCTGTGTGTGTGAGTGTTGTGAGATATTTGATACATGTATAAATAACAAATTTGCTCTTTAATTCGAGTAAATACGCTTGTGTGACGATGTACATATTGTGTTTTATCAACACAACATGTGTTTTGTGTCTTAAATTTTTTTTTATCGTATTGAAAACAAAATATTAGTAAAAACATGTTGCATTAAAAAGTGATACAAACTTTTTAGGAGCAAAAAGTAGTAGTTTTAAGTATATTTTTTAACAAATGGAATTTTTATTAATTTGTTACTAATTTCCCTGCAAATAATAGGACCAGTCCAAACACGCGTGTAAAGAGTAGTCCACAAGGGACCAGGACTAGTCCAAAACTAACCCAAACGTATGGAAAAAACCTGGTCTTTTTAACATTACGATGTCCTAGGAGAGGACCATATAACCCACCTTTGGACCACTTAGGAGTAGTTTTAAAACTACTCCATGGTATACTCAAGAGGATTAGTTTTAAAGTCGTTTAAAAACGAAAGCATGTCGTTAAAAAACGAAGACATGTCGTCTCACTACAAACACTTTTTAACAATGACATGGTCCATGCTTGCATTACATCGGACCAGTCCATGGAGTAGTCCATTTTATCAAAATGGATTAGGTGGTCCAATTACTTGTTTTTTTTTACTTATGTCACACAGTTGACAATAATCACTATATCTACCGAATTAAATCGTAAACAAGTTAAAAAATTCTGTTTAAAATAGCAACCCAAATATTTTCGTAAGCCGTTATGACAAAACGTTTTTTATTCATTGAATTGACGGAATGAAACGGTAAATGTTAGAAAAAGTAAACTATAAAAAAATGTAAACAAAGTTTTTTTTTTTTTTTTTTTTTTTTTTTTTTTTTTTTTTTTGTTTATTTTATTAAATGTTGTCAACGTATTGTTTATGAGAAACACAAAAATAAAACAAACAAAAAAGCGGTAAGTCGCTGAATTTGCCCATAAGCTTGAAATGTCAATTTTAAGTTGAACAATTTTACTTATTTTTTTGACATTTACTGTTTCAACAAAAGTAAAACTAAATAAAAAATGTGCAAATAAATTTAAAAATACACAATAATTTATGATCTTTTTCATTTCAAAAATAAAAAGTTTATAAACATACAGTGCTACTAAATGAATAAATATTCCATCTGGCATCACTTAAAAATAAGAATTTTCATTAAGAAATAGACATATAAACAGTTAGTTAGTTAATCGCAAATAATTTTTATTCGCGAATATTCTACGTATAAACGTAGTATATATCATAAATGAATAAAAATATAGTGTAATAAGTGCTTAAGAATTATTGCCTTTGTATACTGATTTTGTCATATTTTTTTTATAATATTATTATTGTTATTGTTTTTACATATAAAAAATACATTTATTACAACCATTTCATTTTATTAATTTTTTTTGTTAAAATGTTAACTTTCCTTTTCACTAACCAAAATAAGAAAGTCAAGAAACACACGAATGACTAGTGTGATTTTTAACTTCGCTCAGGGTTTTTTATTGTAATATGTATGCATTTGAGTTCATCAAACAATAAACAATAATAGAGAATCACACACAATTAGTGTAAGTTTGTGTGGCTAAATTTTTAATGAACGGTGTTGTGTTGATCTGTCATTTAAAATGATTGAGCGTGAATGACTCGCTCTCATTTTTTTTACACATTTGATAAGCATATCAAATACACACACAGCATTCATTTGGCTACCAAATCATTTGTGCAGACCTCCACTATATACATATAAAAATTCAATATTACATACCTTTTTTAAGATTTTAAAACTTTAATCGTACATTCTTACGAGTATTACAAAACAAAAATAAAAACAATTATTAAATTCAAAATTATTTTTGACAGTTCCCAATATAACTAATACCCAATTTTACAAGTTTTTTGGTAAAGGTTTCCTGATAATCTGCCCTAAGCAACCTGTGAATAAATTAAGGTGTATTTATCAGTAATGAAAATTGGGAATTAAGCACGACAAACAAAATCTTATTAATTAAAAACATTTTTTTTTTTGAACGAAAAGTCAATAAAAATTTTGTTTTATTAAATTAATATTTCAAATTTACATACATATGTATGTATATTGTTTTTAAAACAATTTAAATGTTACTTGAACTAAATATATATTTTTACAGCCTGGCCCACGAAAACATGTAGTTCATTAACGTTCTCATTAGCTTCCCACTAACTATTGACTTGTCGGTCATCAGACCGACGCTCCACGACCTTCAGTTTTCCCATATAAATTACATGTGAATAATTTTTTACGTATTTTGCAAAAAAAAAAAAAAAAAAAATACTAAAAAAATTTCTTGACAATTCTGATGGGCATTTTCTTGTAAAAATTTTAATTTTACAAAAAAAGTTATTAAGCATTAAAATATTTTAATTCCAAATTTTTGTTTATCCATTCATTTAAGATTTTTTCACGTGTAAACCTTTTTTTAACACAAATGGGTGGATCCGAAAATAAGACTTTAAATATGTTAGTAAATAGCTACTGGAAAACGAGTTGTCCAATTTAGTACACAAAAAAACACAAAATTACAAAACCAAGTAGCCGCTAAAGTCCCTCAGGAGTAGAGCATGGGTATATTTGATGTACCTCTTTTATTAAAATTATAAGATCTCTGAAAAATTTGGATGAACCAGAGTCTAGCTTCTATGCGGATCACATGACAGTTAACAAAATCGGTGGCAGGAATTTCTAAAACATTCCTGGCCGGGAGATTATTTTTGCCTGTAAACTAGAGTGAAGCTCGGCCTACTGGTGTACTGTATGCTGCTATTGAATACAGGTTGACTTAGGAAGGGTGCCCCGGCAGGCTAGCCAGAGACTCTGGTCTCCTGTACACAAGCGGAGAGCTTTGCGGGATTAGCTTAGAGAAAAAAACTTGCTGGGAATATTAGTGAGATATATCTCCCTAGCAAGAGCAAGTGCATGATCCATATAATCATGAACTAAATTTGCCTGTGATGTACTGATGTATACACACAGGGCGTAAGTAGATGCATAGTGCTTAAGCTAAATACTGCTTGCAACAGTAGAATATCGAATATTATTTTTTCGTAAAGCTCTATACTATAATAAATGTTGACACTTCTTGACAATACTATCTAACTTATTTTTTTTTTCTTTTTGTTTTTAAAAATTCTGGTGCTTTAAAATCTTTTAGCTGACTGAATTCAGAACTATTACAAATTCTAATAAAACACGAAAACCTCTAAAATTCTGAGATAAAAGTGAAACGAAACTTGTTTCTGGTCTTTTTATTTAATTTTCCTAAATATTTCTTGACTAAAATTTAAAATCAATTTTTTTTTTTTTTTTTTTTTGATACAGACGAACAGAAAAGTTTTTTTTCAACGAAATTAAGCAAATATGTCTATCTTCCTAATGGTTTGTAATTTTCTATATTCTCACATTGTTATTATCACATAACCATTTCCTTGTTAAAACAATTGATGAAAAAGATGATAACAAAAATGTATGTTGAATGAAATTCTGCTTAAATTGCAGTGTATTTAGTAAACAAAAAAATAAAGAATAAAAACTCCGTAAAAATTCCAAGTTAGAAAAATTAACCTCTCCATGTTTAAAAAAAAACACATTAAAATTTGTTGCAGTATTATATTAATTTTCATAAATAAAAACAAAACCACCAACTACCCAAACCCCAACTTTATAAATTTATTCAAATTAAATCTAATTTTTTATGACCACTAAAAATCACTACATGCGAAAAAACTTTTTATTTCGCACAATTACATTTTAAGCAAAAACAAATTCTTAAAACTTTGTTTTGGTTTTAAATGTATTTGCGCGAAAGAAAGCGTTTTTTCGACATCGTGAAATTGGCAGTAAATAAATGCCAACCCTGTTATTACTATTATTATTAAACATTTTGTAACACAGGGCGTATAATGAATCAATCTTTTATTTAATATTAATAATATGTTTAGGTATTTGTTGTTATTGAAGTCTTTAGGGCGTATTCACTCATAAATGTAAGTATGCAGTATTTACACATTTAGACCACATCTTTATCGCGTTTTTTTTTTTGTCATTCTAATTCTATTTTGTAACAACCAAACTAAATAATGCCCGAAGGATTTATTTTTTTGGGTTTTTGCTTTTAATAAATTTCATATTTTATGTGGAAATGTCTCTTGAGACATTCATTTGTTTATTGTTTTTATTTCTTCTTTTAAAAGTTTTTGCAATTCTGTTTATTTGTATAATTCCTCCTTTTGGCATTTTTATTTTCCTTTATTTTTTATCCTGTCTTTCCATCTATTGCAAATCAAATTAAAGAAAAATGAGGACCCTAAGATGTTAAAGAGAGTCAAAAAGTACTAAATAAAGGATTTGTTGGCTTAAATTTTGGGAATGTATACAATTTTAAATATCAGAGAGCGTGTGTATAGGTACCTTTTATTTTACGCACGCTAATGTCTGTTAGCACAGAAAAAAAAAATTTTCATATTTGAATACGAAAATCGCACATTTGATACAAAAAATTTTTAAATTTTCTGCGATGACGATTTTTGCATTATTGATAAAAAAAAAGTTTGTAGGTATAGTTATTGAATTTTTAGTCAACAATCAAGTTTATTGAATCAATAAAATAAGTTGTTGCCCAAAATAATTTTTTTCAACAAAATGTTTGCGTGATTTGTTAAAATAAATTGTTGGAAATGTTGAATTAATCAAATAAAATGTTTATCGAATCTTTATTTATTAATGGTGACGTGTTTAATTGCCAATTTTTTCCATTATACATAAATAAATACACAAAAATTTATTATGGGGGGATAAGCTAGTTCCTATGTGCATTTCGCTGGTTGCTTAAGCCAGATCATCAGGAAACCTTTTTCTAAAGACTTTGGCAAAACTAAAGATATTTAACCAAATAAAACTGTTAAGCGAATGAGAATTATGACCTATTATAAAATGAACAAGAGTTGTAAAAATACTGTGTAAACGTTGATTCAAATATTTGTTTTATTGAATATCAAGAAATATTTAAATATTTCATTATTAAATATGTTTTATTGAGTGCTATTTTGCAAAGTGTATATTTGATAAATTTTTTCATGGAATCAAACAAAAAGTTTGTTAAACAAAAATTATATTTTTAACAAACTGTGTTGTTAAAAATTTCTTGAGATATTTTTTTCTGTGAGTGTATGCCACTAGAACATAAAAACATTTATAAATTTTCTTACAACATCGGCCAAGCAAGACCATATGATACCCTACATAACAGTATTTATAAATAACGAGCTTCGAAAAAAATTGCACAACTACGAAATTTTTAAACTTTTATTTTGCAGAAGATTCCTTACCATTTAAAATTTTAAATTTTCCATCTCTGTCTCAGAACATTAAAAAACTGTATACGAAATTACAAAATTGCCAACTCTGCTGAATATAAATGAAAAAAAAAACAATACTAGAAATGGTGGTGTAAAAAACCAATATTTTAAACTGTTGATGAGGAGGATTATGTTTCATTAATAACATCCTGCAACACGAATGAAAAGTCAAGCTGCACATAGAACTAGTCAAGATGCACGTCACAATGTATACTTATGATTTCATTCGATGTACTTTAAAAATTATTTTGAAACAATTAAAATCATTTTGATTTTGACCACAAAATCTATTCAAATTTGGTTTAAGAATATCTAGAGAAAGAGTTCAAGTTAACTGAACTGATTAAAGTTTTCCTTTATGATGTAAAAAACTTAAGATTTTTTTATATTTTATAGTCCTTTTGAAAAGTCAGATATCCTTTTAATATCAGCCCGACAAGGCTGTCTGCTTATCTTGGGGAGCCAGTTTCAATCATATATTATATTGGTTATTTGTAATGAAATTTTTGTAAAATTGGTGTAATCCAACGAGGCATAAAGATTTCTTTAACCAATTTATTAACCACACAACATTGCAAAATACCAACAAATATTGTATATCCTTTTATTTTTACACAAAAAAAAAACAAATTTGATCTGCTTAACAGCCTTTAAGTATGATTTCAATGGAAATAAAACCCTTTTTTAGGGTATTATCTTAAAATAGCTACAAAATGAAATAAATTTAATTTTAGTTTACAAATTGTATGGATTATATTTTGTTTAACTTCCATCATGAGTGTGTAGCAAGGGTTTCTACTTTTTTAAAGAAGTTAAGGATTGAAATGCGGCACAATCGGCTTAGAAGGAAAAAAGTTGTGAGGCCAAAACAAAACTGATTTTCGACACATCATAAAACCTTGACAAAATACCAAAAATTAGCATTAAATCGGGCGCGAAATGTACCGATTGCAATAAAATGCGTAGAAGAATGATCGCTTAATAATTTACCAGTTTCCATTGAAAACCATCTCTATAAGTCACTATAAGGAGACTTAAATGTAAACAAATTATGTTGTGGTTGCAAAATTTAATTTAGTTGTAAAAGACTAAAATCTAACATCCATACTAAATTTCTAAAGATCGTAACGTAACGTATTATGATATTGTCTTAAATTTTGCCCAATACAGTTGTATATGACGGCTGCCAGCAAAATCTCAAAATACCTTTTTGAGCTATTTGCGTAATTATTGGGTTACAATTCACTTTAAGATACTTTAGAAACATAGTTTGGTCGATTTTTCTTTTTCTTGCTTCGACAAATTCTTCAATGAAACACGGAAAGAAGATAATTTTCTAAAGAAAAAAACGTAATCAAAATCGTTCACAGAAAAAATATCTCAAGAAAATTTTTAACAACACAGTTTGTTAATAATGAAATAGTTAAAAATTTCTACATATTCAATAAAAAAATATTTGAATCAAAGTAAATACAGTATTTTTACAACTCTTTTCCATTTATAAAGTCTCATTCGCTTTACAGTTTAACTTGTATAATATATTTAGTTTTGCCAATGTCTCTAGAAAAAGGTTTCCTGATGATCTGGCCTAAGCAACCAGAGAAATGCACATAGGAACTAGTTTATTCCACCATAATTAATTTTAGTGAATTTATTTAAATAGAAACAAAATTGGGAATTAAGCACAACATCATTAATAAATAAATAAATAAAGATTCAATAAACATTTTGTTTGATTTATTCAACATTTTCAACTATTTATTTTAACAAATCACGTAAACATTTTGTTGAAAAAAATTATTTTGGGCAACATTTTTTTTTATTGACTCAATAAACTTGGTTGTTGACTAAAAATTCAATAACAAAGTTTGTTGAACAAAAATTATATTTTTAACAAACTGTGTTGTTAAAAATTTTCTTGAGATATTTTTTTCTGTGCACCAATCGTGTGACTGTACAACCAATTTGCTCTTGTACCAATCGAGGACAATATTGTGCTTACTTTTACCAATCAAATGCAAGCCTGGTGCGGCAATCGTGTGACTGTTTGCTATGCAACCGCGCGCCAATAAAAATAACAAAAATGCACCAATATTTATTGCCTTCTTGTGCGGCAATCAAACAACACAATACGCGCCAATATTTGTCTCTTTTTTTAATAAATTTTACGTTTTTGTGTTTCCTTTAGTAAATAATGAAGATTAATATGTATATATTTATTATGCATTTTAATTTTTGCTATTAACAAATACATATGGGCATTTCCTGGGGTGACGAACGTACGTTCATACGCTTTTGATGTACAAATAATATAGAAAACAAAACTTTTCCTAGCATTTTTTTTTTCGATTCGATAGCATTTGGGTAGCTCTATGTTTAGTGCACGCATTTCCTCATAAATGTCTTAAAATTTCCTTAACAAAAAACTTAATACTCCTTTTACAATTGATTGTAATGGAGAGATTATGAAAAAAGAGTGTAAACATAACATATTTTTTGCATGTAAAATAAGTATATAAAAATGTTCTTAGAAGTAGAAAATACAGGAAATTATTCAATTTTCCAGTTTCCAGCCCAATTTCCTCAAGTAAAACAGCTGAGATATGCTATGAAACCATTCTTTTATGAGAACAAATACTTTTTTTATAATAAAAAGCAATAAAAGACCTTGATAATCAACATTTTATTTTTTCATCCTGGTAGACCATTCTGGGGAAATGCCCATATGTATGTTCTTTAGCATACTATGTATCTGTTAAGGGCGAATATTTTTATTAAAGGTATTTAATAAAACTTTTCTTTTACTCTTTTACGAATATTTTTCATTGATATTTCTTAAAGAAAATATTTGTTAACTTAAAAACGAAAATAAAAAATTTGTTAAAGAAGCCGAGACTTCCTTTAACTAAACGATATCGGTAGTTAAATTAATAAAGTTACAGAATTAAGCTACTGATATTTAAATAATATTATTTCATACAAATTTTCTATTACGTTAACATTCGAAATTGTTGAACAGACTGTTCATTTTTGGAATTTGATAAATGTTTCTTAAAATGTTTCAAATAAAACTATTCAACAAAAAATTTTATAGTAGGTACCTATATGAACAAATTTTTCGTTTTTAATGAACATATATCAACTAGAACTTCCAAACAAATGAAAAAGCTACCACAACTGCTGGTTTCACAGTTGTCAAGTAAGAACAATCGTGTGACTGTGCTGCGGCAATTATTGTACCCATTTCACTTTGTACCAACTAGCGGCAATTAAATTTGTATAAAACAGGGCAATCGTTTGATTTCAGAATATTTGGTTGGTGCAATTTCATTATTGTGCGTCAATAAAGCACAATCGAAATTGTGCCATATTGGTGCATTTGCGGCAATCGTGTGATCCCAGCTTTACAAATTTTTTTATCAATACCGCAAAAATCGTCATCGCAGAAAATTTAAAAAATTTTTTTTTTCAAACATGCGATTTTCGTATTCAAATATGAAAATAATTTTTTTCTGTGTTTCTTAAAACAAGAAAATCCAAAAATTATTATTTTGTTCGTATTAAGTAAAATTGTATTAAGTAAAGAAACCATTCCTCATGATAAAAAAAATTCACGTTATTGGATCAAAAATTTCTTAAAACAAGAAAAGAAAGTAGCTTGTTTTTATTGAAAATAAGAAAGATATTCCAAAATCAAGCTGCATTTAGTTAATATTAGCCTGATCATCTTGATTTTAAAATAGAATCGAATTTCTTGCATCGATTCTTTAAATTTTTCAGAAAATACTCAAGAAACCTTCAATTAATTTTTATTTGAATCGACATGTTCAAATAAAAAGTTTGTTATTTTTAAATTAAGTTTTCCTAAACTAACAAATGCTACATGTTTTTATGTAAAACATTCAGCCTTTTCTTTGTATTTTGTAAACTATTCATGGCCGATTTGACTTATTTATTTAAATATTAATTTAGTATGTTTCAAATTCATTTTCATGTCAAATAAAAATGAAATTTTATGAAAAACTATATTTAAATATGAATTGATATTTGAAAAGTATTGGTAAAATTGGCCATAAGCAATAAAAACTTGATTTAAGTAACAATAGAATCAAGAAAAAAACATGGTTGCGGTAAACATATTCTAAGAGCAACATATTATAATAAAATTCATGATTGTAGTCACCATATTACGGTTTTTATTAAATCATATTATGACTTAATATATTCGTAATATGACATCATAATATTTTTCCCTTAGTCATATTCTTATCCTGTTAATCATAAAACGTTAAGAACTTATTATGTTATTATCATGTTAATTATTATAAGTGCAGAAGTAATCATATTATGATATAGCACCACTTTTACAACAATAAAAAAAATTTAATTTTTCTGCATCGATTTGTTATTTTGTGGCACTTTACAATTTTTTTTTAATGTAAATACAATTTCTGTGTTTTTTTTTTTAATTTCTTTAAACTTGTTTTTAATGCGTATTTTGTAATTGTTGACCGACTCACTAACAAACCATTCGATATGCATATTTAAAACAAACGACACAACTGATGCAAAATTGTTAAACAAATGGCGATAACAAAATATTATTAGAGTAAACATATTTTGTATGCTTCTTAAACATACTACTGACTACAAATATAGAAAGTTATCATGAAATGGTTTTAAGTAATACATACATATTATATGTTTTCAAAGTTATCAAATGATTATTTTTAAGCCAACAATAATCAAATTTAAAATTGCGATAAACTTTGACATGTTTACAGTATCTATAATATTGCTAATATTTAATAAAAGTAACCATTTTTTGTGAACGATAACAATATATTGTTACAATAAACATAGTGTAGTTGCCGTAGCCATACCCAACCATATTTTTTCTCCACGTGATTAAAATTAATTTTTTTAACTGTATTTAAGTAAATTTTAGTTCGCTTTGATTCATAACTTTTTGCTTAAATCAAGCAAACTATAAGAAATTTTTGGCTTGGACGAGAATGGTGCGAAATTTTCTGGCTCAAACAATATTTTCTGGTGATTTAGTAAATAATTCTTTCCGTGCAATTAAACCGCTTATGATTTCTGTACTTAATATACATATTATCCATAAAAATCCCGAATTCAAAGTCGAGGACTCGAAAATTCCGAATCGCTATTTAAATCTTCTCTTGCGCCCGTCCGATGGCCCATACTACCGAACAGTGGTACCAGACACAATAAGGGTCTTCATAAAAATGCGTAGGGATGGTATCAAAATCCCACAATGTCCAACTCACGATTTTTTTTAGGTCTTGTATTTGAGAATTCTGAATCTCAAAATCACGAACTTTATAACTGAGTGAATCCATGTCAAACCGTTAAGTCGTTCGGCATCATCACCTCCGATTTGAATGAAATTCAACACAAATGTTGAAAGATGAGAAAAATGTGAAAAAAACTCAAAAGTCTCCTTACAAAAGGGGATAGAACTCTTGAACTACGCAAGATAATTTAGTTTTATTGGTATCGTTTTAAAGGTGAAAGTGCACCCTTTAAAATGATATGCATATTGTGTTTTTCTAAGAAAAGGTCAAAGCTCAATTATTGGGGTCTTGAGTTCAAAGCTCCATATCTAGAAAAGTATATTTTTTAAAATTCTTAAAAAAATATATGTTAAGTATTATACCCTCTTCAACATTTGCAGAAAATTTAGAGGTGGAGACTCGATTGGTGTCAGAGTTATATACCAGAACGGGATTCTAAGTATGTTTTGTGTTCAAAAATCCCTTGTTGTTCTTGTATTTTAATTATTTTTTTCAGTATATCTGGAGAACGGCAAGAGCCAAAGTTTCCAAATTTAGTACACAAATTTTTGTTATCAATACACACCATCCCACAAAATGTGGGCGGGACTGGAGAAGTGGGCGTGGTACCTCCCGTACAAAAAATATCAAAAATTGTATAAAAACCCGAATCTTTGGACTGTCATATGATCCATGGTTACGCCGTATATATCAAAAGATCGGAAATCTTTAGTAGGAAATATTCTCTAAAAAACTCGGTTCAGATACAAACATTTTTTGATATTTTTTGTACGGGAGGTACCACGCCCACTTCTCCAGTCCCACCCACATTTTGTGGGATGGTGTGTATTGCTAACTAAAATTTGTGTACTAAATTTGGAAACTTTGGCTCTTTCCGTTCTCCAGATATACTGAAAAAAATAATTAAAATACAACAACAACAAGGGATTTTTGAACACAAAACATACTTAGAATCACGTTCTGGTATATAACTCTGACACCAATCGAGTCTCCACCTTTAAATTTTCTGCAAATGTTGAAGAGGGTATAATACTTAACATATATTTGTTTTAAGAATTTTAAAAAATATACTTTTCTAGATATGGACCTTTGAACTCAAGACCCCAAAAATTTACCTTTGACCTTTTCTTAGAAAAACACAATATGCATATCATTTTAAAGGGTGCACTTTCACCTTTAAAACGATACCAAAAAAACTAAATTATCTTGCTTAGTTCAAGAGTTCTATCCCCTTTTGTAAGGAGACTTTTGAGTTTTTTTCACATTTTTCTCATCTTTTATGACGTCATATTTCGGAAGCCGAAAGAATCTGGGGTCTGAAAATTTATGTTTTGTTAAAGTCCAATTACATATAACATTTGTGTTGAATTTCATTCAAATCGGAGGTGCTGATGCCGAAAATGCCATATTTTCGTGATGGTTTGACGTGTTTTAACTCAACTGCTATTTTTCCAATCCTAAATTTTAAAATCCGGACATCAAATCCTGAATTTAAAAGCTGTGGTTAGCGAAGCCGGTGTTTGTTATACAGCGGGGAGAAAATCCCGGCCGCAGACAAGCTTTATTGAGCGATTCTAGAATTGCAAATTCGGGTCTTTTGAATTCGGGATTTAAAATGTCGGCCATAACTTAAAAAATCCTCAACCAAAATAAGTTTAAAAAAACTTTGTAGAGATTATAAAAAAAAAATTGGGTAATTTTTCATTATTTTTCGGTCCTTTTTCAACATTTTTGGATTTAATTTCCATTTTTTTCGTTTGGGTGATTTTTCACATATTGCTTAACCCGATTTTGGTTAGGGTACTTTACTAACAGCTTTATACAAATAGAAATAAGACAATAAACTTATTAATAATGGCCTATTCATAGGACTAATATAGGGGGTACTCTCGAACACACTCTTTTAAGACTTTTACCATTATGTACTATCAACAAATTAGGCATAAGGCATGTTTAAAAGTAACGGAATATATTCTTATGTAAATCATTATCTCCCTGTGCCTCCCAGAGCCCTAAACATGGCCTTCTCTTTTCTGTCGAATAGATTATTCGATAATAATCGATAATTCTATTTAAAAAGTTTTAATGTGAAATACAATTTTAATTTTCCTTTTATACTTGCATTTATTTCAATGATATTTTTCTTACTTAGTTTTCATTTAAATTAACTTCTGTCGACAATTCAGTAAAATTTTTTGCCATTAACGTACAATACAAATCGACAAAGAACATGTGTAATATCATATTTTAAATTAAACTTAATAATGTTTATATTTCCAAGTTAGTTGCTCTTAGATAAAAATTGTAATTAAATATCAAGATTAAAAGGAGAGAAATATAAAGAGGATAAAAGAATAGAAAGATATTAAAGGACTTTTTGGCTTTGAAATAAGAATGGAATTTAAAAAAAATTTTATATTAGACATCACAATGGGATGAAAACGAGAAATTTGATTAGAAGTTAAAATTCACTGTGCAAACAGCAAACAAGAAAAATAATTTGGGATTCAATACGAGAATTACCGAAAACCTCTTAAGAATATCGAAATTGTTGCTAAACTAAAAACTGTATCAACCCATTTTTTAATGAAAGTCAGACGGGGCAAGGTAGGATGGGTAAAGCAAAACTGGTAAAACAATTTGAGGACAAGCATAATCAGAGTAAAAAATAAAAGAGTCTGATACCAGTCTTACTCTTAATTTAGTTCAGTTGGTTTGTTAAGCAGCACCGGAACAAAGCACATAAAATTCAAGTCAAATATGAGGGGTATAGATGCAAAGACTCCAATGTCCACTTTTTTCACAAACGTAACTAATAATACCTCTTAATTGTATTTAATGAATGCTTCCAATTAGTGAATACTAAATTACCAGAAACACTTTTATCCCATAAAATTCAAAAATTAAGAGTTGATGCAAAAACGGCAATGACCATTGGAGATTGTCGTTTTTGCAATGACCACAGTTTGTTAAGCTCTTCTTCTCTCAACTATTTTCGAAAATGCATGCTATTTTTTTATTTTGTTTCTTTTTTGCAAAACAAAACTAAAAAGAAATTTAAAAATATAACAAATTATTTTTTATATGAAACAGTTCGTTTTGTTGTTCATTTTATAACTTTGTCATTAGTCGTAATTATGGAGCTAAGTGATTATGAAGTTCCTCCAAATCAATCAAGAAAAAACTAAGCGCTTGTTAAGTTAAAGAATTTTATAACTACTGATTTTTTTAAGTACTTGCCAATGCTTGCGTCATATCTTCATCATATTCTTATTAACTGAATAGCATGATATACAATACATAAATATGGATATACTTTGAGCTAAAGGTTTTTACTATTTATTACGAAAACTATAAATGTGTACATTGCAGTCTTTGCATCTATACCCCTCATATAATTTTATTTATGGTGATATATCGAGTCTACAAATCTGTATTTTTGCAACGTTACGGCATCTTGTATTTATCACCTTATTTAAAAAAAACGTTTAACAGGCTCGACTTGTAGCTAAAAGTCTTTCAATTTACTTCACTAAGGCGAATGGTAGACATATTACCATTCCATTTCCATTCATTTCATTTAATCATCTAAGTTAAAAATCACCATGAGGTAAATTACATGACCCCCCCTAGAAAATACTCTTATTATAAACAGGATTACTAACAAATATTGATTGATTGATGGGCTATGCAGGAAATATTGATAGAGAATTGTTAAAGTTAATTTCTTAAGTATGAGCTCTATAAACGGATATTAACCTGCACTTTCGATTTTTATAGTCTTGGTAGGCTTTGAAATCATGCATCAAAATCAGTTTCGTTTTTGGATTATTCCCACTTATGTGCGTGAACACCACACCACTATCTTAATTTCAGGGGTCACTAGCTCCCGTGATTCCAGGGAATATGCTGGCACAGGATACACAGAACTGTCACGAGACGGAAGATTTTGCGTTTTTTTTTTTTTTTTTGTTTCTTTCAAAGAAAGCTGCCCTTTTGCATTTCTCTTTTCATCAAATTCTAGGCCGCAATACAATGAACACAAATTTATTTAGTTAAGATTTAATTACAAAACTGTTGTAAAAATTTACTTTTAAGTTCTCCACAACACGAGTAAATAATATTTAAGTAAGTAAATAACATGGCTCCGTGCAATAACTCCCAGGTGCAATAAGTCCCAGTGCAATAACTCCCAATGATTTAAATCCCAAAATAAATGAAATAAGTCCCAAACTGGAAAAAGGAAATAAATCCCAAAAAAAATGAAATGATATCCAAGTCTTAAATGAAACAAACCCCAACTTTTGGGACATTAAAGACATTAATGAAATAACTTCCAAAAACAGTCCATATAAAAGAAATCAAATAACAACCAAAAAAAAATGAAACAACTTCCAAAGAAACTTATTATATATGTACTAGATGACCCGTGCGAATATTTCGCACCGTTAGTTGTCATTTTTGTAACATAAAAAGAAAATAATTAATAGAAATTTTAGTAACTTCAATACATTTTAATGAAAATATAAATTTTTCAATTTCTAATTATTTTTCGTCATTAGTGTTAGAAATAAGCTTTAAAATGAGATATCATTCATTAAATTTGATGCAGTGGTATGGGAGATATTTGCAACCGACAAAAAAAGTGCTTTAGAAATAATATATACTAGATGACCCGTGCGACTATTTCGCACCGTAATTTTTATCAATGAAAATATTAATTTTTCAATTTCTAATTATTTTTCGTCATTAGTGTTAGAAATAAGCTTTAAAATGAGATATCATTCATTAAATTTGATGCGGTGGTATGGGAGATATTTGCAACCGACAAAAAAAAGTGCTTTAGAAATAATATATATGATGATTCGTTTTACTTGAATATTTACATATTAGGTTACCAAAAAACTAACATTGAGTCCTCGACATTTTGACAACAAATGGGGCATTTTATTATATCCTGACCTCCTACAATGACAACTGCCTGCAGTTTAAGCACGCCGGGTACAAGGATTACCTCCTCTATGGTATAACAAACATCAGCTTCGCTAACTAAAGCAAACACCGGCTTCGCTAACTAAAGCTTCTCTGCATAGCCGGCGTTTGGCCGGGCGCAAGGATTTTCTCCTCTATGGTATAACAAACACCGGCTTCGCTAACTAAAGCTTCACTGCATAGCCGGTAACCATAAGACACTGCAATTGCAATTAGCAAAATTTTCTTCTGTGATAAACTTAAGTCATTGTATTCAAATAGTTTGAAATATCCCGTTATAAATACCGTTTAAAATATTAAACAATTTTAAGAAATTGCCAATAATTGAAAATGAAAAAACTTCCACAAAAAATGAAATAACTCCCACAGCAAATGAAATAACACCGAAACCCAAAATAAAATGAAATAACTTCCACGTTAATTTTTTCGGGGACTTATTTCGTTTGGATTTTATTTCATTATGAAATAACTCCCAGGCAAAAAATGAAATAACTTCCAAAAAAATGAAATAAAACCGAGAGGGCTGGGAGCTATTTCATAATGAAATTACTCCCACATTTCTATGAAAAATTTTTGGGGCTAACTTCATTTTTTTCTTGGGACTTATTGCACCTGGGAGTTATTGCACGGAGCCAATAACATTATAACACAAAACAATATTACTAATACATATTTTTGCACAAAAAGCAATGTTTGTTGAACTAGTGCATTTGTTTAACGTGGTTTATGTTTTGTTATTTTTGTTTTGATCACGCCATATGTGTTGATTGTTGCGGCCTGTTTTTACACCTTGCCACTTCACTACCAAAAAAAGCTTTCTGTCTCTTTCTTCGAAAGCTGCCCTCGCAACTGATTTGGGCCTTTTTCACACGTCACTTTTTACAGTTCTGTGTATTCTGTGATGCTGATGAACCGCAAACTTAAGAAGGGTACCTTCAGCTACCATAACATAGATTTTACAGTCTTTATTTTTCTTTCTGCTTCCTTTTCAAGAACTTTTCCAACTAGGAACAGGGATCTAAGACAATAGTTGAGGACATCTTTTCAAAACATGACTATTCCACTTTTGACTGAACTGATTTTTTTAGTGAAAACTCAGCGAAAATAAAATTGGGCAAAAACTATAATTACACCAAAAAAAAAAATAAAACAAAACATTATTTCAGCTCAAAATTAAATTTATAAAAAAACTTTTTTCTCAAATTGTGCAAAACACAAAAATTGGAATAGCCAATTTTTCAAAGAGTACCTCCCAAGCTGTAAATCTGATATTTTTGCAAATTTAAAAATCGTCAAGGAGGAAAATAATAATATTTTGATTCAAAATAGTATTACAGTCATCATATTATAATTGTAGGTTGTTACAATTAAAATTACTATATATAAAAACCATAAATAGTTCAATAAAATAACCACAATACTAATAATTACTATATATATTTTATAGAATTTTCATTATTTTCTTCATAAAATTTTTTAGCAATGCTATTTTATTTTTTGACACTTTTTAATGTACAAATTGTTTTTTTTTAATTCTGTAAACTTATAATTTTCTCTTTTTTTAAAGGGTATTGTCTTCTTTTAAAATGCTTTACCACTTTCTTTACGCTAACAAATAATTCGATTTAATACAAAGGAAAAAACTGATGCAAAAATATTTTACAAATGGTGACAACAAAATATTATTTAGAGTAAAGATATTTTGTTTGCTTCTTAAACATACTACGACTGAGCGTATATAATATTATCATGTTGGGGTTATTAAATATCATGAAATGATATAATATAGTTTGATTCAAAGTTATCATTATTTAGCTAGAAAAATAATTATTTTTCAGTGCACTATTCTCAAATTCATAATTGCGATAAACATTGAAATGTTTGCAGTAACTTATATATTGCTGATATTAAATAAAAATAACAGTTTTTTGTGTTTGAGAACAATATATTATAACAATAAGCATAAAAGCATTTAACGCTTTTGGCACCCCAATATTAACAATTTTCCTTTCGTATTTCAAATACCCAAAATATGCATATCTGGCTTTTATGCACTGTAAAATATAACTTTTTGAAAATGTACGTAAAAAATTCTTAAATTTGTTCATAAGATTGTTGCATCACAATTGAAAATTCACACTTTATATCTCTTTAGAACAAACAGAACCAAATTAATAACATTAACGTTAGCAATAAAAAACTATTAGTTTACGTTCATTTACACACTTCCATAAAATTTAATTTATAACAAAACACAAACGAATTTAAGTGAAATAACCCTGTAGGAAGTCAAACACATTTATAACTAACTTCAAACTGGTTTTTTTATAACCACATCTAGTTGATTAAGTGACTTTTTTCCTTGTCGACGACTCATTATTTTAACATGGGCATGTCATAGGCAGTAGTCAATTGGCCATCTTTGCATGACTTTTTAACTGACTACTAACTACTTATTTTTCAACCTATTTGTAATTAATTAAAAGTATTGTCAGTTAATAATAAATTATTTAAATTTTAAATAATTTTTGTCAAAAAAATATATGTACATATGAACATGCATACATATGTATGTATATCTTTATATATTTTGTTATAGAAATAATTATTTATGAAAATTTTGCATTAAACTGCCCTAAATGATGATGAATAATAGTCCTGAAATAAATACGCCACATAATTGCTAGTACATAAACAGATTTGTATTGATTCATTTTTTAATTATTTTAAAATGTTTGTATATATTTTTTTCATTTGACTTCATGGCATGCTTGTTTTACTTATTTTGATTTTATTTGTGTTTTACGTGTTCCTTTTTGGTTGATATCTGCATGAGATTTAAACCAATTTGTAGTCATTTAAAAAAAAGTTAATTTATAGTAAGTGTTTTTTGCAACTGACTATTTTATTTACTACAGGGAAATTAAATTATCAATAAATTTTAATTAATTTCATGTTGTAAAATTCCTTTCTTCATAAAAATAATTTAATGAAAATTAAATTTGATGAACTTTAGCCTAATTGAAAACATTGAAAAATTTGGATTAAAAACCATAAATAGTTCAACAAAATAACCACAATACTGATTATTGTAAAATAATATTTTTAACTTTTTATTTAAAATAAGTTTGAATTAAAGCATTTGCATGCATATTCAAAAAAACTGACTGAATTTAACTATTTTAATTTTATTTTGGTTTAATAGGTTTTTAGTTCGCTCTTACTTTTTGCATAAAAGCACTTAATGCAAGTAACAGTTTTCTATATGCACCACCGATGCAAATAATCAAGTGTTTCCATAAGCATTGTCGATGCATATAACCGAGTTTTTATAAACTCATTTTCCGTTTTTAAGCACTAAAATTTAGAAATGCATATAAGCAATAATTACTGTATACAATTTCCTCATGATGCTTTTCACTTGACCTTCATTCTTCTAACTAAACCACAACATCATCTCAAAACTTAAGACTTTTAAATCCCTCAATCAGCAAAACATTTATTTGCCTTCATAACTTACGTACATTAATCAAAATGTTTTTTTAAGTATTTTATTAATTCTCTAGATAATAGGAAAAAATTATTTTTAAAGAAAATCACGTTTTCTATGCTGTATGTAATCATTATCTTAAAACAAGAATGAAAACAAAAAGAACAATGGAAGATTAATAAATCAGCTTTCAATCATTGATGTTTATTTAAGAGTTATTTTATGTTTTAATACACTTCGCGACTAGAGTGTATAATTAGTTTTTTTTTTCGTGTGAAACTTTTTTAATATTTATCTAAGACCCCATAAGGTATACATACATATATGTATATACTGAGTCCTTGTGTGATTCTAAGTCGATTAAACCATATCCGTCTGACTCAACGTCTGTTAAAAACACGCTCACTTTTGAAAGACCTTTCTGTAAAGAACAATTTTGGTGTAAAATTGCTTCCAGTTCTCTTAAGTAGGTTGAAAGGTATATTTTTGTTATAAAAACTAAAATGAATTGCTGCCATCTATTCTTTCAGTGGCTCTCGTGATGCCAGATAATATGCTGGTTAACCGCAATCTTAAAAAGGACTGCCTACAGCTTCCGTTACATGCATTTTACAGACTTTCTTTTTCGTTCTGCTTTCTTTTCAAGAACTTTGCCATTCAGGATCTGGGATCTAAGACAATAATTGAGAAAATTTTTTCAAAACTTGACAATTCCACTTTCGACTGAACTGAAAACCCAGCGAAAACAAAATTGGCCCAAAACTATAATTACACAAGAAAAAAAAAATAAAAGGCATGATTTCGCCAAAAAAAACAGATTTTTTAACCTCAAATGAAATTCATAAAAAACGTTTTTCTCAAATTGTGCAAAAACACAAAAATTGGAATTGCCAAGTTTTGAAAAGAACTTCCTTAGCTGTAAATCTGATAATTTTGCAAATTTAAAAATCATCAAAGGGGAAAATAAAGCTGAATTTAAGCCAATAGCAACGATAGGCAAAATAAGTTAATAGGACTTTTCGAGGCGCCGTTATATACAAAAAAGGGGTTGACAAATTGAGACTTGGCAAATATTTATTTGCGTGTATATGCATTTCACTTATTTAAATTGTTTTTTATGACTGAAGTCATACAACTTAGAACTTATCATAGGCCCATATAAAGCGGACTCTTAAAAAGCACTTTAAAACCCATAAAATACTAAAAAATCGGATTACACTATTGAAATTAGGTCTAATTAAGAGTTTTTAATTCTAGAAATCATTCTACCGAATTTTGTGATAAACGATCTATAATTTACGATATGCTCCCGATCACTTAAATACGCTTAACAGTATTTTTGAAACAAATCATCATATATATTATTTCTAAAGCACTTTTTTTTGTCGGTTGCAAATATCTCCCATACCACCGCATCAAATTTAATGAATGATATCTCATTTTAAAGCTTATTTCTAACACTAATGACGAAAAATAATTAGAAATTGAAAAATTAATATTTTCATTGATAAAAATTATATTTTAAAATGTATTGAAGTTACTAAAATTTCTATTAATTATTTTCATTTTATGTTACAAAAATGACAACTAACGGTGCGAAATATTCGCACGGGTCATCTAGTGTTATTTTATTCAAATTAGGTCAAATTAAGTCTTATATAATTTTTTGGAATAGATTTTAATACGTCTAAAACCGCAACGAATTATAAAACAGTAAGATTAGTGTTTACAAAGACTGGCTTATAACTTATAGATCCCACATAATTCCCACTCCTAAAATATTCGAATTCTCGGTGAAGAGTATCAAAGATTCGCCAAAGCCGAATCTGTTCTAACTATTGACTAACGAAGATAACAATAAGACAGTTTGATTCCCATAGATGCAATGCATATTAAGGGATATAGAAGTAAGTGATGTTTACTTAATACGCCAGGCTCGGATAAGCACTCGTACGAACGCTTCAGCGTTGCCAACTGTTCATTATATGAAATGATTTCATTTTGAGCAAAAAATAATTTATTACAAAAACAATATAATTTTACGTAAAAGACCAGCAAAATACTTTTTTTTAACATAACAAGATATGATTTTCATATATAAATTTTGAAAAATTTTACGTTAAAAGAAAAATTATTAACGTTGTCAAATAACAGGTTAAATACTTATAAGGGCTTATAAGTCAGAGCAAGTGAAACTTTTTTTTTGGTTTAAAATGTGTTTAAACTAACAAAGCTATAAATAAGTAAACATATAAACCATCATTAAACGCATCAAATTGGGAGTTTAAATTAACAAAAAAGACCATATGAATTTGACATTTATTTGAGTGCTGCCATATGTTATATTTTAAACTACTATTATATATAGTTATATGGGCACCCTTATTTACAGCTGTTGAGTCTTAACTACATATAAATTTAAGTTTAGTTCAACTAAAACAGCGTTTAAGCATTCACTTACCTATAAGCCATAAGTGTCAAAATCCACCCTGCAAGAACAATGACGGTCATTTGATGCATCATCTGATAGGCATTGCTTATGGGTTTATATCATCTATCTATCATTTTATTAAGGCCAATATGAAAAAACTGATGTAAACATTCGTGTATGTGTGAAATTTTTTTCCCACTCATACTTGTGAACTTTAATATATACCCGAATTTAAAAAATTTAAAGTGTGTTGGTTTATAAGTTTTGTATGTGTTAGTTTACATCAGCCATTTCTTGTAGGGCAGGCAAGTTTCCAGCAGTGATGTTAGATATTTTTTTCGAATTATCGTCAAAATTTAAAAAAAAAATCGTCATAATCGTCATTAGTTCTGAAAAACCCTGTCAAAAAATCGTCATATAAAAAATTGTTTTTTTTATCAACACGGATTAATTACTCTATTAAAACATTCAAAAAAAAATATAAGTATAAAATTATACAAAACCAAAACATATAGAATTTTTAATACTTAAGACGATTTGGTGGGGCTTTAATATTGCTCTCCGGAGATTTTCGTCAAACTCTTCCTGTCATCCCCAAATCTTCTGCTGCGGATGAAATTAACGCGTGCCTGTAATCGTCGTCTTTGTAGAGGCATGTCCAGAAGTTGCAATTGACCACACACATGAGAGTCGCGTTGCAGAACGACCCATCAGCTGCTAAATTTTCGGGACAACTGCTGGAGCTTGGCAATGGCCAAATTCACATCGTCCAAGGAGGAACTCATCAGCAAAGTGTTCCCTGGCATTGCACAAAATTACAAAAATCTCGATTGGATTCGTGAACGGGCAATACTAGCAGCGAAGAATAAGGACGTCAGTAGCTTAAACTTAATTATTCAAAGTCAAATCGCAGGACAACTGCATACGTACAAATCTGTTGGCTGCGTGACCGACGAAAATGAATCGACCAGCTACCCGTCGGAGTTTTTTAACTCGCTTGATGTACCAGGAACTCCGCCGCATAATTTACAGCTGCAGGTGGTATCGATCATAATCATGTTGCGGAATCTCAATCCTCCAAAAATGTGCAACGGTACGCGGTTGTCCGTCAAAAAGCTAATGAACAATGTGATTCCCATTATTCCAACTGACTTTCCATTCCAATTCAAGCGGATTCAGTTCCCCGTTCGATTGACATTTGCAATGACAATCAATAAATCGCAAAGCCAAACACTAGAAGTCAGTGGGATTAATCTCGAATTTCCCTGTTTTTCGCACGGTCAGCTGTACGTTGCATGTTCAAGTGTTGGGAAACCGTCTTCGTTATTTGTTTTTGCGCCGGAAAACAAATCGAACAACATTGTTCATCAAATCGCTCTCTACTGATTCCATTCAAATAAATCACTTTGAAAATTTTAATATTTGTGTTGTATTATTACTTTAAAGTTTGTCTGAAGGCTTAAAACTGGGACGAGGCGAAGTTCGTTGGGTCCGCTAGTATAAATATATATTCGCCTCTACACACATATACAAACTAAGAAAAAACTTTACTTGCCAGATTGAAGTGCAAAATAAATTTATTGACGGGATTAAATCGTCAAAACCTAAGTGAATCTACATTAAAAATCGTCAATCGTCATTTTGATAAATTCATCGAAAAAAAAACCGTCAAAATGACGTAAAATCGTCACATCTAACATCCCTGGTGTCCAGGTTAGATTTGCCAGATCGTCAACAAGTGGGCGTGAACCCTACGCCATCCATAACATCGCATGTTTTGCTCCCACATTTTTAAAGACTTTAAGAAAATGTTGTTAAACAAAAAACGGCTAAAAAGAATAAACAATAACTAAAACTAACCACTTATTGGCCAAAATGGCAGCGTATTAATTATTATTTTTTAAAACATATTGTTACAATTTTTCTCATTTACAATTTCATAGAAATCGTTCCTGCAGTAGTAGAAGACTCCAAAAAATCAAAAAAATATACCGTCGGCTTAAAACGCAAACCTGCTAATTCCACTTTCTAAGAAAATTGAGATTTTGATGCCGTTTGGTAAAGAAAGATACGCCTCGTCGATCAGAATGTAGTTTTTCTTCAATATGGGTGTTGAAGTGTGTAAACTATATTTTTGGTTTTCCTTTAAAGCTGGAAATATGAAACACAAAAAGTTGTTTATCACTCCTGTAAAATGTGCTGGAAGTGAGATAGCAGGTTTGCATATTAAGCCTACGATATATGAAATTCTTTGGGAAAACATAAGATAAAAAAAACGAAATTTTTGCCACTTTGCGAAAGAAGCTTAAGTGTTCATTTACTAAGGCAAATGCAAATATATTGTAGAAAATAAAATGTAGCAGGAAAAAGATGATAGTTTCTAAAGATTCTTTTTTATAAATGAACATTTGTGACAGCGCATAGAGAAAGGGACCAGTAAGGTAAAGGGAACAGTAAAAACCCACTACACAAAACAAAAGGTAGGGACGACCTACGCGCGTTTTCAAGGTTGAGATGTCTCGCTTTCAAATGAGACCAATACCAACACGCTCAGTGATGGTACACCAAAGATACACGTATTTAAATCTTTAAAATGGCAAAACCCTTAGGTCCCATTCTATTTTCCGCGTCATATATACATATATAATGGATTATTTTGTACTTATTGCTGTCTTAATAAAAATGAAAAATTTTCGCTTTAGTAGTAAAAACTATGTATAAATAAACCAGTAATAATCCTGAAGGAAAGCAGCTTAAACTTCCATTAAAATTATGAACTTATTTCTTTAATTCTAATAGGATTACCTACAAAGTTGGACCATCCGGTAAAAAAAATATAAAAAATAAACATCATCCCTTTTCAATAGTGAATTAAGTAAGTTTGTGCTCAATTTGACAACGGATGATGCCGTTTTGAACAAATTTATTATTATTTTTATAACACATTGCTCCTATTTTAACAATATATAATACAATTTTTTTTTTTTTTTTTTTTTTTTTTTTTTTTACAACATCGTTGTTAAATTGACACTATTAGGTCTGAAAAAACTAATCTATTGCAAACACATACTGATAGCAAAAAATCAATTAAAAATATATATATTTTGCCTATTCGACATATTTAGATATATTTTACTTATTCAATCTCAATTTGATAGCATTTCGTTCTTGGTTTGACAACGTGTGTTATTTTTAATTTTTTTCGTTTTTGATTAAGCAACGTTTTGTTATAGAGTTGATACCAGATATGGTCGAATATATTGATAAAGTGCCGTCGTTGCTGTAATGGAAACTGCTGATAGTTTAAGAATGGAATTGCTAATTGTTTATGGAAACTAATGGTGAACAATTAAGTTATTTGTTTCCAATAAAGCTTTAACAATTTTTTATTTGTACAAAATTTGCTTAAAAATATTTCTTTTACTGTTTTCAACCTTTTTTAAAATTAAATCGGACCTGTGATACGTTAAAAATTCTAACCACATTATTGGCTCATTAGACACAGCCATACGTGTAGTCGCAAAAATAAAAAATAGACTCAAATATTTGTTTTTTTTTATTTTTGTCTAGACAGAGAGACATAATAAAACCGTATGCGAATTTTTAATAAAGCTAACAATGTTTTATGAGCATGTGGCTGCATGGGTTGGGGTAAGCATATGTGTGATTAATTTTTAACAGGACGTGCCACTGATACTGTGGATGAAGACTTTAGTACAACATAATGACCTAAATATAAGTAAACAAAAAAAAAAACCAAATAAATCAAACGAGTTTTTATGGAAAAGACAAAACAATTAATTTTCTTAATATAATGCCATAATTAAAACCGGAAGATATAAAACCTTCCATTAGCGTTATTTGAAAAAAAAAAAATATATTTTTTATTCTTATTATTTACCGAATGCCATGAGTAATGATCGAAACAATGCCATAAAATTTTCCTGTAAGAATTTTGGTTTACGTAAAAGCTAAAAGGTTTTTTATAAAGCCAAATTTGCAGATTGGTAACAAATTATGATATTCTTTGATTAAATCTTTCTTTCTAACGCTATAAAACAGTTTAATACGAATGAATTTAGCACCAACATTATTATCATTATTAGTTAGGGTTGCGGGTTCGAGTCCCGCCAGAGACTCTGGTCTGCTCGGTTATTTAAGTAAGAATATAATTTGTAATTGTATTTGTAACTCTTATCAAATAAATAAATAAGAATAAGTTAACAAAATCAATCAAACGAGTTTTTATGGGAAAGGCAAAAAAAATAATTTCCTTTATATATATAATGCCTTAATAAAAACCAAAAGACTTAAAACCTTCCATTAGGGTTATATGAAAAAATTTTATTTTGATGCCCATCATGATCCGAATACCATGAGTAATTATCGACACACCATTCCTGTAACATTTTTAATTTAAGTATGTACAAGTAAAAGGCAAAATTCTGATATTCCTTGATTAATTATTTCTTTTTAACTCTGTTACAACAGTTTTTTACGAATGAATTTAACACCATTTAATCATCAGCAATATTAAGAATTTCATCATTATTTTATTTTGTTACATTTTTCTAAAATTGTAGTTTTTTTCTTTTGTTAAACTGCTTTTAAGGAGAGTGTTTGTGCTTTTTAATTTAAAACTTCCATTTCCATAACGAAAACACTTGCATACATACGACGGCCTCCGAAAAAGTTATTTAACTAAAAAATTATTTCACTTTTATTTAACTACTAGCCGTGCCCGTAGCTTTGCCCGCCCAGAATTATTTTTAGACTCACTATAAAAAATATATAATGACTGTGTATTTTATTGTGTGTAGGTCGATCTACATATCGTCTATCGCAAATTATTGTGTTCTATTATATATGTAAAATATAACTATATAGATATACACACAGAAAAAAATCAATGTAAAATCGTTCAAACCAAGGTTGATTTTACATTTTTCAGTAGTGATTTTGCTTCATTGTTGTTTCATGTTAATTTAACATGATTTTTTAAAATAACTATAATTCATGTTAATTAAACATTGCAGTAAAGTTAGAGCAAAATGTCATTTATATTGAAATAACAATCCGAATCACGTTGAATGAAAGTTATTTCAAGTTGAAACAACGTGAATTTCATGTAGAATCAAATTGGTTGGAGTGGGATATAACAGTGTGAAGACAGCATATGCATTTATTTAAGAATAATTCAAAACACTTACCCCTGCAACACATGTTTCACTTATTTTATATCTCCTTTGTTAACAGAAGCATCAGCAGAATGGCCCGATATGGTTTGGTCATCATTCTACTTTGAAAACTTGATGTACTATTCAACTAAATAATTTTAATTAAAATAATTAGTATTGTGGTTATTTTGTTGAACTATTTATGGTTTTTAATCCAAATTTTTTATATTTTTTAATTAGGCTTAAGTTCATGAAATTTAATTTTTATTAAATTATTTTTATGAAGAAAGGAATTTTACAACATGAAAATCAATTAAAATTGTTATTGATAATCTTTCATTCTTGACGTGGCTCGGGCTCGAACCCTGGCCGGCAGGTTACCATGACATGTTTCGATCGCAACCACTCGATCTCCTCAGATGGATTTGCCGTCTTACACTCGCAGCCATCGACGACTGCTGACGTCACTAGTCAAACATCAATCCTTAAACCAAATTGTATTTTTAACATTTGGTAGATCGAAATTTGCTTTCCTGAATGATTATCCATTTTAATTGATTTTACATGTTTTTTCCTTTACTTCTGTTTTTTCGTACTTTCGTCAAGAATTTTTCTTGAAGTCCAAGTACATTTTTTTTTTTTTTTTTTTTTTTTTTTTTTTTTTTTTGTTTTTTCACTTTGTCTTTCTCTTTTCTGTTGACCTTTTTTCAGCACAACTTGAAGGACAAATGAACACATAGAGCTCGTGCCTTAGCTTTAACAATAATTAGTATTGTGGTTATTTTGTTGAACTATTTATGGTTTTTAATCCAAATTTTTTATATTTTTTAATTAGGCTTAAGTTCATGAAATTTAATTTTTATTAAATTATTTTTATGAAGAAAGGAATTTTACAACATGAAAATCAATTAAAATTGTTATTGATAATCTTTCATTCTTGACGTGGCTCGGGCTCGAACCCTGGCCGGCAGGTTACCATGACATGTTTCGATCGCAACCACTCGATCTCCTCAGATGGATTTGCCGTCTTACACTCGCAGCCATCGACGACTGCTGACGTCACTAGTCAAACATCAATCCTTAAACCAAATTGTATTTTTAACATTTGGTAGATCGAAATTTGCTTTCCTGAATGATTATCCATTTTAATTGATTTTACATGTTTTTTCCTTTACTTCTGTTTTTTCGTACTTTCGTCAAGAATTTTTCTTGAAGTCCAAGTACATTTTTTTTTTTTTTTTTTTTTTTTTTTTTTTTTAACTTTGTCTTTCTCTTTTCTGTTGACCTTTTTTCAGCACAACTTGAAGGACAAATGAACACATAGAGCTCGTGCCTTAGCTTTAACAATAATTAGTATTGTGGTTATTTTGTTGAACTATTTATGGTTTTTAATCCAAATTTTTTATATTTTTTAATTAGGCTTAAGTTCATGAAATTTAATTTTTATTAAATTATTTTTATGAAGAAAGGAATTTTTACAACATGAAAATCAATTAAAATTGTTATTGATAATCTTTCATTCGAGGAAAAAACATATAAAATCAATTAAAATGGATAATCATTCAGGAAAGCAAATTTCGATCTACCAAATGTTAAAAATACAATTTGGTTTAAGGATTGATGTTTGACTAGTGACGTCAGCAGTCGTCGATGGCTGCGAGTGTAAGACGGCAAATCCATCTGAGGAGATCGAGTGGTTGCGATCGAAACATGTCATGGTAACCTGCCGGCCAGGGTTCGAGCCCGAGCCACGTCAAGAATGAAAGATTATCAATAACAATTTTAATTGATTTTCATGTTGTAAAATTCCTTTCTTCATAAAAATAATTTAATAAAAATTAAATTTCATGAACTTAAGCCTAATTAAAAAATATAAAAAATTTGGATTAAAAACCATAAATAGTTCAACAAAATAACCACAATACTAATTATTGTTAAAGCTAAGGCACGAGCTCTATGTGTTCATTTGTCCTTCAAGTTGTGCTGAAAAAAGGTCAACAGAAAAGAGAAAGACAAAGTGAAAAAACAAAAAAAAAAAAAAAAAAAAAAAAAAAAAAAAAAATGTACTTGGACTTCAAGAAAAATTCTTGACGAAAGTACGAAAAAACAGAAGTAAAGGAAAAAACATGTAAAATCAATTAAAATGGATAATCATTCAGGAAAGCAAATTTCGATCTACCAAATGTTAAAAATACAATTTGGTTTAAGGATTGATGTTTGACTAGTGACGTCAGCAGTCGTCGATGGCTGCGAGTGTAAGACGGCAAATCCATCTGAGGAGATCGAGTGGTTGCGATCGAAACATGTCATGGTAACCTGCCGGCCAGGGTTCGAGCCCGAGCCACGTCAAGAATGAAAGATTATCAATAACAATTTTAATTGATTTTCATGTTGTAAAATTCCTTTCTTCATAAAAATAATTTAATAAAAATTAAATTTCATGAACTTAAGCCTAATTAAAAAATATAAAAAATTTGGATTAAAAACCATAAATAGTTCAACAAAATAACCACAATACTAATTATTGTTAAAGCTAAGGCACGAGCTCTATGTGTTCATTTGTCCTTCAAGTTGTGCTGAAAAAAGGTCAACAGAAAAGAGAAAGACAAAGTGAAAAAACAAAAAAAAAAAAAAAAAAAAAAAAAAAAAAATGTGCTTGGACTTCAAGAAAAATTCTTGACGAAAGTACGAAAAAACAGAAGTAAAGGGAAAAACATGTAAAATCAATTAAAATGGATAATCATTCAGGAAAGCAAATTTCGATCTACCAAATGTTAAAAATACAATTTGGTTTAAGGATTGATGTTTGACTAGTGACGTCAGCAGTCGTCGATGGCTGCGAGTGTAAGACGGCAAATCCATCTGAGGAGATCGAGTGGTTGCGATCGAAACATGTCATGGTAACCTGCCGGCCAGGGTTCGAGCCCGAGCCACGTCAAGAATGAAAGATTATCAATAACAATTTTAATTGATTTTCATGTTGTAAAATTCCTTTCTTCATAAAAATAATTTAATAAAAATTAAATTTCATGAACTTAAGCCTAATTAAAAAATATAAAAAATTTTAATTAAAAGAATATGGGAATTGTCTTCTATTTATAACATATTTTAAACATGAAAATAAAAAAAGGTACATACTTAAGTATGTTTGCATGTTAATTTAACAAGATAAACTTTTGATTTTAATATAAAACAGGTTTTTATGGATTCAATATTGAAAAATTTTATTTTAACAGTGAAAAATATTAAATAAACGTGATTTAAGATTATTTTAATATTTTTCATTTAAAATTAATATGAAATAATGATAAATTTAAATAAAGGGCATACTTTTGCAGACATTTTCCATGATTCTCAATCAACATTTCGCCATGTTATTTTAACATTGGTATTTTTTTCTGTGTGTAGAACACAATAATATACGAACGACGATATGTTTTTAATTTCATCAATATCGGTAAGATAGTTTCGGAAAGGCAGAAATTGCCCATGTGTCCCAAGGTTCCAAGGTTTGAAAAACATATAAACCCCCTTGTGTTTTATTTACGCTGATCTATCTATTTAATTTCATCAAAATTGGTTAGATATACTTTCGGAGAAGCAGTAACTCTCCCTATGACCCATTCTTAGTCCTAGTTTTAAAAATATGAAAAGCCTATACTTCCAATTTAATCTTTAGCCGACAAAGCGTAGCAAACGCAAAATTTACTTTCGCATTCGGTCGAAGACGGTCGAGCGGAGAGATAGTCCGGAGGCGGAATGGAGGGTAAATAGCGTACTCACTTTAAAATGGCTTTGTTTTTCTTTTGATTACGGAAACAAATGATTTAATAGGTTACTTTTAAAACAATAATTATTATTTTCTGAAACAGGAGGTTTAGCGCTCCTGAACCTTTAGTGCTTCTTACAGATCCTCACTCTTTTAGGACCTTGCATATTTAGTTTGATGTTTCTAGGTCCAATACTTACAAAAATTAAAAAGTACCCGCTGAAGAACAAATAGTAACAAGAAGTTCCCTCTGTTAGATTCTCCTCCGCTCAGGACATTGCATTTTGAATCAAAGATCCAGTTAAAGAACAAAAAACGTACCAAAAAGCACCTCTTAAAGATTCTCATTCACTCAGGGCGTTGCATGTCTCATTTTATGTTTCTAAGTCTAATACTAATTAAAATAAATAAAGTACCAGCTTAAGAACCAAAAAGTCCCTCATTCTAGCTCCAATACTAACGGTAATTTAAAAAAGTACCAGTTGTAGAACCAAAAAACTAAACTAAGAAATTTAATTTCCCGTATTTCCACTTTTTGGTACTTTTTTCTATCAAAAATTTCAATATTGTAGTGGGAGCCCGTAATTTAATACATAAATATATGCCAAAGAATGGAGAAAAATGTTTTGTAACAAAAAGTACCAACAATAGTTCCGATTTTCACTCCTTATATGTTTGAAATTCAAATAGTTCCCAAATTCGTATTTGTATTTTTTAGATATGTTTCGAATGTGGTATATATAACCTTTACTTCTATGTTTATTGCTTTAAAAGATAGATGGGGGACAAAAAAGTACCAAAAACAGGTTTTAACCGTTTACTTCCTAAATTGGCCGAATTTCCAGAAATTTTAGAGGCACTTTATCAATATGTCGGCGAATGTGAGCTCCTAAATGATCAATCGTTGCTGGTTTTTTAGTATAGAAACAAATCTTGTGAAATATGCAAAAACTGATTTTCCAAGCCAATTTTAAACACAACCGCACAAATTTTAAAAGTTACTTCAAAAAGGTAGAACAATTGCAACCATGGTGCAACAAAATTTCAACTTTTTAAACTTCTAAGCCCAACCTCACTTTAAGCATAATGTAAACATGTTCAATTGTATTTTAAGTCAATATACTTGAATGTAACGACGGATGTATCTCTAAACTTAAGTGCCTGTCATACACTTGTATGACATTCCTTTCTCTAATAATACACAAAATGAATTTGTTTAAGGACCATAAGTAAAACAACAACAAGAAAATGCCATAAGCAAATAAAAAAGATAATAGAAATGAAAATATTTATGCGACACATGCTCTTTGTAATTCTATGACAAGTCTTTGAGCAGAAATAGATAAAAAAAAAAAAAAGAATAAAAAAATATAAAGCAAATCTTCAATTTCATATAAATGTATCCTTTAAAGCGGACACGACAACTGCTCATTACTCCCAATACACAAGCACACATATTCGTTTTAAACTTTTCCCTAAGATACTATTGAAGTTCAAGTCAAGCAACTTATTAAAAACATCTTCCTAGATAGAACTCTGTGTGCATAGAAAGAAAAAAATATTTTAAATTAAACTCTTGAAAATTAATAATGATGTAATGAAAAATTCGTTGAGTACCATTTTCCCTAAGAAAATCAAATCAGCTCTTAAGTTATTTAATAAATTAACTTATTTTTTACTTGATGCTAAATCAGGTTCTTAAAAGAGATTCTGTTTTATATTTTCGTTTAAAGTAAAATTTTCTTTTTAAGTGCATACTTGTAAGTCAGTGTTGGTGAGTAAAAATGGCTAAATTTACGAAAAAATTTTTTTAAATAAAAACACATTCAATAACAAAACAAAAATAATTAATTTAAAATTTTTTACAATAAAATTGTAAATTGAGATCATTTTTGAGATCATAAATTGTTACATAAGAAAAATAGAAAATTAAATATTTTAGCATTTAAAAAATAATCATCTCACTTTTTTCTATCAGTTTTAAATATTTTGAAGGTAAATCATAATCATGACAATATTTACCAAACCCTTTTGATTCTTAATTTACAAACAAAAATAAATAAAAGATAAAAAATATTTTATTGTTGTGGTAAAAATATTTGAGTATTGTAATTCTGTTCGTTTATTTGGAAAGATGTTTCATCACCATCGTTTATAAAGATTTTTGACATTTGTATAAGTTGTGATTTAAATAAAATGCGTCTGAATTGTTAAAAACGTTTATTTTTACTTTTAGCAATTTTATAAATTTGTATTAGAATATAAAAATTTTTATTTTACTAGAAAAACGGCAAACAAAATTTTATGGCTAAGCAAGTTGAAAAATGGTTAATGGCTGGCTAAACATCTTGGAAAATGGCTAAATCTAGCCACTAAATGTCTAAATTGGCAACACTGGTCATAGATAGTAACTTTGTGCAAAAATAATAAAAATGTAGTCGAAAGTTTTATAAATCGCTTTAATTCACTGCTTGACACAAAATTACAGTCAGTTAATATATTTGGTTTGGAAAATATTTTTGTAACGCTAGAAATTGCACTATTTTCATAGATGACTTCATGTGCAGAAATGTGAACGCACGCAATTTTTTAATATACGACAATCTCCGCCGAAATCGTGCTAACTTAAGGCAATAAAGAGCAACCCTGATGTACCGATTATGTGAACGCTCTTTAGCACAATGTTTAGCAATCAAAATGTTACAAATGCGATTGTTTTTATAGGCCTTTTAAGTGTCGACCAATGAGAACAATCAGCGCCAATATAAGCGAACAAAAAATTCAACGTACAAACTTTTTACAGGAAATTTTGTAAAACTTACATCTTCTAAAGCATATTTTGTTAAAATAACCTTTTGACAGTAATTTTGTTAAAATTTACTATTTATAGGAAATTTTATTACAATTTACTAGGGAATGGTTTTTGAAAATTGACTTTTTATAGGAAATTTTGTTAAAATTTACTTTTTATAGGAGGTTTTGTTAAAATTGACTTTTTATAGGAAATTTTGTTAAAATTTACTTTTTATAGGAAATTTTGTTAAAATTTACTTTTTATAAGAAATTTTGCTAAAATTTACTTTTTATAGCAAATTTTGTTAAAATTTACTTTTTATAGGATATTTTGTTAAAATTAACTTTTTATAGGAAATTTTGTTAAAATTTTCTTGTTATAGGAGATTTGTTAAAATTGACTTTTTATACGAAAATTTTGTTTAAATTTACTTTTTATAGGATATTTTGTTAAAATTTACTTTTTATAGGAAATTTTATTAAAATTTACTTTTTATAGGAAATGTTGTTAAAAATTACTTTTTATAGGAACTTTTGCGATAAATTACTTTTAAGGAAATTTCTTAAATTTTACTTTTTATAAAAAATTGTGTTAAAATTTTTTTATATAAAATTTTACTAAAATATTTTTTTTAGGAAATTTTGTTAAAATTTATGCACTCAAAATATTATATAGTTAAATTCAAACGAAAATTCATTTTAAACAAATTGAAATTCATTTAAAAAACGGATCATTTACATATCATTTAAAACAAAGATTTTTAAATTCATTTTTTAATTTTATATTTATTTTACAGCATATTCCTTAAAATTGAATAGTTTTTACTTAAAAAAAATACATTTCAACCGACAAAAATCAAACTACATAACAAAATAAAAACGAAAAAACATTATTTTTTGGTAGTTTGTTTTTTGAATAACAAACATAAATGTTAAAAAATAAAATTATTCATAAAATAACTATACATATTTTTATTTAAATTTAACAATACGGAAAACGAAGTTAATAACCTACAATCAGTTACTGTAATAATTTTATAAATGTAGAAAAATTTTTTTAAAATTTACTTTTTGAAGGAAATTTTTTTAAAATTTACTTTTTGTAGGAAATTTTGTTAAAATTCACTTTTTATAAGTTACATGGCTGAGAAAGAGCCACTGCATATGCTAAAAATTTAAAATTATTTTTTTTTATACATAAGCCACTCGTATCCCAAAAAGCGACCAAAACTACCTTAAAAGAAAAGACATAAGCTTTCTTTTGAGTAAAAAAAAAAAAACATTCCCGCTAAAAAAAATAAAAAAATAATTTTAATAAATTAAAAAAAAAAGAAAATATTTTTTTAAAAAGTTTGATCAAATAGCTATCTAAGCTACTTGGCACAAATTTGTCTAACACCAATAGGTAATAAGTTACATGGATGAGAAACAACACCTGTATGGGCAAAATGCCAAACTTTGGCCCCCTCTAACTCAGAAACTTTTTGACCGATCTTGTTGAAAATTTGTGCCTAAGCTACTATTTAATAGGACTAAGCTTGGAGGTAATTTCATCCAAATCGGAAGACATCGATTTAAAAATTGGGTCACTCGACATGAAATCCCCCATATATAAAACGTATATAAAATGATTGCTATATTGTTGTTATTTTCTTAATTATTTTCTAAAATATAAATTTTAGCATAAAACTTTCTTCAAGGCTAATGTTGTCGACCAGAATAGCTAAAATATTGTCATATATCATATTCTTGTAAAATGTTGTTTTTAAGAGAGAGTCATATGAAAACAAATTACATTTAAATAAATGGCTTGAAGGCAAACTTTAAGGGGCGGACGCCCCCCTAAAACACAACTTATTGCTACGAAATTTTTTTATATTTTTTTTTAAACAAAACTGAACCGATTTGGGGGGGGAGAATATAAGAAATCAAAAAAAATTAGCTTGGTTTTATTTAAAAAAAAAATTCATAGCGATAAGTTGTGTTTAAGTGGCGGGGGGGGCGTCCGCCTCTCAAAGTTTGCCTTCAAGCAAATTTATTAAAATGTAATTTTTTGCATATGACAACCTCTTTAAAAAAACATTTTATAAGAATATGATGTATGGCAATATTTTAGCCCTTCTAGTCAACAATATTAGCTCGAAGAAAGTTTTTTATACCTTCTTTTTTTATACCTTATACCTTCGTTTTAAATATATAAAAGGGGGATTTCAAGTCAACTGACCCAATTTTAAAATCGATGTCTTCCTTGACTTTTAATACAAATTTAATTAGCGATTTTTGTATAAGCAACAGCAAGGCCTTTAATTGACTGTGCAATTTCTTTATTAGTAGGTATTACGAATTTCGTTTTTTATATTGGAAAAAATACCATTTCTTTTCCTTTCTCACCAAAAAGCTTAAGACTTGGACGTGTGTGAACCGGCACTTTATTCGTAAATATATTTTGTTCAACAAATTCACGAAAAGAAAAATTCAGCAGTAGCAGTAAAAACTCCAATTTATTTTTATAAAATAAACTGATAAAATATTTGTAGTTTAAATATTTTGATTTTAAAAATAAAAAGTTTGTAAAATTTATAAGGATAAAGAAAATGAAGGTATGTAAGTATGTATGTGTATCAAACAAATTTTAAAATTTATATTCTTCTTTAAAAAGCTCAACTGTTTTCAACCAATTTGATAATTAAAAAAAAGTTATAAGTTTACATTAGTTTAACAATACATTAAGCCCACACACTTTTGCTGGTCTGTATTGTATTGTTTACCTGTTTTTGCTTAAGCAGTAATTATAGAATAAAATATTTCCTATGTTATTATAATATTTAATAATAAAACAAGATATTTTCCATTAATACTCACCCGTTAATAGACACCCAAATAATCATTATCGTCTTTCTTTTGCCAACTCTGCTTTCATGACTATTTTTATCTCACATTTCTTATACTCTCAAATATTTCCCCTTTTCTTTTAGTAACAAACCGACATTAAAAATATTAACGAACAAAGGAGAATATTGCTACAACAAGAACGACACTTAACGACACTCGTTAACACGAAGGTATTTGCATAGAATAGAGAATAGAACACATAAAATTTTGCAGTTATTTAATAAGCTATTGCTTTAATTTTTTGCCGAAAAAAGTTTTTAATATTATAAAACTCACACTAATAAACAATTTCATCAGAAATTTAAATTATTTCATGAATTTTTTACCAATCAATTTTTGATTAAAACACGACTGTTAATAAAAACGTTTACGCAGTTAAAGGCCGCACTACTGACTAAAGAAATAGTTTGAAAATGATTGGAGCTAATAAGGGCTGCCACGTTTCTTCAGTTAATTATTTAGTTGGAACGCGTAATTTGGAATGGGATTGCTGAATTTCTTTCCGTCTCCTACTTTTCGTTGAGAAAATTAAGAAACAAAAGTTCTTTTACTTAAAAAAGAAAATAGTTTAACAACTGAATTTAGTACATACATATTTATTTCAAATACTTTTGGGAAGAAATAATAGCCATTGTGAACGAAGCTTAAATACGAAAAATAAGTTATACGTAAAACCTTATTTTTTTTGTTTTTAGTCCTTAAATAGTAATATTTTTTTTAATTGTAAAATTATTCAAATGAAAATGAATTTTTTATAAAAAAAATATATAGGTGTGATTTAAATTTAATCATTAAATTAACATCAAAGTCTTACCTTTCTTTTTGGGCATTTCCCCTTTTTGTTCAGCGAAATAAAATTTATAAGGAATATTTATTACACTCTACTCCCGAGCTCTCAAATATTTTCCCTTTCGAAAATAAAGAAATAAAAACGTTATTGCACTCACTCTTTCAAACAAATCATTTGTTTTTGTTAACTCATTTCCACCAACAACTATAATGCATTGTTATCAGTGCTGCCGTTTTTGGTTATTTCTAACCAAAATTGGTTATATTTTTTTTTTCAATGTGGAGATGTGAATATTTTTTTCATTTTGGTTACTTTTTTTCTAAAATAATAATACGTACGAATATGTTTTTCCTGATACAATTATTTACGAAATCGAATAATTTGTAATGCGTACTATGATTTTTTCATTATTTGTTACCAATGAACGGAAGTTTTTTATACATTATCGAAAACAAAAAATCCCTTTCAAAACTGCAACAAAATAATTTTTTTAAGATTTCTGCTAAGAAAAATATTGTCATTTGTGGTTTTTATATTAAAAACGGCCATGTTCAAAAACATATGAAGTGTTAATCGATGGAGATTTTCAGTTATTTTTTTTTTAAATAAGCGTAGCTTTTCTTGATTTTAAGAGTACTAAAGATAAGTGGAACTTAAAGTAGAAAGTTCATAAAATCATGCGGAATCGATTTCCGAAAAATTACACAAAAGTCGTTTTAGTGTTTCTAAAAACTTATATAAGTTAAATGTTCTAAACTTAGGTAATTTCCAAAAGTAGATATTTGAAAATACAAAGGAATTTTAAAGATTTTTCAAAAATAAATTGATTTATAATATATAGTTTTAAAATGCATGGAACTTTCTGTCGGAAATGGCTGTAAGTTTAATAAGTTTGAAATTTAACTGTTTATAACTTGTCGGTATGTGTATTAATTTAATGTTTTTAGATAATTATTTGGCAATATTTTTAATTTATAAAAAGACCTTTTACTGTCAGTCGTATAGCACGTTACGAAAGGCGAATTTGTTTATATTCGCCATAATATTTTACAATGATTCACAAAATGTATCAAATAGAACAATTTTGAAACAGTTATTAATAATAAAAATTATAAATTTGAAATAAAATTTACAAACAAGAGAAACAAGTTTTTATAATATTTTAGATATATGTACAAAATCGCCACATATGACAGTCCTTTCAATGACTGCTAAAAAGCGGAAAACAATTTCCTTTTTTGTTATTTATAGCTGTGAAGTAAAAATTTCGTTTATTGTAAACGACATATTAAAAAATATTTAATTTATTAACTTTCAATATACCAACTGAATTTTGTATGGAAATTTGACGGGCTTAACTCTTACATTTCACCAAGTTCAGTTATAATTAACTATAACTACACATTGTTAAATGGAAGTTAAAGTAATAGTTAAATTTAGCAGAACTTGGTAAATTAATAATTAATTTTTTCGTTTGTATTATAATGCAACTTAAAATAAATTTTAATGATTTTCTTAATTAATAAAATGCATTTTAAATTTGGTATATTTTTTCAAATTTGGTAACTTTTTCAAAAATTTTGGTTGTAAAAATTGTATTGGTTGTGGCAGCACTGATTGTTATTACAAAAACATGCGAGATTACAACCAGCGTTACAGTTGTGATACTAAAGTATCAATTTGACCCTTTTACGGTGGTGTTGATACCTTTTATGACCCTTTTTTTAAATTATACTTTTGTATCATTATCACCTATTTTGTGACACTTTATGACCCTTTTATGGAAATAGCTCTCACATTTTGTTTTTTGTCAACACTCAACACTGCGGAACAGAAGTGCTAAACAAATATTTTCGAAATAAGCATTGCTTGATATGGAACAGACTCATGGCCATTTTCTCATTAGGCGATTATCTTTTTTCCCAACGCAAAACTGCACATTAAAAAAATTTGGTTTTCTCAATGTCTCATTTGCTTCGATTTTATCGCAAAGCTAACCGGCACTCATCTGCCAATTATTTATTTTCCTTTTATTTGCCGTTCAGATAAATTCAATCAGCTCACTCCCAACTTTTACATGTATATTGAGTGGCGTTGCCAGCTGAAAACTTTGTTTTTTGTCGGTATATTGAGAAACCCAAAATCGTTAACGGACAGCTTATCAGTCCAATAAATTTATGTTGACATTAAGTAACAGAGAGTTTGTCGATACATTTAGAAAATGGCCATCAAAGTATAAACTTACAATTCCATGCTTTCTTCTCCTTGATTTTCGATAGTAAAGTACAATTTCCCTAAAAGCAAACATAACTCATATAAATATTTGTTATTTTTTACGGTGGTTTCTTTTCAAAACAAAAATTTTACATTTTATTAAAAAAATGCAATTTGGTGTTTTGCTCTCATAAAGAGTAGGTAGCATGTTTTATTAAAAAAAATTCGCCCTTAATAATGGCAAAAGGTATTGGACTTTTCGCCTTCTTTTGAATCAACAGTGTTAAGAGTGCAATAACAGGAATGAAAACAAGAGGTAAACATTGCTAAATAAGTGGAAATTCCCATATATTTGGTAACAGCGGTATGATAAAAAAATCTTATATTTATTAAAAATCGTAAAAGCTTTAAAAAATCTGATACTTACAGGAAAAAATCGCTTTAATCGCGAAAATGGTTACAATTTGCGAACGATTGCAAAATTTAAAACAAACACTAAAATTTTTTGACATCACTAAATCGGAAAATTACATAAAAAAAATATTAAAAAATAAGCTATGTATAATGATAAAGAATAAACATTTTGTCAGGTGTTTAAAATAGGACAGAGCATTCCATAAAAAAATTAACTGCCTGTTTGTAGAACGCGACCGCAATAGTGACTCGTTCAACTTTTTTTGTTTTTTGTTTTAAATGTAAGTTACGCGAGTCACTTTTGTGCTCGCGTTCTACAAACAGGCAGTAAGTTTTTTGAGCTCTTCCTACCTGAAATATTATTTTTTTGTTTGCTTATAAAAAAAACTTGATCTTATTATGTTCATTAAAATGGGAAATACTGCTAATAAAAAACTTGACCCTTTTTTTATTGAAATACCCTTTTTTTGACCATACGGAAAAGAATCAATAAGTGTCACATCGCACGGCCTTGAAGTCTAATTGACAGTTTATTTTCTCTAAATCAACACATCGCCTTCATTTGTGAAACAAAGTTGCGTCATTTAAGTCATGAAGTTACCTTTAAGTTGCGAAAATCGATGGCTGATTTTCAAAGTATATTTGGATAATTTGGTGGCGTTGTTCAAGCATGAATCTATTCATGATGATATGCCTGATCAAAAAGTGAAAACAGTATGACAGTTCGTTTGACAGCTAACCTTTCGTAAGCTCTATGGGGCTAAAAAGTATCCATGATAAAGCAGTGACAAGGAACATTTTAAACCTTCCCAAAATATATCAACCAAATGTGGAAGTTAAACTCTTTATTTTAGCAGTTTTATTTTATGTTTTATTAATTTTTTTTAAGTCTTTAATGTTATTTTTTGTTAATTTTAATAAAATTAACAGTTTGACTAATATTGATCTTGTTTTAATGAATTTGTTTTGTTTGTTGTGTTTTAAATAAAACTTTAATTTTATATCAGGTGTAATTTCAATTAAATCGGGTAATTTTGCTTCATCTCAAGTGTAATTTTGAATCTTGCTGGTGGTAACACTGGAATAAATGGAAAAAATTACCAGAGGAGAATAAGAGTTGCCCGCATTACAAATTCTGTTCAAATTGCAGGGATTTAAAATAAGAAAAGGAAATGTTTGAATTATACATATTTGTAATTTTCCGGTGTTGTAGTAAGTTTTTTTATTTACAATTTTTAATTATAAAAATAAATTATTCGTAGAAATTTATTTGTTGAAAATTATACCTATGTGTGAACTAAAAGTATTTGTTAATAAATAATTTTAAACACAGTGTACTCAAATTTACCTTTGATTTGGAAAATTATTGATATGCATACAAATTTTAAAAAATGCAAGCAAAAAATCACAAAAAAAATACGGAAAATATGAAAAAAAATAAATGAAAAAAACCCAAGACATGTACCAAAATTATAAATTATTTTTTGTAAATTGTTCACTGAGAATTGTTTTTAATTAATTTTTTAAACTAATTAAGCAATACTCGTACAGACTTATTGAAAAATTATACACTTAATGTCAGTAAAGAGGCAAAATTAGCAAATAATTTTTAAATTGTCCAAATAGAATAGGTAATTCCTTATAATCATATATCTGTCATAAAAAATATGAACCTATTGCTAAAATTAATTATTTGCATTAAAGTTCAAATAATTTGCAAGTAAATGCAAAAACTGAATTTTTGTACAAGGAAAAAATGACAAAACCAAAAGTACAGAAAATTGTTATACCTATGTATAAATTGAGCCTCGCAACTTAAGTTTTTTAGCAAAAATAATGTAACCACCAAAAAATAAAATTTTACAGAAGGTTTTTTTTAAATATTTTTGCTTCAAGTCAAGGGTTTCGTTTGAAATTGCTTTTGCTTTAATTTCGTAACGGTACTTCCCAGAGATATAAGATTTTTAGAGATGATGCAAATGATCAAACATTTTCATCAAAAAACAAAAATCTAAAATGTTGTTGGTTACATCATTTTTGCTATTAGAGCTTGATATACGTATCTATCATAAAGTATATTGCCAAAATGCAAATTATTTGTATATTACTGCCGTGTAAAGAACGTGTAACAATGGTGATTCGTAAACGGCTTGACAATTGCCTTCGCTCCAAATAGGGCAATTTTGCTTATTGACATACAGAGTTGCCAATTTAGCGCCTTTGGCGCTATATTTAGCGCTTTTTAACTGTCGAAAAGGCGCATATTATTTCCTTAGCGCTTTTTTTAAAAAGAGCGCTAAATTAGCGCTTTTATTGATTCCCAACATTTTTGTGCTTTTATTTGCATACATTAAAATCAAGACACATTAAACCAAAATTTGTTTCTATATTTAAATCTTTAGAAGATGGGATAAAGTTTATTCAATCACGTCTACTTAACATTTTTTTTACTGAACTTCATGATTTCATGTCTTATTTTATTCATTATATACCTGGGTATGAAAAATGATATAAATGTGTACATCAGGGCGGGTCGATTTTTTTTGGAAAATCGTATAGCAAAAACGTAATCTACATAAAATTCTAAGAAAATTCTCCGAAGAAACTATGGGTCTTACAAAAAATCCTTATCCGCGCCTCTCGACTTGAAAAGAAATCAAAATTTTTTTTAATAAATAGCTTTTTCCAAAAAGAAATCGAATTTTTTGAATAAAATTGTTTAGTAAGGTAGTTCTTTTGCACTTTATATTTTTTTACACTCATAATTTTTTTTACATTAAAAAAAATTTTCACCCAAGTAAAAAAATTTTCAAGTCGAGAGGCGCGGATTAGGATTTTATTTTAGACCCATGGCTTCTTCGGAGAATTTTCTTAGAATTTTATGTAGATTACGTTTTTGCTATACGATTTTTAACTTTTTTTCATCCATACAAATCGACCCGCCCTAGTGTACATACTAATTTGCATTAAAAAATGGTCGCCACTAATTAAGAAATTATTTTGAAAATAATCATTTGTAAAACATCAAAATCGCACAGATCGCTCTCAAGTTATGATAAAATGTATGTAACATAAATGCCTTATTTCTGTTGAAATATTAGCATAGCCCATAAAAAAACTAGACATGATAGAAAAAACTGAAAACGAAGTTGAATTTAGCGCTGTTATATCTTTGTATTTCATATATTTTTATTTAAAACGATTTTTTTGACGGCCAGTGTACTTAATAAAACTTGCTTCTTCAACATTTCATTAAGTTTTTTATTTAGCGCTTTTTGATTTTGGGCACGGCGCTTTTTGATTAGAAATAGTTCACAACCCTGTTGACATAGCCATTTAACCAAGGCGAATTTAAAAAGGTAAGTGCAACTCTACAACTACAAAAAGCCCCATGTATTTTGTTTGCAATTTAATAGATGGCTGTCAAACATTTTTTATTGGAAATTAAAAATTATCACTTTTTTATAAAAGAAATTATTAAATTAACTTTAATTATTCGCAGTTTTGAAAGTTTTTTATTATAAAAATAATATTTTTAGCACTTTTCATTCAACTTCTTCTCAAAACAAAGTTATATTTGAAAATTACATATTTATTTTTAATACGCCGTGGAGACAGCTGATGAACGGCTGACGAGTTGAGTTTACCTTTTTAAATTCGCCTTGCATTTAACCAGAAATGAACTTCGTAAAATTAACGAAGTACTCTATGAACTCTGCGAGCAGATTAATTTTTTTTAAAGTAGATTTATAAATGTCACCTCCAACAAAAAAGTTTTTAACGAACAAATTTCAAGCATAGTATGGTTACTTTAAACACAATATTGTCACCGGAAACCGTATTATTTTTAAATTAGTTCTTTACCAAGAATCGATAGTTGTTTTAGATCATATAACGACTAATAAAAGTATAGTTTTTTTTTTTAACAGTAACATATTATATATTATTGTTAGTGGTAAACCAGTAATTTTTATTATTAACCATAACATGTTCGGATGCAATCATAATATTGTTGCAGCCTCTTGATTTAGGTCGGATTAAACCATTATATCGTTACGGTTGACAAAAAAATGGAACTATAATAAGTTTCAACATTTTTCATTGTTTTGGGGTAACCAAATCGAAAAAAGTGTGACTCCAAAAATTTTTGTGGAACTTCAAATAGAAAAATTTCTCACAAAAGCCCTTTTTTAGTGTAATATTTCTGTTGTTATTATACTATTGCAAAATAGGATGTATTTAAGTAAAATAAGTTTAATTCTTATGACAGAATGACAGAATAGTGACAATACAAACACACTTTATTGAATAATACGTTTTATAAATATTTTTTTAATTTTTGATGCATGTTTTAGTTATGCGCATATTTGACAATAATAACACATAAAGTTCCAGCTCCTATTGATTACGTTTCGACACCTATATCACATTTGAAATCTCACTGAAAGAAGAATGTGACAATAGAATTTGAACATTAGACTGGTCGCATCTTGTATGGTTTTTTTTTTTTTAATTTAATTGTTTGCGCTGCTTAAAATATGAGGTTTGGAGTAAGAAATCATGATCTAATTTTTCAGGTCAATCCGACGGCGCCTAGCCGTGCCGGGTGGGGCCCGAAGTTCCCCATATTATAAAAAAAACATCTTTTCTATCAGATCTTTATAGTTATACTAGTTGAAAATCAAAAATATGGCTTCGCTACGATCTTCCGCAGAGAAAGTACTTCAAGTGTGCCAAATTTCAGCTTCCTATGTCATCAGATGGCTTCAGAAAGTTGCAGAAAGGACATACATGCAAACATCCTGACATACTAAGAAATTATATATTGTAAAGATAGATTAACATATGTTCGCGCAACTCAAAAACGCTTTAGCTTATTGAAAAACTAAAAAAAACCGAAATTCCGCAATAAAATTTACTTTAAGAAAGGTAAAACGTTTTTCTTATATGCGCAGTCGTTTTAGAAACATAATTTTTTTTTCTGGAAAAAAAAATAATTTTTTTATTAAAATTTCGGAATTTTTGTTTTTAAAAATTCATAAAAAATTGAAAAATGGAGCTATGCTTCCAATTTTATAGAGTCATATAAAAAACAACATTGCAAACAAAACAAGCTTTAAATGATTAAAATCTCTAAACAACTTTTGATTTTATGTATTCACAAAAGATTTGGCGGTTTAATAAAATTCTTAAATTAATTAAAATTTTTCGTCTTTTGTGAATACATAAAATCAAAAGTTGTTAACAGATTTTAATCATTTATAGCTTGTTTTATTTGCAATGTTGTTTTTTATATGTCTGCATAAAATTAGAAGCATAGCTGCATTTTTTATGAATTTTTAAAAACAAAAATTCCGAAATTTTAATAAAAAAATTATTTTTTTTCCAGAAAAAAAAAATTATGTTTCTAAAACGACTGCGCATATAAGAAAAACGTTTTAACTTTCTTAAAGTAAATTTTATTGCGGAATTTCGGTTTTTTTTTAGTTTTTCAATAAACTAAAGCGTTTTTGAGTTACGCGAACATATGTGGTGCAACCTCCTTAATTTTCGAAATATCGGTATATCTCGAAAACCAAAGCCAACATAAAGAAAAATGTTTTAACTTTCTTAAAGTAAATTTTTTGCGGAATTTCGGTTTTTTTTAGTTTTTCAGTAAGCTAAAGAGTTTTTGAGTTGCGCGAACATATGTTAATCTATCTATGTATACAATATATAATTCCTTAGTATGTCAGGATGTTTGCATGTATGTCCTATTCTTTCCGCAACTTTCTGAAGCCATCTGATGACATAGGAAGCTGAAATTTGGCACACTTGAAGTACTGTCTCTGCGGAAGATCGTAACGAAGCCATATTTTTGATTTTCGGCTTTTCAACTAGTATAACTATAAAGATCTGATAGAAAAGATGTTTTTTTATAATATGGGGAACTTTGGGCCCCACCCGGCACGGCTAGGCGCCGTCGGATTGACCTGAAAAATTAGATCATGATTTCTTACACCAAACCTCATATTTTAAGTAGCGCAAACAATTAAATTAAAAAAAAAAAATTGCGACCAGTCTATTGAACATGCACAAATGGTATTGAACTCTTAAATGGAAGGTGTTAAATCAATGGTTGGATATAAAAGGTCATAAAATTGCGATAAAATATGCTGGTGCATGAGAAAAATGTTCTGAAAGATGTTTTTTAGCAACAGCATTTGATCTTACTTCTTTGTTGTACATGGCATTGCTAAAAGTATAAAAATCCAAACAAGTTTTAAAGAAGCATTAAAGTCTTGTTAAAATTTTAATGAACACGTCTGTGCAAGAGTTTGCACACATACTACATACATACTTTAATATTAAGGGTTTCCTACTCTCTTTTGTTCTAGTACATGATATATATTTTATTTTATTTCTTTTTTATTTTATAGAGCTGTAAAAATCTCTTAAAAAATTTAAATGCATGCGAGGGTTGTTGAACCCATTAGTTATAAAATAGTTTTGATGATAAGTTGAGCTTAATTTTAATGAAGCTTAATTTTAAGGGGAAAGTGTTATTAAATTTAATTTAATCATTGCTTATTAAAGATCTATGAGTTTATATTTACCAGTATTTCGTTAAATCTTGAAATATTGCTTTAATTTGTTTATAGTACTTTAAAAATGTTTACTTTCTATTTAAAAACTAAGTCAAACAGCCAATCGTTCTACAAAATTTGTTGACAAGCTTTTAAACTTCTAAGAAATTTTTGGTTATTTTTTTAATTGCTTAAATTGCTTTGCAAGGCTTAGAAATAATAGTAGAGAACCCACCTCTTAGTATATTATTTTAAACTTTCATTGCCTACTGCAGTATGTTAGTCAATATACATTAACTACGTACATTCTATGTATGTATATGTATTTTCTTTATCGTATCCCCCATATTAACAACCCGGGGAATAGGAATTTATGGCACATAATTTTTTTTAGGTAAACAAATATTTCTTTAAACAATTAATTTTGTATAAAAATTGATTAAAATTAACTTTTGGGTTTCATGCCCATAATAAACTAAAGTTTCCAGATGGATTCCACTATCAGAAGTCACTTTCACTACCACAAATCTGAATATGTTCCATATCGAAAAAAAATTCAGCTTAAATTAAGACTGCACAAATTTATCGAGCTCTTATCACAAAAATATCTTAAGCGTCATCTCTTTAAATATTTGGGTCACATAAGGAACCGTTACGATTTAATAGCAAAAACTATTTAAGCTTAAGCGCCAACCTTCATACATTATTTTTATGAAATATAAAAAAAAGTTCTCCTGTAATATTGTATTTTGTCTGTTAGGCTTTCTTTGCGGTTAGGTCTCGTTATAATGGTCTCTAATAATCTCCACCCTAAAAATCACGTCTACTCCCATTAATCTCACTCTCATACGAGAGAAATTCTGTCAACAAAATATCAAAATACCATAAATAACTAAAACTTAAAAAATTGTTTTAAAATGGTTGGCATGGAGATGCAATTCAGCATGAATACCTATTATATAAGGAACAATTCTAACAAAGAATTTTTCGGTGCTAGGTCCATAATAACCTATGTAACTATATAGCCCTACTATCACATATCAATCACTCTTTCTTCCAAAAATCTCAAACTGAAATTTGTATCTCGACAAAATTTGGCACGAATTACTTTTGTGCTAGCCAAAATCTTGTCAGAAAATTGTAAGATCGTTGGTCCATAAACGATCATAGCTCCCATATAGGCACGAGTCCTAAAAACGTTATTTTACCCAGCCGTTTGTGATTTATACAATGTTGACCTTGGACCCTATAAAGTATATATAGTCCGGGTGCTTATGAGTAGCAATGTTGAATCAACGATGTCCGAAAGACCGTCTGTCTGTTGAAATGAGTTTTCCAAAGACCACAGAAATAAAGGGAACTATGTTGTTTTATATTTGCAATTTAAACTTTGGGAACTAATAAGTTTCATATAAATTAAAATCTTACTTTTAGATAAGGTAAAGAGAAGCTTATTATCGATTCTATAAAGATACAGAAATATCTCAAAAGTCAGATTTTCTTAATTAAGATATTATTTTGCCGTGCTAAAAAATAGAGCTATTATTGAAAAAAGCCCAATAATTTTGAGAACTTTTTATTCAACTCTTAGACTTTACGGAGAAATTCGTGATAATTTTAGCCTTAGAAATTCCACGAATTTTACAAAAAGGATCTTCCAGTGAGTTTCTAATATAAAAAACGTGTTTTTTAAGTCCGAAAGAACTTGAAATTGTAAAAATAGCACTAAAAATTAAATTTAGTTAAAAAAAATTTAATTTTTGAATGTTCAATACATGCTGACATTAATAGTTGACACGGCTGTCGGAAAACTCGCCCAAAGAAAAATGGCCAAAAAAAAAAATTAAAAATCGCCCAAATGAAGAATCACCCAAAAGAACATGAAAAATTACACAAAAAGTAATATATGAAATTTTGCCCAAAAGAAACGAAAAAGGGCCCAAAATAAAAATGAAAAATGACCCAAAAAAAAAACGAATTTTTTTCCCAAAAAAAAAAAAAATTTTTTAAATTACCCAATTTGCAAAACAGTGTTTATTATGGCTGTAGGAAATATCGCCCAAAGAAAAATGGCCCAAAAAAAATAATGAAAAATCGCCCAAAAAAAATCCATGTAAAATTGGGCCTGAATTCATATGAAAAGTGACCCAAAATTTTTGGGGTATTTTTCGTTATTATTGGGTGATTTTTTTTTTTAAATTTGGTGATTTTTTCATTATGAAAAATCACCCTAAATTATTGTATGAAAAATAGCCCATTTTTTCGGGCCATATTTCATTTTTAAAATTTCGTCTAAATCTTACGTACTATTTATCTAAATCATTCATTATCATTATACATGGAATTCCTAAATGTTATTTGTAATAATAAAGGGACATATTCCAAAAAGGTGGCATGTCATAACGTCCAGTGTCATAGTGTCCGTCATAAAGTCATAAAGTCCGTGGACGTTATGTCACTTTGTAAAGTCTCATAATGTCCACATTATGCTTACAAACTCGAAGGCATAGCCGGCCTTTAGAAAAAATTAGTTTTTGCTTTTTGGGTCATTTTTCATTTTTTTTGGGCCCTTTTTCGTTTTTATTGGGCAAAATTTCATATTTAACAGCTGCGTGGCAGTATGGACAGTAATATTTATTTGAGCCCTCCGCCAAACTTTGTGCACTAATCAATAGTTAAATAATAATTAATCTCTGCATAGTTATAATCAGTTACTCAAAACAGAATATAGCTTTTTGCAAGGTGGCATGTCATAAAGTCCCGTGTCGTAATGTCCATGGACACTGTGACACGTTTGAAAATGTTATAACGTCCGTGGGCATTAAGACACTTTGCAAATTGACATTGTCATTTTGAAAATGTCACAAGGTCCATAATTACTAAAGATGTTAAATACAAAAGAAGATCTACATACACGCAGAGAAAAACATTATTTATTATGGTCACAACCAACAAAACTATTTTTAAAGAAACTTATTTAACCATAATATGGTTGTCGGTGACAATGATTTCGTTAAATTAAACATAATATGGTCAACATTTTTTTAAAAATGGTTTTGTGGTTTTTTCTCTCCTATGGTGTAACAAATACCGGCAGCGCTTACAAAAGCGTCTCGGCATAGCCGGCCTTTGGCCAGGTGCAAAGATTTTCTACTCTATGGTATAACAAAAACCGGCTTCGCTAACTAAACCTTCTCTGCATAGCCGGCCTTTGGACGGGCGCAAGGATTTTCTCCTCTATGATATAACAAAGACCGGCTTCGCTAACTAAAGCTTCTCTGCGCAGACGGCCTTTCGGCGGGCGCAAGGATTTTTTCCTTTATGGTATAACAGGTACCGGTTTCGCTAAGTAAATCTGTCTTGTTTCCGAACGAAGGCCGACTTCGCAGATAAGCTTTAGTTAGCGAAGCCAGTATTTGTTATACCATAGAGGAGAAAATCCTTGCGCTATGCAGAGAAGCTTTAGTTATCGAAGCCGGTTTTTGTTATACCATAGAGGAGAAAATCCTTGCCCCCGGCCGAAGACCGGCTGTGCAGAGAAGCTTTATTTAGCGAAGCCGGTACTTGTTTTATCAAAGAGGAGAAAATCCTTGCGCCCGGCCAAAGGAGGGCTTTGCTTTCGAGTTTCTAAGCTATGCTTTCGAGTTTGACCACGGACACTATGCCACTGGATGTTATGACATGCTACCTTTTTGCAATATGTCCAGTTAATTTTATAAATAACATTTAGGAATTCGACGTATAGTAATAATGAATGATTTGGCTGTAGGAAATATCGCCCAAAGAAAAATGGCCCATTATGAAAAATCACCAAATTTAAAAAACGAAAAATCACCCCATAATAACGAAAAATAGCCCGAAAATTTTGGGCCACTTTAAATATGAATTCAGGCCCAATTTTACATGGAATTTTTTTGGGCGATTTTTCATTTATTTTTTTGGGCCATTTTTCTTTGGGCGATATTTCCTACAGCCAAATTCGTTTTTCAAAAATATTATATGAAAAATAGCCCATTTTTCAGGCCATTTTTAATTTCTAAAATTTCGTCAAAATCTTACATACTATTTGTCTAAATCATTCATTATTACTATACGTCGAATCCTAAATGTAATTTATAAAAATAAAGGGACATATTGCAAAAAGGTGGCATGTCATAACGTCTAGTGTCATAGTGTCCGTGGACAAACTCGAAAGCATAGCCGGCCTTTGGCCGTGCGCAAGGATTTTAACTAAAGCTTCTCTTTGATAAAACAAGTACCGGCTTCGCTAACTAAAGCTTCTCTGCACAGCCGGCCTTCGGCCGGGGGCAAGGATTTCTCCTCTATGGTATAACAAAAATCGGCTTCGCTAAATAAAGCTTCTCGCATAGCCGGCCTTCGGCCGGGCGAAAGGATTTTGTCCTCTATGGTATAACAAATACTGGCTTCGCTAACTAAAGCTTATCAGAAAAGTGTTTTCGTTTTATGTTTAATATATGCACGCAGAGAAAAAACAACAAAACCATTTTTAAATGTTTAATTTAACCGTATCATTGTGACCGACAACCATATTATGGTAAAATAAGTTTCTTTAAAAATAGTTTTGTTGGTTGTGCCCATAATAAAATAGTTTTTTCTCTGCGTGTATGACACTGGACTTTATGACATGCAACCTTGCAAAAAGCTATATTCTGCTTTGAGTAACTGATTATAACTATGAAGTGATTATTTAATATTTAACTATTGAATAGTGCACAAAGTTTGGCCGAGGGCTCAAAAAGGTATTACTTACCATACTGCCGCGCAGCTATTGAAGATACAATGCAATTTTTTACATAAAACTTACATTTGTATGTTACTAAATTTATATGAATAATAAACACTGTTTTGCAAATTGGGTAATTTAAAAATTTTTTTTTTCTTTTTTGGGTCATTTTTCATTTTTATTTTGTGCCCTTTTTCGTTTCTTTTGGGCAAAATTTCATATTTAACTTTTTGGGTAATTTTTCATGTTCTTTTGGGCGATTCTTCATTTGGGCGATTTTTCATTTTTTTTTTTTGGGTCATGTTTCTTTGGGCGATTTTTCCTACAGCCGAATGATTTAGACAAATAGTATGTAAGATTTTGACGAAATTTTAAAAATGTAAAATGGCCCGAAAAATGGGCTATTTTTTATATAATATTTTAAAATTTAAAAAATGAAAAATCACCCAATAATAACGAAAAATAGCCTAAAAATGTTGGGTCACTTTTTATATGAATTCAGGCCCAGTTTTACATGGAATTTTTTTGGGCGATTTATCCTACAGCCAGTTGAAACTAATTTCGGACTTTTGGCCACTTAAGCACTAAGGGCCGTCCTGATAAAACTACATCTCGCCATGATCCATTTCTCCTTATGTCATTCTTCTTAAATCATTGATCACAGATCTGACCGCATCGTGATTTCCGGTGATGCCACCAGAGCATAAACCGCAACGAACAGGAGTTTTTTTTAATGTAATGGTGTCTTTATGGTCCAGTGTCGTTTGATCTCACTCCATATGAGACAATTTTTTAAATTTATCCAAAAAAGGGCCTCAAAGCTGAACACAATTTGACAAAACAACATCGATGACTGTTTTTATAACCTCCATTACAAGTTGTGACTAGTTTGTCATTCCCTGTAAATCTTTTTTAATAATCATCTATGAAGTTCTGTGCCCTTGACTAATTCTTAGTGGACTCAGCCACATCCGTCTGTTTGTCTACCGTTTTTTGAAATCACGCTCACTTTGTAACAACTCAAAAGAAAAGAACCGTATTGGTGTCAAATTCTTTCTGGTTCTCCTTAGCAGTTTACGATGAAAATACAGTACGTTCGGTTTAGTACGAAAAGTGTTATGAATCCAAATGTGGAACAACATCCCTTAAAAATAGATTAGAATAGATTAGAATAGATTTATATGACTAAAAATAATTACACGAGATTATCGGGTCATAATTTACCATAGGCCCCATACTAAGACCACTTGAGGAAAAACGATTAGGATACTTAAAGTTGTAACGAATTACGCTTTTCTAGAAAAACTTGGTCTGTCGTAGTTTCCTAAAACTAGAAATCACACCATTAAATTTTACGAAGTTTGAATTATAATTGACCAAAAATGCCCACTCCTTAAATATTTTAACTCCTGGTTGAGGGTATCAAAGGCGCGACACAGCCGAATATTGCACTTCTACTTGTGCAAAGTAAATTTTAATTATTTGGAATCGTTGTTCAAGCGTGAATCTATTCACGATGATTTTCAAAGTAAACGGATCATAAATAACCAAAAGTGAGCGCAGTATGACAGTTTGTTTGATAACTAACCCTTGAGTAAGTTCTGTCGAGCTTTAAAAACCCCTTTATTTCATTGTCATTCTATTTTTTTTAATTTGTTTTATTAAATGAAAAATCCTCCAAAATTATTTAATAATACTCTCTGATTTATTCAGTTTTTTTTGCTATTTTATATGTTATCTTAAAAGCAATTAAGTATTAGTTACTTGATGACAATAAAAATTGTTTATAATGTTGCAATAAATAATAGATAAACCACAAAAGAAATATTTATAATCCTCTTAAACTATGCAACTGAACTAAAGAAGTAAACAAAATATTATTTTATAAAATGTGATTAAAGGTAAGAGGTAAAGTAATTTCTGATAGTTGCTTAAATGTTAACAGTAGACTTGTTCTTTGATTTTATTCAGTAGATATTTCCTTAAAACAAGTACGAAAAATGTATTGACCTAAAAAATATATGAAAAATCGACTCGTATTGCTTACTGGGTTATGGAAAATATTTTTAGTTTCAAAGTAAATTAAATTTCAATTATAGCATACATACATACGTATTTTCCCATATTAAAAAATCAAATTTACTTTTAAGCCCACCGAGTACTGACAATGCTAAAACAAATATAATATGACTGCTTTTAATTACTTACACATACACATTTATGGACAAATTCAACAGCACTAATACTTATACACATGTGTGTACCACAGTTAACAAGCCTATAAGTAGACTTTACATTTTGTTAGTAATCTTAAATGTTTTTGTCATCTATTCTATCATATATATTATTTCTAAAGCACTTTTTTTTGTCGGTTGCAAATATCTCCCATACCACCGCATCAAATTTAATGAATGATATCTCATTTTAAAGCTTATTTCTAAAACTAATGACGAAAAATAATTAGAAATTGAAAAATTAATATTTTCATTGATAAAAATTATACTTTAAAATGTATTGAAGTTACCAAAATTTCTATTAATTGTTTTAATTTTATGTTACAAAAATGACAACTAACGGTGCGAAATATTCGCACGGGTCATCTAGTTATACTGTATTCCCCACTTATCTTACTCTACATTTTCCACTTTTATGATTTTGATGATGGTTGTAAAAATTAGTTAAAAGCCTACTGCTACTTCTTCTTTCTTCTCTACAGGTTTCCTTTACAAAGTGAAAATTTCGGTTTATCGAAATATTAAAAAAATGTGTTTAAGTGTTTGTTCGTGTTTAAAAAATGTAAAACAACGTTTTAATTTGTAAAAATATTATGATGTCGCGTGCTCTCTTTCTCTTTTGCTGTAAAATTTCGAAAATATTTATTTATTGTTAAATTTTTATGTTTGAATATGTGCATTTTCATTTGTGAACGTTGGCATGTGTGTGACTATCTATGTCAGCGAATGCCATTGTACGCCACTACTGCGTTCTTTTTTTTTTTTTGTTGTATAAGAGTGTTTTTCCTTGCACAGTGGCGTGAAACAGAGCTTAAAAGAGTTTAGAAATTTCAAAAGATTTTGCTATTCGTGCTTAATTCCCAGTTTTTATTCTTGACAAAAACACTTGAAATTTATTGTTGATGGGAAAGCTATTCCTATGCATTTCACTGGTTGCTTAGGCCAGATCATCAGGAAACTTCATCCATAAAGATTTTAGACAAACTAAAGATATTAAACCAAATAAAACTGTTAAACGTATAAGAATTATAGCAACAGTTCTACTTGTAACAATATCAAAGCTTGAACAAAACACATCAACTGCTCAGTTGCAGCTAGACTGCCGTCGAAAGTTCTTGTATAAAAATAGTCATATATATTTGTCACTGAGTTGACAATCTGTGGTCTAGTATAAGCGAGTCGTTTGGGTGTAATGAAGTTCAATTATCTTGGGGACAATAAACCCCTTAATAGATCTTATTGACAGTCTGGGGTATGACAACTTCTGTCGAGGGCTTTGAATTTGCAACTACAAGCCGATAAAAAAATTTTCTGTGAATTAAAAAAAAATACAAATACTAAAGGTCTGCATAATGTATTTATAAATTAAACAGACAACAAAAACCAAAAGAGTGTATACAATGTTTGTGTATAACCACAATGACAAATACTATGCGTTAGTGTTTGTCGCACAATTTAAATAGTTTTGTAAGGCTACACGAATTCAAAGAAATACTCACCAGGCATTATTTTTATTTTTCAAAACCTTTCAATAAAAAAGTTTTGCCTCCAAAATCCAAAATGTATAAATAAAGTCAAGGCGAATTGACTAGAAGGTGGGGTCAAGTCAACATATGGTGTTTTTTTTCGGTGGTCGACTTGTCAAAGTTTGTATACAAACTTGTTTTTTATGTAAACAAACCTGTTTTTTTTTACTAGCAATATTTTTGACAACCCGACCACAGAAGCATTGTAGTTGTAGAGTTGACCTCACCTTCTAGTCAATTCGCCTTGAATAAAGTGACTTCACTACTACAACAATGCAGCAATAGAAAAACAACAGGCATTTTATTGCTAGAATTGCGACAGTGAATGTCATATGCCTTTATAAAAAATGAAAATAAACACATCAAACGTCAGAACACGAAGAAAAAAACGTATGTCGTTTTTTGTTTTTGTAGAACTGAGAACACTTTTATATTCCGCTATACTCCTAGCATTTAAAAATTACATTGTGCAGTCTGCGAGAATTCGTGTTGTTGACTTGTGTGTCATACGTGGCGTAAGCAAACAAAGAACAGTATTTGCAAAGAACTGTTGTTGCAATATTTTTAAAGAAATTGACATACAAAATAATTCGTCACACATATGTCAAGCTCACATAAAAAAGATTGTGTGCATTTTATGTTTACATTCTTATTGCTGCGTGTATTTTAAATTACCTTGTTAATTTTTGAGAGTATTTTTTTATTTTGCTTCTACACGATCACACACTTACGTCTACATTTCCCTCCATTATATGTTTATGTCAGCGACACGACAGTATCCCAACAAACACGGAGGCTTGATCTCAAATTGAAAATGACTTGAAATCAAACGATTTCTCAAACTACAAACGTTTGATGATTTAAAAATCATAGCATTCTTAACAAAAAGGGGAAATTTATGGCTTTATCTCAAACTTTGCATTGCTGTTCAAACGGATAGACAGAAAGAGTCGATTGGATCAGGGACTTATTTCCAAGCAGTACAAAAACTTAAAAGTAATGTTGTTTAAAGATATCCTTAAAGTCGTTTAACAGTTTTCAAAGATTTTTGATGCTTACAAATTTTTTTTTTTTTTAATTTTGGCCACTGTGCATGGGTGTGGTTTTGGAAGGACAAATGAGTGTTCTACAAACAAATTGAAAATTATTATAGCAAACTAAGCTAAATATCATTAATATGATTCTAACAACATTTTATATTTTTTTGAATTTTTGTTTGTTATAATAACGTGGAAACAAATGGCAAAATATTTTCGACAATATAGAAGAAGTTTGACGGAATAAAATAGTTTATTGAATTAATTGAGAGATCGTAAGTTAATGCTACAATGTATTAAAATAATTACTATTTATTACAAATACTTAAAAAAGTAAATTTCGATTAAATATGTACACCAATGCCCCGGTTTGCGTCGCTAATTGGGACCGGAAAAACTCGACGCAAACCGAAGCAGGATTTTCCATACATTTGTATTGATTTTCGTTTAATTGGTGCCGAGATTCATAATTTGACCTGAAAAAATAAATTTTGATTTGATAGACTTTATAACGCATAATTTTATTTTAGATCTTCAAATAATGTTAAAGCTTTCTATTGAATAATCTTTTGTTTTAAGGGCATTCATCGCTGATTTTGATCTTCAATCCAAAGAGTAAGAAGTGGCTCTGTTTTTTCTAATTTTTGTAACCTGTTTATGTTGTAACGATGTTCATGTTTCAACAAATTTCTCAATTTTGGAACAGCAAATGGATTTTATTGTAGAAGGGGCTATTTCAAGGTTTCTTTCAATATAAACAGCCTTTTGCCCTGATTTAGAACGCGTCAAAATGCCCAGTTTTTGTTCTAAGCTTATTTGCTGCAACATATTTAAATCAAACTTTACTTCAGCAAATGTAATTTGAAACCAGTTGCAATCAGCAGAAAACGTTCACATGCACATTTGCATTAGACTTCAAAGGGAAATCTCTGTTTAAGCTTTGTATAAACATTTTTATAATAACGACGCAAACATGCAACGCAAAGTAAAACAAAAACGACGCAACTTCGCAACCATGCGACGCAAAGTGAAACAAAAACGACGCAACTTCGAAATCACAGAAATCTTAAAAATACGCAACTTCGAAAACGACGCAAACCGGGATATTGGCGTACTTAACTTTAAGTTTACATTTAGAACGAAAAATTTAAAATTTTTCTGCTTGATGCCCGTAATTTCTACAAAAAGGGATCTATGGTGTAAACGCCGTCATATTTTAAAAGAAATTTGAAGGTAAAAACACGTACGCTAAATAAACGTTGAAAAATGTAGGTGTAAGATAAGAACACGACCACCTTTCTTTTTGTAGAAATTTCTGGCACTTGATCTCGAGTTCTGTTGCAACCAAGAAAAATGTGACTAAAAACGAATGCAGTTGTTTTAATAGCGTTTGTTGTATTCTATTGAATTTATAACTTCGCTTCGTTTAAACTAAAAAACGAAACAATGATACGCAATAGATTTGTTGTACTTCCAACTTAATTTTGTTTCTCTTATCTCCCTAATGCCTTAACACTTTGTTAGTCACATTTCCATAAACTCATATTACTTGTTTCCAAAAAAGTTGTTCTTCCTTTATTTTTGTTTCGAATTAGTTTAGTATGATTTTTTGTGATAGTTTTTTTTTTTTTTTTTTTTTTTTTTTAATATTTGCATCAGGAATTTGGTTATTGTGGCTTGGAAAATTGGACGAAAACTGTGTTTCCTAACTACAATTTAAAGTTTTGACACTCCACCAATTTTATGTGGGACATTTTCAAAAAAGTCTCAAAAACACTAAACCATAGTTACCATTTAAATGAATAAAATTAACTGAAATGAAAAAATAAAACTTTTTAAAATACAAGTATTAAAGAAAAATATTACCTTAAAATTTTTTTATCTAAATGGGAAACATTGACTGCTGTATTCATAAAATATTAAAATAGATTTGAAATGCATTTAAAAAAAAATTGTATGAAAATGTTGCCTTAAAACACATTTTAAACTTATTTCATTTTTTATGAATACGGCAGTAAATTTTTAAATTTTTTTCCATTAATTCGTAATTTTGCTTGTTTTCCCAATCAAAAAAGTCATAATGAAAATCCAGTCTAATAACACAGTAGAACATTTTTCAACTTCAAAAACTTGAACCAATTGAGACCCCCAAAATCTGAAAGCTTATGATGGTAGATGGTTTTCGACTGGGGCTGGATTTTAGTACAATTTTAAAAAAACATGTACTGATTCTCAAAGTTTCGAGCCAGCTCTTGACGAGTACGGACGTGTATCAGTGAGTAAGAAAAATAAAAAAATTCGAAGTGAAAAAAAATATTTGTAATAGGTGAAAAAAAAAAATTTTTGTAATAGCTGAAAAAAAGAACAGTAACTAAGGTGCCCGAAGAGATTTGTGAATGAGCCTCACAAATACTCCCAATAAGGAGAGTAGGCCCAGCACAAATAGCAGAAATGCGTATATTGTGGTAAGCTCCCCGAGCGTGAGCAATGAAAACATTCGATACCCAGAAACAGCAGGAATCCGCACATGAAACAGCCACTAAAGAAGTTAAAGCGCCACCTATCTATCTGCGGGAGCAAACATCAAATAGCATAGTCAACATGTTGATTCAACTGGTAGGTAAGAATAATTTTTTCGTCGTTTCTATACAACGCGGGCAAATTCAAGAAACCAAAATTCAAGCCAGTACAGAAACGAACTTTCGTATTATATCAAGTCACCTGGACGCAGAAAATAAAAGTTACTATACATATCAGTTAAAGAGTGCTAAGGGATTGATTATTGTCACAAAAGGCATAGATAGTTCTGTTCCTACAGAGGAAATAAAATCTGCCATAGAGCTAGAGGGGTATGAGGTCAAATCTGTTCATAACATTTTGAACAGGAATAAAGTTCCTCAACCAATGCACCGCGTTGAAATATCGTTTGATTCATCGGTTCTCAAAACCAAAAATTCAGTTCATCCCATATACAACTTGCGCTACCTACTCAAGAGAAGAATAACTGTTGAGGAGCCATTAAAACGAAAGTGTCCCTCCCAATGCACAAACTGTCAGGAATATGGGCATACAAAATCATATTGTAAATTGCCTCACGTATGTGTGGTTTGTGGCGACGCTCATAAAACCGCCGAATGTAATCGTTCTAAAGCTGACCCGAATGTAAAGAAATGCAGCAACTGTGGCGAAAATCACACGGCAAATTATAGGGGTTGTAGAGTCTTCTTGCATTTAAAAAAAACCTGCTTTAGTTAAAAAATATACCCACTCCCAATATGGTCCGTCACATGCGCCCAGCCAAGCCGCTGGCTCTATTGCTAGTACTTCACAAACAAACAATCAAATCCAATCATATGCCCAAGTCTTAAAAGGAAACCCTAATGCGAAAAATCCCCCGAGTACTTCTAACGCAAAGCAACCTCCAAACGCTAATGTTCCTAGGGAAGGTCTACAAATGCCTTCTGGAAATATGCCTACCTCAATTGAAAATTTAATTCAAACTATGAATAACTTCATGGCCACTATGCAGAACATGTTTCAGGAAATGATGCGAAACCAGAACATGCTCCTGCAAGTTCTACTCAACAAAAAATGAACCCATTAAAAATATGTTTCTGGAATGCAAACGGGTTATCCCAACATAAACACGAAGTTGCAAACTTTCTTCATAGCCATGAAATCGACGTACTTCTTGTCTCTGAAACACACTTTACTCATTAAAACTGCTTTAGGGTAAATGGATACATTACGTATGACACAAAACATCCCAGCGGACGAGCTTGTGGTGGCACAGCCATAATTGTTCTCAAACACATCAGACACTTACCATTGCCAGAGTTCGAAGAAGATTGTATCCAGGCCACACGTATAAATCTTACTGATTTCAATCTAACGTTAACATCCGTTTATTGTCCCCCGAGGCACAAAATTGTAAACGATAAGTTTCTCAACTTCTTCTCCACATTGGGCCAGAAATTCATTGCTGCTGGCGGCTACAACGCCAAACATACATATTCGGGCTCCAGACTTATTAGTCCTAGAGGTAATCAGCTATACAATACCGTAACTGCAAATAATTTTGATGTGGTATCGAGTGGTGAGCCTACCTATTGGCCAACCGACTTCAATAATCGCAAGAAATTTTTTATCGGATCGATATGATCATAATTTTTAGCCAAAGTGACCTCTACGGATTGAGCCAGTTGCACGAAAACCTTTTTCTTTTAGAAGGCAAAGCAAATGGTATGCGATAAAAAAAAAATAGTCGAAATGAACGCTTTGTTGGCTTGGATTCTCACAAATTGACATCAGACTCATAACTACACTAGCAGCAAGGCCCAGTTGTTTATCATAGCTATCCGTTGCTCCAGGATGTGGTTGAAATTGGAAAAAATATCCTTTGGAAGAACATAAACACCAATATTTGTATCGGAAGCGAATTGACGACCAAAATATGGTACCATTTGTTGCACAAAAACAACAAACAGCATGAACCCAATATTCAAAAGACCGAACAGCAGATTTTGCATAGACTTGTTCGAGCCAACTTTAATGTGAACAGTGTTGATGTTTAATGTTCGCATTAAAAAAAGTAACACTTTAAAACACTTTTTTAAAGTTGACTTTTTGTCAAAGACAGATCATTTCTATCAGGAGAATTTTTGTTTAAAAGACTACCTTTTGTCAAAAAAGAGATTGTTTTGTCTAAAAGGAAACTCTTTTTTAAAGGAGACTTTTTAAAAATGAGACTTTTGATCAAAAAAGGATTCATATTTTAAAAAGAAGGATTATTGTTTATAATTAACTTCTTGGCGAAAAATTGATTTGTTGTAAAAACTCATACTTCTCCAATTTCGTTTACATTTTGTCGGATGTTGTCTATTAATAACAAAGATATTGAAAAAGTTTTTCTTGTTGTCTCCAACTAAACAGAAAAACAGATGGACAAGCGGACAGGCGGACACAAATGTGGTACACATAGTTAAGTTTTCAATACACAACCTCCTTAAAAATATGGGTGGGATTAGAGATGTAGGCGTGGCGCATCCCGTATTAGGATATTGTAGGTTTCTGCATATATAGAGAACGGAAACAGACAATGTTTACAAATATGGTACCTTCATCTTGGTTAACAATACACAACATTCGAGAAGATGTGGGCGGGATTTAAGAAATGGGTGTGGCACAAACTAGAGGAATTTATATCTTAAGAAAGGTATTTATATAACTTTCTATTCTTATCGCACCATGGTGATAGTATACAAGAATTAGCATAACCAAATATAGCACTTTTACCTGTTTTGAATGGGAACATTTTCAGTAAAATGAAATGTTTGTTAAAAAAACTAACTGAAAAGTTTAAATTTTGTGAAAAGATAACATTTCCAAAATGGGAAGTTTGGTTCAAAGGATAGTAACTTTTAAATATGTATATAAAGTTATTTTGTGAGAAATATATTTTTGGTAAAAAATTGAACTTTTTTCTGAAAAGTAGCTTTTTCACACAGAAAAAAATATTAATGTTAAAATGACATGGCGAAATGTTGATTGAGAATCAGGTACATTTCTGCAAAAGTATGTCCTTTATTTAAATTAATCATTATTTCAACTTAATTTTAAATTAAAAATATTAAAATAACCTTAAATCACGGTTATATAATATTATTCACTATTAAAATAACATTGTTCAATATTGAATCCATAAAATCCAGTTTTATTTTAAAATCAAAAGTTTATCTTGTTAAATTAACATGCATACATACTTAAGTACGTAATTTTTTTTATTTTCATGTTTAAAATATGTTACAAAAAGAAGACAATTCCCGTATTGTTTTTATTAAAATTACTGAGTTAAAAAGTACATTAAGTTTTCAAAGTAGAATGATGACGAAAACCATATCGGGCGGTTCTGCTTGGGGTTTTTTCCTCCAGTAGGACGCGGTAGGTGGCTTTGCTGAATAAAGTTTTCCTGTGTGCGTCACAAGAATAAAAAAATGTTTTTCAATGATAACTAAGAATTTTCCCTTTTACATAAGGGCGATTCTATTCTAGACAACTTTTAACATCAATTTTCAAATCACACTATTTGACACTTTTTGATGCCAATTTTAAGTAAAATATCTATATTTTATAATAATATAATTTTTTTAGACGTAAGCTAAAATATAAATTTGTTGTGCACTTCGAATCATTAAGATTCATAGATTTGGCGCGAACAGAAAATTCATTAAATGTTGCACCCGTCATGGCTTTAAGAGAAAATTTCTTATTATTGGATTATATTTCTCTACGATGTTTGATTTGATAATCATCGTCTGATATCTCATCTTTCACAATAAAAAAGAAAAATACAATAAAAGTTTAAAAATTAACAGAGTTGTGTTTTTGTGGTATGATCTTATGAAAGTGGGCCGATTTGGTTGCACCCGTCATGCACTTTAAAGCTCTCTCGTGGCTATTTGATCGTTTCATATAAATTCTTGTAAACAGATAACAATAGTATATAAAAAAATGTTACCCCTTCTAGAAATAACTTAATTGCAAATGTGTTTCTTTCTATTAGTAAAAGACGTTTAAAGCGTCTAAATGTTGCACCCGTCAGAATAGAATCGCCCATTATGTTTACACCATGCATAACAACATTCTGAAAAATATGGCTTTATCTCTCATTTGCGAAAAAAAAATATGGCTATATCTCTCATTTCCCAAAATTTTAAATATGACCTTACCTCTCAATGATTGGGCAATTAGGTCATTATGGCTTTATCTCCTGATTGAATGAGAGATAAAGCCATCATGGCCTTATCTCACATGGTTTTAAAGCACGCCCCCCCCCCCCCCCCCCATATCCAACTAACAATACGTTGACAAACATTGTACCATAATTGATACAAGTTAAAGCAATAATTTGCTTTTATTATGACGTCAAATTTCTAAGTTGTCTGGAATTTTTCTCATTATCTTTTAGTCAGCTCTATATCTATATCTTTGGGACACATTATTATTCAAAAAAAAAAAACTACAACAACATTAACAATAAATAAAAATGCCATATACAAGTTAACAAATAATAAGTTAAAAATACTAAAAATAAAGTTCCCACATTCCATCAGTCATAAATGCTGACAACGCGTCTGGAGTTTGAATGTGGGAACCAAACAATTGTGAAATTGGAAATGAGGTAAACAAAAGTGTCAACTTACAGCACATGCGGACGACGAATGCACAACGGCAGCAGCGACAACATTTTTAGAATATAATCTAAGCTTTTACTTTATTTCTTTGCATTTCAATTAATTAAATAAAGACAAACAAACGTGTTGCAGAAGCAACACGCTTTTTTAAAAATTAATTTAAACTCGTCTTGTTTTAATTGGCGCCCGAGCAGGGACCCCTAAAAAAGGTCCTTAATCGAAAGCCTTGGCGTGACTCCCGAGTACTAGTCGAAAGGGGGCGACTCGACGTCGCGGTCCACCAAGCCGTAGTGAAATAAGGATTAGTCTTAGTGAAACAAAATGATTGTGAAAAATATGAAATAATAAAATATAAAAAAATTATATTAAAAAGTATAAAAAATACAAAAATTAAAATTATGAAAAATTTATTGTGGAAAATAAAAATGGAAATTAAAGTAAAATAAAATTAGAGTAAAAAGCTCTGTGAAATATTAAAATATAAAATTTATTGTGGAGAGTAAAAATTAAAATTCAAAGGAAAAAATACTTGTGAAATATTAAAAATTAAAATTTAAATAAATTAAGAAATATTAATATGAAAAAAAATCTTTTTTAAAAAAAAAGAAAATATAAAATTTTTTGTTGAGAGTAAAAATTAAAAAGGAAAAAATCCATGTGAAATATTTAAATATAAAATTTATTGTAGAGAATAAAAATTAAAATTTATACGAAGAAATATAAAAATAAAAAATTTTTTTTTAAATTGTGAATTTTAAATTAAATGAAAGAAATGGAAAAAGCTTTGTGAAATATAAAAATATAAGAATTAAAAAATTGTGAAAATTAAAAATAAATTTTTTAAAAAAAGAAAACCAAGAAATAAGATTTATATGTTAATTTTTAAGAAATTCTGTGACTAGGAAAAGGAATAAAGCAAATTTAACTTAAAAATTATTGATAATAAAAATTAAAATTGAAATTTCAGTGGTCATTAAAAACTTTTCTTAAGGAAACATTTAATTTAATAATTGTTTGTGGAACTCTGATACTGGTCATACAAGGATATTTCAAAGATGACTGAATGGCTTTGGTAAGTGACATTTGTTAATTGTTCAATCAAAAAAGTAAACAGCTTAACCCGAAAAACGCTTTATAAAAAATATCCTACCTCCCTAAATTTCTCCGTGTAAAGAGTGAGGAAAAAAGAACAAGATGCCAGACGAAACAGTAGAACAACTAACTTCAAGACTGCAACAGTCACTTACAATAAATAGTAGTGCAGGTTCAAGAAATACGACAGGACTTACAGAAGTTCAAAGATCACAGATTAGGGAAGTAGTAGACGAAGTGCTCAGAGCTTCTGCTGAGAGTGTACCGGATGAGGGCCACGATGTACCAATAGGAACGCTAACGAACAGATTGGACGAACTTGACAAGGTACCGGATCTTGCCAAGTCCTTAAGAGAATTTTCGGGGAAACCCGGAGAGTTCAATTCTTGGCGGAAATCAGTAGATAGGGTACTGGAGTTATACGCTCCTTTAATAGGTACGGGAAGATACTATGCAATCCTGCATACTATCCGCACTAAAATTATAGGTGAAGCGGATACCGCCTTAGAGTCCTACAGGACACCCCTCGACTGGGGAAGAATTAAGAAATGCCTAATGCTCCATTATTCTGATAGGAGAGACATCGGTACTTTAGAGTACCAGATGACGGTTCTATGTCAGAGGGGTAGAAGCATCACCGAATTTTATCATATTGTTTACCAACATTTGTCTATCCTGCTGGATAAAGTAGCCTGTTTAGACTTGGATGAGTCCAGTTTGCGAGCACTCACCAATACCTATAGAGACAAGGCCCTGGATACGTTTGTTAGGGGCCTCAATGGGGATCTTCCACGATTATTGAGCGTGAGAGAGCCAACTTCGCTTCCACAAGCTTTACATATTTGCCTTAAATTGGACAACATGTCCTTCCGCATGAATCATGCTCATGCTCGATTCCCTGGTAATAACGAAAGAGCGGTATTAAGTCCTCCTAAAAAGTTCTACCCTGAACTTGCACACGTAGGAAGCATGGCACGAGCAAGGCCACTTCCTCCTCCTAGAAGTGCTCCCTTTTCAAATTTTAATCCTTCATACAACCCCAATTTTCGTCCAAACTTCCAAATGAACAGAAATACCCCGAATCAGTTTCCGAGCCGACCATTCCCAACTCAAACACAGGAACGAAATTTTAATAACCCATATTCCCCAACTCAAACACAGGAACGAAATTTTAATAACCCATATGCACAAAACAGTTCACAGGTCCAAGGACCTGTACCAATGGAAGTTGATAGGTCCCTACAAACTGGACAGGTAAATTATGCGAATAGAATGCCATTTAACTTGACTTACAAAAGGCCACATGGATCCTTCCAAGGTCCTGCAAACAAGGTTCAGAGGAATTTTCACTTAGAAACCGGAGGCAGGGGAGCCCAGGATGAACCAGCGCACGAAGCTTCACAATATGATGATACAGCAAATGGATACTCGGAATATGCAACTTACGATGAGGTATCCAGGTATGAAAATGTGGAGGATTTGTCCTCTCGCTTTGATGACAAAGGTGACGAAACGGAAAATGCATGTGGACAATATTCCATAGATGATTTAAATGCAGACCTAAATTTTTTTTGGTTAAACAGTTCCTCCTTACCTTACTTTAAGGTAAATTTGAGGAACGGGCAAATACTTAAATTTCTTTTAGACACTGGTAGTAACAAAAATTATATAAAATCTGGCTTAATAAAAAATCCTCTTCAAAATACAGACAATTTCTTCGCAAAATCAATATCCGGAGACGTCGAAATTACCCAACATACACTATTTAATCTATTTGGTCCTTTAAACAAACCAATCAAGTTCTTCCTTCTTCCGGGATTACGAACTTTTGATGCAATCCTAGGAAATGACACTTTAAAAGATCTTTCTGCTGTAATTTATACGTCAAAAGGCTTCTTCACCGTTGAAGGGAATATTAAAATACCAATTTACCAATATTGTTCCAATGACGTTAATAATCTAAACATTAGACTGGGGCATCTTTCAGATTTTCAATCAGACTCATTAATTAATGTAATAAATAGACATAAGACCCTTTTTGCAGACCCCGATGATAGATTAACTTACACTACACGTGTTGTAGGAGAGATAAGAACAACTACAGATAAACCTACCTACACCAGAACTTACCCTTACCCCTTGTCGTTAAAGGATGTGGTAGATAAAGAGATTCAAAAATTGCTGAACGATGGGATCATAAGACCATCCCGATCTCCTTACAATTCTCCTATTTGGGTGGTACCCAAAAAACAGGACGCATCAGGTGAGAAAAAATACAGAGTAGTGGTAGATTTCAGGAAACTGAATGAAATCACTATCGCTGACAAATATCCAATCCCAGAAATAAGCGAAGTCTTAGGACGTTTGGGAGGAAACAAGTTCTTCACAGTAATCGATCTTAAAAGCGGGTTTCATCAAATCCCGCTCAAAGAGTCAGATATCGAAAAAACGGCATTTTCCATTAACAATGGAAAGTATGAGTTTACAAGACTCCCATTCGGGCTGAAAAATGCGCCCGCCATCTTCCAGAGAGCTCTTGATGATATTCTTCACAATTTCATAGGGAAAATTTGTTTCGTCTACATAGACGATATCATTATTTTCAGTAAGGACCAAAAATCTCACGTGCAGAACTTAGATGAAATATTTAGAACATTAAACGCCGCCCACATGAAGGTTCAGTTAAATAAATGCGAATTTTTCAAGAACGAAGTAGAATTCTTGGGTTTTGTGGTGTCTGAAAATGGTTTAAAGCCTAATCCAACTAAAGTTGAAGCCATAACTAAATTTCCATATCCCGGCACACTTAAGGATTTACGTTCTCTGCTTGGTCTTTTTAGCTATTATCGCCGATTTATCAAAGGATTTGCTGACTTGGCAAAACCACTTACACAAATGTTGAGAGGGTCACATGGCAGAGTCTCTAGAACTGAATCAAGTAGAATAAAAATATCAGTGGGAGACTTAGAGAAGGAAGCCATTGACAAGCTCAAAAATGCTCTTATGTCACAAGAAGTTATATTGTCTTACCCTAATTTTGAAAAGGAATTCCACCTTACAACCGATGCATCGAATATTGCTATCGGAGCGGTATTGAGTCAGGAAGATCGACCCATAACCTTTATTTCCAGGACTCTATCAAAGGAAGAGGAAAACTATGCTACAAATGAAAGGGAAATGCTGGCCATAGTTTGGGCTCTGCAGAACCTCAGAAACTACTTATATGGCATTGCAAAAGTGGTGATATTTACGGATCATCAGCCTCTAACCTATGCACTCAGCAATAAGAATAGTAATGCAAAAATGAAAAGGTGGAAAGCAATCTTGGAGGAATACAATCATGAAATCCGATATAAGCCTGGAAAAACCAATGTAGTTGCCGACGCACTTTCTCGTCCTTCTACAACAAATGTTAATACTTTAACTGGAATTGTTCACAGTGCTGGAAGTTCAGCAGAAAATCTAATACCTCGTCCTTCTACAACAAATGTTAATACTTTAACTGGAACTGTTCACAGTGCTGAAAGTTCAGCAGAAAATTTAATACCTAGTGTAGAAGTTCCAATAAACGTATTTAGAAATCAATTGTTCCTTTCTTTGGACGACGTTCCTTCTTACCAGTTTCAGACAATATATCCAGGTTATCATAGACACACAATCATAGAAAGGGATTATGGCCCAGGAAATTTGGTCACCATACTAAAGAGGTATCTTAATCCCTCTGTCATTAACTGCATTAAAGCACCTGAACCCATTATGGGAAAAATACAGGAAGTGTACCCCGATCACTTTTCAAATTATAAAACGCGCTTCTCACAACTTGTTGTACACGACGTGACCTCTGAATCTGACCAAGAAAATATAATTATTGACACCCATAAACGCGCCCACCGTAATGCACTTGAAAATAAAAGCCACATATTGGAAAAATATTATTTCCCAGGAATGCTTGCCAAGATTAAGAGAGTAGTACAGTTATGCAGCATTTGCAAAAAGAATAAATATGAGCGCCACCCAGCGACACCTCAGCTAAACCAAACACCAATTCCAACTTATACCGGACAGATTATTCATATTGACATTTTTTCTACGGATAAAAAATTAATCATGACCTGTTTAGATAAATTTTCAAAATTCGCTCAAGCAAGAATCCTTAACGGAAAATCAATTGAGGATGTCCGGAAGCCTCTAAGAGAACTAATTTTTTATTTTGGTGTTCCGAAAACTATTGTAATTGATAATGAAAAATCCCTTAACTCTGCTTCCCTTATGTTCATGATGAAGGACGAATTGGGAATAGAAGTTTTTACGACACCTCCGTATAGAAGTGAAGCAAACGGCCAAGTCGAGCGCTTTCACTCAACACTTGCAGAGCTCTTGAGGTGCTTAAAGGATGAAGCAATTTGCAGGAATTTTGAGGAACTTCTCGAAAGAGCTGTTAATGAATACAATCATTCAGTGCATTCCACGATTGGAAGAAAACCCGTTGACATGTTTTTTGGGCGAACCATAGACTTTTCACCAGGACATTATGAGCGTACTCGACAGACCAACATTGAAAGACTGCAAAAGAAACAGGAAAAGGATTTAAATTATCATAATAGGGAAAAAACAAAAGCGAAAGATTATATTCCAGGACAGACAATCTTTGTTAGGATAAATAAACGCCTCGGTACTAAATTAACCGAAAAATATAAAGAAGAAGTAGTGAAAGAAAATAGGAATTCTACCGTTGTAACGGAAAGCGGAAGAATTGTTCATAAGAAACATATTAGGAATTAATTCCCTTTTTCGAATTTTACAGGTTTTTACTGTTCACACGACTATGCGTAGCCGACATTCAGATAATGGATTATTCCAATTCTAAAATGGTTGCGATTAACATAGGATCGGCTAAAGTTCAGGCTGGAACATTTAAGCTGGTTCACGTGATAGATTTGCAAAATTATGAAGACATCGTAGGCAAATTGGAAAACGCACTCTTACTCGGAAATACCTCAAACCATCCTCTTTTTCCTTACCTAAATCACTCCATTATCCAAATCAAATCCTACATCTCCCGACTAAAGCCAAACCTAAGGAAGAGACGTTCTTTAGATTTTCTTGGATCGGCGTGGAAATGGCTATCTGGAACGCCAGATCGGCATGACTTTGAAATAATCCAAGAGAAAATTAATAACGTTTTGTCCAATAGCAATAACCAAGTGATAATTAATCAACTTTCTATTGACAGATTGAACAATATTGCAAATGTTACAAATAATATTTTAAAGGTCATTAAATCTGAAGATCAAAGGGAGAGAATAACCGAATTTAAATACAAGCTTGAAATAATTAAAGAAGAAATATCAAATATAGAATTTGCTATTTACTGGGCAAAAGCTAACATTGTTAATTCGTTTATTTTCTCCAACATAGAGATAGAAACTTTGCAGGATGTTTTCGAAAAAAATAATATTCCTTTTTCTAGCACTGATGAGCTGCTCACTTTTGCAAGTATAAAAGTGGCAGTTGATAACAAAAACCTAATCTATATTATTAGTATTCCAACTACTTTAAAAGAAAATTGTAAAAAATTATTGATAAAGCCTGTTAAATTTAAAAATTCAATTAAAAAATTTGATTTCGAAAAAATAATAAAATGTGGCAATGATATTTTTGGCCTAAATAAGGATTGTCAAACTTATAATAGCTTAAGTATTTGTATATTAAGTGAAATAAGAAATATTACTGTCACTGCATGCATTCCAAAACTTTTAATGAGTCAGCCATCAACATGTGCAACTACAAACAACTACCATATTCCGACCGTTGAAGAATTAAAAGATGACATCTTATTTCTGAACCAGTTCACGGGGGAAATTGAAGTTGACGGATCATCAATGCATCTGAACGGTACTTTTATCATTCACCACCTCAACTCTTCAATTAAAATAGATGGGAAAATTTATAGAACAGAACAATTCACAGGATCAAAACCTCTTCCAGCACTAGTTCAACCAAATTTGGCAGAAGCAGAAGTGGAAACACTTTCACTCGAGATGATGAAGGCTGTAAACTTTAACAATTCAAAAGTAATTCAGGAGTTAAAAACCAACAGCAACCTAAATTTTTATTTCAACATCATTCTAACGGTAGCAACTATATCAATGGTTTTTGTTATCCTATCCAAAATTTGTATAAGAAACTGTCGTGAAGAGAATGAAAATCTCGCCACGTCAAACGATGAACGAGATCGGACAGAAGATCTTAGTGTGGAACAAACCTCAAGTAATCCTAAAGTCACTCCCGCTAAGGCTAAAAGTATTCATAGCTTACCCTTTTTCTAACAATCCTTCATACGAGGACGTATGAATTTAAAGGGGGAGGAGTTAACAAATAATAAGTTAAAAATACTAAAAATAAAGTTCCCACATTCCATCAGTCATAAATGCTGACAACGCGTCTGGAGTTTGAATGTGGGAACCAAACAATTGTGAAATTGGAAATGAGGTAAACAAAAGTGTCAACTTACAGCACATGCGGACGACGAATGCACAACGGCAGCAGCGACAACATTTTTAGAATATAATCTAAGCTTTTACTTTATTTCTTTGCATTTCAATTAATTAAATAAAGACAAACAAACGTGTTGCAGAAGCAACACGCTTTTTTAAAAATTAATTTAAACTCGTCTTGTTTTAATTTACATAAATACTGAAGTAAAATAAAGTATGGCGTCTATTCTTCAGCATTAATTATAAAATTAAAATGTTAATTAGCAGCTGAGTGTTTGAATTAAACCCAATTGAACTTTTAGCAAAAAAAAAAAAAAAAACAAAAAAAAATTTGTCAGAGACTGCTAAAAAAATGTGTGTTAATAAATTGTGTCTGTGAAAACAGGCGTTAATATTACTTTCTTTCCTAAAAAGTTTATCAAGAAATTTTACGATGTGAATGATTGTATGTAGATCTTTATTTGGGTTGTGTCTTTGTGAAATAAATAATTGTCAGCAGTAAAATGACAATGTCGCATTAAAAATGTGATGATAAATGCTATTTTTCAGTTGCTTTATTTTTTTTTTTGGCAAATTGAAACATTTCTACTTTATTTTCGTTCATTCAGAAAACTGTAATAAAAGTTGATAAATAAGTTTATTTATAAGAATTCCATAAAAAAAATAATAAGATGAACAACACCTTCCTCCTTTTGTTATTTGCTGCTTTGAAGATGGTGGCTGCAAACAAAACCAAGTAACGTGTGCACAAAATTATTTATAATGCTTTTTGACGTGCTTTCCCAATCAGCATTTTATGAAATTTAAGATCATATACAGGGCTGCCAGATAAATTTATGAGAAAATCGTCGGTTTCCTGAGAAAAAACAAAAAAAACTCGTCTATATCGTTTCGAAAAATCGTCAAAAACAATCGGACAACTTCAAATTTAGTTTTTTTTTAAAACTAATTTCAAAAGATTTTGTTATTCGTGCTTAATTCCCAGTTTTTATTCTTGATAAAAACACTTGAAATTTATTGTTGATGGGATAAGCTATTCCTATGCATTTCACTGGTTGCTTAGGCCAGATCATCAGGAAACTTCATCCATAAAAATTTTAGAAAAACTAAAGATATTAAAACAAATAAAACTGTTAAACGTATAAGACTTATAGCAACAGTTTTGCTTGTAACAATATCAAAGCTTTAACAAAACACATCAACAATAAAAAAGTGGGTTTATCTCATCTTACATTCCCCCCTACAATTAGTTGAAATTCTCTCAACATTAATTGTAGTTGTAAGTAGGTTAAGAAAAACAAAATAAAAAACAAACAACAACTTACAAAAGATGTTGTTAATTAAATGTTTTTTTAGGCCGTGCACTTGCCTGTTTATTATCAAAAAGTAATTTCAATTTTTGGGAATACAAAATTTTAATTTCAAAAGATTTTGTTATTCGTGCTTAATTCCCAGTTTTAATTATTGATAAAAACACTTGAAATTTATTGTTGATGGGATAAGCTGTTCCTATGCGCATTTCACTGGTTGCTTAGGCCAGATCATCAGGAAACTTCATCCATAAAGATTTTAGAAAAACTAAAGATATTAAACCAAATAAAACTGTTAAACATATAAGACTTATAGCAACAGTTCCACTTGTAATAATATCAAAGTTTAAACAAAACACATCCTGATGATCTGGCCTAAGCAACCAGTGAAATGCATAGGAATAGCTTATCCCATCAACAATAAATTTCAAGTGTTTTTATCAAGAATAAAAACTGGGAATTAAGCACGAATAACAAAATCTTTTGAAATTAAAATTTTGTATTCCCAAAAATTGAAATTACTTTTTTTTTAAAACAATTTTTGTTCGACTTTTATAAAAAAACATTGAAACAAAAACATAATTACTTCATACCCAGCTTGCATTTTCAATCGTGTAAGAGCTACTGGGAGTCTCACGAAGAGCGTCTTTGATCGTCAATGACCGCATCTTTTAATCATGGAAGATTCCTCACACGGGAAAAACTGTAACACGATTGAGATTCTTCCATAGCACAGCGAAAGAAGCTTCTTCAATCGTTGTGAGAATCGTTTAAGACGTGGGTAAAGATAATCTAACGAAACTTTCATGCCAAGAATCGTATGGGACTCATGTAGATATTCTGTTACAACTCGTGAAATGCTTGCCGTATAATTGCTGAAAATATGATTTATACAGAGAGCCGTAAAAGGTTCATTCGATGATGGTTTGTTGAAAGATAAACAAAATGTAAAATTGTTGTTTTTGTACTCCGAAAATAATCAAAGATTTTCTTAAGACTTGCATTTGCATATTTTAGCCGTATCTAAACAAAAGCGGCTGAATGCTTTGCAATTGGAGCACCCGATTTTGACAGCTCGTTAAGTAGTGAAGTTTGCCGCTATTCTTAATCAATATTGACAATTTAGCTACTTTTGGTAAGTTTAGCGTTTTTATCTCTATTTTTTATTTTTAAGAAAGCTATCACTACTGTTCGTTGACGCTCTTGCTTTGGTATGACATATCAGCGTAAAAGCTAAGCGAAAGAAAACGTTCCGCCATCCAACATTCCAAGATTGAAAAAGAAATTGTCAGGAACTGTAATGTTTTATTCAGACTTTGGAGATTAAAAAAAATATCGTCACTTTTTAGACAAAAATCTGCAAATCAGCACTTTCTAATTTCGGAACAAAAAATCGTCAAAATGACGATAAATCGTCAAATATGGCAGCCCTGATCATATATGAGTTTTTTTGAATCCTATGCAAAACCAAAGTAGTCATAAACGATCTGATTTTTTAGCACGTACCTTTGCCGGGAGAAAAAAGACCCGACTTGTGACTCTTCTTAAAGATTCATTTATTAGCCGTTTTGAGTCGACTTTAAGACGTGTTTCTGATTGTTTACGTTTTTTTTTAGAAACATTTGCGAGTTTTTTACGATTTAATTTCAAGTCTAATTTATTATTGCCTAAGATCGTATATCAATCTTGCAGATCTAATTTTTCAATAGAAGATTAATTTTTTTGTTTTAAACGTTTGAAACTATTTTCGTTTTGATTGTTTGGCCTATTTGCCATTAGAATTAACCACGTGATACTTGTTTTCTATTGTAAGTTGATACAAAACCGCAAATATCGTTGTAAGTGAAATAATTATAGTTTTTCAGGCTTACTATTTAAAATTTTGCTTAAGTGAAAAACGTTTCATATCCAATACTGCGATGAAAGCTTAAACATTTTTCCACTGCGCAAGGCATGATGACTTCTGACTTTTAAAACATTTTTCCAATATTTTGATATTCTTGCGAAAATAATATATTGCTATATTGTTTTTGGTTTTTATTAGGTTTTTTCTTAACCCACTTACAACTACAATTAATGTTGGGAGAATTCCAACCAGTTGAAGTGGGAAATGTAAGAAAAATAAATAAATAAATATCGTTGCAAATAAAACTTAAGTGTTTGTAATTCTCATTCACTCTACAGTTTTATTTGCATAATATCTTTAGCTTTTTTGTATGTTTTTGGGAATGATCTGGCCTAAGCAACCAGTGAAATGCGCATAGAAACTACTTTATCCTCCAAAAAAAAATTTTTTGTGAATTTATCAAGATTAGGAATTAAGCATGACAAAAAATATTATTTTAATTTAAAATTTGTATTCCCAAAAATTACTTTGATTACCAAAATTTACTTTAAATTCATAACAGTAAAGCTATGTTCACACGTATTAAATATTTGACGTCCTACACGTAACCACTAGTTTTATTAAACAACTATTTGCTTTACAACACGTTTGGCTAGATCAAACTTCATTTAAAAGTTTCTAAATTACACTTTACAATTATCTTCTTACAAATTAGGTATAGTAAATCAAAAAAAGTTGTTAAAAAAACAGCTTAAGATTAGTCAATTTACTGGTCACGCTTTATTGTATTTTTTCGTCAAATATTTGTTCAGTCTGAATAAACCTAAAGGAAATTGGGCTCATTCGCTAAAATATGACCAAAAAATTAGTTTTTCCGAAAATCGCAAAATTAAAACCACAGGTACGGAAAAACTATGAGAGGAATTGAATTAAGTTTATTTTTATTTAATATTATGTCCTCAATAAGCCCAAATGTGACGATCAAAAAATTCAGAAATATATTGAATTATTTGTATAACGAACAGGTTAACACTATCCTACGAAGACCAAAACGAATTTGTAATGTAATGCTCCTACATTGCTTGTTTAAGTGGCCTGAGACAATTTTATGGAGTCGGAAATTTTTAATAACTTTAACATTGTTCAACCAAATTTTGACTTTTATTTCTCATTAGTTGATACTTACATCAACAACATTACTGCAGTACCTCAATTCTGTAACTTTTTGAATTTAACTACCGATATCGTTAATTAACGAGAAATCTCGGTTACTTTAACGAATTCTGTATTTTAAATTAAAAAATATTTTTGTTTAAAAATATTGACGACAAATATCGGTAAAAATATAATAACGTCAAAGTGAAAATTTTTTAAAATTAATAAAAAAATACAAAATAAATTTGCTTTATTGCATTTATTTAAAAAAAAAAACATGAATGAAAACGTGTAAATATTGATTATATTTCTAAACAAATACATATGTTGGTTTTAAATCTTTTTATACATAGAAAAAAATTTACAGATGACTGAGCCACTCTAGCACAACATTCTGCTCATACTTTTTATACCTACACTACTGTATGTGAAGAGGGTATTATGTGTTTGAACGAATGTGTGTAACACATTTAAATAAAGGTTCTGGGCCTGCCTTTTAGTATACCGATTGACTCCGAATCAATGTCAGAATCCATTTAACGAAGCCCGTCCTTCTATCAGGATGGCTGGTTGTCTGTCCAAGATAGCCTTGTGCGCAAATTACAGGTCGCAATTTTAAAAATAATTTTTTAATATTTTTAATTAGGCTTAAGTTCATGAAATTTAATTTTTATTAAATTATTTTTGTGAAGAAAGGAATTTTACAACATGAAAATTAATTAAAATTGTTATTGATAATCTTTCATTCTTGACGTGGCTCGGGCTCGAGCCCTGGCCGGCAGGTTACCATGACATGTTTCGATCGCAACCACTCGATCTCCTCAGATGGATTTGCCGTCTTACACTCGCAGCCATCGACGACTGCTGACGTCACTAGTCAAACATCAATCCTTAAACCAAATTGTATTTTAACATTTGGTAGATCACAATTTGCTTTCCTGAATGATTATCCATTTTAATTGATTTTACATGTTTTTTCCTTTACTTCTGTTTTTTCGTACTTTCGTCAAGAATTTTTCTTGAAGTCCAAGTACATTTTTTGTTATTTCACTTTGTCTTTCTCTTTTCTGTTGACCTTTTTCAGCACAAATTAAAGGACAAATGTACACATAGAGTTCGTGCCTTAGCTTTAACAATAGTTCAACAAAATAACCACAATACTAATTTTTGTTAAAGCTAAGGCACGAGCTCTATGTGTACATTTGTCCTTCAAGTTGTGCTGAAAAAGGTCAACAGAAAAGAGAAAGACAAAGTGAAATAACAAAAAATGTACTTGGACTTCAAGAAAAATTCTTGACGAAAGTACGAAAAAACAGAAGTAAAGGAAAAAACATGTGAAATCAATTAAAATAGATAATCATTCAGGAAAGCAAATTTCGATCTACCAAATGTTAAAATACAATTTGGTTTAAGGATTGATGTTTGACTAGTGACGTCAGCAGTCGTCGATGGCTGCGAGTGTAAGACGGCAAATCCATCTGAGGAGATCGAGTGGTTGCGATCGAAACATGTCATGGTAACCTGCCGGCCAGGGTTCGAGCCCGAGCCACGTCAAGAATGAAAGATTATCAATAACAATTTTAATTAATTTTCATGTTGTAAAATTCCTTTCTTCACAAAAATAATTTAATAAAAATTAAATTTCATGAACTTAAGCCTAATTAAAAATATTAAAAAATTTGGATTAAAAACCATAAATAGTTCAACAAAATAACCACAATACTAATTATTAATAATTTTTAAAAATTTTGGCACATATGCGTTTATTGTCACAAGGTCGAAGCCTTTTTATAATGGTGAGAAGCAGTTATTTAATTTTTATAGCCCACATGAAAACTTTTTTCCGGAATAGGGTTTTGTGCCTATTAATAGCCATCTTGTTTTATAGACATTCGAGTTGAATAAGATCCAAAAATATTTTGTCGCAACCTGCATAAACCAGCAGAACAAATTTAATTAGGATCGGTCCATATTTGACCACAGCTCCCATACGAATACACTAATAATCGTAGTAGATACTTAGATAATATTTGACACAAAAATGTCTTATGTGAATATTAACCTCACAACATACTCTTTTTGGCGGAAACATGATCGCCAAAATACTGCAATGAAGAGTCGGACTTGATCGACTATACTTTCTTACTTTTTTGTGTTAAAAATTGGCTACTTTCTCTATATTTTTAATCTGTCAACAGTACATTTATTGTCGTTATTATTTAACAAGAACTTTTTTTGTGTCGTTAGCTACCGACATTTTTTGCCGATAAAAATTGTTAAAATGTCATTACAGAATAGCTCTTAACGACAACTTTCGTTAGCTAACGAATTTTGACTACTTAACGACAATTTTTTGTCGTTAAAAAGATACAGAATTTCAGTACAGGAAATGTTGTTAAAATCAAAAAAAAAATTAACTGATACTATTAATTTGTTTAAAATATTAGCAATTAACTGCTATCAACTAAGGCAAACAAATAAATGGATGTTCTGTGGTGTAAGGCGAGTTTGAAATTTTTGAGCCACCTTAATCTTTTCATTTAGTACACAGTACAAAAATTGTTTACTTACAAACAGGGCAGTATTTCCTTTTTTTTATTTTAAAACTCATCGAACTCAAACAAATCTCTGGGGCAAACAATAACATTTTATTTGTTCTATTTATTTCTACTATGTTCACAAAAGCTTTTCAATACTGCTGATGTGTAAAAAGCGAAGGAAAAACATCCTTTAAAAAATTAACAAAAAACAGAAGAAATTAAATTACACAGTGTGTGCAAAAATCAGCACTGCGAGTAAATACGAAAAGTTCAACAGAGTAGTATCATTATGAACTGTAATTGGCAGAGATTAATGGTGCCAAATTCCTAACAAATCAATAGTTAAGTAACTAAGTTCACATTGATAAACTAAAGACATTGTACTGATTTAAAGGAATTAACCTGGGAGATGTTCAATGAAGCAGCTGGGAGATGTTATTAAATCGATTTAACTTTTTAGAATTCAAAAATATTTACTGAAATGAACAAATTTTGAATAAACGTCAATTTCGAAACAATTTTTTCAAAATATTTGTATATAAAAATTCTTTTTATGTCTCAAGATGTTTTTTACTGTCTTGCAATAATAACTTTTTGTTACTTCTTTAATGCGGATAGTACCTTTCCTCGAGTTGTAACATAAGCAGCATTTAACTCTTGACGTTGCACCAATAAGGTGCAACTGAAACTTTGAAAGACTAACCGCTGTTACCGATTGATTACTGATACAATAGCTGCATTAATAATGCATAAGGTAAATATTGAAGACATTTTCAGCAATTTGAAATTGTCTATATGTTTTTCTTTTAATTGTAATGCAATAAGCGTGGGCTTGAAACTTACGCAGCTGTAAGTGTATATTTCTTATTTTCATAACTGTTCCACACGCTTATCTAATTTTATGTCAAGTTTTGTTTTTGCACCCTTATACCATGTTCACACGGACAGCAATAATCGTATTTCGCTCTCTTATTCCTGTTTCGCGCCCCAAGCATGATCGAAAGGACTTGTTTCCCCATACAAAATTTTGAGAGCGAAACATGTCGTTTCATTTTGAAACAGTCTGCGAAACAGGAAAAATTGACTAGCATCTCCAATTACGATGACATTTATCGTTATTTTATCTGAACTAACTCCCAATAAAAATTATTGTTTAATAAAGTAAAGTGATAAAATTAACATTATAATAGTAATAAAAGTATTAAATAATATATTTTTAAGTTTTATTTACTTTTTTATCTTTTAAAAAAAAAATCACACTAACAACCTAAAAAAATGTCAAAATGAAACAAGAATGAATCGTATGAACAGCATGTTTGGCAATCTAGTTTCAGAGAGCGAAACGAGTAGTTTACATTGTCGTATGAACATAGCATTAAATAAGAAATAAAAATATTTATTTAATGTAAATAACATTAATTTACTATTTGTTCAAGGAACATTTAAAAATATAACTTTTGATAGAAAACGTAACTTTTTTGAAAGCAAAGCGTAACTTTTTTATTCTACCCATAACATCTTAAAAAATAGAGATTTCTTATTTTTAAAATGCATAAATTTGTTTTCTATTAGATTTGAAATTTCAATAACTATTCAACCAATTATATAATTTCCAACAAATATAATAGCTCTGTTTCTTGCTTTTTTGGGTAAAGGTCGTGATATGTAAGTCAAAATAAATTTCTCTCATTAAAATACAAAATACCGGAACAGAAGAAACTAAATTATTAACACAAAAAATTGTTCTTAAAATAGCTATGGCACAAGCTGTATATTTTTACATTTGTACTTCAAGTTGTACAAATCAAATGTCGACGAAAGTGGACAAAAAAAACACAATAAACAAATGTACTCAGGTATTCAAGACAAAGTCTTGACAGAAGGAGCACGAAAAGCCAGAAGAAAAGGAAGAAACGTGTAAATAAATTGAAAAATTACATCACATTTCGAACCACCAATACCATTGGTTAAAGATTGATGTTTGACTGTTGGCTGGGGGGCACCGCAGTTGTGCAGAGGGTAGAATCCTTATGATGAGAATGTGGTTATTCTCGAAACGTAAATTCAACCCGAGTTCGATCTCCAGCTCAGCCAAGAATAAAAATTATGAATAAATTTTAATTAATTTCATGTTGTAAAATTCCTTCCTTCAGTAAAATAATTTAATGAAAATTAAATTAGATGAACTCAAGTCTAATTAAATATCAAAATTTCAAATTATTTACACAAAGTTGAACGTTAAAGTTTTGATACGTTTTCTAGTACAAATTTGTAAGACAGTTAACTGTCTTATGCAAAAATATTAAAGTTTACGTTAGTTACATTTTACATAGGTTAAGGCCTGTCATGGCTCTTCAAAACCAAAAAAAAAAAACAAAAAAAATTCCCAGGATTGGCCAGATATCACCATATCTGTCTGCTATGTTTCGAGCAAGAAGAAGAAGTATTTTATTATCTCAAAAATGCTCTCATTTAGACAAATTAAAAGTACGGGATCGCCAGGAATCCCGACACATCACAAACTAAAGGAACGGAACAAACCTTTTATATTCAAACTATTTTAAACTATCCTTTTATTAGAATATATAAAAATTTAAAAACAAATAAAAAATATTTGTATAAAGCAAAACTTTAATTTGATTTTAATACTAAAACCAATATTTATCGTTGAAAGTTTGTTCTACTCTTATGAATAATTCATGTATTTAAAAGTTTTAATTTATGCGTAGACAAACAATAGACAATTGTTTTGTTATATTTTCCTCAAACTGTGTACTAAAAAAATTGTTGCGAACAAATCTATTTAAGCAGCATAGACTTAACCAAAAACTACAAGACTTTCAACACTACAAACACGAGTATTAAATTTAATGTTTATATTTGTGTTTTTGTATCTTTTTTATGAAATACTTAAAATACTTAGTCTGAACCAGTGTTCGAAAATAAACAGTACATTATTTAGCGTTCGGCTCACACACCGAAGAACGATATCTATTTTTTTAGTGTTTGTGTAAACATACACAAACCTTAATACGGTTCGTAACTATTTTCAAGAAAGAACCGAACATTATATAATGTTCGGTTCTTCGTTAAAAAACAGAACAATTGTAGTGATACTGTAGGAAAACATTATATTTTAATGTTCTATAATGTTTTTTTCGTGTGTGTATTTTGTTTTTGAGTAGTATATTTAGGATGGTCCTACGGCACTTTTTCCATACAAATTTGGGAGCATGGTATAACCCAGCAAACAATCACTTGTTCCATACACATTTGGGAGCATGGTATAACCCAGCAAACAATTTCATGTAAAAACTATCCTCTATATATCCCTATGTATCCCCTTCCTATCTTGGAGGCGATATCGTAGTGAGCATTCGCTATCAAGATTTTATTTTCACCCTACAGTCGGTTGGTTAACTTAATAAGTTCATCGATTTGCAAGCTCCACCACTTTTATTGTCTGTGTATGTTTGTGTGTGCGTAAATGTGACCGTCTGGCAACCCTATGCGGGCTCTTTGTTAGGTGTTCGTAAAGAGTAGGGTGTGTGTATGTGTGTGTGTAAATGTGACCATCTGGCAACCCTATGCGGGGTCTTTGTTGGATGTTCGTAAAGAGTAGGGTGTGTGTAGATACAACCATGTCGAATGGTCTTTTTTATGTAATATGAAACTTTTTTATTTTTCAAATGAGTTGTACATACGTGACAAATTTAAGTTTCATAAAGTCTCAAATTTCTTGGAAATACAAAGAAATTTGAGTATTAGTTGAGCAGATGTGTAGGTGTTTAGAATTCTTAAAAAATCAAAACAAAAAAAAAATAACTTAATAAATATTTTATAGAATCAGCTAATTGCTCCTTTTCACAATTATCTTTTTTATGTAATATAAAACCTTTTTATTTTTTTCAAATGAATTCTACATTTATTCGTAATAAATTTATTTTATGTTTGTAATATGATTTCATAAAAAAAGAAACTATGTTTATGAATTAGAAAATAAAACAAATAGTTTGATATATGTATGTATGTATATGTATTTGTTTACATTTTATTAAAAATACAAGTAGGTGTTTAGAATTCTTAAAAAACTCAGAAAAATAACTTAATAAATATTTTATAAAGTCTGATGATTGTTCCTTTTCATAATTGTCTTGTTTATGTAATACGAAACCTATAAATAAAAACAATATTATGTTATGTTGTGTTATTTTATTTTAAATTTTATTAGGAATTTTTTCAGATTTTACAGATTCAAAATTAAAAATACGTTTATAAAGATTAAAAAGCTTAAGTGTTAACAAATGTTGTTTATAAAGTGTTTGACATCGACAAATGTTAAAGGTTTGTGAATAAACATTTTCACAATAATATCTATGTATGATATTATTTATACATATAAATGGACTATTTACATAATTATAAATTCTTAATTCATCTATAAGTTTCATAAATAAATCCATATGTTCCTTATCAATCTGGTAACTATGTTTTGTCAATAATTCTTCCAATTCAGCTGATGATATCATTTTTGAGTAAAATCGTACTAGAGATGTACTCCGTTTAAAGACTTAAAATCAACTAAAAATAAAATGATCAACTTCAAATGTTTTATTAATTAATTAGGTTTTTCTTTATTTTAAATATAAATTCACATAATTTCTTAATAAAATTACATTCTTTTCAGCACATATTTGATTAAAATTAGTATGTTTCTTACAAATATTAATATTAGGATTATTTTTATATAAAGTCTTGATATTTGGACAATTCAAATAATCTAAATTAATTATATATATGTCGATTTCTCCTCCAAGTAGCTCCTTTAACCATCTAACTTTTTCAAATCCTTTAACATATAAAACAGGGTGTTCTTCTTCTTTTTTTCTTTTTTTTTATAGTTAATATTAAATATTCTATTAACTCTTTCAGTGTAGACTCTCCAGTATCCCAGTGTAGTCCATGCAAGTGATTATATAACCATTTATTTGTAAATCTATCCTTATTACTTAATTCAGAATATTTTATTATTGATTCAATGTGAAAAGTTTGTTTTTCGATATCACTGATTGAAACACAGACTTCTTTAGCATGAAATTCATTATTGATGAAAAATCCTTGCACATCAACAACTATAAATTTATATTGTTGTTCCATTGTCACCCCTTATAAAACTAATTTAAAGATAAATAAAACATATTCTATTTATAGTTTTTATTTATTTATTTTCAAATATGAATTTATAATAAGCTCCATCCACAACTTTTTTTAAATAAAAATTTCCAGATGATAAATCGTCCATAACTTCCGCTGGTAGGTTTGTGTATTTCTCCGGTAGGAATATTATATGAGTTTCCAACTCTAACATTGTTTTCGGACCAAACTTTGTAGATTTTTTTAAACATTTTAAAATTTTAATTTTCTTGTTTATGGGGAGTTGCTTTAACGGCATTATTTCCTTTAAATACTTTTTGATGATATTGTTTAGATAATTCAATGTTTTATTCATTTTCTAAACTTTTTTTAGTTGGTTAGAGGAAAAAGTTTACTTATTTAATTAACAATTTTTCAAATACTACTGATGAAACTGTGTTTTTGTATCAGATATTTATACTATAATTTTATAGGTGAAGGGATTTTAGAAAATAATAGATGTAATGGTATAATTCTTTTTTTCATTAAATAGTTGTGGTTCTTGTTTATATAAACATAGAATTCTTGGAAAAACAAAGAAATATGCGACATGCATGTGCAGGTTTTTTCGAATTCTTGGAAAAACAATGAAATATGAGACATGAATATGCAGCTGTTTAGAATTCTTGGAAAAATAATGAAATATGAAACATGAATGTGCAGCTGTTTAGAATTCTTGGAAAAATAATTAAATATGAGACAAGAATGTGCAGCTGTTTAGAATTCTTCGAAAAACAAAGACATATGAGACATGCATGTGCAGGTTTTTCGAATTCTTGGAAAAATAATGAAATATGAGACATGCATGTGCAGGTTTTTCGAATTCTTGGAAAAATAATGAAATATGAGACATGAATGTGCAGCTGTTTAAAATTCTTGGAAAAAAACAAAGAAACCGCTGATGCTGCAGTTTTTGATTATATTAAATAAAATACAGTCAAATCCCGATAAATTACCCCCCGAAAAATCATAATTCCCGATAATTCGTAAGAAATGACCGGTCCCTTGCGATTAAGAATTATCGAGATTCTACTGTAATGCAAAACTTTAAAATAAAAAAAAAATAAAAATAACAAAATAAATATTTTAAAGATTCTGCTGATTGCTGCTTTTCATATAATATGAAACCTTTTAATTTTTCGAATGAATTCTAAATATGTACGTGACAAATTTAAATTTCATAAAGTTTTTTTTTTGAATGAGTCCTCATCTCAAAATTCTTGGAAAAAACAATTAAATATGAGTCATGCAAGTGCAGCTGTTTAGAATTCTTAGAAAAACAAAGAAACCGCTCTTGATGCGGTTTTTGATTAGGACTGTAGTCTCAAAATTCTTGGAAAAGACAATGAAATAGGAGTCATGCATGTGCAGATGTTTATAATTCTTGGAAAAACAAAGAAACCGCTGATGTTGCGGTTTTTGATTATATGAACTTATGTGAAACTTGCCCCTTACTAATTACTCCCCTAATTAACAATTGATGATATAAATATGTCTACTTCTGGAACACAGAACCATTCTTGTTCTGATAGTTAAATCATTGTGTTCTTTAATAAAAAAGTGAAATGGCTGGCGGTTTTATTTGTGAGTTTTGTGATAAAGTATTCACTTTGAATAGAAATTTAAGAAGACATGTTCGATTGCATCATGATGGACCATCATCATCGTTTAAATGCCAAACATGTAATTTACATTTTTCGGATCGTAAGGAATGGCACCGACACTCACATTCTAATACAAAAGGTGACGGTAATGATGAAGAAACAAATATTTACTGTAAAGGTTGTGAAAAAGATATAAAAAAAACAAATTGGCATTATCATATAAGGTCAAGTGCACATAAATTTAACTGTGTTGAAAAAGCAGATAATAATAGTGATATTAAATGCATAAAATCATCTTTTAACAATAGAATTGTCACATTTTTAATTGAAAACAACAATAAAAATAATTTAATACCTGAAAAATTTTTAACGGAAATAAGAGAGAAATTAATAAAATTATTAACAGACACCATGCAAAAACACGGAAACATAAAATTTAATATGGAACTGTATGGTGAATATGTGCTGATTAAGGAAGGTGAAGATTCTTGTATGGTGGATATAAAATCCCATCAGACTAAAATGAACATTCTTACTATGCTTTCAACAAGAGATGATATCCTAAATGTTTTCAACGAACAATGTAATATTATAATAAAAAAGATGAGCGAATTTCAGGAGCGTGATAGTGGCTGGGCATTAATTGAAATAACACGTTTGGAGATGAACATAAATCAATATAAGTGTATCAAAGGATCACAATACCTTCCTTTGCCAGCAAAAATAATGCAGAAAAAAGCATGTGTCAACGTACAAAATAGAGACGAGTACTGCTTCAAGTGGGCTATAATATCAGCACTATACCCAGTCGATCCTGATTATACAAAGAGATGTTCATCGTATAAAATAAATAATATTGAAGACGACATCATTTTGCTGAATAATGGAATCAAATTAAATTTCACCAACTTAAATTTCCCTCTTCCGATTAATCAAATAAAAGATTTCGAGATTATGAATCCTGAAATAAGCGTGAATGTGTTTGGACTAGAAGATGATGTTGTAGTGGGACCATACTACTTCACCAAAGAAGAAAAGTCCAAACACATCAACTTAATGCTGATAGAGGATGGAGAAAGATTCCATTACGTATAAATCAAAAATATTTCAAAGTAGGTTCACAATATTTATATTCTATTTATATATGAATATATTATATTAATTTAAATCATTTTCTTTTTTCCTATTAATTACAGATTGATACGTAGTCAACTGACGAAACGGCAGAATCAAGTATACATCTGCAATACATGCTTAATCCATTTTCGTACAGAGACGTCGTTAATTAAACATAAAGAGGAATGTAATAAAATGGTTACAAGGATGCCTAGTATAGATAAAAGTAAGCTTAGTTTTAAAAATTTTAAAAAGCAAATGGATGTGCCTTTTGTTGTATACGCTGATTTTGAATGTATTCTGGAAACAGTAAACATTCAAAATTCTAAGAACGTAAAATCAACAGAAAAGCATATTCCATTTGCTTATAGTTATTTTATTAAATGTTCGTATAACTCAAACTTAGATATTTTTAAAATTTATACTGGAACTGATGCGCCACAACATTTTTTTAAAACTTTAGTTGACGACATTTTAGCTATTTACACTAGTCATCTAAGTGTTATTAAACCAATGAATTCCTTAACACCCCTGCAACAGATACAACATTATGAAAGCAAGACTTGTTATATTTGTACGAAATCTTTATCTAATGAAGATAAAGTAGCTGACCATTGTCATCTAACTGGTCAATATAGGGGTGCTGCTCATAATCAATGTAATTTAGAATATCAAATTGCAAATTTCATCCCTATATTCTTTCATAATCTTTCGGCATATGATTGCCACCTGTTTGTTAGAGAGCTTTCAACAATTGAAGGCGATATAAATATTATACCTTTAAATAAGGAGCTTTATGTGTCTATATCAAAAAGAATTTCTGTAAATGAAAAAGATACAATTGAGTTACGTTTTCTCGATTCATTTAGGTTTATGCCATCGAGTATAGCAAAATTAGCAAGTTATTTGTCCGACAGTGATTTAACGGTAGTAAAATCAAGCTATCCAAATGATGAAGAATTTAATTTAATGAAACGTAAGGGTGTCTTTCCGTATGATTATTTAGATTCGATGAATCGTCTTGAAGAAATTCAATTACCACCTCGGTCAATATTTTTCAATAAATTAAATAATGAGTCGTGTAGTGTGGAGGATTATGAACATGCACAAAAAGTATGGAAAACATTTAAATGTAGAACATTAAAAGATTATCTACTTTTATATTTAAAAGTAGATATTCTTTTACTTTGCGATATATTTGAAAATTTCCGTAAAGTTTGTGCAAACATTTATAATTTAGATCCATGTCAATATTATACTACCCCAGGTTTATCCTGGGATGCAATGTTGAAAACAACTGCAATAGAATTGGAGTTGTTGACTGATATTAATATATATAATTTTGTCCTTCGGGGCATTAGGGGAGGTATTGTTCAATGTTCTAATCGACATTCAATTGCTAATAATAAATATATTAGTAATTATGATTCTAACAAAGAATCAAACTACGTAATATATTTAGATGTTAATAACTTGTATGGCTATGCAATGTCACAATACCTCCCCTATAAAAATTTTAAATGGGTTGAAAATTATAACCATTTCAACGTTAATAATATAGCTGAAGATTCTCCATTAGGATATATATTAGAGGTAGATCTAGAATATCCATCTACATTACACGACTATCATAATGATTTACCATTTTGTGCTGAGAATAAAAAAATTGAAACCATGAAACAAAAGAAACTAATAACTGATTTAAATTGTAAAACTAATTACATAATGCATTATCGAAATCTTCAGCAATGTATTCAACATGGTTTAGTTTTAAAGAAAATACATAGAATTCTTCAATTTGACCAATCAAATTGGTTACAAAAATATATTGATTTAAATAACCATCACAGAACACTAGCAAAAAATTCATTTGAACAAAATTTTTTTAAATTGTTGAATAATGCAGTATACGGGAAAACTATGGAAAATGTTGATAAGAGGAAAGACATTAAAATAGTATGTCAATGGGAGAAAAGAGGTAAACGTTTAGGAGCCCGTGCTCTTATAGCTAAACCCAATTTCCATAGTTCACTTCAAATTCATGAAGATATGCATGCTATCCAAATGAGTAGAATTAAAACTGAATACAACAAACCTATTTATGTTGGATTTGCAGTATTAGAAATATCCAAATTTAAAATGTACAGTTTTCATTATGATTACATAAAGCCTAAATATCGTGAAAACATTAAACTCAATTATATGGATACTGATTCCTTTATTTACGACATTAAAACAGATGATCTATACAGAGATATTAAAAATGACATAAATACTCATTTTGATACATCTGCATATCCGATAGATAATGTCTACAATATCCCACTTCTTAATAAAAAAGTTTTAGGGATGATGAAGGATGAGTGTAATGGTAAAATTATTAAGGAATTCATTGGGTTAAGAGCTAAAATGTACTCAGTGAAAATTGATAGAGAAGATAAGGAAATTAAAAGAATTAAGGGCGTTAAGCAATGTGTAACTAGTAAATTAAGTATAAATGACTTTAGAAAATGTCTTTTAGATAAAAAATTATATTATAATTCAATGTATATATTTAGATCTAAGATACATCAAATTTATACTCAAAATATAAGAAAACTAACATTAAGTTATTTAGATGATAAGAGATTTATTAGAGATAATGGCGTTGATACTTTTGCATGGGGTCATTATAGAATAAATAACTATTATGAACTTATGGAAGAGGATGATGACATTCTTCTCAATGTAAATATAGATTTTTAATTAATTTTAAGTTTTTATATGATTAGAAAAATTGTAATATAAAAAAAATTATGAAAAAAGAAAACGTTAAAATGTTGTTTTTATTTCAAACCATATTTATTGAATAAAAATTTTAAACATAAATGGCCACAATTAAATGTATTGAATTTTTGTTTTTGTTCGTAATTATATTCGATGGGCAATTTTAAATAGTTGATGATTTCAAGTGGTGGTTGCAAGTTTCCAAAGCTGTCAAAGTATTCTTTATAATTGTGATTTTTATAATATGCTACCCAGTGTGTCCCAGGACCTTTTATATCATCCAGATTAACAATTCCACATTCATTCTTTAAGGCTTTTTTAGGTAAAGAATTACGCATAAAAACACCTCTAAAATGTTTTAGTTTTCTTCCATATTTATTTAAATCTACATCTGTTAACGCTCGACTGGGTAGATTACTTAAAAGTTTTTTGAAGCTGATGTACAATAAAGTCCATAACCAGATTTATATGGTTTAAGATATAAACCTTTTCCCATAGAAATTGATTCCATATATTTATTGTGACGTGTTGCTTCTGCCAATTGTTCTTTTCCATTCTTTATATCATTAACAGCTTTAGCTATTGCTGATCCACCTGTAGCTAAACTTCCAAGAGCTGACAAGGCTGTTAAAACTGGAATCAATGGCAGAAATCCACCAACTTTAGGCACTGGAATAACTCTTGGTATACTTATATCAGCTTTCTTTTTTCTTTTAAAATCAGAGCGAACTGCTTTTTGTGCAATTAAAACAGCATCATTTATATTGGTAGGTTTCTCCTTTCTCAATAGTTTTAGAGTATTTTTAACAGTGCTAGAGAATAATTTCTTACTACACACTCTTTTCTTTCCACCTTTTCCTTTTTTTGATATTCGATCTGTATTATTCTTCATACCTAATCCAAATTTTACTTTTGCCTTCATAGCGTTCGTAACAAACCAAGCGTTAGCTTTTTCTTTTAAATTACTTTCTTTAGATTTAACTCGTTGCCAAGCCTTTTCAGCTAATATCTGATCAGCTTTATGTCTTTTAGTTATATCGTCAGTTTCTGAATATGCAATATCGTGCTCTCTGCAAGCAGCATCTAATAAATTTATTCCTTTATCTCCTCTTGCTAATCGTTCTTTAAGTTTTGTACCCGGTCCGCAAAACTGATATCCAGGTAAATGTAATTCAATTGGTAATTTGTTAATTAAGTTGTTGACTACTCCACGTCCAATTTTAAACTGATTAGTGTTGTGTATATTGTTATATCTTATAACAATTTTATATGTTCAGCGCTTAAAATTGTAATAATTATCTTTTTTGTAAAACATTACTTTTATAGTTAATTATTTTATTACTCGTCAATATGTGAATAGTTAAACAGATCGAAAACAGATATAAAACAGATCAGAAGCAGATATAAAGCAGATCGAAAACAGATATAAAACAGATCAGAAGCAGATATAAAGCAGAGCACAGCAATATGCGAATAGTTAAACAAACGAAACAAATTGTTATTAGAAATGCTGATGTTGAAAAAGAAAAAAATATCTAAAATTGTACATAGCACACTATTACCAAACACAATAAGAGCGTTAATTGTTGGACCATCAAACTGTGGTAAGACTAATGTAATGATTAGTCTTATAGAAAGTCCTAATGGTCTTTGTTTCAAAAACATATACATATATTCTAAATCCTTATATCAACCGAAATATTGTTATTTAAGAAAACTTATTAAACCCATAAAAGATATAAATCTATTTACATTCTCGGAAAATGAAAAAGTTTTAAGTCCAGCTAAAGCAAATCCACACTCTATAATAATATTCGATGATGTTATTTGTGGTAAACAAGACACTGTAAGAGATTACTTTTGTATGGGTAGACATAAACATATAGATTGTTTCTATTTATGTCAAGCATATACAAAAATTCCTAAACATTTGATACGTGATAATGCAAATATGATTATAATATTTAAACAAGATGAAATGAATTTAAAGCATATATATAATGATCATGTTATCGGTGATATGTCATTTAAACAGTTTATAACAATTTGTAAGGAATGTTGGAAAGATAATTATGGTTTTGTTGTTGTCAGTAAGGACGATCCAATTAATGGCGGTCGTTATAGGAAGGGATTTAATAATTTTATTCAATTATAAGTAAGATTTTATATAAAACAGATCGAAAGCAGATGTAAAGCAGATCGAAAGCAGATCAAAAGCAGATGTAAAGCAGATCGAAAGCAGATCAAAAGCAGATATAAAGCAGATCAAAAGCAGATATAAAGCAGATCAAAAGCAGATATAAAGCAGATCAAAAGCAGATATAAAGCAGATATAAAGCAGATCAAAAGCAGATATAAAGCAGATCAAAAGCAGATCAAAAGCAGATATAAAGCAGATCAAAAGCAGATATAAAGCAGATATAAAGCAGATCAAAAGCAGATATAAAGCAGATATAAAGCAGATCAAAAGCAGATATAAAGCAGATCAAAAGCAGATCAAAAGCAGATATAAAGCAGATCGTTTATAATTTAAAATACAAACACATGCATTCAGCAATCATGAATAAGAATAATGAATTGTTAAAACATATTGTTGAAACCAGAGCGGTATTAAAGGAAAAATTACAAAATATTAAACTTAATGAAATAGATAAAGTTAATATGTTAGAAGATACCTTTAAACCTATAACAAAACCTTTAAAACATATAATAAAAAAACTTGATAAGACAAATAAATCTTCTGGAACAGTACGAGCGCCATCATATCAATCACTATATACACCATCTTCTCTATCACTATATAGACCTAATTTAAATCAGGATAATGCTTCTAGTAATGTTCTTTCTTATATGGATTATGATGATGATGAAATTGATAATAACGAAGCTGGTTTTGCTGTTTTTAATGAAGAAAATAGATCTAACTCCAATATGGATTATGATAATGATATTGATAATGTATCTAGTTTGATGAGGTTAAATGAAGAAAATAAATCCAATTACGACATGGATATTGATGATGATGACCATTACAATGAAGATAATAATGATAACAAAGTCCAATACCTAAACAACTTAAAAATAATAAGAACATTTAGCAATAACACATCTACTCTACCTAATATAAAGAGAAAGAAAAATAATATGAAAATTTTACAATCAACAGAAACAACGAAATCATCAAAACCTATCAGTACTAAAAAGCACATTTCACTAAAAACAAAAACAACAACACAATTGAAGAATGATAAAAATCAAAAAAATCTAAAAAGAAAGAATTATTCATTGCTTTCAAATTTCGATGAAGATGGTGATAGAAAACGCAACAAAATCACACATTTATTTTCCAAACGTAAAAGTAAAACACAATTAAATACCGATAAGAAACGAATTAAATTAAGTAATTCTAAATTAAATGAATCACCTCTTTATAAGAATATTATGTTGTTAATAAATAATGAAATGATTGATAGAATCTATGGATTTAATATAGATCATGCTGGAAATTGGCGATATGGAACAAACAAACTAAAATTTAATAACGATAACACTTTATATATAGGCGATAAAAAATTGAAATTGACACCAGGATTATTTGAACTATTATTCCACATAAAACCTTTACATTATAATAAAATAGATTTAAAAAAATATAAAGATATTCTTATTAATACAAATGTACACAGACGTAACTATCAGTCAAATAAACAAATTAAAGGAACTAAAGCATTTAAATATGAACGCATTATAAAAAAATTATTCAACACAAAGGGTAATATTCTTACTAAAGGTAGTGGATTATCCTTAAAATTAGTAGAAAAACGTAAACCAAACTATATATATTGGGATGATCCTAATGAATTAGTCGACAGATTACGTTTACTCCTTTCATCGGAAGGTGCTGGTCATAATAATCATAAAAACGAGATAATTTCAATTATTGAGGAACTAAGAGAGGCTAATATAATATATTAAAAACATGAGTTTTATAAATAAATTTGGAGAAAGCTCAACACATAAGTATAAATTTAACGATTCAAAACTAAGATCAAATCTATTAAAAATGCTTGATGTTGAAGTAAACAATCATGTTTTTGATATACATAAAAAAAGAATTACTAATCTAGCCACACCGATCGAACCTAAGGATGCTGTTACAAAAGCCTATTTAAAACGAACAAATGAATTACTAACAAATAAAATAGATAAAACTGTTAAAGATGTTGAAACTAAAATACAACTGCTAACAAATAAAATTAACCATGCTATCGTTAATAACATAGAAAAGCTGTATAAAGATGTTGAAGTCATTACCACTGCTAACAAAGATTTCGAAAAGAAAATATCAGACTTAAAAAATGAAATTAATCAAGCTATCGTTAATAACATTGAAAAGTTCTATAAAGATGTAGAAGCTATTAGTATTGCCATTCCAAATCATATAAAGAAGGAGGAAAATGTTATTGAACAATCAGTTGAGAAACAAATATTAAAAGTAAATAAAGAATATATGAAAAAAGTGGATGAAAGAGTTAATAAAGTAGAAGAATATATTTTAAAATTGGATGGCATAGATGAAAGATTTAACAATATTGAAGATTACCTTTTTAAAAATATTGATAAACGTCCTCCGATAAAGATAACTAAATATCCATAAATATATATTAATTCAGACATAATACAAAAATAAAAGATATGAATCTAAATGCAGATAAAAGAACAATAGTTAATGAACTACATAGACAAGCGAGAAAAAATTTTAAAAGAAGGCGAGTTGTTGTAAAAGGAATTGATGATTTATGGCAAGCGGATTTAGTAGAAATGGGAAGTTATGCAACATTTAACAATGGATATCGTTATCTTTTAACCGTAATAGATACATTTTCGAAAAAAGCTTGGGCTGTTGCAGTAAAAAATAAAAGTGGTGAAAGTGTACTGAACGCTTTTAAAAATATATTTAATATTAATCATAGAAAACCGAAAAACCTACAAACAGATGATGGTAAAGAATTCTTCAATAATCAATTTCATCGATTGATGCAATTAAATCATATTAATCACTATTCAACATATAGCGTTTTAAAAGCTTCCATCATTGAACGATTTAATAGAACATTAAAGGGACTAATGTGGAAAGAATTTAGTTATCAAGGAACATATAAATGGATACACATTTATCAAGAACTTGTTAATAAATATAATAATACTTATCATAGAACAATAAAAATGACACCAAATCAAGTAAATTTATCAAATGAAAAATCACTATTGGATACAGTCTACAACAATTTAAAAGTGTTTAAAAGACCGAAGTTTAAAGTTGGTGATAATGTTCGAATAAGTAAATATAAACATGTGTTTGAAAAAGGTTATACACCGAATTGGACTACAGAAATCTTTAAAGTTAAAACTGTAAGATCCACAAGTCCTACCACTTATATACTAAAAGATTATAAAGGACATGATATTAAAGGTGGTTTTTATGATTTTGAACTAATGAAAACTAAATATCCAGAAACGTATTTGGTTGAAAAGATTTTAAGAAGAAGAGGAAATATGTTATATGTTAAATGGTTGGGATTTACATCAGATCATAACTCTTGGATAAATGTAAACGATTCGTCTCCTATATAAAGAGCATTAAAAAATTTTTAATTTATTAATACACCGAACTTTAAGATGTCAATAACGCTAACATTAAATGGTGATACTTCACTTCTAGTTGCCAACTATTTTCCCCCCATTCAACTTGATGGAAATTACGTTTGCGGATTAATTAGTCTTGATACATATCATTCTATACCAAATGTTGATGTTGAAAACAATAGATTTCATATTGGTGATTATGAAATAGTTATACCTGTTGGATCATATGAATTCTCGGATATAGCTGATTTGATTATAGATAAATATAACACCCTTAATCCAAGAGGAAATCTTATTATTGAAGCTAATTATAATACTTTACAAACGTCTATAAAATGTACAACCGATACAATTTATTTTAACAAGGAGCGATCAATCGGTTCCCTATTGGGCTTTAGTAAGAAAATTTTGGAAAAGAATCAAGAACATTTTTCAGATAAAACTATAGAGATTACAAAAATAAACAATATTATAGTTGAATGTAATATTGTTAACGGATCCTATATAAATAGCACATCTGCGCATACCCTTCATCAGTTTTCGCTTGTTGTCAGTCCCGGCTATAAAATAACAGAGACACCGGCTAATGTTATATATTTACCCGTTAACACTAAAAGTATAAACACTTTAGTTTTAAAAGTAATCGATCAAGACGGAAATTTAATAAATTTTCGTGAGGAGAAAATATCTATACGATTACATTTAAAACCAGTATAAAAGAATGATTATATTCAATAATAACAATAGTAATAAAAATACAAGTAATTTGTATAAGGAGTCATCATTCACACATTTACGTTCAAAGGAGCAAGAAGCTGAAAAAACTTTAAGACTTAGTCTAAGCGAGAATAATCAAGAATTTTTAAAAAACTTGGGATTTCGATTAAAACATTTAAAAAAATGAATCATTTTATTGATGTTTTACAAAAACCTAAATTCGACAATTCAATCATCAAAAAGGAGTATCATAGCTACTCATCATATTTACAATCGTTTAAGAATAATGATGAAATTCGTATAGCCATTCAAAATCAGGATTTATACGTATTACCACATGAAAGTCTCTTATATGTTGAAGGGTTAGCATCAAAGGAAGATTCAACAATCTCTTCAAATATACGGCTCTTAAATAATTGTATAGCACATTTGTTTGATGAAATTCGATATGAATTAAACGGTGTAGAGATTGATCGTACACGACATTTGGGTATTGCAACAGAAATAAAAAACTACGCCTCACTTAATAAATCTGAAAGTGATAACCTCTTAAATGCAGGATGGGCACCCTCTAATAATAATGATTTGACACTTGTAAACGGATATTTTAACTTTTGTGTGCCATTAAAGATGTTACTTGGATTTGCTGAAGATTTTAACAAAATAATAGTCAATTCAAAACATGAATTGATTCTTTTACGTTCCAAAGATGATAAACAAGTTTTCAAATCTAGCGTTGCCACAGAAAGAATAAAGTTAACTATACTTAATATTACATGGAAAGTACCGCATGTTCAACTTTCTGATACATATAAATTGTATATATTTAAAACCATCAACAATCGTCATCCATTAAATATATCATTTCGAAGTTGGGATATGTATTATTATCCTTCGCTACCAGAAAGTACAACTGTTTTGTGGAATGTTAAGCTAGCCAACGAAAATGAAAGACCTCGTTTTCTTCTTTTAGGATTTCGAAACACTACTAACAACAAGTTTATACATTGCGATTTGTCAGATATAAAAGTTTATCTAAATTCTGATACTTATCCATATGATGATCTAAATCTCAAATTTGATAGAAATCGTTTTGCTCTACTATACGAAATGTATTTGAAGTTCCAACAAAGCTATTATTTACGTCATCCACAACCATTACTAACACGAGAACAATTTAAATCCGATGCTCCTTTAATTGTGTTAGATGTGACTCATCAAAATGAATCAGTCAAAACTGGACCAATCGATATTCGCATTGAGATGAAAACTTTAACAAACATTCCAGCTAATACGGCCGCATATTGTTTAATTATACATGATAAAATGTTCGAATACATACCACTTACAAATGAAATAAAAAAACTAATGTAAAATAGAAATAAAATAAATAAATAAATATATATAATTTTTTCTATTAAAAATCTTTTGTTTTTATTTATTTTGTTTGTTTATTAATATTATAAGTAAGTAAGTATTTTTATAAATTTCATAATATTGTGAAATTACTCTTCATATACTTTAATGATAGAAATAGTGACTTTGAAACAAGTCCACTTCGAACGTAGTTAAAATTATATAAATAGAAGAGCAATCAATATTAATGATTATTCACAAACATTACATATAGGTATACAGTAACATATTCAACAATGATTATCAAAGAGATTTATACTTTTTTAAAAAAATTTTCTAACGTTATTTCTGATAAACATAAAAATAAAATTATGAACATTAAATCATATCTGGAGGATAGAAACAAATTTCATACAATAACTAATCGATATGGGGAACATTACAATAATTGTGCTTGGTCATATGAAAATAATACGTGTGGTCCAGATACTTGTTCCTGCTCCCGCTTTAAGAAAACAAAAGAAACTGTCATAGAAGAAGCTAAAGAAATCATGGAATATTATAATAATAATGTATATAATTTAACTAAATGTAAAAATTGTATTTTTAATAAAATGTAAACATATACATACATACATATATCAAACTATTTGTTTTATTTTCTAATTCATAAACATAGTTTCTTTTTTTATGAAATCATATTACAAACATAAAATAAATTTATTACGAATAAATGTAGAATTCATTTGAAAAAAATAAAAAGGTTTTATATTACATAAAAAAGATAATTATGAAAAGGAGCAATTAGCTGATTCTATAAAATATTTATTTAGTTATTTTTGTTTTGTTTTTTTAAGAATTCTAAACACCTACACATCTGCTCAACTAATAATCAAATTTCTTTGTATTTCCAAGAATTTTGAGACTTTATGAAACTTAAATTTGTCACGTATGTACAACTCATTTGAAAAATAAAAAAGTTTCATATTACATAAAAAAGACCATTCGACATGGTTGTATCTACACACACCCTACTCTTTACGAACATCCAACAAAGACCCCGCATAGGGTTGCCAGATGGTCACATTTACACACACACATACACACACCCTACTCTTTACGAACATCTGACAAAGACCCCGCATAGGGTTGCCAGATGGTTACATTAACACACATGCACACCCTACTCTTTACGAACACCTAACAAAGAGCCCGCATAGGGTTGCCAGACGGTCACATTTACGCACACACAAACATACACAGACAATAAAAGTGGTGGAGCTTGCAAATCGATGAACTTATTAAGTTAACCAACCGACTGTAGGGTGAAAATAAAATCTTGATAGCGAATGCTCACTACGATATCGCCTCCAAGATAGGAAGGGGATACATAGGGATATATAGAGGATAGTTTTTACATGAAATTGTTTGCTGGGTTATACCATGCTCCCAAATGTGTATGGAACAAGTGATTGTTTGCTGGGTTATACCATGCTCCCAAATTTGTATGGAAAAAGTGCCGTAGGACCATCCTAAATATACTACTTTTTTGTAAAAAATTTTTTGTTTTTTTTTATCAGCAAAAAAGCGACGAACATTAACGAGCCGAACCGAACACATTGAAGTTCGTGGATTTTCAAAAAAAAACCGAACGGAATTTAATGTTCTCATCATTTGTTGAGTATGATGAAAACAGCATTATTTTTGTGTTCGAAAGATGACAAACAGGGAAACGTTATTTTTTTAATGAATTTCTACACAAACACTATTAGCGTTTGTGTTTTCCACAAATCTACCGAACCGAACATTAAAGAACGATATTTAGTGTTTATTTTCGAACACTGGTCTGAACTATATAAAATCTAGTCTAAATACTCCTTCCTTTAGGCATCATTAATTTTCATGTCAAGCAACTAAAAGTATGCTATAAAAAGTGAATGAAAATTTTCGAAAGCAGTACAATACACAATTATATATAGAAAAAATTTTTAATGTAAAAGTTTTTGCACTAAAATATTGAACAATTATGTTCGATGAAGGGTGCTGAAAATTTTTCTATTCACTAAATTTCTCAGAAATATTATATCGTTGTGAGTAATGAACACATGGAAATTTATACTGAAAATTAATTAGACTTTATTTTGTAATAATACTGCTCAAAAGTGTTAAAATGGGATTATGTAAAATTTAATTAAAAATATTTTGAAAAAACCTATTAACAAATTAAAAAATTAGTCGCTTTGTTAAAGTTAAATATTAAAATAATTGTTGAAATTTTAAAAGTTGAATGTGGCTTAAAATAAAAATTATTTATATCGATGGCTTAATATAAAAAGGGCACAACTCGATTTTTTTGTTTACAGTTAACAGAAGAAAAACAAATTTAAAAAAATCAGTAAAATTTTAATTGTAAAAAAAGTTTAACTCGGATGTCGAAAAAAATATGCAACAAATTTTATGCTATAACCCCCTTGAATTTTAAAGCAAGATGCCTTCACCATTTGTCTACCAGAATAAAAAAAAAAAAAACAATACGCCTTTTTAATATTAACCAGGGATGATAAATGAGAAAACCAATATCGTACCAACGAACTTTTAAAATCGTACTTTTTCGGCCGCAATAGTACTAAACCATTTTTTTTATAAATTTTTAAAAACAAAAATTTAGTACAACAAAAACAAAAGGTACTTTAAATTCATGTGTACATTAATTATACATAATAATGGGTCAGTTAGTTTTCCAAAATATTCAAGAATAGAGGCAAAAAAATTTAATTTGGTCTAGCCAGACCTGTATCATGCGGTTTTTAGGGTCGAGAAATCCATTAATTTTTATTTTTAATTGCCGCCAGAGAGCGTTGTCATACACTTTTTAGAACTTATCGTCTTTTTGTGGAAAATTTACAAATATTTCTCAAAATGAAATCTCAAATTTTAAACGAAAATAAAATTTTTAAGCGTTCTAAAAATATGTGCATACGAGCATCTTCGGATTGCGTTTCCAAATTTATTGTTTTTACAATTTTCATTATGGTCTGCAGAAACAGGAAAGGAGAAGAAAGTCCAAATATAATAAAATTTAATTAAGCGCTTGTAAAATCTCCTTCAAAATAATTCGGAGTAAAATAATAATGGAGTTTGTTCCCACCGTTCCAAAATTCTGTTGATTACTTCTTGACCATCTTGTTGACGAATATTTGAAAATTTTATGAATTCGTTCCAAAATAATCTTGAATTGAGAGGAAGTCGTCTTTTCTACTATGTATAACTTTTGCAGAAGTGGTTTCTTATATCTTTTAAAAACTTGTCAATATCATCAGAAAATGCACACTTATATGCTGCCGGTGATACTAAATTTAGAATGTGGCATAAGCAAGCGTTCAATGAACAAGTGCAAAAATCTTTTCACAATAGCGGAGTTCAGTGTTTTGTGCAAATGGTCTTGCAAAAGAGCAAATGCAAAATATCAAAGCTGTTTTGTTAAATCCAACAACAAAAAATAGAATTTCCCTTTGATTTAATAAAAAAGCTACAACAAGACTTTTTGCACCAAATACAAAACTGCGCTTATATTCATTGGACAGTAAATACGAGTTGCCATTTTATATTAATTGTAAATATGTAGTTTTGAAAAATTTAGAAATAGTACCAAATGAGTCACGGGCGTACTTTTTAGTTTTGAATTGTACCAAAAAAAGTACAATCGTACCAACTTTATCAACCCTGATATTAACCCACCGATATGTATTTGTTTGTTACGAAAACAATTAACACGACTGTGATATCGACAACTTGCGAATACGTTCGAAAAAAATACTGTCCTGATTTTCTGGTCTCATGTATATTTAAGCTAAACCTTAAATTTTCTGAAGAAGATGTAATTTTTCTCACATTCGTAGCACGGAAATCAATTGGAATTCTGTTTGCTGTCGTCGGCGCAATTGCAGCTGTGGACTAAGAGAAAAAAAGTATAAAACGATCCAACAAAAATAAAAAACTACGTAAAATTTAGTCATCGGACCGTCATAATAATATTAAACATATTTAGTAGTGTTAAAATTTTTTACGAATTATTGTTATAAACGCAAACGGGAGATTTGTTTCTAATAAACTATCAAAATAATTTTTGGGAATACAAAATTTTAATTTTAAAAGATTTTATTATTCGTGCTTAATTCCCAGTTTTTATTCTTGATAAAAACACTTGAAATTTATTGTTGATGGGATAAGCTGTTCCTATGCGCATTTCACTGGTTGCTTAGGCCAGATCATCAGGAAACTTCATCCATAAAGATTTTAGAAAAACTAAAGATATTAAACCAAATAAAACTGTTAAACGTATAAGACTTATAAGCAACAGTTCTACTAGTAACAATATCAAAGTTTAAACAAAAACATCAACAATAAACAGTGAGTTTATCTCATCTTACATTTCCCACTACAATTGATTGGAATTCTCCCAACATTAGTTGTAGTTGTAAGTAGGTTAAGTAAAACAAAATGAAAACAAAAACAAATTTCAAATACATGATTGCCAATTAAGTTTTTTTACAGGCCGTGCACTGCCAGTTCATTATCAAAATAGTTTCTATTAAATTTGATATAACGGGTTGCACTAAAGTTCAGATTGGATATTCGTATTTCGCGAATGTTGGCACAGATATTTGTAATCGCATTTGTGTTTGCGAATATCAAATACATATTAATATTTTTAACATCATTAGTACACAGTTTTTAAAATACTGTAAATGCGTACAGGTTCTTCAATAAGACCGTTAATAAAGAAAATAATGTTTGATCACGATTGCTAAAAGAAAGAAAAATATTATCATACCAAAATGTGAAAACTCGAAAAATTACTGCAGTTTCCTTAATGACGCTCAAATAAAGAAAAATTACATAAATCTATTGTGATTTTTATTTTAGATTAAAAATTTGTTTTTATTTTTATATATTTTTTGACGAAAGTTAATTTAGTTTAGAATTATTTATATGTAGTTTCAGTAATACCCCTGACGGAAACCTGGGTGCAAGTGTCTCCAAGTCACCAGTTTTGTCGACTATGTTGGTGACATTGTCAACGAAGTGTCTACACTACATTACATTTGCCACTGTATTTGGCTTAAATACAAAAAAGATATTACCAATAAGAACAAGAAGTACAATTCCTATAAAATTTTATGAAATAATAAAAAAGATTGTTATGATTTCGTATTCTTACAAAAAGTGTAGACTTCTTTTACTAAAGTGTACTTTGGGAACTACCTAGTCAGTACCAACGTCAGAAGTAGATTTCCAATGACACGCACATGTTAAATGTCTATTGTAAAAATCATTGCCTGGGGTATAATAAGTCACTAGTACTGGTGACTGTGTCAATAGTGAATCAGTGCAGATTCACTAGTGGCATTTCCTGAAGGGACGTTTTAATTGGAAGTTGTATGTATAAGTAAAAAATGTTTTGCATATTTTTTGTGCTAACACCACTGTACAGGTTGTTCCATTAAGAATGTTATGACAAAAATGTCATATGTCTGGCAAGCCACTACGGTGAAGGTTCGAGTAATAGCTTGACGTTTAAGATTAGGTATAATTAAATTAACGCAAGACAGAGCTTTAAATTTTATTTAAATATTCGTATAGTAAAAAACTGTTTTGTGAACTGTTCTATCAATATAGTACCCTGAAAGCTGTTGAAGAAGTTAAGTGTGTGTTGTTTATTTTTAATTTGCACTAAAGGAACTTAAGGTCATAAACATAACAGCGGCTGTAGTTTCTTTTATAATTTTAAAATCCAGCAAAGGAAGTTAGTCTCTCATCACTTATATTTCCCACCAAAATAAATGGAATTTATTTCGAGATTGACACCTCGACAATTAATTCTTGTATGTATTACATTGGAATTAGACAAAGAATAAGTTTACAAGTTTTGGCTGTCGGTTAGACTGGATATTTGTTATACATAAAGAATTGAATCATTTTTTTAATCAATAAATTTTTTTTAAATATCTTTCTGTATTTATAAAACAAAGGAGAAAACCATTAGTTTTATTTCCAATTACCTTGGACACATAAAAGCAATAAACGAACTTAAAACGGGTTAAGGCTAAGAACCGATTTGATAACTACTTACGGCCATAAGAGAAATCACTGATGTCACATCTTTAATTTAAAATTAAGTTTAATTCTTTCAAATGCGAGAAATATAATTTAGAAAAAAAGTCAAAAATATACTCTATTTTTTATTATGTTGCGGTTGCAATACACAGTTTTTGGTTCTAATTGAATACACGAGTACACAATAAAAAACGTTATCGTATTTATCTGTATGGAACACACACACACAATTGTAGCCATTTCAAACTTATGTTTCATGCCTTTTTTTCTTTAACAATAAACATGGATACCCGTTATAAATTTCTTTTTCATATCTTTTTTTTATGATTTTTAACAATAAAATTTTTTTTATTATTTTTTTGGTGTGGATGTTGTCCTGCTGTTTTGTTTCCATTTTATATTTCTTTTGGAGGATACAATTGCACAAAAGCGGAGTGGAAAAACTCCAAAACAAATAGAAAAGTTTATGTGACAATATTTATATAGAACTTCGACAACAACTGCGTGGATTATAGAGAAATAGAAAGAAATTAAAGCGAAACTGTTCCGGGTTTTAGGTAAAGAAATTTAATAACAAATAGATTTGTGTAAAAGTAAAATAAATTGCTGCTGTCAATTTAATAACAAATAGATTTGTGTAAAAGTAAAAAAAATTTCTACTGTCAAGTTTTATTTTGGTCCTGCTCAATATTAGCAGGACCAAAATAAAACGATTTGCCATTGCAATTTGATATATTACATTGTGCATTTATAGAACGTAACTGGTTTTGGGACAATAGCCAATGGACCATTTAATGCACCGTACCTTTTTTCAATGTGCTGGAAATAAGAAGACAGTTAGTCGATTGTTGTGTTCAATGGCATTGGAAATAAGTGGTTTACGAAAACTCACTAATTGGAGGTTTTTGCTGGCAAGTTCACTTTCTAACATTTTACAGAAAACATTTTTACCAATGGGACGTTTATTTAAATATCTTATTTTTAAATAGTCGTGCTCTCCATCTAACTCACGTAAATCTAATGATCTGATCTTTTTTTCGTGGGTTATTTCTGTGATATGCAATTAGAAATTCTTTCGTTTAAAAACACATAATATAATGATTTAATTTAAATTTTTTTTAAATGACTGTTTAAGATATTGTTGAATTGGTTTTATCAAAAGTTACGGTTTATTAAAAAAAAGTTGGGGTGCTATATTCTGCTGTGCCGAATCTTTGATACCCTCCACCAACAGTTCGAATGTTTTAGGAGTAATATCTATATGATATCTATTTATTATTAATTTATCTTTATAAAAACAGACATCTGCATTAAAATTGGTTGCGGTTTAGTCCTATATTAAATTATTGACCGACAATCAGAAAGTTGTATGACTTTTTTTTTTAGCAATTTTTACTATCTTGAGTAAAATATCATGATTCGTTATAGTTTAAGCCGAACTTAAATGATTTTCAGGAGGGCAATTTATATTGGAGCCATGGTAAGCTATGAACCAATCATCCCAAAATTATGCAGAGTGATTTCTGGTATTAAAAACATTAATTTCAATACAGCGGAGAAATAAGTTTTAGCGGTTGCATTGAATTTCAAAAGGCTGCCTAAAATTGATCTAAGGCTTATTATGGACCGTATATCACAAAATTGCATAAAATTTTTTTCTGACCATATGAAACTTAGTTGCAAAAAAATTTACCGCAATATCTATGTCTGCTATAGTTTTAGGCGTATTAAATTATTTTACCAGAGTTGGCTTTATATCAGGCCTATAGAAAATTATAGACCGATCATCACGATATTTATTAGTGTGATTTCTAATCATACAAAACTGTGATGTATTAAATTTTATTCTGATAGTATTATTTTTTACGGTTTTAGGCGAACTAAACTGTTTTCCGGGAGCAGGGTTTATATGGGGCCTAAGGTAAATTATGAACCAATCTTCACGAAATTTTACAGCGTCATTTCTAGTCCTATAAAACTGTGACGTAGCAATTTCTATTATGATAGCGTTATTTATTACGGTTTTAGGCGTACTATACTGTTTTCCGGGAGAAGGGTTTTTATCGGGCCTAGGTTAAATTACACTGGTTTACAGCCAAAAATTACCAAGAACGCCACGTGCCTAGATAAGTTAATTTTGACCTCCTGAACACGAAAAACGCTGTAATTTTTTTTTTCAAAAGTACAGTTTTTTAGATAACGGTACTTTTGTGTTTTTCGGTGTATGGTCCCACTCAAACCCTTGTGGAGCCCAATCGAGATAAATGGTAATTGAATGCCTTTTCCGTCGATATGCTAAAAAATTTTATCCGATAAGAATTGGCTGAGTTATGGCACCTCAAAGTTCGAAATTTGCCTATTTTTTACGTTTTTTTCAAAATTTTTCATTTTTATTTCGTTTTTTTTTCTACGTTATGTTAAGTATCTGGAATGTTTTATGTTTTAACCAAATAGTATATTTGATTACCAACGTTTTAAGCGCAATTTGAAAAAAATCGGATGAAAAATAAAGTTTTTATTAAGGATTTTGTCGAACGACAATATTTTCATCCCATATAAAATTCCGCCTTTTTTTTAACCATCAGTTTTAACGTATTTAAAAAAAAACGGAATTTTATATGAGATGAAAATATTGTCGTTCGACAAAATCCAAAATTGAGGTGCCATAACTCAGCCAATTCGGACTTTCGGTTGGGCTCCACAAGGGTTTGAGTGGGACCATACACCGAAAAACACAAAAGTACCGTTATCTAAAAAACTGTACTTTTGAAAAAAAAATTACAGCGTTTTTCGTGTTCAGGAGGTCAAAATTAACTTATCTAGGCACGTGGCGTTCTTGGTAATTTTCCAAATTAAAAATTTGTAAAGCAGTGTTATGAACGGATCTTCGCGATTACAGCATGATTTCCAGTCGAATAAAACAAATTTTTGCAAAATCTGATATTATTCCGTGCATTGTTCTACCATTTATGTTCAATTTAATTATAATAATTTTCAATTATCAATTTTCTTAGGTGGTGGTTCCACATTTTGATGCATAGCTATGATCTTACTGAACCGATTTTGCTGGATTTCAATCCCAAACTGCTTAGGATAACTACAAGCAATTTGACCCCAAGTTATTTTTTTCTTTCGAGTTTTTCGAAAGTAAGCGTGTTTTCAACAGACGGACAGACATACGGACATGGCTAAATCCACTTAGAATTACTTAAGGACCCAGAAGATATATAATTTATGGTATCTGAGATGAATAATACAGGGGTGTGCTGGAAATCGCAAACGCAAAACGTTAGAATTTTAAAAGTCGTTTTTTAGTAAGATTTCTGTAATAAAAGAATTTTATGACAAATATTTATTATACAAACATTTCTCTATTAAACAGAATTTTATAACAAAAATTATAAAAATTTTATTAAAAGTGCATTATAAAAAGCCTCCAAATTCTAGCGTTTTGCGTTTGCGATTTCCAGCACACCCCCCATAAAAAAGTTTCACATCTAATTGTGATGGAGGGTACAAAGAGATTTCCATCGTTTTTCAAGCAAAAGTTTGATAGTCAATAACGCCCATATGGTATATTAGATTTCGATAAATTTTAGCTTTATAGTGATTAAGAACCCGAAATTTTTTTTTTTTTTTTTTTTTTTCTTCATTATTTATTTATTGAATCTTCATATATTAAATATGAACTAACAATAATTAATCAAATCTTAACCTAATATTATTTTTTTGTCCTGCCAGTGCCAGACAAAAATTTTGTTCATCGCGGGTTCTGTTCACTTTTATAGGTGTTTATCGCTCATCTAATTGGACAAGTGCCGCAGTGTCTCTTCTTCTTAAGCGAGTGTGGCCGCTATCATTTAAAATATTTCGTGCTAGTGGGTTCGGGTGCAATTCGAGCCTTTTTAAGTATTTTACTGCATATTTCGTAATCATAGTTTTAACTAATAGAACATTGAGATCCTTGTGAATATTTGAGTTTTTAACATACCAAGGGGCAGCTGTGATTATTCGAAGTAGTTTATTTTGGCGCCTTTGAATTTTTTCGATATTAGAGGCCGAGGCAGTGCCCCATAGCTGAATACCATAGCACCAGATTGGCTTTAAGATAGAGTTGTAAAGAAGAAGTTTGCAGTCGAGACTAAGGACAGATTTTCTTCCAATAAGCCAATGAATTTGGATGGCTTTTAGTTTCATTTGAGTTAATTTTGCCTCTATATGGCTTTTCCACGTTAAACGGCGATCTAGATGAATACCGAGGTATTTTACATGCGAATTTTGAGGTATTATTTGATTATTGATTTTAATAGGGGGGCATGATTCCCGACGCAAGGTGAATGTTATATGTACGCATTTTTGCTCATTGACCTCTATCCTCCATTGCTTTAACCATAGTTCGAGTTGAAATATATGATCCTGTAGGTATCGAGATGCTTCTTGACGGTTTTCGTGCACGCTCAAAAAAGCTGTATCATCAGCAAATGTTGAAGTTTGTGTGTAGTTGTTTGTTGGCATATCCGAGGTATATATTAAGTATAAAAGTGGGCCCAGGATGCTTCCCTGAGGGACACCAGCGTCAATTTGCTGAGGAGAGCTTAAATAATCACCTTCTTTAATAATAAACTTTCGACCGACTAAGTAGCTTTCTAACAGCTTGTGTATGTTTACTGGTAAGTTTAGCTTCAATTTATGTAATAAGCCTTCATGCCAGACTTTATCGAAAGCTTGAGAAACATCGATGAAGAGAGCGGAACAATATTTTTTTTCTTCAAAGGCTTTTCTTATTGCGTTTACTATACGATGGGTTTGCTCAATTGTGCTGTGTTCTCTTCTAAAGCCGAATTGGTGGTTAGGAATACATCTATTATCATTTAAAATTGGGGTTAATTTTGACGCTAACAGCTTCTCAAACAGCTTTGATATATTAGAAAGTAAGCTTATAGGCCTATATGACTCAACTTTTGTGTGATCCTTTCCAGGTTTAGGTATCATGGTGACTAAGGAGACCTTCCACTTTTGAGGATAGTATTCAAGGCGTAAAATAGCATTAAAAATTAAAAGAATAATTTTCTTTGCTATGCTGGGTAGCTCCAAAAGCATTTTGTTGCTGATCTTGTCAAACCCAGGAGCCTTCTTGGGGTTTAAATCACAAATAACCTTTTCGATTTCTCTTATCTCAAATCTTAGCGGAACAGCTGCTCTAGCAGCAACAGGTGGTAACTCGACCGCAATATCGTGAGATATATTTGGGGTAAATACGTTTTTTAAATGATTGACAAACAGATTTCCTTTTTCAACATCATTTCTTGCCCAACTTCCATTCAAGTTTCTTAATGGTGGTTTAGAGACAACTGGCCTTTTGAGATTTCTAGCTGCACGCCATAATGAGTAGTCTGATTGTGGGGTTGCATCAAGTTCCTTAAGATATTTTTCCAGAGAAGCCGTTTTCTTAGTCTGCAGTAACTTTCTTAGTCTTTTTGTACACTCTTTAAGTAAGTTCTTAAGTTGAGGGGATCTGTGCAATTGCCACTCTCTTCGAGCCCTCCTTTTTTCAGACAAAAGATGCTCGACATCTGTGGAATATATTTTAATAGTTTTTGTTTTTTTGGGGGCAATATTGGAATGTTGAACAGCTAGTTTCAGAAAACTGTCAAAATTGTCAATAGAGCGATCTACATAATCCGGTGTACTGAGCGGAATATTTTCTGTGCAATGGGTACTGAGATATTTTTTATATTTCAACCAATTAATTTGCGTAGCTGTCGTCGGAGGAACAATTCTATTGGGGTTCATTATAGTAACAATTGTAGGTGTGTGGTCGGAAGATAAATCTAGGGAGGCTTCAACTTGAATCGTTTCTATGGGAATGTTTTTAACCACGCCGAAATCTATGACATCTGGAATTTTTTGAAGATCAGTGGGCCAATATGTTGGTTGTCCGCTCGCTACCACATTTAAATCCATTTTAGAAATTATGTTAAATAAAACACGACCCTTTGGTGTTATAAGTCGCGACCCCCAGAGGGTATGTTTAGCGTTATAATCGCCAGCGGCTAGGAAACACGGTCCTAATGATTTAAAAAATTTACAATATTGGTCCTCCGATATTGAAAATCTAGGCGGGGAGTATAACGATGAAATTATTAGGTTTCTATTTAATTCCTCAACGCAAATGTTCGTTGCCTGGAGATAATCTTCACGATGATCACACATTAGGTAGTGTTTGACTCGGGCCTTTATTAAAATGGCGGAACCTCCACAAGCTCTATCTCGAGGGTCCTTGGTATCATATAGTATATAACCATTTATTTTAAACGTACTTCTTGAGGTCAAATGAGTTTCAGAAATCATCATGACATCAATTTGTTTATTTTTAAGAAAGTATTCTAATTCATTTTTATGTTGGCGGATGCCGTTTGCGTTCCAAAAACAAATTTTTAAACAGTTCATGGTTTGTTAAGTACAGCTTGCAATAACATCGATTGCATTCTAAGCATTTCCTGCATCATATTACCCATTGTGTTCGTAAAATTATTTACTGTTTGCACTAATGTTTCCATGGTTTTTTCTAAACGACTTAAATTAGAAAATTGAGTTTCATCATTACTTGGCGAGGCACCTTGCATTGGCTCATGGTTTGATTTTAGGACGTTAGCGTAAGAGGTTCTGTTATTACTAGGCTGGGGGGCTTGAATTGCATTTGTGTTAACCTGATTTGTTACCTGCATTTGAGGGGGATTAGTTTTCGGTCCGACCGACTGCTTGACGATTGTATATACAGGGCATCCTCTATAATTGGCAGTGTGATTACCGCCACAGTTGCTACATTTTTTTAAGTTGGGGTCGGTTTTAGACTTGTCGCAAAGAACTGTTCCATGTAATTCACCACATACTACGCAAACAGGGGGTAAGTAGCAGTATGCCTTAGTATGGCCAAATTCCTGGCAGTTTAGACATTGAACAGGACCATTTCTTTTGTGCGGCTCCTCAATAGTTACCCTTCTGTACAGAATATATTTCAAATTATAAATTGGATGCGTTTCATTTTTTTTGAGCTTAATGTCGCCGGGTTCAAGCTCCACTCGAAATAGTGGTTGGGGATTTTTTTCCCTATTTTTGATATTTGTTACGTTTTTGATTTTAAAGCCCTTCTCTTCCAAAAAAGCTTTAATTTCCCCTGGGTCTACGCATGAGTCTATGCCCTTGATTACTACCTGAAGACCTTTACTGCTCTTCAGTTGATACGTATAAAAGTTTTTATTTAGAGTCTCAAATCTTGTAATTACCTTTCGAAAATCATCCTCGTGATTAACCTGTATTTTAGTCTCGTTAATGATACCGCGCTTTATTGCAGCTACATAAAAGGAATTTTCACCAATCACCGAAATTAAACTTTTTATTAACTCATTAGAGTTTTGCTCTCTAAGGTATATCGGGGGTGGCTTAGACGATTTAATGACGTTTGGTGCTTCAGAGGATTCATCCTCCAGAATCGCGAAACGATTTTGTGTATTTGTTTTATCAAAAGATGGTACTTTTGAGGCCGAAGCAACTGCTGCAGAGGTAGGGCTGCGTCCCCGTTTAAGCACTGTTATGTACCTGTCCATACCAACTTGTACTGTAGGCTTTTGACAACTTTTTACAGGGGGGTTTTCCATTGCATTTGTGTTTAAGTTCATGGTATCATTGCCCACTAAATTTGTTTTTGACGTCACGGCAATACTTGCTGGCCTGGCAACACTTGTCACCAAATCTTGTTGTAGTTTTTTTAATGAGTCACTATCCACCGTTTGTGTAAATACCGAGGGTGAGAGGGAACGTGTTCGAGTAATTGGCTTAGCCGTTAGGTAGTTAATATTGTTTTGTTTTGTTTTATTTATTTCTGCATTATTTTCATTTGCATTAACTAAAACGTAAACGTTTCTTTCATTTTGTCTTAGTGTTGTTTCACTATTTGTACTCATGCAAACAGTTGTTTTTGTTTTTCACCGTTTTGCTTTGCTTTAATATTTTTATTATTTATTGTATTTTACAACAACAAAAGAAAAACCAGAATTTAAATGTTTTTTTTTCAGAATATGTATACACATGTATGAACATTCATACGTACATATATATTTTTACTGATTTATTTTATTTAATTTGATCGTTTTAAATTGTTCACTATTATGTTAAATAATTTAATTAACAAAATATATTATTTTGTTTTTTTTTAAGCGTCCATTCGCTGCTTAGATTACAAAATCAAATGTGATTAATTAATAGTTTAAATTGTATGCGGGGCTAAAATACACGTCTGTATCACAACAAAGCACAAACCGATGTGTTTCCAATATTGCTAAAAGAAACAAATTTTGGCTTTGGCATTTTCAAGAATTTTTGGCGCCCTAAGCATTTGTCAAACTGATTTGAGAAACAAACTGCCATCTGAAAGGCAGTGAACATTCTGGACCTTCCCTAGATATGTATATGTATATGCCACCAAATATGGAAGAAGACCTCATTATTTAAAGTTTTTATTTTATTTTTATTAATTTGTTTAAGGTTTTTAATGTACTCTTTAGGGAAGCGAACTGACACCAAAGTAGTCCCGTGATAAGTCTTTGGTGGTAGAGACCGGTTCTAGTTTTAACACTTTCTATGAATAAGAGCTATCCCTTTTACATGGGGTTGTCATTGGAGGGGGTCTATTGACACCATTTGACCAGTCAGAAATCTATTCTCAATGGACGTTTTTAGTGACATTTACTAAAATGTAGTATTATTTAAATACGATGTAGTATTATTTCAATACAACAAGTCCTAGAATTAAATTCAAGAGCCAAATTTTAGGAAGTCCCAAAAAAATGTATCACACGATCGGTGAAGACTGTACTGTAGAGCGACTCAAGTTGTATGGAAGCAAAATACGTGCTCGATGTACCCTCCTAAAAATGAACCTTGGACTTTTTTAAGATGACATTTTAAATATTTCGGCTCCAGCTTTCCCCTCTCGTGAGCTGGACCAGTTTGAAAAAGGGTCTATTTTTGCATGTTTTGCTAATTTGTGAATCTGTTCCCTTACCAACATATACAAATTGGGTATCGTTAGAAAGGTTTTATTAAGGCGCGTCCAAGTGTATATATAATTTGGCCAAGGACGATCATCCATGTGCTTTTTTCTAAGGATTTTCTGTAAAAATAACGGTTTCTTAATTTTTTGTTCGGAAAAAAAGAAAGGATCCACGACTAGAATTTTTTTTAATTTGCGAAAAAATATGGCGCAAAAAAGTCGTGGATCCTTTCTTTTTTTCTTTCTTTAGTCCCATTTTCATCCATACATGGGCTAGAAACTAAATCCGCTATCATATTAGCGTTACTACAAAATTGCATTTATATATATTCCAGAGCACCGTGTAAAATGCATCTAATTTGCAAAAATCTAAATTATTTACATACAAAGATGATGTACTTGGCAAAAGAAAAAATTTGATACCCATATTGCCCTATACAAAACGAAGGGTTACCACCCCATTGTTACCACCCCAACGCGAACCAGCACGAATTTCAAAAAAAGCTGAGACACGTGTTTAATTAAATCGACTAAAGAATAAAATATGTTAATTTGGCACTTTTATTGCAAACAACCCCGAACAAAAAATTAAAAAACCGTTATTTTTACAGAAAATCCTTAGAAAAAAGCACATGGATGATCGTCCTTGGACAAATTGTATATACAGTTGTACGCGCCTTAAAAAAACCTTTCTTACGATACCCAATTTGTAAATGTTGGTAAGGGAACAGATTCACAAATTAACGAAACATGTAAAACTATACCCTTTTTAAAACTGGTCCAGCTCACGAGAGGTCAAAGCTGGAACCGAAATATTTAAAATGTCATCTTAAAAAGCACTTTTTTGGTGAGTCGCTCTACTGTACTGTAATTCATTACTTTTTCTATATTTTTGTTCTTCATAAACCAGTTACATGATTGGTTCTCCTTTCACTTGTCATGAGTTCTTTCTTTTTGTACCTGTAATATTTTCACAACTATCAGGACCAGTCTGTTGGACCAATTGACACAAATTTCCCGCATGGTAGTTTTTATTAATTTTTTTTTTATATAAAATTAAACGTAAATTTATGTGATGATGCGTCGTTGCCCAAGAAGAATTTTTTAGTAATGTGCCCATTACTGCTTTTAGTTGGGAACCCCTTTTAATAAATTTTTTTTGCATATTGTATACATGTACCGAAAATAGTGAAAACTAAAGCCAAATTTTATTTTTCCATACCTGGTTGAGTATTTTAGTATCAACTTTACTTAAAGTTTTCGCTGTCAGTTCCTTATCATGCTGCCACTTAAATGTGTTAAAATTATTTAATATTTTTTAATAATTAACATACCTAAAATGAGAAGAAAATAAGGAAAATATAAAAAGATTATTTGAAATTTATTGTAAGATTTTTAAATGTTATACGTATTAAAAAAAAAAAAAACGAGTAAAAGTACAATGTTAGGCTGTGGCGAATCTTTGATATCCTTCAGCGAGAATTGGAATATTTTAGGTCGCCAAAACGTGAAATTACGCGTTCTAAAAAGTTCCCATGCAATAACTATTTTTTATCGTTCATCGGTTGTCAAACAATCCATAAATAGTTGTAAACCTTATACTAGATTAATTACACTTCACATGACAGATATTTAATAGCCAGACCGGCGGTTTTATAACTACTAAGTGGAAAAGTTAGACCCCTTTTACACTCGGCAAGTTACTTGCGCAAGTCTCTTGCGCAACTCTTGGTTTGTAGACGTCAGCAGTAAGGTCGGGGTAAGGAAAAAAACATTTGTACAGACTTTGTGGTTGTCGGCAAGTTACTTGCCGAGTGTGAAAGGCGTCTTATAACTCAGTTAAAGCTCCTTGTTTTTTTTTTGTTTTTCTTCTTAATATTAAAAAAATAAGTTCTATCTCATTTTTTATACCCCAATGTCCATATAAACTATTTCCAAAATATTTGTAGTATTTTCATTACACTTATTTACAAACTCAGATCTTCACTTTTAAATAAATCTTAAACAAACTAAAAATAAATAGAATTAAAGAAGATGTAAAACATTTGCTCTCACACTTTTGGAATGTCATGTTTTTTTGTTTATTATTGCCAAAAAATATTTCTTGGCATTCAATATTACAATAAAGTGAATTAAATGGAAAACAAGAAAATAAGCAAATCGCAAATTCTCAAATTTCAAGGATTTGTTATTTTAATGTCTCTCTTCGTATTTGCTTGTGTGCTAAATGGAGTTAATATTTAATTGACATTAGGACAAAAAAAATAAAATAAATGGCAGAAAATAGGCAGACGTCAGAGTGATGATTACAATGTTACTGAAAATGGATTTTTAATGTTGGAAATAATTCAACAATAAATTTAGGTAAAACTAAAAAAATATTAAAGAAATAAATTGCTTTTAAGTGCGAAGTGTGCTTAATAACTAATAAAAAAAATAAAAAATTATTTTTGTAAAATTTAAATCTATTGGCTTGGAAGCTTAAGTGGATTAATTAAAATTGGCACGTAATTTCATAAAATGTTGTTAATTTTGAGTTGCACTGAACTTCAAAGGATCAGTTAAACCACTTTAGCCTTTGGAAAAAACTGGGTTCAACATTTTTCTAGTCTTTCTTAAGATTTTATTTAACCTTTCTGAAGCCCATACTAGCAAATTAGTTTTTTTCAATATTAAAAAATAATAACCTTAAATTTTCAAGACTTCGCTTATGTTGTAAAGCAACTGTACAGAAATACATCCATTAGCGGACCTAATTTAAGCCTAGATTACGGTTGAAAATCAATTCCTTGCCCAAAATTTTTTAGAGCTTTTTTTTCTCGCGATAAAGATGTACACCACTGCTACAGCGTGATCCCAAAAAGTTCTTACCTAATACCTGTTCCTGACATATCCTACTCTCCTGACTCTAAAAAGTCCTAGGCATTGGCTGTATCTATTGTATATTCCTGAGAGATTCAAGCCCTTAACACACTTGCACACAACCCCCTAGAGAATATTTTGAAACACAATTAAGGGAATCTCCTCGCCACTCCAGTGTGTTTAATTAAGCGCCAATCCTCACACTTTCATGGGAGTCATGCGTAAATACAGAAATTACACTTTTTTGTACAACTTTTTTCATACCTTCCTTTCTGGTATAGAAAAGGATGTATCATAGTTAATCTACAAATATGTCACAGTTATCGGTTAACTTAAATTAATAAAAAATATTAAAGTGTCAGAAATTATCCCTATAATGTTCCTATTCCATATCATCCATGAGTACTGAGTAGGGTATTCATTTAATCGACCTTTTGCTTTAATCGGTTAATCGCTCGATTAATTAACCGAGGTTTTGGTTTAATCGGTTAATAATCGGTTAATTTTGTTTTTGATCGGTTAACCGATTAATAAAGTTTTTTATAAATTAAGTAATTTCAATATATAAAAATGCATTAATTGCTTATTATTTGGAGTGTATAAGTAAAAAAAAACAATAACATACCAAACATAACAATTCTTGAACTAAAACGAGCAAGCAAAAAAAAACAATTCATAAATATGTTATATGCATTTTTCAATTAATGCGCAAGGTGTGGTATCAAGTCATATCGTCATAATATCCTAAAAAATAAACTGAAAAATATTTAAATTTGTTTAAAATAAATATTGTTGTGTTTCAAACAAAATAAAAATTGTAATGCTGTTCATTGATTCTTCATAACTGTATAGTAGAAATCTATATTATAAGCGGTAGCTTACAACAGTCATATCGTTGGCTAAATATGCAAACCTGCTAACTCACTTTCAGCAAATTTTACAGGAGAGACAAAAAACTGTTTATTTTTCATTTTTTATAATTTTTTCATTTTTTTATATTTTTATAAAAAGGGGTTTGCTTATTAAGCCGACGATATATATTTCCTGTAATTATTTTAAGACATAAGACTTTATGACTACCTTGTGAATCCACAAAATATTTATGTATTTATTCAAAAATAAACTGAGATAATTTTATTAGTTATTTCAATAGTTAAAGGACATCTTATACAATAATCATTTAGAAAAATAATTTGGTTTAAATGTTTAGGATTAAAGCGATTCTTTTCTTTAGTTTTGACAAAAGTTGACTTGGAAACAGTTCTTTCACTTATCGTAGATGAATATCTAATATCTCAGTACTTTTCCAGGATTTTTCTTAACATATAAAATACTCCATTATGCCATTAGAGTTTTTAAAAATTTTTAACACTACTAATTGTTTCGGTTAATTTTGTTAAAAGACTGATATGAGAAGATCTGATAAAAAACAAATAACTAAACACAAATATATAAAAAGTACGTGAAACAAAAAAAAAAGTATTGGCAATCATATATTTAACCCATTTTTCGCCACATTCCTGTTGATCGATGAAGAAGATAAAAAAAAACATTGAAAAACAATGTAATTTAAGTCATTGGTCGGCGGAAAATGGGTTAAAGTGAAAATCACTGAACACCTTCTTTGTTTGTATGAAAAAATATTTTCTAAACAAATACATTTTGTATATGAGACAAAACAAATAATTAAAAACACACAAAAAAATATGTTATAATACTACAAAATATTGTAAATTTTGTTACTTCGGTTAATCGGTTAATCGACTGAAATTAACCGGTTTAATCGTTAATCGAAAAAAGCCAATTTGAAATTAACCGATCAGTCGGGTAGTAATTAATCGGTTAAACGGTTGACGGTTAACCGAATGAATACCCTAGTACTGAGATCTCATTGTGGTGATTTACGATTAATTACAGCATTTCTTAGGCTTGATGATAAAAGAGCCAATGTCAATATTTTGCTGTTTTGACTTAATCGTGTCATAAGGTGTCTTTTATTTTGCTAAAACAGCCAATGTCTAATTTACCCCAAAACAGGCGCATAAGCTCATTTCACTAAGAACTCTTCTCTAATTTTAATTTTCTCAAAAGTAAATATTTTGTCATTGGCCCTTCTATCACCAAGCCACAGATTTATGCATGTTTTCAAGGATTACAAATCATAAAAGTAGTACTTCAAAATTAAAAAAAAATATCTTCACTGCTCTACAAAATATGTGCTGTCAGTAGTATTTTATTGCAAGCATAAATTGCCTTTTAAAAATTAAATTAATATTTACTACAGGTTTAAAAAATTTTTTTTTCTAAATGTGCAAATCTTGTTTTAATAGCATTTACGAATTGTTAAATAAATATAAACAAAAAAAATCTATAAAACGGCTCTTACACAAAAAAAAAATATGCTTTTTTAAACTTCACTTAAAATAAAATCATAAATGTTTTTAAAGGCTCAGTTAGGCGAACGTTGCCGTACCGTATCTGTACTGTATCAATCAGCTGTTCGCTTTTTGTTATATGAAAACTAATACAAAAGCTTACCGAAATGCAATGTACCGTAGTTGCAACGTACCAATCTGTATAAAATAGAATTTCATGCCGTTGTTACGTGACATTTGTAAGACAGTGATGGGCGGCTTGTATGTTACATTGAATGCGGGTAATTTTGCTCTTTTTTTTGTACTTTTTTTAGTATATCTATGGAATTGCGACAAAACAACTCACAATACAACATATTTCCAAATATACATATGTTTAGATGTTTAAAATAAACAAATGCATATACACATACAATGAAAAAGGGAAACATATATCGGGTGTTTTTTTCAGTGGTATAGAACTTCGAATTGAAATAAAACACAAGAAAATCGTTTTAATGACCATCAATTTGGCTTTATTGGAAGGATAATTTTATGCCATTAATGTTTAAATATGATTTCAGGCATGTGGCCGCCGCGGCTGGCTCGAATAAACCCAATTCTACAGGTCCAATTTTCAACCACTTTTTCGAGCATATGGGGCCGTATGTCGGCAATAACGCCACGAATGTTGGCTTCCAATTCCCCTAACGTTTCTGGTTTGTTGGCGTAGACGAGCGACTTCACATATCCCCAAAGAAAATAATCCAATGGTGTCAAATCACACGATCTTGGTGGCCAATTGACAGGTCCATTCCGCGAAATTATGCGCTCATCGAATGTTTCCTTCAATAAATCGATTGTGGCGTGCGCTGTGTGGCATGTAGCGCCGTCTTGTTGGAACCACAACTCATCCACATTCATGCCATCCAATTCGGGAACAAAATAGTCGGTTATCATGGCTCTATACCGGTCTCCATTAACGGTAACTGCCTCTCCAGCATTATTTCGGAAGAAGTATGGCCCAATGACTCCACCAGCCCATAGAGCACACCAAACAGTCAGTTTTTGTGGATGTAATGGCGTCTCAAGGGTCTCATGTGGATTCTCTTCACTCCAAATGCGGCAATTTTGCTTGTTGACGTAGCCATTCAACCAAAAATGAGCCTCATCACTGAACAAAATTTTGCCATGAAAATCAGCATCGAGATCAATCTCATTTTCGGCCCATACACCAAAATCACGACGCATTGCATGGTCTCGCGGCTTTAATTCTTGCACAAGCTGGATCTTGTAAGGTCGCAAGCCAAGATCTTTGCGCAAAATCTTCCATAAAGTTGATGGACGAAGCTCCAATTGCTGTGCACGGTGGCGAATCGATTCATTCGGGTCCTCTTCAACACTTTGCTCTACAGCGGCAATTGTTTCTTCGGTGCGCACTGTTCGACGTCTCTGCGGATGCGTATTATCACATAGAGTAAACGTAGTGCGAAAACGATCCATGGTTAACCGAATTAATTGCTCTGCTGGACGATTATGTCGACCATAAAATGGACGGAGCTTGCGGTAAACTTCGCGAACTGAACCGTTATTTTCGAAATAAATTTGCACGATTTGCAAGCGTTGTTCTTTTGTCAACCTGTTCATGATGAAATGGCAAACCAAACTGAACATAAATGACATTAGAGTTGCCAGATTTGACCACAAAATGCCAGTTTTATCTCTATTCGAAAAACAAACCTGTAAAAAACACCCGATAAAAGACTTTAAATGGTATCAAAACCTTTTTTGGTGTATGCACATTTACAATATACATATGTATGCTAAAAATGTATACATATATGCTTAAATACAAATTTATTTATTGTAAATCTATAATATAAATATTAAATTATTAGCATTTTTTACATACACAAAATACATACTGTTTTAATACCATTTAAATCACGTGCTACCTTTTCTGCACAACGGTCACCATTTGAACATTTTTGATTCTCATCACTGTTTGTTTTGTTTTATGTATACTATTGCTTTTTGTTTATGTATGGGAAAACATATGACACGTTTTTAAACGTTCTATCCCTGCAAACAATTTCGATCGAAAAATAATCTAAATAGTTTCCCCATTTAGCAAAAATCTATCGCTTCTGCTATTCAATTCTTATTGATGTAGTGACATCGTTCGGGAAGAAGTGTCCCACTATGGGCATATTTCCATTAAGAATCTACTTAGTGACTATATTTTATGACGAATTAGAGCGCTTTGATAGTTGAACATCTATTGGATTTAGTAGTATCGCTTTTGGCTCTAAAAAGTACTCTTTTGAAGTTAATTTTTTCTTATTGTTCTTAATTATAAAGAGTGGGCCATTTTGCTGTTTATCTTTCTTTGTTTTTGTTAGACGAGTCTGAGTAAAATAATAAACAACTGAGCTGAAACTTTTACAAATAATTAAAAATCTACAGTACATTTTACAATTGTTATGACCAATTTCAACAATTCTTTTTAAATATACATAGTTTTTCATATAATTTTGTTTATTTGGATTTGAAAAACATATTTTAACATAAATTGATATGAAAATAAATTGGTGAAATTGGCCATTAATATTTTAAAGTTAAAAACCTAATGTGGACAAATTTTTTTTAAAGAAATTTACTGAAAGTCGCAAATTTGTTCAAACACTAACCTTATAAAAGTTTTATCATATAATAACTAGCATTTATTTTTAAAGCTTTGCAAAAATTATTTTATAAAGTGTTGTTTCACTAATTTTCAATAGAAAAACTTTAACACTAATTTTTAACAAATATTATTAAAGTCGTATTTAGGGTTTTTCCCGGGAATTCCCGGGACGTTTTCCCGGGATTTTTGTTGCGGGATCCCGGGAAATAAAAAGTTCTTCATAGTTTCAGAAAACAGCTATTTTTACTCTGAAATTTAGTTTTCTTTTCTCTAAAAATTAGCATCTGTGGATGGGTTGTCGATTTGATCAATTATAAGAAATGTGTACAAACGTAAATCAATGTCTCCTGCGGCAATAAATCTATTAAAAGCAGAATGGGCAGTGCAACAGTTGATAATTAATAAATTTAGTGAAGTGATGAATTGATAAAGAACATAAATTCAAAATAAGATGCAGGCAGTAAATTATCATTGACCATGGACAAGTCTTAAAAATAGGATATACATAAACATATCGCTCCGTTATTGCAACATAGTCGTATCTACAAAAAAAAAAATCGAGCTTGGTAATATATCCGGGAAGTGCGGGGAAACCGAAATAAAAAAATAATGAAACTCGTGTAAGTTACTAAAACATACAATTTGAAAAACACATTGTCCTAAAGATAACAGATGGACCTTATGAAAAGAAATAGTTTGTAAGAAGTAGTCCGGATGATGCTATTTTTTGCATCAACCTTGACATCAGAAGCATGCAACAACGGTGCACTTTTAATTATTTGTCCAACCTCGGTAAAAAAGTAAACGAAATTTTTCGGAAACATGGTAATCAGTAAACAAAATCAGAAATATACTCTTTGGCGACTCACTAAACGCTTTGAGTGTGTCAGAAAGTAATTTCCTACGCCGTTAAAAAATGTTAATATATTTATTAAAATATTTTATATATTTTATGATTTTACTTTTTGATCTCATATCTTGAGTACATCAATTGTTATGTTTATTTTATCTTGAACTAGATCATCATAATACGGAATTTACTTATAATAGCCAAAGGTAATAATAATTCAAGTTCCGCTTTCAATCTTCAATTAATTTTTGTAGTATTTAAGCATTTTTTTTTACTTACTTTGTAAACAAGTTCCCTCACATTTGTTTATAAAAGTTTTTTTCATTAATAAAACCAAGTTTACTTTGTATTATTTGTATGGAGCGGGATCCCGGGATCCCGGGAAATTTAAAAATTTTTCCCGCTTTCCCAGGAATCGAAAAACTCCGGGAAAAAAAACTCTAGTCGTATTGAATAAACAAACAGTGCAAGTGAGTGAGTTTGGGCTGTTTTGTGCACTCATTTAATAATTTTGTGTACTAGAACGTGCGGGAACTTTTGGATCCAGCAGGGTCTTAGCTTTCGGAACAATATAACAATTTAGTTTTTAAATATTTAAAATTTTACTTTATTTTACAGCTTTATACTATTTCACACTCACGCACCACCCATCATAATGCAATTTAAGTAAAAACTGCCATAACTTAGGCAAATTGCTTTTGTACTTGGTATTCACTTTTTAACTGCAAATCGTTGCGAAGAAGTCAAAATTTCATGGGCAATGTTAATTTTTGCTGTTGTTGCAATTTAATAACTGTTACAATTATCTGAACAACTTTTTAAAGTGACGAAAAAGTATAATTTTAGAACTCATTATTCGATTCTAACGTATTTTTTTGTTGCTAAATTCCGCAAGATCTACTGTTTAACTACCAAATGTGACGAAGTAGTTCAAATTTCGTTGATAATCGAAAATTACTCTGCCAATTGCTTGGAGGGATAAGTGCACCAACGTGCTTACAGTACGGCGCGTTACATTACGGGTACAGCAACGTTCGCCTAACTGAGCCTTAAGATGCTGCTGACACCAGCACGTTTTAATTTTGCAATGTTGGCTTTTTGCAAATTTTATAAACAATTTTTGCCGTTTGTAGTACTGCCTGTGTTCTTTTTTTTTTGTTTTTAAAGAATTTCATATTTTAAGACGACATTGCCATCATTGAAGTGATGTTTTGATATTTTACCATAAAAATGTCCTACTTCTTGTGCAGAAATACGAATATATGTACATATTTGTTTCTTAATGTCAAGTTCGTATAGCAATAAATACTTATCTCTTGTTATTTAAACGACTAAGTTAATAGAGATGAGAAATATACATACATACTTACTCTTAGTGATTTAAATTTATGTGACAAATAAGTTTTCGTCGATTTAAGTCTTAGAAAAACAATTGGCTTGAATTTTTTTAAGAAATAAATTGAATGCAATAAAATTTGTTAGTTGTTGAAATTAAATAATATTAAAACAATATAAGCCGGAACTAAAAACAATAAATTTATCCCTTTAACAAAGGGATCGGTGGTAGGTCCCACCAACTAAATAAGTACTTAACCACAGCATTCATTACCTGCCGAACAAATGGAACTGAACTTGAAATAAGTTCTGTTTATAATCTGAATTAATAAAGTGCAGTATAACCTCGCTACTCGTCACAGATATAGTTTCAGCATTTTTCCGGATTAATTAATCGTCCGGACTACAGTTTAAAAAAAAATGATATTGACTCAATTTATAGGTTAAATGATATTTTGTTACCGGAAAATTAAGTTTAACAAAAAGAAAAATCAATACACTTAAGAATTCATTTACATTTAATTAATTTAAAAAAAACATGTAAAACTTACAGGAAATAATAAGTTTTAACGGCTAACAAATTTTTAACCCATAGACCCGAGTATACTTTTCTTAGCGTTTGAATTGCGCTGAATCTGTACTCTGAATTTCACCATCAGGTTAACAAAATCCTTGTTTTGCGGCATTCGAAGGGTTTTAACATAATTCATAATATGATATGTGGTCTAAAAGTCCTGCCAAAAACTAGACACAAAATGCTTAACCTTTGCAATATCATGTGAATTTTTTTCTTAACCTGAAGTTTGAAAAATCTGGGTTTTCGCTATACTCATGATATTTTCGTAATTTTTTTTTAATTCTTCTAATTTTTTTTTTATAAATTTGATTTTGTTTAAAGACTATGTATATATATTTCAGAAATAAAAATTAAGAAATTGGGTTCGCCTTTTTCCAAATTTTGCAAGCCTGTGTAATAAATGTTTTTTTTTTTTTCTTATAAAATTTTGTTGTAAAACATCTGTATTTTATGTCATGTTTTGCATACATGCCATGAAAAAACTTAAAATATTTTGATACATTTATTTATAAGCTTTTAAAGTTTATCCCGGACACATTTAAAAAAATTAAACTTTTTTTCTAAAAATATTTGACAGTTTTTGTTATAAAAAGTTAAAACTGGAATTAATATCTGATCAAATGGGAAACAAAGCCAATGAAATAAAATTACATAAATATGTACATATATACTAAATCGAACTATTGGTTGTGAATATATTCATTCATTTCAAAAAACAATTCTTTTCATATAGAAAAAATTTGTTAAATATTTAATGTTTGCTGCCGGAAATACAATAATGAATAAATTAAATCTTATTTCACTTTTTCCACAGTTTGCCGCAGCACATCGCAGGAGTAGAAGAAAAAGTGGTTGTGAATTATTTTGATGGTTGTTTTTTATTGAAAATATTAAATATGATATTTATTTTAATATATTAAACAAGCATTTAACCCGCTACTTCGTTAGCGTCGTCTTCTCCTTCGTGGACAGATATGTATGCCAAAGCTTCTTTTTCTAGGATAAGATTTGTTTCAATTCTAGCATTTAACCCGCTACTTTGTAATCAGGCCTTTTCTTTCATGAACATATTTGTATTCCAAAGTATATGTAAATAGGTTTAAGCAAAATAGTTCCAACATATTTCATCTCATAGGTTGATGTTGACACAGGACTTTGAACCTATAATTTTGTGCTTCTAAGCTCAATATAGAAAATTCAAAAAATACGACTCGTAGAACACAAAAGCAAATGAAAGAAAGTTAGTTTCCCGTATGATCCTTTTTGATACTTCTTTCTCCCCATTTATGTATTAAAAATTTCAATGTTGTAGTTGGAGCCTATTGTTTAGTTCGTTTTTGTCATAGGATGAAAAAAACTTTGGTGGGCGTGAGGGACTTCGCCAATTAAGCAAAAAAAAATTTCCGCTTAAATTGAACTGAAAAATGTGTTTCATTATCCCATATTGCCAATAAGATATAGTCCCTTGAGGCAATGATGTCCAGAAAAGTTGTGTCTCTAATGTACATAAAGTGTATTTTTTAGATAAGTTACAAATGTTATGTAACTTTTATTAAAACGGCCGAATTTTGTAAAAGTACCAGACAATTACTTACTTTTTTTTATTTTGCACAAAAATAAACATTAAATTTAAAAAAGTACCAGTTTATAAAAAAAAGTACCAGTTGAAGAACAAAAAAGTACCAAAAACTTCATTCTTATACATTGTTATTCACTCAGAGCATTGTATCTTGAATTTTATGTTTCTAAGTCCAATAATAACGGATATTCAAAAAGTACCAGTTTAAGAACTAAAAAGTACCAATACACCCTTTCAGAGATTCTCATTCACTCAGGACCTTGCAGGTTTAATTTTATGTTCATAATACGAATATTAGCGAAAATTTAAAAAAAGTACTAGTTCAAAAACGAAAAAGTACCAAAAATTTTCCTCTAACAGATTGTCATTCACTCAAGACCTTGCATGTTTAATTTTATTTTTATAGGTCCAATACTAACGGAAATTCAAAAAGTACCAGTTAATGATCAGAAAAGACCAAAAACTTCCCCTTACGGATTATTATCCACTCAGGACATTGCATCTTGAATTTAATGTTTCTAGGTCCTATATTACGATCATTAAAAAAATACCAGTTGTAGAACCAAGAAGCTAAAGAAAAATATAAAATTTCCCGTATTTCTTTTTTTTATACTATTTTTCCCCCCCATTTAAGTATCGAAAAGTTCAGTATTGTAGTGGGAGCCCATAATTTAGTACGAATATGTCAATGAATGGAGAAAAATGTTTTGTTAAAAAAGTTCCAAAATTAGTCACGATTTTCCCTCCTTAAATGTTCAAGTTTCGAAAAAGTACCAAATTTATATTCGTATTTTTTTTTTTTTTTTTGAATAGTTTCGAATCTGGTATAAACGTTGTTTCTATGTTTATTGGTTCAAAATTCCGCATTTATCCGTTTACTCCCTAATAGGGCCAAATTTCAAAAAAGTACCAGACAACTGTCCGCTTATTTTTCTAAAGAACAACGATAAGTATTAAATTTTTTTTATCTCTTTTAGTTTTGGAGATACAAGGTTACCGCATTTTCCCGTTTTTACCCTTTTTTACCCCCTAAACATTCGAATTTCCAAAAATCCCGTCTTAGTGGATCGATTTGGGGAGTGACCAATCTCTGGTCCAAATTTCAAGTGTTTAGCCAGTCAGTAGCGCAACAATTTTAAATACAAGATATATGGAGAAAAATGTTGTAAAAAAAGTAACAAAATTATGAACGATTTTCACACCTTAAACCTTTAAATTTCAAAACAGGTCGAAATCTGTCAACCTTTTAGTTTCAGAAGTTTATGCTCTGCGATGAAAGATAAATAGATGGCGAAAATAGCTTTTGAAAAAGAAACAAACATAGGTACAATTTTCATCTCTTAAACGTTCAAATTTCGAAAAAGTACCAAATACGCATTTGTATTTTTTAGATAAGTTACAAATGTTATGTAATTTTTATTAAAACGGCAATTTCGTAAAAGTACCAGACAATTATTTATTTTTATTTAAAATTACCAGTTTATAAAAAAAAGTACCAGTTAGAGAACGAAAAAGTACCAAAAAACCCCTCGTACAGATTCTCATTCACTCAGGACCTTGCATGCTTAATATTATCTTTCTGGGTCCAATACTAACGGAAAATCAAAAAGTACCTGTTAATGAATAAAAAAGTGCCAAAAATTTCCATCATATAGATTTTCATCCACCCAGTACATTGCATTTTGAATTTTATGTTCCTAGGTCCAATACTAACGGAAATTCAAAAAGTACCAGTTAATGAACAAAAAACTACCAAAAAGTTCCCTCATAGATTCTTATCCACTCAGGACATTGCATCTAAAAAAATTCCAGTTGAAGAAATAAAAAGCTAAAGAAAAATATCAAATTTCCCGTATTTCCTTTTTTTGGTATTTTTTCCCCCCCATTAACGTATAAAAAATTTCAGTATTGAAGTGGGGGCCCATTATTTAGTACGAGTATGTTAGTGAATGGAAAAAACTGTTTTGTAAAAAAAAGTACCTAAAATAGTGACGATTTTTACCAAATCAATATTCGTATTTTTTTGATAGGTTTCGAATGTGGTATAAACTTTGTTTCTATGTTTATTGGTTCAAAAGATAGATGGGGTGTCAAAAAAGTACCAAAATTCAGCTTTTACCCGTTTACTCCCTAATAGGGCCAAATTTTAAAAAAAGTACCAGACGTCCGAAAGATCAACGATAAGTATTAAATTTTTTTTTTTTATCTCTTTTAGTTTTGGAGATATAAGGTTACCGCATTTTCCCGTTTTTACCCTTTTTTACCCCCTAAACATTCGAATTTCCAAAAATCCTGTCTTAATGGATCGATTTGGGGAGTGACCAATCTCTGGTCCAAATTTCAAGTGTTTAGCTTCAGGCGTTTAGGCTGTGCGCTGATGAATGAGTTAGTCAGTCAGTAACGTTACAATTTTATATATAGATAGATAGATATATGGCTGATGTCAGAGTAGCAACTAGATGTTCTAAAATGCGAAGGCGCTAGAAACCACTGCTCATGTATTTATAATGTGTTTGCTCAAAAGATGTCAGAATTAGATCGAAACTTAATCCGATCTTTTTTGCGGACAGTATCGTTTATTAGCAGACTTTGTTTGATATGCAGTAGATAACGGATGTAAGAACATCTCATATAAGAAAAAACGCTTTTAAAAAACATGGCAAAAGTCCGTGTCTTTAAAAAGTTTATCTATCCCACATAGGTTTCTACACGCCAATATAAATGAAAGTCATGTTTTATCGCTCAGAAAAAGAGCAAAAATAACCATACATTCTTACGTATTTAAATTAACGCAAATTTTATTAAATCATGGTATATAAGGAAGGAATTTTAATTGCGTCATTTGTATCAGACGGTTACGAAAGTTTTCTATTAATTCTTTTTTATTTTTTAATTAAATTTTGAAGGAAATTGTTTTCTAAAACCTCTGACTCTTACTTTATTGAAACCAATACTTCATAAACAATTTTCATTTGCAAACTTGCACATTCAGAGAAACTTGTTAAATGTTTGAACAAAATATTTAAATTTGAATAAAAATTTAAATCTCTAGAGCTTATTGTGGTACAAGTACTTAAACTTTTTTTATGTTTTTTTTTATATTTTTTTTTTTCTTGTTTTATCTTTTATTTTATCTTTCCAGTAAAGCACTGTTATCATTACACCTACAAACAATTATCACCAAACCAATATTTTGGTGTTAAATAACTACGAGCACTGCACCTGTTTGGTAGCATAAGTGAAACTTTATTTTACAAAAAATTAAGTTCGCTTTCCTGGTATATTAACAAAATCGTTAGTTTGGCAATGAATTACAAAATGATTTCAAAGTTTGTTTTTTATAAACTTTAGTAATTTTAGCTACGGAAAGAGAATTTTTAATTTAGATTCTGGAGAGATTTTCTGGTAGTTTTGCTGTACGTTCCTTTATAGTAAGTACCATAATTGGTATGAAGAACTTAACTTATTTGTTGTTGCAAAAGTGTTGATGTTGAAGTTAGTGATATTAATGATATATGGAGCTCCTGGAAAAAAATTTGTTCCTGGTCCGCCGCAATCTTTTAACGACCGGACAAAAATAAGTCCCGAAAAGCTTTCCGCGTTTTGAGTTTTTGACAAAACCTCGGCGATATGCTCGAAGTTCCATAAATTCTCTAAAGCAGCAATCTTTTGATAATCTGACCACAAAAAGGACATGTTGAAAATCATCCTAAATTTTATATCAACTGCCTGTTTATCTATTTGCGAACGAAGTCTTAAAACTGACTTTTAAAACAAAAACAAATAAAAAAATTTTGTTTTTGTTTAACGTGTAAGTTAAAGGCGCCCGTACACTACATGTATTTGTCATCTGACATGTCAAATTTTCAAGTCACATGTAATTGTTCATGTCTGTCAAAATTGCTGTTTTACATAAGGTTTATAATATTCGGTCACAAACGTACATGTAATTTGCTTCTGACATTGTCTCTGTTTTTTCCCCACAGTTGTTGCAAAAACCAAAACAAAAATGCCGCCACGAAAATTTTTATTTACGCCGTAAAATAATTTAGCCATCTTAAAATTTTTTCTTTTATTTTAAAGATAATAATTTAGAATTTTATAATTAAACGGTTTTTATGTATATATTAACATAAATTCTATTCAATGGTGAGATGAGCATACATATCTTGGTATTGTAAAATATTAACTTCAGCCGGCTAATGATTCCTTCAATAGTTGACGCCGCTGCCAGTTTCTTCCCGGCATAGATTTCTGATGTCAGATGGTTTGTCAGAAGAAAATAGAGCACGCTCTAATTGAAATTTTGTCAGATGTTTGCGTCTGACTTTTACAGAAGCAAAGTTAAAAAGGTAACACACGACATGTATGTGTTTTGCAGTGGGAAAATTGACACGTCAGATGACAAAAACATGTCGTCTATATGCTCCTTAAGCGAACGAAGTCTTTGTTCAAAATCGATGAACAGGCCACAACTTTTTTGAAGTTGAGCTGTGCCGAATCATAATAATTACCCTTCAGCTTGATGATTCTGTTTTCTAATTTCATTGATGAATTTGTAATACAGTCAAAGCCCGGTTTACCGAATGATATAATGTTCAGACCTTTCGTTATACCGAGATATTCGTTATATCGACCAGTAAATTTTTCCTTAAAATTTTATAAAAAACGGTTTTTGTAGATATATCCCATACTTTTGGGATATTACTGAAAGATTTACACCTTTCTTACACTCTTCAAAAATCTTTAGTTTTTAATCAAAAGAGATTATTTTTCGATTTGACATCTCGTTTTCACAATGAACCAAACAAAACTACTGAAACTTCAACGAAAAAAGCAACGCATCACACGTGTTCTTCAAATACAAAGCAAAGAAGCCAAAAACACACACAAAAATTTAACGGTTCTATTAAGATTTTTTTATTTTGCTTTGTCATTCGTTAAATCGGGATTATTATTTTTTTGCCATTCGCTATATAAGGTAGTTAATTTAAAAATTTAGCCATTCGTTATATCGGATATTCGTTAAACTGCGTATTCGTTATACCGGGCTTTGACTGTAATTTGATTATTATTTTATTAATATTGCTGCTTCACCATGTGCTCTATCTATTTTTATTAAAAAAATTTATCTGTTTGTGAAATGAGTCTCTATTACAAGGAGAATATAAATAAAATTATTTTTATGAAAAAAATTTTATTCTATGGCTGAAAATCCCATTGGCGTTTATTATTGCTATTTAAAGATTTAGCTGCATAATTTTGTTATTTAAACAGACATCATGTTAATGGACTTATTATATCTCCAAAACTAAAAGAGATACAAAAAACTTTTATACTTATCGTTGTTCTTTAGAAAAATAAGCGCACAGGTGTCTGGTATTTTTTTGTCCCTAAAACGGTTAAACCCTGAATTTTGGTACTTTTTTTGTCACCCAATCTATCTTTTGAACCAATAAGCCTAGAAATGAAGTTTATACCATATTCTCAAAACTTATCAAAAAAATACGCATATAAATTTGGTACTTTTTTGAGGTTTGAGGTGTGAAAATCGTAACTATTTTTGGTTCTTTTTAAAAAACATTTTTCTCCATTCATTGGCATATTTATACTAAATTATAGGCCCCCACTACAATACTGCAATTTTTGATACTTTAATGGGTGGAAGAAATAGTACCCAAATGGGAAATAAGGGAAACTTAATATCTTTCTTCAGCTTTTTGGTTCTACAACTGTTTTTATTTTGATCATCGTTAATATTGGCCCTTAAAGCATAAATTCAACATGCAATGTCCTGAGTGGATACGAATCTACGAGGGAACTCTTTGGTACTTTTTTGTATATTAACTGGTACTTTTTGAATTTCCGGAATTTAAACAAGTTAAAACCTAGAAAAACAAATTTTGACATACAGATATGTCCACGAAATGCTAATTATATAATAAAATCAATAAAAACGATTCAGTCTTAAGGGTGTCCCAAAATTAACACAAGATTTTAGTTTGTTGCGATTTGTGGAGTAAAGTGTAGTAAAAATTGAGCGCTACACGATAGGAATATGTGTCTTCAATATCTAAAAAAAAATTAGAGCCTGCAGTTTGAAAATTTCAAAAATGTTATCGGAATAGTGTTTTAACTTCAACTGGAGACGCTAAATACACTGGTCGTCAAAAAACAAGACTTAACTTATTCGCTTAGCAGTTTTATTTGTTTAATATATTTAGTTTTTCTAAAATCTTTGGATGAAGTTTCCTGACGATCTTGGCTAAGCAACCAGTGAAATTCGCATAGGAATAGCTTATCCCATCAACTTCAACTTTCAGTTTGTCAATAGCATGAAATGGGAATTTAGCACATTATAACGTAACAAAATTGTCAATATCGAAGCAGATCCTTTCGACCATATTTTGTATGAAATTTTCGAACTGCAGCAGCCGAACTTCCATTATTTTTAAAATATGGTTCAAAGTCTTGACAAAAAGTACGAAAAATAGAAGTAAGCAAAAACATGTAAATAACATTTAAGAAGATCCACTGATACCATTGGGTCAAGATTGATGTATGACTATAGACTGGCAAGCGCCGCAGTGGTGCAAACGGTAGAACGGCAAAGAGTTCTGATGATGAGAAAGAATGTGGTTGTTTTCGAAACTAGTAACTTCGACCCGAGTTCAGTTAAGAATAAAATGATCAAAAATTTGTAATTCATTTCATGTTGTAAATTCCTTCTTTTACGAAAAATAATTTAATGAAAATTAAATTAAATGAACTTAAGCATTATTAAAATATGTATCAAAAACTTCAATAAAAACCCCACAGTTCAATGAAAAATCAAATCGATATACATATTTATATACATAATTTAAAAAAAAAAAAAAAAAAATTAAACAAAAATTTCGAGTGTTTTTATCAAGAATAAAAACTGGGAATTAAGCACGAATAACAAAATCTTTTGAAATTAAAATTTTGTATTCCCAAAAATTGAAATTACTTTTTGATAAAAATGTGTATATTTATTTACTGGTAACTTAATAAATATAAGAAAATTCACTATGACAGCAACTTAAGATATCTATCATAATATTTATACGATGCATTTGTACTTTCAAAAAAACTTAAGAGAGAACTATTTGTACACACGTCTAAAAGACTTACGCCATTTGAAATGAACTTTATATGTCATGTTCCTAAAACAATTTTTGCAAGTATCTAAATAAGTTTTGCAACCGCAACGTGTCCATCGTACACTGGGAATTACAGCTACAAACTTGTGATCTCATATGTGTTTCCTTTTCATTTTTTCGGTTGTCTGACCACATGCCACAAGAAATTGAATGTTAAAGAGAAATTGAATTGAATGTTAGCAAAAATCTTTTTGTGCACCTACTTAGCGTTGAAAAGCGCCTTAGTGCAGTTAATCAGCACAGAGGATACAATTGAGCAAATAAAAGGCGACTGTTAGTTTCCACGATTGTCAAAATCATGAAATAAATTCTAAATATTGACCTTAAAAATGTAACATTCTTAATAAAGTTTTGTTGTTATTGAATAAAAAACGTAGGTACCTATATAAATATTTTTCAGGCGAATTATAAGACTTTTGACTTTTAAGAAATAAAAATATAGAGTTTTAAAGAAAAATAAAAAATATTTGCAATATGTATTTTTAAACTCTGAAAATATTGTTTACAAATAACCTTAATGATAATGAATAATTTTCTTTAAAATAATTAACACAAGATAGACTTTTGTTTTTTTTAAATGCTCTCTCAAAGAGCTTTTTTGTCATAGGTTTTCAAAAAAAACAAACTTTCTAAAAAAGATTTATGCTAATTTATAAAAAAGTTTCTTTTAAAAGGATTAAATAACAACTTTAAGACGCTCTGTAATAAAATTTCTGCTTTCAATATCGTTAAAATACTATTTTCTAGTATGTTTGCCTTTAAATGAAAATCTTTTTTATCAGGGGTTTAAAAACTGCAGTCGAAACCAAAAACTGTTAAACAAAAAACGAAAAAGTGTGTACAACGTTTCGATTTTTGAGTTGGTTTGACAGCGACTATTTAGATATATTATTTATATATATTAGTGAATCAGAAGTGAAATCAATAGTTTTTTTTTTGCCAATGGCGAATGAAGATAGAGTTTTTCAGCTTTGACTTCAGTTTTTTAAACGCTGTTATGTTTCTTCTTCTTATGTTTCAAATTGCCTTATGCAGCCACAGCTTAACTGATACATATTTTTCCCGCAATACGTGTTTTCCTATGAAAATTTTAATGTAAGTATGTAAATCAGTTTTACAATTAAAGTGCACTTTATTATATAAAAGCTTTTTTTATTATTCAGAGCTATCCTGAATAGAACAGTATTTTAACTCGAAATTGAGCATTAAACCATGTAGTTCTAAAGGAAAAATGAACACCTTTTGTGGGAAATTTTATTCACGATAGGTTTGATTATCTTTTTCAATTAAAGCTTTAAAACCCATTTTACAAGAAGGTTTTTTTTACTTTATTTCAAGGACCCTAAATAATTTTTTTTTTTTTTTTTTTTTTTAATTTATTTTTATTATTTAATCTTTATTATCGAAATTTACAATATGTATTAAAATCTTAATTCTACTTGTTGTTTATTAGTTGTTACCAGTGTAACCACTAACTGCTGTATTCAAATTTTAAAAATGTCTTCCAGTTAGGCTCAAAGTATCGGTTCTGTTTAGCCTCTGGTGACCTTCGAACTGAAGCAGACCCCGAGCGAGGTAGTTAGGGTGGGCCATTAGTTTATCAATGTAACTTATTGAATATTTTTTAATTTCCTCCTGGATAGTGGGGACGTTGGGATCTCTGTGGATAATATCATTACGTATATACCATGGGGCGCAGACAATTTGTCGTAATATTCTAGACTGTCTTCTTTGAAGCTTTTGGATGTTAGATGCGCATGCAGTACCCTAAATAATAATTATGTTTATTTTTCAGGTACCAACAAATTTACCACTTTTAAGAAATATTCTATAAAAATTGCTTTCAATTATTATGTATAATAAATATTTGTACATATTAAATACATATTAAAATGAGTTATAACAGTTATGTTATTCTTTATTCATAACTATTAAATATAATTAGTAATATATCTATCGAATAGTAATAGTTATGTTTGAGAAATACTTTTATTTGATACGCATAAAAGTTATCTTCAATTTTTAAAAATAAAATTTGGAAATAATAATTATTCTTAATAAATAAAATATAAATTTATTCTTAATAATTATGCGCAATTTTGATCGAATAAAAGTTATAACTATTAAGTCCTTGCTTTATTTAAAGAAAAAATAGTTTTTCTTATTATTTTATAACAATTAAAATTTTCTTTGTCGTATCTCAGTCATTTATGGACCATCTGGGCTGGGTTTTAACATAAAAATTAAGCGGATCATATGTGCATGAAATATGCAACAGCCTAGTTCCCTTCATTTCTAGGGTCTTCGGAAAACCCATTTCAACATACAGACAGACAGATGGACATAGTAAAATCTAAAATCAAAATTTTAAAAATTACAAACGGAATGACAAACGTATAAGTTATATCCTTCCTTTCCACCTGGGGTGGAGGGTAAAAAAATTTCAAAATGAATTGAACTAATTCGTGCATCGTGTTTTATTAAAAAAGTATTTTCTTTAAAAAACTTTTATTTGAGTTGGGGAGCTTTATATTAAAGCGAGTGTGATCGTAAGTCAAAATCCGCTCACGCTCTAAGCTCTTACTCTTACATCAAAAGCATATGGGAGTTCTAACTTAAATAAAGCTAACAGTTTTTATGCTTCAATTTTCCTCGAGCTAAGTAAGTACATTTGATTTTGGTCCAAGTGTTATGAGAAAAGGTGATTTTAGTTTAGTAAATATTTACTCTGTTAAAAACAATTTTAGCTCTACCACAAGAAGTCAATGGAAGTTTCATTTAATCTTTTCTGACAATTTTGTATGTGCATATCGCACACTAACAGGCACAACTCAGAATGTTTAGGAGAGCCAGAAAACTGGCTTTAAAACCATTTTTGCAATTTTAAATCAAATTGAGTTGGACAAATGTTTTTCATCGTCGGTAAAGGTTTCATTAGTGAACTGGTTTATGACAAAAAAAAAACAATTTTGATAAATTTTGAGTTGTGCCTATTTATGATTTAGTGTGCGATATATTCTATATTGTTTTGCAAATACTTGTGCACTAGTATTTACTCAACATGTACATGTACATAAAATAGTTTTTTAGTTTGATATGCAATTTAAAATTTGTCGAAAAAAGTAAGTAAGTAAGTAAAAACACTGATTGCAACAGGAAGCCACCCTAATGCTGGGTACACACTATGCAACGCATTTACGCAATCTAGTGAATTAAATTCATTTTCATTCATTCTAGATTACATCAACATCAAAACGCTTTGATATTTTGAGGTTGCATTGAAACAGATTGCATGTAAGTTGCACTGTGTGTACCCAGCATCATTTGGTAATGATTATGCTACCAATACTTGAGTTGTTGCTGCAAAATCAATAGTTCAAGTATCGTTTAATCGCATCGGGAATAAAGTGTAAATTTTGGAAATTTATGTTATGAAAATTTGATTTACAGTTTTTTTTATATGTATATTCAGCTACCTTTTCCTGATGACGTGGGCAAAACGCACTAGTTTAACTAACCGCTCATCATCAAAAATTAAAACAAATATTTTTATAAAAAATAATAGACCTCAAGCTTTATAAATACAAATTATAAATCGTAAAATTAATTTATGTTAATATGAATTCTTAACAATAATATCAACTAAAAACTCACCTAAAACACAAAAAATCAGCTTCTACAAAATATCATGACAAAATGGATTTGTTGCATTAATTGATAACACTGATTTTTTTTATTTCCTTACACCCTTTATTTGTCACACCACTTGCTTAAATTTTTCTTCTTTGACTAAATAAACACGAACCAAAAAGACCACCAACATATCACACATACATAAGTACATACTGACTAAATCACAAAAACAAATTAACTGCCGGCACTCACATGGTAAAGTTTTAAAACAACAACAATAACGAATGGTGCTCCAATAAACAAGTGAGAAAGACAACTAAATTAAATGATTTTTTTGCACTGATTTTATTTTTATTATTTTTATATTTCTTGTAAAATAAACTCTTCTATAATATAAATAAAACATTAAATTAGGTTTTTATAAAACATTTTCACAATATTGGGAACTTTTAACTGGTAAAATTTTAATTTAATTAAAATAAAATATTAAGCGCTCTTGCGTTTGACTTAACGAACTACTAACTAAAAGAAATCATGTCAAGAGTGCAAGGGGCAAATGCAAATCAATGATGCCACAGCTTTCAATGTTATGCACTTAATGCCCTGTTGAGAATTTGGAAGTTAATTTAAGAATTAAAGAATTTAAATACATATGAAGTTATTTATGTAGAGAATCTTTTTGGAAAAATTTTTCAAAATATGGATTTATTTTTTAAAATTTATAAAACGAATTTGTAATAAATCTATAATATTTTGTATGAATAAGATGGTAGTTATTTAAAAACTTGAATATTTTGCTAATTTGTAAATAACCCATTATTAACAATTTATTTAAATTTATTCTTTAACAACACTGCCGTAAAACATTACGACCATTTTTTTTTTGTATCTAACTATTGCCTTTGAAATTTTAAATAGTAAAGTACTTTTGAATAACTAGTTTAAGACAATAAAAATTGCATATTCTTTTTATAAATATGGTTACTTCTTATAATTTTAGTCAAGTTGATCAAATACAAAGTATCAAAAGATTAAGATTGTATCTTTTCAAACTATTTGATTTTAAAAAGTATAGCAGCACTTCTCTAATGTAATTGCCTTCATTTAAAATATTTTTTTCTGTATCCGTTTTAGCATTTTTAGTTTACCAAAAAATACATTATACATTATTGTCGGTACAAATATTAAACTTTATTAAAGGTGGGCTAAAAAGCAGTTTTGCTGGAATGCAAATTTAATTTACACAGAAATTGTTTGTATCACACACACAAAACAAATTTTGAGTTTGACAAAAATTAATCGATCCCTAACCGCGAAAATAACGTAAGCACAAAATTTTACAGGAAAGAGTTTTTTTTATTTCATATAAATTTTTTATGAAATTTGTCGCTTACGATAAAATTGTTCTTGTTATAAAATCGTAATATAGCGTCTTCACCTGACAATTTTTTGTCATACCAAACGTCAAACTTCGTATTAAAAAAACGCTGACAAAAATTTTCGAGTTTTTTTTTTATATAGACTTTGACGTTTGGTAGGACAAAAAATTGTCAGGTGAAGACGCTATGTAACGGTACCATATATGACCAAGACATTTTAGGAGATGATGCAAGTGTTGCCAATAAAGTCAATTATTAAAAAAAAAAAACGAAAATGGAAAAGGATGTCGCTTACATTATTTTTGCGGCTAGGGCTCGATATATAGGGTGGTGTAGATTAAACAATATTGTTTAAATTGATGATAACTGGCTTATTTATGCAATTATTATTAATATTTCTTTTCTTTAATACTGTTACGGAATTTTCTTAATTAGTTTTAAAAATTATATCCTGTTTTTCTGCCTCAAATATATGTATTCTTTTTTGGAAATACTTTTCACAGGTTTTCTTTAAACTTTGGGTGTAATGGCCATTAGTATGTCCTTTGTTTACTTAAATATACGTAGTAAAATTTAAGTAACAAAGAAGAAAATTGTACATGATACTTAAATAAAAAGTTCACGAAGAACATAGGGCGTCAAATGTTAGCATATGCACACTCTTATTTACATATAACCCCAAAAATATTAATTAAATAAGTCATTTCGGTTTTTAAGTCGAGATATTTAAGGGTTTGCGTTTTAACACGTTTAAAAATATGGATGCTAACTTTCGAGAAGATTCACTTGTATTTGATACATCATGATAATGATATTTTTCTCAGTATTATTATAATTATTATTTATTATTATTATTTATTATTATTATTTATTATTAACTCGATTTTTTTTGAAAAAGTGACTAATGCCACTTTCAAAATAAACGGCTCATATAACCAAGTACCAGCACGATTTTTTTTTTTACCTGTTATAAATGTTTCTTTAAGTAAAATTTGAGTTTCAAAATTAAAAAGTTTTCAAGATCAGGGCTAAATAGTAATATGCACTCTTAAAAATTGTTTAAAATGATAAATCCAACTTGAAAACCATTACCATAGTATAGTACTTGTATATAATCCAAATTTCCAATATTCTTAATCAGGCTTAAGTTCATGAAATTTAATTTTCATTAAATTATTTTTATGAAGAAAGGAATTTCACAACATGAAAATTAATTAAAATTGTTATCGATAATCATTCATTCTTGACTGACCTGAGATTCGAACCCAGGCGGCTGGTTACCCTGACATGTTTCGATTGCTACCACTCGATCTCCTCAGAGGGATTTGCCGTCTTACACTCGAGGCCATCGGCGACTGCTGACGTCAATAGTCAAACATCAATTCCTAAACCAAATTGTATTTTAACCTTTGGTATATCGAAATTTGCTTTTTTGATTTTTAATTGATTTTACATGCTTTTCCTTTACCTCTGTTTTTTCGTACTTTTTGTCAAGAATTCTTCTTGAAGTCCAAAGTACATTTTTGTAGTTTGTTGTATATATATAACAACTTACTTATGAAGGTTTTATAACATAAAGAATACTTTAGAAAAACTTATTTCTATACATACTTATACATATATGTATATATATTCATGAACTTTAAGTGCATATATGGGCAAATCCTGCGTGACGAACACTTCATTCGCACGCGTTTACTGATTGAAATACAAAAATTTTTGGTCTTTCAGAAAAGATAGCTTCAACTTATATATAGTTTTTAGTGACATTAATATGTACTTACGAATGGCATATATCAAAATTTCTTAGCAAGTATTTGTTGCGAAATAATTGATCATAAATGTTTTGTGACGCACGCTACTAAAAGTGGAAGTAACTTCAAAGGTTGAAGTGCGTTTTCCTAATTTTTAGCGAATTTGGCATGATAAGGTATACAAAATCTAATTCCTAAAAGAAAGATGACCATAAGAGAATTCCAAACGCACTTTTTCGCAGCCAAAAAATTTTGTATTTTTTTGTCAAAAGCCTTGAACCCTTTGTGACGCACGCTACAGTTTTTCCAGTAGTATTTTATTATTATATTTTATTTATTTTAACAAAACAAATTATATTTTTATGAATTGCATTTCTTAAACTAATTTCTTAACTAATGAATATCAACTTTTTTTTAACGAAATTTATATTTTGATAAGCCTGCTGTAAGTGTTATTTTAAGAACAAAAATCTTATAAAATAATGCTAAATTCACGTATAACATTAAGAAATCAGCAGTGGGGTAGGATTTGGTAAAATTATTGCATTAATGATCATTGAAAAACATATTTTTTAATAAAGAAATGAAATTATACATCTAGTCTCATATTCCATTAAAAAAAAATTAATTTGAAAAATTTTTGGTTGGTGGACTGTTTCTGGGATTTGCCCATATGTATAATGTCAGAATGAATCAGTCCAAATATATAAAAAGTCTTAGTACAGGTTTAATTTGGAATTTTTCTTTTTAAGAATCCGATATTTTACAATTTTTTCCACACTTTGAAGTTATTAGAATGTTATATAACAAAAAATAGTAGATCCAATAATAAATGCGGATTTTGAAATTATGCAAAAATTAAAATAAAATTTATATATTTTTGCTTTTGCTTTATTTATAAAAAAGATATAAACAAACGTAACTTATTGCCTTTATGTTTTTTTAACTAAAAAATAATCAATTTTTTAATGTAAGCAATTACTTTCCTTTGCGGAAAATTATGTAAGTTAAAACTTTTTTCCGGGGAAATAAAATATTTTAGTATTCCGTATTAAAAAAACTCATCCCCATATAAGTACACAAATAAAAAGATCTGGCAGCGCCATTTTTCAGTTTTAAACTTCTCTCCACTGTTGCCAGCTTTTGATTAGGAATAAAAATAAATAAAAGTCGCCAATAATTTCAGAATAACTCTAAAACTGTTGACATTAAAAATGTTATATTAGTGACTTAAAGGAAATATTCTTTATCATCATTAATTTATATATGCTCTGTTCAAAATCGTTTGAAAAATAGTTTTTAATCTATGATGAAATGTATAAGCATAACTAGCCTATATAAAAAAGTAAACGCGATAGAAAAAAACAACTCTAAACGAATTAAATTTGAAATAAAAACTTTATACTCCATAAATTTTTATTTAAAGCGATTTTGCTGCAGACCTGTATTATCAACTTTAAAAAAAAAATCTATAATCAAAGCTTAAGTAAAAATATGTTATCCACAGTAAATCAATGTTTATATTAAAATACTTAAGCAACTGAAAATGAAAAGTCATTTCTATTAATATATTAATTTTCTTACATACGATTGCTACACCAAACAACAAACTGTAATTCGAAAATGCCAAGAAAAACTTTTTGGATGCTTTATTGAATAATATTGATAGTGTAAAGAATCTTTTCTAATTATTTGTACGCATTTTTCAACACGAATTAAAATTTTTTTGTATATAAAAAAATTTGTTGGCTCTTTAGATCGCTTTAAGCACTTGTTGTATCTATACAACAACACTTTTTAGAGCAAATTTCTTATTTTTAACGATAAATTTTTGCAAAACTATTACAATTAAAATATTTTCATTTACATGCAAATAATTAGCATTTTAGCAATATACCTATATCTGTGGCATTTTGACAAAACATCTTAAGTCAAATTTAAAGCTGAAAAAAATTTTATTAATTATACAAATTTTCATTAAAAAAACATTTTTGGTTACGTTTTTAAAATTTTGTATTATAAAAGAAATTTTTCTTTAATTTTGGTTTATTTTTTTATGTGCGAAAAATACTTATTTCATCGAGTTTTTTTTTAAACTTTTTGCTATCTTATCTCGACCGCATGCGCAGATGTTATGACAGATACTATATGATTTTAAGGTGTAAACGAATTTATTGGGATTTGACAATTGTAATATTATTTGCCTTTTTACCTCTTTACTGACATTTACTGAATAATTATTCTATTGATCTGTGCGATTATTGCTAAATTAATTTAAAAATTTCAATAAAAAACAATTTAAAGTGAACCATTTACAAAATATAACTTTAAATTTTTGGTTAATGGTTTTTGGGATTTTCTGTATAGATATATTTTAGCATATTTTTTTGTATTTTTTTTTTTTTTTTTTTTTTTGCTAAAAGCTTTTGTGCTTGCATATTTTGAAATTTTTGCGCATATCGAAACTTTTCCTAATCATACCTAGGTACTTTTATATGCGTAATACACATTGCGTATACCTACTCTGTGTGTTTTAAAATATTTATTAACAAATACTTTAAGTTATTGCATATAATTTTCAGGATTTTCAAAATAATAAAAAATATTTTCAATTTACATACATATAATGTTTGCAAAATAAATTATTGACGAAAATTAAAAAAAAAAAAAACATTTTATGAAGCTATAAGCAATTCCAAATATTTTTTAATAATAAAGTAGCTCAGTTATACCTATCTAAATTTTATAACTGAAAACTGATTACATACTAAGAAAAAAAAAAAAAAAAAACATTACAACACCGGAAATTCACAAATATAATTCAATTAGAACTGAATTGGCAACGGGGCAACTCTTTTTCTCTTCTGGTACTTATTTCTCATTTATTCTTTAGTTGACGGTTCGGGCTTTAACATGCGTAAACGGTTTAACTAGTGCTCGTCTTTAAATTAAAAATTAATCGGTTAAAAGTGCACGGAATAAAATGAATTTGTTATAAAACTGTTAATAAATGTGTTTTTTAAAAAAACCCAATGTTATTATTGCAAATTTCTTTTGATTGCAAAAAGTGTTATATATTGTCGTTTTCCTTTGCAAATATATGTATTCGTGGTTGTTCGTACACATTTCGTTATGAGGAGAATCGTTTGTTGTTGTAATCTTATCGAAGGTTCTTATTCACTATTGCCAATTTAGCTATTTTCTCGTCAAATCTATCGGTTTTTGACGGGAAGCCTTCAAAAAATATGGCAACAAAGCTTTTTTCCTGTTTATTCTTTGGTTAATTGTGCGTTCGTGTATAAATTTAAAATAATTGGCAAAAAGTGCAAAAATGTACTCATCTATATTATCAAACATTTGCTGCAGAATCTTTCTTCAATTTTGTTTTGAAAATGTATTTGTTGCCATTCAATAAAACTTTTGTTCTGCCACATTAAAGTATTTGTTTGCCTTCTCCCCGTTTTTCTTCTTCCATTAATTTAAAGTTTAATTTTTTTGTGAGTTTAAATTTTAAACTCACAAAAAGTGCTTGAACACGAAACGAAGTACACTCTTCTTTATTCGTATTCCCCTTTCACAATCAAACTCAAATGTTTCCCAGCAAATGTTTCATAAATGTGAACTAATAAAAACCGAATGGGTTTGGTTTTAACTAAGTTTATAAAAAATAATCTTTGATGTTGATTTCGTCGTGTTCGCTAAAGTGTCGTGAAACAAGTGTCGGTTTGTTGTTTCGTATGGTTTTTTTAAATTTAAGATTTAGTTTTGTAGGTATAGAGTTTGCAAGTGTTATTGTTTCTAAAATGTTTTTCTTTAACAAAGAGTTCTTTTAATATCCTCTCTTATGCAATTGGGGTAATTAGGAAATAGAATAAACAGTATTTGCTAAAGAAATCAAGGAACTGGTGAAGTTGGTGTCCATAATACGGGTAAGTCAATATTTTTATTTATTATTAAATAATTTTTTACAGCTAAAACATTTTAGTGCAAAATTAATAAATCTTAGATATAAAAACAAATTAAGTTATCAATATATGGATAAATATTGTTAACTACATACCTACATAATATCGATTTTTAAAATGAGCATAGGTTGTTTATCTAAAAAATCAATAACACAGGTCTGCAAAAATTGGAAAAAGTCGAAACCCTGGGACTAACGTATACTTTTTTAAATGCTTGAGCTGCAATGAAAAGTAATCCGTATTCGGAATTTTTATTTGCCTAAAGTTTAAAAAACCCTGTTATACGCCACATTAAGGGGCTATTACGGAGCGAAAAAATCTTTATTTGTAAGCCTGAAATGCGATTCTGAAATAAATTTTAGCAAGCAAATTAACGAATTTGCCATTTTTTAACAGTCTTAATATCGCTTTAACCCTTTCATGCACTTGTTTTATGTGTACAACATCAGATTTTAGAGCAAATTTTTCATTTCTAACGTTACATTTTTGCAAAGCATAGGAAATTTAAAACAGTAATTTTCAACGTAAAATACAGTTCGTTTGATAATAAAATTACACTCATTTTATAAAATGTATTCTTCCCGTCCGAAGATAAAACTCGTTTTATGTAAATTGACATCCAAAGCTTGCCGCTGGTCAGATAGATCATAACAATTTATAAAGCAGTTTAACCTTGTCAGCTTGCATTGCAATTGAATAAATCGTTACTAAGAAAAAAAAAAAACAAATAAAATAAATCGAACGAATTGAGTTTAATTTTAGACGGAAACATTAAACTCCTCAAAAGAATTTTATCTTATGACGGGTTAATGAAAACGCTACAATAAATTTTATTTTAAACAGAAAAAACTAATACTCCTCACACAGAAAAAATTAAAAATGTTCTCTAATTAAGCAATTCATAGAATCAAGCAAACAAATTGTTGATTTTGCACCTATAACCAAAATGATTATGTAGATTACTAAAAACTAAAAATTTTTAATTGTGAATATTTTTTTTTATTTTCCAATAAATGATATTTTGAATTAAAAAAAACGATCATAAAACTTTGCCGTTTCAAACAATGTGTTAATTGATTTAATTAAATATAGCTCAGGTTTGCCAATTCCCAACAAAAATTCTACAAGTTTTATTTTTATTTATTTTTTATTTTATTTATTTATGTATTTATATTCCTATACAACAGGACTTAAAGTCTTATAGTTATAGTACAGGATAAACAATTCGTAGCAATTTGTTGTGTGTCACACAATAATAGATTTTAACAATAAACATTAAAATAAAAGAAATTAATACATTAAAGCAATTTTTAAAGGGCACTGATCAAACAATTTTAAACATAAAGACATTCAAAAGCGTTTTTAAATACAAAAGATAACACATTTTCAAGTACGGAAATAAAAATTAAAAATACATTTTCTAAACTGCGTTGCATTTCTAGTAAATTGAACAGTTGCTGGTAGAGTAATCCAAAGACGAATATTGTGAACGAAAAACTGCCATTCAGATACTAACTTCTTTAATCTTATCGGGATCAGATTGTTATTTTTTCTTGGCTGCGTAAAAGTAAAACGTTCAAATAGTTACGTCGGCTCGCCAGTTTAAATAACTTTATGCAAAAGAGTTAGGCATCGAGTATTTAACATGTCAGAAAAGCGCACTCCATAAAGTTTACTTTCATAGGGTGTAACATGAGAGAAACGTCGTAAGTTGAAGACATATCTCAGAATGGCATTATATGTAGTTGTAAGTTTCCTGGTGCTTTTTTGGTTAAATTATTTTATTTTAAACCAAGAAAATATATTAAGATTTTTTTTGTTAGTAAATAAATATTTTAATTAAAAATTTATTTCAAAACAACTGAAATGTTAATAAAATAAAAATTAGATATATTTTTAATTTTCTTTCAATAAAAAAAAAATAATTGATTCAAGTATTACATTTATTAAACTTAAATACTTTTTAAAAAATTTCTTTTAATTAATAAAAATGAACTACATTTTTTCTGTGCAAATAAGATTCATATAAGTCGGAAAAAAATAAAACTCCTTACAAGTGATTTTATGCCGGAAAATAAAATTTGCATTTAATCGCAAATAATTTGCATTTTAAAAATATATTTTATGACAGATATATGATTATAAGGTATTAACGAACTTATTGGAATTTGACAATTGAAATATTTTGCCTCATTACTTACATAAAGAGAATTATAATTCTGTGCAATTATTGCTTAATTAATTTAAAAATTTTAATAAAAATAATTTTTACCATTTCAGTATAGGTATATTTTTGAGCATATTTTTTGAATTTTTTATGCATATCAAATCTTTTCCTAATCAAAAGTATGTTCGTATACTCTGTATGTATTTTTAAAATTTAAAAATATTTATTAACAAATATCTTAGTTCATACCTTCATACACAAAATTTTTAAGAAATGGCTTTCTACGAATAATTTTTTTTAACGTAGAATTAGATTTTTTAAGTTATCAAAACGTAATAATAAAAAAAATATTTTTAATACCTATACTACATATGAAATGTTTGCAAAACAATTAAGATACCTACATAGGACTAAAAAAACACTTTATGAAGCCATAAGCAATTTAAAATATTTTTTATGAATAAAGCAGCTATTAATTATCTCAATGTTTAAAATGAAAATTCATAACTTAAATTCAAAATTTTAAATAAAAAAATAACAGCTCCGGAAATTCACAAATAAAATTCAAACACTTCCTTTTCCTATTTTAAATGCACAATCCCTTCAATTAGAACTGAGTTGTTAACAAGGGCAACTCTTTTTCTCCTCTGGTACTTTTTTCCCATTTATTCTTTAGTTGGCGGTTCGGTCTTTAACATGCGTAAACGTTTTAACTAGTGCTCGTCTTTAAATTAAAAATTAATCGGCTAAAAGTGCACGAAATAAAATGAATTTGTTATAAAACTGTTAATAAATGTGTTTTTAATAATAATCCAAAGCTAATATTGTAAATTTCTTAGGCAACAAATAAATTTTGATTGCAAAAAGTTTAATATATGTATGTATGTATTGTCATTTGTCTTTGCAAACATTCGTGTTTGATTGTATATAAACGTACGTTTATATTTCGTTATGAGGAGAAGCAGTTGTTGTTGTAATCTGTTCGCATGTTTTTATAACATTGTAGTTGTTGGTGGAAATGAGTTAACAAAAACTTTAGTGATTTGTTTGAAAGAGTGAGTGCAATAACGTTTTTATATATTTATTACCGATAGGGGAAATATTTGTGAGTACAGGAGAAGAGTGTAATAAATATTCTTAATAAATTTTATTTGGCTGAACAAAAAGGGGAAATGCCCAATAAGTTAAAAATTTTGCTAACCAAATGGTAAGATTTTGATGTAAATTTCAATACATTCATATTTTTTTATATAAAAAACTAATTTTCATTTGTGTAATTTTACAATTAAAAAAATATTTCTATTTAAGGACTAGAAATAAGCTTCGCTCACAGTGATAGCAACAATTTCGTTCTTATTTCTTCGCAAAAGTACTAAATTAGTTTTTTTCAGTTGTTAAATTATTTTCTTACACTTATTATTCCTCATTTTCTGAAAGAAAAGCAGGAGACGAAAAAACATTCGGCAATCCCCTTCCAAATTACGCCATCCAACCAGGGTTGTCAGATGTGGCGATTTCTCGCCAAATGTGGCGATTTTCAAACTTGTTTGGCGACCTAATTTTTGATTTGGCGACATGGCGATTTTTTGGCGATTTATAAAATAGTTAAAATCGCCAACTGGCTATTTTTGATGAGCTATGAATTTGTTTTGAAATTTGTTAAATTCAATACTTAGAAATAATATTATTTTAATTCTGGTATTTTTATGAATGAAATTTCAGGCAAATCATATGTATGATCGTTATTTGAAGGTATGTTCAAATGGCTGATGAAGTTAATGAAAATCTTTTAGAAAAGTGTTTTTCATATTAAAAATTGCTCTTGTAAAAATCCATAAATAGAATTCCTTAACACATTAATATGTTTTAAGTCTATAAACATTTTCACATTATGTATGTGTGTGGCAATTTATTATCACAGATTAAATACATACGTTGTTGTTAGTGATATTTTAAAGATTTTTATGAATGCTATCATACCTTTGCACGTTTTGAAACACAATGGAAAAAATTAGCGTTGGTTAATTGGAAAAACAACTAAATAAGTTAAGGCCAACATTTTAAAGCTACAAGGATACGGCAGGTACGTACAATTTTAAGGACTCTACTTTGGCTGTCCTTTATATGCGGTAATTACAGCTAGTAATGCCTGTGTTGAAACTATGAACTCCACTAACACTCGCCTTCGAATTAGAATTCAATACAAACTTCTAGACGCGTTATTAGGAGTTACAAGTTATATGAATGGGAATAGTACATGTTGCGCTTCTATTGTACTTTCGTTGAATAAATAAATTACACTCATAATGTTTTCCAAATAAGAAGACAAAAAACTGCAACTATTATATATAGTGCATTTCTAATATTTGTTTAGTGCTAGCCGCAAAAATTCTTTTTCTGTTAAGTAGACTACTATAAATTATTTTATAGTAAACATCGTACCTTTTTTGTGTTCACCAACTATTTTTATTTCGCTCTAAATAAAAATCAAACAAAATATATATTATGGCGACTTTTTTTTAGTTTTTGGCGTATTTTATCGATGCGGAACTAATTTATTTTTTAGGAATTATAAAAAATATTTTTAATAATTAAAAAAATATGTATTTTATTGTCAAAAACTTGTAAATAAAGGCTTTGGCGATTTTGGCGATTTTTGACATTGAATTTGGCGAAAAAGGTCAAAATCAATCTGACAACCCTGCATCCAACTAAATAATTAACTGAAGATACGTGGCAACCCTTATAATCTCCAATCATATCCAAACTATTTATTAAGTCAGTAGTACCATGGTGAAATAAACAGGTGGTAGCACTACGCCAGATGACGATTTTTGCTCTTGCATTGTTTGTCTAGGTTTATGTCAAAGTTTTGTTTTTGTTTACAAAAAGTGCACGTTTTTTGCTGTGATTATTGTGTTTTATTAAAGTTTTTGATAATTTTAAATTAAAATAAATAAGATATTGACCATAATTTAATAAAGATTGGCTAAAAACGTATTTATTTCATCACGTTTTTATTTAGTCTGTGTTCATACGGCTCTTGTCTTATTGAGCCAATTTAGACTAGACTAATTGTTCTGGCAGAAAACAACAGTTTGTAGGCGAAAGAGGTGAAGAGAAACGTTTTTGGTTGGCATAATTTTTAATCCAGCTTCAACCCCGCATTAGCAGAACAAAACCAATACATACACACTTATGAAAAAACAGGTTCAGTGTTTTCTTTTTTGCAGAGCGATTTTAAGCGTTAGTTGTTTGCCGTCGTGTAAACATGAATGTAAAAACAGAGGGTGGTTGGTCACGCCAACAAACTTTAAAATTAATAATGGAATTAAAAATTAAAAATAAACAAAAAAAATACTAACACATACAAAGCTGCGTGTACGTATAAAATTTTATCCCAGAATAATTAATCCAGTGTAGTTTGGAAAGAACAAAAGTTAATCCGACTAAAAATTAGTCTAGTCTAAATTGGCTCAATGACATGATTGCTACTTTATAGGCGAGAGGGACGAGGGGAAAAGAAACGAGTACACAGATGCATGTACATACTGTCTTTACGTTTTGCTTTTTCATTCTTTGTTTAATTTTGTTATCGTTTTCAATATCAAAAAAGTACATGTCCACAACATGACATGAATCATTTGAACGCCAATTCATGTTCAAAGAAGAAAAAGGAATAATCTTGTCAATTAGACATGAGCCGTATGAACTCAGACTAAAGGCTCAGTTAGCCGTAGTAACAGTAACGTTGAAAATCAGCTGATTCATTTTGTTGTATGTAAAGCAATTAGAACGATTACAGTTAGCAGTAAGATGTTACGTCTCAATCTGTAAGAAATATATTGGTCTCACTTTTTACGGTAAGGTTACTGTTACTGTTACTCCCGGCTAACTGAGCCTTAACAGTCGTGTTTTAATTATAAATTGATTGGTAAAAATATTCATGAAATAATTTAAATTTCTAATGAAATGGTTTATTAGTGTGAGTTTTATAATATTAAAAAATTTTTTTAGGCAAAAAATTAGAGCAATAACTTGTTAAATAACTGCAAAAATTCTTTAATTTTTATGTGTTCGAATCTCTATGCAAATACCTCCGCGTGTTAACGAAAGATTGTCGTTAGAGAGAGAGTGTTCTTGTTGTTGCAATATTTTCCGTTGTTCGTTTATATTTTTCATGTCGGCTTGTAACCAGCGTTACCGTTGGTGCCACTAAAGGGGCAATTTGCCACTTTTTCGACTGCTTTGATACTATTTGGCCACTTTTACAAAATGCACCCAAATGTGGTACTTTTTGTGATTCTTGCCACTTTTTTGATACTTTTTACGTTAGGAAAAGATACTTTTTTTCTTTCTGTTTTATTATAACTCCCAGCTTTAATATAAGTTAAACTGTTTTAATATATTTATATGTAAGCAAGTTTATATGAAAATTTCTTTCTTGTTATGCGAAGTTAGCTGCAAATCGGTTGAGTAAACTTTCTATTAACCTGTTTTATTTATTATATTATTATTATTATTATTATAAATTGGTCGTGAAGCAGAAACCGAACTGTTGTGTACCGAAAATTTTTCTAAAATTTGTGGAATTGACATTAAAAGTAAAATCCAAGTTTTTCCAAAAAATTGTGTAAAGAATTGACATAAAAAACAAAAAGCTCAATATATTGAAGTATTTAGATTTTAGTATAGTGTCTAATAATTAACTATTTCGAATTAGTTTCAGAGTTTAAAGATATTATATCTGACCCTGATGCATTTATACATGCAGTTAAACTTCTAGAGAGTAAAGTAAATGACACGAACTATGAACACATATTTTAAATTTCGGTACAATTCCAGTTTAGCAACGCAAATAAAAAAAAGTACATAGGGTAATAGAAAATCGAAAACTAAGAAGAAAAAATGAAATGGCGAAATTCTCGGAAACGCATAGTTTCCAAGATATGGACCCCTGAAGTTTTCATATAAATTTGCGATTTCCCTCTACATTTCTGAACGTATATGGCCAATATTGGTATTATTTGAAAGCATTTGAACAGATCTTTCTGGAAATGCAAAATTTATTTAAAACTTTTTAACTCTGTAGCTCCTAATACAGTTTTTACAAAATTTATATCAAAATGTTACGGAAGTGCACTAGGTAATAAAAATATAATCAAATAAACCCCAGCTTCTCTGAATAAAGCTTCTCTGCATAGCCGGCCCTCGGCTGGGCGCAAGGATTTTATCCTCTATGGTATTACAAACACCAGCTTCGCTAAATAAAGCCACTCCGCATAGACGGCCTTCGGCCGGGCGCATGGATTTTCTCCTCTTTGGTATAACAAATACCGGCTTCGCTAAATAAAGCTTCTCCGCATAGCCGGCTCCTTAATCCTTAATGGTAAATCATTTTTAAACAAAATGTTTATATCTAGAAAAATGTATTCAAAAGCTTTTAAATGATACCAATATTGGCTATATACGTTCAAAAATGTAATGGGAAATCGCAAATTTATATGAAAACTTCAGAGGTCCATAACTTGGAAACTATGCGTTTCCGAGAATTTTGTCATTTATTTCTTCTTCTTATTTTTCAATTTTCTATAACCCTATGTACTTTTTTTTTTATTTTGAGCTGCTTTGGTAAAGTGGACTTAAGCCAAAATTTCGAATGCTGAAGATTTTTGGCGTGAAATTGGAACATTAAAAATTGATTTGACGAGTATACCTGTATATATGTATATTCAAGCTTGTACAAATTGATCTCTCAAATTTTTACATTGTCACACAATTGTTCTTCTGCTGAGCGTGTTTTTACTAAGTTAGCTTTAATCAAAAATAAACTAACAAATAGGTTAAAAGTTAAGAACAATTAATTAAAAAAAAAAATTTGTATGAAACTGACCATTAATAAATAACACAGGACGACATTGAAAAATTTGTTTGACCATACCAACTGATTTTTATTTTTTTTTTTTGGAATGCTAAAGACGAACGTGAGCACAGTTTTCTCCCATCACGTCACATTTATCAGATATACCAATTATTGTAATTTCGGAAGATGTAATTAGGTTGACTGTAGAATAAAATTATAAAACTATGGATTTTGTTATTAATTGTGGTACAAATCATCTTCCGGAATTATAGCAATTGGTGTATCTGATAAATGTGACGTGATGGGAGAAAACTGTGCTCATATTCGGCCAAAGCATTCCAAAAAACATAAGAATCTGGTGGAATAAGGAAATAAATTTCTAAAAATTTTTGAGTGCAGGTCTTTAATACAATGTCATTAATAAGTCAAAGAAAATGTATTCAGAAGGAAAAGTACAAGAAATATATTAATAAATGTATATATACAACACATTACATAATTATCTTCTGTTTGCTGCAACAATGTCATAATCCAAGAAACATGTTTGGCAGAAAACAAGTTTAACGTTTTTGAATTACCAAAACATTAAAGTAAATATTTTATAAAAATTACTTCTCGAGAGAAATATTTACCAAATATTTATTTTAGATTTTACAACAAATGAGCCATTTGCAAGTTAGTATGTATGTCTATTGTAATACGATCAATTGTTTTTTAGTGTAAATAATTCCTATACAATGTTTTTTGTTATGTTTTTGTACTATTTAAAATTATAATAAATAGAAAAAACGTAAAAAATACATAATGTGGTGTACCTATTATAAAAGTTGGACTAATTTTTTTTAAATCTTCTTTTTGGTGCCACTTTTTTGTAGATATCCCCTTTTTTTGGTATTTTTTTGAAATATCCGACGGTAACACTGCTTGTAACTAAAAGAAGAAGGGGAAATATTTGAGAGTATAAAACATGTGTAATCAAAATACTCATGAAAGCAGAGTTGGATGGAAAAGACGATAATTAGAGTCTCTTTATTAATGGGTGAGTTTTAATGGAAAGTAGGTAGGGTAAAGCTCGATTCACCCATGCGTTCCGAACAATATTTTTGACCGGACAATAATTTTTCTACAGAGAGTGTTCTGCAGAACGATTCACCCATCTCGGAAAATTTGTCCGGACAAACAAAGCTACCATATGGTTTACAGATGTAAACGATTATACAAAGTGGCAGCACAGTTTGCAAACTATTAGTTTTTTTTATAAAAGTGTGTGGAAATGGAAGAAAGAAGAAAATTAATTTTATTCTTTTTAATTGAATTGCATAAAACTAAGGTATTCATTCGGTTAGCCGTTAATCGGTTAACCGATTAATTTCTATTCGATTAAAATTGGCTTTTTTCGATTAACGATTAAACTGGTTAATTTCAGTCGATTGACCGTTGTAACAAAAATTATAATTTTTTGTAGTATTAAACCATATTTTTTTGTGTTTTAAACAATGGGTCAGTTCCAAAACGTCGGTTACAAAGCAACTCGCTTTTTAAAATACATTCTGCAGTCAGCCATTGACAATTTTACAACGTTATCCGTACAAAAATTCTCCAAAACTGCACCAAAATAGTTGTGTTCAGAATTATTTTTGTATTTTAATTTTTAAAATACAGTACAAAAACAGAAATTAAGGAATTCGGAAACGAGCTTTTTTGCAAAATGTTCGGTGCTGACTTTTGTCAGGATGAGAAGAAACTTACGATAGTAACGCAACAACAGAATTAATCCAAACAATTAGAATTGTTTACAATTTTAAAAAATAAAACAGGATTTAAATGGTATAATGGAAGATTTTATATGCTTAGAGAAATCCAGAAAAAAGACTGAGAATTTAGATATTCTGTATTATGAGTTGCTTTCCAACATCTACGATAAGTAAAAGAAATTTTTCAAAGTCAAAATTTATCACAACTAAAGAAAGGAGTTGCTTAAATCCAATACATTTTAACCAAATTATTTATCTAAAAGATTATTTTATAAGATCTTTGTAAACTATTTAAATTACTAATAACATGATCTCAAAGTTTATTTTTTAAAAAATACATAATCGGCCTTGTTCTGGAAATCGAATCACGTAAAATTGAAAATAAAAAAGTTTTTCATTCTATACTGTATTTAATATTGATAAAATGATTTCTTTTTCATTACCTCATACTTTGAGGACCACATATCTTTACTTTTTAAATCAGGAAAATCTACGTTCATTTAAAAAAAATTTAACTTAAAATCTCCATCGATTTCAATTTGCAGAAAGTGGCCGACTATGTATTAATTAAAAAATATGTATTACAGAGTTATGAATTATTTTTTTTTTGCTCGTTTTAGTTCACGTATTGTTATGTTATTGTTTTTTTTACTACTAAACTGCAAATAATAAATAATTTTACATTTTTATTAATTGAAATTACATAATTTATAAAAAACACTTTATTAATCGGTTAACCGATCAATTACAAAACTAACCGATTATTAACCGATTAAACAAAACCCCCGGTTAATTAATCGAGCGATTAACCGATTAAATCAAAAGCCCGGTTAAATGAATACCCTACATAAAACCCATTTACTATCAAAACAAATTTATCAAAAAAGGTTCAAAGTAAAAAGAGTAGTAGTTAGAAAAATATTACAGAAAAGAGGAAGAAACGGTGTTTTCCACACACTTGTTCCTGAGATGCGCTTTCATGACGTGGAATCGTTTATAAATAATTAACATTCACTTCCTACAATAATTGGTAAACATTATGTTAAAAAATATTAAAATTTAGCATTTAAAATTGACTTACGACCAATTCCAATAGATTTTTCTATTTCCGTCCATATATTTTGTTTTAGTAAGTATTTTTATATGAACGATTTCCCATATCATAAATACATTCTCTTCCTGGATTTTTTATTTCATCAATAAGTTTCAGGGCAATATTTTCTTTAACATCCATTTTTGTTTAATTTTTTTTTTAATTATTCAGCACAAAACGAAAAATTTAATATGTGGCAGCTCAATTCAACTTTTATGTACAAATTGAAAAAAGTGGCATCTCAGTTCATTTTGTTCGGCACAAGAATTCAAATTAAACCAATTCAAGAAAAAACGTTCCGAACAAATTCATTGCTCTCTCTCTCTCAAAAGTAAAACGTCAAACTCAATATAAAAAAAATTTTGTCCGGACAAAAATTTTGTTCGGAACGCATGGGTGAATCGAGCTTAAGTGTACCAGTAGTCGTCAGTTTAACTTTTTTTTTTTTTTTAAACTGGTGCCATTACGTACACAAACGTGATACTGGGTTGGCAACTAGCCACTACAGTTCAGTAATATGTATGTATATTTTCGATTCACATAAGAGTTTTTAGACACATTATATATTAAATTTGAGTAATTTTACTTTTTTCTAAAATACACGGCATTTGGCAGTAGTCGGCATACGATCTTCCAATCCTCAGCATGTAATGATCCTATTGTCGGAATGCTCATTTTTTAAAGAAAACCCCAATTTGTTCACGAATTCAATTGATAATTTATCGAAAATTTAAGCTTTTTACTTTCTAAAATGCTTAAAATGTACATTTGTACGTTTAAGTAGGCATTACACACAAAGAAAAAACATGTTTTAAGATGGTCACCTCCAAGAAAACCATTTTTAAAAATAATTTTGAACATATTAAGTTTAGTTTACCCATATTATTGTCTTCGACAACCATATTATGGTTAAATTAGTCCTCCATCAAGACACCATAACCATATTATGGTTGCCTCAAAACATGTTGTGGTTAAATATGACAATAATTTGTAAAATTAACAATAGTATTTTCCTCTTTTGCAAGAGCAACATGCTATGGTTGAAAAACAACCATGCTAATATATGTGTAAGACATATTTTAGTTATTATTAACCATAACATGTTCGGAGGCAACCATAATATGGACGACTTATTTAACAATAAAATGATTGTCGGAGACAACAATATGGTTAAATTGAACATAATAGTTTCAAAATTTTCTTCGAAAATAGTTTTGTTGGACGTGACAATTTTTAAACATGTTTTTATCTGGGTGTACACACGTAGAAAAAAAGTTTTTAAGATTTGGCATAGCTTTTTTAATAAATATTATGGAAAATTGCTTAATAATAATTGGTATTAAGTACAATATTAGATATCTTTAATTTTTAAACGATTTTTCATTTTCTTCATACAAAAATTCAATGCCGACAACTGGGTCATAAAGTGCCGAATTTAGGGAAAGGTGTGCCGACTACAGGCGCAAATCGTGTATTTTAGAAAAAATGTAAATTACTCAAATTTAATACAAATATGCTTAGACTCAGTAAATTGAGTCTAAAACTATACTAACTACTGAACAATAATAATTCGTTGGCATCCCAATATCATGTTCCAACTCATGAGAGTACCAGTTTAAATATCAGAAAAACGTTAAAGTGCCGACTATTGGTGCATTCACCCTATGCAACAGGGTTTCTAATTTCCCGGACTTTTTCTATTCCCGGGAAAAAAAACAAAAAATATATTATTCCCGGGAATCCCGGGATTCTTTGAATAAAACAATGGTTTCATTAAATGAGTTCATACATATACAGCACTCTAAAAAAAATTAACTTTAATTCCACAGAAAACTAAAACAAAACAAAAATATTTGTTACATTCATATGTGCATGCATATTATATATGTATGTTTATATTTATTTATTTTTTTGAGATCAAGAATTATTAAAACTTATTAATATTTAGTAGTTATTGTTAATAGCAACTTGGTAAAATTAATTTACTTTTAAGAACAAAAGTTTAAGTTTTATTAAAGCAATTAAAAGCTCATCGGAGATTCTATTTCTAATCATAGTTAAAAGCGCATCATACAAATATTATAAGTTTGTTGTTCTGTTACCCGTGACTTCATAGACGTCAACCTCTTTTTTTTAGATGTTTTCAGGCTTTTGTATTTTCTTTACATTTATTTTTTTAGAATTTGTAGATGGTTCATTATCTGGTGTTGGGGATGGTGTATCGTGTGCATTTTAATAATCTACTTCAAGAAGCTTTTTAGACATTTCATCAGCAATTAAAAATACCGTTAATTTATTCGATTTGTAGGTAGTTTTAAGTAATTTTAGTAAATAATATATTTTTATTGCTCGTTTTTTGATTTTAACGATGGTAGCAAATTAAAATTTCAAAAAATTCAATTTGAAATTCCCGGAAAAAATTTCCCGGGATTAATTCAAAAAACAAATGTCCCGGAATTCCTGCGAATTTTTTCCCGAGTAGAAACTCTAATATGAAACTTTATAAAAATACGTTTTTCTTTTAATTGTTATTTTGTTAAACTATTTATGGTTGTTAATCCAAATTTTTTTTAATATTTTTAATTGGGCTTAAGTTCATCAAATTTAATTTTCATTAAATTATTTTTACGAAGAAAGGAATTTTACAACATGAAAATTAATTAAAATTGTTTCATTCTTGACTGTAGCCGGGCTCGAACTCTGGCCGGCAGGTTACCCTGACATGTTTCAATCGTAACCACTCGATCTCCTCAAAGGGATTTGCCGTCTTACACTCGCAGCCATCGACGACTGCTGACGTCAATAGTCAAACATCATTTCTTAAACCAAATTGAATTTTAACCCTTGGTAGATCGAAATTTGCTTTTTTGAATGATTATCTATTTTAATTGATTTTACATGTTACACGACGGGGTACAAAAGTGTGTAAAACTGATACAAAATTGTTTTGTTTTACAAACATATTAAAAGTAAAAAATCATAATTTCTGAAAATAATTATCTTACACAGAAAAAAATTATTAGTAGTTTTTAATCAATTAAAAAAAATTATTTAAAAAGAACCTTAAACTTAATTAATATAATAATTGAATCAATTATTTTTTTTTGTTGAACGAAAATTAAAAATATAATTTTGATTTAATTAACATTTTAGCTGTTTTGAAATAAATAATCAAATATCAAAAAAAAATTATTTCGTTTAAAATAAAATAATTTAAACTTGTGAAATTGTTGTTGGAAATTGTAAAAATCAATCAACACATTGTTTTAAACGACCAAGTTTTTTGATAATTTTTTTAATTAAAATTGAAAATATCATTTATTGAATAAAAAAATATTCAAAATACTTTAAAATTTTTAAAATTTTTAGTAATCAATATAATCATTTTGATAATAGGTGCAAAATCTACAAATGGGTTGCTTGATTCTATGAATTTTTTATACCAAATTCGTGCTCAGAGAAAATTTTTTATTTTTTCTGTGTAGTCAAAAAATTTTAACAAAATATCCTATAAATAGTGATTTGAACAAAATTTCCTATAAAAAGTTAATTTTTACAAAATTTCCTATAAAAAGTAAATTTTACCAAATTTCATATAAAAAATAAATATTAACAAAATTTCCTATAAAAAGTAAATTTTAGCAAAATTTCCTATAAAAAGTAAATTTTAACAAAGTTTCCTGCAAAAAGCAAATTTTTACAAAATTTCCAAAAAAGTAAATTTTTACAAAATTTCTTATAAAAAGTAAATTTTAACAAAATTTCCTATAAAAAGTAAATTTTAACAAAATTTCCTATAAAAAGTAAATTTAAGCAAAATTTAATATAAAAAGTAAATTTTAACAAAATTACCTATAAAAAATAAATTTTAACAAAGTTTCCTATAAAAAGTCGATTTTAACAAAGTTTCCTATAAAAAGTAAATTTTTAACAAGATGTCCTGTTAAAAGTAAATTTGTACAAAATTTCTTATAAAAAGTAAATTTTAACAAAATTTCCTATAAAAAGTAAATTTTAACAAAATATCCTATAAAAAGTAAATTTAAGCAAAATTTTATATAAAAAGTAAATTTTAACAAAATTACCTATAAAAAATAAATTTTAACAAAGTTTGCTATAAAAAGTCAACTTTAACAAAGTTTCCTATAAAAAGTAAATTTTTAACAAAATGTCCTGTTAAAAGTAAATTTGTACAAAATTCCTATAAAAAGTAAATTTTAACAAAATTTGCTATAAAAAGTTTTCACGTTGCATTTTTTATTTGTTTAGCAAACAGATGTTTGCTTATATTGGCGCTGATTGTTCTCTTTGGTCGGCGCTTAAGTGGCCGATAAAAACCGTCGCATTTGTAACAATTGTGCTGGTACTTGGTTATATATTCCGTTTTATATTCGTAATCAGTTTCTTTTTCTTTGAGCATCGGTGAAAACGGTGGTTGTTATGACTTACCGCAATAACTTTTAAAGATAGAACTTGTTTTTATGCTATACTTCACCATAACTAGATTTTCCTTCAATACATTGCATTCTTTTTTCTTAAGCAGCGTTGTCCCATTATCTAAAAATGGGACAAAAGAGTTTTTCTTGCATTTTTTTTTTTTTTTTTTGATCATAAAATGTTGGTTTATTTTCGGATCAACATAATTTTATATACATAAAACTTTGTTAATCAAATGATTTCATTTCATTAAAAAAGTAGATATTTCGGTCCGTAAAGTTACAATCAAACATACAATTGTACATTCTTTTTATTCCTTGACAGTTTGAATGTTAAAAAATTTTGGTAAAACGTTTTTGATATAAAAAAAAACTATATTGATGAGACTCTTTGTCCTAATTTAAATGCCGTTAATACTTTCTTTCTTATTCTGTAATTTTCCAAATGTTCAGTAAAAAGAATTTTCTGAAAATATAAATTAACTCAAAACTGTCATGTGGAATAAATTTTCGTCTGTTGGACGATGTTGGGTAATTTTCTTAGGTCAGCAAGATGAAGCCACAGCACATACTGCCTCAAGGGCTGTCGGTAGACGCAATATTCTTCATATTAAATTCTTTATTATTAATTAGTATTTTTGTGGACTTATGCAAGAAAGAGTGTGTATCTGTTAACAAGCCAAAAACCATATTCCAACTAAAACAAACATTGGAATTTAAATATTGGCTATTACAGCATAAATTTTGCGAAAAGTTATGAAAAATATTTCCAAAAAGCACACATATATTCCAGGCAGGACATGATTTTTCAAACTAATTAACAAAATTTCCGAACAGTATTTAAATAAAGGAATGTGAATAATAATTACACAAATAAAACAGCTATCATCAATTTAAACAATATTGTTTGTTCTGCACCACCCTACATATATTCTTAAATTGAAATCGTTAGCTTTTGTCAAACTCAAAATTTGTTTTGTGTGTGCGATACACAAAATGTTGGATAATCTTGATGCTATTTCGGTGTAAAACTGAATTCGCTCTTTAGCGCACCTTTAATACAGTTTAATATTCGTACCGACAATAATGTATAATTTATTTTTTCGTAAATTAAAAATGCTAAAACGGATACAGAAAAGAAATGTTTGAAATGAAGGCAATTACATCAGAGAAATGCAGCTATACTTTTTAAAATCACATAGTTTAGAAAGATAAAATCTTAATCTTTTGATACTTTGTAATTGATCGACTTGACATAAATTATAAGAAGTAACCATATTTATAAAAAGATTATAAAATTTTGATTGTCTTAAACTAGATATTCAAAAATTCTTTACTATTTAAAATTTTTGAAAGCTTTATATTTAGTTTTTTATGCAAAATTGTTTGTTATTTTCACGTTACATGCAAAAAATAGTGGCCAGTATTGCCATTGTTAAAAAGCTTAATTTTTATAAAAAAATGGTCATTACCAACTTCGTTTTATTTGGTTAGATAATACAGAAAACTTTTTTTATAAATTATATTATTATTATTATTAAAAATTGTGATATCAAAATCGATATCATATTTTAATGGAAAAACGATATTGTAAGGAAAGGTACCATTTCTCTCATCTCATTCGTAAACGATTATCACTTGTGATACCTTCTATCATCTACATATATGATATCGTTTCGTTATCGCAACAATAACTGGTATTTGAAAATATTTCTTAAATGTTTTTAAAAGCCGAATCTGTTTAACGGCAGTGTTATTTAAGAATAAATTTAAATTAATTGTTAATAGTTGGCTATTTACTAATTAGCAAAATATTCAAGTTTTTAAATAACTACCATCTTATTCATACAAAATATTTTAGATTTATTACAAATCCGTTAAAAAAAATTTAAAAAATAAATCCCTATTTCGAAAAATTTTTCCAAAAAGATTTCTACATAAATAACTTCGTACTAAAATTCCTTTATTCTTAAATTAATTTACATATTCCCAGCAGGGCATTAAATGCATAATATTGAAAGGGGTGGCAATATTGATTTGCATTTGCCTCCTTCACTCTTGACATGATTTCTTTTAGTAAGTCTGAGTTCATACGGCTCATTTCTTATTGACAAGATTATTCCTTTTTCTTCTTTGAACATGAATTGGCGTTCAAATGATTCATGTCATGTTGACGACATGTTTTTTATTTTGTACCCAGTAAAAACTTCGCCTACTTTTTCAAAATGAATAGCTTCTTTAACTCATTATTTTGTAGCTTTCTTCTGTAACTACATCTATAACAACTTCCATAACTATTTTTTTCTAGATGTATGCAGGTAAAAATATAATGACTTACTTTTAAACGCGTTCATTTTGGGACATCCCTTGTAAAATTCATTGGTTCTTTCAGTAGAATTGTAAGTAGTGCTCTTATGTTTTTCTGATTACTCAACACATTATCTTGTAGGCGAAGTTTTTACTGGGTATAAGCACGCAGAGAAAAAACATGTTTAAATATGGTCACCTCCAACAATACTATGTTTAAAATCCTAATCATTTTTTTTTCGCCCACGTTGACTCCTTTTCCAGAAATCTGGACTTATCCATGATTACAGCATTAACATTAGGTCTGTTAAGTAGTTAACATTGTTCTGTTAACATAAGAGAATGTGTCTAGGGTTATAAATTTTAAAATTTAACTTCACACACATAAAACATTCTTAGTGTTTTTGAACTAATGAATATGTTTATATTAATTTTAATCCATTTACCCTTATCGTTCTTGGCGTAGGCGTTTTAAGACGAAAATATGTACATATACGATGTCGTGATTAAAAAACTTTACGATATTTCGTGCAAAAAATACGCCAACAACGATAACCTTGTTTGTAATAGATTTGTCAACAGTGTGGTATTGTTGTCGTTGTTGCTAACCACGATACCATTTTTTAAAACGTCTAACTTCCACGACAAAAATGCCAAGCACGATAAGGGTGATTGACATAGAAGTTGTGTATGCTTAAGCTTAACTGACATTATCAACCTTATATGTATGCACAGAAAAGAATTCAAAAAATAAGTAAAAATTCAAATAATTTTACATTAAGAATATATTCGAGTATTAAACTTAGTTTACTTTAGTTGACTAAATTGAATGTGTTACTAAATTGCTGCTCTTTGGTAATTCACTTATTTCTTTTATTATTATTGGTTGATAAACTCATTGCAGGGTAAAAGAAACAAATGTGTGTGTTCTTTTATTCTTGCTATCCTCTTGTACATATGTACATACATACGTAACTATTTCTTCAAAAACTCGCTTACTTTATTTGTGTAAATTTACATTTGATGAGTATTTAAATTGACATTTAATTAAAGATATGTTCACACCTATCAAATATTTGACTTCCTTTTGATAGATCAAACATTATTCAAAAGTTTCTAAATTACATTAAACGATTCATTTCTTAGAAATAAAGTAAATCAATAAAAAATTTTTAAAATAAATCTAAAATTTAATCAATTTACTGGTCACCCTTTTTTGGATTTTTTCATCAAATATTTGTTGAATCTGAACGTACCTTTAGTATTTCCCCTAGGGGAAAGGGAACTAACACCAAACTTATCACAGGACAGTGCTAAAGAGGAATGGACCGGTTTTAGTTCTAATACTTTATATGAATGGGACTTGTCTTTTTACATGGCGATGTCCTAGGAGGGGGTTAATTGGCACCTTTTTGGCCCTATATGACAGGTCACAAAAATAACCTAAACGGATAACGGACTTTGGTTGAAATAATGTCTGTAGCAGATATTGTTCCGAGTAAACCATGTTAATATGATAGATTCCTTTCATATAAGGTAATACCAGACAGAATCAGCCACTACCAACATAAAATACAGTCACATGACTAGTTTTGTGTCAATTGTCTCTCCTCCAGAGTAACTATACTTCAAACACATTATCACCAGTTAAGTGATATGTCTTGTTTTCACCTATCAAAATTCGTTCCGTTTTATTACAAAATTTTATTCACTAGTCACGGGATAAGTGCTTTAATAACACTACGTGAAAATTTTTTGACCAAATGAATTTGACACCTAATCTTTATGTAAAATTGTCCGCTGAATCCGAATATGAAGTCAGAATTGTCAAAAGTAGAACAGTTTTCGAGATATTCTAAAATAACCGTTATTTGTGTTTTTAAAAAAGACTGAAATGCAAATATCCAAAAAATAAAATTTTAGCCTATTTCAATACGAACATTCTGTGCCCAATAGGAACCAGATCGGTGCCAAAATGACAAAGTTACAGAAGATTAATTGAATTAACCCACGACAAATGTTCATATTAAAATAATCTTATGTCGCATGCAATAAAACATTAGGATTTTTAAATCATTGGCTAAAAAAAAATAAATTGAAAGAGCAAAATTGAACAAAATCATAAAATTTTCAATGAAGCTTGAACTTTTGTCGCCTGTAACTCTGTCATTTCTTGACTAATCTTCACAAGCAATCAATGGTTATTTTAGAATTTTTATAACGTTTCACTTAAAAGAAAGAATTACATAATCCGTTTACAATTTTTTAAGATATTTGCATTTCAGTCACATCATCTTTTTTAAAAACACAAATAACGGATAGTTTGGCATATCTCAAAAACTGTTCTACTTTTGACAATTCTGACTTCATATTCGGATTCAGTGGACATAAAGATTAGGTGTCATATTTATTTGGTCACGACTTTGTTGAAATTTTGTCACGTAGTGTAATCATTGACACAAATTTCCCGCAGGGAATAATCTCATAAATGCATTAATTATACACATTAGTTTCTTTTGTTCCATATATTAAAAACAATTACAAAATTTATAGTTGATCCAGAGCGTCCATAAGATTCACGTAACGATGATGGAAGTTTTTTTGTAAATCAATTAAGGGGGTACGACAATTTTTAAAAAAGGAAGCAATATTTGGAGGATATTATAAGGCTAAGTTTATTGTAAACTATGATTTAGGATTTCTTTGAATATTCATGGTATTTATGTTTTTCGTCAAAGCAACAATTACTGAATTCTGTCTAGTTAGGGAAATTTTTAAAAAATTATATGGGTCTTAAATTTTGTTTATCTTTGACTAAATTGATATTTAATATTGAGTATTATATGGGAGCTATAGACATTAATGGCCATTTTCTCAATGTATCGACAAACTGTCTGTTACTTAATGTCAACATAAATTTATTGGACCGATAAACTGTTCGTTAACGATTTTGGGTTTCTCAATATACCGACAAAAAACAAAGTTTTCAGCTGGCAAAGCCACTCAAAATACATGTAAAAGTTGGGAGTCAGCTGATTGAATTTATCTGAACGGCAAATAAAAGGAAAATAAATAGTTGGCAGATGAGTGCCGGTTAGCTTTGCGATAAAATCGAAGCAAATGAGACATTGAGAAAACCAAATTTCTTTAATGTGCAGTTTTTCGTTGGGAAAAAAGATAATCGCCTAATAAGAAAATGGCCATAAATATTTTAAAATAATACACTATACGTAAGTTACACTTACACGTTCTTAAAAATATAAAAGCATGCAGAAACTACCACAAACGCATAATGCCCTCTCAATTCAGGGATATAAAAATAAAATAAATTAAATTTAAAAAATAAAAATTTGATAGTCCGATATTACACAAAATTATAATTTTAATTTATTGGAATTTAATTACATTGTATGTATGTATTAGTGTGAATCAGAAATTATTGTTATTTTTCTTGTTTTCTTTTCTTGTTTTTAACATGGCATGTATACAGTAGACTGGTCGCAATTTTTTTTTTAAATTTATTGTTTGCGCTGCTTAAAATAAGAGGTTTGTTGTAAGAAATCATGATCTAATTTTTCAGGTCAATCCGACTTTCTTAAAGTAAATTTTATTGTGTAATTTCGTTTTTTTTTGGTTTTTCAATAAGCTAAAGCGTTTTTGAGTTGCGCGAACATATGTTAATCTATCTATACAATATATAATTTCTTAGTATGTCAGGATGTTTGCATGTATGTCCTATTCTTTCCGCAACTTTCTGAAGCCATCTGATGACATAGGAAGCTGAAATTTGGCACACTTGAAGTACTTTCTCTGCGGAAGATCGTAACGCCATATTCTGATTTTCGGCTTTTCAACTAGTATAACTATAAAGATCTGATAGAAAAGATGTTTTTTTTTATAATATGGGGAACTTTGGGCCCCACTCGGCACGGCTAGGCCCCGTCGGATTGACCTGAAAAATTAGATCATGATTTCTTACACCAAACCTCATATTTTAAGCAGCGCAAACAATTAATTTAAAAAAAAAAATCCTATGCGACCAGTCTAGTATACAGCCAATGGATTCACAATTTTTTTTCCTACAAAGTTTTTAAGAAGTATTATTAAATAGTTTAAGAAAGGTTGCACATAAAAATTAACTGAGAAAAAATAATTTTTTATTTTATGTTAACAGGCGGTAGATCAAAAATTTATTTAAAAAACAAAAATCATAGATAGTCAAATGCTGGGTGTTCACACTGAAAGACACTAGAAAGAAGACATATAGTTTTTACTTGGTGCTTAGACCACCGACTACGCGAGATTTAATGCCTCTGAACTCTGAATGAAGGAGCGTAAAATTCAACAAAGTCGTAACACCTAATCTTTATGTAAAATTTTCCTCTGAATCCGAATATAAAGTCAGAATTAACCCAAATGAATCATTAGGAATCGCTTATAAATCTTGTAACAAAGAAAGTCTTAGGATTTTTAAACAATTGATTTTAAAAAAATAACTTGAAAAGAGCAAAATTGAACAAAATCATAAAATTTTCAATGAAGCTTGCACTTTTGTCCCCTGTAACTCTGTCATTTCTTGCCCAATATTTACTAGCAAAAACCTTTCACTAAAAAAAAAAAGAAATACATAATCCGTTTAAAATTTTTTAAGATATTTGCATTTTCTTTTTTTAAAATACAAATAACGCTTATTTTGAAATATCTCGAAAACTGTTCTACTTTTGACAATTCTGACTTCATATTCGGATTCACAGGAAAATTTTCCATAAAGATTAGGTGTCAAAGTCATTTGGTCAAAAACTGTCACGTAGTGTTATCAAAAAATGGGACAAAAAAAGTTTTTTCTTGCACTATGGATAATTATATTTTTGTATAATTTTTGTGTAATTTCGCCTAAACATTATTTCTTATAAAGCTAAATTAGTTTACCAAACGATTTCTTTTAATAGGTATTTTTCTCCGTTAATTTGTATATTCTTTTTATGATTTGACAATTTGGATGTTGAAAGCTTTTGGTCAAAATTTTTTAAGGCACTGTCTTGGTGAGCCTCACTTTCGAAATAAAAAAACTGAAATAACTTTCCATCTTATTCTACCATTGAAATATTCAGTGAACAGATTTTCGACATGTTAAAATTAACAAAAACAGACAGAAGGAATAAATTCTTTGAAGAAAGCTAAAATGTTCTGAAGACCGAAACTGTAGTTTTTCGTTACGTTAAACTGAAAATTATTTAATTTCCTCTTTAATCCAAATTTGAATGAATTAATATTTTTATTCATTTCATGTTGTGAAATTCTTTACTTCATAAAAATTATTTAATGAAAATTAAATTCAATGAACTTAAGCCTGATTCATATATCAAAAATTTGGATGAAAACCCATTTACAATTCAATAAATTAACCACAATTCTAATTATTATTTAATGGATTTATATTTAAGAGAGCAAATTATTACGATTGGAATTAGTTGTGCTAGACTTAAGTAATTGATTTTAAACGAAAGAGAGAAAAAAATAAATAAAATGAGTTATACCTAATTTAAAACTCAAAATATATTTTTTTTAGCTTAAATGGGCATTTCCTGGGGTCACGAACGTACGATCGTACGCTTTTAATGTACTAATAATATTGAAAACAAAACTTTTCCTAGCACTTTTTTTTTGCGATTCGATAGCATTTGGGTAGCTCTATGTTTAGTACAAAAGATGGATTTCATCGAGTTTAAGTTTTCATAATAATAGCTATAAACATGTGGTCACGAATGTACGCAAAATAGAAGTCAACTTTGGCTGACAGTAGTGAAATCTTAAAATCTGGAAAATGGAACGGAATATTCAAAAGTGATTAATATATTTTTAAAGTGCTTTAGTGTAGGTCTTCATCCAGTATTTACAAAATAAAATATCTCTCTTGGTTTTTGTTTAATTGGCTTATGCACCGGTCGCGAACGTACGGGTCGCGAACGTACGGGTCGCGAACGTACGATTTTTCCATATGTTTTTTTTATTATTATAACCATGCACTTTACCATAAATGTCTTAAAATTTCCTTAACAAAAAAACTTAATACTCCTTTTACAATGGATTGTAATGGAGAGATTATGAAGAAAGAGTGTAGTAGCATATTTTTTGCATGTAAAATAAGTATATAAAAATGTATTTAGAAGTAGAAAATACAGAAAATTATAAAATTTTCCAGTTTCCAGCCCAATTTCCTCAACTTGAACAGCTTAGATATGCTAGGAAACCATTCTTTAATAAGAACATAGACTTTTTTTCTAATAATAAACAATAAAAGACGATGATAATCAACATTTTATTTTTTCATTCTGGTAGACCATTCTGGGGAAATGCCCATATGCTGTTTCCACAATACAAAAGATTGAACGTGTAGTGAAATTTATCTGAAAAGTACGCAGTTTTTTGTGTGTTTCTCATTTAAATTTTACTACACATTTATTGCCTCACGTCAAAGATTTGTCGTCTGATAAAACATTTTTTTTTTTCAATGACAATTCTTTTTCAACCTTCAACCCAACTTGTGGTTTCAACAGCACATAGTGCAGGTGCCATCATGGCTTTGTTTAAGAACATATTCGGCGGACGTATTATTTTGCGCACAAGAAATTTCAACTGACTTCTACTTTTATCGGATTTAACTGCTCCTGCAAAGAAGCCAGACCAAAACTCAAAACCACTATTTAAAATTATATAGTGGCCTTTAGACCCGAAATTTTGTAATATAAAAAGTTTTGGAGAATTTTGCTGCTTTGATTGTGTAATATTGAATTTGGATTCTGGCAACACTGGAATAAACTTACAACTATTGGCAGCATTGTCAACATTGAATTTGGATTCTGGCAACACTGGAATAAACTTAAAACTATTGGCGGCATTGTCAACATACGGCCAGAAATGTATTCACACTTGAGATAACTTCTGAGGGAAACACGTTTTATGACATGGTCGAAATGGTTAAGGTGGTTGTGGTAAAAATCTGGTAATGGTAAACTTGAAATTAAATGTGAATAAAAGGTTAAGGTAGCACGGTTGAAAACGTGTGTGCGTTGGTTTTGACTAAATTTTTTTCGAATGAGGATATTATTACGCGGGAGTGCTTTCCCTGTGGTTTATATCCAAAATCGGGATAAGGAAGAATCGTACATAGAAGGCGGATTTTTGTTGAAGATTTAAGTCTGTTTCGGTTTCCCCTAGGAGCTTTTGCTTCTCAAAAGGTTCTGCTGGCAATTTTCCAGAAGCAGCGGACTCCTAAAAATGGGGCGAATGAATAATTTTTGTCAGATTTTTCACTTTAAACTGAAACCTGTGCGTGTTGACTTTCGCGCTTTGCAAAATTCTTAAAAAAGCATTTGGGCGTATGATTAATATAAAATTAAATATTTTTTATTACTTATACATCTTGTCCTTCTGTAAACCAATACAGTTTCCAACATTATGAATTTTTTTTTAATTTATGTAATCAGATGCCAATGGCTTTTAAGATATGTGAAAACAAACATTTGTCCACACTTTAATAAAAGTATAACCAAATATTTAAAGTGTACTTTGCCTACCAACACCAACATTGAGAACATTTTTAACAAAACATTTTCGAAAAAAAACTTTTCAAACTTCAAACATTCACAATCAGGTAAAATAATAATGTTTTAACTGCATGTGTGTTCCATTATTGTAGGATGTGCATTGAAACTAATTGCACTTTAATAGCAGCTTTGAGGCATGTTGTAGTGAAATGTAAAGTGTTTGTAGAATACTTGTAATACCAATCACATAAATGTGTAGTTGTACGTGCGTCTGTATGAACAGGAAATTGCCATAACATGCAGATGACTTTACTTAAACATAATATGTGTTTGATTGATAGTTTTCTTTTTAAATATATTAAGACTTTTTTAAACAAAATTTATTCCAAATTTTTAAGATTTTTAATCAGGCTTAAGTTCATCAAATTTAATTTCCATTAAATTATTTTTACGAAGAAAGGAATTTTACAACATGAAAATTAATTAAAATTGTTATTGATAATAATTCATTCTTGACTGACCTAAGATTCGAACTCAGGCGGCTGGTTACCCTGACATGTTTCGATCGCTTCCACTCGATCTCCTCAGAGGTGTTTGCCGTCTTACACTCGCAGCCATCGACGACTGCTGACGGCAATATTCAAACATCAATCCTTAAACCAAATTGTATTTAAACCTTTGGTAGATCGAAATTTGGTTTTTTGAGTGATTATTCCTTTTTAATTGGTTTTACATGTTTTTCCTTTACCTCTGTTTTTTCGTACTTTTTGTCAAGAATTCTTCTTGAAGTCCAAAGTACATTTTTGTGTTCTCATGTTTGTCTTTCTTTTTTCTTGTTGGCCTTTTTAAGCACAACTTGAAGGACAAATGTATTGTGGTAATTTTGTTGAACTATATATGGGTTTTAATCCCAATTTTTTATATTTTTAATCAGGCTTAAGTTCATCAAATTTAATTTTCATTAAATTATTTTTACGAACAAAGGAATTTTACAACATGAAAATTAATTAAAATTGTTATTGATTATTTCACTTTATAAGGGGAGGTTTCTTTTTTAATAGTATTTTATTTCTTTTGGCCGATTTTCTTTTGTTTCGTCTAAAATGAAACATTTTTTAATTTGGTACTTTTTCAGCTTGAGCCAAGCATCAAATTTAGAACGCAAAGTTGCCAAAATACAGCTGATATAGAAACAAAGTTTTTAACACATTCTTTCCTAAAAAAATATATATGGTTTTGGTACTTTTTTATTTCAACCTATTTGTTTTTAAGGTCTACAGTCACAGAGTGGTACTTAAAATGATTTAAAATTGCTTTGATTCCAATGCATTGAATGAAAAAAAAGTTACGAAGAAAAAGTTGCCATAACATGTAACAGAAACATCAAAGTTTTAAACAAGAACAACAAAATAGAACAACATGCCAACTTATTTTCACCTACACAACATGTTGGCCAACTATATTTTGACTGTGAAATCCGAGTCCGTGAAAACTTCCGTCCCTTAACTGTATTCTATTCTATTTTTTATTACGCTTAAGCTTATACTCGTACAACAACAAATTGCAACATTTTTCTTCTTTGAATTTTTTTTTCTTTTTTATACTTTTTCCTACAACCACAACAAAAATGAACGCGAAAAACAAAACTGAAAGATAACAAAAAGCATCATGTGGTCGCTCGAACTTAAGGGAAACGGATATATTTAATATCCGCAAAAGTTTTGCTAAATTATTGTGACAAATCACTGTCCATCGTTGTAAATATAAGTTAGCCGGTCAAACATTTTATTAAATTGAGAAAACTCTTAAAGATTTCTGCCAACTTCCTGTAAAGTAAAGAACAAATTGAAATGAAGAAATATCGAACAGATTTAGATTTCTACAAACACACAAAAAGAATAAGAAAAGAGATTTTTTGATTTAATATTTAAGAAAATCAAATGGATGCCTTTTTTGCTTATAAATTCTTTGTTCAGTAAATGTGAATAGAAGATGAGGACTAATTTTTATTTGTATAAGCAAAATTATTTTTGATTGGGATGATGACAAAAAAATCTATTTTTCGGCGAAAACCAACCAAAAATCGCCTTTTTCCTAAAATTGTTGTTATCAGAACTTCTGGTTTAAAACAAAGGGAATTTTTTTACCAAAAATTGTTAGTTTTGCAAAGAATTGTACTCTTTTCACAAAAATATTAAAATATTTATCCTTAAACTAATTCCCCCCCCCCCCCCCCCAAATCGTTTTTAATCACAAATCTTCAATTTTTACACAAAAACTCACCTTTTTCACAAAAACTAACTTTTTTTTACAAAAAATCACTTTTTTGACAAAAACTCACGTTTTTCACAAAAACTCACCTTTTCTCAAAAACTTACTTTTTTAACTAAAACTTACTTTTTTCACTAAAACTTACTTTTTCACAAAAAATAACTTAATTCAAAAAAATCCCTTTTTTATTTTACGGAAACTCACTTTTTACCAAAAAATCTTATTTTTTTCACTTAAAACTCACGTTTTTAAAAAAAAGACTGTTTGTTAAAAAAAATCCTATTGCGAAAATCGCTGTTTTGCGATTATCGGGGGTTGCGAAAACCGAGCTTGCACTGTAATTACTATACCCATTACCACAGCTGGAAAGGATATATGGATAAGTTTTTCATTCCATTTGTTAATTCTTCAAATTGATCTTTGACCCTATGAAGTGTATCGACAGTTCAGTTGAAAAACATTCTAAGTCGACTTAGCATGTTTTAAATTTTTTTAGGTTTTTCAATTAAGCATTGTTTAGCTTAAATTTTCTCAAATTTGGTATTCATCGGTGAGTGTAATCCAAAAGTATGCACAAAAAAGTGCTAAGCAAACTACTGAATGCTGTGTCGCCCTTAAACTTTAAGAGGCTCTCCTGTAAAACTCTTTTCTTGACATAGCATGTTTTGGATCTGCCTATATATAACTGCGATATAAGCAAAAAATGCTTCTTAAAACTAGCTCACTACTAACTACCAGGGTATTCATTTAATCGGCCTTTTGCTTTAATCGGTTAATCACCCGATTAATTAATCGAGGTTTTGGTTTAATCGGTTACTAATCGGTTAATTTTGTTTTTGATCGCTTAACCGAAAAATAATGTTTTTTTGTAAATTAAGTAATTTCAATATATAAAAACGCATTAATTGTTTATTATTTGGAGTTTATTAGTAAAAAAAAACATAAACATACCAAATTCTTGAACTAAAACGAGCAAAAAAAAACAATTCATAAATATTTAATATGCATTTTTAAATTAATACACAGGGTGTGCTATCAAGTCATATCGCCATATTATCCCAAATAATATTTTACAATTGTTTAAAATAAATATTGTTGTATTTCAAACAAAATAATGCTGTGTTCATTGATTCTTCATAACTGCCCACAACGGTTATATCGTCCGCTTAATATCCTTTCAGCACATTTAACAGGAGAGACCAAAAACTTCTTAATTTTCCTATTTGCAGCTTGATAGAAAATTAACAATACAGTTAGTTTAACACCCATCAACACTTAAATAGAATAAAAACCACATGCTGGTCGACGAGGTGTACCTTTCTCTGCCACACGGCAAGGCCAAAATTGGACTTGGAAAAATTCTTTCACTTATCGTAGATGAATATCTAATTTCTCAGTCTTTTTCCAGGATTTCTTTAAACATATAAAATACTCCATTATGCCTTTAGAGTTTTTTTTTAAATTTTTAACACTTCGTATTGTTTCGGTTAATTCTGTTAAAAGACTGATATGAGAAGATATAAGAAGAAACAAATACATAACTAACACGTACATAAAACAGAAAAAACGTGTTGGTAATCAAAAATTTAACCCATTTTTCGCCACATTCCTGTTGATCGATGATAAAGATAAAAAACATTGTAATTTTAGTCACCAGTCGGCGGAAAATGTGTTAAAATGAAGATCACTGAACACCTTATTTGTTTTTATGAAAAAATATTTTCTAAAATCACAAAAAAATGTGTTATAATACTACAAAATATTGAAAATTATATCACATCGGTTAATCGACTGAAATTAATCGGTTTAATCGTTAATCGAAAAAAGCCAATTTGAAATTGCTATTAAGTTTTTGCCCATATTTTGTCCAAGATTTTTTCAAATCTTACTTGTTTTAATTTGGACTCAAAACAATATACATACAAACATACTTTTATTATATAAAATTGAACTGTTAAATTAAAAGGTATAAAAAATATATGTATTTCTGATTCGACTGCTAGAGACATGACTAACTTTTAGTAAAATTTGTAAAATCATTTTAACCTTATTTTGGTATCATCGTCTCTTTTTCTTGTTTTCAAAATGTCTACATTTTTAAGTATTTTAACTAGATTTTTAATGAAAATTGTATACTACAGCAAACAAAAAAAAACTTACCAAGTATCCCATACAAAAATTATGACCCCTTATAAATTTAAATTGCCTGTAATCCCCCACAAATCCATAAAACAAGTTTTGAATGTATTAAATTTAAATACACATATACAGACATACAGAAAATGTTATTCACTTGAATGCATGGTGATTCAAATGTTGCATATAGATTCTATATTTTAGAATCATGTATATATTTCTTGCTCCTTATTGTTGCCAGAATGTTTATATTGCATTCAAACATGTTTTTGTATACATATTTATGTGAACAATGAAAGAGCCATGCAACTAACACCCACTTACACATTTACAAAAGCTTTCGTACAACAGTCATGCATGTTTTTTTATTAACAACAAGCTCTTAAAACGTGTATAGCAAACATGTTTGTTTAACAGCATTCACAAACATACAAGATTTATTTAACAGTACACAGAGGCAAAACAATCTGTTTCACAGTGTGTGTTTAAATAAAGAATGTGCACGGGATAAATTTCGGAAAAAGAAAAAAATAGATTTAACAAACAAAAATTTGTATTTGTGTATTTGTATTTGTATTTGTATTAGGGTTTCTAAATTCCAGACTTTTTCTATTCCCGGGAAACGAAACAAAAAAAATCTTTTTCCCAGGAATCCAGGGATTCTTTGAATAAAACAAAGATTTCATTAAATAAGTTCAAGACCAACAATTTTACTTTTTTAAAAGAATATACACATATACAATAGTCCAAAATAAATAAGCTTCATTAATTCCACAGACAACCAAAACAAAACCAAATAAATTGTTACATTCATATGTACATGCATATTATATATGTGGAGATCACGAATTATTAAAACTTATTAATATTTAAGGCCGTTACACACTATTCCACAAAGTCTTACGTATTTTATAAAAATGCAACCCTGTCATGATAAGCTGTTATTGCTTTTTGAAAATTTATAAACAATAATTAGATCAGGGAAGCATTTTCATAAAATACGTAAGACTTTGTGGGATAGTGTGTAACGGCCTTTAGTAGTTATTATTAATAGCAACTTGGTAAAATTGATTTTCTTTTAAGCAAAAAATGTTTAGTATTATTGAAGCATTTAAAAGCTCATCAGAGATTCTATTTCTAATCCTTGTTGATATGTATATTGCCTGCTATCGAAAACGTGCTCTCGCTTTCTACAGACGTTGGTTTTATAGTAAGAAGCGCATCATACAAAGATTATAAATTTGTTTGCCTGTACCCGTGACTTCATAGGCTTTTGTATTTTCTTTACATTTATTTTTTAGAACTTGTAGATGGTTCATCATCTGGTGGTGTTGGTGATGGTGTGCCGTGTACATTTTAATTTTCTACTTCAAGAAGCTTTTTAGACATTTCATCAGCAATTAAAAAGACCGTTGATTTATTGGCGTAGGAAAAATAGTTGGATTTGTATGTAGTTTTAAGTAATTTTAGTAAAGAATATATTTTTATTGCTCGTTTTTGATTTTAACGATGATCACAAGTCTCATGCTTGGTCCGGGTCTTTACAGCCCATTTTGGAGCTTCTCGACCGCGAGAGGAGACGGTGAAGGTTCTCATTGGTGACTTTAGGGTTTCCAATTCTATTGACTCCCTTGTATTTGTCTGTTTCTTAGTTACTACAAGGGGATGTGTTCTAATGAAACAAGGCCATCCTTTTGTGGTCAATTGCACGGTGCATCGCACAACGCTTTAGGAAAATGTTTAAATCTAAAGTAGTGGATAAATTCAAAAATAGCATTTAAGTGTTACGTATAGGAATATTTATATAAATATCAGGTGTATATTTTTTAAAATTTCCGTGAGATTAAATGGTTTTTTCACACTTCAACCCGATCCCTGCTGAACTCTTTTAACAATCCGAAAAAATTATCATATTTTTTATTAATAACTTTTAACGTTTTACACGACTACACTATGCCGTTTTTGATTGTCGATAAAAGTGTGAAAAAGTTATTGCCCTAATGAATACTGTATTAAAATTTAACTTTATTTTTTGTTTTAAAAAAAAGCTATTACTAATTATTTTTTAAGTCAATACCTGTTATTCCGAAGAGTTTTAGATTATCTGGTATCATGGGAGCAAGTAGGCCCTTGAACATAGCTTTCAGGCTAATTATTAGTTAAGGCCCCTTCGTTGATCACGTAGCGGTTGTAGTTTAAAAGTCAGCTTTAAAAGGCCGATTTTCCAAATATCGGCATTCTTATATTTTATAAAAATGTTAAAAGAAAATAACAAAACAATGAAAAAATGTGCCAAGAATAAAATATTTTTATCATAATTCTTTGCATTTTTAATTGTTTTTTAGTGTTAATATATTTTTTCGTCCCATTTTTATTCGTGAGTTTATTTGACAGTGGGAACTCTCTCACAGAAATTTTAAAGACACACTTTTTCTGTAAATTGGCGAGTAATTTCTTACGTGCTATTACTCGACAAAAATGTTACAGACGCAGTTAAGTGAGAAAAACAGTTGTTTGTTTCAATTTAAGGCTTTTTTGTTTCATTTGTCACATTTCAATCGAAAAGTTTATCGACGCGAGAGTTACAGAAGATGGGCACTGGTTCCAGATTAAAATAATTTATGATCTAAGTTTGGTGTCAATTGTTCCAACAGTTCTTGAGTTTAAGTACGTTTTATAATGTGTAGTATTTGTATGCAATAAATCTTTTAAATGGATCAAAACGACCCAAATCCAAATATGAAACATTTCGATCATACATAATATTTGTATATCTTCGATTAATTACTTCTTATTACAAATCATTACTTTTTGTTTTGTTATCAATATTTGATTTATTTTTTCAAATAAACTTAATGCACAATTTTTTGTTCCTTTTATGGTTCAGTAACGCAATTATTCAAGAAAATTATAAAATTGTGAAAAATAATTCCATAATTATTTTAACATTAAATCTTAATTGCTATTTAATCTTTTTTTTAATCTGTAATCCAAAAACTATATCCTGTACTTCCTTTAAGTTTGTTTTCATGTTGTTCTGTTTAACAGTTCTAAAAATGTTCTGTTTCATAAATTACGATGTGGGTGAAGATAAATATGTCGAACTAAATATGTTTTGACGTAACATCTTACGTCTTCACATATTTAAAATTCGTTTTTCGTATTTGGGACAATTTTCCAAATATGTTTTAATATTTATGACAAACTATTAAATATGTTTTCGTATTTGTGACATATTTAATGTAATTCAAAAGAAATTAATAAGTTTATTAAAAATGCAGATTCTCTGACGGATTTTTGGAAATTGTGGACAAACTGGAAGACCTTACAGGACATGACATACCTCATTTTAAAGATAATTAAGCCCACTTTTGTAATCTATTTTTAAAGAATTTTTAAAATTTTTATTTTTGCATATTCTTATTTATGGCTAATATTTAAAGTTGAAAATACTTACGTAGTTTCTTATATTAAATTTGACAATTAATTTGTTAAAACGATTTATATATTTTGTTATATATTTATTTAGCTTTTAACAGCATATATACATAAAAAACATTTAAAATGAGTAGGGTCTATAGGCTCATAATGTGACTTTAGGCAAGTGGAATCGACGCCTCTGTTACATTCAATGCATTTTAATGCTGACGTGTTTCCACCTTCACAGTGGAGACAATTAATTTTTGCATTGCCATATGATATTAAATCTTTTTGCATATTTTTCCTGTAAATGTTTGGACTAATTATTTTTTTTAAAGACAGATTTTGTAGAATGCATTCTGCGAATTGGCAGCAAATCACTCCGCAGTTGTATCCATCTGCTTGTTGATATTGATCGGTAATGCGGTAAGTCCAATTTACTGAACTTTTAATTTTTAGACGGTTCTTGAACTTTTGAAATTGAAGTTGAACATTTTCTTTTGAAGCTTTTTGTGGATCAATGTACATAAATATTTCTTTTTTTGTGTTCAAATAAATTAATATATAATGGGAATTTTTATAAAGTGGCATAAAAATATGTTCTATATCTAATTGAAAATTTAATATATCATATTGTTTGTCGCAAGCATTAGGGTTAAAAATTTCCATTGCAACTTCACATGGGAAACATTTTCCGTTTGATATGTTGTGTTTCAACAATAAAATATTAAGATAAATTTCTATTATATTATTATATATAAGCTGCCTGGGATTCAGTGATTGAAATTCTTCTTTGGAATAATAATTTCTTGTCTTAGTGTCATTACATGACTATAATCAAATAAAATAAACTTTATTTTATTTAATTTATTGGGAATTTTGATTTTACTGTATTGATCATCAGTTATTATATTTTTGCTTTTGAAAAATTTTTCAAAATTTTTTGTAGTAGTACATCTGAGAGTTTAAAAAATTTGTTAAAAATGGCCCAGAGGTTTTTTTCTCAAAAACCGAAATGGATTACAAAAGTGGGCTTAATTATCTTTAAAATGAGGTATGTCATGTCCTGTAAGGTCTTCCAGTTTGTCCACAATTTCCAAAAATCCCTCAGGAATCAGTAGTAGTACATCTGAGAGTTTAAAAAATTTTTTAAAAATAGCCCAGAGGTTTTTTTCTCAAAAACCGAAATGGATTACAAAAGTGGGCTTAATTATCTTTAAAATGAGGTATGTCATGTCCTGTAAGGTCTTCCAGTTTGTCCACAATTTCCAAAAATCCCTCAGGAATCAGTAGTAGTACATCTGAGAGTTTAAAAAATTTTTTAAAAATGGCCCAAAGGTTTTTTTCTCAAAAACCGAAATGGATTACAAAAGTGGGCTTAATTATCTTTAAAATGAGGTATGTCATGTCCTGTAAGGTCTTCCAGTTTGTCCACAATTTCCAAAAATCCCTCAGGAATCAGTAGTAGTACATCTGAGAGTTTAAAAAATTTTTTAAAAATAGCCCAGAGGTTTTTTTCTCAAAAACCGAAATGGATTACAAAAGTGGGCTTAATTATCTTTAAAATGAGGTATGTCATGTCCTGTAAGGTCTTCCAGTTTGTCCACAATTTCCAAAAATCCCTCAGGAATCAGTAGTAGTACATCTGAGAGTTTAAAAAATTTTTTAAAAATAGCCCAGAGGTTTTTTTCTCAAAAACCGAAATGGATTACAAAAGTGGGCTTAATTATCTTTAAAATGAGGAGTAGTACATCTGAGAGTTTAAAAAATTTTTTAAAAATGGCCCAGAGGTTTTTTTCTCAAAAACCGAAATGGATTACAAAAGTGGGCTTAATTATCTTTAAAATGGGGTATGTCATGTCCTGTAAGGTCTTCCAGTTTGTCCACAATTTCCAAAAATCCCTCAGGAATCAGTAGTAGTACATCTGAGAGTTTAAAAAATTTTTTAAAAATATCCCAGAGGTTTTTTTCTCAAAAACCGAAATGGATTACAAAAGTGGGCTTAATTATCTTTAAAATGAGGTATGTCATGTCCTGTAAGGTCTTCCAGTTTGTCCACAATTTCCAAAAATCCCTCAGGAATCAGTAGTAGTACATCTGAGAGTTTAAAAAATTTTTAAAAATAGCCCAGAGGTTTTTTTCTCAAAAACCGAAATGGATTACAAAAGTGGGCTTAATTATCTTTAAAATGAGGTATGTCATGTCCTGTAAGGTCTTCCAGTTTGTCCACAATTTCCAAAAATCCCTCAGAGAATCTGCATTTTTAATAAACTTATTAATTTCTTTTGAATTACATTAAATATGTCACAAATACGAAGATATTTAGTAATTTGATATTTTAAATATGTATGTCACAAATACGAAAACATATTTAATAGTTTGTCATAAATATTAAAACATATTTGGAAAATTGTCCCAAATACGAAAAACAAATTTTAAATATGTGAAGACGTAAGATGTTACGTCAAAACATATTTAGTTCGACATATTTATCTTCACCCACATTAAATTACGAGCGTATAAAAACCTTAAAGTGCTTCTTTATATACTGAACAAAAAGCTATTGTAATTTATCTACATACTTTCTAGTATTCAATGTTTGCATTTCTGTGTTTATTTTGTAATTCACTTAAATGCAGAAATACATTTAAAAAGATAAACATGTTTTGCAAATAATTCATAGTTTTAATTATAACATAAAGTATTCACTTGTTTAACATCAACATCCCAGTCGCAAGTGATGCTTAAAACATTTGTACAACCTAAAAACACTGAAATATAGAACAAACAAATAAGCCAACAAATTTTAAATTAAATTAATTTTAAATTTAATTTTAAACAAGAAATTCAATTTATAACTTAATTTTTAAATAACATCAGCAAAACTTTTTTATTGCTCTTTTATTTCGTTTTTTACGTTCTTAAAAAAGTTTAAGCATTTCTTTAACAAAAAAGATTTTTGTCTTTGACAAGCCTTTTTGTTCCTTTGTTCTTTTTTACATTTTAAAAGGGACGGAAAAGAGTATTTGCTTTTAAAGCAAAGTTTCAACAAGATTTGCATGTTTAAGCAAGGATCAAATTAAGTTTTTTTTTCATCCAATAGAGAATTCTTCCCTAAACTTTTTTGAATGGGCGAAGTTATTTCTATTTTGACGTTTAAATCAGTCCTTTTTTTGCCTTTGCCCTTATAGAGAAACTCTTATTTCATATGAATCAGTCTCACTAGTTTATTTTTGTTTTATTGGAGGTTTATTGAACGAATTTTGTTGCGTGTTTAAGGGAAAATTAAAGAAACTATTTTGTAAGTGATCTGGATAGAGAGGCATGGTGGTTAGGTCTTCCGGCTATCATCAGTCTGGCTGGATTCTTTCACTCCAGGGTTCACTTATAGACGCAACAAAAGAAAAAAAAAAATTACTTCATGCCTCCATATTTCTGTGCCAGCAAATTGCATTACACATTGTTATGTGCAAGTGAGCGCTAATTGGAAAATGGTTCAATAGATGACCTTGAACCTAGGAGCACACTTTTCCCACCCATATTGTCAACACCTATGGCAATTTAGTGCTCGCAGTTTAAATAAATTGCCCCTTTTATTAAAACCTTTTAAATTAGATTAACTGCATGATATCAATTTTAACATTCCTCAACTTTATTCACTCTAGAAGTTCATATTAATCCAGTAATAATTCATATTAAAAAATAGTAATGTAATAAATATAAATGATATATACTAATTAAGATGTTGTTAACAGCATTATTATATTGGTTGTTACAATACATTTTTTTTTAATATAAACTCGTAAGCTTAGGGTTAGGGGTGCATTTACAATTCATTTTAAGTAAATAACAAAAATGACAAACTTAGGTATTCATTGAACTCAAGTTCATGTAAAAAAAATAGAAAAAAGCAAAAGAAAATATGAGAAGATTTCGGACTCGAATTCGCCGCGATCAAATTAAAATGTTGGAAAAATACTTTGTTATGCAACAACAAGACTTAAATATGATATAAATAATCAATGCATATGAAACAATTAAATACACTTACGGTTTTGTTGGGAATTATTTAATCCGGTGATGCTGTCGTAAAAAGGCCTTTTTGGACTGCAACTGGAGTTCTGGATTCATGTATTTATGGGTACAATTATTGTGGTTGGATGCATATTTAGGTTTTGTACTTAACAAGGAATTTAAATTTTTCACATACATATAATTCTTATCATATTTTCACTTTTGTTAACCAATTTTTTTAGCAATCATCAATATTTTATCTATGTATAATTTTTTCTTATTATTGTCTTTTTTTTTTGTCATTTTCGATTTAATATTTATTATTTCTAAATTATTGTTTTTTTTTCAAGAGGACCTACTTACAATAATGCACAAGAATATCAACGAAATACTAATAAAAGAAATTGAAGAACTTTAATAAAATGCAATATGTAATTAATACTAATATTTTTATCAGCAATTAGCAATCAATATGCAAGAATGCGATAAATATATACCTTAATAAATATAACAAAAATAAGAGAATATCAAAAGTAAAATAAAGAACGAAATAAATAAGAAATGTAGTTAGCAAAAATTATGAATGAAATTAAATGAGAATTAATATTTTGAAGGTCATTAAGAGAAATTAAGTTATGAATGAATTTTAATAGATTACGATTAGATATTGCATAGTAAAAGTATCTTTAGGCAAAAGTTAAACAATGTTATTAAAAAAAGTCGTAGTATAAAAATTAATGAAAATAGTTTTAAATTTTTTTTTTTTTTTTTAGGGGGTAATAATTTTATTACTCCTACTTTCTTTGTGCAGCATATAAGCTTGTTCTTTTTTTTCCATATGCGAGTAGGTTTGGAAAAACTCAATTTATACAAATGTACAAAATGTGCAGATCAAATATATATTTTAATACATAATATTAAAATTATCTATATTGAATTTCAACTGAATACAAATATTGTCCCTAAAAGTGATGGGATAATTCCGGATTATGTTTTGGTCCGGGTGTAAAGACAGCCTGTTAAGTGCCTCGTGGTCTAAAAAATATAGTTGTCAGATTGAAGTGATAATCTTTCAAACTTTTCCTGTTCACAACTTACCCACTTTTTCCTTTCCACATATGCATATAAATTAGCAACGTATAGTATTTGATGACGACAGAAATATAAATTAAGTTTTAAGTTTTTTTTTTTTTCTCTTATTAGTATTAATTTCGACTTTTCACCTTATAAGTCTTTTTTCGAAAAAGGAAGTGGGTGAAGCAGCATTATTTAAAGATGGATATACTAAAAAATAAAGTAACCGGGTATTAAATACTACGATACTAACAGAAGTAACTACATAGGTACTATCAGTGATGGTAGAAGGGAATTTTTTTACTAATGATTTTCATTTACTTTTATTTCAAACTTTCAATCCATTCAAAAATCGTTACATTTCCTATGAAAATGTGTTCAATAAACCTCCAATTAAATAAAAATATTTTTTATAAATATGGGGGTTTATTTATATAAATATCATCTATGACTAAAGTAAGTTTTTTTGGCTGCTATGGATAAGCATTTTGTTCTTTTTTTTAATATTTAGTAATTGAATCTTCACAAATAAAATATGAACTAACAATAGTTAATCAAATCTTACCATAACATTGTATTTTATGTCCTGAAAGTGACGGACAAAGGTTTTCCCCATCACTAATTCTGTTAACATTAATTTGTAGGGGTTTAGCGCTCTGCTAAAAGAATGAGTCCTGTAGTAAATTTTCTCCTGAAGTGAGTGTGGCTGCCATCATTTAAAATATTTCGAGCTAGTGGATTCGGATGCAATTCGAGACTTCATAGTTTTAGCTGATGCCACATTGAGATCCTTGTGGATACACTTTTAAATTTTTCCGACATTAGAGGCTGAGGCAGAGTCCCATTGAATACCGCAGCACCAGATAGGATTTAAGATGGCGTTGTAAAGTAGAAGTTTGCAATCGAGACTAAGGACAGAATTTCTTTCAATAAGCCAATGAATTTGAATGGATTTTAGTTTCATTTGAGTTTATTTTGCCTCTGTACACACAGAAAAAAATACCAGTGTAAAATTAACATGGAAAAATGTTGATTGAGAATCATAGTAAATTTCAGCAAAAGTATGCCCTTTACTTAAATTTATCATTATTTCATATTAATTTTAAATGAAAAAATATTAAAATAACCTTAAATTACGTTTATTTAATATTATTCACGGTTAAAAAAATAAAAAAAAAAAATATTAAAATATAAATAAATCTGGATTCAATATTGAACCCATAAAAACCTGTTTTATATTAAAATCAAAAGTTTATCTTGTTAAATTAACATGCAAACATACTTAATTATGTACATTTTTTATTTTCATTTTTAAAATATGTTATAAAAAGAATACAATTCCCGTATTCTTTTAATTAAAATTATTTAGTTAAATAGTACATCAAGTTTTCTAAGTAGAATGATGACGAAAACAATATCGGGCGATTCTGCTGATGCTTCTGTTAACAAAGGAGAATACAAAATAAGTGAAACATGTGTTACAGGGGTAAGTGTTTTGAATTATTTTTAAAACAATGCATATGTTGTCTCTGAAGATTCTTCACGCTGTTAAAACACACTGAAACCAATTTGATTCTACATGAAATTCACGTTGTTTCAACTTGAAATAACTTTCATTCAACGTGATTCCGATTGTTATTTCAATATAAATTACATTTTGCTCTAACTTTACTGCAATGTTAAATTAACATGAATTATAGTTATTTCAAAAGAAAAAAATGTTGTTCGTAGTTATTGTAAAATCAGGTTGAAATAACATGAAAAACATGAAAATCACCACCGAAAAACTTTAAATCAACCTTGTTTTCTACGGTTTTAACTTGATTTTTTTCTGTGTGTATGGCAACGTTAAACGGCGACCAAGATGTATACAGATATATTTTATATGCGATTTTTGAGGTATTATTTGATTATTGATTTTAATAGGAAAGCATGATTTCCGACGCAAGGTGAATGTTATATGTACGCATTTTTGCACATTGACCATTATCCTCCATTGTTTTTACCATATTTTTTTAATTGAAAGTTATGATCCTGTAAGTAATGTGGTGCTTGGATCACACGATTGCCGCAAACGCACCAATATGGCACAATTTCGATTGTGCTTTATTGAAGCACAATAAAGAAATTGCACCAATCAAATCTTCTGAAATCACACGATTGCCCTGTTTTGTACAAATTTAATTGCCGCTAGTTGGTACAAAGTGAAATGGGTACAATAATTGCCGCAGCACAGTCACACGATTGTTCTTACTTGACAACTGCGAAATCACCTAGGGTTAAAATTATCATGTACCAGTCCTTAATTAGACCAATTTTATCATATGGCTGCCAGATATGGTTCAATATATGCCCTTCTTATATGGAAAAAATACGTATATTCGAAAGGAAATGTCTCAGATGCTGTACTTCATTATACAGGTCAAAAAGTAGTAACTACAAGAAATATGTATCAAACAAAATCCTCTATGAAAAAGCCAAAGTATCTAGATTTGATAACTTTATTATTCACAGTATAAGTGATCATATTCTAAACAGTACCAATACTACTGTGAATAATCTAATATTGGCTCCTTACTACGTCGACGAGGAATACATTTCAAAAACACTTGAAAATGGATTCATTCCACCTGAAGCATTCCCTTTTCTTGATAAACATGGTTTTATTCAAAACGAAGATGGTATCCCTATATTTTATCATATTTATAGAAGATCATATATAAAATCAGTAAATTGTAATGAACTAACACCTGAAAACTGTCGCTTTGACACAAGTATTTACTTGGAGGATAAAAATATTAAACCCAATTTGAATCCTAATAAATATTGGTGGCTTAGTCAATAATCATCCTTTGATTTTAACCCTTGACCTCATCTTTTATTATTAACAATATAAAAGTAAGATTTTTGTATTTTTTTTTTTTTTTTGCTTACAATTATTTTCTGCTATGTACATATATAAATAATAAAATAACAGAAAAATTAACTTTATTATTAATAGAAATTATACTTGAGAGCTCTTTAAAATGGGACTTTGTATACTAATAAGTTATGGATATACTTTTTGTTTATTTAGAGTTTGTAATTTTTCCCTTTTTATAAAATAAATAAACATTAAAAAAAAAACAGCTGTTGTGGTAGCTTTTTCATTTGTTTGGAAGTTCTAGTTAGTTATGCTGGGTGTTGCATAACATTTACGCAATCTAGTGAATTAAATTCATTTTCATTCATTCCAGGTTGCATCAACATCAAAACGCTTTGATATTTTGAGGTTGCATTGAAACAGATTGCATGTAGGTTGCACTGTGTGTACCCAGCATAAGGTTATTTAAAAACGAAAAATTTGTTCATATAGGTACCTACTATACAATTTTTTATTGAATAGTTTTATTTGAAATATTTTAAGAAAAATGTATGAAAATCCAAAAATTCACAAATAATTTAATAATAATTAAATAAATAATACTTAGTTTTATTAAATATCTTTAATAAAATATTCGCACTTAACATCTACATAATATAGCAAAAATTAAAAAAAAATTAAAATCCATAATAAATAAATACATATTTATCTTCATTACTTACTAAAGGAAACACAAAAATGTAAAATTTATTAAAAAAAGGCAAATATTGGCGCGTATTGTGTTGTTTGATTGCCGCACGAGAAGACAATTAATATTGGTGCATTTTTGTTATTTTTATTGACGCGCGGTTGCAAAGCAAACAGTCACACGATTGCCGCACCAGGGTTGCATTTGATTGGTAAAAGTAAGCAAAATATTGTCCTCGATTGGTACAAGAGCCAATTGGTTGTGCAGTCACACGATTGGTGTATTAAAAAGTATGAAAATTGGTGCGTTGCGGCAATCGTGTGATCCCAGCTTTAGAAAAGCTGTGTCGTCCGCAAATGTTGAAGTTTATGTGTAGATGTTTGTTAGCATATCCATAGGATGAATTAAGTATAGTAGAGATTCTTTCTTGTGGGCGTTGCTGAGGCGAACTAAAAATCCCTTTTAATAATAATAAGATTTCGACCGACTAATGCCCGTTATTTCTACAAAGGTTCGCAAGTGTGTTTGAGAAAATATTTAGGACAAAAATGGAGGGCGGTAATATATTTTATCCCCTTAGAGGGGACGCCAAGACAGTTATGGTTTTTTTTTTCTTCAATATATTTCTAGTTTATATTGAACATTTTGTATGGGAGCCTCCTTAAAAAATAGAGATAAAAAATTCGATATAATCTCATACATACTATGATTCATTTAAATTTAAAGATAGAGCGCACTTAATAAAAAACCCATTTGTACTTTTAATTGATAGGGATTCAGTGCCATTTTAAAATCTAAGCTTTTCATCCCTTATAGAATCTTTGTACTAATTTCATTTGTAATTGTCATGTTAAGTAAACCTACAGAAAAAAAACGCCTACATATGAAATTTTTTGTTTTGCATTTGCAAATTCTCTTAAATATATTTAAACTGGGCTTATATATAATAAAAAATACTTAAAAAAATGCAAAAAAATATCCAATTTATTTATTATTTATTTCTTAATAGTTTCTATGGACAAATAAAAAAATCGAACAAAAATAAATTGGAGTTGTCACATCCTTCTGTGTCACACATCCGAAACATATGGAAAATAAGGAAAATATGGCAAACATATAAAAGACAAAAACATGTTTTGCGGTAGCAGTAATATATTTAACTTAACCTTACGCAGAAAAAAATGAAAAAGCAACTTCAATTAACATATTGGTTAGAAATTTGGACTATTAATTACATTCCGTACTGATTTTCCGCCTGCAAACAAATTGATCATATCAATTGACATATTTGTAAGTTTGAGCTTTTCTTGCTGTTAAGTTTCAATCAATTGGTTTAATTGAATTGTGACCACAAGCGAATGAGGCTATATAAAATGTAAACACAAATCAAAATATTTTTTTCAAACCACACAGTTAATATTTGCAAATATACACGTAAACATTATAATTTTTCTTTTCAATTTTGGATAATTAATTGGAACAATTAAAAAAAATAGTTTGAAACAGTATGATTTAATTGAAAAAATTTTGTTGAATATTTTTTATGTGTAGAATGTATTGAAATTTGCCGTTTAAAATATATGTTTTTGCTGTTTGCATTGAACAAATAAATGGTTTGCATTAAAACCCTGTGTTTTTTTTAATGCATTCTTAATAAAATGCATTTTCTCACTCTCCCACTCGATCAAACATTTTTAAAATATTTATGTTTTTCATTCTTTTTGCGAAATATTAAAAATACATGTTATAAATATTAACCATACCACACGTTTTTTATATTTTTTTTTTTTTTGCCTAAATTGCTGTGTGTTTTGAAGCGAAAATATATTTTTATACAATATTTTTTTTTATTTCTTTATATTGTATAAACATTCCACAACAGAAAACAAAATGGTATGTTTTTCCTGTTAACCTAAAATTTGTTAATCATGAATAAACTTGATGGTGTCATAATAATTCACTCAAACTATCCACATGAATAACCAATAATAAAAACAGCAGAAAAACTATTTTGTTTTTTTTTAAATGATATTTTTAAAAACAAAATATGGTCAGCTTCAACAAGAGGTTGCTAAAAAAAACTAAAACTTTAATAATTATAGACGTAGTTTTTCATATGAAACAGAAATTAAGCACCATGAATACTAAATGTACATTTTTTTATGTATGAATAAAAACAAGTTAGAGTGCTATATTCGGCTGTGCCGAATCTTTGATGCACTCCACCGACAGTTCGAATGTTTAAGGAATAATATCTGTATGATGTCTATTTATTATAATTATCTTAAACTGTGACGATTTGTTATTAATTATGGTTTTAGGCGACTAAACTGTTTTCCGGTAGTAGGGTTTATATGGGGCCTAGGGTAATTTATGGACCGATCATCACGAAATTTCACAGCCTCTTTTATAGTCCTTTAAAACTGTGACGTACCAATTTCTGTTATGATAGCATTATTAATTATGGTTTTAGGCGACTAAACTGTTTTCCGGTAGTAGGGTTTATATGGGGCCTAAGGTAAATTATGGACCGATCGTCACGAACTTTCACAGTGTTATTTCTAGTCCTAAAAAACTGTGACGTACCAAATTTTGTTACGATAGCGTTATTTGTTACGGTTTTAGGCTTACTAAACTGTTTTCTGGGAGTAGTGTTTATATGCACGCAGAGAAAAAACATGATTACTGAGTGGTCACTACAACCATTGTTATTCATATTTGCCTAATATGTTTACTCCAATAAATTTATTATAGTCCTAATATAACTTGAACAAATATTTTTTTGTCCTTAGCATTTTTAAAATTACTATAATAATAGTATATGTTGTTTTACACCTTATAAGTTACTCTGATCTAGCTAAACATATATTTAATTATGTGAAATGTTTGCTACTATAATAAACATATTTTTAACTATACATTTAAAATCATTATACTAGTTGTACACAAATTTTTGTTGCCTTTTTAACAGCCAAGAAAACTTAAAACATTGAAGCCGCCTTGGAAATTATTTCAATTGCTGTTCCAGAGTGGATTAAAATAGTGCATTTTATAATAGAAAAAAGTAAGTTTGTCTTTAACTTTAGTTTTACAAGTGCTAAATTTATGTATTTAATGTTATTTTTAATATATGTATATACTTTATATGTATTTGAATTATAAATGTGTTTTTAATAAAAAATATATTCTTTATATTAAATATTTTATTGGTTTTATTGTGACAACCATATAACATGTTAAAATAGACATGTTGCATGGTGTTAGGAAATATAAAAACATGGTTTGAATAATCGTTTGCGCTTGGCTTCGGAGCATAATAATATGTTTCAGACAATAATAAGCTATAACATTATGTCTGAACATATATTGTTCCTTAAAACGTGTTTGACACAATCATAACCACAAACATTAATGATAGTTTGCGATTCTGATTGTATCAACCATGTTTTTTCTTTGCGTGTGGGGCTTAGGGTAAATTATTGACGGATCTTCACGAAATTTAACAGCGTGATTTCCAGTCAAATAAAACAAATGTTTGCGACATCTTATCTCATTCCGTGCCTTGTTCCACCATTTATGTTGTTTTTTGTAACAAAATTATCAATTTTTTTAGGTGGTGGTTCCACATTTTGATTCATAGCTCTGATCCTACTGAACCGATTTTGCTAGATTTCAATGCCAAACTGCTTAGGATAACTTCAAGCAATTTGGCACCAAGTTTGTTCTTTTCTTTTGAGTTGTTCGAAAGTGAGCGTGTTTTCAACAGACGGACAGACAGACGGACATGGCTAAATATCGACTTAGAATTACTCAAGGACCCAGAATATATATACTTTATGGGGTCTGAGATGAATAATAAAAAAGTTTCACACGGAATGACAAACTTAATATACCCTCTTCAAAACTAATTGTGGTGAAGGGTATAAAGAGGGTTATTTTAAATAAGTGTCTAGTCACTAGACTCTAGTGAGAGAGATGTCTTGTTAAAAATTATAAAAACTTTTATTGATAAATATATGTATGTGTATATTTTAATTTTCGTAAAATGGCTTACATTTTTGTTTGTGTTATTTTAATTTAATTTTTTTTATTTTATGCCTACCGTCAAAACTCGTTTGTAAGACATCGAAATAAATAATTATCGAAGAACATATCGAGCCCTAACCGCGAAAATAACGTAAGTGACATGATTTTCAATTTTCGTTTTTTTAATAAATGACTTTATTGGCAACACTTGCATCATCTCCTAAAATGGCATGGGGTCGATATAAAGAATATTTTATTCCACATCGTTGTGAAATTCAGTGACGACCAGGCCATGCCCGTCCATCTGTTTAAACAGTATAGAGATTGCAATATATGAATTAGGAAGATACAATTTGGTTAAAATGATTTTTAGACGACATATTCGTTTAATATTAAAAAACGATCCAAGAAAAGCTGTATCGTCTGCAAATGTTGAAGTTTGTGTGTAGTTGCTTGTTGGCATGTCCGAAGTATAAATTAAGTATAATAGGGGGCCCAGGATACTGCCTTGTGGGACTCCAGCGGCAATGGGCTGAGGTGAACTTAAGAAATTTCCTTCTTTAATAATAAATTGACGACCGACTAAGTAGCTTTCTAGCAGCTTGTGTGTGTTTGCTGGTAAATTTTGCTTCAATTTGTGTAATAAGCCTTCATGCCAGACTTTGTCAAAAGCTTGCGAAACATCGATGAAGAGTGCTGAGCAATATTTCTTTTCTTCAAATGCTTTTCTTATGACATTTACTATTCGATGAGTCTGCTCGATTGTGCTGTGTTTTCTTCTAAATCCGAACTGATGGTTTGGAATACATCTATTTTCACTTAAAATTGGTGTTAATTTTGAAACTAATAATTTCTCAAACAGCTTTGACATATTTGATAATAAGCTAATAGGTCTATAAGACTCAACTTTTGTATGATCTTTACCTGGCTTTGGTATCATGGTAACTAAGGAAACCTTCCATTTTTCAGGATAGTATTCAAGGCGTAAAATAGCATTAAAAATAAAAAGAATAATTTTCTTTGCTATGCGAGGTAGCTCCAAAAGCATTTTATTACTAATTTTATCAATACCAGGTGCCTTCTTACTGTTTAAGTCACAAATAGCCTTTTCGATTTCTCTTATCTCGAATCTGAGGGGAGTAGCTGCTCTAGCATCAACAGGTGGTAACTCGACCGCAATATTGTGAGATATATTTGGTGTAAATACGTTTTTCAAATGATTTACAAACAGGTTTCCTTTTTCATTATCATTTCTTGCCCAGCTACCATTCAAGTTTCTTAATGGTGGCTTAGATATAACTGGCCTTTTTAGATTTCTAGCTGCACGCCATAATGAGTAGTCAGATTGTGGAGTTGCATCAAGTTCCTTAAGATATTTTTCTAGAGAAGCCGTTTTCTGATTCTGTAGCAACTTTCTTAGCCTTTTTGTGCATTCTTTTAATAAAATCTTAAGTTGCGGGGATCTGTAAAGTTGCCACTCTCTTCGAACTCTCCTTTTTTCAGTCAAGAGCCGCTCGACATCTGAAGAACATATTTTATTATTTTTAATTTTTTTTGGGGGTAACGGTGGAGTGTTGAACAGCTAGTTTAAGATAACTGTCAAAGTTAACAAGAGAGAGATCCACATTCTCCGGTGTACTAAGCGGAATATTTTCTGTGCAATGGGCACTGAGAAATTTTTTATATTTTAACCAATTTATTTGTGTGGCTGGCGTCGCTAAGTAACCTGACGGAAATACAATTCTATTTGGGTTCGATATAGTAACAATTGTAGGTGTGTGGTCGGATGATAATTCTAAGGAAGCTTCAACATGAATCGTTTCTGTGGGGATGTTTTTAACCACGCCAAAGTCGATAACATCTGGAATTTTTTGCTGATCAGTAGGCCAATATGTTGGTTGCCCGCTCGCGACCACATTTAAACCCATTTTAGAGATTGTGTTAAACAAAACACGACCTTTTGGTGTTATAAGTCGTGACCCCCAGAAGGTATGTTTAGCGTTATAATCGCCAGCGGCCAGAAAACAGGGTCCTAATGATTTATAATATTTATAATATTGGCCTTCTGATATGGAAAATCTAGGTGGAGAGTATAAAGAAGAAATTACAATGTTTCGATTTAGCTCCTCAACACAAATAGTCGTTGCTTGCAGATAGTCTTCACGGTGATCACACATAATGTAGTGTTTGACTCGAGTTTTTATTAAGATGGCAGAACCTCCACAAGCTCTATCTCGAGGGTCCTTGGTATCATATAGTATATAACCATTGATTTTAAACGTATTTCTTGAGGTCAAATATAAATATGGATTTATCTATGTTTATAAACTTCATTAAAATTAGTTTAAAAATTTGTGAGAGGCAGAAATTGCCCCCTACCTCCCATTGTGGTCCTATTTTTGAAAAACTGTACAGCTTATGTGTCCATATAGATATGGATCTATCTATGGCTTAAATTTCATTAAAATCGTTTTTTTTTTTTTTTTTTTTATATATAAATTTCTTCCTATTAATTCATATCACTTCAGTTGCCCCAGCGCCTTTAAGGCATTATTGAGGCGAGTTGGCAGGAATATTTATAAAAAATACAAAAATTTACATATAAATACTACTTATCTTATAAAATATTTTAATAATAGAACACAAATGATATACATACATATATTTTAATTTTGTACATTATCAGCAAGATCATTCATTACATTAAATTTAAGCAACATGTTGAGTTATTAATTCTTTTATTAATCTTTTGAAAACTGATATTCTTGTTATATTTTTTAAATTTTGCGGCAAATTATTGAACTCACGGCTACCCATAAACGTAATACGCTGTTTTGTTGTTTCAAACCTACACAGAGGTATTAATAAGCTTCCGTTATTTCTAGTATTTATTCCATGATTATTTCGTAGAAACCGAAAAGTGTGATGACCAATTTTATTAAGGCATGTAAAAACATAAACAAGTAATTGCATTTTATAGAGACTATGTATAGGCAAAATTGTGGGGCTTATATCAGTATAAAGTGAGTTTGATGGATATAAAAATGGAATATTGTGTATTACTTTAATAGCCTTGTTCTGCATTCGCTGAAGTTAAATAATTTAAATGACTTTGGATTGTTGCATTATAAATTAAAAGTTTAGCTTCCTGATTAAACTTATTTTTAAACTTATAAAAACGCCAACAGCTTGTGAAATTTTTGTTTTAAGGTTATATATATGAGTATTCCATCCAAGATTATTTTGAATTTTTAAGCCCAAGTATTTAATTGAGTTAACTTCATAAATTTCTTTTCCATCAACAAAAACGGAAAAATTGCTATTATGACGGCTTGGCTTAAACCTTAATAGTTGTGTGTAATTTGCATTTAAGACAAGTTTATTTATTCTCATAAATTCACAAATTAAAGCAGCATCTCGTTCAATATATGCTTTAACAGCCGTTTCATGTTTATAGGGATAAAACAAGCAAATATCATCGGCATACATAAAGATTTTACCAGTAAGATAAAGGTTGTGTAAGTCATTTAGAAAAATTATAAACAGCAATGGGCCAAGTACGCTTCCTTGAGGAACTCCATGTAAAACTTGTCACGTAGAACTTTTATGTTCCCCAATTTGCACAAATTGGGTTCGGTTAGTTAAATAACTTTTCAAAAGCAAGGGACTTTTTTCTTGGAATCCATACATTTTTAACTTTTCCAATAAAATAGTATGGTCTATAAGATCAAATGCTTAAATCATAAAAAATACCAGCTACACCACTGTGTCCTCCATCTAAGCTTTTACAAATAAAGTCGATTACATTGATTACAGCTTCCTCTGTTCCACACCCTTTCCTAAATCCGTATTGAAAGTCATTGAGAATGTTAATGGAATACATGAATGATGAAATTTGATTATACATAAGTTTTTCGAAGACTTTATCGATGACTGATAATACAGCTATAGGTCTGTACATTACTGGCATTGACGCATTTTTATTTTTAGGTATAGGTGTTATTTTGTGAACTTTCAAAATGTCTGGATATGTATTTGTTTTAATGATATTGTTAAAAATTTTAACAAAATGTGGCGCTAATTCATTAGTACAATTCAATAACACTTCTGATGAAATATTGTCAACACCACAACTTTTATTGGGTTTCAAGTCCAAAATAGTATTTTCTACTTCTTTAAAGTTAAAAGTTCTAAGTGAATTGAAGAAATCTCCTTGCGAATATTGTATTTGTGATCTTGAATCTGCCACAGATTGCAAGAAAAAATCATTTAAAATTTGAGAGGCAGAAATTTACCATATCTCCCCTCGTGGTCCTATTTTTTAAAAAATGCATCCCTTTTGTGCCCACAAAGATGTGGTTCTATGTATGTTTTAAATTTCATTAAAATCGGTTTGATAGTTTCTGAGATGAAGATATTTCCCTCTATCTTCTCTCGTTGTCCTACGATTCGGCCCATTTTCAATAGGCTTGGTCCTTGTGCCAGTAGGAACCTATGATCCAAATTTTACCAAATTATATCCAAAATTGCCTGTACTTTGCGCATAAGGTTACATGACAGCCAGCCGGACGGACATCGTTAGTTCGACTCAGAAAGTGATTCTGAGTCGATCGGTATACTTTAAGGTGTTACACACATCAGCACAAATGCATAATACCCTTTCCACTATTGTGGTGTGGGTATAAAAAAATAATCAATTGGAAATCAAAAAATGTTTTTTGAAAATTTAAGTTTTTGTCGAAATTTTACGTTTTTTTTTTCTCCAGCCTTAACAATAACCAAATTCGAAGGGCTCTAACACCCACAATTTTTGCCCGATTTAAGAACCGGTTTTTAATACTTGATCAGTATGATGTTTGTTCACACGCTGAAAAAAACATGATTTAATATGGTCACCTCCAACAAAACTATTTTTAAAGAAAAATTTAAACATATTTTGTTTAATTTAACCATATTATTGTCACCGACAACCATATTATGGTTTCATTAGACCTCCATCAAGAAGCCACAACCATAATATGGTTGCCTCTAAACATGTTATAGCTTAATATGACAATAATATTTTTTAAAATTAACAATAGTTTTTTCCTCTTTTATAAGAGCAACATGCTGTTGTTGAAAAACAACCATTCTAATATAAGTGTTTAACATATTTTAGTTATTTTTATATATAACATGTTCGGAGGCAACCATTATATGTTTATAGCTTCTTGATGGAGGAATAACTTAACCATAATATGGCTGCCGGTGACAATAATATGGTTAATTTAAACATAATGTGATTAACATTTTCATTAAAAATAGTGTTACGAAAGTTAAATTATCTAAGAATTATTTATAGTTATAGTTATAAGTTAAAGTTTTATGTTACTTAAAATTGTCATGTATAATTTTCAACACAACTGTTATTTTAAAATAATTCCTATATAAATTTCCCAGTCATTTCTAGAAATGGTTATAGAACATAATAAATAGTTTTTACGGGAAGGTTCAGGAAAAATCTAGAAATAATTATGAAAGATAAAAAGGGGTGACTCATGTAAATAGTTTTAGTTTGTTTTGTGAAACGGTTCTGTTCGTAGCTAACAATTGTGAACAAAATAATTAATTTCAGTAAAGTTTGTTAAGTTGAATAAGTGTGTGTTTTTATTCGGATTTGCAATTAAAAGAACTCAAACGCGTTTATTAAAGGAAAAACGTAACAATAGTTTTGTTGGAGGTGACCATATTTAAACATGTTTTTTCTCTGGGTACACATTTGTGATAATTCAATTTCCAAAATTTTGTAGTCGAATTTTTGATTTTCATTACAGTTTTTAGCGAACTGAGCGACTGTGCGACGGTTGAGATTAAGCTTAATCATATATTTTTTTACTCGTGCAAAACGTACGGTTTTGTCCGCATACGAGCAGTTTTAACAGTACGGACAAAACTGTGCGGCTTAAACTGTGTAAAAGGAACAAAATGTATGGTCAGCTTTTGTTTCGATTTCTAGTCAGTCTAACATGGTGGCCGGTATCATAGATTTGGTAAAGGCGAGTTACGTTACCCTAAACAAGTATACGCATTAGTCCAGCTAGTCGTTTTTTTATAAAAGCTTTTTTAATGTCAAAACTTGATACAAAAAAATTGGAATCCAGCTTACAATACCTTAAGAATGTGCCTTGTGTTTATTATAGCCTGCTTCTCACTTGTTCTATTTAATTTTTTTACTTAAATAAAAAATTATTTTAATTTTCTTCACTTTTTTGTTTTATTTCAGGTTTACTGAGTTTTTGCTTTCAATACAATTTTAAAGGTAAGTTAAAAAGACACTTTAATTGGATCAAATTGATGAATGCAAATTAACTTAATAAAAAGGATACAAATTGAAATTTCATGCACAGTTATGTTGAATATTTCTGTTAGAGAACAAGATTAAAACCACATAAAGGATCATAAAAACTTAGCATTCTTTGGCATTTTATATAAGAAAAAACCTTAATTTCAAGATAATAAAATATATAATAAAAACTTAAATCTTAAGAGCTTTGTAGAATATAACTTTACCGAAAGTATTGACCATTTTAAGCTATGACAACTGTTCATATTTCTGAAAATTAATGGACTTCGTGTAAACAAACCCGTCCAATTTCGGCAAAAATTTATAAATTATATTAACTACTTTTGGTTGAGGACATAATGAAACATGAATGTCAACTCTATTGATTTCAAGCGAATTGTGGAAAATACCATCTTTAGGCCCGTTTTCACAACTTACCGATAGCTAAAGGTAGGATTTTATCGGCCATATAAAAAGAGTTCCATTATTACAACTTAAATTTTACCTACCAGATAGGATGAACCTTAATTTACTTTACCTTATAGCTCACTTTAGGTTAAAATAAAGTTTTAATAATGGAACAATTTTTATAAGGCCTTTTAAAGTCTACTTTTAGCTATCGATAAGTTGTGAAAATGGGCCTTAATTTTTCAGAAAATAACAAAAAATAAATCTTTTGAGATGCGATGAAAAGATTATACGCTGAACAATTTCAGTTGAACTCTATTTTCTAAAATATATTGCAAAAACAATTAAATTTTTATTTCTAATTCGACAGCTCATTTCCAAAACATGCTAATTCGAAAAATTTAGTTTTGCAGAAGAAGCTCTTACAGCTTAAGGGCGATACAACGTTAAGTTGAATGTTAAATATGTTTTTGTGCATATCTGTGGATAGGATTATTTATTTAATTAATTCATTAATAATCAAAAAGCCAACATATCGATTACCACTAAAGTTTCACAGAATTTATGTTGAACAATACTAAATTCAAAAACATAAAAAAACTTAAAGCATGATGCATGTTCCATAAAATGACTATTAACTTTCAAAAATTGATAATATATATACATACATACATATTGATTACTATGGTTAAATAAGTCCTCCAGCAAGAAGCCACAAACAAATTATGGTTGCCTCTGCATTTGTAACGGTAAATAATAACATTAATAAAATATTAACACTTTAAAAAGTATGTTCGTATTTCCAAAAAAATTATAAGTGACAAACAAATTATAGTTAGTATTAACCACAACATTTACAGGCAACTATAAAGCTGCGTTCACAATCAAAAAAACATTTTCACTTGGTGTTCACAATAGAGCAACAATTTCTTTTGCAACCACAAACATTTTGCATCAAGAAACCGTTCGCAAATTTTAGCCACAACAATATTATGCATTTATTTTTATTAATGTAAACATTTTGTTAAAATTTTCATTCAAAACTTAATAAAATTATTTTAAACGTCAGAAACAATTTCATACAAATTGTTGCTGAAGTTCTAGTTGACTTAACTGTAGTTACATTTTTAAAAAAGTTTAAGTTACATTTTTGTTCTAAAAATGAAAGGAAAATATATGAAATACTTTGGGAAGAAAAAAGATAGAAGAAAAAACGAAATTGTTTTTTTGATTGAGAACGTAGCTTTATTTGGTTGTGAGCAAATGGTTGTTATAATACTATAATATTTATTGAACATATATTTTTTCCTTAACAATAGCTTTGTTCGAAGTGACCATATAGAAAAACGTGTTTTTTTTTTTGTCGGGTACACAAACTATGTGTAAAATTTACGCCATAGATTGTGCATTCTTTACTCGTAACCCTTCATCTTGCTCATGAGTCTGGCCAAACCTTTTTCAAATAATTGAACATTCCTATCAGAGAACTGCAAAATCACATTTTTTCTTGATTTAGTCATACGCTAAAATTTACATTCACTCTTTGCTTGCAAAACAAAGTTCCACGTTGGTAATTTTCACATCGTTTCGTACACATTTGATTTTTGCATTTATTCGTTTTTTATTGAAAGTTCTTTGTTTGCGTTTTTGTTGCGCACGCAATATAACGCAACTGTGTAAATTCAAATGAACACATTCTTGTGGCTCAGTTAGCCGGGAGTAACAGTAACGCTGATTCATTTAGTTGTATGTAAAGCAATTATAACGATTACAGTTAGCAGTAAGATGTTACGTCTCAATCTGTAAGAAATAGATTGGTCTTACTTTTTTACGGTGAGGTTGCTGTTACTGTTACTCCCAGCTAACTGAGCCTTTACTCCCGGCTAACTGAGCCTTTATACTTTTGCATTCAAGTAGTCATTGTTCACTCGATGAGACGCTTTGTTAACATTAACAACAATAACAACAATAAACCACTCGATTAGACGTTTTGTTAAAATTAACAACAATAAAAACAACAATAACAAGAATACATTATACCTACATACAGAACTACTGTACTTTTTAAGATGAAAAAAAAGTATTTGTCTATGGAAATTGTGTGTACCTACATATGTGCGTTTAGTTTCATTTAAATTTTTTTTTCTTGTACTACATAGTTACTGAGTGAATCCATGTCAAACCGTTAAGTCGTTCGGCATCATCACCTCCGATTTGAATGAAATTCAACACAAATGTTGAATGTTATTGGACTTTAACAAAATATAAATTTTCAGACCCCAGATTCTTTCGGCTTCCGAAATATGACGTCATAAAAGATGAGAAAAATGTGAAAAAAACTCAAAAGTCTCCTTACAAAAGGGGATAGAACTCTTGAATTACGCAAGATAATTTAGTTTTATTGGTATCGTTTTAAAGGTGAAAGTGCACCCTTTAAAATGATATGCATATTGTGTTTTTCTAAGAAAAGGTCAAAGCTCAATTATTGGGGTCTTGAGTTCAAAGGTCCATATCTAGAAAAGTATATTTTTTAAAATTCTTAAAAAAATATATGTTAAGTATTATACCCTCTTCAACATTTGCAGAAAATTTAAAGGTGGAGACTCGATTGGTGTCAGAGTTATATACCAGAACGTGATTCTAAGTATGTTTTGTGTTCAAAAATCCCTTGTTGTTGTTGTATTTTAATTATTTTTTTCAGTATATCTGGAGAACGGCAAGAGCCAAAGTTTCCAAATTTAGTACACAAATTTAAGGTATCAATACACACCATCCCACAAAATGTCGTCGGGATTGGAGAAGTGGGCGTGGTACCTCCCGTACAAGAAATATCAAAAATTGTATAAAAACCTGAATCTTTGGACTGTCATATGACCTATGGTTACGCCGTATATATCAAAAGATCGGAAATCTTTAGTAGGAAATATTCTCTGAAAAACTCGGAAAAGTCGGTTCAGATACAAAAAGTTTTTGATATTTTTTGTACGGGAGGTACCACGCCCACTTCTCCAGTCCCGCCCACATTTTGTGGGATGGTGTGTATTGATAACTAAAATTTGTGTACTAAATTTGGAAACTTTGGCTCTTGCCGTTCTCCAGACATACTGAAAAAAATAATTAAAATACAACAACAACAAGGGATTTTTGAACACAAAACATACTTAGAATCACGTTCTGGTATATAACTCTGACACCAATCGAGTCTCCAACTTTAAATTTTCTGCAAATGTTGAAGAGGGTATAATACTTAACATATATTTTTTTAAGAATTTTAAAAAATATACTTTTCTAGATATGGACCTTTGAACTCAAGACCCCAATAATAAAGCTTTGACCTTTTCTTAGAAAAACACAATATGCATATCATTTTAAAGGGTGCACTTTCACCTTTAAAACGATACCAATAAAACTAAATCATCTTGCGTAATTCAAGAGTTCTATCCCCTTTTGTAAGGAGACTTTTGAGTTTTTTTCACATTTTTCTCATCTTTTATGACGTCATATTTCGGATGCCGAAAGAATGTGGGGTCTGAAATGTATGTTTTGTTAAAGTCCAATTACATATAACATTTGTGTTGAATTTCATTCAAATCGGAGGTGCTGATGCCGAAAATGCCATTTTTTCGTGATGGTTTGACGTGTTTTAACTCTACTGCTGAATGTCTTCATGAGTAATAATTGCTTCATTTCTGGCTTTTTTGTTTGTATTTTTTTTCTTTACCAAAGCAATCATTGTCGCACCGAACACACAAACAGCTTTATTAAAAAACGAAGCTAACGATTGTATAAATAACAAAGCACGATGTGCATTATTTGATTGACTGCAAGCCAGCAGCGAATATTTGCGGTTGCGCAAGTTTGATTGTATGACCGCAAGTGAGTGTATTTGTTGATGTTCATTTAATGCGATTTTTTTGCAATTGCACAAAGCCGTTCTCTGATTCTTATCTAGATTTAATAAACAACCTTTTGATATTTTTGGCTTAACAACTATATATCAATCTGTAAAATTTATTTCGATATAAAATTTCATTTTACTTTGTTGTTAAAATAATAAGGGTCCTCATGATATCGTTTATAAGTCTCGTAATGTGTGCAAACTGTGCATTCTTACGCCCTCGTAAATGAACTGTCAAATATTGTATGAGAATTAATTTACACAAACTGCTTAAATTTGCCCAACAATTATGACTCGTAAACTTGCGCTCTTCAATTGTGCATTTATACAAACAAATTTTTTTAATGCTTACCGCCGTTTTCAATGAAAACTTCAAGTGTTAATAAATCACAAACAATAAATTCTTGTAATAACATAAGCATATTAGTGTTTTGGCTTTCTTTATGCATGTTTAAAAACAAATTTCATTTATTATTCACAAATTTCAACTTTTTTAGTATATTTTTGATTATTTTTTTTAATATATTTTTTATTGACGTTTCAGTTTGAAATGACAGTAATTGTTTAAAATTACACAAAAATTAAAAAGGATCTTCATGAAACGAGTCTCGCCAGTTTACCCATTTGCACAAATGGCAATTTTAAGCCATATCATGAAGACCCTTAATAATTCATTGAATTTATGTAAATTAAAATAACTATTTCCCGTGGCAATATATTTCCTAAAATATATTAAATTTACATATGAAAATGTAATATTGCTTATATTTATTTAGCAAACTGAAAGCAGAATAAAAATTTTATTATTTCACTGTAGGAAATAACAAATTTGTTAGACTTTAACCCCAAGTAATTTCATGACGGCAATAACAATTAAAAAAATAGAAGATATTAAATTTTAAACAAAAAATTATTATATTAAATAAGTATTAATAGTAAATTTAATAATAAATTTTATTGGTTTTGTAAAAGTTGCCAGCAATAAAATAAAAGTTGTGTTTTGGGAGTGTTTGCATGTTTTATAGAAACAAACACGCAGAGAAAAAACATGTTCAAATGTAATCGGCTCCAGCAAAACTATTTTTAAAGAAAACTCTATACATATAATGTTTATTTTAACAATATTATTGTCACCGACGACCATATTATTGTTAAATTTGTGCCTCATCAAGAAGCCACAACCATATTTTGGTTGCCTCTAAACATGTTATGGTTAAATAGGACAATAATTTGCTTTAAAATTAACAACAGTATTTTCATCTTTTTCAAGAGCAGCATGCTACCCAGTAAAAACTTCGCCTACAAAATAATGTGTTAAGTAATCAGGAAAAAGTAACAATACTACTTCCAATTCTACTGAAAGAACCAATGAATTTTACAAGGAATGTGCATTTTACGCATTTTAATGGGAGTCATTATCATATATGCTTGAAAACCAACCATGCTAATATAAGTATTAAACACATTTTAGTTATTACCCTGTACGACACGATTTTTCACCCAAGATCAAGCATAAAAACATATGCGTATTTTTAGGTTTTTCTAGATCTAGATTTGTAATGTGAATCCACCTGTCTCTGTCTATCACTTGGGGAAGTTTCGATTACCTGCCAACACGGGCAGTGATGGGAAACTATCGATAGTGACTACAATCGATTATAAATATATCGATAGTCTATTACCACTTATCAATAACATAGGTTTAATAAGAAATTTAAAAAAAAAACAGAACAAACAAGCTATATATACACGGAAAGAAGTTTATTTTCTAAAATAATCAGTTTCGTATCTTAAAACAAGAAAATCCAAAATCTAAAAATAATTTCTTCCTTTTAACTTATTTTGTTCGTATTAAGTAAAATTTTCTTTGATACAAATCCACATATATGTATATTTAGAATAACTAATTTTTGATTGGACGATAATCATGCGAAATGTTCTTGGTTTGAGCCATATTTACAGTGTTGCCAATTTAGCCATTTAGTGGCTATATTTAGCCTTTTTTCATCCTGTTAAGCCATTAAAAAATGAGTTTAGCCATTAGCCATTTTTTTTAGCCATTTTTCAACTTATTTAGCCATAAATTTTATCTGCCGGTTTTCTATTAAAATAATAATTTTCAATCTATGGGCCATGTCACAGAGTACAATTCCGTTCGGAATTGAAGAAAACATATTTGTTTGTTGATGGAAAGTGTATTTTGATAGTTTTATGGCCTTTCAGATACAGACAACTCCCATACCGTTCATGAAAACAAAAATGGTTTCATTCCGAATCATTTTTCGTTATTTTCTGAAGCACCAAAATACGGAATGAATTCCGTTTCCGAACGGAATTGTACTCTGTGACATGGCTGTATATATATCAAAATGAAAAATGTTTGTGTGTTTGTTTGTTTGTATGTTGGCTTATAGACTCCTAAACTACTGAACCGATTTTCCTGAAATTTTTACCGTAACATCACGTGAGGCCTAAAAATAAAATAGGATACTTATTTTTTCGATAGGGGCAGGGGAATTGGTACCCCCCATTGGATGCCTATATTAAATATCGCGTATCTTAAGAGCGGCAGCACGCATTTTGTTGAACTTTTGGTGGTAGGATCTTCTAAGCCCCAAAATGTAAATAAAATAGCAGCGGGGGAAGTGGTTGCCCCGATAGGACGCCAATGTTTAATATCGCATATCTTAAGAACTGTTATAGTGAGAATGTTCAAACTTTGTAGAAGTCACTCTAATGGTATACAACACTTTCGAAAACAAAAATAAAGCGGGTAGGCGCAGGGGGGGAATACCTCCCATAGGATGCATATATTAAATATCGCTCAACTGAAGAACTATTAAAGGGAGAGTCTTCAAACGTGGTAAAAGCTTCTACTATGGTAAACCATAAAACTCAATATAAAAATGGGCGAGGTTGAAAGAGGAGGAGCTGTACCCCCAATAGATAGAAATATAATTAAGAGCCGCTGCACGCATTTTGTTGAACTTTTGGTAATAGGATCTTCAGAGCCCCAAAATTGAAATAAAAGAGCAGCGGGGGAAGTGGTACCCACCATAGGACGCCAATGTTTAATATCGCATATCTTAAGAACTGTTATAGTGAGAATGTTCAAACTTTGTAGAAGTCACTCTAATGGTATACAACACTATCGAAAATAAAAATAAAGCGGGTAGGCGCGGGGGGTAAATACCTCCCATAGGATGCATATATTAAATATAGCTCAAATGAAGAACTATTAAAGGGAGAGTCTTCAAACGTGGTTAAAGCTACTATTATGGCAAACTTTAAATTTCAATAGAAATAGGCGGGGTAGACAGAGGAGGAGCAGTGCCCCTCATAGATATAAATATTAATAAGAACCACTGCACGCATTTTGTTGAACTTTTGGTAGTAGGATCTTTAGAGCCCCAAAATTTATATAAAATAGCAGCAGGGGAAGTGTTGCCCCATAGGACGCCAATGTTTAATATCGCATATCTCAAGAACTATTATAGTAAGAATGTTCAAACTTTGTAGAAGTCACTCTTATGATATACTACACTTTTGAAAATAAAAATAAAGCGGGTAGGCGCAGGGGGGAAATACATCCCATAGGATGCATATATTAAATATCTTTCAACTGAAGAAGTGGTTAAAGCAGTGTAGCAAAGCGCACCGGGTTAAGCTAGTTTCTTATAAAAATGTATTAAAGTAAAATTAAAATTTTTAACAATTCAAACTCATTTCAATTAAATCACAACTTTTGCAAATGTTGGAAATCGCTTTAAACTGTGATGATGAAATATCTTTCAAAATAAAGCAATAGTAGTCCAATATTAAATTTATGAAATGGACTATATATAGTTGCTCTCACTTGCATGGTCTAATGATGTAGTAGAGATGGTATTTACCCAAGTAAACATCGTTTAAAGTAATTTGAGAAAAAGGATACATTAAGCAACCGTTAATTCGATTTTATCAATAAAATATTTATGCCAGCACCACAATAGTGGGAGGGTAGAATGCGTTTGTGCTCATGTTTGTAAAACCTTAAAATAATGGTCCTAAGACCACCTTTACGTATACCGATTGACTCAGAATCACTTTCTGAGTCGAATTAACGATGTTTGTCGTGCTGGCTGGCTGTTTTGGAGATTATTTGATAAAATTTGGTACATAGGTTCTAATGTGGTGTAGGGTACCATATAGTCGGTGTTGACCGACTATACTTTCTTACTTGTTTTTTATTGTAGATCTGGACTGAAAAGGTTGGGTAAATGTTGTCGTGATTAAGATTTACCTTCAAATTATTAAAAACGAATAGGCCCGAGTGATTCCTATGAAATGAACAATAACGACATCGAATTTATCGATGATTTAGTTTTTTAAATATCTATCAAAATATTAATTTACGTTTATTCTTAATTAACAAATTGATCTTAACTTACAATTTCATCGTAAACCACTTTAAATGAATTATTTCTGTTTTGTTATTGAATTTTAATGTGTTTTTATTTAAAAAAGCTTTTAGCCATTTTTTAGCCCATTTTTAGCCATTTTTTTTCGTAAATTTAGCCATTTTTGGTTACCAAGTTTTGGCAACACTGCATATTTTGTAAATAATTCTTTCCGTGTAGTTATCCATTTTGATAATGTAAGCAAATAAAAATTTTAATCAACTGTAATTGGTTGAGACAACTCCGTCTATAGTTTAAGCTTCATTAAAAAGCACCGTAGTAGCAGGGCTAACAAGATATTTAAGAGTCATGTTTGATAGATATTGAAATTGGTTTTTCTTCATAACTCAAGTAAAAGATTTTATGTTGATTTATTGTTAACCGGGTATTTATGTATTGCCTAAGGCCCTTGTATATTATATTTTGTATTTTATTTGGATGGATTAATGAATATAAATATACAATTTCTTGGGTTGCCCAGGTAGGCTAGTTGGAAGTGGGCTTGTCTATCAGTAAGAGTCTAGGCAGAGATCTAATTTGTTTAAGTATTGACAGTCTAGTTTTGCTCAGTGAATTAATTTAGATTATGAATTTATCGTAATTGTTTTTTTAACATAAAACCTTTGAATAAGCTACATGTCAATTAATTAACTGTTTCCACTAGAATACCTGCAAAGAACATCAAAAACGCTTTGTTTATCAGAAGAAATTTCAGGATCCATAATGGTGCTTATGAATTATACTTCTTGTATGGTATTGTCTTCAGTACAACTATGGAAAAATAGAAATAAGTATGTATAATTATTTGTATACAATTCCGTTTTATTTAAAAAGCCTTTAAGCCTCGAATTATAAAATAAAAAATCGTATGTGTTTTTAAATTTGTTTTAAGTAAAATCAATAAAAAAATTTTGCTATTTGCATACAGATTTGGTAAAATAAAAATAAAATTAATCTGTATATTATACAATATGTTTGTTTTCACGATATTATTGTGTTTTCCCGGAAATTTACTCATAAAGTCATCTACACAGATATATGTATATTTGTGCAATTGCTGTACTTTGGGCTTCAAAAACATTTTTGTATGTGTAGAATATGATGTAATAAAACAAGCTTAAAAAATGTTTTTAAAAAAATGCTTTTTTTAACTTATTGTAGAATTTTCGCATACATTATAAAGTACACATACTTGAGTCTTTGTGTTTAGAAAGTTTCAGAGTGTAAAAGTATCCTTGTATTTGTTGTCAGTCCCATATTGTTGCCACAACTAATCGTCAACAACAGAGTTATAAACATAATAATGACAAGTGATTACAATAAAAATAAAAATCATAAAAGTAAACATTAAAATATTCTCTCTCTTGTTTACTTCCTACAAGACATAAACATACATACATACATACATACAGGACTTTTACATACATGTTTCTAAGAATAAATTATACTCAGAATTTAAAAACAAAAATACGTCTATTGTTCATGTTCTCAAAACCGGTGGAAGGAATGGAACAGAAGTTTATTTCATTAGCAATAATTGTGTTAAGGATCTATGTCCTTGTGCCCAAATCAAAGTCTTATACTATTACCACATAACTTGCTACTAAGTTAACAAGGCCTTATTCTAATACTGTTTACATTTTCAGATATGAAGACCATTAAGTCTTATACTGACTTTACACCAAAACTAAAAATATACTTATAAAAAAAAGGGCGGCTTTATCTTCTAGTTTATCTAAAAAGTCTTTAACTTATACCCCAAGTTCAAGCTTTTATTCTAACATCATGAGCTCTTATTTTAAATCTTATTAACCAGATTTTATGCTAGTATCACAAAGTACTAAACTAAGCAAAAAAAAAAAAAAAAAAAAAAAAAAAAAGTACCAAAACGCTTTCTCTTATAGTTTCTCAATCTCTCTGGATTCTGCATGTTGTAAGAAAAAAAAGAAAAAGTATGAAAAGTACCCTTCTTCTCATTCACTCAGGACCTTGCAGGAAATTCAAAAAGTACCATTTGAAGAACTTAAAAGTACCAAAAAGATCTCTTTATAGATTCATATTCACTCAGGACATTGCATGTCTAATTTTATATTTCTAGGCCCAATATTTACGAAAATTAAAATAAGTACCAGTTGTTGAACAAACAAGTACCAAGAAGCTCCCTCTTATAGATTCCTATTCACTCAGGACCATTTATATATTTCTCAGTTCACCATCACGGTAAAATAAAAGAAAGAAATTTAATTTACCGTATTTCCCCTTTTTGATACTTTTTTCTCACCATTAAAATATCAAAAATTTCAATATTGTAGTGGGAGCCCAAAATTTAATAAGTTTATGTTAATGAAAGAAGAAAAATGTTTTGTAAAAAGTACCAAAAAAATTGACGATTTTCACCAAATTTATATTATGCACTTCTGTGAGTAAATGCCTTTCACACTACAAGAGTCGTATAGATACTAGAGTTGTCAATTATTCGCCTTTCAACTTTGTTCGAATAATTCAAATAATTGTTTTTGTTCGTTCGATCAAACGATTTAATCTAAAAAAATATTCGATTAATCGACGAGAATAACGAATAAAAAAATTAGTTTTACAAAAAAAATTTCTATGGAAAATCTTCCGTTCCATCCGCTACGACTTCTTCTTTTTTGATTCATAAAATTTTTCATCTTAACTCCATATCGTTGTATTACTTAAAGGCAACCTTAATTCCTTAATAATCCGATATTACTCGTTTGTTGCAAAATTAAAAATACGAGATAATGATTATTCAGTTCTTTTAGCGCTTTATTAGAAGAAATATTATGATTGCATCAATGCATTTCCGTTCTAAAATCATGGAAGAGGACATGCATTGTTACAATTAGTATATTTCTTCTCATAAAGCGCCAAAAGAACTGTTAGAATCAATTGTCATCTCGTATTTTTAATTTTGTAACAAACGAGTTTTGCAACTCACCTTCTCAATTGTTTGTTAAGATTTGTTTAATAAGAACATAAAATAAATTTTTGAAAAACAATGAGTACTCAACACGGTTTTTGCTTACTAAACATTGAGATTAATTACAACCAGGGCTATGGCAACAATATTTTTTAACTTTCCTACATTTTGTATTTAATCACTAAAAACGTATGAGAATAAATCATATTTTATGCTTTTATTTAATTTACTTTTTAATAAAAAAAAATTGTTCGATTAGTCGACATTAATTAATCGATTTATTCGTTATTCGAAAATCATCAATTTTAAATTTTTCGAACAAGAATTCGGTTTTGTTTGATCGATTAATCGAATTATTCTTAATCGGTTGACAACTCTAATAGATACTAAGAATACAAAAGTCTTTCACTTAGAATAGATTTTATGCTTAAACAACTACAGCTTTTTAATTCGACTATGATAGTCTAACAATAAGACTACGATAATTTTGTATTAAGACTACGATTGTTTAATGCTTAGACTATGTCTTATAGATATACTATATTTTATGTTTAGTCCATGTCTTATAATCAGACTTCATCTTATGCCCTTATTATGGTCGTATGGTCCTTGCAGCTGTAAAAGTAACGTACATCTTAGGCTTAAGGCTCAGTTAGCCGGGAGTAACAGTAACCTTACCGTAATAAAGTAAGACCAATCTATTTCTTACAGATTGAGACGTAACCTCTTACTGCTAACTGTAATCGTTCTAATTTACTCCCGGCTAACTGAGGCTTTAGACTACGTCATGTATTTAGACTATGAGGGTCTTATACATAGACGACGATAGTTTTATCCTAATGCCACCATAGTCTTACACTTTGAATACGATAGCCGTATAAGAAAACAATAAACCTATACTACACTACTTATAAAAAGACTACGATAGTCTTGTACTAAGACTACGATAACTTTATATTAGACTGATATAATAAGACTTCGATAGTTATTTACTCAATGTAATGTAGGAAGTACAGCGATGTATTTTGAAATCACAAGGTTTTAAATTAAGAACAACTTCTCATTTGTCAGGATGCGGGGCCTATTTATCAAGCTCTTATGTTAAAATCAGAAGGTCGCACACAAAGACCACAATATTTAATATGACAAAAAGATACAAGATCTACAAAGAAAAATATTGTTTATACCTAAAATAATATTAATATCACAAGAACTAGCAGTAAATAAGACAAAAAGAGTTTAGAGTCAACTTTTACCAATTTTGTATACAAAACAATAAAACAAGGGCTTTAAGCTCGTATACTAAGGACAAGTGGTTTTATACTACCAATAAGAAAATGTGCAGTAAGTTGCAAAACTGTTTGCTAAATTGAAGAAAACTCGAATTCCTTTGAATGAAAAATTTGGATATCTAAAAATCGCTAACTGCTCTGAAAATATTAGATAAACTTGCAACCTATCAATTACATATCTGTTCTTAATCTTGAAAATATTTTCGTTATAATTGCATAATATATCCAATTTGTGCCACTCATATTTTTAGCAACAATTCTTGAAATTGTTATCTAACATTTCCTTTTTCCCGTCTCACTTTACCGACTACTGGTACAACAATAAACAGTGATGTTTACCGATGCAGCAGACATCCAAGGGATGGAAAACAATTGTTTTTAAAATTTCATTTGTTTTCTTTTGTCTTTCGCAGCAAATGACCCCACCCATTATTAACATTTGAGCCCAAACGAGCACTTCTTGGAAAAGAAATTTGCTACGAAAAAATTTATAAATTCACTTTAGATCTTCATTGTCCAGAGGCCAACAAAGGTTAAAACAATTGTAGAATAGAGGCAGTCCTATCACACCTTAACAGGTGACAAAATTTAATGGATTTTTATTTTCCAGAAAAAGTTGTTGTTTTAAATAAGAACAGATAAAATTAAAAATTTTTTTTCTTTAACTGACAACTATTTATTTAAGTGGTAAAGTATTAAATGAATTTTATTGAAATTTTCTAAAATAACATTTTTCTAAACTCAAATAATATTCTGACAACTGAATTCACAACGACAACCTACAAACTTAAAGATAAATGATGCTAAAGTTTCTTAAACTAGAAATTCACTTACACAAACACTTTTCTTTATGCCTAAATGTGTGTTTGTATGTATCCTTTTAAATGTTTAACTGTGTGTGTTGATTGAAGTCTACTCTATATGCATTCGGACTATGACTCTTAAGTGGTTTTCATTTTTTTATCTCTCTTTCTGCATCTTGATTGGAATATATGTTTGTATGTATGTTTTATTATCCTTGAGCCTTGTGATTGTTTGTGTGTGTTTTCTTTGAAATTTAACTTTTTGTTTTATTTTCCATTATTCTTTATTTACTTTTCACTTGCATTTTATTTTACTTTAATATTCGAGGACTAAAAATATTTGCTTGAATTTATTTTTTTATTTCTTTCATTCTCAAAATTCTTTTCCTCTTTGAACCAACATGTGGTTTAAATTTTTGAGAAAAATTTAAGAAAAATAACTTTGTTTTAACTTAACTATTTGAGATTGTTAAGCATTCTAGTAGAGATCGGTAAATTGTTCCAGAACGCGGTTAATTTCAAATTCATCTCATCAATAGCAGAAAATCATATTAGGACAAGAAGGTTAAATATTTCTTCATTTCTTTTATATCAAAAATTTTAAAAATTATTCGTTTGTTTGAAATCAGGGTTGCCGAACATGGTCTTTTCCGACCAAATTTGGTCGGATATTTTTGGTTTGGTCGGATGGTAGGCCAAACCTAATTTTGGTCGGTTTTAGAAATGTAAGTTAAGCGAACGAAGTCTTCGTACAGAAATAGATGAACAGGCAGTTAATCTTACTTAGCAATGCAAAAATTATTAAGGTTCTTTGTGGTAATATTTAAAGTTTTTTCAAATAGTCCTGAAAGAATAACATAAATAAAAGAATTTCAGGAATTCTGTTCTGTATTAGGTGTTTCTTATACAAGATGGACTTCTTAAAGGAAAATGTTGTAAGAATCGTAGAACAGCGGGATGCTTTGATATTGTATTTTGAAACATAGTTTTAAAAAGGCAATTGTATAAGAACCGCAGAACTTGCAGAAAGTATGGATGAGTTACAAAAAAGAGCAAGTTATCAACGCGTATACAATAAGCCAACTATGCATTGTTAAACTTGGTGATACATTTTTTACGTTTTCTGCAATGTATTAGGATGTATTGGAGCTCAGCCTATGTCTTATAAAGTTTAACCTTTTTTTTAAATTGTTCAAACTTAAGTTAATAAATTTTGAATCATATTTTATTAGTGGTCTATATGTGTTATTTCATACGATCAATGAATTATTCTAGTTTATAAGCGTTATTAAATGAATTTGTATATGGGCATTTCCCCAGAATGGTCTACCAGGATGAAAAAATAAAATGTTGATTACCATCGTCTTTTATTGTTTATTATTATAAAAAAGTCTTTGTTCTTATAAAAGAATGGTTCCATAGCATATTTCAGCTGTTTTACTTGAGGAAATTGGGCTGGAAACTGGAAAATTTTAAATTTTTCTGTATTTTCTACTTCTAAAGACATTATTATATACTTATTTTACATGCAAGAAATATGTTATGTTTACACTCTTTCTTCATAATCTCTCCATTACAATCAATTGTAAAAGGAGTATTTAGTTTTGTTGTTAAGGAAATTTGAAGACATTTATGGGAAAATGCGTGGTGATAATAAAAAAAACATATGGAAAAATAGTACTTTCGCGACCGGAAAATAAGCCAATTAAACAAAAACCAAGAGAGATATTTTATTTTAAATAAATTAATCAATTTTGAATATTCCGTTCCATTGCGCAGATTTTTACATTTCACTACTGTCAGCCAAAGTTGACTTCTATTTTTCGTACGTTCGTGACCACACGTTTATAACTCTTATTATGAAAACTTAAACTCGATGAAATCCATCTTTTGCACTAAAAATAGAGTTACCCAAATGCTATTTAATCGAAAAAAAATGCTAGGAAAAGTTTTGTTTTCTATATTATTTGTACATCAAAAGCGTACGAACGTACGTTCGTGACCCCAGAAAATGCCCATATACATTTTGTTTAAGTTAAACGTTACCAGCAAATAAACGTTTAATAAAACTAGGGGTTACGTGTAGGACGTTTAATATTTAATAGGTGTGCACATAGGCTTACTTTTTGTTTTTACTATAATTGCATATTACAAAAAAAAAAATAAAATAATATGTAGATTTATAGCTGTATCCAATAAAAATTATACTTTTTATCAAAAATACATATACATACATATCGTCATATAAAATAAAAAGGCAGCTATTGTAACAACGGGGTTTTCTGGTTAATATCGTTAACACATTACGCATGATTGACACTATCCTGAAAAACTGTTTTTGTAATCTCAGTCGTATCGCTACTGAAAATTTTTTAAAAATTATGATATTCCCTTTTGCATTTTTATGACGATATAATTGTTTTTAAATATTTCAAAAATTTGGTCGGTTTCAAAGTATTTTGGAAGGTTTTGTAGGCAATTTTGGTCGGATACAAATTTTTCAAACGGCAACCCTGTTTGAAATTGATACTCAAAGAAAGAGATGTTTCAAACTTTTTTATATACACATTTGACTTTTTATCAAAGATGCCCCGATAGGGTTCGATTCCCGAAAGAGACTCTGGTCGCCTGCAGACAAGCGTAGAGCTTTGCGCGATTAGCATAAGAAGGAGAAAAAAATTGATTTATTAAATTTTCCTAGTTTCCTTTGTAGTTCAAGAAAATTTACCTTTAATTTTGTTTTTTAAACTAAATTTCTTCTAAGCCAAGGAGGAAATAATTTCTTAAAACGTTTTCCACAAACTCTTTTATCCTACTCATCCAAGCGAATGAGAAACATTAACTTCTTATCTACGAAAAATGGTTTTTGACTTTATTATAAAATTCCAATAAACTTCCTTTAAGTTATTTGAATTGAGCCCACCAAGTTAAACAGCAGGGTACAAGGACTCAAACAAAGATAGAGAGAGAGAGAGAGAGAGAGAGAGACAGAGAATATCAAACAACATCATAACACTTAAATGAACAGGAAAAATACAATTAAATGATAAAATATATATTTATTGTATTAAAGCAGCACCTCCCTACACCCCTCTTAAAGAATAAAAATAAAGATAATCAATTCAATGGCCTTGGTGTTAAGGCTCCTTCCTTTTCTCCGAAAACTCGTTAATTGTTTGAATTAATTTCTTAAAAAAATACAATAGTAATTACACAGCTTGTTTTAATAATGTTGTAATAAAATTTTTAAGTATAGGATTAAGTTGATTAAAATATAACAATTGCATTGAAGGTTAGTAAAGCACATAAAAATATATATGTCATATCGTCACCTAAAATGCAAAAGGGCGTAACAACATATTTTTTTTTTAGTTTTATAGTGCATCATAATCATAATTTTAGTCTATGTGGTGCAACATAATCAACCAAAACTTGATTTTGAACTTTTTGGTTGTAACGCCCTTTTGCATTTTAGGTGACGATATATTCCTTAACAATAAGGGTGCGGCGAGTAGCACAACGGGAACTAATTAGTGGCCCCACGTGAGCTGTGCTTGATCACGGCTGGCAATGGAACCTAACCTAAGGGTGCGGCGAATGTTCGATTTCGTATTCGTATTGCGAACTGTTCGCTTAGTTTTGCGAATATTTGTAGCGAATTTCTAATACTTACAGTATCAATAATATCTGGAAAGTTTTGTTTATAAAATAAATTGTATAAAATGGCAAAGACACGAAAATACTTATAAACAAGCATTAAAAAGCTGATTAAATTTTAGATTTTTCACGCGTTACTCTTAAGAGAGATAAAGCATCAAAACTTATGTTTATAAAATTTAATTAAGCTTAAATAAACTTTGTGTTCCTGAACCTATTGAATTTTATATGGACAAATCCTTAGATCAAATTTAAGAATGCACCACAGCGATGTTCTGTAGATTTCCCATTTATAAGCACGTCAACGAGTAGACTAGTGTAAACACATCTCGAGTGCAAACAGGTAAATCAACCGTTCTGGAAACATAAGTGTTTTATGCACATTAAGTATGCAGTAAAAACTTGAAAATATGATCTTAAAATTGTGTTTTGGTTATTTTAAATCAAAGCATTAAATAAATAATTTAGTAATAATTCATTATAATAATAATAAACAAGTAAAAAAGTATAGTCGTTCAAGCCCCATTATATCGTCGGCTTAATATGCAAACCTGCTATCTCCCTTCCGGCACATTTCACAGAAGAGACAAACAACTTTTTAATTTCATATTTGCAGCTTGAGAGGAAAACAAATATCTATTTGGTTTTACACTACTTGAGGCTTAAATTGAAGAAAAACTTCTTGCTAGTCTCTTTACCACACGGCATCAAAATCTCAATTTACTTAAAAGTGGATTTAGCAGGTTTGCATATTAAGCTGACGACATGCTACTACATACAACTACATTTTTTACAAACATATTTTCGATTATTCCCTATTTGGGACCTATAGGTAGTTGTTAAGCCATCATATCAAACCTCAAGAATTCATATAAGAGTTATTTGTGCTAAATAGTATGAGATTTTTCCGTTTTAAAGGAGAGGATTTGTATGGGACCAAGAGTAAATTCTACAAGCACAAAATTTACATTGACATAGAAGCTATTCTATAATCAACGGAACTTAAACTATAAAAAAAATTTATTGAAGCCATCTGCACTTCTTCCAGATTAATTTATGGGTCGATTAAGGATGTCGACTAAACTGAAAATTAGTTGCCAGCAGCGAAATCAGGCAACGCTGTTCATGTTAAAATAAAATAAAAAAAATTTGTATATTTTAACATGAGCGACGTTGCTAATTTCGCTGCTGGCAACTCCACTTCAGTTGTCTTGCTATCCGTAATCGACCCATTAATCTTAAATCACTTTAAATATGGATTACAATTGAAGCACAGCCGCGAATAAAGTTTTAAGTGACAAAACAAAAATTTTTCAAGAGAGCAAAATAATTTTTTTAAAAGGCAGGATTACCTTTGTATGTTAAAATTTTTATTTTATTATCAAAATTAATGATAATACAAACTTGTATGCAAAATATCAAGAACTTTGATTTTAAAATAACATGCAAGTTTACAGTGTATAACTTGTTTTTAGTGGAAAAACGTTTCATATCAACAATCGCGATGTCATTATATAATAACCATAAGGCAGCACTCATTTTAAATTTTAATACCAAATAAAACTCTATGGTAAATGAAGTGGAAAAAAGTTAAGAAACTTTAATTTTATCTTTAATCTTTTTAGTAAATTTAAAATATTTAAATCCGATTTTCCTATTGGCTTTAATTCGTACCTCATCTCAAACATTAAGAAAATATTTCATAAAGAGAAACAAAAGGAAACATTAAATTATGTAAGAAAGTGCAAATACCTGCTAAGGAAACAGAAAAGCCCTCAAGGTGTCAATGATTCGAATTATTCGCTATGTTTATAGTATCTGTTTTAAAATTGTTTGTGGGTGATTATACCTACCAGTGTTGCCAACGAGTATTTAAGGCAGTCTAAGCAGCCAATAAAAAATTATATTTTTCCCTTCACAGAAAAAACTTTTTCTTTACGAATTCTGTACAAAAAAATTTTATTTAAAATACATCAAAATACTGATTATTTTTTTCAGTTTCTATTTTAATTATACCCACACCACAAAAGTGGAGAGGGTATTATGCATTTGCGCTGATGTGTGTAACACCTTAAAATATTGGTCCTTTACCCACCGATCGACTCAGAATCACTTTCTGGCTGGCTGGCTGTCCATGTAACTTTCTGCGCAAAGTACAGTTCGCAGTTTTGGAGATAATTTGATAAAATTTCTGACATAGGTTTTTATTGGCACAAATACCAAGCCTATTGAAAATGGGCCGAATTGTAGGTCCATGAGGGAAGATAGGGGAAAATTTCTTCCTCTCAGAAACTATCAAACCGATTTTAATAAAATTTAAAACATGGATATATAATAATATCTATATGGACACAAAAGGTATAAATTTTTTCAAAAATAGGACCACAAAGGGAGGTAGTGGGCAATTTCTGCCTCTCAAAAACTTTCAAACCGATTTTAATGAAGTTTATAAACATAGATAAATCCATATTTATATGGACACATAAGCATGATGTGTTTTTAAATGCTGTGGTGTAGGGTATCATATGGTCGGGCTTGACCGACAATACTTTCTTACTTGTATTTTATCTGAGTATGACGATGGCGTAATTAGTTTTCGCCTACCAGCTTTAGTTTAAATGATATACTGACACTTATTATTTGCAGAATTTAGACTATTTTTTCTGATTCTTCGGTCATTATTTCGCAAACGATCCTCCAAACCTTAAAACACAAAAATTCCTTTTCAGTTGAGAAGAGTCACATTATTAATAATGCCAGGATATTTTACTCTAATTGCAAAGATGTTAAAATATTTGTGTTTTTGATTTAGTCCTGTAAAATTTTTTATGTAATATTCTGCAATTAAAATAAATGATCCTTATGTAGTTTTGTCCGCTAAATAGGAATATATGATTAGTTTCTACACCCACAGCACAATAGTGGAGAGGGTATTATGCCTTTATGCTGATGTTTGTAACATATTAAAATATTGGTCCTAGACACACCATTACACACCGATCGATTCAGAATAACTCACGAATTTGGAATTTTTAATATCCTTGCGATACAAGTTAAATAAAGTACCTAACTAATGTAAGAAGCATTGAATTAAAAAAAATTATTATATTAAATTCTGATGTTTTAACTTAATTAATCGTTAATTTTTAGTTTTTAGAATAATTTGGGAAAGGGACAGCGCAGCATGATAGAAACGTCTAATATTTATTAAAAATTGTGAAATCTGAAAAGAGTCACAGGGACAAATCGCTTCTATTGCAAACTTGGCTAAAATTGGCGAAAAAATGCAAACCTTTAAACACTAAATGTCGGAAAATAACAAAAAAAAAAAACAAAATGTCAAAAATTCGCGAAAATTTTTAAAATTTCAAAAAAGTCATAAAATTAATTTAAAGTCCGTCAAACTATAAGGAATGGCAAAAATTCGATAAAAATTGCTAAATTAGCGGGAATTCGCAAAAAATTTGGTGACAGCGCATGACAGCAATGTCTACTATTTATTATAAATCGTGAAAGCTGTAAAGAATCACAGGGACAAATCGCTTTTGTTGTGAACTTGGCTAAAATTTGCGAAAAATTTAAACTTTTAAACAAACACTAAAATTTATTTGAAATCGATAAATGGGTGAAAAAAAAATTTTAATATTTCAAACAAGCCATAAAATAAAATTGATTAAAATTACCTTAAACTATAAGGAATGGCAAAAATTCGGTAAAAATTGCTAAATTGCAGATATTCGCAACAAAAGGCATATCTTTTCAGTTTAACATTTGAAGCACAGTCGTTTTAATTTAAAAAATAAATGATTACCATATTCGTGTTTAGAGGCCACAATTAAGTTTTAAGAATATCTCATTTGGCTTATTTTATTGAAGCATAGTATAGTGAAGAGATTGCGTGTAAGCCAGTTTTCTTGTGCAACTCTTTAGATTTAGTAGCTCTCGTTAAAGTTACTGTCGCTAAATTTTATGTAAATTCTTACATTTACAAGGAAGTTATCGCATTAAAAGCTATTTTCAGGAGTAGTATTAGTACATAATTAGTTTGCAATAAGTTTGGATCAAATAAGCTTGTATGGAGGCCATGTGAAATTAAAAGCCGATTGAGACATTTTCAATAGGCTTGGTAGTTGTGATAATTAAGGCCTACTTATGCAGCAAATATCATCATATAACACCAACAAGGTTTTGGACTGGAGCAACCAAATATCTTTCCTAGGGTAATTTGGTGGGCTGAATTCAAATCTGTAAATGGGTTTTCTCTATCACGTCAGGTTTTCGAGATGTTTTTATTCGTTTCATACATAAAAAAAAATCACTAGTTTATTTAAGAATCAATGAATTTTCAAAAGAGAATGGCGTTATTTGAGCGTCGTTTGTATTTTGTTGCTTCGGTTTCACGTACTAGAGTCCATTAATAGTCTTCCAGCATGCTTTTGTCCTAAAATCCATAATAATTTCTTTAAATTTCATTAAATCTTGGCGAGCACGCTCTCCTTGTTCGTCGCTCACTGCACCTAGGTTTTGTGGAAAAAATCTAAATGCGAAGGAAGAAAATGTAAAACATTGTCGGTGTCCACGGTTTGTCCAAGTTTCTGGCTGCAAAACCAAAATAATGTAAATACAATGCATATTTTAATGATTCTGATATTGCATATCCTTTTTCCCAACCAAATATTCACTACACACAAAGCAAAAATAGCTTTAACCCATTTCGTCCCAGCGATTTTTATATACTTTATAAAACGTGGTGGCTGATAGATAATATGGGACTAAAAAACACGAATCTGAAGTCCAAATTTTTTTCCGATTTTTTGTTTTTGAGAAAAATGGTGTTCGATTAATCGAACATTGGGCACTATTCAGCATTTTTGTTTAATTGCTCCTATAGATTGTAAATATAGAAAACCTTTGTTTTTTATAAACTGAACGTAATTCATTTTATTTAATTAAAGAAAAATAGAACAAGGCATTTATTAAAATTAAAAATATACAGTTGAACCTCGATTATCCGACTCGCACAGGACCGGGCTGAGCATTGATAATAAAAAAAACTGGTTTATAGATATATCGGGTGATTCATCGTGAACTTGATATATTTATTATCGGTTAAAATAAAAATTTATGGCATAAACTATAGTAAATGATATCATGGAAATGTTGGATATGACTTTGTCTGAGGTGGTCCATTCGGAACGTCGAATTTTGGGCGATTCATTCGAGCATAGCGACTAGTATTTCGCTAATAACACGAGTAATGTTAGCTTCCAAAACGTCAATCGTAGCTGACTTATTCCGGTAGACCCCAGACATTATATATTCACAGAGAAAGTAGTCTAAGGTGTGATATCGCACGATCTAGGTGGCTAATTTACCAAAGCAAATCATGAAATTATATTGAAATGTATGGCTCAAAGTGCCGTCCTGTTGAAACAAGATCTCACCAAGATCATTCGTTTAATTTTCAGATTGCTCTACTGGATACCTACTGCCCCTGTTATAATTTTGGCGAAAGTAAGGGAATTGCTACGATATTTCCAAGTCTGGCAGAGTCTGACATGGTGCACTCTTGTTAAAACTTGTTGCATTTGGTGTCGGCGATAATTTCTCTCGATTAATATTGAGTTTTCTCAGAGATCGCACTATACGAGTTGTTATAGATGGAGTTTCGTCAAACGAGTTCAAAATTGGACCTCCTATGTCAAACTTCCAACCCTATCTACTCTTTTTCTAATGACAGCAACCTTTTCCATTCGTAATCATTTGATTATAGACCAAGCGTGTCCGATGTTGGTGCTATGAGTCACAACATGAATGATACACTTGGCCGAGACCGAAATCCGTACATTTGTTCGTAATACACGTTTTTCCTCAAAAGCCCATACTTTTGTGGTCGTACAACGCGTTACAGGGAAAATTCATTTCTTGGCAGGACTGTTCGTATGTGGAATAACCTTCCTCTCACTGTCAACATGAATAAATTCAAGTGGACTGTTCACAGGTACAACTACCTCTTTTCTCCTTCCCATAACCTATTTTCCTAGTTCCAACCCGCTGCAATGCAATAGTAGGCGTCATCCCCTGAGTGCTCTGATTTTTCTCCATTTTGAAAAATTACACTCTCAGCTACAGCTGTTATATTGACTTCACTACGTACTGGATGTGGTCTAACCAGTCGAATATCATCCACCAATGTAAACTGAGACTCAATACTGCGAATGATGTTTGCAATTGTGGTTTCAGTAGGCCGATTGTGCGCACCGTAAGTTCCTCGAATCTCACGAAAAACATTTCTTACAGAGCGCTGATTGTGCATTAACTTTTTATTGATCAGCAAAAACAAAATAAATATATTTCCGTTTATTCAAATGCGTGAAAAATTGATATTATGGTAAAAACAAAAGTGCTCAATAGTGCCCAGTGTTCGAAAAATCGAACACAGCTTTTTCAAGTCAAATAACAAAAACACAATTGAAAAACGTGAAAAATTTGTTGCTGTTGCTGAAAGTTCAACCGTTTTTTAATGGAACTACATTTTCACTTTTTTAATTTTTTTATATTTTATACAAAGTTTTCAGTTTTTAAAATGATGCTAAAATTAAGGGTTTTTCTTCCCCCTTGTTATACAAGGGAGGAGTGAATTAGGTAAGAAATTTTATTTTTATATTTGTAGCTAACCACTTACAATATATAACTGTTTAAAAAAATTAATTCTTTGTCTTACCTAAAAAGAGTAAAAAAAAACGCGTAAAATTTACTGTTCGAAAAATCGAACATTGGGATGATATGGGTTAATCAGTAGCACACGATCTCCCTGACATGCTAAAACGCTTCTGTTATGAAGATTTAGAATGAATGTAGGCTTCTGTAAAATAAATAATTATGAAATTGTAGTGTCAATATTAATTGTTTTGCAGTATTGCCAGCATGCCATAAAAAATTAACAAGACATGATAACCCAAGTTATATGCCAGATTCGAATTCAGCGTTAAAAAACATGCTTCGTTTCTTCAGTCAATTTTGTATTCCAAATTTGTAGACCAGTGTTATCTTCAAAGTTGCTATGTACTATACTTTGGGCACACGATTTATATTGACAGTCAACCGGACGTACGGACAACTTAAAAGGAGAGTCTATGAGCAATATTTTTAGAAGTTGCACACAACAGAATAAACTCATAAAACCTTCTCCACTTTTGTGGTCTGGATATAAAAATGTTGTAATCCAAAAGACTTTAAGTTTGATTCTAGGTTTAAGTTCTTACGATTTTATCTACATTTGTTTTTTGTGTTTTTACAGTCTCCCTTCTGTCGTGGCATCTTCTGTTTATTTTATGAACTACTTTTTGGCGATAACAACAATAAGACCCCATAAAATGTAAGAAAAACTTAACGCTGTTGATTTTCTAAGGACTTTTCACCAGTGACTACAAGAAAAGTGTTTGGATTTTTTGTTGAAACTTTCTAAGATTAATAAATATACATTTTTATGTCATTGCTTATGGTTTTTGTTCACTTTTGTTGCTATATAAAAAGTTTTCCACAAACAAAGTAGGTAAAAAAAACTAAAGAAGAGGGCTTCAAAACAAACACGTGTTTACGTTTATAAAAAATCTTTTGATTGGAAAAAAGTGTTTAATAAAAAAATGTTAGAATCATTTTAAAATTCAAGATAATTGTCTTGCCTGCTAATTGTGTTAAATATTGATAACATTATTTATGATTTTTTTTTAATCCTAAAGGATCGACCGTTCGTTTTATTGAGTTTTTTACGCTTAACTACTTATAATAAAAAAGTAAAATGTGTTTTAAGTTATCGATTGAAATTATACTTTTACAAGATTTTCTTATATAGTGAGTCGTTACCATTAATGCACGGTTTTGCTTATTATTTTATTATGAATACATATGGGCATTTCCAACAGAATGTCCACCCAGATCAAAAAATTAAAAAATAAAAGTTCGTGAAATAGTTAATTTTACATTAATTTTATAGATAAACAATAAAATTTAACCAATAAAAGCCAAACTAACATTTTTTAAAAGTCATTTCGTAATACTCGAAGGCAAATAGCACAAACCTAACTTTTATCTTTTTAATATTTTTATGGCACATTTCGCTTTTTTTATCTTTCCAAGCTTACAATATTAAAAACCTTTACTGTTACAAATAACCATTAGCCATTAGGACAGCATATATTTAGTGAAAAATGTTAGTTAATCTTAAATAGTTTGGATTTAGTGCAGTGATGATTACTTTTGCAGATCATATTTACGCGTGCATAGGAATAAAAGTGCTGCTTGCGCATGTACACTATAAACTTCTTCGTGTGGTCTGTGGCAATGTACGTTCGGCTGTTGCTTTGTTGTCATTTCGTCAAAATTATTTAAATCAGTTGCAGATCAGCACTTGCTGATGAGCATCATTTGTTTTCTGCTGCTTCCCATACAAGCATAAATGTGATAGTATGTGCCCTTCAGTGATTTAGTGGGAAACGCTTTTACATTTGTTGCAATAAAGTTTTTAGATATAAAAAACATGTCATATTTGCTTTAAATGGCATAACAATATAATTTGTTAGTGAAAGACTTGCCTGTCATAAAATTGTATACCCTTCACCGAAGGTAAAAGCCTAGACCCCATAACGTATATGTATTCTGGATCCTTATGAGAAGTTCAATTCCGGTTGACCGTCTGCCCGTCCTTCTGTTGAAAAGGAATTTGCGAAGACCTAAGATATGAGGGGGCTTGGTGGGAATATATTTATGTCAGATATGCTCATTTAAATTTTTCTATAGAATTTCAGTCAGATCAGTCAATAAGTGTCTGAGATATGCCCAAAAAACCATGACTGCCCCTAATTTTACCCATAAACTCTGGGGTTTTTTTTTTTGTTTCTCTTTCTGTATATCTGGAGAACGCCAAGAGCTAAAGTTTTCAAATTAAGTGCAGGCGTATTGGTTATAAATGCACTTTATCCGACCAAATGTGGGCGGGAATTGAAAATTGGGCGTAGCACAAAATAGTTTTTTTTGTCTTAAAAATGGTAAAAGAAATATTGTCCCAATTTTGTACACATAGCTGTGTTATTAATACAAAATAAAAATTTTAAAATATGGGCGGGAAGGTGGGCGTGTTACCCCCCGTACACAGACAGTTAAGATTTCTGTATATCTGGAGAACGGTAAAAGTCAAAGTTTCCAAATAGGGTACATACATCTTGGCAACATCCGACCAAATGTGGGCGGGATTGGAGAAGTGGGCATGGCACTTCTTTAACAAATTTGTAATAGATTTTGTAGAACCAGGTACAAGCGTCCTGGATATTGATAAACAATATCCGACAAAATGTGGGTGAAATTCGGAAGTGGGCGTGGCACAAAATAGATTAAATTATGTCTTAGAACGGTATTTATATAACTTTCCGCACTTAACGCACCATGGTCAAGGGTATATAAGATTCGCCATAGCCAAATATAGCACTCTTAAGTTTTATTTCAAAGATTGTTTTTGTTGCAAATAACGAAATACCCAAATCAAATTTTTTATCCCCGTTTTCAAAATAAAGTCCCTAGTTTTCGGATAAATCCCCTAATATGGAAACGACGTCTAGGAAAAAATATTGCTTATTTTAATTAAAATATTCAATATGATAATTAGAAATCATGAAAAGGAATTACAAAGAATTCATAAAGAAACAAATTACAAATTAAAGCAAGCAAAACTGAAATAAAAATTAATTAAATAAATGTTGAAAAAAACTTGCTTAATTATGAAGGAGTGTGAAACATGGTATAACAAGTAGACGGTAGCTGCATTAGAAAATAAGCTCTCAATCTAAAACCCCGCCCGGTTAATGCAAAAAAGATGAGAATAAGAATAAAATCAAATTCATTAATTTTAAATACATATTGAAAATTTGTGAAACTTATTTAAAATGCAGGATATCAATACCTTAAGCTGTAAAAGAGCTAAGTCCAATTTAATAGTCTTACAGGAGGTAGAAAAAAACTTACTAAACGTTTAGCTTTCAATATATTTTTAATCTGCATTTTGCTTTGTTTTATTTTGATTAATCTTAGCTTACGTATTTAAATGCTTGCAATCGAATTAAGAGGTGACCGAAATACCTTACATTCTTTCTTCAGCATTTTCCAACTTGGAACTTGAACGTACCACTACAAAAAAAGTTTTTTTTTTCTCTGCAAGCCATGTATTTTAGCTAACTCTTTTGCACTGCATCAAAAACTGAATTTTCAAAAAATGTGGACTTAGCTCCTTTACAACTTACGGTAACGTATTGTTGAATAAAATATATCTTCCTATTACGGTTCACAACTGAACTCAATTGAGTTGTAATATTTTAATTTTGGTTTACAAGTTTGCTTAATTTCTGCTAACAAAAATATCAAAAAATTGGAACTCAAAACAACCAGTTGTTTTATTTTATATAAGTTAGTTAGGGGCTCGGTTATCACTGGTTTAACCCCTTATTAAAAAATAAATATTTAATTAGAAAATTCATGTGGTTTACTTCCTGTTGACGTGCAAGTTCATTTACTATTATGAAATTCATTTTGTCCTTTTCAACTTTTTATATTTTTTTTAACAAAACATCTATGCAAACAAGGTCATTAAATTTTGTAGTCAAAACCATTGAAAGTGACATTTTATTTTTTTAATGTGGGCTTAGTGTTTTAAATATTAACTGGGGTAACAGTAAAAGGTTTTCGAAATAGATCTAAAAAGTGTAGATACCATTTAGTATCTTTTTAAAAGGTTCCTCTTTTTACCTTTCAAGTTAATTAAAAATCATGTTTTTATTTTAATCGAAAGCATTTTGTTATTGGAAAGAAATGGCATTTGCCTATGAAAATTATTTCAGACGTATAGTCACCGAGGGTGTTCTTGATAAAGCGCAATCAGGACGTCCAAATTTCTTAATTTTTGAAGAAATAAGGTCCGATGATGCCACCAGTGTATAAATCGCACCGAACGGGTCAGTTTTCTGGACGTAGTAGACTTTTTAGGGTTTGTTATGGATTAACATATAAAAAGTTTCGCTAATCGTTGACTGATTTTAAAAGTTAAGTTTTTTATACATGAATCTATTAATGATGATTTGACAGAGAATACTGATCGTTTATGTCAAAAGTTAAGCGCAGTTTGGCAGTTCCTTTGACAGTTAACAAAAGTAAATAGTTAAGTTTTAAGATAAACTTCATTTAGATATTCGGTTATTTTAAGCCCCAGAAACGCTTCAAGTATAAACTGACTCTTTATTAGTTAATTTTATTCACCCCAATAACAATACACTTTCAGTATTTTAAAAATTACAAGCCGAATGACAATTTTATTCGCTCTTACCTTCGCTCGCAGAGTATACCAAAGGTGAAAAAAGTGACGTGTAAAATCAGCAAATTTAGTTGCGCTGACAGCTTTCGAAAAACGAGACTAAGGCCCGTTTTCACAACTTATCGATAGCTAAAAGTAGACTTTAACCGGCCTTATAAAAAGTTTTCCATTATTTAAACTTTACTTTAACCTAAAGGGAGCGAAAAAATAAATTAAGGTTCATCCTATCTGGTAGGTAAAATGAAAGTTGTAATAATGGAACACTTTTTATATGGCCGATTAAATCCTACCTTTAGCTATCGGTAAGTTGTGAAAACGAGCCTAAAAGAGTTTGTTCTTAGTTAAAATTTTTGTGGTCAAAACTAAAATAAAAAAACACAAACCACGTTCAACAAAAGCAACAGTTCAAAAAACTTTTTGTTTTGTGCAAAAATTGATTTTAAAATACAAATTGATTTTGCAATATTATTAGCTTAATTAAATATTATTAACTTGTGTTGTGGTAAAAATTATTTTAACAACAGTTTTGCAAAAAAATCTCCATTAAAACAATTTGTGTTTATTGTTTTTCGGATTAAAAGATAGTTTAAAGAGAAATTTAAAAAGGACAGCCTTCTAAGAAAGAGACAGAAAAAACACAATAGCTTCCGGCTCGTGTCGCCTCGTTTGCTCTGTGCTTGGGTGGAGGGTATATATAACTAAAACGTATTTCCTAAAACAGTCCATTGAAAGGCCGTTTCATGTTACCAACTTGTTTGTTTCTTTGATTGTACTACATACGTCTTATTGGCGCCAAATTAAAAACGAAAATGGAAAGCATTTTTGTAATCATATCACGTTCAATTAATACTACCCACACATTTTTATGGGGTAGAGTCTTATGCATTACTTATTGAAAAATTTGCGCGTTAAACATAAAATATGTCCTAAAAAATAAATTCCAAAGTTAAAGCAGTAGAGATGTTGGGGGTTTTTTCCTATTTTGCTGTTTGAACTGTTGGATATGTCGACTGCCGCAAAGCTTTGTAGTTCGTAGCTTTTCAATTTTGCGACTGGTTGCTTTTAAAGAACGGAAAATTAAAAAATTAAATAGTCTAAAAAATAGCACAATCTCATTTTTTTGTTTAATAACACTCTGTTACATGATTTATGAATGTCGAAAAATGCATTAACGATAAACCATGCAAAAATAGACAAAAATATTTCGATGGTATTGCTGGAGAAAAATCTTGTATATGCCTAAAGTTTCAGCCCCTATACATTTGAATACAATTTTTCGAACGCACGTACTCGAAATCAAGACCACCACACACACACACATTCATTTGAAGTTTTATGTGCTGTTTTCACAACACAAGTGATTGAACGTGTAGTAAAATTTATATAAAAAGCACTCAGTTTGTTGAGTGTTCAGTGTTGACGTTCAATCAATTGTGTTGCGAAAACAGCACATTAGATTTTTTTGTTGCTATAAACAAACACACACACATTTAATAAGTTGACGTTTCATTATTCAAGTGTTTGTATTGTGGCAATGAGGTCGTTTGGTTTTTAATTTGTAGTTAAGTTTAGTTTTTCCTCATAAAACAAAACGTGTTGTACATTTAATCTGCAGCACTAAGTGTTTTTATCTCTTTCTGCCTTACGTGTTTTGTATTATGTACTAAAATTAAATTAAAAGAAAACTGCCTCTTAAATTAATTGCATTTAAATGAACTTGTAACATTTTGTTGTTTGTTGTTCTTTAAAGAATGTGTGGCTTAATCTTTCACATAAAACTTAAATGCATATCTTCACGTATCACACTTTTTAAGAAAACTGAGTCACATCAACCGTTTTACAAAAGTTTAATCATTTGTATACACAGTTCAGTAATAAATGAAAATTTGCATTTTAATAATTTTAATAATTTTAATAATTTTTGTTAATTATAACAGAGATAAAATAATGCTTAATTGCTTAAAGCTTAAGATCTGTTTTTCAAACTAAAATAAACATTTTCGCTTGGGAATTTATATTGAAACAACAATAAAAAAAACTCAAATTTTGTTTTGTTTTCAATATAAATTTCTAAACGAAAATTTTTATTTTAGTTTGAAAAACAGGCAGTTTCCTGCAAATAATAGGACCAGTCCAAACACGCGTGTAAAGAGTAGCCCACAAGGGACTAGGACTAGTCAAAAAGTAACCCAGACGTATGGAAAATACATGGTCTATTTAACATTACGATGTCCTAGGGAAGGACCATATAACCCAGCTTTGGACTACAAAGGAGGAGTTTTAAAACTACTCCATGGTATACTCAAGAGGATTAGTTTTGAAGTCGTTTAAAAACGAAAGCATGTCGTTAAAAAACGAAGACATGTCGTCTCACTATAAACACTTTTTAACAATGAGATGGTCCATGTTTGCATTACATCGGACCAGTTCATGGAGTAATCCATATTATCAAAATGGATCAGGTGGTCCAATATTATTTGCAGGGTTAGTTAAACTTTATTTGAGCCAACATGAGTTCCGCAAAAAAATTAGAAATTAAAGAATAATTTTAGGGCTGATTGAAATATAAATTTTGGTCTGAAACCTAAAAAAAAGTTGTCCTTCTTTAAATAAACATATGACAGCCACGTGTCGTTAGTTTTCATCTTTTTTGTGCCCTTTTTAAAAAAAAGTTTTGAAAAAGGTTTCTAAAACGATAATCCGATTAAGGATAAAAATCTTATCTTAAGTATCTATAATTTCTCTTATTGTGCCGAATTGGTTTGGAGTTATTGAGAAAATAGTTCATACGTTCTTATTGTTACATGTCTCACATAGTCCACATACAAGCTTCTTTCCTCTTTGTGCCCATAATAAAATATTTTTATGTTGGTATTTCGATTAAATTAAGGTCAAAAAGATGTTATTGCAGCGTAAATCATGCTGTCAAATTTGATTGGTATCGGTCCATATTTGACATTTATTCCCGGTCCCAAAAATAGCTTTTAATAACTATCCATCTTATAAATGACAAGCTTAAGCTGGTACATATTGCTACCCTTATTGAAATAAAATTAGTTAAATTTGTATAAAAAATATTACCTGTATTACGATATTACCTTTCTCGGAAGCATTAATCAATATAAAAGAGAGAATTCGTAGTGCAGCGTTTACACTTTTATAATAACCTATTTTTGCTTTGAAAGCTCTGCTTTAGAGATCTGAAATATGCGTTTGAAAATTAACATGATATACATATCTGAATAAATTAAGCGAAAAAAATTAGGCATTGATTAGACTGTAATTTCAGCGTTTATAAAAGTTTTTGTAAATCTAAGATATTTTTTTTTTTTTAATGAGAGGGTTATTGTTTTGTATACAATTAAATGTACTTGTGTTTGCCCAGTTGTCGAAATTCGACTATAATGCTTTATGCAAATATGAAGAAAACATACATTAAGGGTTTCTGAATACAGTGAATATTTAATCGGAAAGTACCAATTAAAAAACAACAAAGTACTAAAAAGTTCCCTCTAATAGATTATCATCCACTCAGCTCATTGCATGTTTAATTTTATATTTCTAGGTCCAATATTAACAAAAATTTGAAAAACAGTACCACTTGTAGGCCGGAAAAGTACAAAAAAGCTTCCACTACAGATTCTTATTACCTAAGGAGCACGCACGTTTCTTTATGTTTATAGGTCCAATATTAACGAAAAATCCAAAAGTACCAGTTCGTCGTTCCGGAGTTATCTTGTCGTATATCACAAAATCGAAAAAAAATGAGATAGGACCGTTTCCTCTGGTAAATTTAACAGATCTATCGATCTGCGCAATCCTCACGTCTCTATCTCTTATAGGTTATGAGATATTACGAAGCCATTTTGTTGTATATCCACTTTTGCGAAAAATTTAATACGTTATAATATCGTATGTAGCATAATTGTGGATATACGACAAAAAACGTATGAAAACTTTCAATTAAAAAAATCTTGCGTTATCTTGTTGTATGTGAACAAAGTGTATTAGTTATGTTACAAAAAAGAGACTATCTTATTATTATTACTGTTATTTTAACATTTTTCGTTTTATATGTAAAGATATTTTTCGGACGAAGTACACAACGGCTATTTATATTGATGGAATTATTGATATATTGCCTTAATTCACATTATTGTTAAGCAATTAAAGGTTAAATATTCAGGGTGGTCCAACCATTATTTACAATGTTAATTGTGTATAAAACAAAAAGTTTTTAGAGAATAATCTGAATTTTTTTTATTATTATATAGAAGGATCTATGACAACTATGCGTGAGACAAAATATCGGCCAAATGCTCGTCGCGGCTTCGATAGCATACCTTTGTCCTATGGTCCATATTTTCAATGCCTCTGAGACATAATTGAGATTCAATGTCCTTTAAGTGTCAAATTATCTAATACTTTAGCTCTTAATTGTTCTTGGATTATTGACGTACACTTTTTATTTTAAATATTACCAAAGAAAGAAGGCCAACGGTGTCAAATCATATGATCGTGACGGCGAGTTAACATGGACATTGAATTTCTCGTGCAGAAGAGCCATTGTTGCGTTGATCGTGTGACACATTCTTTTGGAACTACTTATCGCCCAGGTTCATATCCTCAATTTCTGGCAAAAAGAAATCCGTTATCAGCTCGCGATAGCAAACACCATTCACAGTAACTGCTTGGCGATGATGCCGCCTGGACATAAACCGCGCCAAGCATGCATGCACAGGCGTTTTCACATTTCCTACAGAGCCGGTTTGCTAAAATTTGCACACAAATATCCCGATTGTGGACACATTTGATCGATTTTGCTGACCAAAAAAATCAAGATGTGCACAAAATGTATTTTTGATTTGAACGCCCATTTTCGTAAAAGGCTTCAGCAATCTTAACGCGCTGCTCAATGCTGCACCTCTCCATGGTTGAATTTGGCACTGATACCAAGAAATGTCAAATTTAGTTGGACAAAAATTTAACGTTACGTAACATCGTGTATTATGGTTAGACCACCCATAATAAACCTTTAAATTATAATATAAAAACTATTACTGTACGTAAATAAATTTGTCACTTGCATAAATTTTCGTTTCGAAAATTATTATAACTTAATTTAAATAATATCGGTACAACACGTGAATGTACGCTTTTTATACCTTATTTTGACTTATATCACACAAACTAAAAAATATATCGCAAAAAGTGGCGTAAACGACAAAATTGAAAAACTATTTCGGACGTTACAATGGCTATAACTTAAAATTTTTTTTACATGACTTTGAATATTTTTACATAAATCGATAAAGAACTTCAAACACAACATCTGACAAAAATATTGGACGAATTTTTTCACGTACATTTTTGTGTATAAACATTTGAAACTTAAGATTCGATTTCCCAAAAAAAATTTTTTGTGATATACGGCAAGATAACTTCGGCACGACGAGTTGAAGAACAAAAAAGTACTAAAATATTTTATCTTTAGTAGTGCAATTCACTAACTTTTAACACTTTAAAAAGTGATTACTTTAACCACACATTTTGATGTTTGCACTAACCACTATGTGATTCACTAACTTATTTATAACCACGGTAAAAAGTTTTATATTTCTCTCTATTCAAATTGATATATCGTGGCAACTCTGCGAAGAGAAACATCAAAATAGGATAAAATAACAAAGAAGAAAAAGAAAAACAAAAACCTTTTAATTTATAGATTTTAAATGATATTATGCAAAATGCGTAAAGCATTACTTATTTTTATTATTTTATTTTATTAATTTTATTTTAATTAAATTAATTTTTTTTTTAATTTTTCAATTTTATTTGAGTCAAATGGTTGGCTTTAGGATAAATAAATAAGAAGCTCCACGGAAAAGTGGATAAATTGTAGGCTAAATACCTAATATCCATGTTATTTATGGACTATAAATAAGCACTTTTCTAAGCGGATTTAACCACACCAAAAATGTTGGTGTTAATAAACCACAATTTGTTTTGTTAAAAATAACAGCTGACTAAAACAGCTGGCTTTAGACACCAGCAGATGTCGTTAAAAGTGTTAGTGAATAAAAAAATGGTTAATTTTGTGGTTAACATTTTTAAACGAAACAATTGTGGTTTAAAACGCATAGTGAATCGCACTACAGGACCCTGCACATATAATTTTGTGTCTCTGAGTTCAATATTATAGAAAATTCAAAAAGTTCCACATGTAGAACGGAAAAATACATGAAAGAAATTAAATTTCACGTATTTCCCCTTTATCATACTTTTTCCCCTCATTGAGATGTCAAAAATGTCAATCATCCCTATTATGTAAGTCGTCGTCGACGTTGACATTCATTTTAAATTGTTGTCACATCAAGTCGACGACTAAATCACTTCGACGTTAATTTGGTATTTTATAAGAATGTTGTGTCGACGTAGACTAGTTATAGAAAATTTGACAAAAAAAAATCCCATCTCTAATTATTTTTTTTATTTTTTGTTTTTCATCATTATAGCTCAATTTTTAACGCTATTTATGCTATTTTCCGACATATTTTTTAACCGATTTAGCTTTTTCAAATAAAGTGTAGAGTTTGTTTCCAATTTTTTAGTTTTTCGTGGATTTTTGCCATGTTTTCGATAGGAGATATTTTTACTGTAAGTTCTTTATAGCTTTAACGTTTATTAATAAATATAAGACTTTTCTATCATGCCGCTGTTAGTAAATTTTTTCGAATTTCCGCTGGTTTTGCAATTTTTACCGAATTTTTGCCATTCCTTATAGTTTAAGGGACTTTTAACAAAATTTATGGCCCTTTTCATATTTTAAAAATGTTCGCGAATTTTTGATATTTTATCGAACTTTTCCGAATTTTCGCGTTAAATTTACTAAAATAATTTGTGCCCATTACTTCTTTTAAATTTGCATTTTTTATTTTAAACGTATTCAATAAATTTGTTTACATTTCATTAAAAATTTCTTTAACTTTCATTTGAGTCGTCGCAAGATTTTCTGTCAACCTAAACAGGGACAATTCTACTCGACGTCGACTTGCGCCTTAGAAAATATCAATCGACTGTCAATAGTAATCGATTATTGTCAATAACGACTCAGAAAATACCATTACTTTTCAGGTGCCGTCGAATTGTGTTGACGTCGACTTACATAATAGGGCTGAATATTAAAGTGGGAGCCCATAGTTTTATACTTTTCTGTCGAAGAATGGAGAAAACGTTTTGAAAAAAGTACCAAAAATAGGTACGATTTTGACCCCTTAAACGTTCGAATTTCGAAAAAGTTCCAAATTTATATAAATATGTATTTTTAACAGCCTGTGCCCATGTTCTGTAACTCCGCGTCGAGAAAGTTTTCGATTGAAATGTGTGAAATGAAACAAAAATGCCATAAATTGAAGCAATCAGCTGTTTTTCTCACTTAACTGTGTCTGTAATGTTTTTGGCGAGTACAAGCTGTCACGTAAGGAAATTACTCGCCAATTTGCAGAAAAAGTGTGTCTGTAACATTTTGGTCTTTTATCACCCGCTTTGAACTGTCGACTGTAAACTCACGAATAAAAATGGGGCGAGAAAAAATTTTAACACTAAAAAACAATTAAAAATGCAAAATGCAAAGAATAATAATAATATTTTGTTCTTGGCACATTTTTCATTGTTTTATTATTTTGCTTTTAAAATGTTTATAAAATATACGAATGTCTTCAAAGCTCGTTTGCAAACAACAAACATTAAAGTCGCTCTTTACACAATTTGGTATAGCCGACGGTTGTATTTTCGCCGCCGTCGTTGAAAAATTTTAAATTTTGGTCGCCGTCAACGATATGTGTTACTGGCGTTCTGAACGTCTCCAATATCACATCTGCTTCGAATGCAATATTTTGAAATTTATAACGTAACGACGTAATCTCTTTTGATAGTTTTCTACATGAGTTACAGATACACATTTTTCTCACTTTTCGAGAAACGATGGAATATTTTGTTTCACATCTTTTCGATGCAAAAAGTTCTCACTAGAGTTACAGAACATGGGTACTGTTCATGGATTTCGAACATTGTTCGAAGTTTGTTCTTGTTTTTAATGTAATTTTCTATGCGAACGATGACGTTCGATATCGTTAAACAGGCAGTATGTTACAAATTTGGTATAGTATTTATTTCTACGTTTATTGGATTAAAAGAAAGATTGGTTGCCAAAGAAGTTTTAAAAAACAGGTTATACCCATTTACTCACAAAATGGCAGAATTTCAAAAAAAGTACCAGACACCTGTACGCTTAGTTTTCTAATGAACAATTATTTTTGTAACTTTTTTTTAATAAAATATATATTGTGCACTTCTGTAAGTAAATACCTTTCAAACGGTGTATGTTTTATTCAAATCGGTTGACAAACAGGGGAGGAAAGTGTTCCTGTAGATTTATCTGTTGTAAGATTTAATTTAAAATTTTTCTATTTTATCAAAAAAATAAATGATTTCACAGTTTCAGGAGAAAATCGAATTTAAACACTCGAATTAACAACGATTCTCTTCTGGAATTAAGGTTCCGCTCCCACTTTTGCAATTAAGCTTGCTTTTTAACAGATGTTTTCGCTGATAACGAAACTATTCGCTTCAAGTTTGAAAACTGTAACCGTTCTAATAATATATAGCTGCTCGTAAAGTGTGGCGTATTTGCTCTTTTTTTTATCGTGATACCATCTACATAATGGTGTTGAAGTCGCATTTTTGGCGTATTGATTATTGTGAGCTGGATTTGGTGCTGCCATCTGCTTATGAGTAATGGCGTGTTTTATTTGTATGAAAATGCCCACCAACTTGAAAATTTTGTAAATATGTATAGTAGGGTGGCACCGAAATTTCGATTTTCGCAAATGGCCAGGCGGAATATTGTGCCGATTGGTCTAAAATATAACTGGTAAGAATTTCAGCAATATCGGGCCACTTTAAGTGCTGCCCCAAAGAGATCAAAGGTCAAATTTAAGTGAACTCTATATTTTCTTAGGAATTTTCTTGGTTGTTCGTGAATTGGTACGAACATTTTTCATTAATTTTATGAAGGGTGGTAAGAATATTTTGTGAATATTTTTTGGAAAAATTAACCCTTCTGAGCTTATAAGGGGCAAAGTTACACGATTTCTGAAACGCATACAAAACTTTATATTCAGCAAGTTTTTTTTTTTAAATTATTAGCCCATTTTATATTGGGTTAAAATTAATGCTTATTTTTTTATTTTTAATATTGGGTAAATTTCATAATTTAGTGCAGTGCTCTGCAAATATTGATACAAAAAATCATGGTTGGTTTTTTTTCAGGACCGTCATATTCAAAATTCAATGAAATTTTAGATGGCAACGGAGATAACATTTTAAGATTTGCAAAAGAGAAACAATTAGAAGACTTTCCACGCAATGACTATAAAGAATTTTTAGAACTGATAATAATATCGAGCCCTAACAGCGAAAATAATGTAAGCGACATGATTTTCAATTTTCGTTTTTTTTAATAAATTACTTTATTGGCAACACTTGCATCATCTCCTAAAATATCATGGTCACATAATGTACCGTTACGATTTTATAGCAAAAACAATTTTAATGTAAGCGACAAATTTCATACAAAATTAATATGAAATAAAACAAAAAAGCTCTCTCCTGTAAAATTTGATTTTTGGCGCTTACATTATTTTCGCGGTTAGGGGTCGATATAATAATAATATTCTTAGGAGGAAGTCCGCCGAAAGGCAATTTATTTACGAACCTGGAGCTACGCATTTAGCCAGATGGATGGCAAAGGCCATTTATTATTTGAAAATACTTATTTCTCGAAAACAATTTCCTGCGTTAACCGAAACTGAAGTTTAACTGCCTGTTTGTAGAACGCGAGTGCAAAAGTGACTCGTCAAACTTACATTTAAAACAAAAACAAAAACTCAAAATTTGTTTTTGTTTTAAATGTTAGTTTGACGAGTCGCTTTTGTACTCGCGTTCTACAAACAGGCAGTAAGATTTAATCGAAGCTGCTGGATTTGTTGTTAAGTACTATTCGCAATTCTAGTTTAATGCTGATACAGCAGACCAAGTTCCTTTAAACGACATTGAATTCTTGAGAAATTTGGAAAATTATAAAAAATTAACCAAAATATAACAGATAAAGCAATAACAAAATTTCTTAACCATCTTTACTATTTGAATGAAGAATATGTAGGTTTTTCGTTTTTCGATGATAGAATAGATTTTTAAACTAAAGCCAAGTTTGTTACGAAGATGGAAGTTAATGTCTCGAAAAAACTTATTAATTCTGGAGGAATTGTTCTCAAAGAATACTAGCAAACTTTTAAAATTTCTACAGATTTTTTTTAAAAATAGAGCCAAGTTTATGGAATGATTTACCCGAATATCGAAGGGCAAAATATATAATTGGGAACTTAAAAATAAAAAACGACCGCACCGAAAGAGGAATTAAGTTTTGCAAGATTACCATGAAAAAAAATCACCAAAGATGGGCATCAGAGGAAACATCTTTTCAAAGTAATACAAATGTTTTTGTATTTTTAACTAAAGTTTAAGATTTAACACAAACTTGTTTTTTGAAATTTAAAAAGCGATGAATACTAAAGTATCCTTAAAATTATATAATTTATTAATTTAGCAAATTACATGCTTATAATATAATAATGCTTTTAATATTTGCATTAGCAAACAATGCTTTATGAAAACATTTTTTAATTCATATTTAGTTCAATATGCAACATGTGTCATTTTGTCTACAACAAGAGTGAAGGGTGGATACTTTTTTTCACAAAAAGTTTATTAACATATATTAGCTTATTTAAAACAAACTGTTAGTAACACATATAAAACCGTGGTTTGTTTGATCCACAGGACATGGGAGGATTAATTTTTTCAAAAGTTTTTCTGAATATTCTTATCACACGAAGGAATAAATTTTACAAATTTCACGCCGAGCCAAAATTCTATATAAATACTTAATGAAAATATGGAATTTACTGAAATTTGATCTCTTTGGGGCAGCACTTAAAGTTCTCTGATTTCGCTCAAATTTTTTATATTGTCTAGACCGATAAGCACAATATTCCACCTGGGCTTCTTAAAAATTCAGCAATAAAATTTCTTTCATACACTTCAGTGCCACCCTAATGCATAGCCTATGTTAAGCTAATTACCACTAGTTACTGTGAAAATTTCAGAAGCTTAGAAGTCTATAGGGAACAAACACACAAGCTAACACTTTTTTATTTTAAAATACCTTTAGGTTAAATATATAATTAACACTTTTTTCAAACATTTGAGCCTACTTTAATATTGTTATTCAAATGCCACAGAAATAACATTAACCATAAAATACCGAAACTAATTATTCGTTTATTTAATTGTAAAATTATAAATTCAAATTTAAAATAATCATACGCCCTCTAAAAACATTTAAATGCCATAGTACATATTGATGTACAACCATATTTATCGATACAAAGATAAGCTTTAATATTAATAATTCATATTTTAAATGAAAACACACACAGACGCACAATTTTATTTATTTTAGTTGAACAAAAAGTCGAAGATTAAAAGCATTTGTTTAAGTTTTAAAAATGTTTTTGTTTATAAAGTTATTTGTTTTTATTTTGAAATTTTCGTTTTGCGGTTAAACTGCTGGGGATTATTTTTGTTTAATGTGGCTTTAAGTTGAAAAGATAAAATAAAATACGAAAACTGTATTGACAAAAAAGAAAAACAACAAATATCATGTTTTAAAGTCTGCTGGGATTAAAAGTTGATATCAGAAAATAATAAACAAACAAAAAAGTAATCTAACACTTAAACTAAGAACAAAAGTTTAAACTAAACACAAATAAAACAATAAATTTTTACACCTTAAGTTTCGCGTTACAAATAGCCAGATAAGCAATAATAAAGTGTGTGTTTATACCCAAATTTGGACAATTTTTTTCCGTTCCTTTGATATAAATTAAACTATTGTCTGCAACGCCAACTTCTCAACATTTCTCTAGATATACATATAGAAATCTACAATGTATTTGTACGGTTAGTGCCACGCTCACTTCTTCAACCGCGCCCTTTTTTAGGTCGTGTATTAATAACGGAGATGATTGTACTTAATTTAGAAGATTTGGCTGTTGCCGTTCTCCAATCACACAGAAAAAACCAACAACAAGGAATTTGTGGGTAACATTAGAGGCATTCGTGGTTTTATTTATAACAACATAGTCCCCATCATATCTGGGGTCATTGCAAAACGTATTTCAACGGACAGATGGACATAGTTAAATCAAGTTCTTAAATCATAAAAACGTGAAATATAACCTAAGGGAAAGGGAACTTATACCAAACTTTTCATGTGACAGTTTTAATGATAAAGTGGATTGAGGTGTGCGGTTATTCCACAAAAATATTTCCTGAGAATCTATAAGGCTTAGTGGAGTCACAGTGGTTGCAAACAAATATAAATTGAAATCCGATGATAAACATTGTACTTGAAATTTTTGTTTATAGCTAGAACGTCCCGAGCTATCATTTAATCCGTAGCTATTAACCATATAGAACTTTAATGAATTATTGTTTTCGGTCATTACAGAAGCTAATTTCCTTCTGAATTTTAAAAATTCGCTATGCAGAGTGCGTAAGTAGCATTTCAATAGGAACCATTGCCAGTTTTTGCCTTCACCTTAATATTATGTGGTCTGCACTTTGTTTTGGAAGATTCAATATAGTTATAAAACGGATATTAATCAAAATTCCTTATTTTGCTTTCATGTCTTAAATTCAAATACATATATGTTCTCTATCAAAAAGGCCAGAGTTTCGCCTGCTGTTAAGCGAGCTGGTGTGTTTTCTACAGCAAGTACAACTTTTCTAATTAAAGATGATCTTGCTTGATTAGCTGAGGTTGCTTTAAGAACCCTTGCCATGTTGGTCAGCTTTTGTTTTCGTGCCGAAACACAAGCTGCACGAACTAGCAACTCTGTTTCATCGCATAGGTTTATTGAAAGGTCGCATCTTTCCTCTGCGACCGTTATAATTTTTCACTTAAGACCTTTCTGGGACGTCCCACTAAAGATATTGTAGCTGTTGCAGACATATTACCAAAAACAAAAAAATCAGAATTTAACCAGAGTTAATTTTGCTCTGTGATTTCTAAAAAACTTTCTCAAACTTTCACTTTTAACCCAAAAGAACCTTCATCAATGGCAGAATAACGTTTCATTAAATTCGCCATTTCATTATATTTTAAGCAGAGGTTGTCCACAAAATACTTAATATCACAATAAACGTACAAAAGCGCAACATATATAAAAAAAATCCAAGGTTATTTCGGAAAATCAAGTATTTTTTCACAAAAAAAAAAACCAAATGAAATGTGTCACCTTGTGTTTTATTACTATCACTCTTCCTTCCATATTTCGCTTGCTTAATAATTTGTATTTAAAGTTCTTGAAAATTTAACACAAAATTACAATGAATATGATGTGTGGAATACGTTGCACGCAAAGAAAAAACATGGTTGTGTAAACATATTCTAAGAGCAACATATTATGATACGAATTATGATTGTAGTCACCATATTAAGATTATTATTGAATTATATTATGACTAAATATACTCGTACTATTACATCATAATATTTTTCCCTTAATCATATTGTTATTCTGTTAATCATACTAAGTTAAGAAGTAAACAAATTATTGTCATGTTAATCATAATAAGCTAAGAAATTAATCATATTATTGTCATGTTAATCATAATATACTAAGAAGTAATCATATTATCATCATGTTAATCATAATAAATTTAGAAGCAATCATATTATGATACAGCACCTTTTATAGCTGTCATAAAAATACAAAATAAATTAAAATATTTTTACATCGATTTTTTTTTTGTGGCTTTTTACAATTTTTCTTAATATTAATCAAATAGCGGAGTTCAATATGAGGCTTGCAAAAGAGCAAATGAAAAATCTGTGGTTTTCATGGGCAACCGCGTGTGTCCATTTTTTCGATTTTAAGATGTTGATGCCTTACTGCCTAATTTTGAACGCTCTTTACATTTTTTTGACAAAAGATGGATCAATTCCGATTTTTTAACGCAATGACAAAGTTTAAAAAGTGCAATACCTAGCCCATAGTTTGATCTAGAATGGCATACGCGGTTGCCCATGAAAACCACAGAAATATCGTAGCACTTTTATAAAATAAAACGAAATCTCTGTGTGTTTTGTTGTTGGATTTTACAAAAAAACTATGATATTTTGCATTTGCACTATTACATCACTAATACTTGAATGAACTCCGCTATATTTTAATTTTTTAATTTCTTTAAACTTATTTTTTTTTATAGAATTTTATCTTTTAATTGTTTAACCGCTCACAAATAAAAAAACGACACAACTGCTTCAAAATTATTTTACAAATGGCGCTAACATATGTTTAGAGTAAAAATAGTTTGATTGCATCTTAAACATAATATGATAAATGTATAGAAAGTTATCATGTTATGGCTATTAAATATCATGATATGGTTGTGAGAAATATAATATGTTTAGAAAGTTATCATAATTAAGTTGTTAGAAAAATAATTATTTTTCGGTCAACAATACTCAAATTCATAATTGCGATAAACATTGATATGTTTACAGTGACTATAATATTGTTGATATTAAATAAAAATAATAATTATTTGTGTACGACAACAATATATTGTTACATTAAACATAGTGTTGTTGCCGTAACCATGCCCAACCATATTTTTTCTCTGCGTGTGGTGATAAATATCAACTTTGACAGCCTGCTAATCAGTCATTACATTGTCTATACAAAAACAAATTTTAAAGGCATTTGGTTTAGTGTTTTCCCCGTTGATTAGCATTACCAAAAATGAAATTTTTGACAAATTAAGTTTTGCCTAAAAAACAGTATAAATTGCCTATAGTGCTATGTAATATTAAATTTTCCAAGTGTTCTTCATAAAATGCAAAAAAAAACAAAGAAAAATTAATAACAGTTAAAAAAGTTGTAAAGCATTCAAACCATAAAGCGCACTCTGCGCTACCCTGCAAAAGCGTTTTTTATAGATTTGCGCACTAAAATATCAGAACATATTTGAGTGTTTTATTGTTGTTTTACTGCCTGTTTTTTCAAACGAAAATTTTAATTTTTATTTGAAAAACAGGCAGTTAAAATTTTTTCTTTGCTTTTATTTCTCTTATTAGAAGGGTGTTCCTACCAAAACGCACGATGTTAATTGTAAATAAAACAAAAAGTTTTAAGAGAGTTATCTTAATATAATGTGTGAATCAAAATATCGGCCATATGTTCGCCATGGCTTCAGTGGCATACATCCATCCGATAGCCCATATTTTCAATTACTCTGAGACATAATTCAGGTTCAATGTCATTCATGTGCCGAATTATCTCGCCCTTAAGCTTTTGAAATGTTCTTAGCTTATTGACGTGCACTTTTTCCTTTAAATATCCCCAAAGAAGGAAGTCCAACGGTGTCACATGGCGGCTAATTAACATCGCCACAACGTGAGATAACACGGCCATTGAATTTCTCGCGCAAATGAGCTATTGTTTCGTTGGCTGTGTGGCAATTGGCACCATCCTCTTGGAACCACATATCTTCCAGGTCCAAATCCTCAGCTTCTGGTCACAGGAAGTCCGTTATCATCTCGCAATAGCAAACACCATTTACGATAACTGCATGGTCCCCATTTTTGAAGAAGTACTGCCCGATGACTCCGCCAGCCCATAAACCGCACCAAACGGTCACTTTTTGTGAATTCCATTTCCTACAAACCAGTTTTGCTGAAATTTGCGCACAATTCTCCCGATTGTGGACACATTTGGTCGATTATGCTGACCAAAAAATTACGAAAAGCTTGAATTGCATTTTGATTTGAACGCGCTGCTCAATTGTGTACCTCTCCATATGGTTGAATATGTTGGGCAAATAACAACGTTAAGGTGTGACTCACAATCGTTGGCCCACCCTTTATAACCTCTAGATTTTTTTTTTCATATTTGCAAGCTTTTTTGGATTTTTATTAGACTGTAAAAACTTTATTTTGATTACTTTAAAATATTAATAAAAACTTTTAAGCGAATTTTTGCATTTCTTCTAAGTTTCTAGTTTTTTTTATTCCTACGATTTTTTGACCTTAAGATGTGACTTTTACACAAATAATGCAATATTTATAGTTTAAAAATTTTATTTTTAATGAGTGCTTCTTCTTTTTCAAAAAATTTCTTTTTAATAGTTTTGTGAAATCAAATTTGGGAGTTCCAAAAAAATTTATTTATTTTTAATTTTTTTTATTTTATATATTTTTAATTCGGCTTAAGTTCATTAAATTTAATTTTCATTAAATTATTTTTATGAAGAAAGGAATTTTACAACATGAAAATTAATTAAAATTGTTACCGATAATCTTTCATAATTGACCGTGGCCGGGGCTCGAACCCTGGCCGGCAGGTTACCATGACATGTTTTGATCGCAACCACTCGATCTCTTCAGATAGATTTGCCGTCTTACACTCGCAGCCATCGATGACTGCTGACGTCAATAGTCAAACCTCAATCTTTAAACCAAATTGTATTCCAACCTTTGGTAGATCGAAATTTGCTTTTCTGAATGATTATCCATTTTAATTGATTCTACATGTTTTCTCTTTACTTCTGTTTTCTCGTACTTTTCGTCAAGAATTCTTCTTGAAGTCCAAAGAACATTTTTCCGTTTTGTCATTTTTGTCTTTCCTTTTTCTGTAGACCTTTTTCAGCACAACTTGAAGGACAAATGTACACATAGAGCTCGTGCCTTAGCTTTAACAAGTTCTTTGATGAACTTAAGCCTAATTAAAAATATTAAAAATTTGGATTGAAAACCATAAATAGTTCAACAAAATAACCACAATACTAATTATTTTTTATTTTATTCTTTTTTTTTTTTTTTTTTTTTTTTTTTGAAATCCCAAATTAATTATAATTTTCTCTTTAATTTTTTTTTTGAGATTTTCGTTATTGGTTCGAGCTTAGCGGCAGTCAAAAATTAAAATTATAAAAAATAAATTTTAATTAATTTCATGTTGTAAAATTTTTTCTTCATAAAAATAATTTAATGAACAGTTCAAAAAAATAACTACAATACTAATTATTTTCGTTATTGTTAACATTTTTGACGTAGGATATGAAATTAATCAAACAAATATAATTCTCTTATGAAATTAAGGGTAAAAGTATAAAAGAAAAACGAACACGAAATAACAATAATAAAAGTAAATTATACCAGAAGAAGAAAAATAATTCAAATAAAACATAAATTTAAAGAATACTTGCAATTACCAGAAGCAAATTGAATGATATTTATGTTCAAGTAAGTCATTATTAAACTTTTCAAATTACTCGAAGGCATTGAGTGCTTGGAAATTATAATTAATATGGAAAAGGAGTTTATAAAAGTTTAAAAGATTGTAAGTAATAAAACTGAGCAAAGTTTTAATGAATAGCAGAATATATTCGAATAATTTCAAGACCACTGTAGCGTAATCTTATTATTTTAGTATTTATAATTCAAACTAATAACAATCATACGCTCTTATTAACCAAAGTCATGGCTGGCAACGAGGTTTCCAATTTAGCCATTTTCGGGCCAAATTTTGCGATTTTTTTATAAGGCAATAAATTAAGACTAAATTTTAACTAGTCGAAATATAATATAGCCATTATATCATGTTCTAAAAATTCCTTCCTTAAGTAAAAATAATAATTTAATGAAAATTAAATTTGATGAACTCAAGCCTAACTAAAAATATCAAAGACTTAAAATTAACAGTTCAAATAAGTCACAATTGTTCTTAAAATAGCTATGGCACAAGCTCTAATGTTTACATTTGTACTTCAAGTTGTACAAATAAAATGTCGATGAAAGTAGACAAAAAACATACAGGGGTGTGCTGGAAATCGGAAACGCAAAACGCAAGAATTTTAAACGTCGGTTTTTAAAAAGATTTCTGTAATAAAAGAATTTTATGACGATTATTATACAAATATTTCTCTATTTAAAAGAATTGTATAACAAAAATTATAAAAATTAGATTAAAAGTGTTTTTTATACAACTTCCGACTTCTTGCGTTTTACGATTGCGATTTCCAGCACACCCCTGATAATAAACAAATGTATTCAGGTGTTCAAGACAAAGTCTTGACAGAAAGAATACGATAAAACAGAAGAAAAGGATGCAACATGTAAATAAATTGAAAAAAGATGATAATTACAGCAAATTTCGAACCACCAGTACCCCTGGTTAAAAGATTGATATTTGACTGTTGGTTGGCAGGCACCGTAGCGGTGCAGAGGTTAGAACGCAAATAATTCTGATGAAAGAATTGTGGTGATTCTTGAAACATGTAAATTCAGCCCGGGTTCGAGCCCCAGCTCAGCCAAGAAAATTATCAAAATAAAATTTAATAAAAATTCATGTTGTAAAAATTCCTTCCTTCAGTAAAAATAATAATTTAATGAAAATTAAATTTGATGAACCCAAGCCTAACTAAAAATATCAAAGATTAAAAATTATTAGTTCAAATAAATCACAATTGTTCTCTCATAAGTGTTTAAAATTAAACAGATAACAATTGGGCTTTACACAAAGTGTTCTATTGGATAAAATTATAGTCAATACGGCAGGGTTGGCTGCCTACTGGGTAACCCAGAAAAACCCACCCGGGTTTTAATGGGTATTTTGTTTTAAAAAACCCAAGTGGGTTTTTTCCTTTATAATCATTTATACAAAGATGGTATAATTTTAAAATTTTTTTTTACAGAAAAATAAAAGAAAATGATTATAAAACGCAAACAAAGTGTTTATATGCCCATTTGTCCGTATGTTGATTTAACGTAAGTGGGCTTTTCTCTATTTATTAATTGAAACATAGATAGTATACCACTTAAATGTATTTAACTTCAAATTCGGCCTTTTCTAAATCTAATTCATTTTAAAATTCAAAATCAGGCTTTTTAAAATGAATTTGATTTGAAACATGGGGAATATGATTCGTACAATACTCAATTGGATTACGAAAATTCTGAATTTGTTTGTTAAAAACTTGAATTTGATTTTGAAAAGGCTGAAATTGAAGTTAAAATCCTATACATAAAAAGTCGACACATTTTAACAAGAGCTAATGCTTTTTCCAATCCAAGACGATTTCTATGGTTATTCTATATTAAACAACAAGAAGGCAAACAATTTTTCTATTGATGCTGAACTACCAGGGCAATAAATTCTGAAACGAAAAAATCGTAATAGTTTGCAGGTAAAAATTTAAAATTTTTGACCATTGTTGTTCAGTTCTGATTTTTTTGATTGCAAAAAAAGGAAAATGGAAAATTGCACTCATGTTGAATGTCTTAATTATAATTTAAAAGTGTGATTTTGTTCATATTTGTCGTGTCAAATAAAGTAAAACAGCCTGTCATCTTATTATTACGTCTTTAATGGAAATATATTATAAATATGAAAATAATGTTAAATGGAAAAAAACTGCAATGTTGCAACTTTTAAACCTGATTGTTTACACTTGGTTTAGGGCTGTTTTAATTGCAGCTTTTAGTGTAAATACTTTTCCTTATGTGCTTTTTCCATTTTTTCAATCAAATAAAATCTGAACTGAATACCGTTATTGTGAAAAATATTCTGCAACTTAAATTTTAAATGCCAAACAGGGTTCAAGAAATTAGAGGTGCTTTTGACTTATCCATTTTTCTGCTCTCTACGTATTCTTGACTAATTAGTTTGTATACATTAATACTTATATACATATTTGGGATGCATCACATTCGCCAAATAATAAGTTGGAGTAAGTACGCGTTTCAACAAAATTCCGTTTTGACAGTAGCATATCGTTGTTCAACAACTTACATCAATGGCAGTTGCAAATGTAGCGGAGTCACTTTGTACAGCATTTAGATCTTTTTGAACTTTGAGTAACATTTGTTGGAGATTCAAAGCTTCTTTATACAACTGAACGTTATTTAAAATTCTATGAACATGTTCTTGGCCACGAAGGCTTCTTTGTATTGATTTTTAATAAAATAAATAAATAAATAAATATCATTGTCAAATTCATTTATATGTTCCGATCTTATTTGGGCATTAAAGCTCAAAAAGTAATCACTTGGCAGTTGAGGCATATATGGAAGGACTTATTTAAGCCTAGCTTCTCTTTTAACCATCCATTTGATGATGATGCCATAAAAAAATTGAAGATTTTCTTGCTAAATCTACACCGGAAACAGCTGAGTTGGCAGCATTCCTTAAACCAATTATTATTATACCATTACACAAAAAACAACAAACCCCAAAAAAACCCATGAAAAACCCCACTGGGTTAATTGTGAAATTGAAACAGGTGTGATTGCACCCCCATGGTTAATGAAATGTAGTTGTTAAAATGGTTGAAAAAGTGTAAAACTAACATTTTATGAATGTTACATAGAACACTTTGTGAATGGCACCGTGAAAGCCTGGATTTGATTCTCGCGGCAGTCAAGAATGATAAAATTATCAATAACGTTTAATTAATTTGATGTTGTAAAATTCCTTTCTTCATAAAAATAATTTAATTAAAATTAAATTTGATGAACCCTAGCATAACTAAAATATCAAGACTTGGATTAAAAAGAATTTGTAAATTTCATAAACAGAAGTATGGAAATGTTAATGTTTCATTTTTTTAAGCATAAAAATTCCATACGACAAACACGTACTCATCTAAATTTTTTTATTACAACTTACCCTCTATCAATCATCAGCAACAAATTTTCAGTTTTAAAGTGCAAAACTCTTCTTTCTAAGTGTCGAAGCAATTAACGTTACCATATAGTACTACAAGTAAAATTTTAAATTTGCGCTTTTAAGTATTTTTTTTACAGACAGCTAACACAACAGCGGCACGTAATTATTCAAAAAAGGAATATTAAATCTTTTTCGCGGAAATCTTGAAACGCATAAATAAATAAATTCAATTGGGGGATTCACAAGGTGTCATAAAGTCATATGTCTTAAAATAATAACATGAAAAAATACGACTGTTGTGAACAACCCCTCATAATTTAGCGTGCTTATTTTGAATTAAGCAGCTGATTTAAAACATCTTACATCATAATATTTTTTAATTCTGATTTAAAACATCTAACATCAAAATATTTTTTAATTCTTTTCCATGAATTAATAAATTAAATTGGGTCTTACCTGACTATTTTCAATAAGAAATAAATTTGTTTTTGTTTGTTTACCTAACAGCAGAGTCATAAGCCGATTTTATTTGACGCCGCAAGTGATTTCTTGCAAAAATTGCTAGCCGCAGGTCAAATTTTGATGTTAACCGGATAAAATTATACCATCAACGGCGACGGCTACAAGAACAAACGCGATACGGCTCAGCCGCTCAGCTCTGGTCTCTTCTGATTAATTACGATAGCACAATAAACATAGCAAGCAACGTTCTATTAATTTAAGACACTTTTTGTTTACAAAGCAACAACAATATTTTTAAACCATTGTAAAATGTTAGAACATTATGACGATATAACATGATAGCACACCTTGTGAATACCCCAAATATGTATATCAATTGATATTTCTTTCCGATGAATGTTTTGTGTTAACTTAACTATCAAAAACGTATGTATGTACTTACAATAATCGACGACAATCTTGCAACTCACATTTTTCGTATAATAGCAAACAGAAAAAGTTTATTAACTATTAAACTTGTTAGTGCTATTGATTTTTTTATATGATTTCAAAATTTTTAGTTTGTGGAACTTTAAAAAACTTTTAACGTTTCCTTTAAAAGCAATAAGATGAATTTAATGATTTTCCAGAAATTTTCAAAATAAAGCTTTATTCTTCACTACAAAAAACTTTTTGGAATTTTACTTTTTCATCTTTGCTAATGATTGCGAAATCCAAAACAATATTTTTAGTTTCATTAAATATTTATGATTCTTTATTATTGCTTTAGCAAAACTTGAACTACACAATTGTTCACTGCATTTTTTTCTATCTTTCTAACACGAAAAAATTATATAAATAGAAAAATTACAAATGAAATTTATTGTTTATAAAATAAATAAAAAAAAAGCTTAAATGTGAAGAAACCAAATCCCAACACTTTCTACTTTCCAACCTTTTAGAAAAGGAAAACTTTCATCACATTTGCCACTTTTAACTCCTACGAACGGATAGTTCAAGACAAAAAAGGGAGAAAAATGTGAAATAATTATCCTGGTTATTTATGTTGAGGTTAAGTTTCACTTTTTCTATTTTTTTTTTTTTTTTTTTTGTTTATTTCCTTTCTTTTAATTTTTTGTTTAAGTTTTAGTACTCATATTTCATTATATTTTTTCGCTCTTTAAGATGTTTAACATGCTTTATGTGGTTTTGATGCCCTTCACCATGAGTGGTGAATAAGGGCAAACCAAATTTGCCATTCCGTGTGTAACACTAAAAATTATTCATCAAAGACCAACACAGAAAAAATTCTCTCCAATTTTTTTTTTCAATTAAACCGTTTATTAAAAATAAAATCAGTTTTAATTAAAAGTTTAATCAAGTAAATTAAACGTTTACTCATATCAAAAACATTTCTGCAGAAAATGTTGTTAACATCAAAAAATATTTTTAATTAATTCTATTAATTTAATACTGGTACAACTGAAATTAATTTGTATTTTTTTCTGTGTAATGGAGTATATTTTATATTTTGAGTAATGGTCGGCCGATTAAGTCATGTCCGTCGGAACGATACAACAATTTCGAACGTAAAAATTCGCATAGAAATTTTCAATACAAAACACTCAGTTTTAAAAATATTTTCCATATAAAATTCTATACGAAAGTTAATGTTCGAAATTTTTAAACACTCAATAATTTTATTTAGACCAGTGCCCATGTTCTGTAACTCTCGCATCGAAAAACTTTTCGATTGAAATATGTGAAATGAAACAAAAATGCCATATATTGAAACAAACATCTGTTTTTCTCACTAAACTGTGTCTATAACTTTGTTTGGCGAGTACTAGCTGTCACGTAAGGAAATTACTCGCCAATTTACAGAAAAAATGTGTCTGTAACATTTTTGTGAAAAAAGTTCCCGCCTTGAACTGCCAAATAAACTCACGAACAAAAATGGGGCGAGAAAAAAATTTAACACTTAAAAACATTTAAAAACGCAAAATACAAAGAATTATAATAATAATATTTTGTTCTTGGCACATTTTTTCATTGTTTTATTATTTTGCTTTTAACATTTTTATAAGATATACGCATGTTTTCAAAGCAAACATTAAAGTCGCAATTTTAAATTTTTGGTATTGCCGACGGTTGTATTTTCGCCGTCGTCGTTAATAAATTTTAAATTTTGGTCGCCGTGAACAGTATGTGTGACTGGCTTTCGCAACGTCTGCAATGACACATCGGCTTCGAGTAAAATATTACGACATTTATAACGTAACGACGTAATCTCTTTAGATAGTTTTCGACATGAATTACAGACACACTCTTTTCTCACTTTTCGAGAAACGATGGAATATTTTGTTTCACATCTTTCCGATGCGAAAAGTTATCCACTTAAGTTACAGAACATGGGTACAGTTTGTAATTTGAATCCAGTATAATCGAAAAAAAGTTATGGGACCGAATGTGAAGCAACGTCCCTAAGAATTCTTCTATTTCTATTCTGTTTTCACACTATTTATTATTCAGATATTGTTATACACTGAAAAAATTTTCTTCACAGATCCAATGAAATTTACATTAGAATTCAACCTATGTAACCCTTCATTGGATTAATGAAATGTTTCATAAAATCAATGAAAATTTTGCATTAGTTTAATGACAAACGTTTATTTTATCCATTTTTTCAATGAGGATTCATAAAATCAATGAAAATTTTGTCATTGATTTTATTAATCCTTCATTAATCCAATGAAGGGTTACATAGGTTCAATTTTAATGTAAATTTCATTGGATCTGTGAAGAAAATTTTTTCAGTGTAGTTCTTATTTTATTTTTGATTTATTTTGAATCGCGCTAAATCGCACAAACCTTGATTACATTGGTGGAAGAATTCAAGTATTTTCAATGAATTTAACAGAGATTCCTTGTGTATTACTAAAAGTTGTATTTTAACTTTCATTATAATCGGTCTATAATATTCCAAAGGTCCCATATAAAGCAGCCTACCAAAAATCATTTAATATACCCTAAACAAAAACAAATTATAATATAGTAATAAAATTTGATTCCAATTTCCTTCCGATGATCACTTCAAAATGCCTAAAAAACTTTGTTGACATTTCTGTTTTTTTTTTTTTTTTTGGCAAGTAGTCATGAACCGTTAAATGCTAAAACAACGCTTCCGAATTGTGGAGATAACCTTTGAAAAAGTAAAACTGTTCGTGAAGTTCAATGAGAACTTCGTCTATTAAACGAAGCTTATTTCTGGTTAAATGGCGGCTACGTCAATAAACAAAGTTGCCGTATTTGGAGCTAAGACAATCCTCAAGCCGTTAACAATTCACAATTACATTCATTCAAATTAAGTGTTGCTGTTTAGACGCTCATTCAATATGAGCAAAGAGCTGCAGTTACGGTGAATGGCAAGCGCTATCGAGCCATGTGGACTGAATTTTTGTTTTCAAAAATTAATCAGCTAAACATCATCGACATTTAGTTCCAACAAGACGGCGCAAATTGCCATACAGCGGATTAACAATCGATTTATTGCAAAATCAATTTGGTGACAGCTTTATTTCTAGAGGTGGTCCTGTCCACTGGAATCTCCGTTCATGCGATTTAATGCCTCTAGATTATTGGTGCCGACATACTAGCAACTCTTGAAGCATTTATGCCAATATTCGAGCCACCATTGATGACATACGGCCAGATTCATTGGAAAAAGTAATCAAAAGCTGGACTGATCGAATTGACCATGTAACTCGTAGCCGAGGCGGTCATTTGCCGGAAATCATATTTAAAAAATAAATTATAATAGTAACTGTGTTATTATTATTTCTATGAAATTATCTTAAAATGGGACAAAACATTTCCGGGTCTATTCTTAGATCATACACTGAAAGAAAAATAATTAATGAATAATTTTCATAAAAAAAAATTCATTGGTTAAATGAAAATTTTCATTGGTCTTAATGGAATTTAATAGTTATAATGAAGTATTTTCGTTAAAATCGCTTCATTGGATTTCGTAATTACGTTAAAAATTTTCATTGGATATACGAAAACTTAAGTTTGTCCAAGTTCAACAAAAAATTTTAAATGGGAACATAAAAAAACAATATACAAACATAACTATATTCATAAATTAATACAAAATTATAGTTTCCTTAAAAAAATGTTTAATTGTTAATCAAAAAATGTACATCTAATGTAATATGCCATTAAATTTATGAAATCAAAAATTTTTTAATAAAAGCAACATATTTCAATAATTGTAAAAAAAATATTTTTAATATTCAAATAACTCTATATATAGTCTCAATAATTAAAAGTATAAAAATATTTCAAAAAAGCATGCTTTCATAAATTTAAATTTTCATTATGACAATGAAAACTGTCATTATAGTAATGGACAATTTATGTTTGGACATATGGACAATTTAATATCATATTTACGCTCTTAATAGAGTAATGGCAAAAAACATAATTTTTGTATTCAAAAACTACACTGCCACGGTAGGCTAGCTGGTAGTGAGCTAGTCTATCAGCGCCGAGGTGCGGGATCGATTCCCGCCAGAGACAGAATAACAAATAATATAAAATAAAAAAATAATATTCATAGATCTAATGTTATGTTTCATTAAATACATTTTAAAGCAAAAGGTTTCATTGATCCAACGAAGCGCTGCATAGATAGGTTCTTTTTTAATGCAATTTTTCTTGGGATTAATGTAAAAATTCATTGGTATTGTGAAGAAAATTCTTTCAGTGTCATATTTTTGTTTGATATATTGTTAACCGTCAATCGGTTAACCGATTTATTACTACCCGATTAACTGATCGGTTAATTTCAAATTGGCTTTTTTTCGATTAACGATTAAACCCATTAATTTCAGTCAATTAACCGATTAACCGATGTAATAAAATTTTCAATATTTTGTAGTATTATAAAGTTTTTTTTTTGTGATTTTAATTATTTGTTTCGTCTTAAGCCTAGTACTCCGTTAAAATTTGTGAAAAATTTTGAGCAACATTAATTATTTCACACGAAATCATGCGAGTTTGTACAATTTGTCTTTTTTATTCCTGCAAAGTATGCGACATTGTTTTGCGTAAGTAAACAAACGCCACATATATTTTACTAACAATTATTTTTTTTTTTTTTTTTTTTTAAAGAAAATAAATATGGATAAAAGCTGTTACCGGTTGTGTTATTTTAATTTTTTTATTTCTTATTTTATAATCAGTTCATACTTTTTTGCTTTTGCTTAAGATTCCACGTGAAATAAGTGCAGCTTACATTATTTCGCAGTTGTAAAAAAATGTGGCCAGAACCATTTCGGAACATTTTCACAAAATGAACAGAGTACAAATCTATCAACATTATTTCATAGATATTCCGAACAAGTTTTTTTTCATATGCGTTTTGACAGCATTTCACGTGAAGTGTTGAACAGAGTACCAGGCTTTATATAAAAAATTTATGTGTTTAGAAAATATTTTATCATACAAACAAAGAAGGTGTTCAGTGATCTTCATTTTAACCCATTTTCCGCCGACCGGTGACTAAAATTACAATGTTTTTTTTTTTTTTATCTTCATCATCGATCAACAGGATTGTGGCGAAAAATAGGTTAAATTTTTGATTGCCAACACCTTTTTTCATTTTCACGTACTTTTTATATGTTTGTATGTGTTTAGTTATTTGTTTCTTCTTATATCTTCTCATATCAGTATTTTAACAGAATTAACCGAAACAATTAGAAGTGTTAAAAATGTTAAAAAAAAACTCTAAAGGACTGAGAAATAAGATATTCATCTACGATAAGTGAAAGAAATTTTTCCAAGTCAAGCTTTGTCAAAACTAAAGAAAAGAATAGATTTAATCCTAAACATTTAAGCCAAATTACTTTTCTAATTAATAAACTTATCTCAGTTTATTTTTTTATAAATACATATTTGGGGGATTCACAAGGTAGTCATAAAGCCTTATGTCTTAAAATAATTACAACAAATATATATCGTCGGCTTAATATGCAAACTGGCTAAATCAACTTTTTATGTAAATTGAAATGTTGATGCCGTGTGGTAGAGAAAGATACGCCTCGTCGACCAGCATGTAGATTTTCTTCTATTTAAGTCTTGAAGGGCATTAAACTAACTGTATTTTTAATTTTCTATCAAGCTGCAAATAGGAAAAATAAAAAAATGGGTTGTCCCTCCTGTTAAATGTGCTTAAAGTGAGTTAAGCATTTATGACACTACATTTTTTATTCATTAATTGATATATAATTGATAGAAAGAAACAGTAAATGCTATAGCAGAAAAAATTTTTGCCGAATTATTTTCAAACAAACGCTTGTTTTAAAAATTTTTTTAATTTCTACAAATTTTTTTACTGATTTAATTAAAATTTTTGTTTGATTTTTATTTAACCAACAAAAATGTTGACAACCATTCAAAAATATAATACACGCGTTATTGGTTTCAAGTTTTCATAATTTTGTATGAAATACTTAACGCTTTTTAATGTTGTCGTCTTTTTGCATTTTTTTATTTGATCGTAAGCAACACTTCCTAATGTGAAATATAAGAACTACAACAAAAAACACACACAGTCTATTTTTGGACACTTTAAAAAAGTACAACAGTAAAGCAGACCATACACGATTCAATTCAATTGTCAACTGAGTCGGTTGTTGTCCAAATCAAAGCGTGTATGGGCTTGTCAGTTGATTAGTTTGACGGTTGTCGAGTTGGTTGGAGAAAAATCAAAAGATTTTGATTTTTTCAAGTTGACTACTAAGTCTTTCAATTCGATTGTACCGTGTGTGCTCAAGTCTCTTGATCAGCTGTCAAATTAATTTTGTAGCTAAGTATTTTAAAAATTGTCTTTTATTTCATTCAATTTTAAAATAAATTTTGAATCTTTCAATTCAGTTGATGACTGAATTGAACCGTGTATGGGGAGCATAAGAAAGATGAGAGGTTTGAAGTAAAAAAAAAATAGCAGGTAAAAAAACGTTTCACTCTTTTTAAACAACAGAAACAACAACAACATTATAAGAAACAAAATAAATTTTTGGTTGGTTTCAAAGTTGGTTAAAAAAAAACCAAAATCCCGTATTCAATTTTTTCAAACTGTTTGCTTAAATACATCAAATACAAAATATAATGATGACGAAATACATATCGAGTCGGTCTGTCGCCGTTTTTGGGTTACATTTCTTCTTCATTAGCAAAGGAAAGGATACTGCAACAGTGAGTGATGACGAAAAACATTGTGTGTATAAAAAAAGACTTCGTTCAAAAATTATTCCAACAAAAAAATGTGTCTCAAAGCCAGCCGGCCGCTCTGCTCTCTCTGCCATCATCTTCTAATACCGGGAGTGCCTGCTTGTGTGCGCATCATTGCTTGTGCAAAAACTTTTTTTTTTGATTTTGAAATTTAGTATATGAATTTCAGTAAACTTTTTGTTTGATTCAGTTAAATTATTTGTTTGAAAAAATCAGTGTTTTTTTTTCAATAAGCAAAATGCAAATAAATTGTTTGAATATGCGAATTTTTTTATAGGACCGATTTCAGACAAAAAATTGTTTGATTCTACAAATTTTTTGTTAGAATTGGAAAAATATTTTTTTCTGTGTAGAAAGAGCAAACTTTAAAAAATGTAAACAAAGTGTTTTAGTTTTTATTTCTTGTTATAGCTTTGTTTCAGGGGTGGCGTTGAGAATTTTTAAAATTGTACCAACAACCTTTAAAAATTGTACCTAATTGTACTAAAAGATTATTTAAGTTGAAATTAATTTTATTTAAGTTCTTAAAAAACACCACAAAAAGGTACATATTATAAATCTTAGTTTAAAAAGTATCAACAAAAAAGTACAATTGAAACAACTTAGCCATCCCTGTTCTGTTAATTTTATTAAATGCTGCCAACTTTTTGTTTATGAGAAACCTAAAAACAAAAAGCGGTTAGTCGCTGAATTTGCCCATAAACCGCTGATTCAGCAACACTTTTGATATTTCAAGCTTGAAATGTCAATTTTAAGTTGAACAATTTTACATTTTTTTTGACATAACTTCATTTTTTATCGATAACTTTAGAAAAATGTTTGACCGCTTGCCATTTATCTTAATACAGCTGTACCCTTCGCACTTGTTAAATTTTTCTATTTTTCTATAAACTTGAACAATGCATTAAAAATGTAGTGTCATAAGGGCTTTAGCAGGCCGACGAAATGACTGTTGTGGTCTACCGCGTATAATTTAGATTTCTACTGTACAGTTATGAAGAATCAATGAACACAGCATTAAAATTTTTATTTTGTTTGAAACACAACAATATTTATTTCAAACAATTGTAAAATATTATTTTGGATATTATGACGATATGACTTGATAGCACACCTTGTGTATTAATTGAAAAATGCATATTAAATATATGTATATGAATTGTTTTTTTTTTTTTGTGTGCTCGTTTTTGTTCAAGAATTGTTATGTTTGGTATGTTATTGTTTTTTTTTACTAATAAACTCCAAATAATAAACAATTAATGCGTTTTAATACATTGAAATTACTTCATTTATAAAAAAAAACTTTATTAATCGGTTAACCGATCAAAAACAAAATTAACCGATTAAACCCAAACCTCGGTTAATTAATCGAGCGATTAGCCGATTAAAGTAAAAGGTCGATTAAATGAATACCCTTATACTTACAATAAACAGTCCACTGCTTAAATAATACTGTTATGAAAATTAAGCAAAAAAGCTGAAGTTGGTTTTTTTTCGATTTATGTTTTCTACATTATTTTTAAGTGTAGTATTTCATTTTGGTTTTAGTGGTCTTTTTATTACGACTTAAATTACTTCCTTCTAGTCCTGCTTGATGATGTTGTTAGTGTCCTTAAGTATTAAATAGTTGTACTAGTGTCCCTTTGTTTCAGCCGTTCGTACAAGTGGTAATTTTATTAAGGCCTTGTTAAGGGATTTTGTTAAATGAACATTGTACAACAGAAGAAATGCCATAAGAACAAAAAACTCGTGAGATATTTTATAACTTTATTGCAAAATAGCTTAAGTTTATTGAGTTTTTCTTAATAATAGATTTAAGGATTTCACAAAAATGTAGAAAAAGTTATTCTGTTTTGTTGCTGACAATGTTACTGAGGTAGGCAATGAACTAACATTGCATATCTATCAAACAAAAATGTGACTGAAATTAAAAAAAAAAAAAACAAGTTGAAGTGCTTTATTCGACTGTGACGAACTTAGAATATTTTCGTTTATGGGAGCTATGATAAATTATAGGCCGATCTTCACGAAATTTCACAGTGATTTATAGTCTTAAAAAACTATGATTGACCAAATTTATTATTCGTTACGGTCTTACGCGTACTAAAGTTTTTTCCGAGACTATGCTCTATATGGAGCGTTTTGTAAATTATGGACCAAACTTCACGAAAGTTGACCGTGCGATTTCTTGTCATATAAAACAGACCTTACTTTATTACAATACTAAAGTATTTTTCGAAAAAGAGTCTTTTAGAAGGCCTCATTTTATTTTCTTTTTCCCGCTGGATACATACAAAATAAAAACAACTTTTTGCAATTTGGTATTATGAATACGTCTTGCCCTCTTCGATGCATGCATAAACCTTATGAATGTGCCTTGATTTCAACCTTATAATTACCGCAAACATATTATGATCAAACAAAACATGTTAATTTAACAAACGAATGGTCACAACAAAAGTGTACATAAGAGCGGGTCGACCTCCATACAAAAGGAAAGTTGTGCCGGTCACCCCCTAGTCAATGAAGAACAGGAAAATTTGTTTTGCCACACGTAAAATATTTATTACATGCATATTATAAATTGGTTAATCGGTGTACGTTAATCTTGACGAGACTCAAGGTGGCTATGTTGTACTGCAATAGCACGCAAATTCTATAAATTAAATTTGGGCGCGGGGGTATATTAAAAGCTGGATATACTAAGTTTAAGAAGGTCTTTCTTGGCACGTAAAAAATCAGTCATTAGTGGGGAAGGATCCGCAATGGCATAAGTGGCGCCCAGAATTTGGGGTCTGTGTGTGTACAATGTACTGAACATGGTTATGAGCAACCCTTATGTAATAAGGGTTGACAAGTAAAGGATGAATTCAATTGTTATATGGTTGTATTAATAACAAGTATAATTTTACCAATACTATGGTTTTTTATCAACCAAATCCTGTAGTTTTTTCGTGACAATTTACCCCAAAAGTGGCAGTACTATACACTGTAGACTGGTTATAAAACTATCCACATTGGTCCTTTACTCGGAAGACTGTTTCAAAAACTGTGGAAAATTTTACTGTCACTCTGAGCTGGCACTTAGCTGTCTTTTTTGTGTCGCAGATGGTGGATAGTAAAAAATGTATGTCGTTGAGCATTTTGTTCATTTTATGAGTGAGAGAGAGAGAGAGAAACAGACCGTATGATAACACAATCAGGAAAGCAGATTTATGATAAATCTGCTTATACTATAAGGCAGTGAAGGGCACACACATACTATCACATTTATGCTTGTGTTGACAAAATAACAACAAAGCAACAGCCGAACGTACATTGTCACAGACCACACAAAGAAGTTTAAAGTGTACATTTGTCGACGTCACACAAGCAGCATTTTTATTCCTATGCACGCGAACATAGGATTAGCAAATGTGCCCTTCACTGGTATAAGGAGACAGCTAAGGGTAAGCCAAGAACAACCGGCTTATGAACTGTCTTTTTGTGGCCTCTTAGTGACAATTTACCCCCTCCTAGGACATCCCCTTGTTAAAGTGGCCAGTCATATGGCTAGCATTCGGACTGGTTGTGTCATAAAGGGGCTAGTATTATAAGCAGATCGGAGACAGCCACATGACCTACAGGGAATTAAATAAGTTGTCTGTGACCGTACCGAATTTTATTTTCGGACTTATGCAAAAAAAATATGAACTTGAAGTGTTCGTTAAAACCGGGTTTCCATACAAATTCATTATTTAAATAACAATTCAAGTTCACATTATTTTTTTTCAAAAGTCAACAAATTTGTAATATTCCAATAAATATGAAAGCTTTTTAAGATTTAAATTTAAGGTGTATAAAATAAATTTTCTATATTAAACCTTTTGAAAAAAGTAAAACATATTTTACTAATGCTCCTTTCTCTAATGCTTAATTTTGCATTACGTTTCGCATATTTTACTAAAGTAGCATAGTAAGTCTTAATTAATTGTATAACTCTTAAAGAAAATCTCCAATATGTGCTAAAACTAGGGATGCCAAATGGGACAAAGCATTTTGAAAACCAGGATCCCGGGACGGATCGGGATTTCATATATATAAAAGCCAATTTTTAAAACTCATATAACTATTATTTAATAAATATAAACTGGGAATTATTTCCTTTCGAAGGTAACTCACATATATTATATTCATCATTTTTTATTTTTCGAATTTATTTTATTTGTTAAAATTGTTGAGTTAAATACATTCAATTTATAAAGTATCACTATCCAGTGTGACACAAAGAATGCTGACGAAGGCCGTAGCGGGCCAGAAAATACATAACATTATGCTGGTGTCTAATAATTGTAAATTTTTCTCTACATACAATATACCTCATTGCTGTCCAAAGGAAAGCTAAGGTAAAATGTAACAAGAAGATACAATAGAATAAGTCTGGTAGTGTATATAGTCATTTCTGAAATAGGACTATTAGAAAAAAGCTTTTTAAAATACATAACTGAAATTAAGCTCATAGAATAAATTCGAAAAATAAAAAATGTTGAATATATTATAATTTAATGTTTATGTAAAAGGGTGCCGTGTAATAAAGCCATAGGAAATAAAGCCATACGGCCTTATTTCTCAATGAATTAAGAAATAAAGCCATATGGCTGTATTACCACCATCCAAGTGCAATAACACCATAATCGCTTAGTAACCAAAGTGGAAATAACGCCATAACAGTGTAATTGTTATGGTTACAAATTGCCAAAAGAATGAGATGCCATTGTCAAGTGTTGAAAAAATATGGTACAAAAGGTGGAAGGGGAAGGGGAAGGAGCGCTTCCGGCGGGCGATCGTGGCGCGCGCGGTGGGCCCGCCACAAGATGTTTACAAACTCCAAAGCATAGCCGGCCTTTGGCCGGGCGCAAGGATTTTCTCCTCTATGGTATAACAAATACCTGCTTAGCTAACTAAAGCTTTTCTTCATAGCCGGCCTTCGGCCGTGCGCAAGGATTTTCTCCTCTATGGTATATTGTTTGTGCTGCTTAAAATATGAGGTTTGGTGTAAGAAATCACTATCTAATTTTTCAGGTCAATCCGACGGTTCCTAGCCGTGACGGGTGGGGCCCAAAGTTCCCCATATTATAAAAAAAAACATCTTTTCTATCAGATCTTTAAAGTTATACTAGTTGAAAAGCCGAAAATCAAAAATATGGCTTCGTTACGATCTTCCGCAGAGAAAGTACTTCAAGTGTGCCGAATTTCAGCTTCCTATGTCATCAGATGGCTTCAGAAAATTGCGGAAAGAATAGGGCATACATGCAAACATCCCGACATACTAAGAAATTATATATTATATAGATAGATTAACATATGTTCGCGCAACTCAAAAACGCTTTAGTTTATTGAAAAACTAAAAAAACCCGAAATTCCGCAATAAAATTTACTTTAAGAAAGTTAAAACTTTTTTCTTTATGTTGGCTTTGGTTTTCGAGATATACCGTTATTTCGAAAATTAAGGAGGTTGCACAACATATGTTCGCATAACTCAAAAACGCTTTAGTTTATTGAAAAATTAAATAAAACCGAAATTCCGCAATAAAATCTACTTTTTCTTATATGCGCAGTCGTTTTAGAAACATAATTTTTTTTTCTGGAAAAAAAATAATTTTTTTATTAAAATTTCGGAATTTTTGTTTTTAAAAATTCATAAAAAATTGAAAAATGCAGCTATGCTTCTAATTTTATACAGTCATATAAAAAACAACATCGCAAACAAAACAAGTTATAAATGATTAAAATCTGTTAACAACTTTTGATTTTATGTATTCACAAAAGACTAAAAATTTTAATTAATTTAATTAAACCGCCACATCTTTTGTCGGATTGACCTGAAAAATTAGATCATGATTTCTTACACCAAACCTCATATTTTAAGCAGCGCAAACAATTAAATTTAAAAAAAAATCCCATACAAGATGCGACCAGTCTACTCGATATATGCAAGTATTAATCTAATAAAATAAACTTAAACCAATGTGTCAAAAGAAATTTGGTAGAACCCCCTTAAGTTTTTAACACCTTTTTGCACAACTTGCATTTATTATCATTTACTTAGAAAAAAGTCCACACCGAACTTTATCTTCCGATTTTGTTTTCTGTGGTACAAAATTCATTGCATGTAACATTTATTCACTTGCGACCTCTTTTTGTAACCAGTTAAAAATTAGAGTCATTGGCAGTATGATTATGTTAATACAGTTGTATTTGATCAAAAAAATAAATTAGCACATTTTTACTTAACCCAAAATCTCTGGATTTTGATGTAAAAATTCCGGGATTTGGGACTTAAATTTGTAGAATAATCCCGGGATTTCGGTATTCAGGATTTCGGGATTGGCATCCCTAGCTAAAACTAGGTAAATTTAAGTTACATCTTTACGTTTCGAATAAATATTTATTAAAGTTGCTGGAAAAGATGTTTAATTAGCCCTCTTTAAGTGTAAATTTACTTAAAATGTTTTCACCAATTTGTCAGTTGGTCAGTAGGCGCACTAAATACACCTGTGCATATATAAGTAGGTATATTTAAGCATATGTGTCTACAATTACCTAAGTGTATGTTAACAACAAAAACACATATAGCACTATATACACACATACATGAAGGTTCATGTACATGTAAGAAACACATGTAAACAGAGAAGCGACAGGATATTCTTATAACCTAAAGGAACAGATTAATAGCTTTTATAAATTAAATTTAATGCACCAATATATCACGTGTATATAAAGTGTTTAAACGAGTACTGTACTTAAAGTCTATTATATTCTTTGTTGCCAATCAAATCTCCACAAGTGCAACTGTATGTATATTCCTTCTCAAGAACAAAACATAACATAAAACAATTTTTAAAATTACTTCTCTTACTAACCTCTTTTTTGTATACATATGTATGTGTCTTCACCATATACATACATATATGTATATCTGTTTGCAATTCTGTCTTTAGCCGTTGTCATGAAGCAACCTAAAAGTTTTTAATGTCCTTTAAGAAATTTGCAGATTTATGGGTGGGTAAAATATTGTGTTAGCGGTTGTTCTTGCTTCATTAGTTTGGAGCTAATCTTTATGTTGTTGTTGCTGTAAGGATTGTCGTTATTCTTGCTGTTAATGGTTATACACGTGCTAATTTATAAAATGGAATTTACTTTGTTACAGTCTGTTTCATTAAGTTAATGAAAGGGGTTTTCACAGTTGACCAGGACTAAAATAAGAACAATAATTTCGAAATGAATAAATGTAAACCACTTTGCTGGTCGAAATGAAATGATTGCAATTGATTCATGTGATATGAAAAAAAAATTAAAAACAATTAGATAATTAAAAAATACAAGGTACCTAAAAATTTTTTTTTTTAAATCAAATAAAATATTAAAAATATTAGCAAATACATATTTTCATAAAAAAAGATCAGAAATTAAAAAACTTTTAAGGTGGAAGTACATAACACGCGTTAGTTCGTCGACGAGTATCGTGCGTTTAAAAACTTTAGCGCGTAAAAAATTACAAGTTACACAACACGCGTTACAAAAGCCATTCCTGTCAGCTGTTTTTCATTTGTTTACTTATTTGTGCATTAAAAACGGGTTCGAAAGTATATCAAGAATTTGTTATTTTATTGAATTTATTCTTTTTATATAATATTGTATGTTTTTTAAGCTCTTCAATAAGTTTTTCTTTCATGATTCACAAATTTGTTAAATTATTCGTTTTATTGTCAGCTGATAACTTGTCAAAAATACACAACGCGTTAAAAAGTTTAAAGTTAACCACCTTTCTGGCGCAAACGCGTCAAAATATTTTGCATGTAGCTTGTTCTATGAAAATACACTAGTTCAACTTTTTTTGACAGAAGACGACAGAGCGCGCGCGAACTGTACTTCTACCTTTACAAAATAAATTAATATTTTAAATGTCTTTTTTATACATTTGGTGAAAAATGTTAAAACAGATTTACATGAGCATCTACCATATGAGTTTACCAACCGGCTCGTGTGTGGACGAATATGTCACACAGAGGAAGGTGTTCAATCCCAAAAAAATTATACACTCGCCCCTTGTTTAGGAGCTATCTAACCTACATAATCAAAACCCAGCCGCTTCTATCGAATAGAAACAGCACCTTGGGAAAACCACCACAGGCCGAACATGTCCACAAGGGTGAAAATCAGCCTTCCACAGCCACTATGTAACTGCCAAAAGTACCTCTTCGTACAAAAATCCGCCTTTTATTGAACCCTTTTGAGAGCTTATTCTTTGAAAAAGGCACTCCCCCATCAGTCTTGTTGAAGAGAAACTTTCTATTATTAAACTAAGGCTTCCGCAAAGGCAATAATTCTGAAGTTAGAAAGACTTTCCCGCAAGGAGCAACTAAAGAGGGCCTTAACCAATAATCCGACCGATACCTGCTCACCGGGGCGCTACTGACTCCCGTGGCGTAAGATGACAAAGTACTCAAGTGAGTACCTTGCTTTCAAGAAATCTCGAAGAATTCAGAAGCCTATCATTTTGGATTTTTGTCGGATACCAAGCATGCTTGAACCTGATTTGCTTATGTGGCACCAAAAGGTCATATATCCTTGAGGATAAAGTCCCCGGAGGTATACATGTGGTATAAATTAATTCCGTTTTTAATTTCTTCAGTATCCATATAAAAGGTGATTTTTGTAAGCCCGAAAGATCTTACGAAAGTGTTTGCTATCAAACAAACTGTCATACTTAGCTCATACTTTGACATTTATGGTCAGTATAATCGGGCAAATCAAATACGACGACCGCAACTAACGACTTATTGCAATAAAATTTAGCGAAAAGTAGATTTTCAATGGACCTATGGCGCTACGTAAAGTCACTGGTTTATGCTAATAAACCAGCAACAATTGATGCCTTGAAGGCTAACATTGTTCCCCTTATTCCTGACATATGGCCAAAATCGGACGTCCAGAAAGCGCTTCGTCAAGAACAGCCGATATGTCGATATGGCCAAAATCATTTTCAAGTTTTAATGCCATGTATTAATCTTTCGAAAAAATGTGTGTTATTTTTTTTACAATTTGAAGTTCTATTGGGCTTGAGAAAATACACTAGTGCAATATTCTGCATCAGAGATGGCAAAAAGGGTTTACAAACTTGTTTTAAAAATTTTACTTTTTGAGGTAATTTGCTCAAAACATATTCTGCATAATGAGATATTAATGGAGCTTTTGTAGATGATCCCTATTCTCAACTATTCACAATTTTCTTAATTGCCCGATCTTTGACTGGAAAACTAAGTAATTAACTGGACCCTGATATATAGAAAATAGAGCATATAGGAATTGTATATTACGTTTCCATGTCCGTTTTTCAATTTATTTCCTCAAAATAACCCTCAGAGCTCTTTTTTGGTATTTTAATTATTCAATCTGAATCAAAGCCTATTGTCCGAAATTATGATAACTCTCTATGATTTGTCGGAAATCTTGTTTTATCAGGACTGATATATATAATTCCGCCACTCAGCCAATCTACTGCATCACGGAGAACATTTGTGTATACAAAAAAAGTAAAAACTGCACTCTTGAAGACACAAAAGTACAAAAAAAAAACACTTGTAGCTACATACGTTGTAAAACTTGATCTGATCAGTGTTTGAAAATAAGCCCAGATTATTTAGCGTACGGAATACACACCCAGAAAAGATATCTATTTTTAAGTGGGTGTGTATAAGTACGCTACCCTTAATAGGCTTAATGTATTGTGGTTTTCGTTATAAAACAGAACAATTGTAGTGATTCTGTAGACATACATTATATTTTAATGGTCTGAAGTGTTTGTTTTAACATTGATGAAGGAATGAGAAAACAAAATTATTTAGAAACGCTTCTCACTAATATTGTTGTTTAGCAATTTGCACGACACAGCACAAAAAGCCAAAAGGGCGATGAGCACAACTGAAACGAACGAACATTAATGTTCTGAACCGAACACAACGAAGTTTGTAATTTTTGCGAAAAACCGAACGCAATGAAATGTTCTCATCTTAATGTAGAGTTTATTCTAACGAACCACTAACCACTAAAGAACAATAAAGATACCATAGGAGGTTACACTTGACTTTCAGGACCCACTACACAAATTCCCTAAATATAACATCAATCGTGAGTTTAGCTATCTTTAATAAACCCTGTAGTAAATAAAATAGTCAGTTGCAAAAAACACTAACTACAAATTAACTACATATTTTTCAAATGACTACAAATTGGTTTAAATCTCATGCAGATATCAAGGAAAAAAGTCACTTAATCAACTAGATGTGGTTATAAAAAACCTAGTTTGAAGTTACTTAATAATGTGTTTGACTTCCTACAGGGAAATGACAAATTTTATTTATTTATTTAATAAGAGTTACAAATACAAATTAGGAATAAAACTGTGTCAATTTCTCTTTGAATTATTTGCCAGATCTTAAAGATCATATTGACAGAAAAGTGGTTTTGTTTATATTTTCTTATTATATTGCATCAGTCCAAGGCGAATTTATTACAGGTGGTCTAAAAAGCCCTGCTGATTTTAGCTAAAATCACTGTTGAATGTCAAAACTTTGTTTATACTCTTTTATTATCTTTCTTTCTGTTTTGTTTTATTTCTGTCTTTGACATTATACAATGATTTTACAAAAACAAATTGCTTGTGGTTTTTGTACGAGTTGTACTTGTTGTAGTACCGAGATTACCTGGGATGAATTCGCCTTGCATCAGTCTTATGTTTTGTACAGAGGCGGGATTTGCTAAACGACCTAAATTGCTTGAGAAATTGATTTATTACAAAAGACTTGACCTTCGTGGAATGCTAAAGGGTCTTCCAATAGGATCTTCCGAGCTTTAACAGTTGATAACGGTAATCTTGTTGTCATTTATTCGGTCTGTTTTGCCAAATCTCCATTGACGGATATACATGGTATTCAATAATAATAAAATTGTTTTATCAATCCAAGCTTGACAAATTTGAACTATTGTGTCGCGGATTGAATGAAACTTCTAATGTTTGTTTGGTTAACCATCTTTTGCAATTAATTATGCTAGAATAAAAATTGGGAATTAAGCACGACAAACGAAATATATTAAAAATTTTGTATTCCCAAAAAATTTACTTTTACTTTGCTAACAATTTATTTTAAATAATTATCGCTTATATGCATTTCGAAATTAACACGACTTTTAGTGCTTATAAACGGGGAATGCATACATAAAAACTGGGGTATATGCATGGCAATGCTCATAGAAAAACTCGCTTATTTTCAAGGGTGGTGCATATATAAAAACTCTGTTACTTGTATTAAGTGCTTATATACTAAAGGCCTTATTCATTAACAATATTCCTTGCTTATAACAGGTTTATAAAACAAATTTTAAATGAAAATTTGTTTAATTAATTTAAATTTTTTATGAATAGGGGGTAAAAATAAAAAATCAAACTTTTGTTTTCTGTTTTTTAACATTTTTATTGAGATCAATATTTCATATAGTCTGAGTTCACACCAGGAAAGTTCTCTTTCAGAAAGTCTGAGTTTATTTTTGAGAGGGTAAAGAAGAATAACTTGTTCTCCTCCCCTTTTACCAATAAACTTTCTTAAAGAAAACTTTTATAGTGTGAATTTTAATTTATTTCATGTTGTAAAATTCCTTCCTTCATTGATTCAAATTGTAATTAAAACCCCATAAACAATTCGATTAAACACAAAGAAACTATGTATGTATATCATATTTTAAACACTTACTAAACTCCCATACAATTTATATTTAAATTCGTGCTGAGAATACAAATAAATTTATCTCAAACTTCTTTCAAATTCAACGAAAAGGAAAAAATTTTACAAAAAGGTTTAACGAGAACCTTTACTTTTGAAAATTTGCATTCCACTTACCTTCATTTACTGTAACCAAAGTAATTTCTCAAGATTTTCTTGCTAGAAGCAATCAAATGGTAAAATAACAGTAAATTGCATACAAAGAAATAAAAAGTTTCTGTATATATTCGTTTATATCAACAGAAATTGAAAATTCTTTAAAAATAAATGCAAGTGTTTTGTTACAATAAAGTATTATTATTTTTGTATGTGATCAACATAAATTAAATTAAAAAAATAACTAAAGCAAACTATTCTTCGTACTTGTAGCTCATTGTATTAGAAATTTTATTTAGATGTAGCTTAAAGGGTTAAAAAAAACTTACAAATACACACTACTACAAAAATTGTAATACCCCTGCAAATAAAATTGGACCACCTGATCCATTTTGATAAAATGGACTACTCCATGGACTGGTCTGACGTAATGCAAGCATGGAGCATGTCATCGTTAAGAAGTGTTTGTATTGAGACGACATTTCTTCGTTTTTTAACGACAAGCTTTCGTTTTTAAACGACTTCAAAACTAATCCTCTTGAGTGTACCATGGAGTAGTTTTAAAACTACTCCTTAGTAGTCCAAAGGTGGGTTTTATGGTCCTCCCCTAGGACATCGTAATGTTAAATAGACCATGTTTTTTCGATACGTTTGGGTTACTTTTGGACTAGTCCTGGTCCCTTGTGGGCTACTCTTTACACGCGTGTTTGGACTAGTCCTATTATTTGCAGGGACTAACATGTACAATATGTACTAACATAAGCACTTTTGTTGTTACGGATAATTCAAGTGTATTACATTTCACAAACACATACGTTTGCATTTTTATTTTATTGTGGGCATGTGAGTGTTTAAGGATGCTGATTCCCAACAAACAAGAAGTCAACCTTGGATTCAAAATGACTGTATCATATGATATCAAGCACAATTCTCAAACATTTTTAATGGTTTGATTTCAAAATTTAAATTCAAATTGATAATGATTTAAATATAAACATTTGACAAACAATATTTTATTGATTTGTTATCAAATCATTAACAAGTGCTATTCTCAAATTAAAAATAAACTTTGCAATACTAAGGCGTAAAATAAATCTAAGCATGTCCATTAACGTCAAATCGTCCGCTTATTATTAGTTTGGCGCATATGTCAAAAAGTCAAGTGGAGAAAAACGACAATGAAGGCTTACATGAAGTTTTCTTAAAATATACCCGAAAGAATTTTTTTGCATTTTCACCACTGCTTCCGGCAAATGTATGTTTTGAAAAAAAATTTATTTTTTTTAACGTTCTTGAACAAATTCAGAAGTTAATAGCATTTTATTGAAAGTGCAAATTAATGTTTTGTGAGGCATATGCCTTTTTCTAAATTTATTTTTAAAAGAAGCTTTATGTGCTGCATACGTATACTTACTGCTGTGTATAGAGTTGCTGACATTATTTTTCACTTTTGCTTTAACTATTTTTTTTTTTACGGCAATGAAGCAAACCAAAAGCGAAATTTATTGTCTTGTAGACATTTTATTTTGCTGTTGCTTAAACTATTTTTTTTTCTTACGGCAGTGAAGCAAAGCAAGATTGAAATTTATTTTGTACGTCTTTGTATAAGAAATTTGAGCTTTCGCCAAACAGTGGCATGTATAGCAAAACAATATTTTAAAAGCTTTAAAATAGTTGACATCAAGTAAAAATGCTTAATATCTCATAAACTTAAAAAAAATTTGTTAAACATGTTTTGGATTCAGAAAGGAGGTATTCAAAATATATATAGACCATACCTAACTTAATTCTTTTTTAAATGGCCGGTAGGTCAAACCAACAATAAGCGCACGAAATGTCTTTTACATTTAATATTTGAAGAAATATTAAATAATTTGTGAGTAAAAAGTTAATTATTAAAGTTTGTTGTAAATAAATGAAAATTTCAATTAAAAAAAAAAAAATTCCTTTCTGTTGATAATGATCTATTTTCATAAATTATTCTCAGATCAATTTCAAACGTTTGTCTTTTGCGAATGGGTTTGATTTCAAATAGTTTTCAATTTGAAAACAAACATGCATGTTTGTTGGGTTAGTCCTTAAGTGTGTGTATGAGGGATGGCTAAAAAAAAGTTTAAAAATTATAACAAAAAATAGTACTTTTTTTTTTTGTTGTACCATCTTATTTTTAAAATGTTCAGTACCCCTGCCAGCAAAATACTCCGACGTTGTCTGAAAAGCTAATTTCTCGCAAATGTTTGACTTCATTCTCAGAGACTTTGTTTAGATTACTCTCAGACACTGGATATACATACGTATTGTCTTACCACTTTATGATCGATTTCGCATGGATATATATTGGGGAAATTTATGTACCGATATGTCTTAATAGATTTCTGGTTCAATTCATATAGATTTGTAAAAGCTGTTATATCTCTATTGTTGTGGAAATAATTACAATTCTCATTAAGTTAAAAATATATTATATTTACTTACTTGTTTAAAAAGAGTAAAAAAATGGTACTTATGTATGTCTGTACTTAAACTTTAATTTTGCAACAGAAATCCGTGCGATTATAAGGTTATAATTTTATTCCCCATTCTTTTAGTTTTCTGTCAGAAAATAATAAGAATGTCGGCTAACACTTCAGAACTTCCCATACCTTTTTCATTAGATTTCTGTCGGCAAAAAAAATAACATTTCGCTCGCCATTTCTGACAGAATTTGTGTCAACCAGTTCATACATTTTTGGGTCAGAAATTTGACGGAATTCGTATACGACTCCAACTTTATCGTGGACGTTTTTCTCAGATATCTGGAAGACGTCGGACTATTTTGCTGGCTGGGGTGATATTATGTTGAAAATTTTTAAAATCTTATTCCTGGGAATTCCTGAATAGAAACCCTTCTTTTATTTGATATCCATATTGATATAAAAAACTGAATAACTGGTTTTTTATAATTTCACACCTCCTATTTAAAAGGATGTTAGATGTGATTATATTAGATTATTATAATAATATATCAATTTGACTATGTGTAAGAAATTCGTTTATGAAATTATTACAGGTTAAATACATGCATATGTATATGCTTAGAATGTCGGGTACTTAAAAAGTCCAATTATATCAACTCTGCCAACTCTGGTGTGTGTTATCATGGAAGTTGCTGTTTGTAAGTCATGTGCCGGACAAAATAATGTTTTTCCCTGATACTTTTATGCTCCTTAGATGCTTTCAATTATCATCTTATTTCCTATTTTCTTATTTACAATTTTTCTTACTTTGTTTTTCTGCTCATGTAAAAGTGATTTCCATACAAAGCAACACTTACCGTTTCCTTTCTGATTACTTGTGGCATAATATACTACAATACATATAATTATGCGTGTCAGATTTTGGTCATAAAAAATTTGTATTAGAGATAATATTTATTTGCTCCTGTTAGATTATTATCTATGTGTTGAATTTAGATTGCGGGATGTAAAATAAATTGAGGAAATGCAAATAAGGAAGGAACATGCATAAACTCCAATTTTAATTGTAATCCTTAATTTTATCCTTCAGTTAAGCAAGCGCTGAAAGGAATTTTCTTGGAAATAATAAAAAAATAAAATCAAAATGCATACTTACATATGTACCCAGCGGTAACAAGAATGAGCAAAGTAATTTAAATAGTAATTTAAAGTAAGCACCGCAAATGGCGGTCCTTTTTAAAACATTGGCTTGTTATGATACCCCGCCTTCAGAAGTATGCCTTCTAGAAGGTATAAATTTCATTTTGAAAAACCTTTCAAAACATTTAATACACATTCTCTACTCCCTTCTTTAAGAAGGGCGAAAGGAAGTTGTTTGAGTTTTATTGTTTTTTTTTTCTGACCTTCCTTACTGCCTTCTTTGGGAAGAGAATGAAGTTGTTATTAAATGGATTGTGGAAGGGCTTGCTTCCAATGATAACCTGTGTAAAAACTTAATAAATAAATATGGAGTCCAGCGAGGAGAGCTCGTTTTTGATAAATAAGGCCTTCTATTAGGCTCTTGACTCATTCTTGTTACCGCTAGGTATTTCTTCTTTTAATCAATACAAACAAAAAATAGCTGAAAAAGGTCTGAAATTTGTTAAGTAAAAAAAGTATCTACACTTCAATGAACAAATTTTATGAAAGTTAACTACATATCTTTAGTTTTAAATAAACGGTCATGTTCTGATAATCGCACGATTTAAAATTGAAAAACGCCAGATTTATTTTATGGTGTTTCAAAAGTCCTGCGTTTTTCTTGCGATCTGCCATAATTTTTTCAAAAAAATATTATCGTTCCCTTGAGCATATTTTAACAATTTGAAATTGTCAAACATCTTGCGATTGCGATTTACAGAACACCTTTTATGCGATTTTAAGTAAGAACATGCCTGATATTTAATTAATATAAGTGGTTTAAATTAAACATTCGTCAAATGTACGATATTATAGTTAGTGAAAGAATTAATAATTCAACTAAAGCTACGGTCGCACTTGTCCAATATTTGACGATATAATCGTCACCAACAGGCAAAAAAATATATAAATTTCCACATCTTACAAAAAATAGTATTTTTTACTAAGTCTAGCAGTATAATTAGTTTTATTTGGTCTCACTTACTATTAACAAAAGTAGTGGTAATGCCTAAATGTCAAATAAGCGTGACCGCATCTTAATTTATATCAAGATTTATACGAGAAATTAACAATTGTTTTCAATTAAGATAAATATCACTGTACAACGTCGAAACAAATAATGGAGTTCTGACAATGGATTCTGGTAGACAAAAAAAAAAAAATTAACGTGTTTTGGTAGATCACATCGGAATTTTTTTTTTAGTGAAGAGTTAAAGTTTCCTCCATTGGCCTGTTCATGCACCAAATGCGTATATGAAACTATGTATTCTTAACATATGTATGTGGTATAAGGTTAGTTCAGCAACTATATCTAACAAATCGCAAAAAACACCTCTAAGAAGTGCGGGGATAAAATGTTCTATAGAATTATTTGGTCATGAAATTTTACTACATTTGTCTAAAACTGAACACAAACGGCTGTTTATTGCTGTTTATCAAACTCAAGAATCAATAAAAATAAATTACAAATAACTTTTTAATTGCAATAGATTATTTCACAATTCTTTTCGTAGGATACATTTGCAATTATTTACAAAAACTATATTTCAAGCAAATCATGATAAATTGGTATCCTATGTTTGCAAAATACTTTTCAAAATCTGATATTCCCTAAACTAAGAGATAAAATATGCATGCCGCTTACTTTTTTGTAGAACTTGACTAATACACTTCACTGATATGATACAATTAAGAATTCTGGATGGTTTTTAATTTTTGTTATACCCGAGGTGCCATATTTTGGGAACCTATGGCGGCCCTCATGATATACAAAAGTACCCAAAAAACAGGAAAAATTAAAAATTTAAATTAAAAATGTTTATAAAAAAAAATTATGTATGATACAACTCCAAAAAAAGGTCGATTAGATATTAAGATAAATTTTATTTCACTGTGCTTTATAACAATATCACGTAAAAACAAAATGCCTGAGGGGAGGTTTAAGTGAACGTTGCGAAAACGCAACGAAGGGCCTTAATGGGTTAAAGTGCATGACGGGTGCAACCAAATTGGCCCACTTTCATAAGACCATACCACAAAAACACAAAACTCTGTTGATTTTTAAACTTTTATTGTATTATTCTTTTTTATTGTGAAGACGAGATATCAGAAGATGATTATCAAATCAAACATCGTAGAGAAATATAATCCAATAATAAGAAATTTGCTCTTTAAGCCAAGTACAAGTACGGATGTTCTTGTGTTAATCGTTGTTGAACTGTTTTGGTGATGAAGGTATAACACTGATCACCAAACAGTTTTTTAACGACTTTTAACATAGTGGATATCTGTATTTTCCGTTTGATTTGAATTTTTTTTATATTGTGATGAGAGGTCGGTTTAGAATCGACTTTTGCAATATACGTGGGCTGAGAACGAATTTTTTCTCTGTGTATGCTCACGTTTGTCTCCACCGGCCGGATGTTTTCGCCTTATGTGAAACTCAGGTATCTGAAAATTCGGATCCACTTGATTTTCAAATTCCTGGGTATCACCTTCTATCCCTCTTTAATCTTCATCGGGGTCTTGCTATGTACATACGCAATGAAGTTGTGTATCAGTGCCGGCAATCAATGGGCATGCTTGATGCGGAATTTAACTGTCTTTGGGTTAAATTCAAAATCGATACACACTATTTGCATTTCGGATTTCTTTACAGAAGTCCAAACGGGGGAAGAGATATTACCTTATCGGGTTTCGACTCCCTTTCCGACTCAATAGCGAAGATTCTTGAGAATTGTCCCGACAGTGAAGTCGTTGTTGCTGGTGATTTTAATGTCCACAATTCTTCTTGACATCACCACTCGGACCGTACAACTTACGAAGGCCAATATGTTGAGCTTTTTGCTGCGCACAACCACCTCGTGCAACTGGTAAATGAACCAACACATATTCCGTGTGTTGATGGGCACCAACATAATACCCTTGACCTCTTCCTCTCTTGGCACCCTCAAAAATACGAAGTTGAGGTTCTAGCACCTCTCGGCAACTCGGATCATTGCACCATTTCCGCCTCTTTCCCGTTCTCCGAACTTCGGAACGTTTCACGACGGGCTACGAAACGATCAATATTTGTTTACGGGAAAGCACGTTGGGCTGAGCTCAATGACTTTTTTCGGCATTTCAATTGGAAACTCTGTTTCCTGGACAATGACGTCAATGCCATGGCGAAAATGGTTGAAAACGTAATAATGCTAGGAATGAAAATTTTCATTCCAGTTAAAAAAGCTTCGAATAATCCTCGATCCAAATCTTGGTTTAATCAGTCGTGCAAATCAGCAGTCAGATCCAGAGAGGAAGCATTCAGAAATTGGCGTAAAAATAAAAACGCTGATACTGAATTGCTACGCAAAATGGCAAGGTCTTCGTGTGCCAAAGTACTTAGACGGGAAAAAACTCTTCACGAGCAACGTCTTCGTGCTGAAGTTCTTGGTGCTCCCCGGGGTAGTAAAAGCTTCTGGTCATTCGTTAAAAGAGTAACGGTTAATGCTAGTTCTTCAACCAACTCTTTTAAAAGATGGCCGATCATTCACGGACCCGGTTGATAAGGCTAATTGCTTTGCTGAATTATTTGCTAATAATTCTTACCTACCAGTTAGCCGTCAACCACTATCCGAACTCGAAAAAGTATCCGTAACTATGCCTAGAATATTTTTTCGGGGTCGAGCTGTTAAAAGGGTTCTTGCGGATCTCGACGTAAACAAGTCTCCTGGGCCGGATGGTATACCTGCACTGGTCTTGAAGCAGTGCTCTTCGACGCTAGCTCGTCCCTTAGCAAATCTTTTCAGCACTTTATACCGTGCCGCGGAATTTCCAGTCTGCTGGAAAGTTGCTTATGTAACGCCAATTCCTAAAAAGGGAACCGCTAATAACCCTGAAAATTACCGCCCAATTGCAATTTGTTCGGCACTTTCCAAAGTTATGGAGAGTATGGTAAATTACCATCTTGTCAAATATTTAGAGTCAAACTACCTACTAAGCGACCGCCAGTATGGCTTTCGTAGAGGTCGCTATACTGGAGACTTACTAGCTCTGTTATCGGAAAAATGGTGCCGTTCCATTCACCATTTTGGCGAAAGTAAGGTAATTGCTTTGGATATTTCCAAGGCGTTTGACAGAGTCTGGCATGGTGCACTCTTGTCAAAACTTGCTGCGATTGGTGTCGGTGATAACTTCTCTCGATTTATATCGAGTTTCATCAAACGAGTTCAAGATTCATTCAGGTGTACCGCAAGGCTCCGTTCTTTCTCCTACTCTATTTCTTATCTTTCTAAATGACCTCCTTTGTCAAACTTCCAACCCTATCTACTCTTTTGCAGATGACAGCAACCTTTGCCATTCGTACTCATTCGAGTGCAGACCAAGCGTATCCGTTGCTATGAGGCAGAATATGAATGATACGCTTGGCCGAGACCTTGACATAGTCTCGGAATGGAGTCGTGCAAATAGGGTCAATTTTAATGCCCGAAAAGCCCAATGTTGCGTGCTGACGCATAAACGCGTGACAAACCAAGGTGCCTCATCTGTATATATGGGTGGTATAATTATTGAGGAATCAGAATCTCTTGATGTTCTGGGCATGAGGATACAATGTGATGTCCGATGGACTGAACATATATTCAAGGTGTCGAAAGAAGCATTCAAGTGCCTCGGTTTTCTAAGACGGTGTAGGATATACTTCACTCCATCTGATCTCCTTACTATTTATACCACCTATATCCGACCGCGTATGGAATACAACTCTCATGTGTGGGCCGGTGCTTCAAAGTCTATTTTGGAGCTTCTCGACCGCGTGCAGGAGAGGGCGAGGGTTCGGTTTTCTAAGACGGTGTAGGATATACTTCACTCCATCTGATCTCCTTACTATTTATACCACCTATATCCGACCGCGTATGGAATACAACTCTCATGTGTGGGCCGGTGCTTCAAAATCCATTTTGGAGCTTCTCGACCGCGTGCAGGAGAGGGCGAGGGTTATCATTGGTGACAGTAGGGTAACCAATTCTATTGACTCCCTTGAGCACCGTCGCAATGTGGGTTGTATTTGCCTGTTTTATCGTTACTACAATGGGATGTGTTCCGTCGAAATCAGGGATCTGGTTCCCGAAACCCGTACATTTGTTCGTAATACACGTTTTTCCTCAAGAGCACATCCTTATCTGGTCGATTGGCAGGTGAATCGTACAACGCATTACAGAGAGAATTCGTTTTTTTCCGGACTGTTCGTATGGGAATAACCTTCCTGCAGAAGTCTTCCCTCTCACTTACAACATGATTAAGTTCAAATCGAATGTTCACAAGCACCACTCCCTCTATCCTCCTTCCCATAACCTATTTTCCTAGTTCCAACACAATGCAATGCATTAGTAGGGGTCATCCCCTGAGTGCTGGCCCTAACAGTAAAAAAAAAAAATGACGGGTGCAACATGCAATGAATTTTCTGTTCGCGCCAAATCTATGAATCTTAATGATTCGTAGTGCACAACAAATTTATATTAAAACTTACTTCTTAAAAAAATTATATTTTTATAAAATATAGATATTTTACTTTAAATTGGCATCAAAAAAGTATCAAATAGTGTGATTTGAAAATTGATGTTAAAAGTTGTCTAGAATAGAATCGCCAATTTCAAATACCGATATGCCTTACGAACAAAAAAAAAATGTGAAACTTTAACCAAAAATGGTGTAACTTTAACCCCCTTAAATAAAATTCCGCTGACAGACGTATATTTTTTTTTTTGCACTTCTACCAGAATCCATTGTCAGAACCCCTTTATTAAGGAAAAAGGTCGAAACTTTTGTACGGTGTAATATACGAAATAGTATACTTTTAACTTTGTGAACTTGGTGAAAAAATGCTAAGGATGCGTAAAAGTATTTTACCCAAATTATTATTATAAATATTTAAAAAAGATTCTTTACGCATATTTACACTTTGCTAGATAATCAATTTACTAAAACTATCTTTTACAAAACCTTATACGCAATTAAACTCTTATAATCTTTTCTTTTTACATTCAAAATCTAAGATTTGCAATACATTAAAAACCACAAATTGTGGTAAATTGAGATTTTATTCCTTTAAAATCTATCAATAGTCATTTGCCTCGCACATTCTCTCACTTTTTTTTAACTGAATACTTAAATACAAACCATTTTCTTTCCTTTGGCCTTATTATAAGATGCCTTTTGGTGTTAAGGATGTGTGCAAGTTGATCGTTTGGTTTGTAATCATAAAGAGATTTTGAAGTTCTAGTTGATTTGTTAAGAGGCACTCTCTGTTAGAAAATTTGTTTAAAAAGAAAAAAAAATATGTATGCATTAGGGTGGGTCAATTTTTTTTTTAATCGTATAGCAAAAACGTAAACTACATAAAATCATGGGTCCAAAATAAAATCATAATCCGCGCCTCTCGACTTACAAATTTTTTCCCTGTCCTTTCGTTAAAATAATTTTTTTTTTTTTTTTTTTGATATATACAGTATATGGTGGGCAGTGAACCAAGCCGAAAGGGTTTGATCGGCGGCGGCGGCGCGGGTATAATTGATCGGCGGCGCACACTGGTTCATATTTTGAGAAGGCGGCCAAAATTATTTTTTTTTATGTTCTCCGATCTTAAAATTTTTTTTATTCATGTGAAAGTAAATACTAGTGAACCTCGGGAGCCAAAAAATTTCAACCCTATTTCAACTATTTCATTGAGAACAGGGTGGTCCGAAATGGACTTTCTCAATATTTGGTTATAGTTTTGAATTTCTGAGTATATTTTTGAAGTTGAAATGCTCATAACTTTTTTGTTTTTTAAGATTTTTTGACAGAATAAGTTTTGTGAATTAGTTTCACACGTGGTTTAAAGCATTAAACTCTGCGACCTCTAGAACTATTTAATTTTTTTTTTTTTTTTTAATGTCAAAATTTCTCGGAAATTTCCTACTTTATAGAGCATAAGTCCTGCCCGTGAAAACGCGTCAAAAAAAATCTATACTCTCTTGTAGTCCAGAATCTAACCTACATTTCTATACCCCATTGTACACACGTCTGGGCACGACCTTGCGAACTACAGCAATTTCTGTGACCCAAAGTAAGATATTCGGTTAAAAAAATAAGTCCTGCAAGGACACATTACTGAAATTAAAGAAGATGAGTCTTAAAGAATTTTCGACAAATAAAGCAGTTCAGGCCACATAAATTATCACAGGAGTACCTACATTTTGAATTAATAAGACGATTCCAGATCATTTTACAAGTTATATCATGTAGCAGAAAGATAAATGCAAAAAAATTTGGCCGGTATGCAAATGAAACAGCAATTCTTTATAACAAAAAATACTCTTGGAGACATATGCCAACCACAGTTCATAAAATTTTATACCATGGGGAACAAATATTTCAACACAATATGCTACCAGTTGGAGATCTATCTGAAGAAGCGCAAGAAAAAAGGAACAAAGACTACAGATTCTTCCGCGAGCATATATATATATATATAAAAATGAAAAATGTTTGTATGTTTGTTTGTTTGTTGGCTTGTAGACTCCGAAACTACTGAACCGATTTTCCTGAAATTTTTAAAGTAACATCACGTGAGCCCTAAAAATAAAATAGGCTACTTATTTTTTTGATAGGGACAGGGGAATTGGTACCCCCCATAGGATGCCAATATTAATTATCGCTTATCTTAAGAGCCGCTGGACGCATTTTGCTGAACTTTTTGTAGTAGGATCTTCTGAGCCCCAAAATTGAAATAAAATTGCAGCGGGGGAAGTGTCACACCCATAGGACGCCAATGTTGAATATCGCATATCTTAAGAATTGTTATAGTAAGAATGTTCAAACTTTGTAGAAGTCACTCTTATGGTATACCACACTTTTGAGAAAGAAGTGTAGCGAAGCTCACCGGGTTAAGCTAGTTAATATATAAAAATAAAATACACATACATAAATAAATGTCCGAATACTTTTGTGAAATAAATTAAAAAAACACTTTGAAAGTTGTTCAGTTCAATGCTGCCCAGTTCTTACTGCGCTTCTTTATTAAAATCAATATGTTATATACTTAATAAAAAATAGGGTACAATATTGCTTAATACTAAAAGTTCATACTCTTGCTTAAATCATCAGTTTTGATTTAAGCGAGAGTTTATTGTAACACTTAAAATTCTTTGAAATTTTGACAATAAAAGTTCAACAAGCGAGAGTTTGTTGTAACACTTAAAATTCCAAGAATTTTAAGTACTTAATAAAATCGATTTGGAAAATAAAGAATTTTAAAGTATAGATGTATGTGTGTTGGCTTGCGTTTGTTTAGTAATAAATTTGTCATACACACATACATGTATAAAAATGTAACATTTATAATATAAATGTTCTAGCGGTTATAACACCCCCACCGTTAGATTGAGGCTCCGGCGAAATTAGAACTTTACTTTTAGGTTTCATATAGAATAAAATTAAAATCAATATCAAAATTGCAAGTATTATTATTATATTAATGCTTATATTAATAATTTTTGATTTATTGTTATGGTAAAGTATTTTTTTAATAGTTTCTTCATATTTAATTTGCTCTAAGTATAGAGTTTCTAGTTTTAAATCAGCAAAAGTTGTATTAGAGTTTTCTTTTATTTTAGTTATAAAATTGGGTAAGATAAAATTTTCGTATAATTTTATTTTAACATTTGTAAAATTATTATCTAATGTATAAATTTCACAATTTTCGAATTTGATAAGAAAAGTGCCCGTTATTTTTAAGTCATATTTATTATTACAATTATGTGTTATTTTGGAATAAAAATTCTTAAATATTAGAATACCTGGTATTATTTCGTTTACACTGGTAATATCCATGGTTGTCATATTGCAATGGGCTTCTTCAAAATTAACAATATTTTCTAAGCAATTATCATTAATCTGTATTAAATTTTTCTTTAGATTTTCTTTAACATTTGTTTCATATATTTTATTATTTTTGCTAACAAGTACTCCGTTACTTTTAAGTGATATAGATTTGTTTTTTGAATTAGGTATTGGTTCAAATATAATTTTTGACAGTACAGAATTTGAATATTGTGGAATTAAAAGAATTATAACGATGTTTTCATTTTCAAATATTACTGCTACTTTGATATTAGTATAGCTATCAAAGCTGGTAATTAAATCTAGTTCTGTCTTCGTAAGTATGTCTGTTGGGATTATTCCTAATTTGCTGGAAAAAATTATTTGGCCAATGTCGTCCACATGGTTTTTTAAAAGGGTAATGTCATTATTTACTTGATATATGTGGCTTATAAGTCTAAATTCGTCTTCCAAATCTCTAATTTTATTTTGAAGAAAGTTTTTAAATTTATTGAAATAAGTGCTGATTACTATTTGTTTTTGGTTGATGTGATTAGTAATATTCTTAATTTGATTACTTATGAGATTATTAAAAGTTGTGAAATTATTTACTTGAGTTTTCATTGAATTGAGGGCATTGTTTATCTGAGTCTCGTCGTCGCTGTCCATAGATCCGGCAATATATTTTAACCCTTTTCCTAATACGTTAATAAGGCCTCTTTTTTCTCTGAAGTGCGGTTTTAAGTTACTTATTTTTACATTTAATATCTCATAGTTTTTTGTTATACTATCAAGTAGAGAGCTTGTTTCGGGGTTAGTTTTAGTAAGGCTGCTGTTTATTGTTTTTATGTTCTGCTGTAAGAGGTAAAGACTGTCTGTATATGCCGTTATGTTGATTACATGAAGGATTTTATTATATTGTTCAATTGTTTTAACTTCGTCCACTTTGATTGGGAGGTAACCATTATTACTTGTCAAGTCTTGGATGTTCAGTAGTTGCGCTCTTATGGGTGTGAATAAGATGAAAATTATAGTCCAGGTTTGCATTTTGTAGTGGAGTTGCTCGTTTCCTCTGGTTGGTGTTGCAGGACTTCGTTGTTAAAGTTGTATTTTTTTTTTATGAGGTTGTTTCCTTTATTGAACTTCTTCTTCTTAACTTTTTATTGAATGTTCTTCACGTTTTAAGTTTAATTACTTTCTTTTTCTATTTAGAAATATTTTCCTTTACGTTTTTTTTTTTTTAAACTTTCAAAGCAATTAAATTTCACAAAAAGTTCTTTTTTTTTCACTGCCTTCGATCTTTCGAGGGATTTCACAAAACAACAAAAAATTCGAAGAAACTACTTTTAATCTTTTAAAAGTATGTGTTTTTTTTTTGTGTCCTTTGATCTTTCAAAGAGACTTAAATTTAACAAATGTTTTTTTTTTCACGTCCTTCGATCTTTCGAAGGATTTCACAAAACAAAAAAAAAAATTCGAAAAAACTACTTTTAATCTTTTTAAAGTATAAGTGTTTTTTGTGTCCTTTGATCTTTCAAAGAGACTTAAATTTCACAAAAGTTTTTTTTCACGTCCTTCGATCTTTCGAACGGACTTACGTTACCGCGTTAATTCAATGATTTGAAACAAGTTATTTTCTCCTGAAAGGATAACACTCCGCGGAATCCTACCGACTGCGCCAAATAAATGTCCGAATACTTTTGTGAAATAAATTAAAAAAACACTTTGAAAGTTGTTCAGTTCAATGCTGCCCAGTTCTTACTGCGCTTCTTTATTAAAATCAATATGTTATATACTTAATAAAAAATAGGGTACAATATTGCTTAATACTAAAAGTTCATACTCTTGCTTAAATCATCAGTTTTGATTTAAGCGAGAGTTTATTGTAACACTTAAAATTCTTTGAAATTTTGACAATAAAAGTTCAACAAGCGAGAGTTTGTTGTAACACTTAAAATTCCAAGAATTTTAAGTACTTAATAAAATCGATTTGGAAAATAAAGAATTTTAAAGTATAGATGTATGTGTGTTGGCTTGCGTTTGTTTAGTAATAAATTTGTCATACACACATACATGTATAAAAATGTAACATTTATAATATAAATGTTCTAGCGGTTATAACAATACATCTCAAACCAAAAATAAAAGTTGAATTACCTAAACTGTTATCGATAGCCAAGAATGCTATTTGGGCATTTTTCAAAATATTAATTTTCAGTTGTATCCTTATAACAACTCGTCTCGTCCCAAAAAAGCCAACCTTTGGCCCCTGTGAATATTGGGACTAAAAAATTTACAGGGGCCAAATATTGGCATTTTCTGACAGGATCTAAGTTCGACAATAAAAAAATAAGTATCAGTTGTAAAACACAAGAGAAATAATGATAAATTTAAAAAAAATCATATTTGAAATATTCAACTTTTACACCGAAACTCAACAAAAAAATGAAAATGCATTTTGAACTCCCCATAACTTTTGCTCCTATCAGTCGAATTTTACGTTTTATAGTGCAAATTAAAGCCTAACATCGCACCTATCGAGCAAAAAAAATACCGATCCAGTCAAAAGTTATGGAATTTTGACCGCCTTCTCGTAAAATGTCCCACTGTGCGGCGGCGGCGTTATTATTAAGCGGCGGCTTAAATTAATTAAACTATTACAAAACATCAAATATAACTGCTGGTAATATTTTATACTTTTTTCTGCCACATTAAAAACTTCACAAATATCCAAATTAAACAAAAAAAAAGTCAATCCCGACTCTATTATACTCCACAACACAACTTTCTGAGAGTACCTTATTTAGGACCCATGCGCAATCATGGACCCAGGAAAACAAGTAATGATTCAGGTCAATGTTCTCACCATTTGCCATAGGCTTGATTCTTAGGTCAAGTAAAACATATGTACCGCATTTCCTTTAAGCTTCTCATATGAAGTTGTATATTTTTCAAAATGTGTTTGTTGGGTTAGACACAATTCAAACACTGCATATACATATAAAATAAATACATATGGGCAAATCCCAGAAACAGTCCACCAACCAAAAATTTTTCAAATTAATTTTTTTTAACGGAATTTAAGACTAGCAGGTATGTGATGAAAATCGATCGATTTCAAAACGACCGTTTTTAAAAGGTGTGATGAATTTCGAATGATTTTAAAATCTATTTCTGAATTAATGTTTTAAATTTTCGTTCAGAATACACTTCAGTTAACATATATAATATAAAATTTTAAAGAATAAACACTGAAAATAAAAGGAATATGCATTTAAAATCCATTTTAAAAGATACTGAAAACGATATTTTCGGTATCAAATCGTATCGTTTTTAAAATCGATTTCCATCACATACCTGTAGATGTTTAATTTCATTTTTATATTAAAAAATATGTATTTCAATGATCGTTTATGCAATAATTTTTACCAAATCCTACCCCACTGCTGATTTCTTAATAAAATACGTGAATTTAGCATTATTTTAGGTGATTTTTGTGCTTAAAATAGCACATCAGCAAACTTATCAAAATATAAATTTCGTTAAAAAAAAAGTTGATATTCATTAGTTAAGAAATTAGTTTAAGAAAAGCAATTCATAAAAATATAATTTGTTTTTTTTTTTTAAATAAATAAAATATAATAATAAAATACTACTGAAAAAACTGTAGCGTGCGTTACGTAGCGTGCGTCACAAAGGGATCACGGCCTTTGTCAAAAAATCACAAAATTTTTTGGCTGCGAATAAGTGCGTTGAGATTTCTCTTATAGTCATCTTTCTTTTAGGAATTAACGCTAAAAATTTAGGAATTCGCTAAAAATTAGGAAACGCATTTCAACCTTTGAAGTTACTTCCACTTTTTGTAGCGTGCGTCACAAAACTTTGTGATCAAATATTTCGCAACATATACTTGCTAAGAAATTATGATATATGCCATTCGTAAGTAAATATTAATGTCACTAAATACTATTTATAAGTTGAAGCTTTCTCTTTTGGAAGACCAAAAAATGTGTATATTTCAATCAGAATGTAGCATTCGTCACGCAGGATTTGCCCATATATATAACCATTTTTTCCTAAAGTATAAGCGCTAAATTAATAACAGTTGTCTCTTTGTGTAACAAGTTACCCAAAATTAATAATTTATATAAAACAAACCAAAAATTACCGTGTTGTAAGTGTTTATCAAAAAATAGGCACTTTGATAACACAGGCCAACACTCAATTTGCTTCTTTGAATTTATCAACTGATTCTAGTTAATTTTGGTGCGCTGAATTCAAATCTGTAATCAGTTTGTCTCTATCAGCTCTAGTTTTCATGATATAGCTTATTTGTGTTTTTAAAAAAGATGATGTGACTGAAATGCAAATATCTTCAAGAATTTTAAAGGGATTATGTAATTCTTTTTTTCTAGTGAAAGGTTATAAAATTTTTAAGATAACCATGGGTCGCTTGCAAACATTGGTCAAGAAATGACAGAGTTACAGTGGACAAAATCTGAAAATGTATGAAAAATTTTATGTTTTTTTGCAATTTTGTTCTTTTGAAGTTATTTTTTTAAAATAAAACAACTGAAAAGTTTATTGTTTTATTACATGGGACATTAGTTTATTTTGCTACGAACATTTTGCGCCCAACGAGACTAATTTCTGTGCAAAAATGACAAAGCTACAGAAGATTAATTGAATTAACCCTCAACAAATAAATATACAAAGCTAAATTTTTAGTAACAATAAATATTAAAAATTGCTTGAAATTATTGAATTTCTCTGTGGGTTAACTTACTAAATCTTCTGTAGCTTTGTCATTTTTGTACCAATCTATGTCTTGTTGGGCTCAAAATGTTCATATTAAAATAATCTTATGTCGTATGCGATAAAACATTAGGATTTTTAAATCATTGGTTAAAAAAAAATAAATTGAAAAGAACAAAATTGAACAAAATCATAAAATGTTCAATGAAGCTTGAACTTTTGTCCCCTGTAATTCTGTTATTTCTTAACCAATCTTCACAAGCAATCCATGGTTATTTTAGAAATTTTATAACCTTTTACTAAAAAGAAAGAAATGCATCATCTGTTTACAATTTTTGAAGATATTTGCATTTCAGTCACATCATCTTTTTTAAATTTTGTCGGGCTGTGTAATTTAGAGGAAACAAATCGTCAAAATGCAGATTTATTGGTAACTATGGTAGGCCTGATCACAACGCTTCCTGCTAGTTTTTACACTAGAGTGGGTCAATTTGTTCGGGCCCAAAAAAAGTGACAAAGCGTATAGCAAAATCGTAATCTACGGAAAATTCTAAGAACTTTTCCTAAAGAAACCATGGTTCGAAAATCAAAATCGAGCTTCCGGGTTTTGACTTGAAAGTTTGGTGCTCAGAAAATTTGAACAAAAATAATACTTTTTTGGAAATATTTATTGCAATTGGTGAATAGTTGGCCTATATCGCTGAAAGAGGGCTTGTTAATAAGGAAATTTTCTCAGCTTTATATCTCTGTGCTCATTTTTAGAAAATGCTATAAATAAATAATTGGTTAGAAGATTTTTGTCAAAATGTTCATAGTCAAGCTGGTAAAATAAAAAAAAATTTATTTTATTTTTTTTTTAACCCAATTTTCTATTTTAAATTCACTACCTTTGAAAAAAAGAAAGTAAATGAAAAAAATAAAATAACCCAATAAAAATTTTTCTCATTTTGCGAAGCACTAATGGTAGGTTCATTTAAAAAAATAAGCGCAATGTTATGCGCTACGCAATAAGACATACAGAAATGCAGTAAAGTATGTATGTATGTAAGTGAAAGAGCTCTCAACAACTTAAAAAAAAATAACATTTCAAGTGCTACGGCATTCCCTTACTACGAAGCAGAGATCAGCAATGAATCGTTTTTTCGCTACTCATACTGACTTATGCAATTGTCATTTTGAAAAAAAAAACGAAAAAATTTGAATATTGAGGTGCCATTACGCAGCCATTTCTTATGAGATAGAAATTTTCAGCATATCGACGGAAAAGACATTCAATTACCTTTCCAACGATATGCCATTTATTTCGATCCGACTTTTTGGTTGGGTTTGAGTGGGACCATACATCGAAAAACACAAAAGTACCGTTATCTAAAAAACGGAAGTTTTGTCCACTATAACTCTGCCATTTAAGGAATCATCTCTTTAAACGACCCATGGTTATTTAATAAATTTTATAACCTCTAATTAAAAAGAAAGAAATACATAGTCCGTTCAAAATTGTTGAAGATATTTGCATTTCAGTAACATCATCTTTTTTAAAAACACAAATAACGGTTATTTTGGAATATCTCAAAAACTGTTGTACTTTTGACAATTCTGACTTCATATTCGGATTCAGGGGAAAGTTTTACAAAAAGATTAGCTGCCATAATCATTTGGTCACGACTTTATTGAAAATTTGTCACGTAGTGTAATCACCAGGCAAAGAATGCGAAGATATGTGAAAATTTCGGTGTTAGTTTTTAATTTTGGTTTTTCTGGTTTAAATATTCATGTTAAAGAAAACTAATACAGAGCAGCATTGTTCATAAGATATAGCCCTAGAATATTTGTAAGTAAGGTTTTTCTCTAAAATAAATGATGAGAGTTATCAACAATTAAAGCGACCCATAGTGAGAAAAATAGCATTTTAGCAAACTTTGTGGGCTCAAGGCACGGCTAATATCTATGCAAACGATCTAAAATTTTTTATACATATATATTTTTTTTCTTATTTGGAATCATTTTATGGGGTTTGTCAAGTGAAATCACGAAAAAAAATTGCCCATATAACTTGCGGTCACACTAATGTACATATGGATGTATGTATAAAGTTTAAAAATTTTTTTTCCCAAATTGTCGCACAAAAATCCATATTGGGCCCACAATGAAGAAAGAAATCGTTACCATCAAAATTTTAATTTAATTTAAAAAAAACATTTTCGGCCGGATTTCCCCACCGTTTACGGGCAGTTATTTATTTCGACGTAAAAAATCGCTTAGATCCAAATCTGTAAATATGCAATGAGAACTATTATAAAATCGCAAAAATTCATCAAATATTAAAAAAAAATAAAGAAAATCTGAGGCATTTTGACAAAACATCTTAAGTCAAATTTAAAAAGTTGAGAAAAATGTTGTTTACCATGTGAGTGTGGTTTATTTTATTATTTGATAAAAATTATTTTTTCACCGAGTTTTTTTTTTAAAACGTTTTTGCTATCTTATCTCGACTTAAGATGTTTTGTCAAAATGCCACAGAAATGTTTCTTCTATTTTTTTTTAACCATAAAGTACATTGTGGTGATTTGTGTTGGTGTAACAGCCAAAGCCAGGATTGGCATTTAAATATGAGGTGCGATCTTGTTCGCAAACTGGACGGCAGGGTTTTTCAGTGTACGACTGGATTATCATTATTTAAAAGACATTATCTAATTATCCCTCATGCGTTTCAGCATCCTTTGCCAACAAATATTCAAAGTCAAGTCTCTTCCTCCCAGCCATAGTTAAAAGCCGTGTGTATCGACTGTTATTGCTTTTTCTAAAAATACTCGTAACATTAGATTCAGCATAGTTATATATCGTCATATTAAATGCAAACGGACTTAACTACACAAAATTTCGAAATTGAGTTTTTTATCGATTATGGTTCGTTTATTCGAGCAAAATTTTAGATTCCTACGATCAAAAATGGCGATTTTATTAACGAAATTCAAACGCCAATTACACCTTGTTGTTATTGATTTTGTAAAGTTTTTTGCTTCTCCTGTAAAAAATTAAAAAGTGTAGTTACGTCCGTTTGCATTTAACATGACGATATGTACATATGTATAAAAGTAATAAAAGTAAAGTTTATTTTGCTACGAACATTTTGCGCCCAACGAGACTAATTTCTGTGCAAAAATGACAAAGCTACAGAAGATTAATTGAATTAACCCTCAACAAATAAATATACAAAGCTAAATTTTTAGTAACAATAAATATTAAAAATTGCTTGAAATTATTGAATTTCTCTGTGGGTTAACTTACTAAATCTTCTGTAGCTTTGTCATTTTTGTACCAATCTATGTCTTGTTGGGCTCAAAATGTTCATATTAAAATAATCTTATGTCGTATGCGATAAAACATTAGGATTTTTAAATCATTGGTTAAAAAAAAATAAATTGAAAAGAACAAAATTGAACAAAATCATAAAATGTTCAATGAAGCTTGAACTTTTGTCCCCTGTAATTCTGTTATTTCTTAACCAATCTTCACAAGCAATCCATGGTTATTTTAGAAATTTTATAACCTTTTACTAAAAAGAAAGAAATGCATAATCTGTTTACAATTTTTGAAGATATTTGCATTTCAGTCACATCATCTTTTTTAAATTTTGTCGGGCTGTGTAATTTAGAGGAAACAAATCGTCAAAATGCAGATTTATTGGTAACTATGGTAGGCCTGATCACAACGCTTCCTGCTAGTTTTTACACTAGAGTGGGTCAATTTGTTCGGGCCCAAAAAAAGTGACAAAGCGTATAGCAAAATCGTAATCTACGGAAAATTCTAAGAACTTTTCCTAAAGAAACCATGGTTCGAAAATCAAAATCGAGCTTCCGGGTTTTGACTTGAAAGTTTGGTGCTCAGAAAATTTGAACAATAATAATACTTTTTTGGAAATATTTATTGCAATTGGTGAATAGTTGGCCTATATCGCTGAAAGAGGGCTTGTTAATAAGGAAATTTTCTCAGCTTTATATCTCTGTGCTCATTTTTAGAAAATGCTATAAATAAATAATTGGTTAGAAGATTTTTGTCAAAATGTTCATAGTCAAGCTGGTAAAATAAAAAAAAATTTATTTTATTTTTTTTTTAACCCAATTTTCTATTTTAAATTCACTACCTTTGAAAAAAAGAAAGTAAATGAAAAAAATAAAATAACCCAATAAAAATTTTTCTCATTTTGCGAAGCACTAATGGTAGGTTCATTTAAAAAAATAAGCGCAATGTTATGCGCTACGCAATAAGACATACAGAAATGCAGTAAAGTATGTATGTAAGTGAAAGAGCTCTCAACAACTTAAAAAAAAATAACATTTCAAGTGCTACGGCATTCCCTTACTACGAAGCAGAGATCAGCAATGAATCGTTTTTTCGCTACTCATACTGACTTATGCAATTGTCATTTTGAAAAAAAAAAACGAAAAAATTTGAATATTGAGGTGCCATTACGCAGCCATTTCTTATGAGATAGAAATTTTCAGCATATCGACGGAAAAGACATTCAATTACCTTTCCAACGATATGCCATTTATTTCGATCCGACTTTTTGGTTGGGTTTGAGTGGGACCATACATCGAAAAACACAAAAGTACCGTTATCTAAAAAACGGAAGTTTTGTCCACTATAACTCTGCCATTTAAGGAATCATCTCTTTAAACGACCCATGGTTATTTAATAAATTTTATAACCTCTAATTAAAAAGAAAGAAATACATAGTCCGTTCAAAATTGTTGAAGATATTTGCATTTCAGTAACATCATCTTTTTTAAAAACACAAATAACGGTTATTTTGGAATATCTCAAAAACTGTTGTACTTTTGACAATTCTGACTTCATATTCGGATTCAGGGGAAAGTTTTACAAAAAGATTAGCTGCCATAATCATTTGGTCACGACTTTATTGAAAATTTGTCACGTAGTGTAATCACCAGGCAAAGAATGCGAAGATATGTGAAAATTTCGGTGTTAGTTTTTAATTTTGGTTTTTCTGGTTTAAATATTCATGTTAAAGAAAACTAATACAGAGCAGCATTGTTCATAAGATATAGCCCTAGAATATTTGTAAGTAAGGTTTTTCTCTAAAATAAATGATGAGAGTTATCAACAATTAAAGCGACCCATAGTGAGAAAAATAGCATTTTAGCAAACTTTGTGGGCTCAAGGCACGGCTAATATCTATGCAAACGATCTAAAATTTTTTATACATATATATTTTTTTTCTTATTTGGAATCATTTTATGGGGTTTGTCAAGTGAAATCACGAAAAAAAATTGCCCATATAACTTGCGGTCACACTAATGTACATATGGATGTATGTATAAAGTTTAAAAATTTTTTTTCCCAAATTGTCGCACAAAAATCCATATTGGGCCCACAATGAAGAAAGAAATCGTTACCATCAAAATTTTAATTTAATTTAAAAAAAACATTTTCGGCCGGATTTCCCCACCGTTTACGGGCAGTTATTTATTTCGACGTAAAAAATCGCTTAGATCCAAATCTGTAAATATGCAATGAGAACTATTATAAAATCGCAAAAATTCATCAAATATTAAAAAAAAATAAAGAAAATCTGAGGCATTTTGACAAAACATCTTAAGTCAAATTTAAAAAGTTGAGAAAAATGTTGTTTACCATGTGAGTGTGGTTTATTTTATTATTTGATAAAAATTATTTTTTCACCGAGTTTTTTTTTTAAAACGTTTTTGCTATCTTATCTCGACTTAAGATGTTTTGTCAAAATGCCACAGAAATGTTTCTTCTATTTTTTTTTAACCATAAAGTACATTGTGGTGATTTGTGTTGGTGTAACAGCCAAAGCCAGGATTGGCATTTAAATATAAGGTGCGATCTTGTTCGCAAACTGGACGGCAGGGTTTTTCAGTGTACGACTGGATTATCATTATTTAAAAGACATTATCTAATTATCCCTCATGCGTTTCAGCATCCTTTGCCAACAAATATTCAAAGTCAAGTCTCTTCCTCCCAGCCATAGTTAAAAGCCGTGTGTATCGACTGTTATTGCTTTTTCTAAAAATACTCGTAACATTAGATTCAGCATAGTTATATATCGTCATATTAAATGCAAACGGACTTAACTACACAAAATTTCGAAATTGAGTTTTTTATCGATTATGGTTCGTTTATTCGAGCAAAATTTTAGATTCCTACGATCAAAAATGGCGATTTTATTAACGAAATTCAAACGCCAATTACACCTTGTTGTTATTGATTTTGTAAAGTTTTTTGCTTCTCCTGTAAAAAATTAAAAAGTGTAGTTACGTCCGTTTGCATTTAACATGACGATATGTACATATGTATAAAAGTAATCCAGTTTCTTTAATCATGTTTCCACTTAAACACATCAACATTTTCAATATTCAAACTTAATTAATCTTGGCTGTGTATGAGCACAAGTGTTCATATGTGTGCGCGTTTATTTAAGTACGATTTGTTCTACAGTACAGCACTGGCAACATCATCATCGACTTTAAAATAAATCAATTCCCATCAATTACTAAATACACATGCAGCACGAACGACCGTAAGCTTGGCATGTTATGCCGAAAAGTTGGCATGTTAGGAAAGAAGAACAAGGTTCTTTTGTTTTCAGTTTTTTCTTTTAATTTTTCTTTAAACCTTTTAAGACAACTAATGAATTTAAAACGTAATGAAAAAGAAATAAAGGCCCATCTATAATATGCTTAAGTTGGCTTAAGCAATTGTGCGAATATCTACATGTGTTTTATATGTGTGGAACCATATTGAACTTAAGAAAAAATTTTTGTTATTTTTATGAAACTGGCATTTGCTTAAGCAAAGTGCGAAACAAATCGCACTTTTCGTACGAAATAAAATATTTTTTGATTTTATTTTTGTTTTTTAAATGCTTTTGAGAGTTTTTTTTTTGTTAATTTTTGACAGTAACTTAAGCCAGCTTATGCATATCATAGTTGGGCCCTAAATCTGTTGTTATTAAAAATATAATTTTTTATTATTTTGATTTAATATTCATATGTGTTAGTATGTATAAAAAAATATTAAATAAAATATTTGTTTTTAAAGAACTACAAATTGTATAACTATGTATATTTTAAAGTATAAAAATTATTTGTATCTTCTTTTGTAAAAAACTTATTTAAATTTGGCTAATGGCAATCATTTGTAGTCTGGAGCAATAGTTATTTTTTTTTTCTTAATTATTAAAAAGTATTTTATTAAAGAAAAATTTAAATAAAATTTGTATCAGTATTTCAGCAAATATGTATGTAAAAAATTAAAACAAGTATAAAAGTATGCACGGTCAAGGCCAACCAAATGATACACCACACCACTGACTGATGCCTATTTGGGACTTCGCACTTGAAGAGCAAAATTTTGTTATGACGTTTTTGCTAAATATACTAATCTTAGTACCTTTCGTGGTGTAGGGTATAAAAATAATTAAATAACACAGTACAACACATGATTTCGGGACTCAATTCTGATAATTGGTTATGAAAGTAGACTAGGGTTTTTTCCCGGGATTTCCCGTCCCGTCACTTATTATATTTCCCGTTTTCCCGGGATTTTTGTTGCGGGATCCCGGGAAATAAAAAGTTCTTCATAGTTTCAGAAAACAGCTATTTTTACTCTGAAATTTAGTTTTCTTTTCTCTAAAAATTAGCATCTGTGGATGGGTTGTCGATTAGATCAATTATAAGAAATGTGTACAAACGTAAATCAATGTCTCCTGCGGCAATAAATCTATTAAAAGCAGAATGGGCAGTGCAACAGTTGATAATTAATAAATTTAGTGAAGTGATGAATTGATAAAGAACATAAATTCAAAATAAGATGCAGGCAGTAAATTCTCATTGACCATGGACAAGTCTTAAAAATAGGATATACATAAACATATCGCTACGTTATTGCAACATAGTCGTATCTACAAAAAAAAAAATCGAGCTTGGTAATATATCCGGGAAGTGCGGGGAAACCGAAATAAAAAAAATAATGAAACTCGTGTAAGTTACTAAAACATACAATTTGAAAAACACATTGTCCTAAAGATTACAGATGGACCTAATGAAAAGAAATAGTTTGTAAGAAGTAGTCCGGATGATGCTATTTTTTGCATCAACCTTGACATCAGAAGCATGCAACAACGGTGCACTTTTAATTATTTGTCCAACCTCGGTAAAAAAGTAAACGAAATTTTTCGGAAACATGGTAATCAGTAAACAAAATCAGAAATATACTCTTTGGCGACTCACTAAACGCTTTGAGTGTGTCAGAAAGTAATTTCCTACGCCGTTAAAAAATTTTAATATATTTATTAAAATATTTTATATATTTTATGATTTTACTTTTTGATCTCATATCTTGAGTACCTCAATTGTTATGTTTATTTTATCTTGTACTAGATCATCATAATACGGAATTTACTTATAATAGCCAAAAGTAATAATAATTCAAGTTCCGCTTTCAATCTTCAATTAATTTTTGTAGTATTTAAGCATTTATTTTACTTACTTTGTAAACAAGTTCCCTCACGTTTGTTTATAAAAGTTTTTTTCATTAATAAAACCAAGTTTACTTTGTATTATTTGTATGGAGCGGGATCCCGGGATCCCGGGAAATTTAAAAATTTTTCCCGCTTTCCCGGGAATCGAAAAACTCCGGGAAAAAAAAAACTCTAAAGTAGACCCAAAAAGAAGAACTTCTGCATCATTAGTTTGGTCATGGTACATCAAATAATAAATTAAAAATTAATTTGAAGTTAGTAAGTATCGTATAGGGGAATTTATCACGTTTTAGGCTCTTTTGTTTGTCATAACTCGATAACCACTAGTCCGAATAAACTGAAACAAATTGAAAAAATTAAGAATTACAATTCCTTTTATCTGTTCATACAACGTTTCGCTACATAAGCAACAGTTTCGCAGTTATAAATAAATGTATGAAGAAAAAAAATATTTTTTGCCCAAAAAATTGTAATTTGAAATATGAAATATGTTTTGAAACGTTCCAAAACATGAGCACTCATAAATGTAGGTGCAATTTCTGTAAAGAAATCATGCAAGTAACTAACGGAAAAACCCAAATAATTAAAAAAGTGCACTTTCCTTTTTTCCTTTAAATTGTCCACGCACATTTATTACCGCTTATTACTTTGCTACCGCAATCATAAAAATCAAATAAAAAAAAATATTTTTTTTCTTCATACATTTATTTATAACTGCGAAACTGTTGCTTATGTAGCGAAACGTTGTATGAACAGATAAAAGGAATTGTAATTCTTAATTTTTTTCAATTTGTTTCAGTTTATTCGGACTAGTGGTTATCGAGTTATGACAAACAAAAGAGCCTAAAACGTGATAAATTCCCCTATACGATACTTACTAACTTCAAATTAATTTTTAAGTTATTATTTGATGTGCCATGACCAAACTAATGATGCAGAAGTTCTTCTTTTTGGGTCTACTTTCATAACCAATTATCAGAATTGAGTCCCGAATCAATCACCTGAAAAATGTTGTACTGTGTAAGGAAAAAGCAAATCAATATTTATAAATATATTTGTATTGTGCACAATGTACATATTAAAAATGTGATTACAGTATTAAGTAGAAGTATTCGTCATTTTTCGAAAAGTTGGATTTTACATTTTTTTTATATTATTTCTTACCCAAATGTTTGAAACCCCATTACAATTGGTATTTTAAACTACAGAAATCTTTATCATATTAAGAGACAAATATTTTAAAAATTCAATATACATAATTCTGCAAATGTTGCTAATCTAAACAAAACTAAGCATGGGTATAAAAGTTAACTAGAATTGTAGCATCGTAATTATAATAAAGTTTTAATAGGAGTATGAAACATAAGTGAATACATTTTTCGTAGATTTAAATAAAATTTGTTAAAAAAATTGAATTAAAATTGAAGAAAATTTCATTAAACACTAGTTACAAAAACATATCGAGCAATAGCGATACAGTAAATAACGGATATACGAACATCTCATATCAGAAAAAAAACACTTAAGAAAGCATTGGCAGAAACCCATCTCTTTTTCAATATCATTCGACATAAAACGAATTCTGTGTAAGCAAAACTGATATGAATAAAAATTTAATATGAAAAAATCGCTCAATAAGTTTTGTTCAAATTAAATAAATTTTTTAGATTTCTAAAAATAATCTAAAATTTATAAAACGTTGATAAAATGATCTGTTTTTAAATAAATAAAAAAAAATTTAAGTGAAATGAAGAATTTTGGTTAATATTATTATGGTTAACTTTATTCCGATTAATTTAATGTGAAAGTTTAACAAAATTTCTGCTTATTGACAAAAGATACCTAAAGAAATGTTAATCTTATTTTCAAATGTATTTCATTAGGAATTTAAAATATTCGGACATTTTCTGGAAATCGAAATCAAGTCAAATTTTGGATTGCTTTTTATTTTAAATGGCCGCAGTTTTTCCTGCTTTAAGGAGAAGTTCTGGTAAAGATAAATTTCAATCGAATTCGATTTCCAGAATATGGCTGATTTTTTTTAAATTATGTATTACAATGACGGATATCATTTCAATAAGATCATAATGGTGAACTTTATTCAAAATAATTGAATTTTTTTAGCTTAACTAATTTCTTTATATTGAGTAAATAAGTCATTAAAAAACAAGTAACAGTGCTAAATTCGGTTATGCCGAATTTTATATGCCCTTAACCATGGTACAATAAGAACAGAAAGTTATGTAAATACCGTAATATATATGATATAAATAAATCTATTTTAGGCCACGCACACTTCTCCAATACCGCCCACATTTTGTCGGGTGTTGTGTACCTAATTTGGAAACTTTTAGTCTTTCCGTTAAAGCAACTTCTGTTTACATTTATGAATTTGTTACTTGTAAAAGTTTGAAAAAAAAACTAGATATACAGAAAAACAGACGGACAGGCGGACAACGTTAAACCCGCTGTGCTGTTCATGTACTTTTTTATGTGTAACAAAACGCAATAAAGTCTAATGTGATGGTTATAAAATATACAACAAGGGATTTTATGGGAAAAAATTTGAGGCAGTCGTGGTTTTTTGCTCATACCGATCTGGCTGAATTTCAATAGCAAATAATTCCGGACTACATGTGACATAAATATAAAACTATCAAGTCGCTATCATATCCGGGATCTTCGGAAAACCCATTTCAACGGTCAGACGGACATCATTAAATCAACTTTGCTACTTATTAGGACCCAGAACATATATAACATTTAGGGTTTACCATCAAAATTGTAGAAATAACAAACGGAATGATAAACTTATGTACCCCTTCCGCCTGTGGTGAAGGGTAAATTTATTAAGTTTTAGTTACTTGACTAATCAAATTGATTAAAATTCAAGAAATTTTGATAATTTTAATTATTCCATTGAAAAAGAGCAAATTTCTTCAATCAAATTTAATATTTTTACCCCCATATTCATAAAAAATATTATTGATTTATAATTTATATTATATTTATAATTCGTTTAATAAACCTGTTATTAACCTGAACTATTTTTTATGAATAAGGCCATTAATATTAACAATGGGTATGTATGTTCAGACCTAACAAATATTTGACGAAAACTCAAAAAAAAAAAGAAGTAACCAGTAATTTGATCAAACTTAAGCTTTATTTTTAACAATTTCTATTGATTTACTAAATTTTATTACTTAGAAGATAATGGTTTAATGTCATTTAGAAATTGTTAAGTAATGTTTGAGCTAGTCAAAGATGTTGCGAAAGCAAATAATTTTTTAATGAAATTAAGGGTTACGTGTAGGACGTCAAATATTTAAAAGGTGTGAACATAGCTTAAGTTACATATTTATATATGTTAAATCAAAAAACTTTTAATCAAAATTACAAATTTATTTTAATCAATTAAAGATCTTCAATTTCTTCGAACTAATTAAATTAATTTTTCATATCTTTGAGCTAAAATTATCCATTTTAGACACATTAAACATGCGATTGTAAGTGTTTTTTTTTTCATATGGACTTAATTATTTAGGTTTTCCTTTAAAAGTTATTTTCTCATCTGGACTATACCCCATTGCTAGAAAGCTATTAAATATTTCTTAAATGAAATAGAAGCGGTTTTCATCCTTGATAGTAAAGTCCCTTGCAGACCTTGTGAATCTTATTAATTTAGTTAAAGTACTAAGATTTACAACACTGCAACAGCAAAATGTACTAGACTAAAATTTACTACGCTGTGGTTGAAAAATCCAACAAAAAGCCGTAGTAAACACTTTTGTTAAATAACCCAGATTAAAACAGTTGAAGAAACTATATCAGTCTCTTTCCCTCACTCAGCAACTTCTTTAATTTACAAAACTAACGAAAAATACACTCACGCTTTGAAGTATAAAATCGTATTAAGTATAGCAGAGTTGTACTCTTAATACAAAGAGTGAAAACCGCTAATAATATTGTTTAGAATCTACTCGGATGAATAAAAAAAAAAACAAAAATAAGTAGTTTTGTTTAATATCTATCTATCGTTATTAGATAAATATCAGCAAAATTAAATTTTTATATACGAATAATTTAATTTTTCTTAATTTCGAAATTGTCACTAATACTCATCTCCTAAAAATAAAATTTAAATTTAATACTTGACATTCTACGCAATACTGTAATGCTATTTTTATAACCCTGAATATTTACCAACCATATTTGTCTTACTATCCGTCTCATTTCTTCAACTACCCCCCCTTAACTAATTTAATAGATCACCCCCGTATACTTGTATCAAAGCAATATTACTATCAGCTGGAAAATCATGTTGATTTACGTCAAATTCATTGATATACAACGCACCCAAATAGGCGGTATTTTGAGCTTCGGCTGATTTACGATACAGCACACCAATATCTTTCACCTGTATGGCACCATCAAATATCACTACATAATAACGCACACGCCAACCATTTGCTTGGAAATCATGAAATGCCATATCTTTGGGAATCTGTGGGCATTCCAGGGGGCCAGTCAACAATTCATTGTATTTGGGCTTGAATGGTGAAATGTAGCAACGACCACGTTGTAAGCTAACCGTATCGTAGTAGTCTCCCAGGAAGAGGTAGCAATCGCGTGAATTATTGCCTGTGCAAAAGCGTAAAATGCAATCAAATTCGCCATCTCTTTGATCCAATTTGTAGGCATAAGCAAATACTAAACCACCGCGTAACATTTTAAAGTCAGCTGAAAAGATACGAAAGCTGGTGTCATATTGCTGAATGCGAAGGCAAGAGCCACCATTGAAAGCATCGTCATAGTAACGTGTTGCTAAATCATATAATGGCACGGATGGCTGCAGTGATTGACGTGATAAATTAAAAAATCTTCCAGCAGTGTTTTCTGTTTCTTGGTCTGTTTCAATATCAGTGGCAGATGAGGTTGTAGTTGTGGGAGTTGCTGCTGCTGCTGCTGCTGCTGCTGCTGCTGCTGGTGTTGTAGTTGCTTTTATTAAACCACACACGTATGTTTTCTTGCCAGAACCCAAACAAAAATCCGAATAAAATGGCATCGTAATGTAGGGATGTGTGGCCAAATATTCCCATAACAGCCACCAAAACTTTTCATTTCTCATCAGAAAAGCCTCATTTACTTGGTCGTCACCCAACGGCTTTTTTATATTGTAACCATACTGCTGTAAAGTTTCATACGTCCAGCCGGGAGCAAAAATGCCCGTAGAAAAACGATGCTTTACAATGCGTGCTAATGTTTGTTTAGTTTGAAATTTGGCAATTTGCCCGCGTCCAAAAATATCAATGCCAAAGAAAACATTTTCAAGTGGTTCTCGTTCTTGTTCACAAACCGTACGCGACACATTAAGGCTTCTCTCGTTCCACGAATAATTAACTAGTGCACCACTTGCCGATTTAAAGAAACGCACATTATTGTCATTGATCTCATTCTGCCACAACAACTGACCTCCTTCGATAACACTGTCATACCAAAACACTGACCCCGTATCCAAATCTTGTTCGACAACTTCACGTAGTCTTTTAACAAAATATCTGTAAAAGAACAATAAAAAGAAAATTCGTTAGACACACAAAAAAGTACTTAAATAAGAGATAAGTTATATTATTATTTGGAGCAAATAATAATTTAAGGGAATCCTAAAGATTTTTCTTGTACATATTAATTTATTTATTAGCAACACCATGTCCTGGTAGAACTTTTAAAATAAATGCCAATTTTCTTTGGTCATTTTCATTACTTCGTATTTAAAATATTCAGAAAAAATAATCAAATGAAGTGATTTAAAAATTTATTTTCTTTAAACGTGAGAGGTTACACAAAAGCATTGGTATTCCCTTAACTACCAGGGATACAGCTCCTGCTTATGTGGGGCTCTATATTCGTTTATAAAGGTCGATAAAATCAGTTATTAATAAATCATAAACATTTTCGGTTAAGGTCTGATTTTATATTGATGCTAGTGACAGAGTTCGGCTCGAGTCGCAAGGAGGCAAGACCTTAAATTTTTGTTTAGAGGCTGATTAGTCTGGGTAATCTAATCGAAATGCGTGTAAAAATGTTTAAAGCTCTGAAATCCATAATCCATAACGTGCAACAACTTTAATGGCTCAGTTAGCCGGGAGTTACAGTAACGTTGCAAATCAGCTGCTTCATTTTGTTGTATGTAAAGCAATTGGAATGATTATAGTTAGCAGTAAGATGTTACTTCAAAATCTGTAAGAAATAGTTTAGTCTTACTTTTTTACGGTAAGGTTAAGTAACTGTTACATTAACATTAAAAATATATGAACAGATAGAGCTCTAAACATGCGAATTTTGTTTACTGACTAGACTAAATCATACCAACTAGCTTACAGGGGTACCTCAAAATTACTTGGGTAAATTTTCTGTAACCGTTCCGTTTAAGTTGTCTGTGACAATATTGGACCACATTTTTTCTGTCTTTGAAAACTAAATGAACTTTTACTTTTTGCTGTGTTAAATAACTCATGAATTGGCTTTAAAAGAATGCGTTAAGGAATCATTATTAAATATTTTTTTTTTAATATTTGAGGGTTTTTTTTAACTTTTTTGGCAACAGTGTAATTTCTTACACTTTGCAAATATTTAAATGAGAAAACCATTGCACTATAGGCCCGATGACAGGTTTTTGAGGCAAAAAGTACATATGGGTGATTTCATGTCAAGTGACCCAATTTTGAAATCGATGTCTTCCGATTTGGATGAAATTTGCACCAAGGTAAGTCCTATTGGATAGTAGTTTAGACACAAATTTGTAAATTGGTAAATAGCATTTAGGAATACACGAATATAAAAAATTAGAATCGAGTGGCAACTCATAATTGAACGTCGGGCTCGCAGAGTACAAGTTTTTTTGTTTGTTTTGTTTTCACATATTTCACACTTAACTTATTAAGAAGAAGCATTGGATCTTGTTAAAATTTTATAAAACTGAAAATACTCAGAAAATTTATATTTTTTGGAAAAAAATATAAAAATGTTTTATATTTGCAGTACATAATATATTTGTTAAAAAGTTTTGTTTTGGCGATTGCTTTAATGTTCCTTGGAGTAGTACATTTTATATCGGGACGTATTCAGTAAACTATTTACATATACATATGGCTATTTCCAAAAAAACCTCAGCCACAAAAATGGAAAAAAAAATTTTCTTTTCAAGATTTATTTAGAGAATAGCTTATATTTTTTAATATATGCGTATAAATTAATTGATTCGAAAAAAAAAGATAAATGGTAAACGAAGTACTACAACTTTTAGCACATACTTGTGTATTAGGGTGGCAGCTAAATGTATGGAGCAATTTTTTTGTATTAATATTGATGTCTCCCGGGCGGAATATTGTGCCACATGGTCTAAAACTGATGTGGAAAAAATTTTAGCCAAATCGGATAACTTTTACCCCTGCCCCTTTGAGGTCAAAGTTCAAATGAAAAAAAAAAATGTTCCATACAAGCAAAAAATTTTTTTTTCGATTTTTTTTTTTTTTTATTTTTTAATATTAGTAAGCTTTATTAGCTTATTAACAACAAAAAATTTCATTTCGATCGGACAAGATTTTCAGTTTCAAAAGTGACTCTGAAAAAAAAATTTGAGGCTTGTTAGGGGCTTACTCTAAAAAATTTTCAAAAAAAATTTTTTTTTAGTTTTGATAAGCACACATTAAAGATTTTTTGTTGCTCTTAATACCAGGTTTTTTAAATTTTTTTTAAAAAATTTTTTTCGACATCGCATTTTGTTCTAAGTTGGGGTAAAAAACTGGAAAAATGCAGTTTTTGGCCCTATTTAAGAGCATGATTACTAGGGTGCCAGCTAAATTTCAACTTTGGATTTTCAACATCTCCCGGGCGGAATATTGTGCCACATGGTCTAAAACTGATGTGGAAAAAATTTCAGCCAAATCGGATAACTTTTACCCCTGCCCCTTTGAGGTCAAAGTTCAAATGATAAAAAAAAAATCCATACAAGCAAAAAATTTTTTTTCCAATTTTTTTTTTTATCATTTGAACTTTGACCTTAAAGGGGCAGGGGTAAAAGTTATCCGATTTGGCTGAAATTTTTTCCACATCAGTTTTAGGCCATGTGGCACAATATTCCGCCCGGGAGATGTTGAAAATCCAAAGTTGAAATTTAGCTGGCACCCTAGTAATCATGCTCTTAAATAGGGCCAAAAACTGCATTTTTCCAGTTTTTTACCCCAATTTAGAACAAAAATGCGATGCCGAAAAAAAATTTTTAAAAAAAATTTAAAAAACCTGGTATTAAGAGCAACAAAAAATCTTTAATGTGTGCTTATCAAAACTAAAAAAAAATTTTTTTTGAAAATTTTTTAGAGTAAGCCCCTAACAAGCCTCAAATTTTTTTTTTCAGAGTTACTTTTGAAACTGAAAATCTTGTCCGATCGAAATGAAATTTTTTGTTGTTAATAAGCTAATAAAGCTTACTAATATTAAAAAATAAAAAAAAAAAAATTGAAAAAAAAATTTTTTGCTTGTATGGAAATTTTTTTTTTTTCATTTGAACTTTGACCTCAAAGGGGCAGGGGTAAAAGTTATCCGATTTGGCTGAAATTTTTTCCACATCAGTTTTAGACCATGTGTCACAATATTCCGCCCGGGAGATGTTGAAAATCCAAAGTTGAAATTTAGCTGCGACCCTATTGTGTATATTAGAAAATATGCATTTGGAACACAATACTCTAATCTAAGGCATATTTATGATCTAAAAAACATTTTTTATTAAGTTTCTTATATAAAGGATTATAAATAGCAACATAAAAAAATTTTAAATCATGGTGGAAAAATTGTCCAGTTTACAATGTCCGGTTTACAATTTCTTTAACAATTTATTTAAAAAAATGTAATTCATATTTTATTTTGAAATCGAAACCATTTTTAGGGCACATTAGTACGAGTTGTCAATTATTCGCCTTTCAACTTTGTTCGAATAATTCAAATAATTGTTTTTGTTCGTTCGATCAAACGATTAAATCTAAAAAACTATTCGATTAATCGATGAGAATAACGAATAAAAAAATTATTTTAACAAAAAAATTACTATGGAAAATCTTCTATTCCATCCGCTATGACTTTTTTTTTTTTTGATGCATAAAATTTTTCATCTTAACTCCACATAGTTGTATTACTTTAAGGCATCGTAAAACCCTTAATTCCTTAATAATTCGATATTACTCTGGATTTTCGAAGTCGTTGGAAGACCTACCATCTTCAGCCAAACTTCTGTCTACAATTTCTTCTATCGACAGCCACTGTCTTAATGTATTTTTCTATTGGACCAAGTTCAGCATTTCTTTATGTCGTGGGATTATCTTCCACTACATCGTTTTCAATGGTAGTATTGTGGCACTTACAAATTGTAAAGATATACATATATAATTTAAGAAAATTGTATTATAATACAATAACAACAATTTTTACTTTCAATATATGATTTATATAAATCAATTCTTTATTTTTAAGCTTTTTGTTTATTTCTAAATTTTTCACCCGAAATTGAAAAGTTTCCTTTCTTCAAAATGTTTTAACGTTTGACTTAAAAACAAAACAACTGATACAATTGAGAAGACGAGATACAAAACTCGTTCGTTGCAGAATTAAAAAAACGAGATGGCAAATGATTCTTACAGTTCTTTTGGCGCTTTATTAGACGAAATATTCTGATTGTATGTCCGTGCTAAAAACATGGAAGAGGACATGCATTGATACAATTAGTATATCATTTAATTTCGTATTTTAAATTTTGTAGCGAACGAGTTTTGCAACTCACCTACTTAATTGTTTGATAAGATTTGTTAAATAAAAACATAAAATACATTTTTGATATACAATGTGTACTCAACACGGTTTTTGCTTACTAAAAATTGAGATTAATTACAACCAGGGCTATAGCAACAATATTTTTTAACTTTCCTATATTTTGTATAAAATCACTTAAAACTTATGAGAATACATAAAATTCTAAGATTTTATTTAATTTATTTTTTAATAAAAAGAAGTTCGATTAATCGACATTAATTAATCGATTTATTCGTTATTCGAAAATCGGCGTTTTGAAATTATTCGAACAAGAGTTTGGTTTTGTTTGATCGATTAATCGAATTATTCTTAATCGGTTGACAACTCTAGTACGCAACATTTTAAAATTAATCCCAATAAAATATTGTGTCAGGTTTCGCAGAAATCACTGTTTAAACGGTTACCCCTTAAAACCCACTTCCGTTTTTTTGTCCCATTTACAATCACTGGTTTTTTGCAATTATCTCGGAAACCACGTCAGTAAGCGAAAAATTTCATTTGCGGAAATTAAAGAGCTGATTGAGAGTTAAAAGAATCATTAATTTAAAAAATGAAAATCAGGTTGTTTTTACAGTTTTGTCAATATAAACGAGTGCGAATGTCCCGTTTACAATCTTGGAAGTGCCCATATGTGAAGAAAGTTATGGATGTGTAATTAAATGTGTTTATAAATTAAACTGCAACTGATGCCAGCCTAATTTTGAAAAAAAGCTTCTGGCTTTCATGTGTGACCGAGCTTAAATTAACAAACAGTGAAATCACAATCAAAAAAATCAAAAAAGCTCGTCCTTAAGTCGGTTTTAGCGAAGAAGACTCCTAGTTATTGCCATAGTATACAATGTTATTGCCTCATTCTGCTTCAATTGCAGTTCATTCATAAAATGAAAATGATTTGAACTTTGTTTTAAAGAAATCAACTTCTTGCCCGTCAAGGTCATATTAAAAAATTGTTAACTTCTGATGATAACAAAACTGAAGAAGCATTTGTATTTTTAATAGAAAATAATTTGACAAAACAACAGTATACTAACATGAGGGAACTGAAAAATTAACAGCTTTGATATTTATCGCTGCTAAAAAAAGTTCAAGATTATAAGCTGCAATGCTGAACTTTTTCTGAGTTTATTATTTATTTAACTTCTTGTATATCCTAAGGATTCACGGTAACAGAATCATTGGCATAAATTCCTCTACAAAACACGGCGAAGAGAATATCCCAGCAAAAACTTTACTTACAATCCTACTTTTAATGACTTCAAGAATTCATTACTTTGTAGCTTTATTTGCCACTTTTTGGATTATTAGTTATATATTAAATAATAACTTTATTATTATATCTTAAATATACAGAAAAATTTAAATTTTCATTATGACAATAAAAATGTCATTATAGTCAAAAAACATAGTTTTTTAATACAAAAACTACACTGCCCCGGTAGACTAGCTGGTAGCGAGCTAGCCTATCAGCACCGAGGTTGCGCGATCGAATCCCGCCAGAGACAGAAAAAAAAAATAAAAAATAAAATAAGAAAAAAAAAAATAATAAAATAAAATTTAAAAAAATAAAAAAAAAATTAAAAAAAAAAAAAAAATTTACTTTATTGACTTTGTGTAACTATATATTTTTATAAAAATTTTAAGTATAAAAAAAACAAATTATTTTTAAGATTATAATAGGCTAAATTATAAAGGATTACTTTTGGGACATCTCGAACAATAATAAGTACTTTTTCTAGTAGAAAAGTAAGTAGACGGCTCGTCAAATTCTTATTATTTTTCTGCTTATTTTGTAAGCAAAGTTTTTGCTGGGATTGTTATACCAAGAAGAAGTTATGATACTTATACCTGAGCTAAGTGAAGACAAATTAGCTCTTAGTTATGAATTCGTCTGATACGCAAGACAAAGTTTGTTTAACCAAATTTTCAAAAGCGATGTTTAGGAAGGTTTAGATAACTTACTCTTTATAGAAATTAATAAAGTTATACAACGCAATCCTTTGGAATAGCTGTATCCAATCTATCCATTTTTTTCGTCCGCTTAAAATTGAATAAAAAATTATCTTCAAACATCAAATCTTAAGCCTTTAGAATATTTTTTTTATCAAATTTATCAAAACTCACTTTTATAAAATTTAATTAATTTTTGTCTTTTTAGTTAAATAAAATCTGGATGGTTTTTTAAAGCAACATTATTTTTAAAAGCCATACTAAACACTTTATAATTTTTTTTACACATTAAATGAATTTAATGGAAAGAGATGTAAACCGTATTTACTTTTGTACATTATTAAATAAGGAAATAAAAATGTTTACCTGTATCACAGTTTAAATTCATAAGCGACTTGAAATTTTTACTAAAGTCTCTGATAAGCTAAGCCTCATAGTCAGTTATGCAAAATGTTTAGGGTCTAACTGTTTCATGTGATTTATCGTCTTAAAACCCAGTCATTAGGCCTATAGTGCATTGTTGTAGTGTTTCACGTGGCTTTAAATTTTGTTTGGGAATTTGTTCTTTATTTTTTTTTTTTTTGCAAATTTGTTTACGAGCTACTTTAGTTTATCCAACCAACCAAACACACTTTTTATTTCATTATTATTGCTTTTGTCTCAAATTTATCTTGTCATTGATGCCATTGTTTTTAGTACACATTTTCTTGTTTTTCATGGCTTTTTTTTATAACAGAGAATGAAGTGTATTTATTTATTCATTTTTTTCCATTTAATATTAATCTTGAAAAAGTTTTTCTTATAGCTAAAATAACAAAAGACTGGAAAACAGAAGAAAAAGATGTAAAATTTAATTAACAAAAAAGACGCCTAAAAGAAATAAATGAAGAAGTTTTTTTTTTTTTTAATTATAAAATTTAGTTGAACAAAACAAATTTGTATACCCGCACCACAATAGCGGAGAGGGTATTATGCATTTGTGCTGATGTCCTTAAAGTATACCGATCGACTCAGAATCACTTTCTGAGTTTATCTAACGATGTCCGTCCGGCTGGCTGTCCATGTAACCTTGTGCGCAAAGTACAGGTCGCAATTTTGGAGATAATTTGATAAAATTTCGGACATTATTTAAAGATTCTTCAGTCAATTTATTTTAACCCACATGTAAGACTATTTGTATTCAATTATGTAAAATGTTTATTTAATTTCATTTTTATTCTTTACACAGTGAATCAATAGTTGGGCATGTGTAACTACATTTGAGTTGAATTCACATTTCAGATGCTGCTCTGTAAATAAACTTTTGCTAAGAGCAATTGAAATGTACTAAAGAATTTAAAAAGCACGCTACATAAATACAGGTGTGAAGAGAGAAGTGGTATATAAATAATTAAAATACAGTGAACTTAGTAAATAAAGTTACCACTTCCAGCTAAACGGTGGTCAGCAGTGTTGCCAATTTAGCCATTTAGTGGCTAGATTTAGCCATTTTTCATCCTGTTTAGCCATTAAAAAATGAGTTTAGCCATTAGCCATTTTTTAGCCATAAAATTTGTTTGCCGTTTTTCTTTTAAAAGAAACATTTTGAACAATTAAAACTCCTTTAATTTAAATCACAACTTTTACAAATGTTGAAAATCGCTATAAACTACGATGCTGAAACATCTTTCAAAATAAAGGAACAGTATTCCACTATAAATTTATAAAATGTATCAACACAAACATCGCTGTTTCTTTCGGGTTGCAAGTATTTCAATAAAGGGATGCAGGCGGCAAACATTTTTTTTTTTTTTTTGAAATTTCAGAATGGACTATATAGTTGCTCTCACTTGCATGGTCTAATGATGAAGTAGAGAGGGTATTTACCCAAGTAAATATCGTTTAAAGTAATTTGAAAAAAAGGATACATTAAGCAACCGTTAATTCGATTTGATCAATAAAATATTTATACCAGCACCACAATAGTGGAGACGGTAGTATGCGTTTGTGCTGATGTTTGTAACACCTTAAAATAATGGTCCTAAGCCCACCTTTACGTATACCGATTGACTCAGAATCACTTTCTGAGTCGAATTAATGATGTTTGTCCTGCTGGCTGTTTTGGACATTATTTGATAAAATTTGGTACATTAGGTTCTAATGTGGTGTTGACCGACTATACTTTCTTACTTGTTTTTTATTGTAGATCTGGACTGAAAAGGTTGGCTAAATGTTGTCGTTATTATGATTTACCTTCAAATTATTAAAAACTAATAGGCCAGAGTGATTCCTATGAGATGACCAATAACAACATCGAATTTATCGATGATTTAATTTTTTAAATATCTATCAAAATTTTTAACAAATTGATCTTAACTTACAATTTCATCGTTAACCACTTTAAATGAATTATTTCTAGTTTGTTATTGAATTTTAATTTGTTTTTATTTAAAAAAGCTTTTAGCCATTTTTTAGCCCATTTTTTTTAGCCAGATTGAAACAAAATGTGAGTTGATATGATTAAAAAGAGGGCCTTAAATATGTAAACATTTGTAAGGATTGATTGTTGTTATGTCTTACTTTGGTTTATTTTAGCATTGCCTTCTTTTACAGGTTGTTTTACATTAAATGTCTCAATATCCCGAAGTATAAAAAAAAAATCTTGTGTAAATTGTACGTACAACAAATGGCAAACAAAAACTGCACTTTAGGGTATTACAATGAAATAAAAAACCTTTTTTAACGCCATTAATAAGACAACAGCAAATATAAAACCGAAAAAAATAAGAAAAACATTTCTTCATTACGGTATCTACGTACAATAAAGGAAAAGTTTAATTAAAATAATGGCTCCACTTGGAAATCATAAAAAAAGAGAGGCAAAGCCAAAAAAAAGTTCAATAAAACCAAACTTTGGCAAAAACATTAATTTGGACTTCTAAATAGAACTTTGCTAATAATCTTTAGTGTATTTAAGGGATATAAACGAAATAACCAATAAAAGTCAAAAAAACAAACTGTTCAATAACAACAACAAAAACTATCATTAGTTTGTTCTTCATTGGAATGAACACAAATTACTTCAAAAAGTTGTCTCCTATTTTGATATGATTTTTGTCTTGAACTTTTAAGTATTGATGTTGCCATAAGTGCCTTGTTTCTTTTTATATTCAAGAGTAGATTAAATGTCTTCATTGAAAGAAGCACAAATATAAAATTGGAAAAAACAAACTTTAAGTTAAGAAATTTTCTTTTAATTTATTTCGTGAGAAACACTTGAAAGTATCGTTTAATGCCAAAACTAAAGTACATTGCAAACTTTTAACAAAACATTTGGTAAAATGTGTACGAAAAGAAGAGCTACAGGAATTATAGATTTCCTGGGATTGATTTTATCATTACGAAAGATTTATTTAATTGATAGAAGGTGCGCATAAGCGCAGAAAAAATTGTCGCCATTTTTTTTTTAATCAACTAAACCGTTAATCAAAAATAAAATCAGTTTTGATTAAAAATTTAATCAAGTCAATAAATCGTTTACTTACATCAGCAACATTATGTCAGAAAATATTGTTAATATCAAAAAATATTTAATTGATATTATTAATTTGTTTGCTGGTGCAAATTTAAATAATTTTTTAATTCATAACTTAATTTTTTTACTGAAATAAGTTTTAATTTTTTTCTGTGATGAGAGCAAATTATCATCTGCAGATCTCTTATGATAGTTTTCCCAGATTTAAGCACCTCATAACACGAAACAATTTTATAATGCCTCTATATACATATGAAGCTATAAAGTTAAATCTTGCTTGGTGGATTTTATTACATGTTGCATTTTTTTTTTTTTGGTTCATATTATTATTCTTAAATTTCAGTTGCAATCCGCTGCAAAATAAAACCGTTTTTTGCATATCCAAGATGCAAAATCTGTGCTCAAATTCTCTCGGCGTATATTCACTCAATTTTTATACCCACAACACACTAATGGAGGGTATTACGGATTTGTGCAGATGTTTGTAACACCTTTAAAAAATGGTCATAGATAGACCCCCCTTTTACCGATCGACTGGCTGGCCGACCCACGTAGACGTATATTCACTCAATTTTTATACCCACAACACACTAATGGAGGGTATTATGGATTTGTGCAGATGTTTGTAACACCTTTAAAAAATGGTCATATATAGACCCCCCTTTTACCGATCGACTGGCTGGCCGACCCACGTAGACGTGGGTCTACATCTCACAATCTTTCCATTTCGCCCTTCCGAATGTTTTTTTATGTCTTAGATTTGGTTTTTTATTTTTGTAATACCCAAAGTACCCTACTTTGGGAACCAAAGGCGCAACTCGTGATAGACCCCAAATCCAAAACATAAACACGGATTTTAAGTTCTTAATTGACATCTACATTTTTACAAAAGCCAGAGTTATTTCCATTCTATATTTTTTATCCTCCCACTGTGCATCGTCGAAGCATCTAAACTTATCTTTATGAACAATTTTAGATGAAGTTAGTATGATCTAAAGCTCTTAAGATCACATCATGTTACTGTAATATAAAGCGCGCCTAAGAATTTACTGTTAAAAATTTTTTTGGCTTAAATCTAGTTTACTCCAGTTAGATTTATTGACTTCAAAATATTACCACTAAGCAGGCCTGTTCTGAAAATCACTTTAACTCAAATCAAGTGATTTCGAATCACATGTGCCTACTAAAAACACACGTGTGATATGTTAGCGTCCCGTTTTTGTGTGTTTTGGTGTGATCTTCAATTGCAGAAAGCACACCGAGAAACACAACAACGGTATGACTTTTAAAACACCACAAAATCACAAGTGTGATTTCAAAAGCACGTGATTTGAAATCACGTGATTTTCAGAACAGGCCCTAAGGTTAACATTAACCAAAATGAGACTGATAACCTAACAGCAGGTTTATTCTCATGGTATCTTCACAAGTGAACTTTAAGAATTTAAAGCTGCCATATTTTCTGCTGAAAATATGGTAACTACAATGACAGTTTTATATCAAATTAAATTATTAAAACTTTTTGAAAAAAAAACACAATTTAATACAAGAAACAAAACCATTTACCATAAAAACAAAAACAAAGCACACAAATTTACTTATAATTCAATTAAAGAAATAAACCAAATAAAGTCGTTGCCACTGCGTATTTTGAACAACCAAAAGAAGTCGGTACCTAAATACAATCTTGCCACAGTATATAAATTACATTTTTCATTTTATCAAACAGTTGAAATAATGAAGAAAACTTAATGGTCACTTTATCGTTAAGGTGCTATCAGACGGGATGTATTTTGCATATGTACTGCCAAATTTTCCATCTGTAAAAGTTGTACACATCGTGTGATACATATGAAACTTTGCATGTGTAAAATACATGTGGAAATACATATGTAACTTTTTCGATTAGAACACGCTCTATTTGCCTGTGGCAAACAGAGCGTAAACAAAAGTCAGCTTTTGTTTACATTTATAGGTTATGTCATAAGGAAAAACATAAGCAGGTGTGATAGCAAAAATTATGAATCGTATGTAAAATGGAAATTTTGACATACATACGGAATTACATATGGGGAAGAAAAGTGACAGTACATATGTAAAATACATCCCGTCTGATAGCACCTTTAGCGATAGCTATTGTTCACGTTAACGGCTATGCAAAAGATTTAGTAAGCGAAACCCGTGTTTGACATGTTTCGATCGTATATTTTTGCATTTTCAATAAGCTTTTCTACAGGGATCGAAAATAATAGTTATTATCAGACAAAAAGAATTTGTCAATACGTTATTTGAGTATAGCATTGTGATGGATATTAGCCAAGGAATAAAATCCTAAAAAAAAAACATTTACACCAATACCCCGGTTTGCGTCGCTTCGGTTTGCGTCGTTTTCGAAGTTGCGTCTTTTTTAAATTTCTGTGATTTCGAAGTTGCGTCGTTTTTATTTCACTTTGCGTCGATTTGCGTCGTTAACTTAAAAAAAGCTTAGACAGAAAAAGGGGATTTCCCGTTGAAGTCTAATGCAAATATGTAGGTATGTGAAGGTTGTTTGCTGATTGCAACGGGTTTCAAATTACATTTGCTGAAGTAAAGTTAAATTTAATACCAGTGAAATGCGCATAGGAATAGCTTATCCCATCAACAATAAATTTTAGTGTTTTTAACCAAGAATAAAAATTGGGAATTAAGCACGAATAACAAAATCTTTTTAATTAAAATTTTGTATTCCCAAAAATTACTTTGATAATCAATAAATCATTTAAAAAATAATTAAAATTTAATTCAAGGAGACGTCAGTTCGACCTTGAACTTAAAAATGTTACTTAAACATGTTACTTTTATTCCTATAAATACAACAATTAAAATTTTTTTTTTCAAAAGTTATGTCATATACAAAATCTCATAATTTCGCCGAATTAGCCGAATGTGTTGAGCTTATTTCTTCAATATCTCGAAAATTACTTGAACTACGAAGAAACCATATATTGAAAAAAAATTTTTTTTTTTTGATATCTGCAAAATATTAAATTTTAAAAACGGACTAAGTCAAAAACATATTTTTTTATATGGCTGATCTTTTTTATATAGTACCTCAAATTGTTCTTTAAAAATCCTGAAACTTTGAAGGAGGTGTTTTTTTCTTTCGCAACCTTTAAAAAAATAATCTTAAAATAGAATTTTAATATTGTAATTTTGAGCAATAAGTACACTGTGCTAGTTGCAAAAAACAGACCCGCCGCGCACCTGGCATTTTACCATAATTGGGGCACGCTGAATCCAGTGGTGCTAACCGTTTTTTTTTAGGTTAGCTCTTGTTTTCAAGATATACCGTTAATTCGAAAATGTAAGAGGTTGCACAGCATATATTCGCGTAACTCAAAAACGGTTTAGTTTATTGAAATAACTAAAAAAAAAACCGAAATTCGGCAATAAATAATAAAGTGGGGTTGGTGATACATTTGATCCATCTAGGAGCATCCAATATAATATACAGCAAAGGGTTTGCATCTGGAGAACGCCAATAGACCAAATTAGGTACTAGCATCTTGGTTATCAGTTAGAGTTGTCAAAACCGATTTCCGAAGTATTCGAAAAATCGATTATTTTCTATTTTTCCGGTTTTTTCAAGGGCCGGTTTTCGAAGTATTCGAGGAATCGGTTTTTTTGGTCTCGAATAATCGGCTTTTTCTTATATTTAATAATTGAATGATCTTGCATTCGATGAAATTTTTTAGTAACCACTTTCATTATTCACAACAGTATTTTAATTGTTGTCACCATACATAACATATTTTTCACAGGACCTTACAGAAGAATTCTACTACACTAACTGCTTTTTGTAATTGCCAGCAGTATGAGTTAAGCGACAGTTCTAACTTTAGCTTTGGTTTCTGGTGTACAACCCAACTCAGTGGAGTTGAAATTAAAACAACTGTTAGTGATAAGTTGTAAATTTTTGATGCTTTTGTAAATCGCACTAAAAAAAGAGTTGAAATCCATAATACAAAACTGCAACATTTCAACTGAACCAGAGTTGAGTTTTAACCCGTAATAGAAGTAGAACCGCTTAATAATAACTTAAAAAATTCTTAGACAAGATAAAAGGTCAAAAACAGTTAATAATAGTGACTTAAAATAGTATTTTGACTACAGAGATACATTTTCTAAAAGATCTTTCAAATAAGATCTGCTTTTCATGGCATTACTGACAATTAAACCAATCTCAACAGTTAGTGAACGTGTTTTGCAGTTATAGAGGACTATAAATACTTTGTTAAGAAATAGAATGCCCCCAACGCATTTGACTTCTACACCTTTTCCAATTGTAATTCAAAAAACGTCAATTGTAATTCAGATTAGTCAGTTGTAATTAAGAAAGCGTCAATTGTAATTCAGATTAGTCAATTGTAATTCAGAAAGCGTAAATTGTAATTCAGATTAGTTAATTGTAATTTAGAAAGCGTAAATTGTAAATCTCAAAAAGAAATTTTATTTTTATTTTATTTAAATAAAAAAAAAAAGCCAAATCGCAAATAATTCTTTGTCTTTTTAGTATATTTCGAATTACTATTGACGATTTCTGAATTACAATTGACTAATCTGAATTACAATTGACGTTTTCTGAATTACAACTGGAAAAGGTGTAGATAATTGTTTTTTATTTATTTTCTCTATTAGTATATTAAACAAGTGTATAATATGTTTTAAGGATTTTAAGGAAAATCTAAGTAGGAAAATTTTATTAGTATTATTATTTAATTAAGCTTGAGGTCTCTTTTTTTATAAAACAAGTTAAATTTATTTAATCCAATATTTCGGCACTCCGTTGTGTGCCTTCTTCAGGGTTTTTTTTCTTTAATGTTTGACAAAAAATTAAAAATTTTAACAAATTTAACAAATTTAACAAAAATTCTGATAACAATTTTCATTTAAATACAAAAAAGGTTTCCAATTCAAATACAAAAAAGGTTTTCCAATTCAAACCTAATCTATTACAGTTTGTCAAACATTAAAGAAAAAAAAACCCTGAAGAAGGCACAAAACGGAGTGCCGAAATATTGGATTAAATAAATTTAATTTGTTTTATAAAAAAAAGAGACCTCAAGCTTAATTAAATAATAATACTAATAAAATTTTGTAAAGGTCGAATAATAGTCAATTTATATAAGTAGGAAAGTGTTTGCATTTGTAGCAGCTCTGGTAAAAAACACTACGAGTAAATTTAAAAACTTCGTAATTAAGGCAAACCAGTGCCCACCGGACCGATATTTGTAAGTGTTACACACATCAACTTACATTTTATGTAGTAATATACCTGTATTATGTATTATATTATTCATATATTATAAGTTTTAGTTCTGAAGTAAATAAGTACGTAAAATTGCTTGTTTTGTTTTAATTTTTATTAAATAAATAATTTAAAAAACCCGAGAACCCGATTATTCGAAACCGGGATTTTGTTACAAAACCGAAAAACCGATTTTTTCAGAAGTCGGTTTTTTGAAGTATTCGAAACCCGGTTTTTTGGAATATACGAATATTTCAAACTCTTGTTATCAGTACACAACATCCGACAAAATGTGAAAGAAATTGGACAATTAGGCGTGGCATAAAGTTTATTTATTTGCATCTTAAGAACGGTGTTTATATAACTTTCTGTTATTATCGCACCATGGTGAAACGTACATAAGATTCTGCTTAGTCGAATATTGCACAATTTCAGTTAATATTGATGCATTTTTTAAAAAAAATGTTTACTAAAAACTTATCCATTATAGTAGCGAAGAGTTGGCATCACTTGTTAAAGGTGAATTTAAAATTTTACTGGGTTAACTTCAAATCAAAATTTTTTTTTAACGAGGAATTTTTGTGCGATTAAGATTAAAAGATGCGATTACGATTATAATCGACTTGCAATCCCTAATACAACATGTACATATTTTCAATAAATCACTTGTGATTCATGAACAAAAATAAAAATTTTGTTGCTAAACATTTACGGGAAATGCTGATAACTAAAAAAGCGAACCATAAATTAAATATACAAAAGTCAGAGGCATTATATGATTCACTTAAATTTTCTATATATAAAATTGTAACGTTACTGACTGACTGATTCATATTGTGGCCTAAGAGTGTAAACCTGCGAACTAACTTCTAGCAAATCTTCTAATGTTTTCTATTTCTAGCCTAAGAAGCAAATCTATACATATTTTGTTTTTTTTTTTTTTTTTCTTATATTCTATTGAGACCCAAATTTAAGTAAATGTTTTTCTTAGTCGATGCGGCGTCTTTTTATCTCTCGAATGGTATCAAAGTTCAAAATACTGTAAAAAAAATTGATTTAGCAGGTTTTCACTCCAAGCCAACGATATACAAATAATAGATAATACAAATACAAAGTAAAGGCGATGAAAATCCTACATTTTACAAGCAATTCTTATGTTTAAACTTAAATTTCATATCAATTACTCTAACATTTACACCTGCAGGTGCTAAACAAAAGAATTGCACACCAACGATGATAATACTTACGTTAAATTCTCCAAAGATTCTGGATTCACTTTACACTCCACATTCACTAGCCAACCATCGAAATGATAGTGTTTGCATAATTTAACCATAGAATCGATAATATTGTTGACCATTTCTGTCGATTGTAAAACTTCATGTAATAGTTTCGAACCATTTGAGCCCTCTGTGATAAAAGTACCTGTAGAAGAGGGAACAAAAGAAAAAAAAAATAGAAAAACGTTAACAACAGCAATAAATGTAAAAACACTTATGATCTTAAACACTACAAAAGACATTGAATTCTAGCAACAAACTGAAATACATACTTTTATACATGTAATTTATTTACATTCATTTAAACTATTTAAATGTAGACTTCTACTTTATATTAGGGTTCGCCGAATGTGTGTTTAGCGAATGCAAAAGTTGATTTTTATATTTAATAAAAATAAACTTTGATGTTTTAAAACTCTTAAGAGTAGTACATAAAGAATTGTTAATTTAATTAGCATAAGTTAGCTTTTTGATGCTTGCTTACTTATATGAATTTTCGTATTTTTGACGTTTGTTACAATTTACTTCTAAACTAATGGCGATTTCTTTTCTGAGAAAAATGTTGCATTAATGTTACATGTTCTACATTTTTGTGTTCGTTTGTACAAAAAAATTTCTATTATAATCGTTTTAATTTTTATAAGCCATTAGTAATGTTAATATTTGTTTCAAACCCGTAATAGCGTGTTGAAACCGCTAAAATAGCTTTAAAAGTCGCTCATAAAGTCCATTAATGATGAAAGTGTAATAGTTGTAAATAAAAGCACTAATTGTGTTCTATTAAAATTGCACAACATGTAACACTGCGAGTGATTATAGGTAACATTAGAAAATGTTACATGTATATACTGTAACATATTTTTCTCAGAAAAAAAATCGCCATAAGTTTCCATTATTAATATTACCATTATTAGATATTCGCTTTAAATATTCGCATACATTAATACGAAAGCGAAATGCAAATAGAAAAATAAGCGAATAGTTTGCAAATGCGAAACCGAACATTCGTCGCAGCCTTATTATATATCATACATATAGCATATGTCCGTTTTTGTGAGATTGTATGTAGGTATGTGTGCAAATATTATGGTTGTTTATAGCGTGTCATGTTAGGAAATGCGATTTCCTGCTGTGTTTTTATATATACCGTTTTATTTCTCTTTTTTTTAATATATTATGGATATTTTATTGCTTAAATATTTTTTGGTTTCTATTTTATTTTTTCTCTTAATGTCTGTATTTTATATTTACAATGAACTTAATGAGAGTGTGAATTTATGTATTTACCTAATACAGCAACGCCATGTTTGTGGGCAGCATTTATCCAACCACATGGTGGAATTGTAATATAATTGTGGCTAAAATAACAGAAATAATCAATGCCCGGCCAATGATAAAAACGATAATCGTCAAATTTTTTCGAAGAATGATAGTGTCTAAAAATAAAAAATAAAATTAAACACAAATTAAAATGAAAAAAACCTATTGCTAGAGAAAAAAATTTATTTAAAATTGTTTAGTCACTTGTAATAATTTAATGAATATTTACATATGGGATATTTATTGGCAATTGTAATTGTTAAAAGAATTCAAAAAAGACAATATTGAACAAAACAAAGATTTGTATTTGCTTCTAAGTGTCAGCAAAGAAGATCTTTAACACGATCACATTTGAGAAATGGTCCAAGCCAAAGTTGAGAAGTGAAACTTGGAACTGTTCTCAGCTGTAATTAACAATTTTTTTGTAAAAACTTTAATTGTTAATATTTGACATTGACCCTTTTAGCACAAGCATAAAACAGTTGTGGTGTACAGTGAACTCGCGAAAACGTGAACACTCAAAAGGATGAACGTCTCAGATACGTGAACAAATTTATTTTCACACAGACTATTCTAAAACGTGAACAAAATCTGGAAGCTCTAAAACGTGAAACATTTTTTTCTTTTTTTTTTTTTGTTTACTTTTTAAAATGTTTTTTTTTTTAAATTGGGAATCCCCGAATTGAGTTTTCTTAATTGTATCCATGTATGTATTCGCTGACATGTTAGCTGTTTTTGACATCGCTACGTTATTCGTGTTATTTGTGAAAGTGAAAAATGTCATTAAAAAACCGAAAGTGTTATCTTTGAAAGATAAAATAAATATTCTTGAATTATTGCAAAAACGTTATATGTAGTGGCAGTGGCTTGGCTAGAAAATATGGTGTTGCTAAATCAACAGTTTGTTCCATTAAGAAGAAAAAATAGGAAATAACAAGTCGTGTAAAGAAAACTGTTTATGGTACCGGAAAGCGTAAAACATTACGTTCTTCTCAGCTTCCGAATATGGAAAAAATTCTTTTCAAATAGTTTCTTAGCATGCGAAATAAAAAAAAACCGGTAAGCGGACTGATGCTAAAAGCAAGTGATTTAGAAATTCACCAACAAATTTAAGAGAGTTATTGTGGTTTTCGTGCCAGCAACAGCTGGCTTTAAAAAATTAAGCAGAGGTTTATTGTTCGTCTTCTCATAATTTGTAGGAGAAAAGCTTTTTGATCAGCCACAACTTGATTAAAGAAAAGTTAAGATCAAAAATGGCGGAACTCTCTTTATGAGCAAATCAGCTTGTAATGGAAGCAGCAGGTTACCCATACTTTTCATCATTGGAGAAAAGTGCTGAAAGAAAAAGCTTTGTTAAAGATAATCAAACAGAAAAACTTTTAAAAAAAATTACCGATTTTTTCCTTAGAAATTTTTTATCCCTTATAAACATTTCTTAAACAAAAAAAGTTTCTATTCGTTTTTGTTAATTTTATGTTTTTTTTTTTATGGTATTCATAAGAAATAAATTTTTTAATGTATCATATGCAAAGTCAACTGAATTATTGCGTATACATATATTTTTTGTTATTAAAAATTAATAAAATAGGTTTTTTAAAATACTCGTTTTACTATTTATTTGAAAATAGGGGTGTTATTTTTTTTAAATTTTGGCATTCGATAACGTGAACAAACTCGAAAACGTGAAACGCCATGGTAAAAATTAGTTCACGTTAACGCGAGTTGTATTTGCTTTATTACGGGTTAGAGAAATTTTCGGGTTAGGATTTGTAAGAGTTATTAATAGAGTTTCTACGCGGCAAAGAATTCCATTTTTTAAAATTAATTTTCGGGAATTTCAAATTAAATTTTTTGAAATTTTAATTTGTTAGCATCGTTAAAATTAAAAAACGAGCAATAAAAATATATTCTTTACTAAAATTACTAAAAACTACCTACAAATCGAACTGCTTTTCCTACGCCAATAAATCAATGGTATTTTTAATTGCTGATAAAATGTCTAAAAAGCTTTTTGAGGTAGAAAATGAAAATGTAGACGACACACCATCACCAACACCACCAGATGATGAACTATCTACAAATATCTTAAAAAAAGAATTTGACGTCTTTAAAGTCACGGGTAACAGGACAACAAATTAATAAACTTTGTATGATGCGCTTCTTACTATAAAACTAACGTCTGTTTAAAGCGAGAGCTCGTTTTTTGTAGCAGGCAATATACATATCAACAAGCATTAGAAATAGAATCTCTGTAATCTTTTAAATGCTTCAATTATACTAAAAAATGATTGCTTAAATGAAAATTAACTTTACCAAGTTGCTATTAATATTAACTACTAGGGTATTCATTTAATCGACCTTTTGCTTTAATCGGTTTATCGCTCGATTAATTAGCCGAGGTTTTGGTTTAATCCATTAATAATCGGTTAATTTTGGCTTTGATCGGTTAACCGATTAATCAAGTTTTTAATTTCAATATATACAAATGCATTAATTGTTGATTATTTGGAGTTTATTAGTAAAAAAAAAAAACAATAACATACCAAACATAAAAATTCTCGAACTAAAACGAGCAAACAAAAAAACAATTCATAAATATGTAATATGCATCTTTTCAATGAATACATAAGGTGTGCTATGAAATTATGTCGTCATAATATCCTAAATAATATTTTAAAATAAATAAAACTAAAAATGTTAATGCTGTGTTCATTGATTCGTCATAACTGTACAGTAGAAATCTAAATTATAAGCGGTAGACTACAACAGCCATTTCGCCAGCTTAATATGCAAACCTGCTAACTCACTTTCAGCACATTTTACAGGAAAAACAAAAAACTTCTTATTTCCCCTATTTTCAGCTTCATAGAAAATAAAAAAAAAAGTTAGTTTAACACACTTCAAGACTTAAATAGAATAAAAACTACATGCTTGTCGACGAGGCGTATATTTCTCTACCACACGGCATCAACATCTCAATTTACATAAAAAGTGGTTTGCATATTAAGCCGACGATATATATTTCTCGTAATTATTGTAAGACCATAAGACTTAGGTGCCTATTATGAACTAAATTCGATTTTCGACAGTAGTCGAATTAGCTGATCGAACGAATTTTCATTTGGTATTATGGCGCGCATTCGATAAAAATTTACTATTGTGATTTTGTTAATTCACAGTAGTACATTTTTGATCAGCTGTCACTTAAAATAAAAAATTTTTGTTTACAAATTTATAAAATAAAATTAAAGTTAAAAGTGATTACGGCGAATTATGGTTGTTTTCAAATAATTTAGCTTCAGTGGGGTTTCATCCCATTTTTTTACATGCTGAACTTTGCTGCAAATCGTTTGGTGAAAAAAGAATTTTGTTCCATAAGGAATATGAGCGCTTCCAGTTGCTGTTAACGACGTTGGACTTGCATAAAATGAACAAAACAGATCAAGAATATTGCATTTGGTATACGAACACCAAAAAATTTACAAATAGTTACATTTTCAACAAGTTTTTTACATTTATTTGCACAGTCGAAAGCAAATTTGTTTTCGTTGAAAAATGCGATGCACAACGAAACTTTCGACAGTGCTGCCAACTCATAATACCAAATTAAGATTCGATAGTCGATGTTCGATAGCCAGTGAAAATCGTTTATCGAATGTAACTCATAATAGGGGCCTTAACCTTGTGAATCCCCCAAATATGTATTTATAAAAAAATAAACTGCGATAATTTTATTGGTTATTTAATAGTTAAAGGAGATTTTATAAAATAATCTTTTAGAAAAGTAATTTGTCTTAAATGTTTAGGATTAAATCGATTCTTTTCTTTAGTTTTGACAAAGCTTGACTTGGAAAAAATTCTTTTACTTATCGTAGATCTAATTTCTCAGTCCTTTTCCAGGATTTCTCTAAACATATAAAATACTCCATTATGCCATTAGAGTTTTTTTAAATTTTTAACACTTCTAATTGTTTCGGTTAATTCTGTTTAAATACTGATATGAGAAGATATCGACCCCTAACCGCGAAAATAACGTAAGCGCCAAAAATCAAATTTCACAGGAGAGAGCTTTTTTATTTTATTTCATATAAATTTTGTATGATTTTGTTGACACGCAAATATTTAATCCATTTTTCGCCACATTCCTGCTGATCGATGATGAAGATAAAAAAAATTGAAAAACATTGTAATTTTAGTCACCGGTCGGCGGAAAATGGGTTAAAATGAAGGTCACTGAACACCTTTTTTCTTTGTATAAAAAAATATTTTCTAAACACATACATTTTGTATATTAGACGGAACCAATAATTAAAAACAGAGAAAATAACACATAATACTACAAAATATTGAAATTTTTGTTACATCGGTTAATCGACTGAAATTAACCGGTTTAATCGTTAATCGAAAAAAGCCAATTTTAAATTAACCGAACAGTTAATCGGGAAAGAAAAATGCTAATTAACTACTGGTGTTATTTTAATTTAATATTTCTTTTCCTTTTTATAATTGCACAATCATCGGCATCAACAAGCTCTTCAAACATTCTTAAATTACTCGAAGTTATTTTGAATAGAATTCTGAAGCATCTAGCCGGGCCCCCATTTTGCTACTACTGGCAGCGGTGGAAGGTGAATCAAGGGACACATTTCATTAAAAATCGCAATATTATCGAATTGGCTTCTAAATTCTCTGCAGCGCGGTATAACCCATGTGCCAAGCAAGTAATTTGTAACCCATTGGAAGTCTTTTCGATGTTAGGTGCTGCATCGGTTTAAAATAGAAGCATCTTTTGTTGAAATCTTGAAAATTTTGTGTTTAAAGCAAAGCTCCAAAATAATTTATTTATTACTAGCTGGCCCCCCGGCTTCGCTCGGTAGCTGATTACTAATGATCGATGGAGCCGTTTTCTGATTTTAGGTAAATCGAAAAAAGTGGGGGTAAAAGTGAGCGGGACAATATTTCTTCCGTAAAAACTTAAGTTGGACCATGGCGATCGTGTTAAAAAAAAATCGGCCAAATCGGCGAAATAAAAAGAAAAAGTGGGCCAAAAAGGAGGCGTGGTAAATTTTTCTTTCGATGAAAACTTGAAATGGATTAATACGAACATTTGAAGAAAAATTAGTCAAATCGATGGAGCCGTTTTCTGATTTTAGGCTAATCAAAAAAAGTGGGCGTAAAAGAGGCCAGGGCTAAAATTTCTTTCCGTTAAAACCTAAGTTGGACCATGGCGATTATTTTAAAGAAAAAATTATCCAAATCGGTCAAGCCGTTCTCAAGTTATGCGATCAGCAACAGACAACATTTCATTTTTATTATATAGATTTAAACATTTTTTTGGAAAGTTTATTTTATGTATTTAAAATGTTTTTTAAGAACTTTTTATAATATGGAAATTAAAAAATCCCTCAAAAATGTCAAAATATGCAAAAATATGCACTAAATATGCAACAATATGCAAAAACAAATCGATGCCATTTTAACGCAAATTTAATGATTCGGAAAAATAATTCGTCGACATCGTTCTAAGACTATCGACAAAAATCATGCATTTGCATGGAAATCGCATCCCTAATTATTAAGATATGAGCGAAAAACCACTACTGCCTCTAATTTTACCCAAAAATCACTTGTTGTTGTTGCTTTTTCGGTATATCTGGATAACAGCAAGAGCTAAAGGTTCCAAATAAAGTACAAGCATCTTGGTTAACAAAACACAATCTTTCTAAGAAAATGTGCGGGATTAGAGAAGTGGGATTTCTGTATATTTAAGAAATCGTAGTAGTAAATTATTTTTTTAAAACTTATTTTTCAATTTTTATGTTCTTATCGTACCATGGTAAAGAGTATATAAGATTCGGCATAGCCGAATTCAGCACTCTTACTTGTTTAATTTAAAAGTTATGGAAAAGATTTTTATTTCACCTCAAGTGCACGAATCATTCTAAATACTTTGCGTTCATTGGTGGATAGTAGCTCTTCTAACGTTATTGGATTGTAGACCTGCAATTTAATGTATCCACAGGGTGTCCCGGTTGGCTAGTTAGTAGTGAGCTAGTCTATCAGTGCTGGGGTTGCGGGTTCTATTACCAACAGAGACTCAGGTCTCATGCAGACAAGCGTGGAGCTTCGCTGGATTAGCATAGGAAAACAAGTCTAAAGGCATTAAACCACACAAACGAGGCGGCCTTTTGCGATTATCGTTGCATATGATAACTTGCTCACCAAACTTGGGCTTCCATAATTTGATTGTGTCGTATGGCATGTTGCGTCGTCCTGTTGGAACCAGATATCATATCACGGCCCTGTAGTGACGCGCCGTTTTAATCAAAAATTTAAATTGGACGAAGATAAACGCCAGCAGGAAACCCGCTTTAAACAATTAACTTTTGCGGTTAAAGTTGTGTTTTTCTTGTATGTATGTGCGCTACACAACGTAGTCCCGGTAGAATGATAACTTTCGTAAAAACTACATAATTTGCTCACTTTCTTGAAGCGTGTATATCTTAATGATTCTTATTTTAAACTGTGAAAGTTTTGCAAATTTTTTTCCTATTTAAGAAATGTCAAAAACAAATATGTGGCACCTACTAAAAAATCCGATATATGAAAGTTAGGGTCAAGTAAGTTCCAATCAAAAGGTATAGCGAATATCGAAAAAAGGTCATACACGGAAAGTATGGTTAATTTAAATCTATCGCATTTTTTAAAGTAATAATATTTGTGTTGGTATAAAGTTTTTGTCATTTGCACGCCACATATGGTTCGGTTGAAGCATATTTTTGAAATCCAGTGTTCGACCATTTTTACCAAGTTCGCGATATATTAACAAATTAACAAGCTCAAGAAAACTAATTTGAATTACATTTTGGGCTATTATTGCAGCAATTGGGTTTTATTGAATTGTGTCAAGTCACATTAAACATTTACAGCCTTATTCATAACAAAAAGTTAGTCACAGTTTGTACACTACGTACAACGAGTTGCTAACTAGAATGCCGGTTAAGCTTAGAAGCCTGTTGGCACAGAGTTAATTCATAACAAACTTTTGTCTATCTGCTAGCTTTTAATAAATCAACTCTGAATTTTAGTGATGCCACATTATATGCTCAGAAATGCAACACGTTTTGCATCAATCAACGCTGGTTTTGTCATTTAATCACCCTTATCGTGTTTGGCGTATTTAAAATACGCCTACGACTGTTTGGTAATAGATTAAAGGAAATAAGTTCACGTTCTCTTTAATCTATTACCAAACAGTCGTAGGCGTATTTTAAATTCGCCAAACACGATAAGGGTGAATATTTATACCCACACCACTATAGTGGAGACACAAAAGGTATGCATTTTTTAAAAAATAGGACCTCGAGTGGAGATAGGGTAATTTCTGCCTCTCAAACCGATTTTAATGAAATTTAAAACATAGATAGATCTATATCTATATGGACACATAAGCTATACAGTTTTTCAAACATAGGACCACAAGGTTAGGCAGGGGGCAAATTCTGCCTCTCACAAACTTTCAAATCGATTTTCATGAAGTTTATAAACATAGATAAATCCATATTTATATGGACACATACACTGTGGTGTAGGGTATCATATTGTCGGGTTTGACCGACTATACTTTCTTACTTGTTTTTGTTTGTTTTTCCCTCTACACATAAACATTTTAAGAAGTTTTTTAAATCAAACTACATAATTAAAAAAAGAAAGCAAATTCAAAAACAGACAGTAAACTTAAAAAAAAAAACCAACAAAATTGTTTGACATTAAACGGCTGTTTTTCACAAGTTGGCAAACGTTAGCCAGAGTTTGGTAGTGTTCTATGAATAAACTTTGTGATAACTTCATGCCAAATTTCCATTATGAAAACAGCTGTTAGTTTTTTTTTTTATAATGTACACCTCATTGGTCTAATGTAAAAAGGCCCTAACTCTAATTTAATTCGACATTAGATTTTTAGTGATTCCAAAAAATTTTACACAAATACACTTCGTCACAAAAATTTTATGGAATAGCAGGAAAATTAACGGTTTTAAAAGCAGTTGTACAAGCAATTTAACATTTTGTCCTGTAAAGTTGGAATTATATAAGTTTGCCCCTTTCTTCATCAGACCAACGATATAAAATAATAATAACAATAAAATATTTTAAGATTTCCAACTTACCTGTCTTCCAAATAATTGCCCATCATATCATGGCACACTAGAACTTTTCTCCGATTATGATCTCCAATAGGTTCTCGATAACTGCTTATTAAATTGAACTGTCTTTGTAAAAATACTGGACGTGATCGAGATTTAATGGGCATTACATATTCCTGCCACTGGACGTCTTTACTGCGTACATTAAATTCCAATAATTGTTGATTTGTATGAATAGCCTCAGCCTCTAATTGATCTTCAAGTGAAGTAAAACGAGACATTGTTTTATTTTATTTTTAAATATTACACATAAATATAAACTTAATTAAATAGAATTATTTAAATATATTTCAATTAATTTAAATGTGACAAATCGCTGTTAATTGTTGCAAGTTTCAATTAAAACTGCGCTCAAAATATTAGCATATTTAATTGTGAATGCAACAATAGTTTTAATAGTTTCTTATCTCTTTTAAGGCAAAACTTGATTTGTTTTGCACTTTTTTTTTTGCGATGTAATTTTGTGTTTTTTTTTTTATTATTACACTTGCATTCAGTGATATTTGTAATAAAATAAACAAATTCTGATTAGAACGGTTTTTGTTTCCTTCTCTTTGCCACATAAAAGAACAATAACAAATGAAAATAGAAAAAAACTTATGACGACACAATCTCATTTATCATTTCTTGGCGGCAAATAAGAAACGTTTCCTTCTTTTCATGGCATTCGCCATTCATTCAATTGCATTTTATAGGTCAACTATAAAAAATAGTGCAATAATCACAAATATATTCATAATATTTTTTTATTTTTTTTTAATATTGCAGTCGAATGAATGTTGTAATAAAATGCCACATTAAAAATAGTTTTGATAACAGACCAAAAAACGAGATAAATGTTTGTTTTAGCAAAAGTTTTGTTCGAGCAAGTATTTCAGTTTATAAAATATTGTTTTAGGGTAAAAAGTTCTTCAATTAGGGAAATATTTATTTAACTTTAATAATAATTTTTGTCTGTACACAGAGAAAATAGATTCGTTGTGAGAACAAAATGTTTTGAAAATCGAAGAAATTGTATAACCACAAGCCATAGGGAAACGACTAGAAAAGAAAATAATCTCTCAAAATTTCGTACGTGTGAAGTTAAAACAACAAGGTAAAAACACACAATCACAATCATATCCAGTGCTGCCAGTGGATTTTTCGAAAAAATACCTACACATGCTAATAAAAATCCGATTTTTCCCTACACGTTGAATAAATTTCCCCTACAAAAATCCCTACGCATTATTATCATTAAAAAAGAAGAAAAAACATTGTTATAAGAAACAAATTTTGTTCGAATATGTATATTAGGACTTTGACATAAAATAAGTACAAAACTAAAAAAATAATACATTTTAATTAAATTCAATTAAGTCTTTCAACATAAGGTGTGATCCCGTACTCAACGTTGGGAGCCCGCGGGATCCCAATCTAACCAAAACTGTTCCCGTACTAAAAATTTGGTAAGGAGGAGCTTTTAAGAGAAAAATATTCTTCTTGCACGAAGTAGCCCGTACTTTTTTTGGGCTAATATATTAAATTGTTAAACCATTAGCTGTGTCAAAAATAAATAAAAACAAGTTAGAGTGCTATATTCGGCTGTGCCGAATCTTTGATACCCTCCACCGACGGTTCGAATTTTTAAGAAGTAATATCTTTATGATGTTATTATTATCTTAAACTGTGACGATTTGTTATCATTTATGGTTTAAGGCGACCAAACTGTTTTCCGGTAGTAGGGTTTATATGGGGCCTAGGGTAAATTATGGACCGATCATCACGAAATTTCACAGCGTCATTTCTAGTTCTAAAAAACGTTGACGTACCAAATTTTGTTACGCTAGCGTTATTTTTTTACGGTTTTATGCGTACTAAATTGTTTTCCGGGAGTAGTGTTTATATGGGGCTTAGGGTAAATTATGGACGGATCTCCACGAAATTTAACAGCGTGACTTCCAGTCAAATAAAACAAATTTTTGCAAAATATAACCTCATTCCGTGCCTTGTTCCAGCATTTATGTTATATTTTGTAACAAAATTATCAATTTTTTTAGGTGGTGGTTCCACATTTTGATTCATAGCTCTGGTCCTACTGAACCGATTTTGCTGGATTTCAATCCCAAACTGCTTAGGATAACTACAAGCAATTTGGCACCAAGTTTGTTAATTTCTTTTGAGTTGTTCGAAAGTGAACGTGTTTTCAACAGACGGACAGACGGACAGACAGACGGACATGGCTAAATCGACTTAGAATTACTCAAGGACCCAGAATATACACACTTTATGGGGTCTGAGATGAATAATAAAAAAGTTTCACACGGAATGACAAACTTAATATATCCTCTTCACAACTAATTGTGGTGGAGGGTATAACAACTGCAAGCAAGTTAACCAAACTAATTAATATAAGAAATATTAAAAAAAAAAAAACAATAGAAAATTTTTAAATATGTAAGTAAATGCTTGAATTTTAATTTTATGCTCGTTAATGTGTCATTTACGTATTTATTAAAACAGATTTCATATTAAAGTTTTCAGAAATATGGTTTTTATTGTTCCCGTACTTTTGTACATTTTTGTCTGGTATTGAGAGAAAGTTTTGCTTACTCTCATTTTACCGAACTTTACCCAAAAAGTACGGGATCACACCTATTGAATGATAGCTTGGAAAAAATATTTAAATACATATCTGTGGCCTTTTGACAAAACATCTTAAATCAAATATAAGAAGTTGGAAAAAATGTTGTTAATCATACGAATTTTCATTCAAAAAACATTTTTGTTAAAGTTTTCAAAATTTTGTATTACAAAGGAAATTTTTCTTTAATTTATTTTATTATTTAATAAAAATGATTTTTTCGCCGAGTTTTTTTTTAAATTTATTTGCTTTCTTATCTCGACTTAGATGTTTTGCCAAAATACCACAGTTATTAGTGTCGCCAACTTTTTAAACCACAAACAACTCTGGAAATATATTTTGAAGATATTTAAGGGGAAAAATAATTTTTCAACCGTTTCGACAATAAATATCATTAAAAAAAAACGTTTTTTCAGCATTTATTTTACAAATAATACGATATGACGAAAAATCCCTACATTTTGGGGATTATGAAAAATCTGTCCGATTTTCCCTACGCTTCTATTTAACTATCAAAAATACCTACATGTAGGGATTTTCCCCTACTTCTGGCAACACTGATCATATCATAGAGTTATGTTTTTTGGCGTCTTTTTTCTAACTTTACCTGTTGAAGACGTTTCCTATGACAAAAGCTTTTTACAGACGGAAGTCAGATCTAACAACATTGTCAGTAAAATGAGCACGCAGGAGAAAAAATATGGTCGCGCATGGTTACGGCAACTGCACTATGTTTATTGTAACAATATATTGTTACCGTGCACAAAAAATTGTTTTACTGTAAACATTTCAATGTTTATCGCAATTATAAATTTGAGTATTGTTGACTAAAAAAAAAATAATTATTTTCTCTAACAACTAAATAATGATAACTTTGAAATTATATTAAATTACTCACAACCATTTCATGATATTTAACAGCCATAACATGATGACTTTCTATACGTGTACTCATAATATGTTTTTGAAAAACTGTGTAGCCTTTGTGTCCATATAAATATGGATCTATCTATGTTTTAAATTTCATTAAAATCGGTTTGAGAGGCAAAAATTGCCCATATCTCCCCTCGTGGTCCTATTTTTTAATAAATGCATCCCTTTTGTGTCCATTAAGATATGGTTCTATCTATGTTTTAAAATTCATTAAAATCGGTTTGATAGTTTCTGAGAGGAAGAAATTGCCCCTATCTTCCCTCGTGGTCCTACGATTTGGCCCATTTTCAATAGGCTTGGTTCTTGTGCCAATGTACCAAATTTGATCAAATTATCTCCAAAATTGCGACCTGTACTTTGCGCACAAGGTTACATAGACAGCCAGCCAGCCACCCAGCCGGACGGACATCGTTAGTTCGACTCAGAAAGTGATTCTGAGTCGATCGGTATACTTTTAGGTGGGTCTAGGGCCAATATTTTAAGGCGTTACACACATCAGCACAAATGCATAATACCCTCTCCACTATTGTGGTGTGGGTATAAATACTTATTAAAAAACCAAGTTTAAAGAAATTAAAAAAAAATAAAGAAATTACATTAAAACACTAAAAAAATTTTAAAAATCGGTGCAAAAAAATTTTAATTTTTTTTTCTTGTTGTGAAAGTAGTTTTATCATAATATGATTACTTTTAAGCTTATTATGATTAACATAACAATAATAAGATTACAAGTTATTATGATTTACATGACAATAATATGATTACTTCTTAACTTATTATGATTAACAGGCGATAGATATGTGAAAAACACAAACGCTAATAGTGTTTGTGTAGCAAATCATTAAAAATAACGTTTCTCTGTTTGAGATCTTCGAACACTAAAAAAATATTACTTACCTATCAAACCCAAAAAAAAAGACAAGTAGGAAAGTATAGTCAATAGGGGGGTCGATTTATTGTTCGACAATTTCCCTATGATTTCCGTATTATATGGGTTATTCCATGAAAATTTGCCAAGGGAACCATACCTCTATCGTTAAAATCGAGTCCCCTACTTTTTGTTGGTAGATTTTTTCCCAAATTGACGTTCGTATGAAATATTACCTACACGTTCACATCCATAACTCAAAAACTATCGATCGGATAATTTAAGTAGGCGCGTTGGAAAGGTGAGCTCATTTTGATCAATTTACAAAAAAAAATCTCCAACATTGGTCCAACGGTTCAAAAGTTACGGGCATTTTTGTCCAAATTTTGGAGCATTTTTCCATTTTTTTCATGATTTTGTCCAAGAATATTACTTTCATGGCCATTTTTTTGGCTCAATTTTTTTGACTTACGAAGCTTACGAACCTTACGTTACGACTGGACTGATTTCCGCTTTACATTATTGGCATATTTTTTCACAGGGTGCACACCCTGTGTTATGTTTGTTTATTTCTTTTTGTTTTTAGTTTTTTATAGACTTCTTTATTTTTGTTTGTTTATAATATTCCAGTGTATGCTAGTTTTGTTTGAGCGTCATTTCAATGAAGTGTTACTTGAAATAACTAACAAATAATAAAACTATTTTGAAATTTAGAAAAGATTTAAAGGTAAGTGTAAAAACATTGCTAACTATTATAGTTAATAGTTATATTATTATTCTATGAAAAACATATTTAATTCTTTTAGCGACGGTTTAAAAAATGGATTCAGAGCCTGGTTCAATGCAAAATCCAACAGATTCCCAACGCAGTAGTTTGCAACATTTGGTCTCTCATGATGTTTTTTCTTTTGGCGTGGCCTGTGAATTACCTGATATTAATCTGTCAACTAAACGAGATATATTGAAGTACTATTTTTTCTTGGCCGAACGTTCAAAAGCCCAAAGCAAAATGTTTTCGTATAAAAGATTTACTCCCCAAGTAGCAGACAGATTGTTAGAAATTTGGAATCAACTTAATATTGAACTTATACTCAAAGGTAGCATCATTAGAAAATTGAATAATTTGCTTGACGCATATAGTAATGCAGATAAACAACGAGTAAAACGCGCAACAGAATTAAAAAAATTCGTAAAATCAACAAACCAATTACTCAACATTGGAAAATGTAAATGCAACTTGAAAGAAAACGACTGCTCGTGTGGATCTATCCCAGAAAACTTAAAAGATTTCATGCGCGATCAATATAATGACAGAATACAAACGATACCGGAACACGATAGTGGAAGTGAAGAGACGATACCAACGACTATACCAACAATCCCAGTGAGCAACGATCCTACATACGAACCACATTATGGCGAAATGGAAGTTGATGTGAGAGGAGGTTCAGAATTAGTTGTACCACCACATACATACCCTCCCAGATACAATACTAAAAACTATGCAATGATGTGTGACCGATTTGGTGTGCATGATAGAATGGGATCAGCATTGGCAACAGCTCTGATGGAAGACCTGGGCGTAAAAGATGCTCATGATAATCTTGTCATCATGGATAAAAGTAAACTTCGTAGAGAAAGAGAAAAATGGAGACAAGACGCACTTCGTAAGCGGTATGATGGCTCGAATTTGATATCATTTTCATTCGACGGCAGGAAAAATGATGCTCTAACTGTAGAAAAAATTGATGAGAAGTTGCATCCAAGGATGGTTAAAGAACCTCATCTAGTTGTTTTGAGGGAACCAAAATCTCAATTGATAGGCTACACAAAACTAGAAAGTGAAACTGCGGCAAGCAAAGTCAACAAATTGATCGAATTCTTCCAAGAAAAACAATTGTCTCTCGATTCATTAATTGCCATATGCGCTGATGGTGAACCAACAAATACTGGCGTACACGGTGGAATTTTGCGACTATTCGAAAAACAGTTAAAGAGACCACTGCACTGGTTTGTGTGTCTTCTGCACTTTAACGAGCTTCCGTTTAGACATTTGTTTGACACTTTAGACAAATCAAACACCACTGGACCACGATCAACTACCGGAAAGTTGAGCTCAAAAATTGATGATTGTGAAAATCTTCCGGTATGTAATTTTTATAGCTGATTCTTTACCATTTTTCATTCTATTTTTTAGCTTTTATGTTTTCTTTTCAGGTGGTAACCTATTTTGAGGAAATCGCTTTGGAAAATATGCCTCCTGGTGATTTAAATCCAGAAGAATTATCTACTGATTCGAGGTACTTGATGTTAATGGCCAATGCAATTTCTAATGGTGTGGTTCCTGCGGACTTGTCTCACATAAAACCAGGGCCAATTGCACATTCTCGTTGGCTGACCAAAGCCAATAGATTATTACGGTTTTATGTGACAACTAATAATCCAACTGAAAATTTAAAAATTCTGGCTAACTATATAATAAAAGTATACACGCCAATGTATTTCAATGTTAAGTATTATAGCTCTGCCGCATACGGTAGTACATTACTTTTTAAATTTATTACTTGGACACGATTTTTACCACCGAATTTACTTGGAGTTGTAAATACAGTAATTCAAGATAATCCATATTTTGCACACTCAGAAAATATCTTGCTATCTATGTTGTTTGATGATAGAATGGAAAAACGAAACATTGCTATAAAGAAGATTTTACATTACCGAAGAGATATTGTCGACCCAACGGAACTTAGAGTTTATAAAAAATCTCTTATAAACTTTAACTAGATGACCCGTGCGAATATTTCGCACCGTTAGTTGTCATTTTTGTAACATAAAATGAAAATAATTAATAGAAATTTTAGTAACTTCTATACATTTTAAAATATAATTTTTATCAATGAAAATATTAATTTTTCAATTTCTAATTATTTTTCGTCATTAGTGTTAGAAATAAGCTTTCAAATGAGATATCATTCATTAAATTTAATGCGGTGGTATGGAAGATATTTGCAACCGACAAAAAAAGTGCTTTAGAAATAATATATATGATTGTACGGAATATACAAATATGATTGATTTAAATGACGATACCATTTTATTCGAATCACCGTTTACGCAAAGTTATTCGTACGAACATTTGGAGGGATATTTAAATTACGAAGTGCCACCGTTCGATGATCCACAAATTCCTTTACACATTCAAGGAACGGAAAGACATGTCCAATTGCTGGCTGCCACTGCTAAACGAGTTGCAAGAAAGAATGTAGAAGGCGCTATGGCGACGTCATTAGAGAGCCGTACGAAAACACCAAGACTTGAAAGCAAACAAGACTTTCAGAAAAAATAATGTTTTTTTTTCACATTTTGTCTTTTACTACACTCAAATTGAATATTTTTTTTTTTGATAATAGGTTGATAGATACTTTATTATCTCTTAATTTGAATTTTTGTAGAAAAAAAAATAAAAAGGGAAAAAAATCAAAAAGTTGGTTTTATGTGTTATTTTGTTTTAGCAATATCGCATGAATAAATCAACCGAATTCGATAAATTTGGGCTTAAACTCTTCGTTTTGAATTGTAAATTGAATTAAATAATGGATTGAGCCAAAAAAATGGCCATGAAAGTAATATTCTTGGACAAAATCATGAAAAAAATGGAAAAATGGTCCAAAATTTGGACAAAAATGCCCAACATTTTTCATTTTTCGAATTTATTCTATGAGCTAAATTTCAGTTATGTATTTTATAAAGCTTTTTTGGAATAGTTCTATTCCTACAATTTTTCAGAAATGACTTTATACACTACCAGACTATTATATTGTATTTTCTATTTACATTTTACCTTAGCATTACATTCTGCTGGTGTCTAATAATTGTAAATTTTTCTGTACATTCAATATACCTCATTGCTTTCCAACGGAAGGCTAAGGTAAAATGTAAATAGAAAATACAATATAATAGTCTGGTAGTGTATAAAGTCATTTCTGAAAAATTGTAGGAATAGAACTATTACAAAAAAGCTTTATAAAATACATAACTGAAATTTAGCTCATAGAATAAATTCGAAAAATGAAAAATGTTGAATATAATATAAAGTTACCTTCGGAAGGAAATAATTCCCAGTTTCTATTTGACAAAAATGCCCGTAACTTTTGAACTTTTTACCAACAAAAAGTAGGGGACTCGATTTTAACGATAGAGGTATGGTTCCTTCGGCAAATTTTCATGGAATAACCCATAGAATACGGAAATCATAGGGAAATTTGTGAATTTTTTCACTCCCTACAAATCGACCCGCCCTAATAGTCGGTCAAGCCCGACCATATGATACCCTACACCACAGTATTAAAAAACACATCTTGCTTATATGTCCATATAAATATGGATTTATCTATGTTTATAAAACTTATTAAAATCGGGTTAAAAGTTTGTGAGGGGCAGAAATTACCCCCTGCCTCCCCTTGTGGTCCTATTTTTGAAAAACTGTACAGCTTATGTGTCTATATAGATATGGATCTATCTATGTTTTGAATTTCATTAAAATCGGTTTGAGAGGCAGAAATTGGCCCTATCTCCCCTCGTGGTCCTATTTTGAAAAAAATACATCCCTTTTGTGTCCATGAAGCTATGGTTCTATGTTAGTTTTAAATTTTATTAAAATCGGTTTGATAGTTTCTGAGAGAAAGAAATTTCCCCCTATCTTCCCACGTGGTCCTACGATTTAAGGCGTTACATACATCAGCACAAATGCATAATACCCTCTCTACTAATAAAATGTTCTTATTATACCCACACCACAATAGTGGAGAGGGTATTATGCATTTGTGCTGATGTATGTAACGCCTTAAAATATTGGTCCTAGACCCACCTTAAAGTATACCGATCGTCTTAGTATCACTTTCTGAGTCGAGCTAACGATGTCCGTCCGGCTGGCTGGTAGGCTGGCTGGCTGGCTGGCTGGCTGTCCATGTAACCTTGTGCGCAAAGTTAGAGATAATTTGATGAAATTTGGACGAATCATAGGACCACGAGGGAAGATAGGGAGAAATTTCTTCCTCTCAGAAACTATCAAACCGATTTCAATGAAATTTAAAACATAGATAGAACCATATCTATATGGACACAAAATGTATGCATTTTTAAAAAATGGGACCACGAGGGGAGATAGGGGCAATTTCTGCCTCTCAAACCGATTTTAATGAAATTTAAAACATAGATAGATCCATATCTATATGGGCACACTAGCTATACAGTTTTCAAAAATAGGGCCACAAGGGGAGGTAGGGGGCAATTTCTGCCTCTCACAAACTTTCAAACCGATTTTCATGAAGTTTATAAGCATAGATAAATCTATATTTATATGGACACAAAAGCATGATGTGTTTTTAAATACTGTGGTGTAGGGTATCATATGGTCGGGCTTGACCGACTATACTTTCTTACTTTTTTCGTTCTGTTTTTGTTTTAAAGCGCAAACTTCGTTGTGTTCGGTTCAGCACATTAATGTTCGTTTGTTTCAGTCTTGTGGCGTTGTAAACTTTAAAACAACAACACAATTAGGGCCTACATTTGTCTCATGTCCCTTACAACTGAAGGTAACAATCCCTGCAAATAATATTGGACTACCTGATCCATTTTGATCAAATGAACTACTCCCTGGACTGGTCCAATGTAATGCAAGCATGTCATTGTTAAAAAGTGTTTGTAGTGAGACGACATGTCTTCGTTTTTAACGACAGATTTGCGTTTTTAAACGACTTCAAAACTAATCATCTTGAGTATACCATGGAGTAGTTTTAAGACTACTCCTTTGTAATCCAAAGCTGGGTTATATGGTCCTGCCCTAGGACATCGTAATGTTAAATAGATCATGTTTTTTCCATACGTTTGGGTTACTTTTCGACTAGTCCTAGTCCCTTTTGGGCTACATTTTACACGCGTGTTTGGACTAGTCCAATTATTTGCAGGGTTAATACACACTAATACATATACATAAATACAAATATATGTATATATAAACCACACGATCCTTCGTAAGAAGTCTTTTATTTTATTCAGTTTAATGCATGTAGGAGTCTTATGGCCATTGACCCTATATTTCCTTCCAACAAAATTTATTTTGCTCATCCTTTTAAATTGAGAAAAGCATACATTTTGTCCCCAGTTTCCGTACTTGATGACCGCATAAAAGTGCAATAAATTAAGTGAATTGACAAAGTGTCCGCTGTGGTATTTTAACAGTTTATTTCTCCTATTTTTTATTCTTTCAACTTTCGTTCTCTTTATTTAACTAGTGTCCATGTAAATTATGTACCATAAATTTTTGGGCATTGGGCGGCAACACATTTCTTAGTTTGTTGCTTTTTTAAACATTTCGTTTTTCTTCTGTTGGTTTTTTTTATATTTGGAATTTTTTCATTTTTTTCATGAACACTTTAACCAACCATAGTTGACGTTTATGAGTTTTGAAATTTCTGTGTAATGAAGTACTTAAACCCATATAGAATAAATAGTAAGCGGGAACATTGTGGTTATAACGTAAACGAATTGTTGGGAATACTGGAGGACTGCATCCAGTATATGAATATTATTTAAAATTTTATCAGTACCTCGTTTCTGTATTTCTCGCATCGTAAAATTTCTTACATGAAGTGTGAAACAAAAAATTCCATCGTTTCTCGATTTATGAGATAAAAGTGTTTCTGTATTTGAATGCGAAAACAGACACAACAAATTCTGTTTATACTGGAATATTTACAGTAATTAAGTGTCAAATAAAAGCGAAACGTCAACAAAAGAAATAAATATAATAAAAACGGGGCTGCCAGATTTGACAAGTTATTGTCATTTTGACAACTTTTTGTTCCGAAATTAGTAAAGTGCCGATTTAATGATTTTTCTGAAAAAGTGACGAAAGCCAAAACAAAATCAAAAATATTTTATAATTTTGTTGTTACTTTCTATAGAAATTCATATTGAATTTTTAAATTTCAAACACTTCATATTTTGTGGCGTTGAAAATTGAAAAAACAAAATGAATTTCTGTAGAAAGTAACAACAAATTTATAAAATACTTTTGATTTTTTTTTTTTTGCTTTCAATGAAATTGTTGGCGTTGCCCCTTAGTCTTCGAAATATTTTTATTTATCCCTTTTATGAAAATTGTCCTCGAAGTTGTTTGCCTCTTCCCTGAAAAATGTATCGGCAAAAGCAAAATTTCGAGGGAAAGAAATGGACCGATTTGGCTAATTTTGAACATTTAATACTTCTTATATACATTAACAAAATATGATTGATATTTGGGTGTATCCAAAGTAACGGTGTATCCAATATAAGCAAGTGGCAACTTTAAGCAGCCGACATTGAAAATTAAAATATAAATAAAACACTGCATATCTTGTACGGTTGAAACACGCAATATGATTTTATGTAGAAAGCAACAACAAAATTACAAAACTTTGTGTAAAACGCTAGGCAATTTTGGCCTAGCGTTTTACACAATTAGGGCCTACACTCAAAATATTATGTAGTTAAATTCAAACGAAAATTCATTTGAAACAAATTAAAATTCATTTAAAAAACGGATCATTTACATTTCATTTAAAACAAATGATTTTTTCAGTAATTTCTAAGTTTTTTATTTATTGAACATCATATTCGTTAAAATTGAATAGTTTTTACTCTTAAAAAATATATTTTAACCGATAAAAATCAAACAAATTAACAAAAAAAATACGGAAAACATTATTTTTTCGTAGTTTGTTTTTTTAATAACAAACATAAATGTTGAAAAATAAATTTATTCGTAAAATAACTATATTTTTATTCAATTTTAACAGTACCGAAAACGAATTTAATAACCTACAATCAGTTACTGTAATAATTTTATGAGTGTATACATATATATTTTGTGTTTCTTTCCATAAAAGTTTTCCTGCAAATCATTAATAATTGCAAAATATCAGCCAACATCTTATAACATAAACATTTTTAACTTTTTGCAAGTACTTTTTTATTTGGCGAAAAACAGCTGATGCTGTTGTTAAATGAGTTAAACACAACTTCAGCTGGTTTTAAAATTAAAATCGGGTTTAACGTGTAAAGTATGCTTTTGCTTGTCTATAGTAGATCAAAAGCATATTTTTAATAAAAGTTTACTTTAGAACTCTTAAAGTATGCTTTGTTTATGACTATAGTTATGGGCCATTTATTTTATTTTTTGTTTAATATGATATTTTCTCATGTCTTTGTGTGACTTCTTCAGGGAAAAACAATTTTTAATTGTTATCGGATTAAAGAAAATAAATAGTTTTATAAAAAATTATCCTTCAGCTTAACAAAAGAAATATAAATTTAAAGATATTATTAAATACCCATGAACTTTAACTTTGTTTTTGTTTGATTATGTTTTAATAAAAGTCGAAACAAATTTGTTTAAAATTTATTTTAAATTACACGATTTTTAAAACAAAAAAGGGGGATCTTTTATATATTTTTCTCAGAAAATTGACGATTTTGGCACAAATTAATCTGGCAGCGCTGATTAAAACCAAAACAAGAAAAGGCTAAAAAAAATTTAAAATAACAAAATATAACAATGGTTTTTTGTTTATTTTCATCATATAAATTATGCATTCACCATTTATATTCCTTCTATTTTTTTATTTATTTTAAAAAAATAGTATATAAACATATTTTAAATTCAAAATATCTACATTTTGTTTTTCTCGCCACCAATTTCAAATGCCACTTATTTTGACAGTTCTTGAAAGAAACTTTTCGCAAAACATTGTTATAGAAACACTTTTTCTCGCATCCTTCCAATAATTGCTGGAAAATTATTTTAATGACAGATAATTCTCGCCAAGAAAAGATACAGAAACACTTGCGTGAGAAAACCCATTTTTTGTTTCATTTCACACTATTTTTGTTGCAATTCACACGTTTCATGCGGAAAATTTTACGAAGCGAGAAATACAGAAACGAGGTACTGATAGACCTGAAATGTGAAGTGGGTATCTGTACAACCGAAAATTCTGGACTTCGCGCTTGTGAATGTTATATTTTGTAATTATGGAAACATTAAAATGTTTGAGGTAACTGTATGGCAAATACTTCCTGCAAGTGGGATATTCAGACTTCTTAAGAACGATGTCCACCTCTCGATTAGTGTTAAAAAAGAAAAAAAATACCGGGAAATATGGAAAATAGATGTAAATTCAAATCCAATAAGTAGGGGGTAGGTAGTAAAAACGTAAAAAAACTTGTTCCCACTTTCCTCAAAAAAATTTAATGATTTCGTAAGCAGAAATTTTTTTTTCCTGAAAATTTTTTTGGGGTACATTCTGAAAATGTAGTAAATACCAGCTCGTTTTATCTGTAATAGATTATGACAAAAGTTAAAAATTAACATTTCATGAAATTTTGAATGCTGCAATAAGTAAAGACAGCGGAAATTCAATTCAGAAGGAATTACAAGTTTCTTAAGAAAGTGGCCATACCGGACTTCTGCAGGCTATGCGAGGATTCGGAGGAGCTAGAGACGATCGAGCATGTACTGTGCCATTGTCCTAGGATGCAGGGTCTCAGACTGAAGTGGCTAGGTGATAGGTTTCACGACGAACTGGGGTGCATAGCTGGATGTAATCCGGCCGATCTACTGGGGTTTGTCAGGGAAATAACGCGGCTGTTTCTGTTGAGGGGACTGTAAGGGGGGTATTGGTCCTACTTTCTAATTTTCTGTCTTTATCTTACTTCCTTTTCTCTATTTCTCCACTTCGTCTTATCTCTATCTCTCTAACTTCATATTTTCATTGAAGGGAATCACAATGGATCGTATTCGGTCTCCGAGTGGAGGTGTGCCTGTGGGCGCACAACCCTTCTTAACCTAACCTAACCTAACCTAAGAAAGTGGTGAGAAAACTGAAAGTGTCCAGCTAATAGATAATGTTCTTTCGACTCAGAAGGCAAACATCCGTAGAAAGGAAATGTTTTTTTTTCAAATTAACTGACTTGTCTTGAATTCAATTAGAAATAGACTGTCAAACGATTCTGTTAAAGCTTATTCTGTATTCAAATCCTATTTTCAAAGATATACATACATATCGTCGGTTGATTATTTAATTGTCGTATGTAATTTGTATCCACATACGATAATTAAATAATCAACCGACGATATGTATGTACATATGTATTTATTTTGTAATATTTTGCTTAAAAAATTTAAAAATTTTTGCTGTTGTTGGCTTTGAATAAAAGGAACTAATATTTTTTTTACTAACGTTTAATGCATTTATAAACTCGTTTAATAGAACTCATGAATTGTTTTTTGTTTAAAAAAAATTGATTAAAATATATTTTGCACCATATAATATTAAGCGGGAGTTCCAGCGAAATTAAAAAAAAACGAGCTTTTCCGGGAAATGAAAAGTTCGGAAAAAACTCTATTGACAATCGAAGGTCATTTCAATTTAAAAACTTTAAAAAAATAAGAATATATTTTGTAACAATCATTTGTTTACAGAATATTTGCATGAATATTTTTTTTAAATTTTTGTGCATATTTAAACTTACCCTGGACATTAAAACAATAATTTTGTTATTCTCTGATACACATCCAAGAATGTTATCCCTTAACAGACAGAACCAACGAAAAACCGCGTTAAACAATTTACGACAATTTATAAAAAAAAAACTATTTTGAACTTTTAATAATTTTAATATTTTTATTTCTCAATCAAATATAACATCATTACAGTGTTTAACCTTTAGCATTTATTGACCCCTTAACTGTCATGATTGAAACAAAAATTTTGAACTTTTTATCTGATATTCTTTTTAGAGACAAAAAAAGTATTTTTGTGTTATTGCAATTTTTAATGTACCTTTTATGAGTATTTTAAAATAACTGTAAGCCAAATCAGCTCATGTGTATATGCAGCCATCAGCAATTTTTTACGTGACATACTTTTTTATCGTTTTCCTGTTCATGTCCTTTATACACAAAGTTTATGGAATCATTAAATTTAAACAGTATGTAGTAGAGATTTACAACAAAACACTTAAAAATCGTAGTGGCAATTGAAGATATGTTTTGGTTTTTTTTGTAATGAAAAAAAAATTTGCCATTTAAGCGCAATTTCACAAATTTGTAGAATTTTTGAAAGATTTTCTTTTAAAAACAATATCATTTCCATTTTTAATTTCAAAAGATTTTGTTATTCGTGCTTAATTCCCAGCATTTCACTGGTCAGATCATCAGGAAACTTCATCCATAAAGATTTTAGAAAAACTAAAGATATTAAACCAAATAAAACTGTTAAACATATAAGACTTATAGCAACAGTTCTACTTGTAATAATATCAAAGTTTAAACAAAACACATCAACAATATAAAGTGGGTTCATCTCATCTTACATTCCCCACTACAATTAGTTGAAATTCTCTCAACATTAATTGTAGTTGTAAGTAGGTTAAGAAAAACAAAATAAAAACAACAACAACTTACAAAAGATGTTGTCAATAAAGTGTTTTTTTAGGCCGTGCACTTGCCTGTTTATTATCAAAAAGTAATTTCAATTTTTGGGAATACAAAATTTTAATTTCAAAAGATTTTGTTATTCGTGCTTAATTCCCAGTTTTAATTATTGATAAAAACACTTGAAATTTATTGTTGATGGGATAAGCTGTTCCTATGCGCATTTCACTGGTTGCTTAGGCCAGATCATCAGGAAACTTCATCCATAAAGATTTTAGAAAAACTAAAGATATTAAACCAAATAAAACTGTTAAACATATAAGACTTATAGCAACAGTTCCACTTGTAATAATATCAAAGTTTAAACAAAACACATCAACAATTCCCAAAAATTGAAATTACTTTTTGATAATAAACAGGCAAGTGCACGGCCTAAAAAAACACTTAATTGACAACATCTTTTGTAAGTTGTTGTTGTTTTTATTTTGTTTTTCTTAACCTACTTACAACTACAATTAATGTTGAGAGATGTTCAACTAATTGTAGTGGGGAATGTAAGATGAGATAAACCCACTGTTGTTTATTGTTGATGTGTTTTGTTTAAACTTTGATATTATTACAAGTAGAACTGTTGCTATAAGTCTTATACGTTTCCTGATGATCTGGCCTAAGCAACCAGTGAAATGCGCATAGGAATAGCTTATCCCATCAACAATAAATTTCAAGTGTTTTTATCAATAATAAAAACTGGGAATTAAGCACGAATAACAAAATCTTTTGAAATTAAAATTTTGTATTCCCAAAAATTGAAATTACTTTTTGACAAAATCATTTCCTTTTAAAACAAACCTAAAATCTAACCTCTTCTTAATAAATGATTAAAATACTTATTTCATTAAAACTTTAGCTATTTAAATGTTAAAAGTATATTATGGTATTAAATCATTATCTCATCTCATTATGTATTTATTGTTTCAATCATTTCCTCTTTTTACTGGCAAATAAACAAAATTTTCTTGTGATGATTGTAATGCAAATCTAAGAGCTTAAAAACGAGCCTGTTAGAAATAAACACTTAACAATACTATTGATGATGCCAACGAAGATGTGGAGGTTATTATTTTATTGTTGTTTAAATCTTTTAGCCCCATTTCCAAAGAAAAAAGTTATTAATGGCCTGGCCTCATTTAGATTTTAAAAGAATAAAAAAATTAAATTTATGTTAAATATTTAAGAAGTAGTAAGATATTTTATATTCGTCCTTGTCTCTATTTATAAATATTTTCCAAGGGGCAAAATTAATGTATAAGCATTATTATAAATCAAACAAAGTTTGTCATCAAAACAATACAATGGGCCAGGATGTTAAATTTCTTTACGGTTCAACTTGAAAATTAAACTTAAGAGGATGCGGTTTATTTTTTTACTTATTTTAAAAATGTTTCAGTAGGAAAATAGAATGTTAATTGTAACTATCTGACTTCGTGTAAAATAACTATAGATCAAAAACCATTGTTCACATAAATACAGTTACATCCCAGCAAAGAATTCACTAAAATTAAAATAACAAGTATTGAAAAACGATTACCTTTTAACCTAATCGCAACTTGCAGCATAACAGTACACCGATTCATGCTATACTTTCTAGAAATTTACGTAGTAATTCACATTAATACAGTTAGGTACAAAATTGTTCACGAAATTTACACTAAGTCTGAGTTTATACGGCTCGTGTCTTATTGACAAGATTGTTTGCAAATTAATCTTAAACGATTATGAAATCGATTTTAAAATCGATTTTGAGGTTCGATTAATCGATTTCAAAAACCGAAATAAAAAAAGTCGATCGAATAGTTTTTAATTTAATTTTTTTTAACTTTATATTTAAAAATTCTAAATTCAAATTTATATTTGAATGTTTTTTTTCACATCTGAAAATTCTAATTAAAAAATAAAATAAACATACTTACATACATATAATAAAAAAATTCGAAGAAGATACCTAACCCAATTAGTAATAAATATTAACAAAAATTTTAGGCAATACTTATTGTAGAAATTACCAATTATTTAAGACAATAAAACTTAGTTTTTTCTTTTTATATAAAAATAAATTACCTATGCACGCCTTGGTAAAATTACCTAAATTATTTTTTCGTGTGTAAGCAATTACATTTTGCCTAATTTTTTCAAGACGTCAAGTCAAAAGTGCCACTTTAAAGACAAAGCATTTAAAAATTTAAAAAAATAAAACATTTTAGTGAGATTTGTGGGTAAAAAAAAGCATAAAGTCCGAAAGCGTAGTACCGAAAATGGATTGAATTAGTATTGAGAGTGTATCATACTTTTTAAAAATTTAATGGTTGATATGAAGCGTGTTTTTTTTATTTTCAGTTGGGTGCAAAGCAAAAGTGAATTAATTTATTATTAATTTTTCCACGATTTTTCATCGAAATAAAAATACGACAACTGCAGTATAATAATAAACATTATTAAATTGTTTTCATGTTGTCTTAAAAGAATACTTTTTACTTAAAACGCTCAATTTTACATGATAGTAATAAGAACCAGACTTACAGCCAATTTCACGATGTTGAGAGAACCCTTTCATTCGCTCAAATAGGTACATTTGAAACAAAAACTAAGTTTTGAATTTGAAATAGGCAGTTAATTATGTTAAAAAGGAAATACGCCTTTTTAAACGAAAATAATGTTGAAACTAATTCCAATTAAAGTTTTAAATGTAATTTGATAAAAAAAAACAAGTAAAGTATAGTCGGTCAAGCCCGACCATATGATACCCTACACCACAGTAGTAAAAAACACATCATGCTCATATGTCCATATAAATATGGATTTATCTATGTTTATAAACTTCATTAAAATGTTTCAAAGTTTGTGAGAGGCAGAAATTGCCCTCTACCTCCCCTTGTGGTCCTATCTTTGAAAAACTGTGTAGCTTATGTGTCAATATATATATATATGGATCTATCTATGTTTTAAATTTCATTATAATCGGTTTGAGAGGCAGAAATTGCCTATTTTTTAAAAAATGCATCCCATTTGTGTCCATAAAGATATGGTTCTATCTATGTTTTAAAATTCATTAAAATCGGTTTGATAGATTCTGAGAGGAAGAAATTTTCCCCTATCTTGCCTCTCCACTATTGTGGTGTGGGTATAATAAACGAATATTTCGAAATCTATTAAGTACCTATCTAAGGTTTTATCCTGGCATCGATTATTGTAATCTTGGGTACACACTATGCAACGCATTTACGCAATCTAGTGAATTAAATTCATTTTCATTCATTCCAGATTGCATCAACATCAAAATTGCATTGATGTAGATTGCACTGTCTGTACCCAGCATAAGGTACGTAATATGCCGATTTTGGTGTTAAAAATAGGTTCTGCGAAATGTACTTATATTTTACTACTTAAGTTTAAAAATATGTAGGTATGTATTTAAACAAAATCTTGTTATTGCGATAATCAACAGTAAAATACTAATTATCAGTTTATTTGGTACAATTTCACATTCCAACACACTTACATCAACTAAACTAACAAACAATATTAAAGTAGTTCCCACCCCGTCACTTCATTCTGAAAATTGTTGTTTTAATTATTGTCGTAACAATTCTACCTACATACATTAACTAACCCCCTCTTAAGTAATAAAATTGTGAAAAAAACTGTCTGTTGCTGCTGGTTTTTCCTACTTTAAACTCTGACTCACTTTTCTTACACAAAAAATTACAAAAATAAATACACCAAACTATAAATAATATAATTCTTAAGACAACAACACATTTTTTGGTGCTTTATTATTTATTTAACACGTACACTTCTGTGCTATTTTAAAATAGTCCACCCAAACCAACATAAAGAAAAATTCCCACTTTTTTGTCTTATCTAAAGCAGATGTCGGCTGAAATTTTTAAGTTTCACCAAGTTTATTATTTTTTATCACTGTTAACGTATTTTCTTTGTTTAGTGAAAATACAATGATAAACATATTAAAAAAAGACCAAGAATTAAATTTCCACATAGACACTTTGAAAAAATTAATAATAAATAGTAAAAACTAAGTCCACATTATGCTCCACTGCACAAGCACATGTCTTTGTTCTTTTTGCTCTAAAACGCTTAAATTATTAACAACTTAATTGAAATATATTGCTTAACTTACTGCAACAACCATCTTGATTATCACACATTTTTTTATATTTTGTTTATTTCCTTGTTTTTTGGATTTCTACTCTTTAGAAATAGATTTGTTTATGTTTTATAAGCACTTTTTCTTTCACTATTCACTCACTATGTTTTTTAGAGTTTTGTTTTTGCCATTCACTTTCAAACTACTACAAACAACCCACCAAAAAAGACCGGTGTGAACAGCTGACAATGACATTTACTCATATAATGATGCCAAGTTCATAAACTGGCACAACGGGTAATACAAAATATAAAAACAATAATGCCAGACTGCATGAGTGTTCTTATTAATTAAAGTTTATTGCAGTGGAACTTATAAATTTTTAAATAAAATTTAATGATTTTTATTGCAATAATCAACTTGTTAATATATAATTAGTAAAGTATAGTTAGCAAATGTAATTTTTATATATTTTGGGAATAAAATAAAGTAAAATATACGTTTCAGACAAATAAAGCATTTAAAGGTTTAAAACAATGTTTAAATAGTATTTTTTCTAATCTATTAAAAGTAAACTAAATTAACTGTCTGTATTTGAATTATATATGAAAATATTACAATTTTCGTAAGAGAATTTACATTGAAACAATAAAAAACTAAAATTTGATTTTCTTTTCAAAAACAGGCAGTAAGTTTAATCTTGTTACAACTTATTTTAGAATTTGTATAAAATAATAAAAATATATTAACCAAAAATGCATAGTTTAAAATATGTATGTAAAGAATTATATGCGAATGTTTAATTTTTTTTAATCAATAAACAAATTATATAATTAGTATTGTTGTTATTTTATTGAACTCTTTATCGTTTTTAATCCAAAATTTATATTTTTAATTAGGCTAATTAACTTCGTTAAATTTAATTTTAAATTTATTATTTTAAAGAAGATTTTATATTGTATAAACAGCCGAACTTCCCTATAATGAATCTGCATATGACCCTAAAATCACTTTGTTTTTAAGAAACTTCATTATACAGAAAAAAAGGAATGAATTTTCTGGATCTCGTAATTAATATCTCACAATTTTTTTTAACACCTCTTATATACATAAACTTGTCTAGGAAAATAAAAATAAGGACTTATTGTACATAATCGAATTTGAAGGTCCATCAATTATTGACAGATTAGTTAAAAAAGTTTTCAGATATTTTTTTAGATAAAAACGAAATTTTTTTTTGGGCCAGTGCTCATTAATATAAGTGGATGTTTCAAAAATGGCCACCCTTATGTATCACTGTTTGGATCTGACAATTCTTAAATTGTACCGTCTCAATGGCAAAATTGTACTAAATTAACAAAAATGTCGCTATAAAAAACATACATATACATAAGTATATGAAACCCATGGACAATTATAGGCTCGCCAGAACAAAATTATATTATTTAGATATATTTATGTATATTTTTGCCCTTAAATGATTTTAGGAAGGGGCTTACTTGGAGCCTTTTGTTAACTTTGGACTTACCAGCACAAAATTTTATCATGACATAGCAGCAATAATAAAAATTATTATCGCCAATTTTATATCGATACCAAAATTTTTAAGGAAGTTTTGGCATTAAAAAATATATTTGGGGAGTATTTGTACGGGGAGCAATCATCAAATATATTTAGATGATTTAGATTGCAATAGAATAAATCTGATCCAAATTAATTCTAAATTATATCAACGTAATAAGTTGGTTTATAGGCACAAACACTATTGCGGAAAGAAGTTTGTATGGGAGACATGCAAGGACCGGAAAATGTTTTTTTATTTTGTTTCTAAAAAAATATTTATTGTGCAAGTTTAAAAAATTCTACATTTTACAGAAAATAAAAAATTTCTAAAATAGTTTTGAAAAAAAAGCCGTCGAAAAAAATAAATAAAATAAAGTTTTTAAAATAAAACGTTTTCTTAAAAACATAAAAAACTATACATGTATACATAGATACGTAGAACTCAAATAATAAATAGCAGTAGTTTTAATAATATTACACAAATGGATTTATTTAAATAAATCAATGTATGCATATTTTTCCATTGACATGATATTTTTTTTAAGAAAATGTGGGGATTTTTGGGGATAAGAAAATGGCTATTTTGGGAATTTTTGGGGATGAAAAATCGCAAATCGGGGATAAGGCGTAAAATAAAACTGGGAACACTGATACATACATACATATCCCAGCAAACACAGAAATACACCTTATGTATTGCCAAACGTATTGCATGGACGAAAAATGTTATTGCGGCAATAATCGATTTCGTATTGCGGAAGATACTTCCTTCGAGAAGAAACGTGCATCGATGGCAATACTTTTAAGCAATACGAAAGCGATACTTCTAGATGATTAACTAGCAATATCGCCAGATACCCACTTTTAAGAAAATGGGAAGATATCTCCAAAATATCATTGGGATGATAAAAAGAAGATTTTGCATTTAAAAATATTCTCATTTGTGTACAAAGAAGCAAAGCTTTTTATTTAAAATTAAATAGGTAATTGTATACGTATAAATTTTACTTAACATAATATAATTTATAATTAAAATAAAGTAAAAAATATACATAAATATTTAGTTTCCACCAAATTCTTGAAAAAAAAACCTACCACTTCTTTAAAATTGCATCCAGTGTTGAGAAATTCTTGACTAAATTTAAAAGGAAACAGATCAATATTTAACCGATTTATTTAATTTAAATATTTACCTTTTGCAGAATATTTTGGGAAATAATTTTTAAGTTTTAATAATTGGATTAATTATTATTTTTTATTTATGACGTATGTATTAAATTTAAAAAAATTTGTTCTGTCTATGTTGCGTAATTTTCTTAAAAATTATAAAAGGAAGAAAATAAAATATTACTTTGATTATTTTCTTTTAGATGACAATTTGGAGATATTGCTAAACTATTGCCTTAGGGGATATCTTCCATTTGTTTGCAGGGAAACGTTTTAAGAAATATTTTTCAACAAAAAAAAAAGTTTTTCAAAAATTTTTATATGTTTTTTTTTACTAAGTTTTTGAAACTATAAATTTTGTTTTCAAAGAAATTTTTTGTTTTTTTTTACAAAGTTTTTGCTTTTTTTTGAAACTATAAATTTTGTTTTCAAAGAAATTTTTTTTTCTTATTTCGTTTAAATCAAGGCGAATTTACACCAGGTGAACTTATCTTGCTACGTAATCAACAGCTGATTACTAACCTTGTGTCAAAATGGTATACCGTCCTGTTGGTTCTGGGGAATCTTAACTAAATTCTATAATTTGCGATTAAAATTGTAAAATTTAAAACTTTTTTAATATAAAAACAAAATCAAATATTTGTTTGAATTTTTGACACAGCGTTAAAATATTTTACAGTGCTGTAAAACGTTTTCAAAATAAGACCACCTTGTATGAATTCGCCTTGGTTTAAATTTTAAACACAGAAAAACAATATTCTTTTTTTTACACACAAAAATTTTTTATTTAAAAAATATAATTTAATTTTGTGTTTTCCGTTCGTAATTTCCGGTCCTTGGAGACATGTGAAATTATGGACGGATTCGTACCACCATTTTCAGAATTACCTTCAAAATTGCGACCTGAACTTTACGCACAAGGTTTCATAGACAGACATCTAGCCAGCCAGCCGGACTGATAAAATGATTGACATGGTCAAACTTAGGTTTTTCGGGAAGAAAATTTTGCCCCGCCCACTTTAACGCCCACTTTTTTCGATTAACCTAAAATCAGTAAACGGCTCCATCGATTTGACTAATTTTTCTTTCAAATGTTCGTATTAATCCATTTTAAGTTTTCATCGAAAGAAAAATTTACCACGCCTTCTTTTTACGTCCACTTTTTCTATTTATTTGACCGATTTGGACGATTTTTTCTTTAAAATAATCGGCATGGTCCAACTTAGGTTTTTACGGAATGAAAATTTTGCCCCGCCCACTTTTACTCCCACTTTTTCGATTTACCTAAAATCAGAAAACGACTTCATCGATTTCACTAATTTTTTTTTAAATATTCGTATTTATCCATTTTAAGTTTTCATCGAAAGAAAAATTTACCACTCCTACTTTTACGCCCTCTTTTTCTATTTATTTGACCGATTTGGACGATTTTTTCTTTAAAATGATCGCCATGGCCCAACTTAGGTTTAACCGAAAGAAAATATTGAACCGCCCATTTTTACGCCCACTATTTTCGATTTACCTAAAATCAGAAAGCGGCTCCATCGATCATTAGTAATCACCTACCGAGCGAAGCCGGGGAAGCCAGCTAGTAAATAAATAAAAAAAATAATAACAATTTTAAATAAAGTAGATGTAAAAAATTGGTTGCAGGTAATCAAATTCTAAGAGCAACATACTATGGTTAAATTTTAACAATGTTAATGTTTGCAGGTTACCATATTATGTTTCTATATGACCATAGTATGTTTAAAATCAACAAAAATTTTCCCGAAATCAACTATAATATGGTCAAAATTAATCATATTTTGGTCAATATTAACCATAGTTATTGTCAAAACTAACTAAAACTAAAAGTTACCATATTATGGTCAGAATTAACAATGTTAATCATATTATGATTATTTTTTCGAATTTATTCTTTGAGCTAAATTTCAGTTATGTATTTTATAAAGCTTTTTTGTAATAGTCCTATTCCTTCAATTTTTTTTCTGAAAAATTGAAGGAATAGGACTATTACAAAAAAGCTTTATAAAATACATATTATGATAATTTATTCAATCCATTTTTTTCAATTTGTTTGCTTAGTGTCAAATTATAATTTAATTTAATTTTGATTCTTATTCCAGCCTCATTACCATAAACATTTTATTGTTAAATACAAACAAAATATTTTCAATCGTTAAAAATTTTTTTTAAAAACAACAAAAGTTTGTTTGCTGCCATTGCAGGGAACACAATATGTTTTTAGCCATACTTCAACCATTTTTTTTCTCTGCGTGTACAGTTAAATCGTATGGATTTAACTATTTTTATTAATATATAGGCATAAAATCTTTTTTATTAATATGTATTATTATCCAAAATTGCGTGCTCAAACGTATGTTATAAACTTGAATGAACTCTATACATAACATATTTAATGGCCATTCATTAAAAGTAAATAATGCTTTCTATTATTATATTGTTTATTTTTAGGATTTTAGGACACACTCTTGTAAAAGATAAGAAGAACAATGAAAGATATGAGTAGTTTTTAATTGATGATAACTGGGAAAGAAGACGCCATTATGGCAGCCATGTTTAACATAAAAAACGACAACAATACAATCATTGACATCAATATACATATCTAACAAAAGCAAAATTTTTAGCAGATTCAGCAGCAACATTAACAAAACAACGAATAAATAATAAATGGGAAAGAAGATGATATTTTGTTTTTTAAGAAATAAACTCTTCAGTAAAATATTTAAAAGATCTTACAACAAAATAGCACTTCTAGAAGTATATTAAAATTAAATTAGAATTTACTACATAATTTTTTGCTAACATAAAGGTGAAATGGTTTTTCTGGTTTTGTTGTGATAAAAAACGAAACGTAAAACTTTTAAATTTTCTTTGTGCTTAACGGAAGGGCCAATTTCCCAAAAAAACAAAGAAAAAGTTGTTCAAGATTTTTTGTTGCTATTGATATTCATTTTTTTTACTATATTATTTTGCCTTGTTAACAAAAAAAAAAAACTACGTTACGGAGGACAAAGCTCTAAGTTTCTACAAACTCCATTTCTTATTTTACGAGAAGTTTGTAATAAAAAAAACAACACATTAAAACTCAACAACCGCTAAAATGCCAGCTGGACGTGTTGCCGGAAAAGCTGGTTATTCCACCAACTATTATAATGGTAAGTTTTGTAAATTTTATTTTTATTTTTTTTTAATTTACTTATACTAAATATTTTCAGTAACGAACACAGTGGTTTAGATGGTTATTTTATTTTCAATGTAACTAATAATAATTTTAATAAATATTAACATAAAATGTTTTGAATTAATACTAACAATTAAAACTATAAACTCAAAGAATAATTTAAAACAAACATTAAATAAAATTTGTTATAATAAAAAAATTAACTGTTAAAAGACTGATAAAATCAGATTTCTCTTGAAGACGGACCCTGGAAAACCCTTTTGAATACTGTTTAACATGCATTACATGATAGTTGCAAATTTGAAATTTTTATGGCAATTTAACTTATTGCCAGTTGAATTAATCTGGCTTGACAATTACAGTTTTTAGACGTAACTACAAATATTATATCCAGAAAGCAACAATATAAAAAATATCGAGCCTTTGGTGCAATACCGTAGTAATTCAAAAAATCGTGAACTGAGAAAAATGCATTTGAAGTTTTCAGCCATCATTTTAATAGTAGTTCCGTTTACTTAAGTTATTTTTTTTACAAGTTTTTTAATAAAGAGGAATGTTTTGTAATTAAAAAAAGGTGAAAAATTATTATTAATATTAAATATTTTTTTTATAAATTAGAAACTGGGAATTATTTCCTTGTGAAGGTTACTTTGTATTATATTAAACATTTTTTCATTTTTCGAATTTATTCTATGAGTTAAATTTCAGGTCTGTACAAAATACAATATAATAGTCTGATAGTGTATAAAGTCATTTCTGAAAAATTAAAAAAGAATAGAACTATTACAAAAAAGCTTTATAAAATACAGACCTGAAATTTAACTCATAGAATAAATTCGAAAAATGAAAAAATGTTTAATATTTTTTTATATTAATATAAATATGGTTGAAAATAGCTAGAGGCAATAAATACATTTTTAGCTGTAAAATCTAAACAGTTAGAGATAGAACCATATTATTTCTGCATACCCAGCTCAAAAAATTCAAATTTTGAGTTACTACGATCTTGCACCAAAGGCTCGATATGTTGGTAGCATAATTTGAACAAGTTTTAATTTCATATGTTGACATATAACACTGTGCAACATAAAAACCAGCCTCAACACATGCAACGCGAAATGAAAGAAAAAGTTAGCTCGGGTTCCCAAAATATGGGCTCTTAAAATGTTTGAATTTCTTAAAATCCGTTTTAAATACATCACACGAACTTTTGGTCTTAGAAGACCCCTAATGAAGACCCCTAATTTTCGTAGAACATTTTAACCCTTAGAAGTGCCGTTTTATTATCCTTTTGTGTAAGAGTTGGGAAAAATTACCCCTTAAAATGAGAGTTAGAGGGTTAATAAATTCATCTGAAATTATTTTTAGCTCAGAAGTACATTTAGTATATTTTTTGACTTATACCAAACGCCTTTTAAAAAAATTCAAAAACTTTAGGGGCCTATATTTCCGGAATCCGAGCTAACTTTTCAAAACCCTTCGGCAGATTTGCTCTAAAAGTAATCTACTTTCATTTCGCGTTGCAAGTGTTGGACTGGCGGCGATGACCTGAATTTTGTTGCACTGTGTAATTACTTGAAGTTTTACACTATTCGACTAGGCCTAAACGAGATTAAACTAGACCATTATTTGAACTAGGGATTGCAGTTCGGTTTTAACCTACAAAAACGAAAACCGACCAAAAATCCTCGGTGTTAGCTTTTACTTTAAATATATATTTATGCCAAAAGAAATTACAAATTATACATAATGCTCGTACTTCATTTAAAAAAAACTTTATACATAACAGCCTGGAACAATGGCAATGTATTTCAAAATGCATTAAATTTAAAATAAGTACTAAGAAGACAAATGTTTCTTTTTTTATAAAAGTACCTGAATTGAAACAAATAAAAAAATTTTATTACATACAAAAAAATTTATTTGTATGTAGTTTTACTTGAAAACCGAACCGAAACCGACCGGTTTTAATCATTTTAAAACCGAAATCAAGGTTTCATATTTTTTTGCGGGTTTTAGCAAACCCTAGTTTGCACTCCCTTAAAAGCTGCTACACATCTCGAGGAGACCGCGATAATTGAGAATTGTTATTCTAAAGAATAGTAAATTTGACCAGTTTACTTCTTAATAAAGTATTCAACATTTTAAAATTTTCAATATCTAAAGATCGATTTTACCTTAAACTAGGGTTATTTGGTGAGACAGTTATACATAGTTGATGTGGTAGTTGTTGTAGCCTCTGGTGTTTTTTCTCTGGTTGTAGTAGATTATTTTAGTTTTGAGAGATTGTGGTAAATTATTAGGTAGAAGGCGCATCAGCCGTTGGTTCCTGTTGCATCTTATATTGGTAGTGCAGTCTTAAGATTAATAAGAATTACTTATTTTTCCTAAAAGAAGATGATGACGGTCAAGGAACATAACATAATGCTGACAAAGCAGTTCCTTCTGGGATGTCATCGGAGGGAACATCCGAAACACTGTCTGATGGAGTCAGATCCCCCCCCCCACCCCCCGAGACATGTCAGAAAAGATCTTCGCTGGTATGAGAGTGAAATCCAAAAACACGTGGACGCTATGACAGACCACACCTCATACAGGGCAGCTCTGAATGCAGTTCACAGGGAGTCGGTGGAGAGTGCAATGAACAGCCACCGAGACAACATCGTATTAGGAGGTCGTCCACCACCGGTTGCAAACGAAGAGCGGGACTTACCACGACGGACGAGGGTGACATTGGCACAATTAAGATCAGGATGGTGCGCACGGCTTAACTCGTACTGGTCGAGAATAAATAGCACCATCCCTGATCTTTGCCCTGCATGTGGAATAGGCCCACACGACGTACGACACCTATTCAACTGCAGTGCAAACCCAACCCAGCTAGAAGCAGTGTCCTTATGGACCCGCCCACGTTAGGTAGCACAGCTACTGGGCCTTGATTTAGCTGAGTTGGAAGGACAGAGCGAAGAAGAAGAAGGAGAAGAATAGAAAAGTAATTTTATACATGCTTGTTTTTCAGGTCGAGCTGTTACAACAACAACAATAACCATATTATGGGTCCCCATTGCAAAAGAACATTTGTATACAATCATGATGAACAGGGTTAATTCTTGTGGTAATTTTTAAAATTTTATTCAATTACTTGATATTAAAATATCAATTAGTACATTTTACACAGGCAATACATCGACACAACGCCATTTAGCCGGACGGATGTCGCTAGATCGGCTTAGAAAGTGTTTCTATATTGATAAGACCAATTTTTATATGTGTGCAGCATAAAAATACAAAATTTTTTAGTAAAAATTATTTTGTTGTAGCAACTGGTTTCGGCATGTTTTTTAAATCCTTTTTATACGATTCCACTGATGAATTACAAGCAGTACAATATGCTGTGTTTGAAACGAATGAGCCAATTAATAAGAATTTGCAGCTTTATTATATTGTCTTTCACATTTACTTATTTTTAGGGAAGACATACATATCTGCTTAAACATTGTCTTTAAAAAAATTTAAACTTTTGTATGTGTTGTCAACGGCTTTAGATTATTACTTTTTTAATTTCTCTCACTCAAGAATAATAACATAAATTTATTAATAACCTTTAACACACTCATCAAAAATGGTAATCTAAATTAGGACCTTTTACACCGTATTAATTGTTGATAAGAGCAAGATAAAAGTTTTGCTACTTTTTTTGATTTCTAATATACGTAACAAATAAAAATAAGCTTAAATAATAAAAAAGGAAAACTATATTAAAAATGTGTAAAATCCCCAAAGAATCCCCGAATGTTTTGAAATTGAAATCCCCAAAAAAATACAAAATGCCCAAATCACTTTCTTTGTCCTTTTTGCTAGCATGAAATTCCCAATTTTGGGGATAAATCCCCAAGTCTTTTGGTAACAAAATTATCATTCCTTTTTTTTGGTTTTTTATTTACAACAAATACCGAAATAAGTCAAGGGTTCTTTTTACGCCATTCTCGAAAATTTTTAAATATTTAGTACTTAAAGAATCAGTTAAATCTTTTAAATCCATTACTATATTAATTTAAAAACCAATGAAAAAAATCGCTATAATCAGGTATGCGATGGAAAACGATTTTAAAAACAAATCGACTTGAAATCGATAACTGTGCTCTGTGTCGATAATGTCGTTTCAGTATCTTAAAAAATTGATTTGTAGTTTCCCCTCTTTTCCTCCCCATATTCTTTTGAATTTTATATTATATATGTATGTATGTATGTATGTTAAATGAATTATGAACAAAACATTAAGGCTTTACTTCAGAAATGGATTTTAAAATCGGTCAAAATTAATCACACTTGCAAAAACAATCGTTTTTCATCACATACCTAAATTTTAGTTGTTTTATTTGAAATCAATTTTTGTTAACCGGACAGTTTCGAACTAACATTTGACGATCATACCAATTATCCACCGGACACCTTTTACGTTGTGTTCTTCCCGCCGAGCAGGTATAATAACGACGACAGTGTTGTGCATCGACTAGAATCGTACCCGTGCTTAAGCTTTTACAATCAGATAAACTAACTAGGATTTGAGCTTGTTTAAATAATGGTACTGGAATGGGTTCCGGTGTGCAGGCTGAGGTGGTAGTAGTAGATGCGCAACGATTATTTGGTGACACAGTAGTAGATTTAGTTGTAGTGGGTTTTTCTGTAGTTGTTGCGGGTTTTTCTGTAGTTGTAGCAGGGTTTTCTGTAGTTGTAGGAGGCTCAATCATATGGTCCACATCACCATCGCCACAATCATCACAGTTACCAAGGGCTAAGCTCATTAGAAAAATGATTCCAGCTAAAAGATCTTTGTTTATTTTTCTCATTTTTTAAAATGTATATCACTAGTAAGTTACATTTTCTCCTCAACACTTACGAAATTTCATTGTTTCTCTATACCGCTGCAATGTTAAAAAAGTTAACCATAAAAATTTTGAACAGTCAAAGTGGTATTTATATGTATGTGATGTTTACCTATTTATTTGATTTTTATGAAATGGCCGATAAATATATAAATGAGAGCCAGTTATAATGACCAAAATAGGCGGTATTTTTTCAAAAATATGTAGTCTTAAAAAATGGGTCTTAATGTTGCTGACTTTAATAAGTTTTGCAGTTAATAACGTCAAAGTATTATGTTCACTTAATAATTCCAATTTTCCATAAGTATGATTTTAAATAAAAAAAAAGTTGTTTTTAGTTTTAAACGGTTCATAAAGTCGTATGCTCTCTGGAATTTCTAAGATACTTTTTTTATATCGCTCTTAAGTACAAGAAAAATCAATTAAGTTAATTAAATAAATTGTATTTCTTATTACACATTTTAGTAGCCAGACAAGATACATGTCGGAAACTTTATTGAATAGAACCTAAAATAAAACTTTTTAATACGTAATGTAACGCTTAGCAACAAAGTCATATCTGATACTTATGTATATTTAACTTTTCTTTTACGACTAGGGTTTTTAAGCGGGAAAAAATTACTAGGAATTCCCAGGAATAGTATTTTTGTTGTGTTCAAAAATTAAACATAAAAGATTCTTCAAAATATTCAACATTTTTCATTTTTCGAATTTATTCTATGAGCTAAATTTCAGTTATGTATTTTATAAAGCTTTTTTTGTAATAGTTCTATTCCTTCAATTTTTCAGAAATGACTTTATACACTACCAGACTATTATATTGTATTTTCTTTTTACATTTTACCTTAGCCTTCCTTTGGAAAGCAATGAGGTATATTAAATGTATGAATGAAAAATGTTGAATATAATATAAAGTAACCTTCGGAAGGAAATAATTCCCAGTTTCTATTTGTTAAAATAGTTGAGTTAGATTCTTAAAAATGATATTTTAAACTTTGACATCAGTACTATGACAAGTGTCTTCGTTTATTGACCTCATTACACTTTTCATCATGGTGATGTCAACCTTAACATCACTTGGCCAAAGTGTCATCAGGGTCAAAATGAAATTATGTATCAATGCGATGAGACATCGGCATCACAGAAATAACGAATATGTCCTCAGTGCGATGACGCAGTAACATCGGAGAAATAACATATTAGCATCAATTTAATGACAGTTTGTCATTAAGTCAAAGTCATTGGAATTGACTTAAGTCAAAGTGAGATAATATTATTATTTTCTTACCCGTTAAATATGTTTGTTTCACGTTTGTTGAACTACGACCTTTGTTGACAGCAGAACTCTCAATAATAAGACACCAGCACCATGCCCCATATGGTTTTCGTAATCATTCTACTTTAAAAATTTGATTAATTTAACTAAATAATTTAAAAAAATAGAATGTAGGAATTTTGGCTTCTTATAATACATTGTAATTATGAAAACAATGTTAATAATATACAAAATGTGGCATCGAAAATCTTGTAAGAAAAGATAAACTCACTGTTTATTGTTGTTGTTTTTGTTTAAGCTTTGATATTGTTACAAGTAAAACTGGGGTTAATAATTCTTATTAGCTTAACAGTTTTATTTGTAAAATATCTTTAGTTTTTCGAAAATCTTTGGCTGAAGTTTCCTGATGATCTGGCCTAAGCAGCCAGTGAAATGCGCATAGGAATAGCTTATCCCATCAACAATAAACTTCAGCTTGTTAATAGTATGAAATGGGAATTTAGCACATTATAATGAAACCTACAAGACACACAATTTTCTCCCTTTTTAAGGCTATAAGAAATATTAGACTACCGGTAGAGGCACAAGGTCATTTTAAGAAAGGTAAAGGAACCTGGACACGCAGTACTCCAGAGAAGGCTGAAGTTTTTGCAGAGAATTTTAGCGCGGTCCTTTAGTCTGAGCGAAGCATTCACAACCACTCCTAGAAATGCAGAGAAAAATATCGATCCACAAGATATTAAAATGGTTATCCCAATACAAAATGGAGCTTCCAACGAAGTAGGTTTGTAACTTTGAAGCAATACATTTTTGACACAGAAAGCGCTTTGGTCAGTGCATATACTTTAATATGTTCCCTTACTAACCTGCTTCGTCATAAGGGAATGTCGCGTTTGTTAAATTTTTTTTTTAATTTGTTAAGGATTCGTTCAATTAGCTTACTGTGCTTCGCAAAACAAGGCAATTTTTTATTGGGATCAGTAGACATACGAATACTAGAAAATCTGCGGGATGTGACTCGATATAACCATTCATGATTAAGAACCAATAGAATGTGGCCATAAATGTGCTAAGCTTATTACTCCCAAAAATTACTAGAGAGTTATGTATGTTTGTATCAGACCGTTTATTTAGGTTACGAAAGAATATATGACAAGAGAATAAAAGACAAATGCTGGTGTTCCACTAAATACTCTCTATTTTCCCACTGGCCATATCCACATTTGCGTAAGATACAGATATTCTAAGTTCCCATGTGAACCCGCAAGTTGCTTCTTGTCAACTTAATGACTATCTTAGTCAAGTGTTATCTTGGTTGACAAATTGAATTCGAGTAAACACGTTGCGTTTAAACTCAGGAAAGCAAATTGTCCACCTATCACACTTATTAATGTTATAATACCCAAGTCTGATTTTGTTGCATACCTTGCTGTATATTTGGATAGACGTTTAGCTGTCTTGACTTCGACATAAAGAAGTCAAGATTCTAAACTTGAAGTTAACAGCATCAAGACTTTTTAGTTAAGTAGTTCCAAATCTGACCTAAGCCTGGATCATAAAGTCATCCTGTTTTGAAACCGATTTGGAAATATGACATCCAATTATTGGGAACGGGTCGCACAAGCTTATATAGAAGGCACAATTGAAAATTCGTACAACCATGACCAGAGCGCCGTGGTATATAAGAAATGAGAGCATTCATTAGGATTTAGAGTTTCCACTAGTAAACGATGAATTTCGAAAAGTGCATGTAAAATATTTTTTAAAAATATATTTGAATTATTTCAAAAAAGAAAAAAAGTCAAACTTTTTATTTTTTATACATACATATGTACATATGTATATTTTTATTTTTGATTGGCAAAATGGATAAACCTCTAATTCCGGCTGTTAAGCAAACTAAGAAGCCTCCAGAACAATATTGGGACAATTCTTAAACTCAACTTGTTAGTCAAAAAAATGATGGTGCAAATATCCTTAAAAATTAATGTTTCTGGGTCATCATCAAATTCTGTTCAACATTAAGTCAGTGATTCTGGTGTTTCCTTTAATAATGTGCGTGAAGTTTCTTTTCTATGGATTCCCAATTATACCTTTCTTTCCTTTTTCTTCATTTTCAGGATGATAATTGTAGTATGGCGAATTCCTCAGGTGATAATGATTTTAAAATTATAAAAAATAAAAAATTCAAAAGAAACTCCCAAGGCAATTTAAAAGTTGATCTTGGCGTTAGACCTAGTTGTAGTCAAAATAGATTTGCAATTTTTGAAGATTTAAATGTAGAATCAAACACAAATAATGATGTACAAATTAATCCGATCACGACAAAGCATAAACAGATTAAAAAGTTTTGCCCACCTATTTTTCTTTATCATGTAAACATTAAATCACTTGTTGATTAACTAAAAGTAAAAGGTCTTGATTTTAAAATAGTAAATAAAAGTAATTATTAAAGTAAACTTTATTTACAAGATGTTTCAGCGCACTTAGAAATTATGCAGATTCTTAGGGAAAAAATATTGAGTTCATTCTATCACAAAGTTTAAAACCCCTTTTTCCAAAAAAAAAAAAAAATAATTTAGAGGGCAAGTGTTTAAATGACTTAACTTGTATTCGTTGTATTTACAATAAGGTAGTTACTTGTGAAAAACCAAAGAAAAATCAGAAAGTAGTACAATGTTATCGGTGCCAAAATTGGGTTCACATGGCTAAGAATTGTAACAGATCCTATGTTTGTGTTAAATGCTCTTCAAATCATGAACCTGGTAAATGTACTTTTAATTCTGATGATAATATTCAACCATTTTGCTTTAATTGTCAATCTTATGGTCATCCAGCTAGTTGGCGTGGTTGTCCTTCATTCAAAAAGTATTTAGAAACGATTTAGAACATTTCTGATAAAACTAAAGATAAGATAAGATCTGGCTTACAAAAATGTTTCAATGACTTTTAATTCAAACAATGTTGATTCTAATCGTTCTTTTGCAAGTCTTTTTAGCAATCAAACTTCAAACAAACCTAAAATTATTAATAAATTTTTGAAATTAGCTAAGGTTTTATGTGAACCTGATTCTTTGGATATCAGAAGTATGAATTTTATGAAAAATTTTAAATCTTTGTCGAAATCTGAGGCAATCTCCGAATGTAAAAGTCCTATTAAAGAAGTTATTTCAATTTATGGTCCGTAATGCATTCAAAATGTTAACATTTAATGTTAGATCTCGTGTGGAGTCTAGTAGAAGATTAGATTAAGCAAATGTTCTCAATTCAAATAACATTGATTTTGCGTTTTATTTAAGAAACGCATCTTGGATCAAATCAGAAAGTTTATTTAGATAACTACTTCTTTGTTAGAGACTTCACTTCACAAGTTGTTGGCATTGTCATTAAGAAAAATTATTACTTTTCCAGAGTAGAAATCTCTAACTTACTTTTTCTTTTCTAACTTTTTTTTATTGAGGTACGTGTTTCTATCAATAATGTTATTAAAAAAATTTTAGTTGGCTCCGTTTATATTCCTTGCAACTTCAACTCTGCCCAATTTGAAAATGGGCTTAAAAACATTGCCAACTTTTCAAACGATGTTGATGCTTTATTAATTGGTGGTGACTTTAATGCTAAAAACATCTCTTGGGGGGGATAACTTGAATAATTTAAATGATAATTCATTTTCTAACTGGTTAAATCTCTATTCACACTCCTTTGTTAGACTTTGTGACTTAAAGCCTTCCTATCCTAACAGTTCCTCTTCTTTGGATCATTTGGCTTAAAGCTCTAATATTGTTGATATTATAAGTCCAAATTACAATATAACTAGTCTTCCTTCCTTCTCTAATCATTTTTCTCTAGATTTAAATTTGAAATTTTTTGTTTTGAGTTTATATTTATTCTTCCGGTTTCATATTCATCATATAAAGATACTAATTGGGATTGTTTTAAGAACGATTTGACTACTTTAATCTTAGAAAATAGATTCTGAAATCGACTTTTTAATTAAAAGGTTTACCTTGGCTGTGAATTCTTGCTGTGACAATTTTTTGTATCTGAACCGATTTTTCCGAGTTTTTCAGAGAATATTTTCTACTAAAGATTTCCGATCTTTTGATATATGTGGGAACTGGTGGCAACGCCCGGATAACCCGGAGTGGCCGCACTTTTTAGGAATGCGACACTGCATTTTTAGAACTGACGATTGTAAACTGACGAGAACTAGGGTGTGGCTTTAACGAGCAACAGGTTAGTGTCGACGTGAATTGAAGGACAGGTTTTTAGAGTACTTTGGACTATCGAACAGTGAACATTTAAATTAAATCTTAAGCACATTACAATAAACATTTTATTTGAATAAATATTTTTAATTTAACAATTCATAAAAACAACAGTGTTTTCATTAAAAAACCTACATTTTGGGGGCTCAACCGGGATGTGCTTTGAAATTGTTTAAATGTTGTCCAAAGAAAGTTAAGATTGGAATATTAAGTGCTGAGTGCTGGAAAATATTTAAAAGTGGCTCTAAATTTCAAAAGGTGGAAAATTTAAGAAATTGAAAAAATCTGAGTGAACAATAACGAAGTCTGAGTGAACGTTAAGAAAATCTGAGTGAACATTAACCAAATCTGAGTGAATATAAAAGTTTAAGCAGTAACAATGTTTTGAATACTAGTGAACTTGTTAAGGAAAAATTCTATTACGACTGAGTGTCATATAATAAACATTTCTGTAAAACTCTAAAGGCAGAATTAGTCTTTACTTTCTGTTCTGTTACGAATCAGCTGATTTGTTTTTGTTATTACAAAACCTATGAAATTGATTAGTTTTTCTGTTCTGTTGCGGTTCAGTTTGTTAAAATCAAAAACTTGTTAAGTAATTGTAAGTGACAGCAAAATAAATAATAAAAAATTCATATTAATATTGAAATAAACTTTTTTTTTGATTTTAAGAATTTATAAAATTTAGTTTCTTCAAATTTATGTGCATTAAAGTTATTGAAATAAGCATTGGACGGTGCAAAACTAATAAATTTTTCGTAAATGGCTGATAAGTTAGTACAGAAAAAGTAACTATTACAATTTCGTAACAGAACGGCACGAAACAGAACAGAAACAGAAAGTAAAGACTAACTGAGCCTTTAGTGTGTTTAAAAAAGTGAAAATTCAGAGTGAATTTGTTAAAGAATAAAAATATTACGACTGAGTGTCATATAAGTAGACATTTTTAAAAATCAGAGTAAATTTAAAAATTGTTAAGACTGAGTGTCGTCGGATTAAATTTATGAGAAAATAACAAAATAATATTAGAAAAAAAGAGGAAGAAAAACAAACTGGTTGTTTATTAAAAACTTCCGAGTGAAACCTAAATGAAAATTACTAGAAAATTGAAAATTAAATATGTACATATTTACGCACATACTGAAAATGTGTTGTTAAGAGAAAATTATTTGTCGGTTGAATTTAAATTCATTAAAATTTAAAGTTTTTTAACACTGAAAATTACAACAAAGATAAACATTTATCAAAAAAGACATCTTTTTTTTAAATGAGAGAATTGAGCTAAGAAAGTTAAAACAAGATGAAAACAAGAGATAAAAAAAAGCCTTATAACATTAATGGTGCAAAAAATTATAAAAACGAGAAAGCAAAATATCGAAAAAAAACACTGAGCTCGTAATACGCGGAAAAAATATATCCATAAGAAAAAAGAGACAAAATTCCGTTGTGAACAAGAAACTCACACACGTAAAAGCAGCGGCGAATACAGAGAAAAGTCAACTTGTGCAACCAGCAACCAGCGTTACCGTTGTGATACTAAAGTATCAATTTGACCCTTTTTCGACGGTGTTGATACCTTTTATGACCCTTTTTTTAAATTATACTTTTGTATCATTATCACCTATTTTGTGACACTTTTTGACCCTTTTTTGGAAATAGCTCTCACATTTTGTCTTTTGTCAACACTGCGGAACAGAAGTGCTAAACAAATGTTTTCGAAATAAGCATTGCTTGATATGGAACAGACCCAAAGTATAAACTTACAATTCCATGCTTTCTTCTCCTTGATTTTTGATAGAAAAGTACAATTTCCCTAAAAACAAACATAACTCATATGAATATTTGTTATTTTTTATGGTGGTTTCTTTTTAAAACAAAAATTTTACATTTTATTAAAAAATTGCAATTTGGTGTTTTGCTCTCTTAAACAGTAGCATGTTTTATTCAAAAAAATTCGCCCTTAATAATGGCAAAAGGTATTGAACTTTTCGCCCACTTTTGAATCGACAGTGTTGAGAGTGCCCTAACAGGAATGAAAACAAGAGGTAAAAATGTATCTTCATAGTAAAGGTAAGCAATTTGATGTAAACTGTGGCCCATAATTAATGAAAATGTATTCTGTCCAGCTGGCTGCACGTTTGTAATAAGTACTAAAAAAAAATGGTAAAAAAAGGACTGACAGAGCAACAGCTGTTTGAGTTATTGATGGAAAGTGATTTGGAAGACTTTTCAGACGATGAAGGCGAAAACGAAATTTTTGATAACATTTTAGAGGACCAAGGGGAAGAGGATGTTGCCCCCGAAGCTGTGGAAGAAGTGCCCGAAATATTAGAGAGCACAATAAGAAATTAAAAATGGGTTTCGAAAAAATTCATTTCTAACTATGTTGACATGAATGATGACCCATGGGAAGTAGGCGAAAGGACAAATTGGACACCTTTTGATTATTTTAACCAGTACTTTGACGATGATTTTTGGACACTTGTATGTCAACAAAGTAATGCCTATGCTTTGCAATGCAATAAAAACTTAAATTCAACTCGTGATGAATATAAACAATTAGTTGGTGCCCATATCGTTGCCGGTTGCATGAAACTACCTCGAATTAGGATGTATTATCGACCATCCATAAGGGTTCCAGCCGTGACAAAGCTACCAAGAGATCGCTTATTTAAACTACGGAATCATATGCACTTTGTTGACAACTTGGCAGTTACACATGCCGAAAAAGAGAAAAACAGGCTATGGAAAGTACAACCTGCAATTGATGCAGTTCCTAAAACGTGTCGATCTCTTTCAAAACCAAAAAAATTGAGCGTGGATGAACAAATGATTCCCTTCACTGGAACAACTCAACTGAAGCAATATGTCAAGGGAAAGCCGAATCCAGTTGGCCTCAAAAACTTTGTTTTGGCTTCCCCGGACGGACTTGTGCTAGATTTTTTTATTTACCAGGGAGCAAAAACTTGGCCCAATGAAAAACCAAATCCGACTTTGGGCATTGGAGGTACGGTGGTGGAAAAACTTACCGAAAATGTGTCTCAGGGAAGCGAAGTGTTTATGGATCGTTATTTCACTTCCAGCAATTTGCTAAACTTTCTTTTAGAGAAAAGTATTTACGCCACAGGCACCATACAACAAAATAGATTACCTAAAAATCTGCGATCAAAGCTGTCAACGGACAAAGTCCTTTTTAAAAAAGGAAGAGGTAGTTTCGATGAATTCGTAAGGCAAGACGATAAAATATCTGTAATAAAGTGGATGGATAACAAATCGGTATACTTAGCGACTACCGCGGTCGGATCAGAACCAATCCAAACAGTTCGACGATGGGATAAGCGCCAAAAAAAAATACATAGATGTTAATTGCCCAAATGTAGTTAAAAGGTACAATACATCAATGGGAGGTGTTGACCTTGCAGATAGGCTAATATCATACTATCGCATTGCGATTCGCACAAAAAAGTGGCCCGTAAAGGTATTTTGGCACTTGGTTGATTTAGCTTTATCTAATTGCTGGATTACGTACAAAAAGGACAAGCTTGCTTGTGGTGCCAATAGAAAGGAGCTTATGGACTTCCTACATTTTAAGCTTTACGTTGGGGAATGTTTCTCTGCTTGTGCCAGTACAATGAAAGTAACTAGATCCATACGCGACGTTGATGGCAGTTCTAGCGAAGAGCATGAAATTCCCAAGAAATAGGCTATGTTACCAAATCCACTGCCACCAAGGGATGTCCGACTTTCTGAAAATAGACATCTGCCTGTATGCGGAGTCGAAGATAAAAATAAATATATGAGATGCCGCAAAGAGGGCTGCCAACAAAAAACGCGATTCAAGTGCACTTCTTGCAATAAATTTCTCTGCATTGCCAAAGAAAGACAATGCTTATTTGAATTTCATTCTTAAATCATTTTTTCAATTAATATTTTCTAATTTTTTTATTGTTTATTATTGATTTGTAATGAATTAATGCATAATTTTTGTTTTACTGCCCAAATAAATTGAACTTTATAAAAATTTATATTAAACTTTATACGTTCCAAATGTCCAGCTGGCTGCACCTGCCATATCTCCATTGTCCTGCACCTGGCAAGAAAAATGTTTACTAATTTTTCTAAATTGAATGCAGCCAGTTCAGGAAAAAAAGGTTTTGAGAGTTTTTCTTCAGGGGGCCGCTTCCGGGACTGAAGAGGTTATATTTATTAAAAATCGTAAAAGCTTTAAAAAAATCTGACACTTACAGGAAAAAATCGCTTTAAACGAGAAAATGGTTACAATTCGCGAACGATTACAAAATTTAAACCAAACACTAAAATTTATTTGACATCGCTAAATCGGAAAATTACATAAAAAGTATGAAAAAATTAGCTATAATGATAAAGAATAAACTTTTTGTCAGGTGTTTAAAACAGGACAGAGCATTCCATAAAAAAATTAGGTTTTTGAGCTCTTCCTACCTGAAATATTATTTTTTTGTTTTCTTATAAAAAAACTTGGTCTTATTATATTCATCCCCTTTTTGTGACCCTTTTCGAAAATTTCCAACGGTAACCCTGCCAGCAACAAAGTGTTCAAAGAGAATTGTAGCAACAACATAGCGAATTTACTTGGAAAAAAGGGTTGAAGTTGCGCAGTACCACAAGAAGTTGCCAAGAGAAATTCTAAAGGCGGAGCTTAAGCAGTAGATCACTTAACGATAAGTTGTATTTTTATTTGTATTTGAATTTCGTTTTGTATTTTTTTTTTGAGAGTGTGAGAGTTGGTTTCAATTTGATTTTGTAAAGTACTTAACGTCAGAGAGAATCTAATTGGATTCAAGTAATTTTTGCTTGTGTTTTTTTTAAATCAAATTGGAATTCATAATTCTCTCATTTTTCATGAAATTTAAATTTATTGGATTTTGAATTGGAAATTTTAACGTAAATTTTAAATTGGTTTGCAATAATTTGAATTGGATTTTGAGTTTGTGACGTATCTCTTTTTTTTTTGTATCGGATTACTATTAATTTTATTTTGTAACGTAATTTTTTTTTTTCTTAAAATTGAGTTAATTAAAACTTTGATAATTGCTTTTGTGAATCTTGAAATATTTAGCGTAAATTTTAATTTTTTTTTTGTGTTTACATATATATATTATATTTTTTACTTTTATTTTATAACTTTATTTTGTGACTTACACCTGACAATGGACAGACAGGAGGTTTTGGGGTTGAATGTTGAGGGCCTACGGACGAAGTTGGGTGAGTTGGGTTTAGGTACAGCAGGACGAAAGGAGGAGCTTAGGAGTAGACTCATGGATCACTTTGGCCTTAATGCAGGGGATTCCGACTCGGAGTACGGTGATGTTGGATCACAACAGGGCGCTGCTGTGTCTATTGGTAGAAGTGTATTTACACTACGCGATATAGAGGATTCACTTTCGACATTTTGTGGTACAGATAGTTTGGACGTTGATAGCTGGGTCTGTGATTTTGAGAGCAACGCGGAGGCAGTTGGGTGGTCTGAACTGCAAAAATTTATATATGCCAAACAGTTATTGAAGGGTGCTGCTCGCATGTTCATTCGTAGTGAAAGTGGCATTAAGAGCTGGAGCTCTTTAAAAAAATCGCTGACAGAGGAGTTTTGTACCAAATTACCTGCCTGGGAAGTGCATAAAATGTTGAAGAATCGTAGAAAGAAGAGCAACGAGACATATAGGGAATATCTTTACACTCTTATGGAAATCGGAAAACCTATACGGTTGGATGAGGAGAGTTTAATTCAATATTTTGTGGACGGTATTCCTGATTCCAAATTTGGCAAGAGCATTTTATATCAGGCTAAGGACATTCATGATTTAAAGGATAAATTAAAAACGTACGAAAAGATTCGAGGATCAGCTCCCCAAGCATCAACCTCAAGAGCACCTTCAGAACCGACAAAGGAGGAGAAAACAAAGGATGATTCAAGAATGAAACGAAAATGCTACAAATGCGGTAAGGAAAATCATCTAGCAAAGGACTGTAAGTCGACGAACATTAAGTGTTTCAAGTGTGGAAAAGAGGGACATAAATCATTTGAGTGCAAGGATCGGAAAAGTTCAAATGTGAAAAGCGAAGGAGAGAATTCGTGCATGGTCGGCAATTTTTGTGATGAGATTGTGGACATTGGTAATAGATCGTTAGCACATCGTAACTTTAAGGATATCGAGATTAATGGAGTTAAATTTTCTGCAATAATTGATTCTGGCAGTGACATTTCTATAGTGAGACTTGACATTTTTAAGAGTTTGGGAGATGTTAATTTTGTTGAAGATAAGCATAGCTTTATTACGGCAGGTGAATACAGATTAGTTTGCATCGGGTATTTCAAAAGGACAGTCAACATAGATGGCATTAATTTTGATTTAAAGTTTTTCGTGGCAAATAATTTCGTTTATCCGGCAGCAATCGGTAACGATATTCTACAGCATGCGAACATAATAATGACTTCTGTTGGTGCAAGATTCGTAAAGAGCAAGAAACAAGAAGAACAATTGGAGGAGTTCGAAAAGTTTTGTTCTATTGTTATAATTGACGAGGACGATAACATGTTGGATTTGCCTTACTTGGAGAATGAAAGAAAACAGGAGATTCGAACTTTAATAGTTAATTACACACCAGATCGACAGGTACCATCCCCCATTGAGATGAAAATTATTCTGTCAGATGACTTGCCAATATTTCAGAGACCCCGCCGATTATCATTTGGAGATCAACACATCGTAGAGAAGCAGGTAAAAGAGTGGCTGAGAGATGGTATTGTACAGCCGAGTACCTCGGAGTACGCATCGCCGGTTGTATTGGTAGGCAAGAAGGACGGCAGCAAGAGATTGTGCTGCGATTATCGCAAACTGAATGAGAAGATAATGAGGGATAATTTTCCTATGGTTTTAATAGATGATGTTTTACACAAATTGCAGTCTGCCAGGATTTTTACGACTCTAGACTTAAGAAATGGTTTTTTTCATGTTCCTGTGGAAGAAAATTCGAGAAAGTACACCTCTTTTGTTACGCATAATGGTCAGTACGAGTTCTTATACGTGCCATTTGGAATTTCAAATTCACCAGCGGTGTTTTCAAGATTTATTTTCTCGGTTTATAGGGAACTGATTCAGGACGGCACTATTGTCATATATATTGACGATATTATAATCCCATCACAAAACGAGGAGGAAGGTGTCACAAAACTTAAGAAGGTGTTATGCGTCGCTAAACAACATGGACTTCAAATTAAGTGGGAGAAGTGTCAATTTTTGAAGAAAAGGGTGAATTTCCTTGGGTATATAGTAGAAAATTCCACAATTAAACCATCGTCGGAAAAAACGGCTGCAGTCGCAAATTTTCCAACTCCAAAGGATAAAAAATCGCTTCAACGATTTTTGGGACTTACATCGTATTTTAGACGATTCGTTTCTAATTATGCTACAATAGCGAGACCATTAACTGATTTGTTGAGAAATGATGCTTGTTTTAAAATGGAAGATATCCAAATGATTGCCTTTAATCAACTAAAGAATATTTTAATGAACGCGCCAGTATTAAATCTTTTCAATCCTAGAGCTATAACTGAGGTACATACGGATGCGAGTATGTATGGTTACGGAGGTGTATTGCTTCAGAAAGATACGGAGGATCAACAACTACACCCAATTGAATATATGAGTCGTAAAACAACGGATGCTCAACGCAAATATCATTCGTATGAACTTGAAGTTCTTGCAATCATTGAGGCTTTAAGGAAATGGAGGGTTTACTTAATAGATAACCGAATTACAATAGTTACAGATTGCAACGCCTTCGCTATGACGATTAAAAAGAAAGACGTACCTTTAAGGGTCTCTAGGTGGGCAATGTTTCTTCAGGAGTTTGATTTTAAGATAGAGCATAGGTCTGGAACGAAAATGCGCCACGTTGATGCGTTAAGCAGAGTTTCATGCCTTTTAGTGGACGATTCTGTTAAATACCGGTTAAGGGAAGCACAATTGAAGGATGAATGGGCAAAGGCCATTAGAAAGGTCTTAGAAAAGGATTCCTATGAGGATTTTTATCTGAAATATGATATACTTTACAAAGACCCGAACCGAGAATTATTAGTAATTCCAGCAAGTATGGAAGAGGAGTTAATACAGATTGCACATCGCGAGGGACATTTTGGAAGTAAAAAAACACGAGATTTGGTGGAAAGGGAGTTTTATATTCCTGGAATCATAGGGAAAGTCGAAAAGGTGGTCCGAAGCTGTATGCAATGTTTAGTTAATGAGGCGAAAACTGGGAAGAGTGAAGGTCTACTGAATCCTATCGACAAATCGGATAAACCATTAAGGACGTATCACATTAATCATGTTGGGCCTATGGATCAAACTCCTAAACGGTATAATCATATACTGGTCATTGTGGACGCATTTTCTAAGTTTGTGTGGCTATACCCTACGAGAAGCACTGGTACTGAGGAAGTACTTAATAAATTGAAGCAGCAATCAGCAATTTTCGGAAACCCAGAGAGGTTTATTACAGATAGAGGAACCGCTTTTACGTCCAATGCGTTTGAAGAATATTGTAGAGAGCAGAACGTACAGCATCTTCTAATTGCTACAGGTGTCCCGAGAGGTAACGGTCAAGTTGAGCGCATTAATAAAATAGTGGTTGCATTGCTGTCCAAATTGTGTGTGGAAAATCCTAACCAGTGGTACCGATATGTGGACAGAGTTCAACAATGTATAAATAATACACCACCCCGAAGTACAAGGGTTTCACCATTTAGAATTCTCACAGGAATAGAAATGCGGTCAGAAGATCATGGCGATATTCGCAGATTCATTGAGGAGTTCGCTATAAAGGAGCTAGATGAAGAAAGAAATGAAATTCGGGATAAAGCCAAGGAGAACATAGCAAAAATCCAGCAGGAGAACATGAAGTCATTTAACAGAAATAGAGTAAAAGCAACCGTATATAGCGAGAATGACCTGGTGGCGATAAAACGTACCCAATTCGGAGCGGGCCTCAAATTAAGACCCAAATATTTTGGTCCGTATAAGGTAGTTAAACGTTTGAACCACGATCGATATGAAGTCGAGAAGATTGGCGAAAGTGAAGGCCCAGGAAAGACCAATACAGTAGCAGAAAATATGAAGAAATGGAACGAACGATTACAAAATTTAAACCAAACACTAAAATTTATTTGACATCGCTAAATCGGAAAATTACATAAAAAGTATGAAAAAATTAGCTATAATGATAAAGAATAAACTTTTTGTCAGGTGTTTAAAACAGGACAGAGCATTCCATAAAAAAATTAGGTTTTTGAGCTCTTCCTACCTGAAATATTATTTTTTTGTTTTCTTATAAAAAAACTTGGTCTTATTATATTCATCCCCTTTTTGTGACCCTTTTCGAAAATTTCCAACGGTAACCCTGCCAGCAACAAAGTGTTCAAAGAGAATTGTAGCAACAACATAGCGAATTTACTTGGAAAAAAGGGTTGAAGTTGCGCAGTACCAAAAGAAGTTGCCAAGAGAAATTCTAAAGGCGGAGCTTAAGCAGTAGATCACTTAACGATAAGTTGTATTTTTATTTGTATTTGAATTTCGTTTTGTATTTTTTTTTTTGAGAGTGTGAGAGTTGGTTTCAATTTGATTTTGTAAAGTACTTAACGTCAGAGAGAATCTAATTGGATTCAAGTAATTTTTGCTTGTGTTTTTTTTAAATCAAATTGGAATTCATAATTCTCTCATTTTTCATGAAATTTAAATTTATTGGATTTTGAATTGGAAATTTTAACGTAAATTTTAAATTGGTTTGCAATAATTTGAATTGGATTTTGAGTTTGTGACGTATCTCTTTTTTTTTTGTATCGGATTACTATTAATTTTATTTTGTAACGTAATTTTTTTTTTCTTAAAATTGAGTTAATTAAAACTTTGATAATTGCTTTTGTGAATCTTGAAATATTTAGCGTAAATTTTAATTTTTTTTTTGTGTTTACATATATATATTATATTTTTTACTTTTATTTTATAACTTTATTTTGTGACTTACACCTGACAATGGACAGACAGGAGGTTTTGGGGTTGAATGTTGAGGGCCTACGGACGAAGTTGGGTGAGTTGGGTTTAGGTACAGCAGGACGAAAGGAGGAGCTTAGGAGTAGACTCATGGATCACTTTGGCCTTAATGCAGGGGATTCCGACTCGGAGTACGGTGATGTTGGATCACAACAGGGCGCTGCTGTGTCTATTGGTAGAAGTGTATTTACACTACGCGATATAGAGGATTCACTTTCGACATTTTGTGGTACAGATAGTTTGGACGTTGATAGCTGGGTCTGTGATTTTGAGAGCAACGCGGAGGCAGTTGGGTGGTCTGAACTGCAAAAATTTATATATGCCAAACAGTTATTGAAGGGTGCTGCTCGCATGTTCATTCGTAGTGAAAGTGGCATTAAGAGCTGGAGCTCTTTAAAAAAATCGCTGACAGAGGAGTTTTGTACCAAATTACCTGCCTGGGAAGTGCATAAAATGTTGAAGAATCGTAGAAAGAAGAGCAACGAGACATATAGGGAATATCTTTACACTCTTATGGAAATCGGAAAACCTATACGGTTGGATGAGGAGAGTTTAATTCAATATTTTGTGGACGGTATTCCTGATTCCAAATTTGGCAAGAGCATTTTATATCAGGCTAAGGACATTCATGATTTAAAGGATAAATTAAAAACGTACGAAAAGATTCGAGGATCAGCTCCCCAAGCATCAACCTCAAGAGCACCTTCAGAACCGACAAAGGAGGAGAAAACAAAGGATGATTCAAGAATGAAACGAAAATGCTACAAATGCGGTAAGGAAAATCATCTAGCAAAGGACTGTAAGTCGACGAACATTAAGTGTTTCAAGTGTGGAAAAGAGGGACATAAATCATTTGAGTGCAAGGATCGGAAAAGTTCAAATGTGAAAAGCGAAGGAGAGAATTCGTGCATGGTCGGCAATTTTTGTGATGAGATTGTGGACATTGGTAATAGATCGTTAGCACATCGTAACTTTAAGGATATCGAGATTAATGGAGTTAAATTTTCTGCAATAATTGATTCTGGCAGTGACATTTCTATAGTGAGACTTGACATTTTTAAGAGTTTGGGAGATGTTAATTTTGTTGAAGATAAGCATAGCTTTATTACGGCAGGTGAATACAGATTAGTTTGCATCGGGTATTTCAAAAGGACAGTCAACATAGATGGCATTAATTTTGATTTAAAGTTTTTCGTGGCAAATAATTTCGTTTATCCGGCAGCAATCGGTAACGATATTCTACAGCATGCGAACATAATAATGACTTCTGTTGGTGCAAGATTCGTAAAGAGCAAGAAACAAGAAGAACAATTGGAGGAGTTCGAAAAGTTTTGTTCTATTGTTATAATTGACGAGGACGATAACATGTTGGATTTGCCTTACTTGGAGAATGAAAGAAAACAGGAGATTCGAACTTTAATAGTTAATTACACACCAGATCGACAGGTACCATCCCCCATTGAGATGAAAATTATTCTGTCAGATGACTTGCCAATATTTCAGAGACCCCGCCGATTATCATTTGGAGATCAACACATCGTAGAGAAGCAGGTAAAAGAGTGGCTGAGAGATGGTATTGTACAGCCGAGTACCTCGGAGTACGCATCGCCGGTTGTATTGGTAGGCAAGAAGGACGGCAGCAAGAGATTGTGCTGCGATTATCGCAAACTGAATGAGAAGATAATGAGGGATAATTTTCCTATGGTTTTAATAGATGATGTTTTACACAAATTGCAGTCTGCCAGGATTTTTACGACTCTAGACTTAAGAAATGGTTTTTTTCATGTTCCTGTGGAAGAAAATTAGAGAAAGTACACCTCTTTTGTTACGCATAATGGTCAGTACGAGTTCTTATACGTGCCATTTGGAATTTCAAATTCACCAGCGGTGTTTTCAAGATTTATTTTCTCGGTTTATAGGGAACTGATTCAGGACGGCACTATTGTCATATATATTGACGATATTATAATCCCATCACAAAACGAGGAGGAAGGTGTCACAAAACTTAAGAAGGTGTTATGCGTCGCTAAACAACATGGACTTCAAATTAAGTGGGAGAAGTGTCAATTTTTGAAGAAAAGGGTGAATTTCCTTGGGTATATAGTAGAAAATTCCACAATTAAACCATCGTCGGAAAAAACGGCCGCAGTCGCAAATTTTCCAACTCCAAAGGATAAAAAATCGCTTCAACGATTTTTGGGACTTACATCGTATTTTAGACGATTCGTTTCTAATTATGCTACAATAGCGAGACCATTAACTGATTTGTTGAGAAATGATGCTTGTTTTAAAATGGAAGATATCCAAATGATTGCCTTTAATCAACTAAAGAATATTTTAATGAACGCGCCAGTATTAAATCTTTTCAATCCTAGAGCTATAACTGAGGTACATACGGATGCGAGTATGTATGGTTACGGAGGTGTATTGCTTCAGAAAGATACGGAGGATCAACAACTACACCCAATTGAATATATGAGTCGTAAAACAACGGATGCTCAACGCAAATATCATTCGTATGAACTTGAAGTTCTTGCAATCATTGAGGCTTTAAGGAAATGGAGGGTTTACTTAATAGATAACCGAATTACAATAGTTACAGATTGCAACGCCTTCGCTATGACGATTAAAAAGAAAGACGTACCTTTAAGGGTCTCTAGGTGGGCAATGTTTCTTCAGGAGTTTGATTTTAAGATAGAGCATAGGTCTGGAACGAAAATGCGCCACGTTGATGCGTTAAGCAGAGTTTCATGCCTTTTAGTGGACGATTCTGTTAAATACCGGTTAAGGGAAGCACAATTGAAGGATGAATGGGCAAAGGCCATTAGAAAGGTCTTAGAAAAGGATTCCTATGAGGATTTTTATCTGAAATATGATATACTTTACAAAGACCCGAACCGAGAATTATTAGTAATTCCAGCAAGTATGGAAGAGGAGTTAATACAGATTGCACATCGCGAGGGACATTTTGGAAGTAAAAAAACACGAGATTTGGTGGAAAGGGAGTTTTATATTCCTGGAATCATAGGGAAAGTCGAAAAGGTGGTCCGAAGCTGTATGCAATGTTTAGTTAATGAGGCGAAAACTGGGAAGAGTGAAGGTCTACTGAATCCTATCGACAAATCGGATAAACCATTAAGGACGTATCACATTAATCATGTTGGGCCTATGGATCAAACTCCTAAACGGTATAATCATATACTGGTCATTGTGGACGCATTTTCTAAGTTTGTGTGGCTATACCCTACGAGAAGCACTGGTACTGAGGAAGTACTTAATAAATTGAAGCAGCAATCAGCAATTTTCGGAAACCCAGAGAGGTTTATTACAGATAGAGGAACCGCTTTTACGTCCAATGCGTTTGAAGAATATTGTAGAGAGCAGAACGTACAGCATCTTCTAATTGCTACAGGTGTCCCGAGAGGTAACGGTCAAGTTGAGCGCATTAATAAAATAGTGGTTGCATTGCTGTCCAAATTGTGTGTGGAAAATCCTAACCAGTGGTACCGATATGTGGACAGAGTTCAACAATGTATAAATAATACACCACCCCGAAGTACAAGGGTTTCACCATTTAGAATTCTCACAGGAATAGAAATGCGGTCAGAAGATCATGGCGATATTCGCAGATTCATTGAGGAGTTCGCTATAAAGGAGCTAGATGAAGAAAGAAATGAAATTCGGGATAAAGCCAAGGAGAACATAGCAAAAATCCAGCAGGAGAACATGAAGTCATTTAACAGAAATAGAGTAAAAGCAACCGTATATAGCGAGAATGACCTGGTGGCGATAAAACGTACCCAATTCGGAGCGGGCCTCAAATTAAGACCCAAATATTTTGGTCCGTATAAGGTAGTTAAACGTTTGAACCACGATCGATATGAAGTCGAGAAGATTGGCGAAAGTGAAGGCCCAGGAAAGACCAATACAGTAGCAGAAAATATGAAGAAATGGACACCGTCATTCGGGTCGAAAGACCATGCAGGAGGGCCGAATGTGGGAACTGGTGGCAACGCCCGGATAACCCGGAGTGGCCACACTTTTTAGGAATGCGACACTGCATTTTTAGAACTGACGATTGTAAACTGACGAGAACTAGGGTGTGGCTTTAACGAGCAACAGGTTAGTGTCGACGTGAATTGAAGGACAGGTTTTTAGAGTACTTTGGACTATCGAACAGTGAACATTTAAATTAAATCTTAAGCACATTACAATAAACATTTTATTTGAATAAATATTTTTAATTTAACAATTCATAAAAACAACAGTGTTTTCATTAAAAAACCTACATATATACGGCGTAACCATAGGCCATATGACAGTCCAAAGATTCAGGTTTTTATACAATTTTTGATATTTCTTGTACGGGAGGTACCACGCTCACTTCTCCAATCCCGACCACATTTTGTGGGATGGTGTATATTGATAACTAACATTTGTGTACTAAATTTGGAAACTTTGGCTCTTGCCGTTCTCCAGATATACTGAAAAAAAATAATTAAAATACAACAACAACAAGGCATTGTTGAACACAAAACATACTTAGAATCACGTTCTGGTATATAACTCTGACACCAATCGAGTCTCCACCTTTAAATTTTCTGCAAATGTTGAAGAGGGTATAATACTTAACATATATTTTTTTAAGAATTTAAAAAAATATACTTTTCTAGATATGGACCTTTGAACTCAAGACGCCAAAAATTTACCTTTGACCTTTTCTTAGAAAAACACAATATGCATATCATTTTAAAGGGTGCACTTTCACCTTTAAAACGATACCAAAAAAACTAAATTATCTTGCGTAGTTCAACAGTTCTATCCCCTTTTGTAAGGAGACTTTTGTGTTTTTTTAAACATTTTTCACATCTTTTATGACGTCATATTTCGGAAGCCGAAAGAATCTGGGGTCTAAAAATTAATGTTTTGTTAAAGTCCAATAACAGTCCACATTTGTGTTGAATTTCATTCAAATCGGCGGTGATGATGCCGAACGACTTAATGGTTTGATATGGATTCACTCACTAAAGATATTAAACCAAATAAAACTGTTAAACGTATAAGACATATAGCAACAGTTCTACTTGTAATAATATCAAAGTTTAAACAAAACACATCAACAATAAACAACAGTGGGTTTATCTCATCTTACATTCCCCACTACAATTCCATCCATATTTTTAAACGTGTTAAAATGCAAACCCTTAAATATCTCGACTTAAAAACAAAATGACTTACGCCACTTTCAAAATAAACGGCTCATACTTCAAATTTACAATTTGGTTTCAAAAAAGGGCATTCTAATTTATCTAAATTTCAGAATGATGTTATTTGTAATTCGAGACAGCGCTGCTTTCTTTACAGTTGCAGTTTCGCTTGACGTAGAAAAGGGTTTTGATAGAGCATTTCATAATGCAATTCTTTTCAAAATGCACACTATTGGATTTGATCACGTAATTAAACTCTTTAAAAGTTTTTTCGATAATAGGTGTTTTTGTTTACAATTAAATAATTCCTTATCTGAGATTGGTTCAGTTTCTTGTGATGTTCCTCAAGGCTCTATTTTTTCACCTCATTTATACAATATTCTAATGTATAATTTCCCACACAATTTTTTAAACTCAACTGGTATACTTTATGCCGATGACTCATTACTTTATGCTCACCATGAATTACCTTTTATTGCACTTCAAATCGTGTCTGCTCATTTAAATGAAGTTTACTATTTTTAAAATTTCTTGGGAATAAAAATAAACGCCTCAAAAAGTGAAGCTATTTGTTTGAGAAATGCATCTGGAAAATGTCCATATTTTGTTGTCCCTCAAAGTAACTGCCTGTTTAACGATTTCGAACGTCATCGTTCGCATAGAAAATTACATTTAAAACAAAAACAAAAATCGAACATTGTTGACAAGAATCATTTAAAATTTAAATACCCTGTAGTAAATAAAATAGTCAGTTGCAAAGAACGCTAACTATAAATTAACTTTTTTTAAATGACTACAAATTGGTTTAAATCTCATGCAGATATCAACCAAAAAGGCACACGTAAAACCAAAATAAAAGCAAAATAAGTTAAACAAGCATGCCATGAAGTCAAATGAAAAATGTATACAAACATTTTATAATAATTAAAAATTAAATCAATACAAATCTGTTTATGTATGTACATATGTACTAGCAATTATGTGGCGTATTTATTTCAGGACTATTATACATTATCATTTAGGGCAGTTTAATGCAAAATTTTCATAAATAATTATTTCTATATCAAAATATATAAAGATAATAAGTATGCATGTTCATATGTACATACATATGTATATTTTTTTGACAAAAATTATTTAAAATTTAAATAATTTATTATTGACTGACAATACTTTTAATTAATTACAAATAGGTTGAAAAATAAGTAGTTAGTAGTCAGTTAAAAACTCATGCAAAGATGGCCAATTGACTACTGCCTATGACATGCCTATGTTAAAATAATGAGTCGTCGACAAGGAAAAAAGTCACTTAATCAACTAGTTGTGGTTATAAAAAAACCAATTTGAAGTTAGTTATAAATGTGTTTGACTTCCTACAGGGTAATTTACTCAAAACTGATAATACTTTTAATTAATTACAAATAGGTTGAAAAATAAGTAGTTAGTAGTCAGTTAAAAAGTCATGCAAAGATGGCCAATTTACTATTGCCTATGACATGCCTATGTTAAAATAATGAGTCGTCGACAAGGAAAAAAGTCACTTAATCAACTAGATGTGGTTATAAAAAAACCAGTTTGAAGTTAGTTATAAATGTGTTTGACTTCCTACAGGGCTATTACTATACGTACATACATACATTTGTCACTTGCATAAATTTTCGTTTCGAAAATTATTATAACTTAATTTTCAATATTGGTAAAACACGTGAATGTAGGTTTTTAATACCTCATTTTGACTTATGTATATCACACAAACTAAAAAATATATCGCAAAAAGTGGCGTATACGACAAAATTGAAATTTTTTTTCGGACGTGACAATGGCTATAATTTAAAAAATTTTTTTCCATGACTTTGGATATTTTTACACATAGCTTGGGAATTTCGATTAGAATTAGAAATCATTACGATTAGAGTTATAAAATAATCTAATCATTAGAATTGAATTTTGAAAACAATTTCATATAACTAATTGATTAGATTAGAAATAATCAAAAATCTAATCGCAATTAGTGACGATTAGCATTTCTAATCAAAACTAATTAAAAAGTAATTGATTAGATTTCTTTATTATTTTCGATTAGATTTGATTAGATCAACTAATTTTAACTATTTTTGTTGCTTTATTTACATAATGTAACAGTTTTTGATACTTTTAATGTTAAGTAAACAAAAAAGTTATACTTGTACTTCCACAAAACACGTTGAAAATAATCATTAATAATAACTGTTATTATTACACAACGCAACAAAAAAAAAATTTTGCGAATGGTTTTAAAATCACTATACAATTTTGATGTATCATGACTACCTTTGTACAAAAATGGTTAAATTTTCAAGTTCTATGGAAAGATTTTTTTTTACATTTTTTTGTAAAATTGCATTTTTTTAAGAAGTCTTTTCACAAAAGTAGTGATAACTCATAAACGGATAGTCAAATATTATTCAAATAAAGTCAGAAAAATTAGAATTTATATAGTCTTTCATCCGTTTATATATTTACCATTTTTGTACTTAGGTAGCCATGATACGTCAAATCTATATAGTGGTTCTTCGACAATATTTTTGCTGTTGGCCTGTGTTATTATGAAATAACACAACAACAAAGTGTACCAGCTGTGTCAATTGTTTAGTTTAAGAACAGGGTACACCATATGCAATTTTATGCAATATTCAAAAACGATTACATTATTTAAATATATGTAGCAACAAATGTGATAAATAAATGTTTGATTTTTTGGGATTATATATGTTTGTATGTTGCAATATATAATGCAATTTTATACAGTACTAGCTTAACCCGGTGCGCTTCGCTACACTGCTTTAACCACTTCTTCAGTTGAGAGATATTTAATATATGCGTCCTATGGAATGTTTTTTCCCCTGCGCATTCCCGCTTTATTTTTATTTTCAAAAGTGTAGTATACCATAGGAGTGACTTCTACAAAGTTTGAACATTCTCACTATAACAGTTCTTAAGATATGCGATATTAAACATTGGCGTCCTATGGGGAAAACCACTTCCCCCGCTGCTATTTTATTTTAATTTTGGGGCTCAGAAGATCTTACTACCAAAAGTTCTGCATAATGCGTGCAGCGGAGCTTAATATATACGATAATTAATATTGGCATCCTATGGGGGATACCAATTCCCCTGCCCCTATCGAAAAAATAAGTAGCCTATTTTATTTTTAGGGCTCACGTGATGTTACTGTAAAAATTTCAGGAAAATCGGTTCAGTAGTTTCGGAGTCTATAAGCCAACAAACAAACAAACAAACAAACACACAAACACACAAACATACAAACATTTTTCATTTTTATATATATAGATTCAAAAACTGTTACATTATGTAAATATAGCAACAAATGTGATAAATAAATGTTTTCTTTTCACAAAAATAGTTAAAATTAGTTGATCTAATCAAATCTAATCGAAAATAATCAAGAAATCTAATCAATTACTTTTTTAATTATTTTTGATTAGATTTGATTAGAAATGCTAATCGTCACTAATTGCGATTAGATTTTTGATTATTTCTAATCTAATCAATTAGTAATCGTCTAAAATGGCTAACTAATCATAATTAATCAATTTTTTAGCACAATAAAAATTTCTAATCCAATTGTTAATCATTAGGATTACTAATCATTATTCCCAAGCTATGTTTTTACATAAATCGATAAAGAACTGCAAACACAATATCTGACAAAAATATTGGACGACTTTTTTCACGTACATTTTTGTGTATAAAAATTTGAACCTTAAGATTCGATTTCCCAAAAAAAAATGTTTGTGATATACGGCAAGATAACTTCGGCACGACGATATATTAATTTCACTTTTGTTGTACTCAGCCCTTTGTTTACAGAAGAAGTCCCAATTTTAAGACGCCAGCACCATTTCCGCGATGGTTTTCATAATCATTCTACATACTTTGAAAATTGGTTGTATTTAACTAAATAATTTCAACAAATACATAGAACATGGGAAATATTGCTTCTTATTTACTTTTTAAACATGAAACTTATATTTTTCTTCTTGTAGTGTTGTTGTTGTTCCTATACAGAACAAGCAAATCGTTTGTACATTCTTTTGTAGTGTTGCTGTTGTTTCTACAACAAACTTTTACAAGCACACGATTCTGCACGCATATAGGTTTTCGCAAGTTGTCCCTTTTTTGGATTGTTTTAAGTACTTTTTAGTTTTATTTTTACTTAAATTTTTAAGTACGACTCGTACTAAAAGTAAGTAGAAAAAACGTATATTTAGTACGAGTTTTTTCTTTTCAAAAGATCATTCAAATGGTGGTTGAGGACGAAGACATGTTAAACCGTTATTTAAAAAACTTTTGTAAAATTTTTTTTTTTTCAATAGAAATACGCAGAAAGATAAATATTTTTAACACTGTGGGGCTTAATAAAGCGTCATTCATGACTTGGATGGATTGTCGCAAATGCAATACTGAGCATTCATCAGTCATCATAATACAATTTCACACACATCTTACTATATTTCTTACTTAATTTTTAATCAAACCTAATTTCAATTAAAAATGCCAATATTCGTTTGTTATTCTTCGGTTTGCAACGATCTCAGGCGTTTTTTCGCAAATACTAAATACTGATTAAGCTTAATTCAATTAAGCAATTCACAAAGTGTTCTTTTATGTCGTATTGGTTGTATTTGCTAAAATTTTATGACTGGTTTAATAACTTTGTAATATTTTTGATATTAAAATATTATATGACAACATAATTTTGTTTCCTACATATGTGCCGGTTCACACATTTCTTTTCCCCTCTCTCCGGAAAGCTCAAGACTTGACGAGTCAAACTTGACGTGTGTGAACTGGCACTATGTATTTGCAGTTTGCTATTTTTTCAGCGGTCTTTTGTTCTTTAACTATTTATTTATTCACGTAATAAAATAAATTAAATTTTATATATTTTTTCATTTAACTTTGTCGTTTAAACTAATAAATCATATTATAATAAAACTGGCTGTTCGCAATAGTGCTATTAGCCCAAAATAGTACTTTAGTACGCAGCACTTTAGAACACTTTGTTAATTGGCTAAATATTTTTGATGTTGTTACGTAAAAAGTAATTTCAAAACTTCTTTTTTTAATTTCAAATCTTCTTTATTTTTCTTTATAAGCATGATCGTTTAAAACAATATTTACTTAATTTCGTCTAGCTGCGCAATTTGTTACTATCAGCGTGGGGGACAAGTGAGAGTATCTTTATCGATACATTTTCTGCGACGACATCTCAAAGGTTTGGGGCGTTGATTAGTGCAGATAAAGAAACGGCTACAGTTACTGTAATCTAATAGAATTGTGCCATCCGGTAATGACTGACAGTCTTTGAAAGTTGCAAAATATCGGATTTTGACGTTTTTGTCGGAAGAAGCATTAGTTGCAGCAGTTGAACAGGAAGAAGTTGCGGTAGAACATTTCGGTGTTGTTGTACATTTGGTAGTTGTACAAGTTGATTTTGTTGCAGTGCATGGTGCTTGAGTTTTGGTCCTTGTAGTTGAACAGGTTGTTGTGGTACATTTGGTTGTTGTACAACTTGTTCTGGTACATTTGGTAGTTGTACAAGTTGTTGGAGTTGATTTAGTAGCTGTGCATGCTGGTGTGTTGCTAGAACAAGTTGTCGTATTAGAAGCTGTTTTAGTCGTAGTACAAGTTGTAGTCGTAGTACAAGTTGTAGTCGTAGTACAAGTTGTAGTCGTAGTACAAGTTGTAGTCGTAGTACAAGTTGTAGTCGTAGTACAAGTTGTAGTCGTAGTACTAGTTGTTGTCGTAGTACAAGTTGTAGTTGTACTGCAAGTAGTTGTTGCCGTTGTTCTTGTAGCTGAATCCTCATCACAAGGTGGAGCGCTTGTTGCAGCATTTAGCATTGGTCTCTCTTCATTATAACCATGCATATACAATTCATAATTTGGTTTAATATTTTCAATCTCATTAAGTTTAGAGCCTAAACGATTTAAAGAACAATCAACCAAGAAGGCTCTATTACAATTACCCGCCATTGCATCAAAGTACAGACCACGTGCGCAACGTTGTCGTATAGCTTTGCCAGCTACACACAAATAATATTGAGAACAGCTTTCGGTATTCGGTAATGTTTCGCCATCCTCATATCGACTGCAATCGGGTTCAGTTTCGCCATGTTGGAGAAAAGCATCGATTGCATGTGTGCCCAGCAAGGCCACAAATAAAATTAACAAGTCTTGAAAAAATAATTTTTGAAATTATCCTTTTATACATATGAATGTATAAATTTAGAAATCTTTACTTACAAATTTTCATTTTCCTGAACTATACTTGACACTAGTGATCGTATTCAATTAAGAGATCTAACTATAATTTTTCGTTTCGATACCATCGTATTTATATGCTTGCGATTTTCCAAATAATTATCAATTAATTGAACACTTGAAATTTTCTTGTAACAACTTATACGAAACATGTAAAATTGTCATGAATTAAAATCATATGAAAAATGTTTTTTATTTTACATCAGATTTTTTATTATTTCCGGAGTATGAATATTTTTTATCAGTATCAAATTATAAATGTTATCTTCTGCATAAAGATGATTTGATGCAACTGGTGTCTTCATGTAAAATAGTTGCTAATGAATTACATAATCAAATTACAATGAACTTAGTTCGTAAAACGTCAGAATTCAAGTAAATTTTTCAAAAAACTTAAAACTTTATTCAATAATATAAAATAACAATCAAAATATCAACATAAAGTTGTTAAATATTCGCCAATAAGACCTTAATTTTTAAAGATACCTTTCTATGCTTTTTTATATTGGGCAAATACGAAAGCAAATAATAAAATTCAATTTTGCGAATGCGAAGTATTCGGCATGTCACACAAAATTACATTTCGAAAAGCGGCTAAAAATGGGAATTTCGGCTACATTTTGATCAACTTCATTCTTTTGGTACTTTTTATAAACACGTTTTTTTCAAACATCGTTGCGATCATAAATTAAAAATTTTTGCTCGTAAGAATTTCTATAACTTCTGTTTCATGTCTTAACAAAAGAACATTTTGAATGTTGGTAAACACGCTATTACATTTAAGATATCTGTATATCTGAATAATGTAAGTTTCCAGATTAGATACAAACATTTTGGTTATCAATAGTTTCAAACGTTTTAAGTTACAAAATAATTAATTTAACATTATTTTTTTTTAATTTTTGTTTTTCAGATTATTAAAAATAATGATAATAAAAACTTTTATGCAAAAGGCTTTTAAAACTTTATTCCATTTTGCAAAACCATTTTGATTGTATCATTTCGTAAGTAACTTACAACGTTCATCCACTGGCTGACTCTTTGTTTCCCATTTTGTAGTGGTTTGAAAATCGGTTGAGTGGTTCTTTAGTTATAAAATCAGGAACATACAACAACTTACTTTTATATACATATATGTATATAAATTTCTTTATTTAAGAAAATTTCACTTAATACGAACAAAATAATTTAAAATCAAGAAATTATTTTGGATTTTTTTGTTTTAAGAAACAAAATTGATTTCTTTATAAAATAAACTTCATCCGACATAATGTTGGCGCGATTGGAGAAGTGGGAGTGCCACCTCCGATACAAAGACAATATGGTGGAATAGTAGCAGTCAAAGTTTCGAAATTTGGTACAAATAGCTTTGATGTCAATGCATGACATCTTTCAAAAAATGGGCGGGACACAAAACAGGTACATATCTTTATTTCTAAAGAGCGTGGGAAAAAGTCCAAATTTAGTCCACATTGCAGGTTTGCCAATACACAAAATCCGTCAAACATTTGGCGTCGGTGGGAAAGTGGGCGTGGCAACTCCCGTACAATGACAATATAGGTATCCGTATATTTGGAGAACAATTTCCAAATTTTTCCAAATTGTTAGTTATTAATGCACAACATCTTTCAAAATGTGAGCGGCACAAAATACAATGGGCTGGAGCATGGCAATAGGTAAAGTTAACAAATTTTGTTAAAAAAGCTTGGTTATCAATGCACAATAAATATCAATAAGTGGGCGAGATTGGAGAAGAAAGCGTGGTACAAAACTCATTTCTTTACATCTGGAAAATGACAATAGCCTACTAAAGTTTCTAAACTTGGAACAAATGGCCGGGTTATCAATACACAACATCTGTCAAAAAGTGAATAGGAGTGAATAAGTGGCCGTGGTACCTTTCATACAACGACATTTTAGTACATCGGGAGAACGGTAGCAGCTTAAGTTTCAAAATCTTGTACAAGTAACTTGGTAATCAATACGCAACATCAGTCAAAAAGTAGGCGAAACAGAATGATTAACATCTATTCGTATGGGAGGTTTTACTATATAGCTTTTTATATACTCACTTTTTGCCACGCCTCCAAATAAAGCCCCTTTTTTCTTTTTCGCATACATATTACATTAAACCAGGTAAAACCCAATACGAGAAAAAATTTACATCAGTCACGCCCTAGAAAAGTATATTTATTAAGTTTGAAAAACTTTAAAATTTTTTTTTGCCACGTTTTTTTTAACAATAGCATCGCCATTTTAAGTCCAATTTCATCGTATCGAATATCATTGTTAATGGCTAGAATATGACTTCATTTTTGTAGTTAATGCTTTTTTAATCTAACTTAAAATTCTAGATGGAGTGCCCCGGTAGGCTAGCTGGTAGTGAGCTAGTCTATCAGCGCCGGGGTTGCGGGCTCGATTTACGCCAGAGACTCTGGTTTCTTTTCTGCAGACAAGCGCATAGGTTCGCACGGCGAGTATATTAATCTTCTATTAATATACTTGCCGCACTTTAATTTGGAATTTCCGTGCCATTACAGTGCAACCCAGCCATCTTGAATCTCTTCAAGATTTACATACACAAACTCAATATATATTTTTTCGCATATGTATATATTTTTAAGTATGTACTAATTTGTATGCATGTATTTAATTAATTTAATTTTGTATTTTTCATTTTTAGAATTCTGCAATTTCTTTGGTTTTTTTAATTCTTGTTTTAACTCTGTACCATGGTTTTATATTTAACATTATGTTTGCTTTTACAAATTTCTTCATTTAGATTTTAAAGTAAATAGAATTACAATAGTTCCTTCCTATTTGTAGTATTGAAAAATAAAAATACCGAAAAACAGTGCCAGAAGAGTTTCAGAGTCCACTTACGTATCGGACAAAACCTAAGCACCCCCCTCAGTACATTTTTTTAAATGATAATTTTTTTAAGAAAACAAAAGTATCAAATTTTTTTTTTTTATTTTTTAAAATCTTTATTGTTGAAAAACACAAACTTAAGGAATTCAGAATTAAATAAAACAAAAGCTAAAATTCAAAAAAATATTTTAAGTCGCAAATATAAGCGGACTAAACTAAAGCACCCCCAATTTAAGGTACAAAAAAAAACTATTGAAATCAATATTTCGCTGCGAATCCTTTATTCTGGATGACACACGCACATCTTTTAGGCATAGAGGATATAAAATTATTAATTATTTCAGGTGATTTGCTTCCCAGGCTATTTTTGCGGCTTCAAATAAATTTTCTTTGGTTTTGCAATTTTCTCGGTTGATTTTTAAGTTAACGATCTCCCACAAGTTCTTGATTGGGTTAAGATAAAGTGAATTTATCAAGACATCAATTGAGTACAAAATTATTTCTAGGCTAATTTTAAAGTTTTTGAAGACTGGTCGCACATCTCCTACTCATTCTGGAGGAAGGCCACGAGAAACTTCGCGACATGAAGACTCCTTAATTAGAAGGACAATCCAAAATGATATTGGTGTAAAAATTCACCAAAGGTAAAATTGAAACCACTGTCAAGCCATGAACAACGATATGCGATATGATGGGATCGGACTTTAAATGGCAGCGCTTTTTATAAAAAACAAAAAGGGCTGTATTTGGGGGCGAGGCAAACAAATTTTCCTGATTTAGAAACTTCATTGGCACATCTTTCATTCTAGGGGATGACGCACTATGCTTCGACCCATAGACAAAAATCAAAAAAATTTTTTTGTCTCAAATTGTTTTTAAATGCAGATTTTTTGAAAGATAATAAGGTATCTCAAATAAATGTTAACAAAAAAAATTTTTCTGATTGCTTTTGCCACCACGAGAGGGCGTTAAAAGCAGATAATTTCTTGCAAAAATTACTTAACAGAAAAATGAGTTTTAGTTGTTTCACAAAAATAATTCTGAAAAATTCATTTTTTTAAAAAGTCGCTCGAAATTTGGTTTTCAACTACTTTGATATATTTGCAGTTAAATTAAAATTTATAATTTAGTATTTATTTACAAAATAACTTTTTTTATTGCTCTGAAAAAACACATTTTTTTTGTTGAAAATCCAAAAATTACTTAAGTTTGGTGGAGTATAAAAAAAATTATATAAAATTAGATATTTTTTTTCTGTTTTTGTAAGTTTATACTCTTAGCTAACAGGGTATTCAAAAATTAGTGCCTATTTTTTTACCACAACTTAAAAAAAAAAATGCGTTTTTTGAAATGCCTAATTTTATGATTTTTACTCAAATATCAGGCTGTTAAGAGTGTTTAATACCATTGCGCAACACGATTTTATATTTTGAATGTTAAAAAATAAAAAAATTAAATTATATCATTATTTAACCAAAACCACTGAAGTATTTTCAAAATTTAGCTCGAGTTCTTTTTTTATGGCCCACTGAAGTTTTTAATTTTTTTTTAAAGGCGTTCTGAGTAAGTAAAAAAAAAATGTAGGAAATCTAGATAATTCTGAGCTAAATAAGGTTAACAGATGATTTTAATAAAATTTGATGACGGTTCTTTTCATAGAACTAATTAACCCTCTATCTGCCATTTTTAGGGGTCATTTCAGCCCCTCCTCATAGAACACCACTAACACGTACGTTTAAAGGGTTGAAATATTCTACAACAATTTTCTGCATCGAATTTCACTAGGGGTTGTAAGTGCGAGTGATATAAGCATAATGCTTAAAACAGTTAAGTTGTAAATCATATATATTATTTCTAAAGCACTTTTTTTTGTCGGTTGCAAATATCTCCCATACCACCGCATCAAATTTAATGAATGATATCTCATTTTAAAGCTTATTTCTAACACTAATGACGAAAAATAATTAGAAATTGAAAAATTAATATTTTCATTGATAAAAATTATATTTTATATAGAACTGCAATAGAACTGCATGATAATACTGTTCAAACGTGGTAACACAGGGTCGCTTAACAGAACTGCATGATAATAATGTTCAAATGTGGTAATACAGGGTCGCTTAATAGTAATGCAGTTCTACATAATATAGTATGTATTAAAATCCATTCTGGCAATACCGCTATTTAATATAATGCCGTTTATTACTAAGTCAGTTTATTCATCATTTTCATTGATAAAAATTATATTTTAAAATGTATTGAAGTTACTAAAATTTCTATTAATTATTTTCATTTAATGTTACAAAAATGACAACTAACGGTGCGAAATATTCGCACGGGTCATCTAGTTATCATATATTATTATCAAATTGTGTTTCAGCAAAGTCGTATGAAATAATTCGAAAAAAATGTAATAAATCTACTTTTGAGCTTAACATATTATCTAACCCTCTATCTCCCATTTTTAGGATTAAATGACTCCTATTTTTAGGAGTCATTTAAGTCTCTTTTTTAAATATTCTTATTGAAAACATTTAAAACGTGTGTTTAAAGGATTACAATGTTCTACAAACATTAAATAGTTTTTTTACACATTCCAAACACCTTTAAAAAAATTAAAAAGTTCAGTGGGCCATACAAAAATAACTCGAGCTAAGTTTTTAAAAACCTTCGGTGTTTTTAATTTAATGACATATTTGTTGTTGTCTTCAGATCCCGTACTATCATCAAAGAGAAACATTAAGATTAAAAATAAAATAATAGATGCTGAAATTGGGAAATACATTCTTGGAGAAAATGTTGAAATCGAAGATGAGATAATAGAAGACGAGATGAGTTCTTCGTTAAGCTAAAATTGGTTTTGGGAAGAATCCAGTAGTGATGATGCTTTGTTATAAGTTTGTCTTTATATGTTTTTTTAACGTTTTTTATTTTAGGAGTGATACAAATAATTATTAAGTTAAGCTATTATTATTTTTAAGAAATGATGAAATCTTGGCGCCCTATGCTCCAGTGGCAGTGGCAGTGTTTCAAAATCCAAAATTTTAATTTGCTTATGGAAATATATCGCACTTAATCAACAGGAGGGTATTAACTCAAAATGTTCAATAGAAGCAAAACAAACAATTTTAAATTTAATATTAAAGGCATATGAAAGAGAATTTTTAAACCAACCATTTCATTACCAAAAAGTAGGCAAAATAGCACGATATTTTTACAGCGGATATGAATACTACGCGTCGATTTTTTGCGAAAAGTGGAAAAATAAAAATTTTGATGGATCAAGTGCGATATGATTTTTTCATAATTTTTTAATGACGTTAACATTGCTAGTTTTCCTCTTTAATTTTTTCATTTATGTTATCTTTCAAATATCCTTATAGTTTTGTTTTTGCAAGAGCATTTTAACCGTTTTAGCCTTTTTTTTTCAATTAATGATGTTTTTGTATTTTCCACATTGATAATCCGATTCTACCCAAATTTGGCATAAATATATATTTTTGTAGGAGTGATAGCGTTTTTAAGAAAGAGGATATATAGCAGGACCTTGAGTCCTTAGCCCGATTTAAATAAAAATTTACACACACGTTACATTGCATTTGTGTCAGCATGACCACTTTTTGTAATTTTGTGGGCATTATTGAAGCTTAAATTACAATTTTCAATTTTAGGACACATGGGAGGTAGGCGTGTCCTTGGGCCGATTTTTCCAAAAATTCTAATTTTTTCTTAACTAAGCTTTTTTATGCTAGTGTACCAAATTTCAAAAATATCTGACAATTCCTTCTATTTTTGTCCCTTCGTTATATGGGAACGAAGCATAGTGTGACGGGCACAACCGTTTTTTCGACCCATCTTACTGTATCCATATGTTTATCTAAATATACAAATACTTTGATACAAACTATTCGGGTGGTTATTTTGTAAATCTCTTTAACTTGCGTTGACAAATTTTTCATATGCAAATTTTTTTAATTCTTAAACATTTTTATGAAAATATATTTTAAGTGAGGTGAAGTGTTTGACAAAATAACCCCATAAATATTAAAAAAATAAATTAAAAACCTAAAATTATACTAAATTTTTTTCATTTATTTCATATATTCTGTGTGTTTTTCTTAATTAACTATGTATTTTAGCATTTTTTAAACTTTTGATTTTATTTAAAAAATTTGTATTGCTTTTCTTAACTTACTATGCTAGAATATTATTTATCGATATGCATAAACTTATTTATTGGCAATTGCTTGACTTTCACTATTTTAATGTTGTGTTTTCTGTTCTAAAATTTTTACTTTTGCTAAAAAAATTGACACAAAAAGCTTTTACTACTTCTTTTCCAAATTGTTTTTTCTTTTTATCTATTTTCAGATGGTACGTTCGTTCATTGAAAGATTGATTGAATGATTGATTTCATTGCAGTGGCAGTTCAAAATTCTTAAATTTGTTTTAATTTAAGCCAATTTTAATGGAAACATTTAAGTATTTTTATTTATTTTTTTTTTTTTCTTTATTTTGAATTCTTTTTAAACATGACTTAATTTATTATTGTATGTATGTATCAGTTTTTCTTTTAATTATTTTTGGTAGAAAAAAATTTTCAAATTAAAGTTTTAGGTAAATTTATGTATCAAAAATTTGTTCATTTATGGGAGTTCAAAACCTAAGGGAATATTCCTGCAGATAATTTGTGTCAATTGTTCTTAAACACGTATCCCGTGGTCTGTGCACAAAATATTACAATAAAATGGAACGAATTGTGTTAAGTGTAAACAAGACATATCACTTAACTGGTGATTATAAGGTATTTAAAGGTAACACTATGCAACAAGCAAACATTCCCTGAATAACCACTCAATTTTTTGATCCGCAATAGTCACCTTACTGCAAAAATCATCATTATTAAAAATTCTATGGTAAGGTTTTTTTTTTTAAATTTTTTTTCTAAAATTTGAGATTTTTGAAGAGGCTGCTCCATACATCTTGTCGTAACTTTGGAACTACGCCCTCGATTTTGTTATACGTTAAAAAGATTTAAATTACACCAGATTTAAGTGTTTTTAATACCATTTTTTGATTAAGCCATTATTTTTGGAGTTATTGAGGCCGAAGTGGCAAAAAAAATATTTTTGTTTGTTTTTTTTATAAAATTTTTGAATTAAAAAAATGCATAAAAAATTTAAAGCAACAAATACTTACGAGTTTTAGTACTAAAGCTGCATGTATTAGAAGAAAAATAAATTTTATTTCATGAAAATCCATGGACAAATTCCTGTTTTATTACCGATAAACTGAAAGTACCTAGTTTTGACCTTTTTTATCGCAAATTTGTGTAGAGCTAAAAATCACAAAGTTTTGAAATTTGTTTACCGCAAATTTGTGTTCTGTGTACAAAGCTGGAACAGTTTTGTCTTTAGATAAGACGTATTTAACCCATTAGTGCATACGGTGCCTTTTAAGGGACGCTCTTTTTTCCACTTAACAGCAACACGAAAAATTAAACATGTTGCTCAACACAAACTTGCGATAAAAAATGTTAAATCTTAGTACTTTCACTTTATCGGGAATAAAAACCGAATTTATCATGGATTCTCATGAAACAAAATTTATTTGATATCTATTAAATGCTGCTTTATGAAAAAATAATTAAAGTAAAGGATTAAAAACAAGTGAAAAAGTATAGTCAGTCAAGCCCGACCATATGATACCCTACACCACAGTAATAAAAAACACATCATGCTTATATGCTCATATAAATATGGATTCATCTATGTCTATAACTTCATTAAAATTGGTTTGAAAGTTTGTGAAAGGCAAAATTGCACCCTACCTCCCCTTGTGGTCCTATTTTTGAAAAACTGTATAGCTTATGTGTCCATATAGATATGGATCTATCTATGGCTTAAATTTCATTAAAATCGTTTTAAGAGGCAGAAATTTACCCTATCTCCCCTCGTGGTCCTATTTTTAAAAAATGCATCCCTTTTGTGTACATAAAGATATGGTTCTATCTATGTTTTAAATTTCATTAAAATCGGTTTGCTAGTTTCTGAGAGGAAGAAACTTCCCCCTTTCTCCCTCGTGGTCCTACGATTAGGTCAATTTTCAATAGACTTGGTTCTTGTGCCAATAAGAACCTATGTCCCAAATGTTATCAAGTCATCTCCAAAATTGCGACCTGTACTTTGCGCATAAGGTTACATGGACAGCCAGCCAGCCGGACGGACATCGCTAGTTCGACTCAGAAAATGATTCTGAGTCGATCGGTATACTTTAAGGTGGGTCTAGGACCAACCAATGCATTACACACATTAGCAGAAATGCATAATAGCCTCTCCACTTTTGTGGTGTGGGTAGAAAATATATGTAATGTGTTATAAAAAGGTAAAACTTTGTGATTTTTAGCTCTTCACAAATTTGCGATAAAAAACGTCAAAACTAGGTTCTTTCTATTTATCGGGAATAAAACAAGAATTTGTTCATGAATTCTCATGAAATGACATTTATTTTACTTCTTATGCATGCAACTTTAAGCTTAAGTACTAAAACTGGTAAGTATTTGTTGCTTTCAATTTTTTATGAATTTTTTGAATCAATAACTCCAAAAATAATTGCTAAATCAAAAAATGATGTTAGAAAGACTTAAATCTTACCAAAATCGAGAGCGTCGTTCCAAAGTTACGACAAGATGTATGGAGCAGCCTCTTCAAAAATCTCAGTTAGGTGACTATATCGGATCAAAAAAATATAGTGATTATTCAGGAAAAAAAAAATTTCCATTTGTTGCATAGTGTTATTGACTTTAAACTAGTCATATGACTGGATTTTGTGCGGGTAGTGGTAGGTTCTATCTGATTCATATTAACATGGTTCACTCAGGACACTTTATTAATCGAAATTTAATGTGCCTATTTAGGTTATTTCCGTGACCTGTTACACACTCTCAAAAGGATGCCAATTAACCCCCTTCTAGGATATCGCTATGTTTAAGTGAAAAGTCCCCTTCATAACCCTACAACTTTACAACTGTCACGTGACAAGTTTTGAGTTAGTTTCCTTGCCCCTTGAGATGTATTTTGTTTAAGGATAAGATTAAGTTATTTAAGATCCGAAAGAAAAAGTCTGAAAGTGTCAATAGATTTAAGGAATGTTTAAGTTTAAATTTAGTGCAGGTGAAGCAGAATGAGCCACATCGATAAATGGCTTTAATTAAATTATTACTTTTTTATTTATGGGAATATTTTTTATAATTTTTGAAAAATTATATCCTGTACGGTGATAATTTCTGCTTCGCACATACGTTTTCACATTTTTCTTAACTTTTCGCAAAATTTCGAACGTTGGTTTTTAGTTGTGCGATGGTTATTTACTTCTAAATATACAATCTTTCTTTCAAATATTCCCAAAGAAAACTGTCATGTGTTGTTAAATCCGGTGAACGTTAGGCAAGTTAAAATCGCTTGTAAACGAACTCTTTCCCTTACTAAAGACATTTAGGCACTTGCAGTATGTGCTTGTTAAAACTACAAGTTTGGTTAGTTTTTCACAGTTGGTCTAGTTTTTAACCACCTTAAACAGAGACTGAGACAACAATTTCATTTAAAAAATTATCCTTTTGGAGAGAGAAAGCGAGAAACACTTAAGTGCAGTGATGCCAACTTAGTGCTTTTGGCACTATTTATGGTGCTTTTTGATGCCTCAAAACGCCATTATTTTATCCATAGTGCCAAACTAAAAAAAAAGCACTAACTTGGTGCTTTTTCAATTTTTCGTTAGTGCCTTTAGTGCTTTTTACAACTTTTACTTTTTTTCTACCATTTTTTTAAAACTACGATTATATAGAGCAGTGATAACCACTCCATAGACTCGCGAGCCAGTCAATAATCGTATTTTTCACACAGACACGGTCGGCAATTCACATGTATATAACAACTTTGTTCGTTTCAAAACATGAGACTATCATCAGTCTCTGCGACTGCACACAAGCACATAACATCTTTGTGTGCGTGCGTTCGGGGCTTTCTTAGTTCGGGGCTTGGTTATCACTGATATAGAGGATGATTTAGATTTACTATTTGGGGTATAATTTTGAGAAGGCTTGTAAAGATTCAAAGATTTCAAATGATAAAAAAGTGATAAAAGAAAGTTACATTCGTTTAACTAAAAACTTTATTTATAAGGTTAGAGCTAGGCTTCCTAGCAATTTGGAAATTTTACGAAACTTTGCACTTTTTAGCTTTGACAACATGTTTAGTAGTGCTTAAAAACAAAACAAAAATCGTAGCTTGGTATATGCAAAGTGTTAAATAAATTAAAAACAGCTGACAGAAAATACTTTTATAACGAGCGTTGTGTAACCTGCCATTTTTCATGCGCTTTAGTTTTCCATGTGTTGTGCACTTCTACATCTAGTGCTATTGAAAAAAGGTTTGACTAAGTATCAGAATGCAAACATACATGTTTTTTCTATTTTACACCTTTCACACAGAAAAAAATCAAGTTAAAAACATCGAAAACAAGGTTGATTTAAATTTTTTCGGTGGTGATTTTGCTTCATACGGGTTTCATGTTAATTCAACCTGATTTTACCATAACTGCGAACAACATTTTTTTCTTTTGATATAACTATAATTCATGTTAATTTAACATTGCAGTAAAGTTAGAGCAAAATGTAATTTATATTGAAATAACAATCGGAATCACGTTGAATGAAAGTTATTTCCAGTTGAAACAACGTGAATTTCATGTAGAATCAAATGGGTTTGAGTGTATTTTAACAGTGTGAAGAAGCTTCAAACAACATTTGTGTAAGAATAATTCAAAACCCTGTAACACATGTTTCACTTATTTTGTATTCTCCTTTGTTAACAGAAGCATCAGCAGAATCGCCCGATATGGTCATCATTCTACTTTGAAAACTTGATGTACTATTTAAATAAACAATTTTAATTAAAAGAATACGGGAATTGTCTTCTTTTTATAACATATTTTAAAAGTGAAAATAAAAAATGTACATAATTAAGTAGGTATGCATGTTAATTTAACAAGATAAACTTTTGATTTTAATACAACAGGTTTTTATGGGTTCAAAATTGAATCCAGATTTATTTATATTTTAATATTTTTTTTTTTTTTTTTAACAGTGAATAATATTAAATAAACGTAATTTAAGGTTATTTTGATATTCTTTATTAAAAATTAATATGAAATAATGATAAATTTAAGTAAAGGACATAATTTTTCTGAAATTTAACATGATTCTCAATCAACATTTTTCCATGTTAATTTTACATGGGTATTTTTTTCTGTGTGTTACAGCGTTCTTTAATTCCTGCGACGATATTATAAATTTCAAAACAAACATTTTTAAAAAAAAAAACTTTTGCCGGAAACTTGTAAAAATGGCATAAAGATTTTTCATTTACATTATTATAATAAATCTTAACCACACAAAGTCGGTGTTCATACGGCTCAAGTCTTATTGACAAGATTGCTACTTTATAGGCGAGAGGGACGAGGGGAAAAGAAACGACTACACAGATGCATGTACTGTCTTTACGTTTAGCTTTTTCATTCGTTGTTTAATTTTGCAATTGCTTTTAATATCAAAAAAGCACATGTCGTCAACATGACATGAATCATTTGAACGCCAGTTCATGTTTAAAGAAGAAAAAGGAAGAATCTTGTCAATAAGACATGAGCTGTATAAACTCAGACAAATGGTTACACAAACATATGAAAAAAAACCAGTAAGAAAGTACTGTCGGTCCAGCCCGACCATATGATTCCCTACACCACAGAATTTAACATGAGAACTCCGCAACAAAATTATGTTATGATATTTTAAACTGTTCTTTGTGCTCTGAGTATTATTTATAAGTTATAAGTTATGGCATTTAAAGCTATTTTCGGGAGTAGTATATGAATGGGAGCTGTGGTCTAATATGGACCGGACCCATAACATTTGGCAAGATGATTATATGCAACAAAATAAGTTTGGGCCAAATTTAATCTTAATACTAACATAAAAAGAGGTTTTATGGGCCGGAAAGTATCATTTATAGGGGCTATTTGAAATCCTATCAGTATGAACATTAACTCATTTGAATTAATTCAAAATCAATTCAAATGAATTGCAATTCATTTTTTCTAACTCCTTTGAATTAATTCAAAGTCAATTCAATTCAAATGAATTGGAAATGAATTGCAATTCATTTTACCAATTTATTTGAATTAAAAATAAATTGCAATTCATTCTGCCCAATTCAAATGAATTGACTCAAGTTTTATTCAATTAATTTTTTTGTGTGAAAAGAATTAATTCAAAATTTGCTAATTCAGTGCATGAATGATTCACGAATTAATTAAAAAATGAATGATTCATTTACATCTCTGGTGTCCACACACAGAAAAAAATCAATGTAAAATCGTCGAAAACAAGGTTGATTTTACCTTTTTCGGTAGTGATATAGGGGGGTGTGCTGGAAATCGCAAACGCAAGAATTTGGAGGCTGTTTAAATTCCACTTTTAATCAAATTTTTATAATTTTTGTTATAAAATTCTGTTAAATAGAAAAATGTTTGTATAATATTTGTCATAAAATTCTTTTATTACAGAAATCTTACTAAAAAACGACTTTTAAAATTCTTGCGTTTTGCGTTTGCGATTTCCAGCACACCCCTGTTGGCTTCATTGTTACTTCATGTTAATTTTACATGATTTTACAATAACTTGCGAGCAACATTTTTTTCTTTTAAAATAACTTTAACTCATGTTAATTTAACATTGCAGTAAAGTTAGAGCAAAATGTCATTTATATTGAAATAACAATCTGAATCAGGTTGAATGAAAGTTATATAACAGTGTGAAACAACATATGCATTTATTTAAGAATAATTCAAAACACTTTACATGTTTCACTTATTTTGTATTCCCCTTTTTTAAAACAGAAGCATCAGCAGAATATCCCGATATGGTGTTCGTCATCATTCTACTTTGGAAACTTGATGCACTATTTAACTAAATAATGTTAATTAAAAGGAAACGGGAATTGCCTTCTTTTTATAACATGTTTTAAACATGAAAATAAAAAAATTTACATACTTAAGTATGTATGCATGTTAATTTAACAAGATAAACTTTTGATTTTAACACAAAACAGGTTTGTATGGGTTCAATATTGAATCCAGATTTATTTATATTTTAATATTTTTTATTTTTTATTTTTTTAACAGTGAATAATATTAAATAAACGTAATTTAAGGTTGTAAATAAATTTAAGGTTATTTTGATATTTTTTATTAAAAATTAATATGAAATAATGATAAATTTAAGTAAAGGGCATAATTTTTCTGAAATTTAACATGATTCTCAATCAACATTTTTCCATGTTAATTTTACATGGGTATTTTTTTCTGTGTGTTTGTGTGTTCTTTATTCAGAAGCTTACATATGTTAAAAGTTGTTTTATTCAACTTTGCACGATTTTAACTTAGATTTATTTAAACGATAAGACATAAGTATGTTTATTGAAATATATGCTGTCCTTAAGTTTTATAAACAATGGTCGGTCATTACAAATTACAAATTGCAACAGGCCAGATTTTTTCAAGTTACGAAAATCGAGCTCGCACTGTATTACTTTAAAACTGTTTTATGGCCAATTTAAACTCCAAATGATTTGGATGATATTATTTTTTTTTGAACATAAAAATAATACATTTATTAATGTTTATATACAAATGTAAATCTATTTAATCACCTCTATCGTGAATAAAAATTCCTTGGTAGTTTTTTCCCTTTTCCCATTTTTACAATTGAATTATACTCCCAAGGAATTTTTATTCACGATAGGGGTGATTATTTAATCTGAAATGAAAATAGTCCCCATCAACGCCGTCGCCTTTTTTTAAATTTCGGAGGTATATAATATTCGGCACAGCCGAATGCAACTTGTGTCGTGTTGAATTAAATTGTAAAAATGGCTTAGTGCTTTTTTACGCTGTGTGTTGCTCGAAATAGTGCTTTTTAGTGCTTTTTTTAATTTTAAAGTGCTTTTTGCTCTCAAAAAGTTGGCATCACTGCTTAAGTGGGTGTTATTGTCGCTCATTATCTGCTCTTGGATTCTTCGCAGCTTTAAACCGGCTGTTTTGCTTAAAAAAAAATTAAGAGAATCCAAAGTATATATGTAGCCCATTCTGATAATCGTGTTAGGGATAAATATGTATATACATATGTTGGCATTGGAGTCCAAAAAACGAGAGTAAAAGTTTTCATTTAGAATTGATTTCTTGGTAAAACATTTATGTCTCAAAATTTTATAGGAGAAGGGTAAAAAAAATGTTTTATCTACCTTTATACATCTATACGCCTACAAATATTGTTTAGCCAAGCAAAAAAGTTTACTAAAATTTAACCATACTGAACAAAACAAACGATAACTAACACCACAGTGTGACAAAAAAGAATGAAGTAAAAATTGCTGGGATATGATACTATTTTTCTGTTAGGTACTGTAGAGTTCAACAACAGCCAATTTCCAACCGTTTTTTTAACAGACCCGCCTTTAACTTGTATTTAATTACATTTTTTAAATAAAAAAATACATATATTTATATATCTGATATTGACTTCAAAAAGAACTGGTTGAAAGGTGCAAGCAAGTCTCTTCTTTCTGAATCCGTCAATACTTTTGAAATCGGTTCGTATTCAACTAAGTTACATGTTGATATATGCATTAGGGCAATAACCAAATTTTTGGCATAGTACCACGGAGTGGCCAAGAATGTTTTAGTAATGAAAATACCTGTCTCCCGTCGATTTGCGAAAAACCTCACCCAGGGAAGCAAATTTCTAAAACCTTCCAAGAAATTTTGAACCGCGATGAATTGTAAACCGTAGGAAAATTTTTTAATCTTAAGCAGTGGATAAATTCCAAAACAGCATTTAAGTGATACGTATAGAAATATAAACAAATATCAGGTGTATATTTTTTAAGATTTCCGTGAGATAAAAATGGTTGTTTTCAAACTTCAACCCGATACCTGCGTGAACTTTTTTAACAACCTGAAAAAATTATCAAATTTTTTATTAATAACTTTTAATGTTATACACGACTATACTATGCTGTTTTTGATATTCGCAAAAAGTGTCAAAAAGTTATCGCCCTAATATGCATACGAGTATGAATAATCGGGTTTTTACCCGTAACTTAAGATTTTGATGGTGTTTGGAAAATTTCAAAAAACAGATTAGGTGCGTTTGAGTACTTTTACAGTAAAATGCAGTAAATGAGTACACTGAAAAATTTGCTCTCACAAAAAGCTGTTGTCCAAAAAAGTACGCGAACGCAAAATTTGTAAAAATTCTTAAAAAAAAGGCAACAGCTGATGGCAAATAATTGAAGTGTTGAAAAATATTGACACTTTTGACTACTTAACTCGTTTTCTTATCGGTACTCGATTAAATACTTTTTATAGCACGAACACTTTTGGAAAAATACAAACAAACTATTTTATGTAATCTTTCATATTTGTTTGTTTTTTATTTTATTTGATTTTACTAATTTGTAGCGGGTTAAATTATTTGAAAGAACATGAATAATTTTTTTGCTATTGATTACTTAAGTACCCAAATACTTTACACTTTTACAGCTCTAAAAAATTAACATAACAAAAAAAATTTCAAAAGTTTGTATTTAGCCAAATAAATGATTCACAAAAAAGATTAATTAATTAATATTTATGTATTCACTTTTTGTTTTAGTTAAATTTTTTTTCAACTTTTCTTTTATTTAACAATTTTTTCACAATTTATATGCTTTTATTTGTTACTTTTGTTTGTTTACCTTTTGAAGCATATGTTTTTTTGATTTACTAAAGTTTACTGCAAAAATTTCTGCAGTAAAAATTTGTAAATACTCAGACAAGAACTGTCACTTTTCGCTCTCAATTTATGTTCTCATTTACTGTAATCGAACGCAATTTCGTAAAATGCAGTAAAGTTTAGTAAAAAATAGTAAAAACTTTTGTGTTCTCGAACGCAACTATTGTTGTTGTACTCGACAGTTCCTAACAGAAAAATAGTATCACATCGCAGCAATTATTTTGTATTATTTATTGTCGCACATTGTAAATTATTAAAATACTTAAGGTCCTGAGATGCTAATTTTTTCACTGGATTGATTACAGCTGACAAACAACTTTTTAGAATTTGTTTAGAAGTATTCATAACAAATGTAAAAAAGTGTTGTTTAAATACAGTTTTCACAATTTTGAAGAGGAAAATTTTTTAATGCAGCATAACGCAGGATTCCAAAAATCGAAGACCGTCTTGAGATGGTCTTTCCGGTAAGAGGATTTTAGATCGAATTAAAATTATTCTTTGAAAGTCTTTGTTCTTTATAATTCTTTCCTTAAAATAGGATTTAACTGAAATAAAAGAAGCCAAGATTCTAGACTGTTTAAAATACTGTCTGTTCTTCTTGTAGAGAAAATATTTTTAAATAAATATCCATATATGTATTTAGTTCAAAATGTATTAATAAAAACTTTTTTAAGTTAAGTTCTAAATGTATTACAACTTTTTCAACCTGATTTAATTGCCCCATTTAAGCATTTAATATATATACCTACATATCTACATATTACATACATACATACACATCCATTAAAAATTTAATTAATATTTGTTCACTCACTGATACTAGTATTTTTACATGCAACATGTTGCACCAGATAAAACAAATAAAACAGTGATAACCACTCCTTAGACTCGCGAGCCAGTCAATAATCGTATTTTTCACACAGACACGGTCGGCAATTCACATGTATATTACAACTTTGTTCGTTTCAAAACATCAGACTATCATCAGTCTCTGCAACCGCACACAAGCACATAATATATTTGTGTGCGTGCATTTGGGGCTTTCTTAGTTCGGGGCTTGGTTATCACTGAAATAAAATATAAAAAATATACCTACATACATATGTATCTTTGTGCAATTACAAATTGTTTATTACAAAATTTTTGTTTTTTTTACTTCTCTCTCTCTCTTTCTTTATTGTGTTTATTTGCTACAGGACGTTCTTATGTTGGCATCAATGAGGAGATCATGTGGGTCAGCATTGGCATGGGCATTACCATTGCTGTACTAATAACCATTGCTCTGTGTTATATAGCACGCGAAAAATGTCAAAAACGTCAAAGAGAATATTATGTGACAGCATAGCTGGCTTCAATATCTGTCAAACCAAGCTTAGACTTGTCATTGGCCGCAAAAACAGCCACAATTACCGAATCAGCCATAGAAGGTGAACAAAAAAGAACCAAAGGAAAAAATAAAAAATATGATGTTAAAGCCAATAATGTCTATAACATTGTCAGCAACAATAATTTACATACCACCTATATGCCAACGAGGGCAACGACAACAACAACGACGACCACAACAGCACCCACCATAAACGCAAATAGTATCGGAGCTGGTGTTGGTGGTCGAATGGGTGCAAATAATAATTTCAATTTGAGATATTTAAATGATCCACAACAGCAACAACAACTACCACATTTATATAGATTACAGCCACAAGCACTACATCAACATTTGCACGAGACACATCAGCCGCACATACAACATCCTCGGCCACCACTGCATCAAGAGCCAGAACAACAACACAACCACCTACAATATCCATTTTACGTAGAACAACAAGAACAACAATACTTTCATGCATTTGATGTCAGACAACCCATAATAGATGACAATGACCCTCAACAGGAATATCCACAACATCTGTTGCAGTACCCACAACAACATCAACAACAATATGCCAACCATCGTTATGGTATTCCTTTGTCTATTGGCTTTATAAATATTGGTTCATGGTGCACCCGATCCTGGGGTTAAGTACTTGGGCCTAATAAACATCTCTGCATTATTGAAACGTTAAGTTAATGTGTTGACTTCAATGGATGTGTTGGATAATTGTTGTTGGTTTGAATATTCAAATGTTTTTAAATATAAATTTAATTGAATTGATACATCTTCATTATGCAAAAATTTCATTTGTATTCAATACCTTTTTAGAGTGCGGAAGAAGAGAAACAGTACTGGCATGTTTATGGTCCAATTAATTGCACCATGGGCATGTTTTAAAATAAAAATGATTTTTAGTAATTTAGTCGACATGAGAATTATGTTGCAAGCCAATCTGAGATCAAATTTTAGTATTCAATATCGACCAAAATTTCAATTTTGACCGTTATTTAATTTTTTGACTTGGCGCCTTACTACTTTCTTTATCACTGTTTTTAAAATTGGCTTGCGAAAAAATCGCCTGTGTTAGAAAAATAAAACCTTCTCATTCTACGCACAGATTCTTTTTTAAGAAGTGTTTTAATTATATCTGTACATATTTAAGTTTCTTCTGTCATGCACAGATCCTATTTTGAAAAGTTTTTCTCTGCATAGGTACATATTTGTTCGATAACTTACCGAATTCTAGTGCTGGGGCCTGATTCTGGCAGTCGTGATCGAGTACTTTCTCGATTCGACAGCAATTTAATAGGTATCTAATTATTTTCGTCAATACTGAACGAATTTAATTTCACAATACTGAAAAAATAATTTCGATTCGTTCAGTATCGACTGAAATAAAATTGCTTTCGGATCGAGAAAGTACTCGATCACGGCTGCTAGAATTAGGCCCCTGATGTTTCTTCTAACGATTTGCCTTATTTTGACACGACATGGAAACAGTGATGCCAGTAAAAAACAGGGTTTAAAATGCTATCGCCATATTAGCAAAAGCAGCCAAATTTAGCCTTTTTCCTATTAAAAAAAAAAAAAATCAAAAATAAAAAGCCGACAAATTCCACTGCTAAAAAAGCCCACACTTTTCAAAAGCAGCAGCAAAATAAACACACTTTTTTTGAAAAGTAACCTTTCAATGTACACTGGCTTTTTCCAACTATTGCTTTTTTAACAATAGCAAAAATTTCTTATTTGATGGAACTCAAAAAGCAACGGCAATAACTTTTATGTTGTAGGAAAAAATATGTAGGAAAGAGAATGAAACAAAAAGATTCTGTCAAACAGCCGCCAAATCAAAAACCACTGCATGCTAATAGCCGCAAAATAGGAGATAAAAGCAGCGCAAAGGTTGCTGAAAGGCACATGATCGACGACGACAAGTGATATTTTTCATGCAAAACAAATACAACAAGAATTTGTTTTTGTTTTCTATACAATCCCTGCAGGAAATGTCACTAGTGAATCTGTACTGATTCACTATTGACACAGTCACCAGTACTAGTGACTTATTATACCCCAGGCATTTACAATAGACATTTAACATGTGCGTGTCATTGGAAATCTACTACTGACGTTGGTACTACTGACTTCGTACTGACTAGGTAGTTCCTTTGGGAACATATGTAGACATATGAACCAGAGAATCGCTAGTACATTTTAGTAAAAGTAGTCTACACTTTTTGTAAGAATACGAAATCATTTTCTTCATATTTCTTCAACTTTTATAGGAATTGTACTTATCAGTTGTTATTGATAAACTCTTTTTTTTATTCAAGCAAAATATGGTGGCAAATGTAATGTAGTGTAGACACTTCGTTGATAATGTCACCAATATAGTCGGCAAAACTGGTGACTGGGAGACACTTGCACCCAGGTTTCCTTCAGGGAAAAAAACCAACAGACACTTTAACTGGTTGCCTTTACTAAAAATATTTAAAAAAACCAAAATACACACACACACATTTCGTGCTATAGTTACCCTGCAAATAATAGGACCAGTCCAAACACGCGTGTAAAGAGTAGTCCACAAGGGACCAGGACTAGTCCACAAGTAACCCAAACGTATGGAAAAAACCTGGTCTATTTAACATTACGATGTCCTAGGAGAGGACCATATAACCTACCTTTGGACCACTAAGGAGTAGTTTTAAAACTACTCCATGGTATATAACCCACCTTTGGACCAGTAAGGAGTAGTTTTAAAACTACTCCATGGTATACTCAAGAGGATTAGTTTTGAAGTCGTTTAAACACGAAAGCATGTCGTTAAAAAACGAAGACATGTCGTCTCACTACAAACACTTTTTAACAATGGCATGGTCCATGCTTGCATTACATCGGACTAGTCCATGGAGTAGTCCATTTTATCAAAATGGGTCAGGTGGTCCAATTTTATTTGCAGGGTACTGTCGAGCAACAACAACATTACTACAACATTACTGAAGAAAGGCAAAAATTTATTTTTCCTCACCACCATGAAAAACACCCATGTTGCTTGTACACTGATCAGTATTTTTTCGTTGTAATCTGCCTTTTTGCAGAGCTAATAGCTCTGCTAAGACTGCTTTTAGCACACACTTCAACGGCTTTTCATTTTATTGAACCGGCTTGTTGTTATTACCAGCCAGAGAAGAATGTTTGTTCTTTGAATTTTAGATTTTTTTTTGGTTTGTCTTTTTTAACTAGCTCTTCTTTCAGGAAAAAGTAAAAAAGCAAAAGCCGGAATAATTTTTTTTAGCTTTTGCTTTTTATGTGGTTGTCCATTTTTGTCGCTGGCTGGTAAAAAAGCAGTTGTCAGAAAATAAAAATATGTATTCAAAATAGGAGATTTGCTTTTTTGCACAAACGAAAAACAAAACATTGGCTATTGGAAAAAAAATTAAAAATTTCAAAAGCAGTGGCAAAAGCAAAAATAAAAAGCAGCCAGCTGATGGGTGCTTTTAAATCCTGGTAAAAAATTTAACAAAATCCCTACGTGTCTAAAAAAAATTCCTTTTTTCCCTAAAACAAAAAAAAAATCCTTACACCAAGGCGAATTCATAAAGGTGACATTTTCGAGTCATCTGTTAATTGTTTATTTTTTGTGTTGATACTGAATGTCAAGCTTTGTTTACATTTTGTGAAAAAATTAATTCAAATTTAAAATTCAATAAAAATTTAAATAATTTAAAAAAAACTTATTTAAATTTTAAAAAAATAAAAAAAGTGAATACCTATAAAATGTAAACACAAGAAAATAAAAATGCGTAATAAATAAGTGGAGCCAAAATTAATTTGCAATTGAAGACTTTCTAAAGCAATTGTGTATAGGTATTTTATTAACAAAAAATTTCCTTTTTTATATTTTCAAGAAATATTTTTGACATTCACTCTAACTTTTTACAAAAACAAAATACATAGTAGGTATATTTCAATAAAAAGGGATAGCTATCATAACTCTATCTCATGATGCGGTCACCTTTATAAATTCGACTTGCCTTAAACTTTTCCCTACGTTACAAATTTTATTGATTTTAGCAAGAGGCAAACAAATAAATATTTTGTTAACATTTTGTAAATATGTATTATATTTAACCTAGGGTTTACACTTGCAAGTGCAAGTGCGAAAAACTCAATACACTCACACATTTTTACTAACACCACGCATTTTTCAAACTTGCAGCCCAACTTGCAAGAGAATTTGCTTGCTAGTTAATTTTTGACACTTGCAGCAAGTAAAATGACAAATGAAGAAACAGTGCTACCATGGATGGCTTTTGTATAAATTTTCTAGTACTTAGTAATATAAAAGTTATGTTTATAGCGGATTTTCTGTGTATTTATAATAAATAACACGTAAAAAAGAGAACAACTATACAACAACCCATCTCAATGGTAATTTTATCACAAATTTCAAGCATTTTGAAAAAAAAATTGTTAATCAAAATATGTATGTTCTCAGTAATATTATGAAATCGGCACTACGGCAATACTGGAGTCAGATATTTTATAAAATAAACATAATTTTTTCATCAAGATGGACCACAAATTAAATAAAGAAGGAATTATTAAATTTATTTTGTTATAACTTGTTAATATTTTTAACATGGTAATGCTGTTAAACCGAAAAACAAAGTTTTTTTATAGGATGTTTTCGCTTCGAGAACATTTGAAAAATGAACTTACTAGTGATAGACTATCGATAGTCTTAAAATATCCAAAATATCGATAGGAAAAATATAAATATCGATATACAAAAATGCAATGGGGTAGTAGCCCTTCGTGTTAAATAGGGTAATATCGGTTTAAAATTTTTTCTTTTGCCAAGTACATCATCTTTGTATGTAAATAATTTAGATTTTTGCAAATTAGATGCATTTTACACGGTGCTCTGAAAAATACATAAATGCAATTTTTTTGTAACTCTAATATGATAGCGGATTAAGTTTCTAGATCATGTATGGATGAAATTAGGACTAAAGAAAGAAATGATCCACGACTTTTTGGCGGACAAAGATGATATACTTGCCAAAAGATAAAATTTGATACCCATATTGTCCTATTTAAAACGAAGGGTTACCAACCCATTGCATTTTTGCCAAAACGCGAACTAGCACGAATTTCAAAAAAAGCTGAGAGCACGTATTTAGTTAAATCGACTAAAGATTAAAATATGTTAATTCGGCACTTTTATTACAAACAACCCCGAACAGAAGGTTCAAAAACCCTTTTTTTTACAGAAAATCCTTAAAAAAAGGACATGGATGATCGTCCTTGGACAAATTGTATATACAGTTTGATGCACCTTAAAAAACCTTTCTTACCATACCCAATTTGTATATGTTGGTAAGGAAACAGATTCTTAAATTAACAAAATAAACAAAAATATACCATTTTTCAAACTGGTCCAGCTCACGAGAGGTCAAAGTTGGAGCCGAAATATTTAAAATGTCATCTTAAAAAAGTCCAAGGTTAATTTTTAGGAGGGAACATCGAGCACGAATTTTGCTTCCATACAACTTGAGTTCTATGCTCTAATGTACATACGTCTCATACATTCAATAAAGTGATAAAAACAACGGACTGTAGCCTTATAAAAAAATAATTAAAGTTTTTCTTCACAAGTACAAACACTCAGTCGATATTAATATCGATATATCGATACACTCAGTCGATATTAATATCGATATATCGATAGTGAAATCTGAACTATCGAAAAATATCGATAGTAGAAAATATCGATAGTATCCCAGCACTAGAACTTACAACAGACTGTGTAAACACTCAAGCTACTTGCAAGACTTTCGGCTTTTTCGTTGATAATACGTATGTATATACTACTTGCAAGTAATTACTTGCATGTGTAAAGGCAGGGTAAGGCATTTATTAAAATTTATAATAAAAGCATTTATTAACAACAAGAAAAAAGAACTAAAATAAATATGTATGGCATACACACATATAAAATTTCAATTTCAAAAATTAAATGACAAATTTTAATTTGTATATACTATACGTATGTATGTATTTTATAGCAAACTCGGTACCAAATAAAAGAGAGGCTCAATGGAATTTAAAAAAAAAATTTTTACTTCAGTTCCTCTGAACAAAACTATAAAAAAATTTCCTTTTAAAAATATTTCCATAACCTTAAAGTTTTCATTTTTAAAAATGCGCAATTGTATGATTTTATTTCTTTAAGTTTTAAAGGTGTGATCGGTACAAAATTAATTTCTATGTAGAAATTTAATTCATTATGAATGTGAGTGCAAACGCAAAAAGCAAAAATAAGCGAATAGTTCGCAAATGCGAACCCGAATATTCGCCGCACCCTAATATACATAAACGTATAGGGATGATAAATGAAAAAACCAATATCGTACCAACGAACTTTTAAAAAGTACTTTTTCGTCCCACATAGTACCAAATCATTTTTTTTATAATTTTTAAAACAAAAATTTAATACAACAAAAACAAAAGGTACTTACAATTCATTTGTACATGTATAGATAGCAAAAAATACATAATAATAGGGTGTGTAAAATTTTTTCGCGTCAAAAGCACATAGCGATTCTTGTTCTATAAGTCATTCCAAAAAAACTTTGCCAAAGAAACCATATCCAGAAAGTCCGAATATAATAAAATTCAATTTAGCACTTGTAAAATCTCCTTCAAAATTATTCGGAGTAAAATAATAATGAAGTGGGCTCCCACTGTTCCAAGATTCTGTTGATTACTTCTTGACGTGACAACCATCTTGTTGACGAATATTTAAAAATATTATGCATTCGCTGCAAAATAATCTTGAATTGAGAGGAAGTCGTGTTTTCTACTATGTAGAACTATGAGCAAGTGCAAAAATCTATTCACAATAGCGGAGTTCAGTGTTTGGTGTAAATGGTCTTGCAAAAGAGCGAATACAAAATATCATAGCTTTTTTGTTAAATCCAACAACAAAAAATAGAGTTTCAATTAGATTTCATAAAAAAGCTACGACATTTTGCATTTTCGCAAAACTATTTGCACCAAACACTAAACTCCGCTTATATTTATTGGACGCTAAATACGAGTTGCCATTTTATATCAATTATAAAAAGATTACATTTGGAAATAGTACCAAATGAGTCACGGGGGTACCAGCGTACTTTTTAGTTTTGAATTGAACCAAAAAAAAAAAGTAAAATTGTACCAACTTTATCAACACTGTGTACGTACATGGTTTTTGCACTTGTTGAAGGTTGACAGGCTATTAGGACTCAAAGTATAGGGCTTATATTAAAAAAATACTACATTTGTACTTTAATGCTATTGTATATGAAAAATTTTAATTTTTAAATGAAAATATATGGAAAATTAAAAAATATTTTGAAAATTTCCTACATTTGCCTTAAAACAAAAAAATCTTTCCTTTTTTCCTACGCTTGAAATTTTTCGAAAAAATCCCTACAAAATATGAAAATTTCCTACTATTGGCATCACTGCATGGAAAGTCAAACAATAGGGCTTTCCAATAATGTATAAATTTCTATGCATCAATTAGAACGACGATTGATTATTTAAGCGCAAAATACTTCTAAAAAATTATACCTGATATTTTTATTGATTGATTAAAAATGTTTTTTTTTTATCAACTGAAGAAGAATCAAACTTCTTATTTGACTTATATTATTTAATCTACTCTAGAAGTTGTTTTGACGTACAGAGTTTTCTAAGAAAACTGTCACTAATGGATCTTGAAGTTATCTTTAGGCTGGAGATCCACATCGCGTGTTGATTGAATTTCATATCGCAACTTTTTTTACGGTCTACGCTTCAAGTTATTTGCAACGCTTTTTGAGCGGCATTTACGCAAATAAAACTTAATTTCTCAAAATTATTTCATATGTTCAAACGCCGCTTGTGACGCTTGCAAAAGTAGAAAGCTGGAGGCCACACCAAGCGTTACACGCATTTCCGCTGTCTATGCAGCTGTCTAAAAAGTAGAATCTGTGTAGTTATGTATATGTAACAAGTTACATGCACAAAAGCGTCACAAGCAGCGTTCGAACAAAGTGCTGGTTCACACAGTTCAAGTTTACTTGAACAGTTTTATTTAAATTTTCTTTTGAACTTGCGTTCACGTTCATGCACAAAATTCATTTTTGTTTTCTTTTCCTTCAACTTTGTAGCTTTTTATTATATTACGGATGAAAAAAGAAAAGAAAAATACAAAACTGACTGGTACGGTCAAGTATGTACCCCTTTCCATTCTCTTTACCCCTCTCTCCTAAAAGCTCGAGACTTGAAGAGTCAAACTTGACCTGTGTGAACCAGCACAATTTTTACTTGTGGTGATGCCGCATAAAAAGCGTTGCATGTAACTTAAAACATAGAACGCATGGAAGGTATGAAAATCATACAATGCGTAGAGGCGAAAACGCGTGGTGTGGACCTTTAGCTGAAGGGAGAGCTATTTTTCTTAAGTATTATATGCTTGTATGGATGTAACTTGTTGCATATGTATGTATAACAAAATTGATTCCAATTTTTTGACAAATGAGTAGGATGCGAAAAAGCTCTCTACGCTTCAGCATTAGATCGTTTCTAACTTGTTCGTTAAAAACCCAATGTAAGATTAAATGCTTACAATTAGTATATGAAAAAACAAGATGATTTCGGACAAGTGTTCTTTTCATTCGCGGAATAAAATTTCCCGAGAATATACATTTTTTGTCATATTCGCACATTTGTACCAAAATAATAAGTACAGATTTTTATTAAGTAAGTTTTTTTTAACAATTATGCCCATTTTTATTGTTGTTATGTATTTTTTCTATTATCTTCTGTGCAATTACTTTGTACTCGTTATGCATTCGATTAACCAACTATTATCATAAACGGATATCGCTCATTAAATATTTTTAAATCTTTAATAAAATATAAAATATTTTTACCACACTTTTTAAAACTACTTGTTTTTTTAACAATTCTAAGAACTTTTGTAAAGAAAAAATTATTTATACAAAAATGTTTACTTAAAAAATAATGTAACTTTATTTTATCTAATAATAAATTAAAAATAAAACGCAACCAGTAACAATTAGAAACAATTAAAAAAAAAAAACAATAAGTTTATAAAATGTTTAAAAAAAATATTTTTATTTTTAATATTTTAACTGCCATATTCATAAAAAAATATATATATATATATATTTGAAATGTGTTTAAGGACAAACCCCCGTATTCAAAAACGATTGTTAACTTAACAAAAGTTTATTAAGGAAAATTTTTCATTGAAAACGTTTGTTTCAAACCTTTATTAAAATTAAAATTATTTTATGAATACAGGCAAAAATATTTATATACATAAACATATTTTTTCTAAATACAATTCAAATCCATTATGTAAAATTTTTTATAAATACGGCAATTAAATATTTCATGACAACAACAGTAACAACAACTAAAACTTGAGTGCATATTATTTAGTGATAAAACAAATTGTACTTTTACGTTCATGTATATAAATACATTTGTACTCATGTAAAAATACAATACACTACAAATGGACAGACGAACATATCGTCACCCTAAATGCAAACGGACGTAACTGCACAAAAATTCGAAATTAAGTGTTTCATTGATTTTTGTTCGTTTTATGAAACCGCAGGTTCACGCAAAAAAAATGGCGACTTTATTAAAGAAATTCAAACGCCTAGAACACTTTGTTAATATTGATTTTGTAAAGCTTTTAGCTTCTCCTGTAAAAAAAATGTAGTTACGCCCGTTTGCATTTAAGGGGACGATATATATTGTTTATGTTTTTTATATTAAACAATAATGGAAACTCAAAAACAAAATAATTTAAATGTAGAAGAATATTGTTATAACGAGTTTACACCCTTTTAGTATATTGTTATAGTAAATGCACTTTTAATGTTGAAATTGTAAAAAAAAACAAATTGAAAATATAAAACAAATTTGATTGATTAACAAGTAGAACAAATAAAAATTCAGTTGGAAAAAGTGAATGCAAGTTATGTCATGTAAATTTTACCAAATAATGCAATTTTTTTGGAATTCGTTAATTGGTTAAGAGTTATATATTATTATTTATTCAGGTCGTTTTATTAATTAAAAACAATAAATTGTTAAAAATTTTTTTTAATTTTGTTGTGTGGCCGCTATCATTTAAAATATTTCGAGCTAGTGGATTTGAATGTAATTCAAATCTTGTTAAATATTTTACTGAATATTTCGTGATCATAGTTTTAACCAGGGCTGTGAAGTCGTCAAAAAATAGTTCTAACTCCGACTCCGACTCCAACCGCTGAAATTTTTTAAGTCCGACTTAGACTCCAACTCTTACATTGATCTAAATGTATATGAGACTTGTCCTTATTTGACTTAAAACTCTTTTTTTTATTTTTATGCAGTAGTACATTTTAAATGGTTAAATAGGAAGAAAATTATTCTGAAAATATTTAAAATCGGTATTATAAATATTGCATCGCCAATTTCGAAAAATTTTCATTTTCGAAAATATTAGAAAATGAGAGTCGCGAGTTTTTGGGGGTTCTTCGACTCCGACTCCGACTCCGGTACAAAAACCTTAAGTCCGACTCTGACTCCATAGCGCTGGATTTTACTAATGGCACATTGATATTCTTGTGAATTTTTGGGTTTTTACATACCATGACATTTTTGAAGACAAATACGAATAATAAAAATTTTAGATACTAAATTACTAATTTGAGTGAAAACTACAAAAAAATCCTATATAATATTAATCAAAAAAGTTTTAATTTTTTTCTTCGGATAAATAAAAATGATGTTTTAAAAATTTGAAGTTGATATCGTTCATATAATTTTACATTTTCTGCAGAAACTTTCTTCAATTCTCTTTGAAACTGCATTTGTGTCCATACAATGAAACTTTGTTTTGCAGCATTAACATTTAATATGTCTGCACTACTGCACACATGTGATCTTCTTAAGCAGAAATCATCTTGCTTTGGCGTGACGTTAACCCATTGGAAATCACACTTACCCTACGGCCACACGTTCAAGTTGTTCTTGATAGTCTTTTACATATACTGCTTGTCAAAATTTACATAAATTGAAAACTGTGACGTAGGCTGCACTCAATTTGTAAGTCTGGGTTCACACTATGAAAGTTTTCTTTCAGAAAGTCTGAGTTTATTGGTGAGAGGGGAAGAGAACATGCTGTTCCTTTTTCCTTTCTCACCCATATACTCAGACTTTCTGAAAGAAAACTTTCATAGTGTGATCCCAAACTAAGCAATTTACTTCCAAGATGTCAACAACAGCACAATTTATAAAGACTAACTTGTACTCAGCTGTTAAATTGAAAGTAAAATTGCCAAATAAATGGAAAGGTGAAATTGAAAGCCATCTCGTGGTCAATTTAAAAAGTGTAAGTGTATTAGTAAAAAAGTAAGAGTGTATTGCCCAGCAAATAATAGGACCAGTCCAAACACGCGTGTAAAGAGTAGTCCACAAGGGACCAGGACTAGTCCAAATCTAACCCAAACGTATGGAAAAAACCTGGTCTATTTAACATTGGGATGTCCTAGGAGAGGACCATATAACCCACCTTTGGACCACTAAGGAGTAGTTTTAAAACTACTCCATGGTATACTCAAGAGGATTAGTTTTGAAGTCGTGAGACATGTCGTCTCACTACAAACATGCTTGCATTACATCGGACTAGTCCATGGAGTAGTCCATTTTATCAAAATGGATCAGGTGGTCCAATTTTATTTGCAGGGTGCAAATTGAAAGGAATTGAAAGGCAAAACTTGATCGTGTGGCCGCCAAGTCACGAAAAAATCGAGGAAATTGCGAACCACATCCACACAGAGTTTGGACTCGACAATAACAAAATTGTGCTGTCTTTATCAAACAATGGATCTTACTTTTGCAAGGCTTATAAAGAACTTGGCATATCAAGTTAAACATGTAGATTAGGGATATAACTTTTTAGCAATTTTTTAAAATATCAAAATTGGCATAGCACAGTCCGATACAGCATAAACAACTATAAGGGAACGTATATTTATTTTTTCGCTAAGGTCAAAAAAGTTCACGCACCAACCTCGATGAAGTTTTGAAATTTTTTTAATTTTCTTTTTGGTTAAGAAAAACTAATAATATGTTTATTTAAAACAAAAAATAGCTCAAGTATGAAATCCGCAAACTAAAACGTATCTTTAACCTTTTTTAACAAAAAAAATTCAAAAAGCATAAATAACACCGTATAAAATTATGAATATTCAATATTGCACTGGTTTAAAAAAACCAATTGGTGCGTGAACTTTTTTGGGAAAAATTACAAACGATTATGATTTTCGTGATTACTAGGACATGGTTGACCTCATGGTACTATGCCACAATATTGGTTATACCCCTAATGTAGATGCCTATTTTTTACTGTTTTTTTTTTTTTTTTTTGTTTTTTTCTGATGAAGTTTAAGTCTTGAGATTTAAATAAGTGCTCAAAAATAAACACAAATCAATTTAAACATAAAATTGCATGCGAAATTTTAAGTTGCATGCAAATGAGTGAAGAGCAAGAAAGTTGCAATAAACTGATGATTGAGTTTTTTTTATACCTATCAAGATTATTTTTTGGAGTCTAAAATTTTTTAACATCACTATCACTCAAGTTAGGTGAGGCTGCAAATTTGCAATTCAAGACTCAACATCAACAAATGGATTGCAATATTTTTGCACTCTTTTTGGTTTAAAATGTGTTTTAACCAACAAATCTACAAATCACTAAACATATAAACCCTCTTTAAACGCATAAAGTTGGGCGTTTAAACTACCAATACAGACCATATGAATTAGATAAGATTTATCGTAGTGCCGCCACATGTTATTTTTTGATAACATATAATACATGGGACACTGATTTATAGTTGTTGAGTTTAAACTACATATAAGTTCAAGTTTAGTTCAACTAAACAAGCGTTTAAACCATCAGGGATTTATTAGCCATAAGTGTGAGTTAAAACTGCAAAATGAGTGCACTACCCCAATCTATGTTTTTTAGTTATTACCAGTGTAACCGCTAAATTGCTGCATTCAAGTTTCCATAAAAGTCTGTTAAGCTCAAAGTGTCGGTTCTTTTTAGCCTCCGGTGACCTTCGAGCTGTACCAGATGCCGAGCGAAACGTGTTTAAGTTTATGTAAAATTTTTATCAATCACTAATCTGAATAAGCAGGTACGTACTTGCAAGAAGAGTATGTATATGTATTATCAACGAAAAGTCGAAGAAATAGCCGATTGGCTGTAAGTACGGAAATTGTGTGTATGGAGAATTTCGAACTTACACTAGCATGTGTAGAATGCAGATTACCTTTTCAGCAAGATATAATCGGGTATAAAAAAAAAACAATATAGTTCAAACTCTTAGAAGGAAAACAAATAAGAAAGTATAGTCAGAAAAGTTAGGCCATATGATTCCTTCACCACTTTAAGGTATTGAATGATTCTTTCTTTCAAACTTATGGGAAATTAGGGGCCTACCAGTATATAATTTCGATTTATAGCTAAAAACTATTTGCGACCGACACAATTGAATTAATCTTGTATATACCAAAGTCGCTATAAAACTTGTCTTTTTTAATTCTATATGTAGATTAATCCAGTGTTCGAAAATAAACAGTACATTATTTAGCGTTCGGATCACACACCCAAGAACGATATCTATTTTTTAGTGATTGTGATGACGACCACATTCCTTAATAGCTTAATAGTTTCGAATATTTTCAAAAAAAAGACGAACATTAAAAGTATATTGTTCTGTTCTTCGTTAAAAATAAAACAATTGTAGTGATACAGTAGACAAACATTATATTTTAATGTTCTATAACGTTTCTTTTTTACATTAATTAATAATGAGCAATAACCGCACCACGAACAGCTTGTTTGCTGGCTTTTTGTTTTGTTTTCGTATGTGTATTTTGTGTTTTTTTTTTAATGTTTAGTTTTTACCAGCCAAAAGGGTCGAACATTAATGAGCCTAGCAGATCACAATAGAACACAAGATGACTAACAGGGAAACGTTATTTTTTTAATGATTTTCTTCACAAACACTATTAGCGTTGGTGTTTTCCGCAAATCTACCAAACCGAACACTAATGGCTAATATACCACTGATGGTTTAAAAGCTGGTTTAGTTGATCTAAACTTGAATTTATATGTAGTTTAAACTCAACAACTATAAATCAGTGTCCCATGTATTATTTGTAGTAAAAAAAATAACATGTGGTAGCACTGGGTATGAGCAATGCTCAAATATGGATGATTCCCATTTTTTGGAATTTTAGTAATCACCCCTATTATGAAAGTCGACATCGACACAAGTCGACGGCACCTGAACATTAATGGTATTTTCTGAGTCGTTGTTGACAATAATCGATTACTTTTGACAGTCAAGTGATATTTTCTAAGGCGCTTTTAAGTCGACGTCGAGTAGTATTGTCTCCGTTTTAGTCGACAGGAAATTTTGCGACGACTCAAATGAAAGTTAAAGAAATTTTAAATGAAATGTTAACATATACGTTTGAAATAAAAAATTCAAATTTAAAAGAAGTTATGGGCACAAATTTTATTAGTAAATTTAACGCGAAAATTCGGAAACATTTGCAAAAAAAGCGAAATTTCGCGAACATTTTTAATATATAACGAAAGCCCTAAAACTATAAGACATGGCAAAAATTTTGCAAAAATTGCAAAATTAGCGGAAATTCGCAAAAAATTGCTACATGACAGCAAAGTCTAATATTTATTAAAAATCGTTAAAGCTAAATTAACGGAAATTCGCAAAAATTTGCTAACAGCGGCATGAAAGAAAAGTCTTATATTTATGAATAAACGTTAAAGCTATAAAGAATCAGAAAACTTACAGTAAAAATATCTTTTATCAAAAACATGCCAAAAATTCGCGAACAAAATTCAAAATTGGAAACAAACTCTACATTTTATTTTAAAAAGCTAAATCGGTTAAAAAATATGTCGGAAAATAGCATAAATAGCGTTAAAAAGTGAGTGAAGAACAAAAAATAAAAACAATTGGAGATGGGATTTTTTTTGTCAAATTTTCGATAACTAGTCGACGTCGACACAACATTCTTATAAAATACCAAATTAACGTCGAAGTGATGTAGTCGTCGCCTTAATGTGACAACAATTAAAAATTAATGTCGACGTCGACAACGCCTTACATAATAGCGGTGAATATTTTTTTTTATCATATAATACTCATTGCCAAACTGCAGACTTATTTCCTGTTTCTCTATTACATATACATATGTACTTATGTATGTATCTTTAGGTTGATTTACCCATGTTGTCCTAATAAAAATTTTTTACTAAAAGAGTTTTCTGCAGCATGATTTACTCATTTCGGAAAATTTGTCTCGAAAATCAAAGCTGTCATACATACATATGTACTATTAGTTTAAAAGGTGGTAGTACTTAATAAGTACAAGGTAAGTGCATTAGAGAGCAGTAAATTATTACCCATGTATTGTCCAAGGCGAATTCACTACAGGTGGCAGCAAACAAAAACTCCTGACCTTGACAGCTCAAACCAATTTGTTTAAAGTTTACAATCTTTGTTGCGGCTGTAATTCCGAGCCGTAAACACACGAAATGCAATGCAAAAAACTCTGTTATTTTTGTACTGCTGTTATCGCTCTTATTCAGCTTTTCGATTCGGAACGAAATTTTCTTCGTTTTGCACCTTTGGTATTTAGTGTTCCGTTTCAATTTTTTACTTTCGATTGTATGCGTTGTATTTTGAAATTAGCGAGTTTTATTTTTATTAAGAATTTAAATATCTTTTTTTTTAATTTTATCCGATTTATTCGCATAATTTTACTTTTAAGGAGATTTCGAATATTCTTAAACAGCATCCCATTACAAAATTTGTAAAAACTTCTCAATCAAACTCCTTTATCAACAAAATTGTATATTTTCGGCATCCTGGGGTAAAATTTACATTTAAGAAATAACAAAAAAAAAAAAAAAAAATTATAATAATAATAATAATGAAACAATATTTAATACAGTATTAGAATCCCAAGTGTTAAAAATTAGTTTAATGACAAAAAATTATGGATCAATTTTTATATAGATACTTATTTACTTTAAAATAAATTTAAAAAAATCTATAGTGTTAAATAAATTGTTGTCGAAAATAAATATAAATAAAAATATTTTACTCATGTAGTCATTACATTAATTTGTTGTTTCCATGTGACAAGCAATTGATTGAGTGCTATTCATATAAATTCATATTAATTTTTCTACACAATCAATTGTTTGTCACCTGGAAACAGCACATAAGTGATATTACTATACCATACACACGATCATACAAATATAATACAAAATAAATATTTTATTGTAATTTTATTAAATGTATTTTTATGTAAATTTAAAATAAAATTATTAAAAAAATAACAAAAATCCTCACACCTTCTACCAACTAATAGATGCATATTTACTTTAAAATTAGATCCTTAAAAAAATAATAAAAATTGCGAAAAAAACAAAAAAAAAATATTTATTCTAACACTCAAAAATACATCAAAGAATGGTTTTATTTGTTTAAGGACGTTAGATTTTAATATATTCCATAAATGGCTATTAGTTCCCGACCGAACGTACTTATTCAGAATGAAAACGAACACAAACTTCGGTAGATTCTCAAACCCAACCTCGAAAATAATTAAATCACTTATTTGGTCAAAATAACGTCCAGCAGCTCTCAATAGCTGCTCGCTAAATACGCTCTTCGGTGGTGGTTTTTGATTACTGCCTTAAAGTTTATTGGTAATTCGGAATTTCAGTATTAATATAATCCAGTAGGTGAGTAATATGAAAATTTGTGTACGCGAACGCATTTCAGTAAAATCCAGTACAAATTTGCACAAATTTGTACAAATTTTGGGGTAAACGAACGCAGCTTATGTCTGTATGTATATTTAAGTTTTCAGAATTTAAATACTCAGCTAATTAAATCAACAACATTTTCATGCTCATTAAAATCTTCTAAAAATGAGTCTGGCATGGTTGAGTCTGGCATGCTCTTTTAAGTACGTTTTTTTTTTATTTATTTGTATGATTTTCTATATTTTTGGGTATTTTCAAACAATGCAGTTGCCTTTAATTAATTGTTTATGCGACAAACCAGTAACCACCCACGACAAAGTATACACATTTTTCTTACAAAGATCGGTGTTCAGCGAAAATATCACCGAATGACCTTTTAGCATCACAAATTAGCTTAATAGGTTCGTTATTTTACCTAGCTCCCAAACAAATTTCTCCCGAAATAAGGAATTTTAAATGATTTTTTAATAAAAGAAGGGCTACAATGTCTAATTTAACATCATATTTATTCTCTTTTTATTCGTATGTATTAAAGGATAAACAGCAGAATTTTCAGCAGAAAACTGTCCTTAAAATCATGGTTAACGTTGGAAATTTTCAAAAGGGTCTCAAAAGATGGATTTTCCAGAAAAAGGGGTGAAATAGGGTATTTCCAAAAAAAAAGGGTCAAGTTTTTTAAAAGTAGTATAATAAGGCCAAGTTTTTTATAAAAAAACAAAAAATATTTATTTCAGGTAGGCAGTGCTTAAGACTTATTTTTTTATGAAATACCCAAGGCGAATTCATCCCAGGTAATCTCGGTACTACAACAAGTACAACACGTACAAAAACCACAAGCAATTTGTTTTTGTAAAATCATTGTACAATGTCAAAAACAGAAATAAAACAAAACAGAAACAAAGATAATAAAAGAGAATAAACAAAATTTTGACAACCAACAGTGATTTTAGCTAATATCAGCAGGGCTTTTAAGACCACCTGTAATAAATTCGCCTTGGAAATACCCTTTCATCATTATAACTCATTTTTTTAATACTTTTTATATTATGTTCCGACATTTTCTTTTTATTTTTACCGATTTCGAATAAATTTGAGGGTTTGTTTCCAATTTGCAATTGTACGCAAAATTTAGCTCGGTTCGCGATTAAAGGGATTTTTTCTTATAAGTTTTCTGATTTTTTAAAGCTTTTACGATTTTTAATAAATATTAAACTTTGCTATCATACCGCTTTTACCAAATATTTGGGAATTTCAGCCATTTTTACCGAATTTTTTCATACCTGTTAGTTTAAATGACTTTTTATTAATTTTATAGCGCTATTTTGGCAAACTTTTTCGAGTTTTTAAATTTTTGCGAAGCTTTGTTGCTCTTTGAGGCAATCATCGCCGTTTTAAAAATAGCCCCATACATAAACCGAAGTCACCTATTTTACAGGGCATTCTTAACATTGTCGATTTAAAAGGGGGCGAAAAGTTTATGCCATTATTAAAGGTAAATTGTTTTAGCATAAAACTTGCTACTCTTTAAGAGAGCAAAACATTTTTAAGAAACGAACACCTAATTGCATTTTTTAAATAAAGTTTCACATTTTTTGGAAAGAAACCACCATAAGTTATTCAATAAATAAAAAATAACAAATATGTATATGAGTTATGTTTGCTATTAGGGATAGTAAAGTACTACTTACTATCGCAAATCTAATTTAGAAGTCGTTAAAAATATTTAAACACAAACTTTTTACGAATAGTAACTTCTTTTCAGGAATATTTAGGTATTAAATATTCACTTGAAGGCCATTCCTCCATCTCCGCTTATTTCGAAAACATTTGTTTAGCACTAACGCTCAGCAGTGTTGACAAAAAACAAAATGGGAGTGCTATTTCCAAAAAGAGTCAAAGAGTGGCACAAAATAGTTGAAAATGATACATAAGGATAATTCATAAAAGGTATTAAGACCGTCAAAAAAGTGTCAAATTTATACAGCGGTAACGCTGCTTAAATCTCTTAATTTTTACAAAATCGCTGAAAACTATTTATAAGACTATTTCAATAAAAGCTTTTAAATCAGGCAGCATTACATTAATTAAACAAAAAAAAAAATAACTTAGTACAGACAAAACCCAAAAACAATGCTGTTCATGTGCCCTCTTGTTGTCAGTATCTGCAATGCATCCTAAGCTTTGCTCATCAGCTGTTAGTTCTCAAACTACTTACTGTCAAATGCTCTACCAAAACAAAAACGAGGAGAACACATTGTAGCAGCAAAACAAACCCCAATCAAAATAAACCAACACGTTGTTGTGAAGTGAATTCAGTAGTCAGAAATTTTATTAAAATTAATAATTTTTCCTTAAATTAATTTTTTTTTATTTAAAACAAGATGAAAATTGAACTAAATTTAACAACAGCCCCTCAGCCAATGCGCAGCAAACCTCAGGTGTGTGAAAATTTTTATTGGTTTATAAAAAAATAAACGTAGTACCTACTTATGTATATTTTATTTATTAGGAAAAACTTAAACCTCTACATGAGAAAACAAAAATATTTAAGGGAGCTCCATCAAACGGTTTTACATTTGAATTTGGTGGAGGCACGCAAAAGGTAAAGGCTTTAGTGGCTAGAAAACGGCCCATCATCAAAGCTGATCACCCACAAAATCAAAATGATTCCAAACATAAAATAGCTCCCAAATCCTTGGTCATAGGTAAAAAGGCAGATGTTAAAACTGGAACTCAGGCTCTCAAATCGATAGCATTTAAACATGAAGCTGACACTTCCAAGCAGGAAGTACCAAAGAAAACTAAGTACCGCTCAGACAATGAATCTGATGTTGGCAACTATTTACAAATAGCTAAACCCCCATCTGCTCAACCCTCTGCTACCGATTTAATGCTTAATATCTGCACAACTCAAACAGGCGCGAAATCGCTGCCTAAATCTAAACTGTCTAGACAAGAACGTTTTCAACAAAAACGTCACTCCTCCAAATCTGATGGTCCATTGACTAAGCGCACTTTAACAGGAAAAGAAATTATATCTGGTTTGAAGAAATTCTATCAAAATCCAAATCAAAAACCTCGTGCCTCGGATATATTCGAAGAAGAAGAAAATAAAGCTAAGGAAGCCCGGCGAAAACAGGAGGAAGCGAAACGGGAGACAAAGACAGAACCTCTCAATTTGGGTGAAGTTGATCCGGAAGCACGTAAAGCTAACGCTTTTAGAATTAAGCGACCCGGAGATTCAAGTGTACGAAAAATAGGTCTTTTCAAAGATCAACCGGAGAAAATTGAATTGGGTCAAAGATTGGTACGCCCAGTAAAAGAAAAAATATTTGATGGTGGTAAATTGGATTCGTTGGGTCTACATGCCCATACTGTTAAGAATTTATCCGATTTATTCGGCATTTGTCAATTGACAACAGTACAACAGAAATGTGTTCCCAAGGCCTTGCAAGGTAAGTTTTTATTTTTTAATTTAATTTTTATAGCCAACATAAACACCCGTTAAAGCCAGACTCATCACGAAATTAAAATTTTCATTGGTTGTTTAAAATTTAATCAACACGCACATTTTGAAAAAAAAAAATGTTGTCCCGAACAATTTAACATCGTTGGTCTCATGATCTCATACTGTTTCTATTATGTATTTACCTTATCCTGAAAACGTTCCTTCGCTTTTTAAAAGTTTACAAGAGAAGAAAAAAAATGTTACAAAATAGGCATATGGGTAAATCCAAATTGTTGAACGTGACAGTCGTACGCATCAAAAATGCAATAATATTTTAAACAAGAAATATTTTTACGTTCTCTTAACGCTTAAATAATAGCACTAAGAAAGCACTGTTATCTATGCTAAAGTTTATGGAGGGCGCGATTATAGGCCAAAGATAATGGCAAAAGAAATAGCGGTTCGAACGTGAAAAAAATATAAGTAGATTTTGTGGCCATGTATAAAAAGGCGTAATTAAGCGAAACCTGGCACAATTTTTTAGTCAAACTACTTTGAGAATTTTACGTAGCAATGTAACATTAAAATGTCTTTGGTTTGATTCCAAAATCTTCTGTATTTTCTTTTTTTTTAAGCCAAAATCTGGTTCGATACGTGACATTTCGAACGTGAAATTTTTTCCATAATAATTGAACTGAATAATGATTAAAACAAAATAAAAATTTACCCGTTTTATGAATCTAAATCTGAATGAAAAAATACAACGATTTTAAAACTTTTAATTTTGTTTAAAATAAAACAGTTTTTTCCTACTGTACCCTACTAAATGTAGGTGGAGAGAGTTTATGCTAATGGTTCAAACATTTGAATCGATTTAACGATGTCGGTTCGTCTAGGTGCCTGGTTGACTTTTAATATTTGTGTGCAATAAACGGGCCGCAGTTTTGTGATACCTTTAGGAAAATAAATACATTTTATTGGCCATAATGGCGAAGCCTATAGAAACTGTTAAGAATCGGTCTATAACATAGCCTCCATACAAACTTCTTTGCAGAATATAGTCTTTGTGGCCATAAATCATAATTTTGTTGGTATGTATTTACATTTTATTTGACACTCTTTGTTCTTCGTGAACTTTTGATTTGAGTACTATTATTATTTTTACTCGTATAAGCCCCATATATATTATTGTATAAGCGCGAAAGGAGCAAAGGAGAATCCCCTATACAAAAACTACTTTAAAAAAACTAAAAGAGTAGTTGGTTCCAACTTTTCGCCATGAGTGTAGTGTACTATAATATATTATGGATGTCAAACTGCATATGAAAACATATAAGAAAGTATAGTCAGTTAAGCCCGACCATATGATACCCTACACCACAGTATATAAAAGCAATTTTTGCTAGTGTACCCTATTTTGGACCCGCAATAACAAAGTTATGTTATGAGGTTAACATTCATGTGAAAGTTCTTTTTTGGCCGATTGTTAATTAGACATCTTCATCTATATGAGATTTTAGAATGGGGGGTAATACAGAAAATATGGCTTATTTTGCACCTGCCAGCAAAACATTTTGTCATGACATAGTAGTTATCGTAAAAGCTATTATCGCCAATTTTTATGTTAATACCAACATTTATAAGGAAGTTATGGCATTAAAAGCTTATTTCGGGAGTAGTATTTGTATGAGAGCTATTGTCATATATGGACCGATTCTAAAAAATTAGGTAAGATAATTTTGATTGCAATAAAAAAGTTGATAAAATTTAGTCTAAATACCAACATAATAAGATGGCTTATGGGTACAAATACCCCATTCTGGATAGAAGCTTATATGGGGGCTATGTGAAATTATGGACCGATTCGCCACATTTTCAATAAGCTCGTTCCTTTTTCCAATGAGAACCTATGTACCAAATTTCATCTCAATTATATACCAGGGGCCCATCAAATCAACACTATTTGCTTTTGTTTTTGCTGCTGAAGCTTTTGCAGAGGTTGCTGCAATTGATGCAAATGCAAACACTGTTGCTGACTTTGTTGCTGTTTTAGATTTTCGATATTGACAAATGCAAACAACCATATACCAGAGAACTGCAAAATCCACTTTTTTTGTTGATTTACTCATACGCTATAATTTACATTAACTCTATGCCTGCAAAACAAAGTTCAACGCTGGTAATTTTGACATCGTTTTGTACAAGGCGAATTAACTACAGGTGGTGTCTAAACGGCATCTGATTTTGACAGTTCGAGCTCATTTGTTTTGATTTGTTAGTGTTTTGCTAAGAATAGTTGACATTTCGAGCTAATGGCACTAACAATGCAATGCAAAAAACCCAATGTTGTTTTTGGATTGTTGTAGTTCCGACACCACCTGTAGTTGAATTCGCCTTGGTTTTGTACACATTTGATTTGTGCATGTGTGAGTTTTTTATTGAAAGTGCTTTGTTTGCATTAATTGTTGCGCACGCAATAACACAATTTCTTAAAGTCAAACGGCATTTATTCTTTTGCTTTTGCATTTAAGTAGTCATTGTCCACTCGATGGCACAACGACGAATGTTAATTGGTATGTGTACGAGTCGCTTTGTTGGTATGATTGTTGTAGGCTTAAGTTCAAATAAACTTAATGTATTGTCCAATTTGTTTTTATGTTTACCCTGCAAATAATATTGGACCACCTGATTTTGATCAAATGGACTACTCATTGGACTAGTCCGATGTAATGCAAGCATGGACCGTGTCATTGTTAAAAAGTGTTTGCAGTGAGACGACATGTCTTCGTTTTTTAACGAAATGTTTTCGTTTTTAAACGACTTCAAAACTAATCCTCTTGAGTATACAATGGAGTAGTTTTAATACTACTGTTTTGTAATCCAAAGCTGGGTTATATGGTCCTGCCCTACGACATCGTAATGTTAAATAGACCATGTTTTTTCCATACGTTTGGGTTACTTTTGGACTAGTCCTAGTCCCTTGTGGGCTACATTTTACACGACTGTTTGGACTAGTCCTATTATTTGCAGGGTATTTTTTTAAAAGCGTAACAAGCAACATTAAAAACAATAACAACAATACATTGTGCATACAGAACTACTGTACTTTTTAAGAAATGATAATAAATAAAAACGTCTTCTGTTTCTATGGAAATTGTTTCAGCTGCTGAATAGTCATCAGAGCAATGATTTTTGTGTATTTTTCTTTGTATATCGTCAGCTCATTACTGGTTTGACCTACCGACCATTTAAAAAAAAAAATATGAGTTAGGTATGAGGAATATATTTTTTTAATACCCTCTTTCTAAATCAAAAACCTGTTTCGCGAAAATTTTTATGGTTTCTGAGATATAAAGCATTAATTTTGCTGCATATCAACTGTTTCAAAATTTTTTAAGTACTGTTTTGCTCTACAAGCCATTGTTTGGCGATTGCAGCAAATTCTTCATACAAAAACGTACAAAATAAATTTTACTGTTGCTTTGCTGCATTGCCGTAAGAAAAAAATGTAGTTAAAGCAAAAGTAAAGTAAAATGACAACAAGGAAATAAATTTGTGAAAAATAGTTTTATAATGGACCCAACCAAGTATATGGTTTGCTATTATTTGTGTTTTTAGCCTACCTTAGGGAAATGCTTCAAAATTTTACTACAAACGAAAATTAAATATGTTTAATCTTACAGCAACCATTATTATGTCTCATATATACCAACTATTACTTATTGTGCCTTTTTGACGGAAGCTCATAGTGGTCGGAGTGGTAACAATATTGCTAGTGCTTAAATTAAAATTTTAAATGAATTAATAAAAGATTGTCCACTTATTAAAACTTTAACATTATGGAGGGATTCTTGCGTACCTCAAAATAAAAATCAAATTAACGCAACCGCAATCAAAATGTTCTTTAAACAAAATAATATTGATGCAGTAATACAAAAGTCTTCAGAACCAGAACATTCTTTAATTCAAGAAGTGGACTGTGTCCATGGTGTTATTGACCGGTACTTAAAGAATATTGAAATTCATAGTCCTCTTCATTTACTAAATTTGCTTAAAACAATGCCCAATAATAAAAGAAAACTTAAAGTTATGGAAATGCTTCCGGAAAATTTTCGCACATACTCGTTGGAAGCAAATAAAATGGACTTTCGAAAAGTCCCTTTTGCTAAAATTAAATTACTTCTATACAGTTAAAATAATGATTTATGTATATATTATAAAACTTCTACCAGAGAGGAAAAATATAAAAATGCAATTTTGGTTAAGTTTGCATCAAAAAATTTTTTGAAAACTCCTGAGAATTTGTTGACGAATGTTTTGAAAATATCGAAACCATCATTTATTTCCAGCGATAAAAATAGAGACATAAAAGACTTGCTTATATTTCTTCCACGTGTCGATAAAGCTTATTATAAAAATTAACTCAATATTAAGTTTTAAATTTTCTTTTTACTTTTGCATTATTTAAGTTGTTTAATTTGTAGCTTTTTGTGTAACTTTTCATAACAGTAGAACTGTTTTTTCTGTTTTTGTAAAGTAAAATCAAATAAAAAAACTTGAAAAAAAATTCATCTCAACAACAAGTTACTTAATACACAGCAATAAGTATACGTATGCAGCACAAAAAGCCACTTTTTTAATTTTTTTTAGAAAAGTGGCGTATGCGGCACAAAACAATATTTTTCATTTTCAAAAAAATACAATTAAATTCTAACTTTATTCATGAAAGTGCGCAAAAATTTACATTTTTCTGCAAAACATATACCGGAAGCAGTGGTAAAAATATAAAAAAATCCTATCGGGTACATTTTGAGAAATCTTCATGTAAATCTTCTATGTCGTTTTTCTCCACTCCGACTTTTTGGCATATGCGCCAAACCAATTCTGAGCTGACGATATGTTTTTTACCAAAGCAATAATTGGCGAACGAAGCTAAACATGGTATGAATCAAGGCGAATTGGCTAGTCTAGGTATGAATGGTAAAGCCAATACCACAGAGCATACAGAGGCGTCACGAGCAGTGATCCCAGTTTTGGGGATTTTTTTTTGTAATTTTAATAATATATATTTCACAAATGGATTTATCTATATATAAATCGGCTTAGGCAAAACAGTTAACACTTTCCTCCTCTGTATGTCCGCCGATTTGAACAAAATATACACCATTTGAGAGGTATTTACTCAAAGAAGTGCACAATATATATTTTATTAAAATCTGTTTAATAATTTCAGTGTTATAAGTGTTCAAAATTGCTACTTACACAAATGCAAAATACACAAATAAAATTTTTTTTTCAATTATCAAATAATAAAAAATTAGGGTGATCGATTATTCGACATTTTTTGGAAACTGGTTTTTGAATACTTCGACTATATAAATCTTATGTATAAATCGGCACAGGTAAAACAGTTAAGAACGCTTTCTTCCTTTGTTTGTTAACCGAACCTCTATGGGGAGAAAAAAGGGGGAAATACGAGAAACTAAATTTCTTTCTTTTACTTTTCTGTGCTTCATGTGATTATTTTTAAATTTTCTATAATATTGAACTTAAAAACATAATATTATAGGTGTAGGGTCCTGAATGAATGAAAACCTATAAGATGAAAAATTTTGGTACTTTTTGTTTTTGAAATTTCTTTAATATTCGACCTATAAAGATAAAATTATACATTAAACTGGGTGAATAAGAACATGTAAGGGAAGCTTTTTGGTACTTTTTCGTTGAACATCTGGTACTTTGATTAATTTTAGTTAATATTAGACATGAAAACATAAAATTAAACATGCAATGTCCTGAGTGGATGACAATCTATAAAGGAGACTTTTTGATATTTTTTTGTTTTTCAATTGGTATTTTTATATTGAACTTACAAAATTAAATTAACTCACGTAGAAGATAAAATATGAACCGGAGGTTGGTCCCTTGCCAAATATATTCACTTTGAAGGAAAAAATAAATGCTCGAAACATATAAATTCATATTTACTTGGATTATGTTTTCTTCATATTTACATAAAAATTTATGGTCGAATTTTGACCATTAAGCGAACACTAGTTTAAATAAATGGATGTATGAATATTTTTCCATTGACATAGTAGGTATTATGTATTTTATTTTTATGAACATTTGGGGATTTTTGGGGATGAAAAATCGCAAATTGGGGATAAGGCTTAAAATAAAACTGGGAACTCTGGTCACGAGACAGAAAATATTGTATTTTTTTCGGTCTTTTTCTTCTAAAGCTGCCCTTTTTGCAGTTTTTGTTTTGATACCGCAATTTGTGTTGATAGAAGCGGCCTGTTTTTACACATTGCCACTTCAGTTCCAAAAGACGTTTTCTTTCTCTTTCTTCGAAAGCTGCCCTCGCAAATGATTAAAGGTGGAAGTACATAACACGCGTTAGTTCGTCGACAAGTGTCGTGCGTTTGAAAACTTTAGCGCGTCAAAAATTGCAAGTTACACAACACGCGTTACAAAAGCCATTCCTGTCAGCTGTTTTTTATTTGTTTACTTATTTGTGCATTAAAAACGGGTTCGAAAGTATATCAAGATTTTGTTATTTTATTGAATTTATTCTTTTTATATAAATATTGTATGTTTTTTAAGCTCTTCAATAAGTTTTTCTTTCATGATTCACAAATTTGTTAAACTATTCTTTTTATTGTCAGCTGATTACTTGTCAAAAATACACAACGCGTTAAAAAGTTCAAAGTTAACCAACTTTCTGGCGCAAACGCGTCAAAATATTTTGCATGTAGCTTGTTCTATGAAAACACACTAGTTTAACTTTTTTTGACAGAAGACGACAGAGCGCGCGCGCGCTAACGCGTCTTATGTACTTCTACCTTCAGGCATTTTTCATACGTCACTTTTTTCATCTCTGTATGCTTTGTGCCAATACGCTGTGCATGACTTGAATGTATTTAAAAAAAACACCGATGTGTGTGGCTGAGAAAGTTTGATTGCATGAACACAAACGAGTGTATTTGACGTTGTTGATTTAATGCGAATTTTTTTCAATCGCACAAAGCCGTTCTCTGCCATATTCCACCATAAGGCCGAGGCCTTAAATTAAAACATATGAAATACCACTGAAGTGGCCACGAAATGAGCGGCATGTTAGCGAAATTTTTGTGCGGCTAAGCGGCGTCGCTCAGGAATAAAACTTGTTCTAATTTTTAGTTGTTTTCTGAGCGTCAAAAAATAAACATGACATATTTGCATTAGACTTCAACGGGAAATCCCCTTTTTTGTTTAAGCTTTGTACAAACATTTTTAAATTAACGACGCAAATCGAAGCATTAGATACGCAACTTTGAAGCCATGCGACGCAAAGTGAAACAAAAACGACGCAACTTCAAAATCAAAGAAATTTTAAAAAGACGCAACTTCAAAAACGACGCAAACCGGGGTATTGGTGTATATAAAAATCTACCCAATCCAATATATTTATACCCACACTACAATAGTGGAGAGGGTATTGTGCATTTGTGCTGAAGTGTGCAACGCCTTAAAATATTGGTCCTAGCTAGACCTACCTTAAAGTATACTGATCGACTTAGAATCTTAATCGAACTAACGATGTCCGTCCGGCTGGCTGTCCATGTCACCTTGTGCGCAAAGTACAGGTCGCAATTTTGAAGATAATTTGATAAAATTTGGGACATAGGTTCTTATTGGCACAAGGACCAAGCCTATTGAAAATGGATCACGAGTAGGGTTGCCATACGTACTGTTTTAAGCAGTACATGTACTGATTTTTTGCAATTGTACTGTTTTATGCACAACTCCTAAAACAGTACGCAAATGTACTGTTTTTTACACTTTGTACTGTTTTTTGTACTGTTTTTTTTTGCTCAGTCTATATTTAACAGAACTGGCTTACAAAATATTATGTTGTGTTAAAAAAAAAGTTCTTAAATAATAAGAGTTTTTACGCTGTGGTCATTGTTTTCTCATAAATACACAGTAGAAATCTAAATTATAATGGGTGGCTCGTAGCAGTGGTATATTTTCGTGTTGTATTGATTTTATGGCTACCTCTTCCAATAGTCTTTCCCTTTCCACACCTGAGAAAGACAAAAATAAAATCTAAATTTTTTTAAGTACTAAAAAATACTTATTCCAAAACAGTTATCGTTAATTTTTAGAACTTTTTTAATTTTCGGGCATGTTCTGGAAATCGAAATCACGTAAAATTGAAAACAACCAAATTTGGAAAATTATACGTGTTCAAAATTTATAAAAATACCTAATACCTTTGAGGACCACTTTTCTTTACCTAAACTACTGAAATAAGAAAAAGATAAGTAAATTTTTAAAAAAAAATTTTTGAAAATATTCATCGTTTTCAATTGCACTTGATTTTAAATATTTTCAGATTTTGTGAAATAAAAATAAACCAAACTATTTTTTTTTGGATTTTATAGATTAATGGCCAATTTCACCAAGTTCAGGTTTAATTAACTTTCATTGTAAAAGTCAAAAAACCTATTGTTTTAGTAAGTTAATTATAGCTGAACTTGGTAAAATTAGCCGTAAATAATTTAAAAATTGGAAAATTAATTTAGGAAACAAACATTTTCTCAAATTCTATATGATTTGTGCAACTATGTGGGTAGTGAAAATTGCTTTAAATACGAATATGTTTAAAGAAAATCGTACTTACAAAATCAATGAGTTGATTGTTTTGAGCTAAGTAAGGCTTACAGCAATGTTATGTTTTTCCTGGCCAAATGCTTCGTTTGTAGTGTTTGCTCTTTAAACGCAAATGGAGTAATTTCATATGTATATTTATGAAATGCCATAAACTGGACATAATTCCTTTGACGTAACACATTTTAAGTGTATTTCTTTCTTTATATAATTGAAGCACAGCCGCGAATAACGTTGTAAACGCCACATTTTGCAAAAACTGTTTTTTAGCGGATAACCGTTAACCTTACTCTCTTACACAGTTTAAACATCAAATCACCAAAAATTAATCACCTTAACGTCTTTAAAATTGCATACAAAGTATCAGCCAGTGGAAGAACGTTGTAAGTTACTATTAAAATGATGTAACCGAAAGTGTCTTTCAGTGCGGAATAATGTTTTAAAAGCCTTTTGCATAAAAGTTTTTATTATCATTCATTTTAATAATAAAAAAAAAACGTTTTTTAAAACAAATAATCCTGCCTGTCAAAAATCGTTTTTTTGCTCTCCTGAAAAATTACTATTTTGTAACTTAAAACGTTATTCGCGGCTGTGCTTCAATTGTTGTTGCATATTCAATCAAAAGTTTAAAATGTTTACCCCAATCTCACCAATTTCAGTTTAAACTAACTATTACTTTAACTTCCAGCTTAAAATATGTTTTGACAGCTTGAACTGATAGTTAATTATAGCTGAACTTGGTGAAATTAGGGGTTACTTATTAAAACAAATGGTAATGTTGTCGTCAAAAAAATGTACTGTTTTTTTCTTGATTGTACTGTTTTTATGTATTCAATGTACCGTTTTTCCGAATTTAAAATCTGGCTACCCTAATCACGAGAAAGATAGGGGAAATGAAATTTAAAACATAGATAGAACCATATCTATATGGACACAAAAGGTATGCTTTTTTTAAAAATAGGACCACGAGGGGAGATAGGGTCAGTTTCTGCCTCTCAAACCGATTTTAATAAAATTCAAAACATAGATAGATCCATTTCTATATGAAAACATAAGCTGTACAGTTTTTCAAAAATAGGACCACAAGGGGAGGTAGGGGGCAATTTCTGTCTCTCACAAACTATCAAACCGATTTTAATGATATTTAAATCATAGATATAAATATATTTAGATGTAGTTTTTCAAAAATAGGACCACAAGGGGAGGTAGGGGGCAATTTTTGCCTCTCACAAGCTTTCAAACCGATTTTAATGAAGTTTATAAACATAGATAAATCTATATTAATATGGACACATTAGCATGATGTGTTTATTAATACTGTGGTGTAGGGTATCATATGGTCGTGCTTGACCGACTATACTTTCTTGCGTGTTTATAATTTGTTTTTGTTTTAAATGTAAGTTTAGCGAACGAAGTCTTCGCTCAAAATCGACGAACAGGCTGCAATTTTTTTTTCTTAAAAAACGCATTCAATTTTTATGAATACGATTTTCGCGTAATAACATTAAACAAGCCACTCTTTGCAATGGCATTTTAACAACTATCCGCTCAGAAGTTACGCTCAGTAATAAACCACTTGCCGCTTAAACTTGACGCTTTGACGTTCATCGCTCAGCCGCTTGACGCTTAGCCGCTCATTGCGTGGCCTCGGCCTAAATGTTGCAATATTGCAATAACATTATTTTTAAACGCCAGCGAAAATTGTAGCCAAAAAACTTTTAAATATAAATAAAAATTTTTAATATTTTTAATTAGGCTTAAGTTCATGAAATTTAATTTTTCATTAAATTATTTTTACGAAGAAAGAAAGAGAATACAATTTGGTTTAAGGATTGATGTTTGACTATTGACGTCAGCAGTCGTCGATGGCTGCGAGTGTAAGACGGCAAATCCATCTGAGGAGATTGAGTGGTTGCAATCGAAACATGTCATGGTAACCTGCCGGCCGGGGTTCGAGCCCCAGCCACGTCAAGAATGAAAGATTATCAATAACAATTTTAATTAATTTTCATGTTGTAAAATTCCTTTCTTCGTAAAAATAATTTAATGAAAAATTAAATTTCATGAACTTAAGCCTAATTAAAAATATTAAAAATTTGGAATAAAAACCATAAATAGTTCAACAAAATAACCACAATACTAATTATAAATAAAAATGTTCAGCAGCCAGCCAGCCGGGCGGACATCGTTAGATCGACTCAGAAAGTGATTCTGAGTCGATCGGTAATACTTAAGGTTGGTTTAGGATATTTTAAGGTGTTACAAACATTAGCACAAATGCATAATACCCTCTCCACTATAAAAATACATAAAATTATTTGTTGTAATACCCAGGAAACCTTAAAGGGCGAAACAAATCACACAAATGGTTTGGCAAACACACACTTTATTTTCGTTTTGTGTTCGTCAATAAACAACACAAACATATTTCGTACAAACATTAATTTTTAATTTTTGTTTTATGTATTTTCAATAAATATAGACGATGATAGTGTTTTAAACAGAGGAAGAATATACAATAAAATAATAGAATTTGGAGTATAGAGTGGTTTGAGCAACGAGCTGTGTTGTGGCCAACAATGCTGCTTCAAAATTTGAATGTACGACTAAAAATGATGTTAATGTTTCTTGTTCAACGCCTTAACTCTGCAAAGTTGTCATTTTATTGATTAAATTTCGCACTTGACACCAAAAAAATTTGACAAACATGTCTGCCAAATATTATAAATTTTTAATATTTTTACAAACAGCATTAAATGTTTGTTCAAACAGCAAACACCACAATTGACAACACATAATATTTTTACAAAATTAAAATATTGACATGTTTGCAAAGTAATTTGTGTAATTTAATTTGCCCTTAAATATTTAAGTTGATAAGTTGTTAATGTTTTTTGGAAATGTTTAAACAATATTTAGATCAGGGAAGCATTTTCGAAGACTTGTGGGAACAAGGGTAATAGAAAATCGAAAAATAAGAAGAAAAAAAATGGCAAAATTCTCGGAAACACATAGTTTCCGAGTTATGGACCTCTGAAGTTTTCATATAAATTTGCGATTTCCCTCTACATTTCTGAACGTATATGGCCAATATTGGTATTATTTGATAAAGTACCGTTGAGAATTTTGAAAAAGTCGCATAAAAAGTCGTTTTTATAATAAAAAGTCGCACAAAAAAGTCGTTTTTCAAATTTAAGTCTCACACTTTTTTTAAGCATTTCAATTACTTTAGCCCTATCAATAGCCTTCCGGGCGACAATTTCGGTTTTATTTCTTTAATAACTCTCTTAAATTTGCTTCAGTTAAAAAAAAAAAATCCTTACAGAACAAAATCCGGAAAAATCCGGAAAAATCCGGAATTTATAAAATTGTTGTTTTTTTTGTGTCTTCTGTTTATTTGATTTCAAAGGGTAATTTGAAAACACAAGAATTATTTTGTTTCCATGACCAGTGTATAAAGTAAAATAATTTCAATGTAGACGTACGACATAGGTGAGCTTTTACGTTTGTGCTAACTAATGTGTGCCTTTGTATTAAATATACACGGTTAATTGGACAACGCATCTACGTCATACGCTACTGCCCTAATACAGTGCATTTGCATTGCTACGGTCATGGCTCATGTCTAGTTTTATCTGCAATAACCACATATTAGTCATAACGGCAAATTATTAACTGATTCATAGTATACTCACTTTTAATTATATCTACATACATTTAATGTATGTATACATATATTCAGCCACAAACAAATGATTTGGAGGACAACTGGGGTCCAAAATGTTTTTTAGTTCAATATGGAAAATGCTTTTATTAAATTATTTCAATGCCGTAATTACTACAAAGGGAAATCTAGCTGTGCATGGAAATCTATGAGGTGGATTTTGGGGTCGAAAATCAAACGTTTTTGGACGATCTTTTTCGTCTAGGTTGGGAGGGCAAATAATGAGACCAACATCTGTCTCATCGTGATGATTTTTGTGTTTGTGGAATTATGTTTTTGTAGTTTCAGTTTTGATGTGGATATTTAGATTTTTTTTCGTGTTCACCCGGCCTAAACACTTTACGTTTTATGTTTTTTAACTTTTTTGGAATTTTCGTACAAGTTCATTACTTGGCATCCAACCTTCTATTTCAGTATCTAGAAAATTAAGAGTTGATAGCATGGACTCACAAGTTTCTACTTTTAACCTGTTGGTTAAGTTATTTTAATTTAATTAAAAAAAAAAAAAAATGTCAGCATACGCACTGTTGTGCGGTAGAGTTAATACAATTGTCTAAATTAAGGTACAATAGTCATTTAAAAGCAATTTTCAAGCCTCCTACTGTATGCCAAAGAGGCTTAGCATTTGTAATTTAAAAAAATGTAATTAAATTGAAATGATTTATAATTGGATTTACTTTCTAACAATTTAAATTCGTTAATAAAAGCCTCTGTCCTTTATAACATTTTTAAATAAAGGTATGAGATCAATAGCGGTAAAAAAGTTGGTTTAAATAATAATGCCGATCATCCTAGATTGGCATTGAAAAATAAATTATCACGATACAAAACAAGGCATATACCAAGGCGAATTGGCATATTCAATACAGTTCAGTAGTTGAAATTGTCTGGATACAAAATAATTACCTGACCAATCGAATGAGGTTACATATACCGGGGAATGTTTAAAACAAAATTGATATTTTTAAGGGAAAATATGTGAAATTATGCAGTGTATTTCTATGAAAATAGGTATTTCACTTACAAAAAAGTCGCAAAAAGTTGGAAAAAGTTCTAAAATTAGACGATTTTGAAAAAGTCGCACAAAAAGTGTCAGAGCGTCAAAAAGGTTGCAAATTGAAACTAAAGTCGCACAACGGTAACGCTGGATAAAGTATAGCAAATGTCAAAACTTAAATGACAAACATATAAATAAAGTTAAACAAAAAATAATAATGTCCAGCAAAACTGAAAAAAACAAAATAATAGAAGCTTTGTGTGAGAAATATATCTTAGATTTAGCTATGACTGACTCAAGTAAGTAGTTAAGAGAAAGTTATTAAAAAATATATATACATATATGTATGTATGTATGTATTTCCAGGCGATGAAGATGATGACGAGGAACTTCATGAAGTTTTTGTAATGAATATGGTCTTCTTGTTGACAAATCGAAGAAGTACCCACCTAGGTCAGCAAAAATCAGTCAGATGGCAACAAAATGTGCTAACAAATTTTGATGACAAAAAATTCTGCAAAATGGTTAGAGTGCGACCAGAGGAGTTTTATTTTATATTAAATATGATAAAAGATGACAAGGTTTTCAACACAAATATAACCAATCAGCTTCCAACCGAGTTGCAACTTAAAATTGTACTGTTTAGGTTGTCATCCTCAGGTGATAGACTATCGATTCGTAAAGTTGCATCTCTTTTTGGAGTTGGAGACGGTGGCACTATTCAAAACGTGACCAGACGTGTTTTCAAAGCCATTATTAGGATAAATCGTAAATTTTTACGTTGGCCAAATGAAATGGAAAGGCTCAATCTAGTATCTAAAACAAGCAATGAGATGCCCGGATGTATTGGTTACATTGGTGGATGTGAAATAAAATTAGCTGAAGCACCTATCAAGCATCAAAAATTATTTTTTTCCCGTAACCAACAATATGCCATCAAAATGCAAGTTATTTGCGATTATAAACTACGCATAAGGCAAGTAACTACTGGATATCCGGGAAGTGTTCATAACGCCAAAATTTTTCATAATTGTCCTCTCGCAAAGCGACCCGAACTGTTTTTGTCAAACTCCCAATGGATTGCTGGTGATAGTGCTTACCCACTCGAATCGTTTTTCGTAACACCTTTTGACCTTAATAGTCCAGAACATTCAAGAGAAGCTAGAGAACAATTTAACAAATATTTTTCAAAATATAGCGTGAGGATAGAAAACTGTTTTGGCCTACTAAAGGAAAGATTTGGGAGTTTGAAGGAACTTAAGTTTAGAATGTTAAATGACCAAAACAAAAGGGAATGTAATGATTGGGTTGTTGTCTGTTGTATTCTACATAACATCCTTATAAGCTTCAATAATGAAGAAAATGGGGACAGCACCGATGATACATTACATCCTAATTATGATTATACAGCTCCTACAAACACCAGAAACGGTTTACTAAACTTCATACAAAACCGTGAAAAAATAAATACAAATATTTAGTATTGGATAAATGAATATAATCAAAAATAAAAAACATGAGCAAAACAAATTGTTTCCTCTTAATTTTAAATAAAATTGCAACATTTCATTTTATACAAGTAATAAAAAGGGACGCAAACATACTATGTATTAACATAAAAGGGCCTAAGGGCTCGGTTATGTAATTAAAGGAAATTAAATAAACAAAATGAATGTACCTATGTATATATTTTAAGTATTTTTTTCTTGTGTAATAAAAAAAATGCGTATCTTTAAATCAGAGTACCTAAACTTTTACTCATCGTTTTTTATTCATGTATTTATTTATAATTTTAAATTTCGCTTCTTATTTTCATTCATGAATATAAAGAATAAAAACTATGTTGCATTTTTTATTAATGTTTGAGATAATCAGGCATGTGGTGAAAATCAATTGTGTTTCAAAAAAATTTTTAATCTTTGTATTTAAGAATGAAAAATAATTAAAAAATTTGAGTTTTCTCATTCATAAGAAAATTCTGTTTTTTTCTTACACGAAAAATTCTGAACTCAAATTACAAACTTACAGCCTGTTCATCGATTTCGAAAGTTAACGTTCGCAAAAATTAGAAAATTACTTTTAAAACAAAAACAATTTTTAGATTTGGTTTTTGTTTTAAATATAATTTTCTATGCGAACGTTGACGTTAGAAATCGTAAAACTGGCAGATAAAACTAAAACATTCAGAATTAAACAAAAATCATTATATCAATTTAATAAAAATTATTTATATTTAAGTTTAAGTTCTTCTCTTGCTAGTCTTTCTTTCATCTCAAGTTCTAGAATTTTTAATCTTTCATTGCTGTTTATCTCCTTTTCTTTTAATTCCAGTTCTCTTTCCTTAAGAGAAATTTCTTTTTCTTTCATATAAACTTCTTTTTCTTTTATTTCTAAATCGTGACTTATTTTTTCTCTTTTTAGTGCAATTATTTCTAATTGCATTTTCATGATTTCGGAAACAGCAGTCCTAGAATAAATACCTTTACGACTCTCAGACGGTAACGTAGGTAAAACTTTAATTTCATATTGGGAACTTTGTGGTGTCATTGTATATTCTTCAAATTCCATTTTAGTTGGATTCGGTAATTCTGAATCTAAGCTTTCCTCAACAATTGTTGCATTTTCAATTCTGCTTCCAAAAATCTCATCAAACTCGTAATAAAAACTGCAAGTTTTAAGTATAGTACCTTAAAGATTTAACGGTACCAAATGGTTTAAATTGATTAGGTGTATAAAATTAACCAAATAGACATTTTACTTTTAACTGTTGTTTCTTCCGTACTAGCAGCCTCTGTTGACAATTCAAATGCTTTAGCTTTGTTATAAGAAACACGCATATTGCGCACCTTGGAGCGTACCAATTTCCAATATACAAAAACATTTTTCTGTTCACAAAATTTTTTGTAGTATGCTTGAGCAGTTGGCTTCTACAAATAAAAATAGTTAACATACATACATACATCTGTATTTCCATACACTAAAATTAGCAATAAACAGAAACATACCTCGAAGTGTTTGTTTTCTAGCAGGAAGTTAACAAGAGCATTTTCTTCAGCTGGAGACCACTTTTTGACGGGGTTGCTACGAACACGCTTTTTTTTATCTAAAGAATAAAAACATATTTTCCCAACTACTGCTACTACATTTTATATTCAGTTACCTTTTACATTATTAACTTCTGTTTCCATTTTTTAATTGAGCCAACTCACAAAGTGTTCTATTTCTTGTATTTGCTTTCTGTCTGTCATAAAAATGTTGTTGGTATTATTCATATAAAAATATATGATAATACAACTCTGCTATTTATGCTGTTTCTTCTTCTTCTTATTAATGTTAATCAACCTAGATTTGCTATGCTTTGGGAAAGAATCACTAGAGACACGAAGTCCATATCGTTTTATAAATTAATTTTATTATTTTGTTTTTATTTTATTTTAAATATTTTTATCTCTATTTGTATGCATTTATAAATGTTGCCAATATGTGTATAATTACATATTGTGTGTAATTTCTACTTACTCCACGTCTATATCAGACATGATTTGATATTATAACATGATGTTACAAAAGCGTTTTTAAAACATTTGCATTAACAACCGTGTTATTACAAGCATAACACTAACATCATGGAAATCGAACTTGAGTGAAATTAAAATAAAAAAATTTTGAAGAAGATAATACTGTGAAAGTTTAAATTAATGTAGTGTTTATAGAACACGTTCGCCTTACTCTCTTTTTAATACTTTGAGTTACACCTATCATTACCAGGGGGTTAATTCTGACGGTCGTGATCGAATACTCTTTTGATCCTATCGCAATTTAATTTCTAATTCTTTCAGTCGAATCTTTAAATCAAATTGTATTTAACACTTGGTAGATCGAAATTGGCTTTTTTTGAATGATTATCCATTTTAACTGATTTACATGTTCTTCCTTACTTCTGTTTTTCGTACTTTTTATCAAGAATTCTTCTTGAAGTCTAAAGTACATTTTTATTTTTGTTTTTTAATTTTTGTCTTTCCTTTTCTTGTTGACCTTTTTCAACACAACTTGAAGGACAAATGTAAACATAGAGCTCATGCCTTAGCTTTTTTTTTAACAATAGTATTGTGGTTATTTTGTTGAACTGTTAATGGGTTTTAATCCAAATTTTGATATTTTAATAAGGCTAAAGTTCATCAAATTTAATTTTCATTAAATTATTTTTATGAAGAAAGGAATTTTACTACATATAATTAATTAAAAGTTATTGAACCCAGGCGTTGATGTTTGACTATTGACTGCCAGCAGTCGTCGATGGCTGTGAGTGTTAAACGGCAAATCCCTCTGAAGATATCGAGTGGCTGCGATTGAAACATGTAAGGGTAACCTGTCCGTAAAAAGGCATGGGTTCGAGCCCGGCTTCAGTCAGGAATGAAAAATTATCAATCAATTTCAACTCATTTCATGTTGTAAAATTCCTTTCTTCATAAAAATAATTTAATGAATATTAAATTTGATGCACTTTAGCCTAATTAAAATATCAAAATTTGGATTAAAAACCATAAACAGTTCAACAAGGTAACCACAATACTATTGTTAAAAATTAGAGTTTCTACGCGGGAAAGAATTCCCGGGAATCCCATTTTTTTTTAATTAATACCGGGAAATTTTTTTTGGGAATTTCAAATTAAATTTTTTAAACGACAAGCAAAATTTTTTAAATTTTAATTTGTTAGCACCGTTAAAATCAAAAACGAGCAATACAAATGTATTCTTTACTAAAAACTACCTACAAATCAAACTATTTTTCCTACTCCAATAAATCCATGGTCTTTTTAATTGCTTATGAAATGTCTTAAAAGCTTCTTGAAGAAGATAATGCAAATGTACACGATACACCATTACCAAAACCAGATGAAGAACAATCTACTATCTTTAAAGAACACCTTGAAAAGGCTATATCAAAGTCTAAAAAATCAAGTTAAAAAAAAATTTTTTAAAAGAATGCTATTAATAATTACTAAGTATTAATAAGTTTTAATAATTCTTAATCTCCCAAAAAAAAAAAAAAAAATAATAAATTTATACATGCATATATAATATGCATGTATATATGATTGTAACAATTTATTTGGTTTTGTTTTGGTTTTCTGTGGAATTAATAAAGTCTTCAAGAGCTAGTGGGAAACCTCGCCAGACCAAAAGGTTTGTAACAAACATCAAACGTTTGTCGTTTGAAAAATCATTTGATATCAAATCATTTTCATTTTAAAATCAAACCTTTGTGTTTTAAATTTATTAAATTTGTGCATTAAATTGTTTTTTTATTTATATGGAGAAACCAAGGCGAATTGACTAGAAGGTGGGGTCAAGTCAACATATGGTGTTTTTTTTCGTCGACTTGTCAAAGTTTGTATACAAACTAGTTTTTTATGTAAACAAACCAAAAAAAAACTAGCAATATTTTTGACAACCCGACCACAGAAGCATTGTAGTTGTAGAGTTGACCTCACCTTCTAGTCAATTCACCTTGGGAGAAACACTCAATTTACATGAGGGCTTTTACGACCTCGCTTTTACGACGTCTCTTTTTGTTTTTGAGCAAACGGTGTAAAGAAGAAAGAGGGGTAAAGAAAACGACTCGGATTGTGGTTTTCATGTCGTTTTTTATATTTCTTTTTAAACTTTTTCTTGTTACGTTTTATTCTTTTTCCTACTTTGAAGTGTGAGGTTGAAAATACAGTGAGACCTCGATAACAGACGGGGCCGGGAGCATTCTTGATAATAAATTTTTTTTTGTGTGTTTCTTATTTTTTGTAATATAAAATGCATTGAAATAGAATCTGGGAATTTATTTCACATGGTGAGTAACGTTTATTATATTACTCGAATGTGTATTCTAAGTCAAATTACAATTTATAAAGCTTTCATAATTTAATACAAAATATTCCTGAAAAATATTGAAGGAATAAGGCTATTTAAGTATAAAAGCTTTATAAATTGTAATATGACTTAGAATACACATTCGGTTAATATGAAAATTTATAGTATAAAATGTATTATTATGTTAATATTTAAATTTGAGGAAAAAAGTAATGTTGGGAGAACATGTTTCTAGTACGATGGGATATTCTCTTTCTTTGTTTACTTTAATTTTTTTTTTTTGTTCAAAAGTAAACGAAAAAAAGAATAAGTTATTTATAATTTCGGATAACAGAGGTAATGCCGGAATCGAATTACGGATAATCAAGGCCCAACTGTAAATAAAAAAACATACAACCAAAAATCATCGTATAAACGCAAAGGGATTTTGGATGTTGCTTGAAAATGGAATAAAAAAAAAAAGACGACGTTAAAGCCCTCATGTAATTTGAGTGAAAATTTTGACAAGTCGTAGGCCCAGTGCAATGCGAATTCAACAAGGTAAACTCAAGTCTTCAGCCGTTCATCAGCAGTCTCCACGGCGAATTAAAAAAAATAGGGAAACGTCAAAGTATAATATTGTTTATGTTTTGCGCCAAAATAACCGAAAAAATTTCTTAGAAAAACTGCGAATAATTAAAGTGAATTTAATAATCTCTTTTATTACCCAAACAAAATTTTTATTTTGTTTTTCAATCAATTTTTGCCTTGTCAGCATTTTTGACAGCCGCCTATTAAATTGCAAAAAATACATGGTTTTTTTTAGTTGAAGAGTTACCTTGTTAAATTCGCCTTGGCCCAGTGTAAACGTCAATTTTAATGTGGTTGCCACTAACAAAAATTTTGTTACAGTGCAGCCACACGATCAAGATTTTCTTGATAGTCTTTTACATATACTGATTGTCAAAATATGCAAAAGTTGACAGCTGTGACGTAGGCTGCACGCAAGTTGAAAGCAATTTACTTTTTCAAGATGTCGTCGCCGAGAAAACAACTCAAAATGTTTTGCTATTTTCCACTTTTGATTTTTCTGCACTGTAGGCTGTTCGAAGGGACTTTATATTTTTCTTTACTTCTTCCACTGGCATTTTTGTTTCAGAAGCTATAGACTCGTAGGCTTTTATTTTCAAATCATTTCGCCTATATGATGAAAGATTCATAAAATTTCATGGCTTCTGTACAGCTCTATGAATCGCAGAACATCGTTTTGCTTATTAATTTTATAAATAAATTTTATTAATAAACATATTTCACTATTTTTTTTAGGTTTTTAGTTAAAATTTTAAAATTCCCGCAACAATTTGTAAAAAAAAGAACTTCAGCTTTTGCCGGCAAAATATTTGTGAAAAAAAACAAAAACAACTTCAAAAGATTTGTAATAACCCAGCGGCGAACTTTGCATACCACATCACATCTCTTCAATGAAGTGCGTATCACTTCTTGTTTAATGAATTCTAGCTTACAAAGTGTATGACGGAAGTGTATGGCATTTACAAAAATGAATTTCGTTCATCTTTTACTTCTACTTGCCCACGAAGTAATCGAGATTGTGTATGGACTGTCCACTGCCTGCTTACAATGTGTGCGAAGTTGTGTGCAAGACGCCTACCACTTGCCCACGAAGTAAGCGAGATTGTGTATAAACTGTCTACTGCCTGCTTACAATGTGTGCGAAGCAGTACTGAGTTTATATTTATTGAATGAACACTTCACTATCCCGCTTACTTTGTGTGCAAGTGGTAGGCGTTCACTCCACAAACGCGGCAATGCATTCGAAAAAGTGTACTAGGTTGTAATTCAGATGGTGTGCATTACTGTATTACTCGTGTCTATCACATCATCGCTTCTGTAATCGACAAATTCGCCCCTGGGAAGATGTTTTCTTGAACGAAAATTGATACACTCACTGGCAAGAGAATTTTAGAGGCAAGTTCGTATCAATTTTTAAAAGTATGAGTGTATTGGTAAAAAAGTGTGAGTGTGTTAAAACTTGATAGCCAAAACTTGATCGTGTAACCCTCAAGTTATATTTTCACAAAAGCACTAAAATTTACATCTCTTTTGAAGATAATCAACTATGATTCTTTGAACTCCATTTTAACTACATCAAATTTAAATTTTTCTTAAACGTTGTTTTTCAAAAAAAGTTAAATATGAATTCAATACAAAAAATGTTAAAAAAAGAACGTAAAAACAAAAAATAAACAAATGAAAAATGGACAGATGCAGACGTTGATAAAATAATTGGATTTTTGTAAGATAAATAGAAATTTCGACCTAAATTTAAAAAAATAAGTTTCAGGTAAAATTAATCGTGGTTATTAGAAACCCACAGCACAGATAAGTATGTATGTATGTATATTAAAAGCATTTAATTGACCGGTTGATTTACCTTTTTTTTAACGTAAAAAGTGTACAACTTTACACTTTCAAACTTATAATAAAGACCAATTGAATAAACCATGGATAGGATATTTATTACCAGAAAACTAAATTTTAACAACAATTTTAATATTAAAAAATAATTTTTAGGTAAAGATCTTCTTGTACGTTCACAAACTGGTTCGGGAAAAACTTTAGCCTATGCTTTGCCCGTCGTAGAAAAACTTCAAGAAATAAGACCCAAAATTACCCGCGATTTTGGTATATTGGCATTAATCATAGTCCCCACCAGAGAATTGGCCATACAAACTTACGAATTGTTTCAAAAGTTGGTCAAACCTTTTACATGGATAGTTCCCGGTGTATTAATGGGTGGCGAGAGACGTAAAGCTGAAAAAGCCAGACTACGTAAAGGTATTAATATTCTAGTAGGTACACCTGGCCGCTTAGTAGATCATTTACTTCATACCGAAACCTTTAAAGTTAATAAAGTCAAATTTTTGGTACTCGATGAGGCTGATCGTCTGTTGGAAATGGGCTATGAACGAGATGTTCAACAAATTGTAGAGGGTATAGATAAACAGCGTAATGAAAGTGCTAAAGATGATAAACAACCAGCAGCACCTATTCAAAGAATGTTATTGTCAGCTACTTTAACAGGAGCTATACAAAAATTGGCTGGATTAACTTTAAATAATCCAATATATATTGATAACAGTGATGAAGATCCCTCAAAAGCTATCACATCTGCTAATGGTTATGATAAGGAAACAATAGAAGCTGCAACAGCTGAACAATTAGATGGTGAAGATTCGACAGGTATTCTGACAATTCCAGAAAATTTGAAACTCAGTTATGTGGTGGTAACACCTAAACTGCGTCTTGTAACTTTGGCTGGTCTTTTGGCTCGTAAATTTAGAGGCAAAAATAAATTTAAGGCCTTAATTTTTATGAGCACTATGGAAATGGTTAATTTCCATCACGATCTTTTAAATGAACAATTAACGCAAAAGCTATTGGATGAGGATGATGAAGATGTGGCCAATGAATGTTCTGATGATGATGCCGACGAACCATTGCTAAAGGGATTAAGATTCTTTAGGTGAGTTAAAAAAGCAAATTCAATTTCATTATGAACACAAAATAAAAATTTACACTATATTCCAGATTACATGGTTCAATGTCTCAGACTGAAAGACAGGGTGTTTTCAAAGGTTTTAGAGAATGTAAATCTGGGGTTTTACTAGCCACTGTAAGTTAGCTTTTACGTCAACTTAATGAGAAAATAATTGCAGCTTCTTTTTTTACCAAGGATGTGGTCGGTCGCGGTATAGACGTCCCAGAAATCGATTTAGTTATTCAATATTCTCCACCCCAAAAAACTGCAGATTTTGTACATCGTGTTGGTCGTACTGCTCGTGCAGGTCGTAGTGGTTGTGCTGTGTTATTTTTAACCCCCAGCGAAATTCAATTTGTACGTTATTTAGAAAATAAACGTATACGCATTTCGCAGGCTGACATGGAAGATTATTTAAAAGCTCTCAATGAGGCCGATGATGAAGCACATTCACTACAAGAGGCAGCTTCAAATTTACACCACAAATTTGAAGAACTTATAGCTGATGACAGAGAAATTCATGATAAAGCTTGTAAAGGTAAGTGCTTTATAAAAAACTGTTGCAAAATTTTTCTATTTAAACCCCTGAACAGTGGTGAGATTCTCAAATCTAGCTGAACAAAATTATTTGATGTTCAGTCTGAATTCGAAAAAATTGGTTGAAAAATTCAAGCTCAATTTCTTATAGAAATACGATAGTTTCCCTATTACGAACTTCGGAAGTATTAATTTTTCATGTAACATTAATTAATTTGCATTAGCTTTAAATGCTTTAGTCGTTTTTGAATTTGGAAAATTATTTAAGAAAGTGTTGTGCTGAAAAAGGTCAACAAGAAAAAAAAAAAAAAATGAAAAATTATCAATAAATTTTAATTAATTTCATGTTGTAAAATTCCTTTCTTCATAAAAATAATTTAATGAAAATTAAATTTGATGAACTTTAGCCTAATTAAAAATATCAAAATTTGGATTAAAAAATATAAAAATTACTCTACTTAAGTTTTGTATATTTTAACTTGAATTCAAATTCAATATTAGTATCGTTGTCGGCGATATTTTATTTTGAGTATCGGTATCGTATCGGCAAAAAGTCGTATCGTTTCGCCCCTAGTATGTATATATGTAGTATAAAACGGAAGTATTCGTTTTTAGTGGATAAACTTGACAACAACTGCACCGATTTTTACAAAACTTTAAACATACTTATCTTCTATGGAATGTAAGGAGTGTTTCTGTATACTCATTGGTTTTAATAGGCGTTTATTTTTTAGATATGTATGTATATGTATGTAAGTTTTGAAAAGTAAACTTCGATTTTTACGCAGAAAACTTGAGGGATAAAAGCGATAAGAAGGGTACCTCATAGCAAAAAAACTATATCCAATATTAAGAAAACTTTAACTGGGATAGTGCTCAAGAGTGATGAAAATTATTTTGAAAATAATTTCCACTATCAAACACAAGGTGCATACAAGAATAATCCTAGCTGACTATGGGCGGGAAGAAGGGTAGTCCCTTACAAGAAAATTAACTAAATTAAAATATATGCCAAATCAAATCTTATTGACGAATAGCAGGGTGTATACCCTTTCATCATATACAGTTCAAAAAAATAATTTACAAGTCAATATTTATTCAAATTTAGTATTTCAAATAGGTAAATTTTTAATCAAAATGCTACGATTAACAAATAACAAATAGTGTAGAACATTATGTTCGTAACAAACTCTTGAAGAAACGTGCAGCAGAAAACGAACAAATTAGATAATGAGTATCACGTTTCCGAGAAAACTTTACACAGCAACAACGCGAAATACGAAATGAACGTCTAAAAACAATACAACCAATTAAATATTTACACCTCCTAGCATTAATACATACAAATTACAATATTGATATTTGTAGCATGGATCAAGAGTGCAACTATTGTAAAGCATTAAAAAAGCGGCAGAGTTGGTAAAGTAAAATTGTCAGAATTTAATCAATCAAATTAATCAAATTCATGATTGGACTTCACTTAACTCCTTAGCTCTTAACCCTTATAAGTCTAAGGGCATCATGTTTGGGTATAGAAATCAGTTTTTCCCTAGCTTGGATATTGTTCTGGACAATGTGCGGATACAGTTAGTCGATCATATTAAATGTCTTGGTGTGCTTTTAGATAATCAACTTTCCTTTGACCCCCATATTAATCTCCTTAATGGTAAAATATTTGGTATTCTTCGTAAAATGTATTCATCTAATTTGTATTTCCCATTACGTGTTAGGTATAATATGGCTCATGCAATGTTGATGTCATCGGTATTATATGGTCTCGAAGTTTATTCTGGTACATGTTCCACTCGCTTAAGCAGAGTTAAGCGTATAGTTAATAGTATTGTAAGGTTAAGCGTCGTGAGCATATATCTATTTCGGTCCGGCGTTTTCTTGGGTGTACGTTTGAAAATTATGTGAAATATCGATTAGGTATTTTGTTCTATGCAGTAATTCGACATCGCAGACCCATTGACCTGTCTAGTTCGTTTGTATTTACAAGATCTGTTAGAAACCCCCAGATTATGATTCCCAGAATTTCCTCTTATTTTTTTAGTAGGTCTTTTATAGTTAGGATTGCTAGGGTTTGGAATTTTTTACCATATTCATTACGGATATTTTCGCATTCAAATAATGTATTTCGTTTAAAACTACTGTAATTCTTCGCTAATTCTACTTTTTAATGATTTTCTATATCTCAACTAAATACATTTTAGCACTTTGTAAATTGTTTTTCCATTTTACCTTATTTGGGTGTGCTATTTCCCTCTTAGTTTGATACTGTCTGGACCTTTTTTAGGATATTTTTCATTTCTTCTTTTTTTTCTTTGTTATTTTTTTTTATTGCGGCTGGGGAGCCATTAACCATTAACTATGATATGTTGTTTTTTGATAATAGCTTTATTATTTTTTATTATTATTATTAGTTTATTAGTGTACAAATATATAATTTGTTGTTAATTTCTCAGGATATATGAACATGTAATATTGTTATTTTGGCCTCTAAGTCTTGATATTGCATAAATGAATGAAATAAATAAATAAATAAAATAAACAAATAGACCACCAGAACCATTACATACACTGGTAACTGGGACAACGCACAGTGGTATTTCTTCATACATCAACCTGCAAAAAATAGAAGGAGTGATCCTACAACTATGAAATTTTGCACGCATGTTTAAATTTAAGTAGAAAAGAAAAATACAAAAAATTTTTAAAATCCGTGGACTCCTTGGGGTACCTCCCTTGGAACACCATTTTTCCACGAATTTTTGTCCTCAATGTATAGGTCGCAATTCTTCATAGAATTTTACGAAATTTGGCACACGTTTATAAGTTGATCCAAGAAAGAGCACTACAAATTTTGGTTGACATCGGTCGACTCCTAGGGGTACCTCCCTTGGACCCCCATTTTTTTTTGCTTATTATTCTTCTCAATGTATGGGCCGCAATTCGCAACGGAATTTTATAAAATTTAGCAGATGTCCATAAGTTTATCTAAAAAAGAGCACTACAAATTTTGGTTGAAATCCGTCGACTCCTAGGGGTACCTCCCTTGGACCCCAATTTTTTTGCTTATTTTTCTTCTCAACGTATGGGCCGCAATTCGCAACGGAATTTGATAAAATTTAGCAGATGTGCATAAGTTGATCTAAAAAAGAGCACCATAAATTTTGGTTGAAATCCGTCGACTCCTAGTGGTACCTCCCATGGACCCCCATTATTCCACGTAATTTTCTTTTCAATGTATAGGGCGCAATTGTCAATAGAATTTGATTAAATTTGGCGTAATAATTGATAAAAGAAAAAACTAACAATTTTGGTTGAAATGCGTCGTCTTTTATGTAACCTGAATGAACAAATTTCGTATAAATATAATTCTCATTGAAAATACTAGTAATATTTAATTAAAGAAATGCATTTTATTCATTAACTATCATATCTTTAAACACATCATCCAATTCTACAATATTCTTATGAGGTTGACGTCTTAAGCTACTAATATATGGATCGGACGACTCAAGCAAACGATGAAAAGAAATTTCATTATATTCAAAATAAATTATTTTTAATTAATTTATTTTTTAAAGATGTATTTACTTTCTAACCAAGTCGCGCTTCTCCCCAACGATTTAAAAAATTACCAAAAACCTTTTTTTGAACTGCCTTTTTCACTATTTCAATTTCATCAATAACCGAATTTTCCTGTTTTATAAAATTTGTTAACAAATTGACATTGCTACCACCATCAATAAGTTCCGGGCACAATTCACTATATGACACAGAAAATAAAATCATTTTTAGAATTATATTTTAAATTTTATTACAATATTTATTATTATTTATTTATTAACGTTAACTGTTTACTGGTTGCAAATTTTGTTTTCAATTTAAGCGGTTTTCTTCTATACATTTTCTTTTATTAAAACATATTATTTTGTTTATTTTTTTTTAATCTTATTCACTTTTAAAAACATTTGTCAACAATTTATTAAGAAATTGTTGTTACTGCCCGTCTACAACTGACATGATTTGCTGTTATAACTTGAAGTTATAAAAGCGTTGTTAAAACATTTGCATTAACAACCGTGTTATAACATGTGAAAACTTCTAATATGATGTGTCTATACCTAACGCTAACATCATATTAGTGTTAAAGTTAAGCATTTCATGTCAGTTGTAGACTGCATGTTATAATTAATAACTCAAATTTCTTTAAACCGTTAAGCCTAAAGGTATGCAAAACTTTTTTATTACAAATACTAGGGTGCAATATTCGTGACTTTTTTTACTAAATTTGGATTTTTTTAAAAGATTGACAAAAGTTGGTGAATTTTTTTGACTATTTAGAAAGAAGAGCCTTTTACCTTTAATTTCGTTATACTGAGAGCACGGAGTTAAACCGAGCTAACTGACTTTTTCTCCAACAAAAACAGCCAATGCTGAATTTTTAAGGACAATTTTGATGCACTCATATCTCCCAAACTATGTACGCAATAACTTTTTCTTTTCCTTTAAATTAAAAACAAGGCTTTGGACTTAAATAAAGTCGACACCCAGATTTTTCCGCTCGAAACATCTTCGATATATAAATCTCTGAATTTTAACAAAATTACCATATATTTACCTTTCACAACATTAACCTGATTTCAAACGATCTTTTCTAAAAATATATATACATATATCTTAAAAGAAATGCAGTTTTTGGTTTGCCAGACTCTTCTCTTTAAAATAGCATCATTAGATTTTTTAAAAGTACCCAGCAAAAAAAGACATGCAAAAGAAGTAGTAAATGCATGGGTTCCGCGGATAATGCACTGGTTCTTTTTAGGTGAAACATGCATGATTTTAACATTAGCGTGTCGTTGGCGAGCATGGGTTCACATTTAGGTAAACGGCTCGTCATTAAAAATATTGCTTAGAACCAATGAAAGTTCAGTGATTAGATCGGGGTTTTCATTGATCTAGAATATTAACTGAAATCAGTGTGAATGAAAAGCAATGAATCATTAATGATTTTAAAACGTATTTTCATTGGTGCTCGATATTAATTTTTATATGCATTATGGGAATGTATTATAAAAAACATTGTTACTTTTGTTTTCCCTATGTAGTAATAAGATTTTGACAACGGCGGGTAAGTTTTACACAAATAAAATACCTGTTGTTTTTTGTATTGTTGCAGAGGTAAGCAGACCTATTGCATAGGCCTTAATAAATAAATAAATAAATAAATATAACAAATTTAAATACATATTAATATTAAATGTATTTACATATGGAGGGTTCAAAGCTGAACCGAACCAAGTCATAAAATAAAACTGGTGTGAAATTCTTCGCAAAGTTTAACTCTATCGAGTTCTGTAACGGACTAAATCAAAAAGTTTTTCGTTCCAAAGGTAACGTTAATAAACCCATGTCAATGGCTCCAGCAATAAATGGAAATTCACTTACTCAAACTCAAAATATTATCGAATTTTCATTTTTGACTTGGTTCGCTTCAGAATACCTAATTATAGTGAAAAATTTTAATTCCTTCATAAGAGTTGAATGGGTGCATTGCATGTAATTTTTCATGGGTTCACTTATTAAAAATTTATTCGAATTTTGGAAGGCATTTTCAATTCATTCAAGTAGTTAAGTGCTCAAGAAGTCATGAAAATATCCCTTCTACTCGAACAACTTCCAAAGTTTTTTGCTGGGTAATAGTCAAAAAATGCATTTTTTGCAGCAGAAATCCCATAGTGCAACGCCGCGCAGTGCTTTGCTCCCATAAAATAATGGGACAAAAATAGAAGGAGTTGACTTAGACTCCTGGGGGGGGTTATCGCGTATTTCGATTCGAAAGAAATAATTTACGAGTTCGAACAATTTGTACTGTGTGCAGGGTTGTTAGATGTGACGATTTTTTTGAGAAAATACATTAAAATGACGATTGACGATTTTTTTACTAAAATTAATAGTCACCCTTATTCTATTTGGCGTCGGCAATAACAACGGCAATTTTAAGGCAACAGCAATTCTTATCAAAGACAACATAAATTCTATGTTAAATTGGTATTTTGTAAGAGTATTGTAACGCCGTTGACTATTTATCGATAATGTTAATAAAATACAGCACACATCTAATATTAAAATCAGCTGATTCATTTGTTTACTGTTTTTTTAAGTTTTTATTTAAGAAAAAAAAAATTCTGTGCTGTTTGTGCAAATTTTAAGTTAAATAAAAATTTGTTAGTAAAAAATAATGTTTAAATGAAAATTTTTTTATTATATTAAATTTTCACAAGTGCCTAATGGATTTTTTTAACCTTTTTAAGATTTGAAAGTTATTTTCGGCTGAATAAACTTTCTTTTAAACATGTGTTGGAATTAATAGAGCCTCATTTAAAAAAAGAAACTTTTGTTCCAAACAGAATATATTTGCAGCAACATTTTTCTTTCTTGGCCCAGGGATCGTACCAGCTCAGCGTTGGAAATTATTTCAACTTTTGACTGTCCCAGCCACAAGTTTAAAAATTTTGTCTGAGACTCTTGAAGTCATGAAGAGAGAACTTTGTCCACAATGGATAAATTAAAGTTGCATTTCTTTGAAAAGCAGCATTTCCAGGTGTAAGTGGCTGTGTAGACGGAACCCACATCAAAATTTTAGCTCCAAACAAAAAAAAAACCACCATATCTTCATTAATCGCAAGGGATATTTAATTTATTAGGAAAAGAGACCCTGCATAATCCTCTGGCTAGAAATGGATTTTTTACAAGCTCTTCCACTAGCTTCTCGAACTGGCACTAAGTTGTTATTATAATTTCTTCAATTATATCCACAAAAAATATATCAAAACACAACACAAATGAAGAAAAATATCAAAACCGCCGTAGAAATCAAAATTGCAGCCAACCATAACGTAAAATTTTTAAAACACGACATAAAGCAGCATAAGACAACACCAAAAATGCCGACGACAAAATCAAGGGCAATTTATGGCAACAGCAACGCTGTTCTTAGAAAATTCCAAACATATGTTAACAGTCATCGAAATATGGCAATATTGCCAACGGGAACACGAAATTGAAACAAACATAAAAAACGGCGTTGTATACTGTTGACGACGCCAAATAGAATACGGGTGAGTGTTATGACGATTTTCTGTCATCAAGAAAACACTTACAAAAAAATATTTAAAATTATATTGAAAACAGTCCAAAACGTAATTTTTGGATATAAAAATTAAACAAAAAGATTCACGAACCTGGTGGCTTTTATTACAAGCCATCGATACTGAAAAATATATACACTAGAGCCCCGATTTGCGTCGGTGTTATTTGCGTCGTTTCGATTTGCGTCGCTCTTTAAAAATTGGTTAAATCCGCTTTGCGTTTTTATAATTCCTATTTGTGTCGCTACATACGATTGGATTTTTTCACTAAAGTTATAATCACATGTAAAGAATTTTTCTATTTAATTCTGCTAGGTAAGTTATTCTATTATAGTTGCGTGTTAGGAATTAAGAAGTTAGTTCTTTTTATAATATCAATGCCCACTTGCTGAAATAAATAGAATAAAACGTAACCATATCACTTTTTTTATCATAAATAGAATGATTTTCTTGCTAAAAATTTAATCAATCAATAATAAAATCAGTGCAGTAAATTGCTTCAGATTTGTAAAATTTTATTAAGTGACGATTTTTTGACGATTTTGTTAAATGTTCGTGACGAGTTTGACGAATTTTGTTAAAACTTTTGACGATTTTTTAAGAAAAAAGCATAACAACCCAGACTGTGTGCCACGATTTCCTTACTATCTGTTTCGGATGAACGGAAGTTTTAATTACCTTTTCGAAAACAAAATGTCCCTTTCGTAACGGCAACTAACTCTAAATTACGAACAATAAAAATCCCTTTCGAAACTCCAACTCCGCATTACGAAAACGAGCGTCAGTTATGTAAAAAGCGTTTGGAAATTGTTCGAAAGCTATTTTGTTAGTGCCAAAGTGCAAATGACAAAGTTCAAGATAAATAATAGTGTAAAACAAACAAAATAAACATAATAATATTATAATTGATATAAAATAATATAATATAATATATAAAATAATATAAAATAATAATATAAAATAAATGTTTACTACCCAGCAAAAAAAGACATGCAAAAGAAGTAGTAAATTCATGGGTTCCGCGGATAATGCACTGGTTCTTTTTAGGTGAAATATGCATGTTTTTAACATTAACATTATAAAGTAATGATTGGTTTTTTCTGTTGACTCTTCAAACCACAGGGAAAAACAATAAATTTTTTTTTATTAAAAAACACAATTATAATATTTTTCACACATTGAATAGTATTTTTTTATTTCTTTTGTTGTGGGATATTTTCGTCCATTCGTTTAACCAGTAGGTAAGACATACGTTTTAAAATTATGAACAGGGAAACCAGAAATATGATCTAAAAAACACGTTTTATGCGCATTAAAAAACTTTAAAATATGCCCTGAAAATATGCTCCAAGAAATAAAAAAATTGCTAATATGAAAACGAAATATTCAACAATGTTATAACAGGTCCATTTAATAAAAATAATCCTAAAGCTATAACCTGTAAAACCTAAACTCTATAGTAATTACAGGCGAATTTTTAAGATTTTACTATATTTGGAAACGATGAGAACTCATGGTCTCACAAAAACAGTGTTATGTTAAGAGGTTAAAATTCATATAAGAGTTATTTCTGTCGGATGTTATCCCAATGTTAACATCCATATGAGATTTTTTTTTGTCTTAAAGGGATTTTAGGGAAGGTCGCTAAATTTTTTATTACTATTAACATTTAAAAGGTAGTTAAATCTATTTATGTATGGAAGCTTTGGGCAAATGTGAACCGATTCTTAAATAATTGAATTAGCAGTAATATATTTTTGGGGCGAATCCGAATCTTCCCATTTATGTAGACTTCGTTCTTAGTACAATTTAAATATTTTTACAAAATTTTATCAAATTATCTACAAGATCATAACTTGGACTTTGCTCACAAGGTTAACATGAACCAGCAGACGGACGGATTGACATCGTTAGATTACTTTAAAAAGCGATTCTGTGTCGATCGGTGTACTAAAAGATTGATCTAGATTTCTATATAATTGCTTTTTACTTTACTTTTGCTAATCTATAAAATTTGAAAGTTTAAAATAACATTTAGCTTTAACCACAACCTGCTTTGTCGTACAATTTTCGAATAAAAATGTGGATAGTGGAATTGAATTGGACATACAGATAGATATTAATAACAGAAAAGCCAAAATATTCAATTAAAATTTTTTTTATATGTTGCGAAAGCTCTTGTAGGCATCTAAAAAATTTAACATGTATCAATATATGCCCCAAAAAGGCAAAATATGCGCTAAAAACTTAAAAAATGCTGCTTAAAGTCTCTCTCAGCCAGATTATGCAAAAAATGCTCCAAACGGTAAAATATGCAAAATTGTGCACTAACAAATAAATCTATGTCAAAATTCATAAAAAGCTCTAAAATGGATAAATATATTGTTTCTGCCTTCATTGGTCGCACAAGGAAATACATGCAATTGCATATTTTTTGTTTCCCTGATTATGAAAAATTAGTTACACCATAGATCTATACACAGCTAGAGATATCTATTTGTAGATGTTATATTCCAATAAAAGCCAGTGAGTGATGCTTACAACTCTAACAATATCCTTTATTAAAACAAATTAAAATACATACATATAAATAAACCCAATAAGCATTTAGGCTAGAATTCAAGTGGAATTACATTTGAAATCCAATTTTCAGTGTTGAATTACAGTTGAAACACAGTTGAATTCAAAAGCGAATCCAGCAAAATTACCCATTGAATTACAGTCGAACAAAACAGTACCTTTACAGTGTAATTCCAGCCTTGAATAACAGTGTGATTCAAGTTGAAATGAACCTGTTTTTACACTTGAATTCAAGCATGGAATAATTCACAAAAAATTTGTGCTTTTTGGGAATAAGTCATAAATACCACCATAAAATAAAATATATTTACCGCGGCTGTAACGACGACAAGAATGACAAATGAATAAATGAATAATTATGCGCGGCGAATAGTAACATAACAAGTACATAAAACACAGTTGTAAATATTTGGTCAACACCCGTAGTTAATTATTCGGGGTTGCCAACAGTAGAAATTACGGGCATCTAGTATTTTGCAAATAGAACCTTCAAATTTATCATGATTTTTTTTAAATATGTTTTTGTGGATTACCAGCAAATCGGTAATTGTGAAAAAATATTTTGTAACTAAAGAGTAATATGCATTTGAAAATAAAATTCTGCTGTAAAAATGCTATTAAAATTTAATCAAGACGAGCTCAAGGCTCTTCCAAAATAGACCGACTTTTTTTTTACAAATTTGCACTTAATGCCAAATTTTCCCCATCGCAAAGCTGGAATCAAAAATTATTGGTGTTAGTGTTGCTGAGTTGACAATCTTTGGTCGGCGCAATTGATGCTCCGAGTCGTTCTGATACATAGACCCAATTGTCGCGGGAACGGGAATTATTGGTATGGACTCCAAAACAAATATTGTGATGAAATTTTCCGGGAATTATAATGTTTAAACAATGTAAGAGAGTATGTAACCGATAATTAAAAAAAAAACAGATTTTGCAAAAGTGTTTTTTAACAACGTTATTCGCGGCTGTGCTTCAATTGTGTAATGGAAACCCTGAAATTAAAAAAAAACCAATTTTAGGTGATTGTCGGAAGTTTTTTTTGGGACATTTTTGATGGATTATACCAATAATTAAAAAATCTATTCTGTTGTAAATTTTTATTAAATACTATTATTTAAAAAATCTATAATTGAATACATTAATAAATAATTTACATCAGGTGCGTTCGAGAACCCAAAAGTTTTTACTATTTTTTTCTGAACTTTACTGCATTTTACTAAATTGTGTTCGCGTACACAAAATACAGTAATGAAAACACAAATTGAGAGCGAAAAGTGACAATTCTTGACTGAGTATTTACAAATTTTTACTGCGTACATTTTTGCAATAAAATTAAGTAAAACGAAAAAAAAGTTTCAAAAGGTAAACAAGCCAAAGTTGACAAACAGAAGGCGACCAAATTGTTTAATTATAGAAGAGTTGAAATACAAATTCAATAAAAACCAAAAATTAATAAATATTAATTAAAATACCAACTTTTAAAACTTTTTTTGTTATGTTATATTTTTAGAGTTGTAAAAGTGCAAAGTATTTGGGTATGTACTTACAACTGCATTTGTTTTTTTTAGTAATCAATAGCAAGCAAGTTATTCAACCCAGACACAAATTAGCGTCATCAAAACAAGAAAATAAATAATAAAAAAAAATATGAAAGATTATATAAAATAATTTGTTTGTATACATATTCCAAAACTGTTCGTATTATAAAAAGAATTTGATCGAGTGTCGATAAGAAAACGAGCTAAGTAGTCAAAAAAGTGATTACATTTTTCAACACTACATTTATTTGCGATCAACTATTCCCTAAATTCGGGGCTGTTCTGAAAATCACGTGATTTCAAATCACGTGTTTTTGAAATCACACGCGTGATTTTGTGGTGTTCTGAAAATTATGCAGTTTTTGTGTTTTCTCAGTGCGCTTTCGGCAATTGAAGATCATACAAAAACACACAAAAACATGACACTATAATATCACACTTATGATTTTAGTAGGTCTGAGTTCATACGGCTCATGTCTTATTGACAAGATTCTTCCTTTTTCTTCTTTGAACATGAATTGGCGTTCAAATAAATCATGTCATGTTGACGGCATGTTTTTTATATTGTTTTATTTGATATTGAAAACAAAAACAAAATTAAACAACGAATAAGAAAGCAAAACGTAAAGACTACATGCATCTGTGTACTCGTTTCTTTTCCCCTCGTCCCTCTCGCCTATAAAGTAGCAATCTTGTCAATAAGACATGAGCCGTATGAACACAGACTAGGCACATGTGATTTGAGTAAAAGTGATTTGCAGAATAGGCCTGATTATACGAATTTTTACACATTTTTCGTTCGCTTACTTTTTTTGGGCAACAGCTTTTTTTGAGAGTAATTTTTTAGTTTGCCCTTCAATTACATACTTATTTACGCACCTAGTATTATTGATAAAAGCTCATAAAACACATTTTTGAATTTTCAGTTGTTATTAAATGTTATATTATTTAATTAAAGTTATTATTTTTCCGGTACGAATTTAAAAATGTGAAAATTTTAAATTTCGTACAAATCCAATGCGAAGGTACCTTCGATTCCTAGCATGTTTTTAAGTATCTTGCAAATAGTTTTCAGGCACTTTGATATCAGCTTTAGGAATGAAAAACTGTCTATGAAACTTTAAAGTTTTGCAAACATATTTATAAAAGAATGAAAGATTAAGTAAAAAATATACCATCACATCATTTTTTTGCATGTAGCTGTGTTGCTACTAACTAACAGAGCTAGTGAAATTTTATTCACCTCATAACTAAGTGTCAAAATTTAACTTACAATAGTATTGCTACCGTTTTAGAAACGCTCTTAAAAACAAATTTTCTATTATAATTGGTTAATAAAATACGTACTTTATGACGTGTCTACTGATTTACTTAAATAAATAAAATTTTACACAACTATGAACAAAAAAATATGGTAACCTGTATTTGAACTTCTGCTGTCGTCTATGCATGTCTAAAATGACGAGCAGCATTTTAAACAAAAGTGAAATAATTGTATATTTTAGTGCTTATATTATTTATATAGTGTATCAGCTATGGATGCTGATTGAAGCCCGCCATAAAATATGGAAGATGTCTGAGTATAAATTTCCCAAAGGATGGTCAATATTAAATTCATTCAAAGATGATACAGATTATGAGTTGTACACTTTTAATGAATATTTGAAAATTTGCTGGCCTTGGTATATTTTTCATATAACCTTCACTACTGCGATTCGAAAATATAAAGCTAAATGGCAGAGCTTGGCAAATGCGATAGTTTGTATACTGATATTAATAATGACAATGAAACTGATATCAATAGCTCTACTTGGATGCCTGCTAATGTCATATTATATTGTTGCCCTTGGAAATTCCAAAATATTGACATGGCTGTTGTCTGTTGCATGGATGATTGGGATTATATTTCTTGAATCGAATCGTTTTTTGATAGAGCACCTGGGAAACATTGAGTTTAGTAATGTTATGGTAACATTATGTTGGTCCATATTACGCGGGTGTAGCTATAGTTTGGAACGCCAAAAATCATATAGAATACAGGAAGAGAAATTTAGTAGTAAATACACGTTGCAGCACTTCTTGGGTTACGCTTTATATTTTCCCTGTCTAATAATGGGACCGTTTATGTGTTATAATCGTTATATTGTCATTGTGCATGCAAATAATCAAATTGGAATTCATAAATTAAGACGATTTTTATGGCAGATTTTCAGAGTATTAATTTGGTGGATTGTTTTAGAAATAGCCACACACTTCGTATATGTTCATTATATGGCTGTTGATATACGCGCCTTAGAAGTTTTAGACCCAAAGGTTGGTCTATTTGCTGTAGTCTATTTCACGGGACATTTTTTCTTCATGTTCTACGTTATTTCATATGGTCTTGGTATAGCTTTTGCCCAATTAGAAGGATTAAATCCAGCTCGGCAACCTCGCTGTATTAGTTTAGTTCATTATTATTCTGAGATGTGGAAATACTTTGACGAAGGTCTTTATGAGTTCTTATTCTCACACATATATGTCGAAATGTGCAGCAAAAATTCATCGACGTTAAGAAAAGCTATAGCAGCAGCCACTACATTTTCGTTTGTGTTTCTATGGCGTGGTTATTATAGATTTATGTTTATATGGGCTTTATTTAATTTCTCTTGTTTGCTTGGTGAAAAAATCGTAAAGACTTTAGTCAAATCACCTAAATACATTAGTTTTATGCAAAATAACTTAAAGCTGACTGACAAAGGGCTTCAGCGTTTTAGTGCCCTATTAGGTTCACAAATTCTTATACCTTCTTTACTTGCAAGTTGTTACTCTATAAGCGGATTGGAAGTAGGAAATTATTTAATGAAAAGCGCCTATCAAGGTAATTGGTGGAATTATTTTACTTTATCGTTGTGTACTTATTGTTTTTTCCAATGCTGTGAAATATTGAAAAAAAAATATTTTAAGACTTAAAACTATGTATGTAGTATAAACAAAAATAAAGTTAAAAATTAAAAAAAAAAAAAAAAAAATTAATGTTTACTTGCTTGTGCGATTATTGTCGCTGTAATTTTTCTTGTGTCTTCTTTTAAGTTGAATTTGTGTTTGCATTTGAGGGGCTTTCGCGTGTTTCAATTCAAAAAGTAACATTTTTCGAAAACAAATTTTGATTCGAGAGTTAAACCGTACTGCGTAACTCATTCCACACGATGACAGAGTTAAGTTTATAAAAATGAGAAATTTGACAAAGAGTTGGTAGAAAGGCTATCAAAATACATACTAAAATGGACAAAAAAATATCCCAAATCAAAAAAAATATTAAATATGGATTGGTCTATGTGTGAAAAATATAAATTGTGTATGTTTTTTTTAAAATTTAAATGGGTTTCAATTCTTTGTAGTTTGAAGACGATGATACACCTGTTAGAAAGAGTCCACATGTAACAAACGCATTAAATATGCTAATGCATTAATAATACAAGTTTATTGCATTACATTGGTACAAGCAGTCTTTTAAGAAATATTTTTTTCCCGTTAATTATTTATTGAATCTTATATATAAAATATGAACTAACAATAATCAGTTTTTGGCGATTTTTGACTGAAAAATTATACTAGCGTTTTTTGTATGCAAAATTTGATTAAAAAAAAAGAAAATTTTACAAAAACTGAAGTATGGCGATTTTTGGCGATTTCTGACATCCGGTTTGGCGATGGAGCTCAAAAATATCTGACAACCCTGGTACTGCAGTGTCTCTGCTCCTTAAAGGCTAGATTACACTATCTCACAAGTCTAACGTATTCCATAATACTTTGTGAGATAGAAATCTAATGAGTTTTGTTGCGACTGTCAAAAAATCTAATTTTACATGACAGCTTGTGTTCACACCATCACACAAAGTCACACATGATATAAAATGCAACCCTGATCCAATGAAAAGTATTATTGTTTAGACATTTTTCAAAAAACGATGAAGTCGTATGGGATGTCAAACTTTTTTCATAATACTTGTCATTTTCGTGATACATTGCATTCACACTATCACACTTTGTCAAATTACTTGAGTTTTTGAAAGTATAATAATGTAATCCAGCCTTAAGCGAGTGTGGCCGCTATCATTTAAAATATTTCGAGCTAGTCGGTTCGGATGCAATTCGAGCCTTTTTAAGTATTTTGCTGCATATTTCGTAATCATAGTTTTAACTAATGGAACATTGAGATCCTTGTGAATATTTGAATTTTTAACATACCAAGGGGCAGCTGTGATTATTCGAAAAACTTTATTTTGGCGCCTTTGAATTTTTTCAGGCATTTGCCCATAATTGAATACCAAAGTACCAGATTGGCTTTAAGATGGAGTTGTAAAGTAGAAGTTTGCAGTAGAGACTAAGGACAGAGTTCTTCCAATAAGCCATTGAATTTGGATGGCTTTTAGTTTCATTTGAGTTAATGTTGCCTCTATATGGCTTTTTATTGATTTTAATAGGGGGCATGATTCCCGACGCAAGGTGAATGTTATATGAACGCATTTTTGCTCATTGACCATTATCCTCCATTGTCTTAACCATATTTCTAGTTAAAATATATGATGCTGTAAGTAACGTGATGCTTCATGAAGGTTTTTGTAAACGCTTAGAAAAGCTGTTTCGTCCGCACATGTTGAAGTTTGTGTGTAGTTGTTTGTTGGAATGTCCGAAGTATAAATTAAGTATAATAGTGGGCCCAGGATTCTGCCTTGTGGGACTCAAGCGCCAATTGGCTGAGGCGAACTTAAGAAATTTCCTTCTCTAATAATAAATTGACGACCGACTAAGGCTTTCTAACAGCTTGCTTTGCTGGTAAATTTCGCTTCAATCACCCCTATCGCGAATGTTATGGGAATATGATATATGGGATCAAACCTTAATTCCCATCCCCAACAAATCGGTATCGCAAATATTTTGGGAGTAAAAATTTCTATTGTGAATTATTTGTCAGTGGTTTGTAAAAAAAAGTCTCTATTGTGAGTAACTTGTCAGTGCTTGTATTGTGAAAGAAAAATATACAAAATAAAATACTAATAAAAATATAATAAAATAAATAATGAATAGTGTTTATCTTAATTTTCTTTATGTACACTCCTTCAATAATAGCAAAAAGTAATTTAATTTAGTCCTACTTAAGAATACAAATTTAAATTTACATGTTCCCTTCTCGTTCACATCAACACTTGTTGGGAATTTATTTAGTAAAAAAATTCGCGGGAGTAAACATTGGCGATGCCAAATTTTTTAAGTTTAGGAATTCATTCCCAAAAAATTTGTTATGGGAATCATTCACAATACGAAATAAAAAAATATGGGAATATTTTCATGCGAGTAGTTGTTTGCGATAGGGGTGAATATGTAATCTAATAAGCCTTTATGCCAGACTTTATCATCGATAAAGAGAGCGGAGCAATATTTTCTTTCTTCAAAGGCTTTTCTTATGGCGTTTACTATCCGATGGGTTTGTTCAATTGTGCTGTTCTTCTAAATCCGAATTGATGGTTTGGAATACAACTATTTTCATTTAAAATCGGTGTTAATTTTGACACTAATAATTTCTCAAATAGCTTTGATATATTTGATAATAAGGTGATATGATATGATGAACTTTTGTGTGATCCTTTCCTGGTTTTGGTATCATGGTGACTAAGGAATCCTTCCACTTTTGAGGATAGTATTCAAGGCGTAAAGAAAGAATAATTTTCTTTGTTGTGTTGGGTAGCTCCAAAAGCATTTCCTTGAGGTTTGAAACACAAGAACCATTTTCGATTTCTCTTATCTCAAATCTTATGGCGTTTTCTTTTCTAAAAAAAAAGTGTTGCATATCTGTTGACTTGGCAACATATTTAAATGCTCCCCTAATATTTATAAAAGAACACAAATTTCGGCATTAAACAATAATGTACAATTAGCGCAAGGTAAATTCAACCACCTTGTTCTGAATTCGACTTGATCTAGTTCTGCATTCACGCCCCTTTAATTAAAATGAGTGTTGAACATGTAGCATTTTTTTTTTTTTTAATTTAAAAGGGAACATCATCAGAAAAGAACGCTTTACACTTTTAAAATAACACATGTTTTTCAGAAAAGAACATAAAAAAATGTAAAAGGCAGAATACATGCAGAATTTTATTCTGAAAAGAAAACGCCATTAGGGGAACTGCTGCTATAGGAGCAACAGGTGGTAACTCGACCGCAATATCGTAAGATATATTTGGGGTAAATACGTTTTTAAATGATTAACAAACATATTTCCTTTTTCAATATCATTTCTTGCCCAACTATGTGTACCCTATTTGAAACCATTAAATACTGTTAAGACTAATAAATCAGTGAATGCTTAAACACTGATTTAGTTTACACAGAAAAAAATTATTTTCATATTTGAATACGAAAATAGCATATTTGATTAAAAAAATTTTTGAATTTTCTGCGATTACGATTTTTGCATTATTGATAAAAAAGTTTGTAGGTTTAGTTATTGAATTTTTAGTCAACAACCAAGTTTATTGAATCAACAAATAAAGTTGTTGCCAAAAATAATTTTTTTCAACAAAATGTTTGCGTGATCTGCAGTGTTGCCACTTTGTGGGTAATTACCCGAATTTGGTATAATTTTTAGAGTCGTGGGTAGAGCGTGGGTAATTTCTCTTAGGTGTAATTCAGGTGTAATTTTAAATTCTTCCTTCAGATACCCAAATAAAACCAAGATTCGATTTCAGTGACATTTATTTCTTTTTACGCAAATGGATGCAAGATTTGATGCTCCGAAGTGAATGTAAAGAAAAGCATTTAACAAAAAAAAAAAAAAAATTCTGCCACCCCCTAGATTACTCGGTTTCTTTTTAAGAAAAGACTTGAGTCATTAAATGTATATTTTCAAAAGTTTGGTAATGAATTTCGCAAGATGGACTCTTAGATGTGGATAAAGATGACTATCATAGTGATTTAGAACCTGAAGTTTATTGATTTTCCAATATTCCAACATTTAATTTTTATCTTGCAACTTTTAAATGCTTAAGTGTGAAGAATATTTAAAGCCCTTAATAGTTGTAAAACTGAATTTCGAAAGGGATAGTTATATAAAACCCTGAAGGCATTTTGTTTACTAAATCAGGTATAAAAGGTATTTTTTTAGACTATGAAACTTGAAATGGTAGACAACAAAAAAAAAAAAATTAATTTTAATCGCAACCATTTTAAACTGATTTCAAACAAATAGGCACCTCGCCTGTTTTCAATTTTGTTCTTTTTTTTCGAGCATTGCTGGCTGCATGTCACAAATATAATAAAATATGTTGACCTCCAAGACGTCACTTGTTGCGGGTTTATCAGCATAAACCGGTGACTTCACAGCTTTACGGAAAACAATCAAGAAGTGTCACATCGCACATCCTTGAAGTCTAATTGAAAGTTTATTTTCTCTAAATCAACACATCACCTTCATTTGTGAAAAAACAAGTTGCGTCATTTTAATCCTGAAGTCGCCTATAAGTTGCGAAAATCGATGGCTGATTTTCAAAGTAAATTTGGATAGTTTGGTGGCGTTGTTCAAGAATGAATCTATTCATGACGATGTGCCTGAGCAAAAAGTGAGAGCTGTATGACAGTTCGTTTGACAGCTAACTTTTCGTAAGCTCTATCGGGCTTAAAAACACCCATTATAATAAATGGCAATGAGCATTTTGAACCTTCCCTAGTTATATGCAATTAAATGTGGAAGTTAGACTCATTGTTTTAGGATTTTAATTTTATGTTTTATTAACTGATTTTAAGTCGTTAATGTTATTTTTGTTATTTTATATGAAATTACAATAAAAATCTTAGCAGTTTGACTAATTTTAATATTCTTTCAATGAGTTGGTTATGTTTTGCTTCTTTTTATTAAATAAAATTTAAATTTTATATGGAGGGTTCAAAGCTGAACCAAACCAAGTCATAAAATAAGATGCATATATCGTCGGTTGATTATTTAATTGTCGTATGTCTTATGTAATTTGTATCCACATTCGACAATTAAATAATCAACCGACGATATGTATTTCAAAACTGTAACGGACTAAATCAAAAAGTTTTTCGTTCCAAAGGTAACGGTAATAAACCCATGTCAATGGCTCCAGAAATTAATGGAAATTCATTTATTTTCATTTTTGACTTGCTTCGCTTCAGCTCTGAGCCCTCCATATCAGGTGTAATTTCGTTTAAATCGGGTAATTTTGCTTCATCTCAAGTGTAATTTTCAATATTGCTGGTGGTAACACTGGTGATCTGTTAAAATAAATTATAATAATGACGTGCTTAATTCCCAATTTTTTTCCTTTTTAAATAAATACACAAAATAAGGGGATAAGCTAGTTCCTATGTGCATTTCGCTGGTGGCTTAAGCCAGATCATCAGGAAACCTTTTTCTAAAGCCTTTGGCAAAACTAAAGATATTTAACCAAATAAAACTGTTAAGCGAATGAGAATTATGACCTATTATAAAATCGACAAGAGTTGTAAAAAAACTGTTTTAACGTTGATTCAAATATTTGTTTAATTGAATATCAAGAAATATTTAAATATTTCATTATTAAATATGTTTTAATGAGTGCTATTTTGCAAAGTGTATATTTGATAAATTTTTACATTGAATCAAACAAAAAGTTTGTTGAACAAAAATTATATTTTTAACAAACTGTGTTGTTAAAAATTTTCTTGAGATATTTTTTTCTGTGTAACTAAACTTAAATTTATATTCTGAAAGATTGACCTTAAAATAGCTAAATTGCCATTATTTGTTAACAATACCGACCAACTTCACTATAAATTGCGCTGTCAAAATCGGATTTTCAAATTGCAAAGCGTTACTGCCGCGCTATATCGGTATGCTACATACAAACTTTTTGACAGCTCTTGTTTACACAGAAAACATTTTTACCAACATTATTTCAATTAATTCAATAATGCTGTTTCAAACAATTTTTTTAATTGTTCCAATTAATTTGCCTTTATTAAAAATAAAAATTTTTGTATTGCAAATATGAAAACATACACGCAAACTTCAAAATATTTTAAAGTTTCAAACAACTTTTTAATTGTTTCAATTAACTGTATTGATTGAAAAAAATATTTTGATTTGTGTTTACTGGTGGTAACATTTCAATTAAACCTATTGATTCAAACTTGCGCATATGTTAATTGGTATGATCAATTTGTTTGCGGGCGGAAAATCACTACGGAACTTAAATACATATTCACTCTTATCGTGTTTGGCGTATTTAAAATACGCCTACGACTGTTTGGTAATTGATTAAAGAGAACGTGAACTTATTTCCTTTTATCTATTACCAAACAGTCGTAGGCGTATTTTAAATACACCAAACACGAGAAGGGTGAATAGTACAAATTTCTAACAAATACGTTAATTGAAGTTGGTTTTAGCTGAGTACTGACGAACTTTAACAAATTAGAGAAAATTCTTTGTACCGAAGCTGTCATATTTAAATTTGTACATTTGGGGTATTCACAAGGTGTTCTATCATGTTATATTGTCATAATGTTCTAACATTTTACAATGGTTTAAAAATATTGTTTTTGCTTTGTTAACTTTGTTAAGTGTCTTAAATTAATAAAACTTTGCTTGCTATGCTTATTGTGCCGTCGTAATTAATCAGAAGAGACCTGCGCTAAGCGGTTGAGCCGAACCGCTTTAGTTTTTGTAGCCGTCGCCGTTGATGGTACAGTTTTATCCGGCTTATATCCGAATTTGACCTGCGGCTAGCAATTTTTGCAACGAAACACTTGCGGCGTCAAATTATATGGGCTTAGGACTTTGATGTTTGGTAAACAGACAAAATAAAATTAATTTGTGATTTGCGTCTAAAAAAATGGAAATGGAGGTAAGATCTAATTTAATTTATTTATTCATGGATTAGAATTAAAAAATATTATGATGTTACGTAAATATTTATTTTTTTATATTTGTTTTAAATCAGCTGATTAATATTCAAAATAGCACACTAATTTATGAGGGGTTGTTCACAAGGGTCGTATTTTTTCATGTTATTATTTTAAGACTTATGACTTTATGACACCTTGTGAATCCCCCAATTGTATTTCATGTAAACATTTGTTTTTTATTTTACATCCAAACAAATTTATATCAATACATAAAATTATGTACGTACATACATACATATCGATCCCTAACCATGATAATAACGTAAGCGATATCATTTTTTTTTTTTTATATAAATGACTTTATTCGTTCGATCAAGCGATTAAATCTTAAAAATTATTCGATTAATCGATGAGAATAACGGATAAACAAAAAATTATTTTTACAAAAAATTACGTATTTTTAATAGATGTATTTGTCCATTCATCTACACCTAGGGAAAATCTTCCATTTTCTTCGTTATTTTTTCTCAAATCCGCATTGACTTTTTGTTTTTTTATGCGTAAAACTTTTCATCTTAACTCCATATCGTTGTATTACTTAAACCCTTAATTCTTTAATAATCCGATATTACTTTGAATTTTCCAAAAGCTTTTACAGACCTACCATCTTCAGCCAAACTTCTGCGTACAATTTTTTCTATAGAACAATCGCTGCCTCTCTTTATATATTTTTCACATTTTTATGTATATCTAAGTTTTTCACCCGACCGTGAAAATCCCCTTTCTTGAAAATTTTTTTTCGTTTGATATAACAGCTGCTACAATTGCTTGTCAAATACTATTTGTTAAATACATAATAACATAAAATACATTTTTGAAATACTATGAGTACTTAACACGGTTTTTGATTATGACACATTAATTAAACAGTTTAATTTTTCAAATGAAAATGCATTTCGTGCACTTCATGGTTTTATTGGTGAACATAATCGGTTAATCGACATAAATTAATCGATTTATTCGTTATTCGAAAATCGCCATTTTAAAATTATTCGAACAAGAGTTTGGTTTTGTTTGATCGTTTAATTGAATTATTCTTAATCGGTTGGCAACTCTAGTATCCATCCCTCTTCTTGTCAATTGCTACCTTTGCCTCATTTGATAATTTCTCTGATAATTAACTTAAGCCAAATAACATATCCGGAAATTTAGTTCCTATAGGATTTTTTGCCATTTTTAACCACTTCACTAACTCGAAGATAATTAATTTTCACAGAGAAATGTTTGTCCAATCTGCATTTGTAGCCATAGGGGCCATAAACCACTATATACAAAAACTCCAAAGCACAGAAAGCGTTCTTACTGGGATTTCTTTTTTTTTGTGTCGTTTTGAAATCGCCTTCCTCGTGAAACAATTGGATTTTGAAGGCATATATCAATTTCACCATCCAAAAAACATGGTGTACTGCAAATGGAGCTATCCAATTAAATCTTTCTTTAGAGCTAGTAGAGGCAGCTCAATTGGTTCTAAGTAATCGCCTCTGGGCTGCTTTTTGCTTTCTAAAATAATTTATAAAACATTTACTGTGGTGAGTTTTAAATTTTCACAACCAGGAGCTTTTTTCAATGGTTGTCAGTTGTTTTTGTGTATAAAGGGCCATTAATTTTTTGAATAAAGGAATGTGAGGACTAAGTTTAACATTTTTAATGAATTATTAAGTCTATTTTCTTCGACCTTTTAAATTTTATTTCTTCTTATTTTTGAATCAAGCTCAAGGTCCGGTTATACAAAAGATATTTATAATATTTCGCTGCCACAATGGACAGTTTCTTCATGGATCTTTGGTTTATATATATATTTTTTTTTTTTAATATATAAACCATAGATCCCTGAAGAAACTGTCCATTGTGGCAGCGAAATATTATAAATATCTTTTGTATAACCGGACCTTGAGCTTGATTCAAAAATAAGAAGAAACTAGATGACCCGTGCGAATATTTCGCACCGTTAGTTGTCATTTTTGTAACATAAAATGAAAATAATTAATAGAAATTTTAGTAACTTCAATACATTTTTAAATATAATTTTTATCAATGAAAATATTAATTTTTCGATTTCTTATTATTTTTCGTCATTAGTGTTAGAAATAAGCTTTAAAATGAGATATCATTCATTAAATTTGATGCGGTGGTATGGGAGATATTTGCAACCGACAAAAAAAAGTGCTTTAGAAATAATATTGTATAATAATTTTTAATTAAATTTTTTTTTTTTTTTTTCAAAAATAGCATCTGGAAAAAAAGTATAAATTTTTTTTTAAATTTTAAAGACGTTGAGCACTGCCTTCGAATTCACTTAGGGCTTCGAAATTTTGGCACTTTACTACTGTGTGGTTTTGGGCCAACCTAAAGCCCTTATGACACTAAATTTTTTATTCATTGAATTGATAGAAAGAAACAGTTAATGTTAGAAAGAGCAAACTATAAAAAATGTAAACAAAGTTTTTTTCTTTTATGGTTTATGGTTTTGTATATTTTATGAAATGTTGTCGACTTTTTGTTTAAGAGAAACATAAAAACAAAACAAACAAAAAGCGGTAAATCGCTGAATTTGCCAAAAAAAAAAAACGCTGATTCACAAAAATAAAACCTGATAATTGAACACACTAATAATAACCACGCCATAAAAATACGAATAAAAATATTTCCACATCTCAGAATAATAACACAGCCCGACAAAATTAAAAAATATTTTTGCTTCTTTGAATTTATGAACTGATTCTAGTTAATTTGGGTGCGCTGAATTCAAAACTGTAATCAGTTTGTCTCTATCAGCTCTAGTTTTCATGATATAACTTTTTATACCCTCCACTTATGACCTCCAATTACACCAATTACCCAAATTTTTTTTCCAAAATTTTTTTTTTTTATCAAAATTTTTTATTTACTGTTATAGTTATTGCCAAAAAAAAAACTCCCAAATTTTTTTAAGTATTTTTTTTTTTTTATTTTAATAAATCTGTATGAAACAGTTTTACTTCTTTGAAAAGAGCTGATAGAGACAAACTGATTACAGTTTTGAATTCAGCGCACCCAAATTAACTAGAATCAGTTGATAAATTCAAAGCAGTGTTTAAATTGCTTGCTTTAAAATAGCAACAGCACCAAAATTTTCGCTTTGTTTACATTTTTTGCTGCAAATTAAAAAACTGTATTTTTCAATGCCTTTTATTACTTTGATAGAGAGTAAGCAAAAGCAAAAAAGCAAAAGCAGAAAGAGAGAGAGTAAATAATTTTTTTAGTCTCGCTATGTGTATGCTCTTTGCTTAATCAGTCAGCAACGCAACAACTTAAGTAAGTAATAAATTTTGTTCAAGTTTTTTTTTGGCTTTTCATGCGCTTAAAGTTAGCAAGTTAACTTCTTTGCTGTTGCTGGCTGGCACTTCATACATATATTTTGAATATTTTGAATTTCTTAGTATTTTTGCAGAAAGAATGTTTAAAGATCATTACCGTTAGATGTTTTTTTTTGCGAAAAACCTAATTTTTGTTCTTTTATTTAGTGAGTTACGCAAAACCATATTTTTAGGTACCTATTTCTTTAATGTTTTTAGTATGTTTTCTCAATAAATACAAAAATACATATCGAGCCTTTGGTGCAAGATCGTAGTAACTCAAAATTTGAATTTTTTGAACTGGAAATGCAGAAATGATCTTTGGGAAAATATCTATCTAAAGAAAAAAAGATTATGGTTCTATCTCTAACTGTTCAGATTTTACAGCTAAAAATGTTTTTATTACCTCTAGCTATTTTCAACCATATTTATATTAATATAAAAAAAATATTTAATATATTAAAAATTTTTCACCTTTTTTTTATTACAAAACATTCCTCTTTATTAAAAAACTTGTAAAAAAATAACTTAAGTAAACGGAACTACTATTAAAAAGATGGCTGAAAACTTCAAATGCATTTTTCTCAGTTCACGATTTTTTGAATTACTACGGTATTGCACCAAAGGCTCGATATGAAAATAAATAAAACTTCACATGTTAGATTAAAAACTCTATCACTTTTAAACATATGTATGTGAGCAAATTTTACACATAGCTTGGTCATTATCAAAATCAAAATATTTTTCAATTATTCTTCGTTTTACACGCGGCGCCATAATTCTTAGTTTTTACCGTCAAAGATTTTTTCAAAACAAATTTCTGCAACAGCAAGCAACAGCGATCAAGTCAAAAAAATGTTAAACAGCCAGCTAAGCAACTACATAAAAAAAAAAAAACAAAAACATATTACTTACAGCAACAGCATTTTTTTTAGTGGTTGCTTGACTGAATGTTTAAACTTTAAGCTGAGAACATACACATAGTGACAGTAAAAACATTATTAACTCTCACTTTTTCTGCTTTTGCTTTTTGCTTTTACTGTGTTCTTTTTCTTCAGTTAAGTTAAGCAATTACAAAAGCATTAAAAATAGTCAAGCATTTTTAAACACTGATTCAAAGAAGCAAATTTAGTGTTGGCCTGTGTAATGAACTAAACTAACACAGCGAGGTTTCCAAGCTGGATCTAATCCTTCTAATTGAACAAAAGCTATAACAAGACCATATGAAATAACGTAGAACATGAAGAAAAATTGTCCCGTGAAATAGACTACAGCATAAAGAACAAACTTTGTGTTTAAGACTTCTTAGGCGCGACAGCCATATAATGAACATATAAGAATTGTGTGGCTATTTCTAAAACAGTCTACCAAATTGATACTCTGTAAATCTGCAATAAAAAAATAGTCTTAATATATGTATTATTTATTTTTTTTTTATTTTATTATTTTATTTCATTTCGATTGGGGTAGCGAAGCACACCGGGTGTAGCGAGTTTATTATAAAAAGTTACCAAGTTGAGTGCTCTTAAAATTTTGTAAAACACTAAAACAATAGCAAGTTTTTTTAATTTTTCTGTTGCACAAAAAATTGCATAGAATCGAAATGTTAGGGGTAAAAGAAAACAAAAGCTTTTAAGAGTTCAGCAACAAGAAAAACAAACAAATGTATAACAAAGATAAGAAATAATAAATTTTCAAGTTGAAAAACTGATTCAATTATTGTGCATTTTACAGTTTCCTCAAAAGTTTTTATACGTTATTTGTTTGTTTTATTTTTTTATACTTTTTTTCTAAAACATTATTCGCTTAAAGATTTTGTTGTGAATTCTGTACGAAAAAGAGGGATGTTACAAGTTTTACATATTGTAGAACTGCAGCTAAAGATTTTTTAAATTTACTTATATTTTATTTGTTAAAAAATTTCATATTTTAATGGTTTACAAGAGAGTGTCTTTTAATTCTCTTTTGAATTATGCTTTTTTAAGTAAAAGGATAAATGTTTCATTTACATATATCATATTAATAACAGTTCAACACAAAAACATCGAGAACTTTTTTTTTGGACCACAAGTTTCTACAACTGCAAAATAAAGTAGCGTGATATTCTTAGAAGACATTTGTAAAAAAAACTCCAACAAATTTATTTTGAATGAAATTTTTTAAAACGTATTATGATTTAACCATATTATTATCACCGGCAACCATATTATGGTTAAATTAGTCCTCCAGCACCAATCCACAACTATACTATGTTCGCCTCTAAACATGTCATGGTTGAATATAACAGTAATTTGTTGTTAAATTAACAATAGTATTTTTCGCTTTTCTAAGAGCAACATGCTATGGTTGAAAAACAACCATGGTTTTATAAGTATCGAACTTATTTTTGCTATTATTAACCATAACTTATTTGCAGGCAACCATAATATTGTTGTGGCTTCTTGATGGAGGACTAATTTAACCATAATATAGTTGCCGATGACAATAATATAGGTAAATTTACCATTATCTGTTTAAAAATTTTCGTTACATTTTGTTGGAGGGGGCCAAAGTTAAAAATTAGCTTGTTGGAGGGGAACTTCACCAGAGCAGTCCCATTAATGTAAGGTTAAAACGCGATCATGTGGGTAATGGCCTGTATCAAGATACGGTGGCGTGCTTATTTCTTATTTCTCACTTCATTGAGAAATAAGGCCATATGGCTTTATTTCCATGTAAGGAAATAAAGCCATGGCCTTATTTCCCAAGGATTTTCTCTTCTGAAATCTGCCTTTTTTCCGAACGAAGGCCGAATGCGCAGAGAAGCTTAAGTTAGCGAAGCCGGTCTTTGTTATACCATATAGGAGAAAATCCTTGCGCCCTGTCGAAGGCCGGCTATGCTTTGGAGTTAGTAAACATGTTGTGACGGGCCCGCCGCACGCCCCACGATCGCCCGCCAGACGCCCCCCGGCTTCCACCTACTGTACCATATATTTTCAACACTTGACAATGGCAACTTATTCTTTTTCCAATTTGTAACCATAACGATTACACTGTTATGACGTTATTTCCATTTTGGTTACTAAACGATTATGTCGTTATTGCACTTGGACTCAATTCATTGAGAATAAGGGCCATATGGCTTTATTTCATATGGCTTTAATGCAAGGGACCTCAAGATACAGTTAGACGACGCCGAACCATTGCGAAAGTGAAACGTGAAACTCACGACTGCAGAAAAACAAGTAACCAGACCTGATTTTCCTTAAGTGATAATGAATATTTCGTTATTATTCTCACAAAATAATCTACTTGAAAAACAGAATTAAGTAAGTATTTCTGGTATTTAAAAGTATAAAAACTTCTTCAAAAGCAGGGTACCCAAAATTCGCTTTAGTACCAATCAAACATATACATATGAAGGTTAGAGGTATAACCAATTTTTTGGCATAGTACCATGAGGTAATTTTTCTCAAAAAAGTTCACGCACCAATTGGTTTTTCTAAACCAATGCAATATTGAATATCCATAATTTTATACGGTGTTTTTAATTAATATTAAATTTTTTTTCGTTAAAAAGGTTAAGCTGAAGGTCCACACCATGCGTTCATGCGTAGATGCGTAATATACTTTTTGTGCGTTTCTAAATTCAAGTTACATGCAATGCGTCTTATGCGCCAAATTGGTTTTTTTTTTATCAGCTGTTGTGCTAATATGTTTAACAATTAAAAACAATTTTGCAAGAGTGTAATTGATATTTTAATAGAATTTATTTAATAGAATTCATAGAGGAGTAAGCTTTAATTATAAAAATATTTTTGATTTTTCACGGTATCAATAAGTTTCCAATTCATGACATTTGTTAAAAAAAGAAATAATAAACACAACAAAGATGACGACACTCAGAAGATAAAAGTAATCGATAACTAGAATAGCAAATTTTGTTTGTGGTAAAAATTGTGCTTAAAATTAATATTAATGTATTTTATTCTTTAACGCTTATACAATCTTTATTACGAAAGCTCTTTCTCTTAATAAAAACCTTTTTTAATGCAAAAAATAGTAAAAAGTAATCAACCACACAAACATAATTATCGATAACATTGAAAATAAAATATGATTTGTTACCCATGGCCATCAATAACAGCTGACACCACATGCGACGGATACAAAAGTAGAAAGTAAACCTACTTTCATGCGTTGATACGTGTATGCATTCTCTGCATTTTGGTGTGTAACTTGTCATATACAATTACACTGATTCAACTTTTTTGTCAAATGCATAAAAAGGACAGACGCATAAACGCATGGTGTGGACCTTCAGCTTTAAAGATACGTTTTGGTTTGCGGAAAAATCTCTTACCATCTCTAAATATTAATGAAATTTCATACTTGAGCTATTTTTTGTTTTAAATAAACATATTATTTATCTTTCTTAACCAAAAAGAAGATTAAAAATTTTCAAAACTTCATCGCGGTTGGTGCGTGAACTTTTTTGACCTTAGCGAAAAAATAAATATACGTTCCCTTATAGTTGTTTATGCTCTATCGGACTGTGCTATGTCAATTTTGATATTTTAAAAAATTGTTAAAAAAGTTATATCCCTAATGTACGTATTTGTTTTTTCCTTTTTGTCATGTGTAATTGAAGTTGCTCTTTTTTCCGAAACTAACAAATGCCTTTTACAACGAGATGTTCACAGGATGTTTTGCAGTTTTATTTCCTTTTTACTCTATTTTTTTCAAGTTATAAAAAATTGGTATGTAAGGAAAACAGGAGTTGTATCTGAGTGTTTGTGTGCGAATGCGTTTTATATGTGTACGTTTTCGTTATTGTTTAGTTTTATTCGAGCGAAACACTTGTAATGGATTTTTGATTGGTCATACATTTAGTTTTTTGCTTTTGCTTCAAAATAGCAACTAAACTTTATTTCTTTGTTTGTTTAGTTTTTGGCAAACTGAAGCACACCCTTTCAGTAGAGAACAACGCTAAAACAATGGAAAAAAATACATGTTCGTATAACGTCATCATCTTCAACCCTAAATTTAAATTTCTTTTGAAATTTTAAGATGCCAAAATAAAGTGTGTTAGCGAAAGTATAAGAACTGGATGCTAAAAAATGTTTAAGACTTATAAAATTTTAACGAATTTTAACGAATTTTTGACCTTTTTTTATTGAACCTATTAAATCTGTTTTTGGGGTAAACAAAAAAAGTTTTATTTAGAAATTCTTTCTCGTGAACACTCTTTATCTTTATACTTAAGCACTTTTGCTACAGTTGTTTTGTCTTTTATTTTTCTTCCAATATTTTATTGCTCATTTCTACATATTTTTCAAGTTATTTTATTGTATAGTTTATAATATTTTTGTTGTAAAGTTCTTAAGTGCGTATGATTGTTTTAATGTGCTCAATGTATGACCTCAACTTTATCGCAATTCTACAAGTAGGTACATATATACATAGGTTTAACATAACCCAACTTTTATAACTTTATTTTTTTATAACTATTTTTCGTTTACATATACCGAGTATCTAATATAAATGTGTATGTTTGTATGAATATATGCAGTTCAGTAAGAATTTGTGTATTTTAATTAGAGCTGTGCGCGTGAGTGGTTATCAAATCACAATTACGCATGCTCACAAGGGAAAGAAGTGTAGTATAAACTCTCACTATCAGCAAATTAGCCCAAATATGTATGTATTTTAGTGCTGGGATACTATCGATATTTTCTACTATCGATATTTATCGATAGTTCAGATTTAACCATCGATATTACTATAGGTTTGGGTAGAAAAAAATAATTTTTTTGTAAAAACTAACAGCATGTCCACGTTCTTTGGTTAAAGGCAGTTGGTCCTGTTATTTAATATTTCACCGGCAGCTGAAAAGCACCTTTCTGAAGGAACCGAAGTAGCAGGGACTACAAGATATTTTATTAACATTTTAGATAGTGTTCTTAATTTGTTTTGATTCTCCACCCAAAAGGTAAACGCTCTAGAGGACTTTTCCTCTAATGGTCGTTGATTGTATTGCTTTATGATCGTTATTGCATTTGCATTTTTTTTATAATATTACAAAAACCTTTGACATTTCAGTCCCTATGTAAACATTTACAAAAGGGCCTCTAATTAGCAGCACAAAGAAGTACAGCTAGCTGAGAAACCAATAATGAGACAGATGTAAATAATTTGTGTCGATTTTTTCCAAAAAAGTGAAAAAATGAATGTCCTTTTGTTGCTCAAGTGAAATGTCGATGTCTTATTTTCTCAACCTCGTATCTTAAAAAAATACAACTTTTTAGGAGAGAAAACAAAAACGTTTTATCTTTGTATACTTCGGTGTTTGGTTTAAAGTTAAAATGGAATTATTAAAGAATTGATTACATCTATGTAAATTGTATTGAAATAATAAGTTGTTTCAGTGTTAGAACGCAAAAATCGCAGTCGTTTGATATGAAAAAGTCAAAACCGTATTTTTAAGTTACGAGGTTGAGGAAGTAAGGCATCGATACGCGATAATTCGTACCTTTTTCATTCCAAAACCTAAACAATTCGAAAAAAAACGACTGGTGCCTTGAGAAAAACTCTTTAGCTCTCAAAAAGGCTGTAGGAAAAATCACCCAAAGAAAAATGGCCCAAAAAAACAATGAAAAATCGCCCGAAGCCACAACCACATTATGTTGGCCTCTAAATATGTTATGGCTAATAATAGCAAACACATGTTTAACCCTTGTAATACACTTATAATCACTTATAACTTAAAAAAGCTTCTTATTTTTCAAGTACAATATGTACAAGGCGAATTCATCACAGATAATCTTAGAACTTTTTTGTAAAATGTCAAAAACAGAAACAAAGATAATAAAAAATATTTTCACATCCAACAATTTTAAAGTTAAAAAAAGTTTTGTTTAACAAGATCACCTGTAAAAAATTCGCCTTGAATATGTGTTTCGTACATAAAAAGGAAAAATATTTTCAAGTTCAGATTATCGAACTAAATAATATTTTATCAATTAATGTGGTGTTGAGTTTGAGCAATAATTAATTTTTTAAATGCTCCGAGCTAAAATTCCTTCTATTTTTGGTTATAATAATTCGTAAAGCACTAAAGCTTTTTTTGTTATCAATAATCTGAATCTGTTTTTGAGTTACGCGAATAAATGTTGTGCAATTTTCTCCATCTTCGACGTAACGGTATATCTCGAAAACAGAGGCGAATTAGGCTAAAACGCCTGATGCCCGGCTTGTCTGTTTTTTTTTTTTTAACTAGCACAGTGTTATTAATTATGTCCCGTTTTAAATTGGGCTTATACTTGCATAAGCATTTTTAAAGTACATAATGTAATTGTATTTGTTTTTGTTTTGACAAAAAATACCAGGGTACAAATTTTTCCCTCTTTTTTTTAAATTTAAAATATGTTTATATTGTTACGTTACTGCCTTTCCATAACGTTTTGGTTTATTTCCTTTACAATAAACTTAAAAAAAAAAACTTTAAAAACATATCCAGCGAATCCGAATATCCAGTTAAACTTTAATAGGCTAAAATCCGAAATTGAAAAGAACATATATCCAAACATTTACAAACTTTTACAAGTGACATTTAGCCTTCCTATTAGTTCGAATAGTTGCGAAATAACTAGCTCAGCTATGTGTAGAATAAAACATGGTTACGCAGTGCAATGTTTATAGAACGATTTTCAAATTTAGCACTTTTAAATATTGAAAATGAAATAGTCTAATTATCGTTCTAATTGCTTTACATAAAACAAAATCAAGCAGCAGTAACGTTGTAAACTGTTACTCCCGGCTAACTGAGCCTTGAGTTCAAATGTCTCTATGAAAAGTTATCGTGATTGTGCACGTTTTAAAATTTAAATAACTATTGGACACATGCTAATTTTTTAATGTAATCACGCTTACTCTCTCAAGCTGGATACTTTAAGAATTCACAAGTGATTCACGCGTAAAACGAAAAGTTCAGTTCACGCGCACACCTCTAGTTTTAATAATTCCGTTTCACTTACCTTCCGTTTCCGCTTAATTTGTTTGTTTTTCCTGTTGTTTATTTTGATTTTGTTGATAAAATCGTAAATAGATTTATATGCATTATTTCTTGGAAGAAAAACTATTAACAATTTGCTGAGATCCCTTGAAAATCCATCTTTGTTTTATTTCACAATATACATTTGTGAATCATGATAGTTGAGTATATTAATCTAAAATTATAACAAAATGTTTGTTATTAAATAAATTTTTTTTTTCATGTCTATTTATTGAATCTTCATTTTTTTTTAAATACTAAAAATAATAATTTAAATCTTATTTTAATTCTTAAGTTTACGTCCTATGATTGCCGGAACAAAATTCTCTTAATTACGGAGCCCGTTCACATAAGTAGGTGCTTAGCAATCTTCTGATCCGATAAGACCTGCCGTATTTTATTAAAATGTGTAGTATTTACAAAAAATGGGATAAAAATAAAAAGTTTAAGTGTAGACAATCAATAAGTTAGAGAAAATACAAGTTGATTATTACTTAAACTCGCATCTGCATTTTTGATTTACTGTTTCTGTTATACAAACGATTGCCTTAGCAATAAATAACTTGAGATTGGACATCCAGGAACTTTATAACCCTTAAATTAATACAATTTTGTATTAATAACTAAAAAAAAGTCTAGTTTTAAGCCGAATAAGTTATAGTCTTTAACTGAATAAGTGTATTGTAAGCAGGGCTAGGCAGTATTTGAAATATGTACATTAGGGTGGCCGTTATTTTCTTTTTTTTGATTTCTTATATTCTCCCCCCCCAAATCGGTTCAGTTTTATGTAAAAAAAAATACAAAAAAATTTCGTAGCGATAAGTTGTGTTTTAGGGGGGGCGTCCGCCCCTCAAAGTTTGCCATCAAGCCATTTATTCAAATGTAATTTGTTTGCATATGACTATCTCTTAAAAACAACATTTTACAAGAACATGATATATGGCAATATTTTAGCTCTTCTAGTCAACAACATTAGCCTCGAAGAAAGTTTTTTGCTAAAATTAATATTTAAGAAAATAATTAAGAAAATAACAACAAAATTCCAAACATTTTATATACGTTTTATATATATAAAAGAGGGATTTAATGTCAAGTGAACTAATTTTGAAATCGATGTCTTTCGATTTGGATGAAATTTGCACCAACGTTAGTCCTATTGAATAGTAGTTTAGACACAAATTTTCAACAAGATCGGTCAAAAAGTTTCTGAGTTTGGGGGGGTCAAAGTTTGAAATTTTGGCCATATAGGTGTTCTTTCACATCCATGTAACTTATTACCAATTGGGGTTAGCAAAATTTGTCCCAAGCAGCTTAGATAGCTATTTGATCAATCTTTAAAAAAAAAAATTTTTTGTTTTTTTTTGAATTTTTAAAAATTTTTTTTTTAAATTTACAACTTGGCAAAAAAAAAAAAAAAAAAAAAAGTTTTAAATATAAAAAAAATATGTTAAAACATTTTTTAAAAAAACCAAAAAATTTTTTTTAAAAAGATTGATTAAATAGCTATCTAAGCTGCTTGAGACAAATTTTGCTAACCCCAATTGGTAATAAGTTACATGGATGTGAAAGAACACCTGTATGGCCAAAATTTCAAACTTTGACCCTCCCAAACTCAGAAACTTTTTGACCGATCTTGTTGAAAATTTGTGTCTGAACTACTATTCAATGGGACTAACGGTGGTGCAAATTTCATCCAAATCGAAAGATTTCGATTTCAAAATTAGTTCACTTGACATTAAATCCCTCTTTAATATATAAAAACGTATATAAAATGTTTGGAATTTTGTTGTTATTTTCTTAATTATTTTCTTAAATATTAATTTTAGCAAAAAACTTTCTTCGAGGCTAATGTTGTTGACTAGAAGAGCTAAAATATTGCCATATACCATGTTCTTGTAAAATGTTGTTTTTAAGAGATAGTCATATGCAAACAAATTACATTTGAATAAATGGCTTGATGGCAAACTTTGAGGGGCCGACGCCCCCCCCTAAAACACAACTTATCGCTACGAAATTTTTTTGTATTTTTTTTTACATAAAACTGAACCGATTTGGGGGGGGAGAATATAAGAAATCAAAAAAAAAAAGTTCTCCATACAACTAACGGCCACGCTAATGTACATTAGGGGTATAACCAATTGTTTGGCATAGTACCATGAGGTCAACCATGTCCTAGTAACCACGAAAATCATAATCTTTTGTAATTTTTCTGAAAAAGTTCACGCACCAATTGGTTTTTCTAAACCAATGCAATATTGAATATTCATAATTTTATACGGTGTTTTTTATTCTTTTTTAATTTTTTTTTTGTTATAAAAGGTTAAAAATACGTTTTAGTTTGCGGAAAAATCTCTTACCATCTCTAAATATTAATGAAATTTCATACTTAAGCTATTTTTTTGTTTTAAATGAACATGTTATTAAGTTTTCTTAACCAAAAAGAAAACATAAAATTTTCAAAACTTCATCGCGGTTGGTGCGTGAACTTTTTTGACCTCAGCGAAAAAATATATATACGTTCCCTTATAGTTTTTTATGCTCTATCGGACTGTGCTATGCCAATTTTGATATTTTAAAAAATTGTTAAAAAGTTATATCCCTAATGTACATGTATTTGAAATACGTATTTAAAATACAAAAATACGTATTTTGTATTTTATTTTAAATACATGTCCAGCAAGTATTTTAAATACATACAATGAATAGAAGTAGTTTGTATTTTGTATTTTAACTACATAATGGGAGTATTTTGTATTTTAAAACCATCATAAAAGATTTCTGCAGATGGAACTCTTTGTATGATTTTATAGCACACCTTATGAAAGTAAATCCAAATAAAATGAATTATTTGGTGACTTAGGTAAGGTGAGCACTTTCGCGGCTATATAACTGGAATATTTAGAGGAATTCATTGTAGTTTTGTAACCTATTGCCACTGCTTTAGATTACCTTCAGTGTAACAAATGTTATTACGGAAAACTTTTGGCGACTTTAATGTCTGTTAGAACAAGATTAAATCGGTTGAATGGAAACAATTTAAGACATTTAAGTCGAAAAGAGAGCTTGGAAAAAAAATTCGATAAGTTTTTTAAACTATCACCGGCAATAAATAGAGCTATTTTGGCCTCCTGTTATCATCCTGGTCATAAGATGCGTTGGCTGCCAGAAAATATCACGACAAAAGAAAAGCAAAGAATCCAAAAATTGCAGTTTATACTCTGGAGGAAAATTACAAAAAACTAAAAATGACACCTGTAAATATCAGAAGTAGAAGCACCAGTAAAGAAGACGATGATTTTGTTGTTTTCGTAGATAGGGATGATGGTGAATCTAGGACAACAAATTTGGAGTTGGAATTTGTTAGTTTCCTCATTGACAAGAGCAAAGACATTATCACTATTGACAGCTATCCAAATATAAAAAGAGTATTCATAGAATTTAATACAAGTTTGTGCTCATCAGGACCTGTATAAAGATTATTTTCTTCAGCGGGTTTTATTTATTCTCCGACAAAAAAACTATTTGTCTGATGCAACATTCAAAAATCTGATATTTATAAAAGGAAACAATTGCTTTGTTTACCTTTATCTAATGTATGTTTTTGTTTGAATCAAAATGGTGTATTTCGTATTTTAAATACATACATGTACATGACGGGGAAGTATTGTGTATTTGAAATACGTACAATAAATGGAAGTACAAATTTTGTATATGTGACAGCGCATAAACAAAGGGACCAGTAAGGTAAAGGGAACAGTAAAAACCAACTACACAAAACAAGAGGTAGGGACGACCTACGCGCGTTTTCAAGGTTGACCAACAAGGTTGAGATGTGTCGCTGGGGGGGAAGGTGCTTTAAAACCTTGTGAGATAATGCCATGATGGCTTTATTGCTCAATTTAATGGGAGATAAAGCCATAATGGCCTTATTGCCCAATCATTGAGAGGTAAGGTCAATTTAAAATTTTGCGAAATGAGAGATATAGCCATATTTTTTTTTTTCGGCTGCCACGCAGAAAAACTTTAGTATGCTAAGCCAGATTTCAATGCTTAACTTTAGTGTCCCCGGAACTTAAATGAGAGATAAAACCATTTTCTAATATTGCTAATGTGAGCTAAGACGATGATGGCTTTATCTCCCATTCAAATAAAAAAAAGGCTTTATCTCCCTATTGAATGAGAGATAAAGCCATCATGGCCCCAGTGTCGCTTTCAAATGAGACCAATACCAACACGCTCAGTGATGGTACACCAAAGATCCACGTATTTAAATCTTTGAAATGGCAAAACCCTTAGGTCCCTTTCTATTTTTCGCGTCACATATTGTATTTTAAATACATACAGATGTGTAAGTATTTTGTATTTTAAATACATAAGCTGAAAGTATATTGCATTTTAAATACCGCAAACCATTTATTTTGCCCAACACTGATTGTAAGTTGTTTAAATCGAACGACACCATTAATGGGGTTCCTAATCAAACGCAATCGTTGAATTAATAATAATTCCTCTGCAGTATGCTGATAATTGTTGCGGACTTGGTGAAACCCTACTTATAAACTAAAGATTATCAGCGGCAGCTTATTTAGAAACATATTTGTAGTCGTTTTGAAGTAATATAACAAAACCACATATTCTTTTGTCTTCTTCGATCGTGGCAAATCGTGCTGATATCGTAATAGAAGTCTTGTTTAAGAACAAAGTCTGTGTAGCAGTTGTAGAAAGAAAGTATTTAGGTCAGATTTTTGGTCCCTATCATGCTAAAAGTCTTACTAGACATTTGTATGGCGGCTAGGTAATATAAATAACCAGTTTTAGTAGTTTTTAATTCTTAACAAATTGTAACAAGATATATGAAAGAGATATTCACAAATATAGAGAAGTCAGCAAAGACTGCAAGTGAAAATAGACCAACTGTGCAAAACATTCAATTCGGAGACTATCACAATATTTTTGCGGTAACTTCAGGCAACTGTAATCCTGCTGACGAATCTTCCATAAACTGTTTTCAACAGAAGTTCCGGCATATAAGTAAAAGCGTGTATGTGTCTGAATACAAGGACTTTAGTGCACGTTAAGCCGTCATAACAGGTACCCATAGTTTTTAGTCTAGATGGGCAGTTTTATGTTAATTTGTGTTAATATTAATTAGGATTTACTGAAAATCGCTAAAACAAAAGAGGTGCTTATTGAGCTTGTTATTTACGCAAATAATATAATCTTAAAGTGTTTAACATGTTGTAAAATTCCTTTCTTCATCAAAATAATTTAATGAAAATTAAATTTGATGAACTTAAGCCTTATTATAAAAATATTAAAAATTTGGATTAAAAACCATAAACAGTTCAAAAAAATAACCACAATACTGATTATTGTTAAAGCTAGGGCACGAGCTCTAAGTGTACATTTTGTCCTTCAAGTTGTGCTGAAAAAGGTCAACAGAAAAAAAGAACGACAAAAATGAAAAAAACAAAAAAATATACTTTCGACTTCAAGAAGAATTCTTGACAAAAGTACGAGAAAACAGAAGTAAGGAAAAAAAAAACTCGTAAAATCAATTAAAAATGGATAATCCTTCGGAAAAGCAAATTTCGATCTACCAAAGGTTAAAATACAATTTGGTTTAAGGATTGATGTTTGACTATTGACGTCAGCAGTCGTCGATGGCTGCGAGTGTAAGACGGCAAATCCATCTGAGGAGATCGAGTGGTTGCGATCGAAACATGTCACACAGAAAAAATTATTTTTCCAATTCAAACAAAAAATTTGTAGAATCAAACAATTTTTTGTCTAAAATCGGTCCTACAAACAAATTCGCATATTCAAACAATTTATTTGCATTTTGTTTATTGAAAAAAACGCCGATTTTTTCAAACAAATAATTTTACAGAATCAATTAAAAAGTTTGCTGAAATTCATATAAATTTCAAACAATTAATTTTGCTGAATCAAACAAAAAAGTTTTGGCACAATCAATGACGCGCACACAAGCAAGCACTGTAGGAGAAGATGAAGGCAGAGCAGAGCGGCCGCCTGGCTTTGAGACACATTTTTTTGTTGGAATAATTTTTGAACGAAGTCATATTTATACTCACAGTGTTTTTCTTCATCACTCACTGTTGCTTTATCCTTTCCTTTGCTAATGAAGAAGAAATGTAACCAAAAACGGTGGCAGATCGACTCGATATGTTTTCCGCCATCATTCTATTTTTGTATTTGATGTATTTAAACAAACTGTTTGAAAAAATTGAATACGGGATTTTGTTTTTTTTTTTACCAACTTTGGAACCAACCAAAAATTTATTTTGTTTCTTGTAATGTGTTTTTTCTGTTGTTTAAAAAAATTAAACGTTTTTTTTTTACCTGCTATTGTTTTTGTTGTTTTTTTACTACAAACCTCCTCACGTTATTTTATCATTTTGCTTATTGCTGTACTTTTTTAAAGCGTCCAAAAATAGACTCCATGTGTTTTTTGTTTTAGTTCTTATATTTCACATAAAGAAGTGTTGCTTACAATCAATAAAAAAATACAAAAAGACGACAACATTAAAGAGGGTTAAATATTTCATACAAAATTATGAAAACTTCAAACCAATAGCGCGTTTATTAAATTTTTGAAGAGTTGTCCACATTTTTGTTGGTTAAATAAAAATCAAACAAAAATATTGATTGAATCAGTAAAAAAATTTGTAGAAATCAAAAAAATTTTCAAACAAGCGTTTGTTTGAAAATAATTCGGCAATAATTTTTTCTGTGCATGGTAACCTGCCGGCCAGGGTTCGAGCCCCAGCCACGTCAAGAATGAAAAATTATCAATAACAATTTTAATTAATTTTCATGTTGTAAAATTCCTTTCTTCATTAAAATAATTTAATTAAAATTAAATTTAATGAACTTAAGCCTTATTATAAAAATATTAAAAATTTGGATTAAAAACCATAAATAGTTCAACAAAATAACCACAATACTGATTAGTGTTTAACAATCTTTGATCATCTTTAGATACTGACACATATCGGTTTGAATTTAATAAAAAACCTTGCCTTCTAAACCAAAAAAAAAATCTACATCAAGTTTCTTAACTTTCAAGTATTCCCAAACTAACTAATTATACCGTTTCTTTAATTGACTGATTTTTTGACATTACTTACAATTTATTTGTAATTTTTATTTCAGTTTCTTTGTGCCCATATAATCCTTGGTAACATCTAATTAAGTTTTCCTTTTTTCTGTACCGAGCTAATAACACTGTGTTTGTTTACTCACTTTTTATTTAGTTGCTGCAAATAAGTACTAGAAAAAAATTAACGCCCAAGTTTTTTTTTTTGTAACATCATATTAAAACTACAATCATTCCATCATCAACGACATCAACAGCGTCATCATTGCAATGTTGTGCTGTAATCTCACGCAATCAAAATTAACTTTAACTTTTAATAAAACATTAAAACAAATATACTCGCTCATATAAATATAACATCGCGTTTTTTTACTCAACCTGAAAAAAAAATCCTTTGGCAAGTGGATTTCTATGGCTGAAAGGATGTTGGGTGGTGGTTGGCGTGGTGGGTTAAGTTTAAAGTGGCCAAACAGAAATTGTTCGACTCCAACAAACCCTTTTTTCGATATTTGGTTTGTCACTTTTTTTCTCAACTTTATTTCATTTTAAATTTTGTTTTTTTTTTTTTTTTGTTCATTTGCTCGTTTTTTATGAAATTTTAAGTGTGGCAACTTATAATTGGAAAAATAATGTTGTTTTATTCACTTTTTATTTTACGTGTTGTTATTTTTTATTTTTTGATATGGTTTTCAGGTTTATTTTTACTCTTTTAAAGCGTTAAAATTGCGTTATTAAAAAAATGAAATTGTATATAATTACAAAATTAATGTCCTTTATATTCAGATGTCCATACTGATTACGATGGTTGTGATGGTTGCTTGTTAATATTTTATATTATTTTATTGACTACTTTTGTTGTTTTTTAATTTAAAAAATAAAATGGTTTTTATTCAAAAACAAATTAAAGTTTTTAATTGGAAAAAAGGTTTAGTTAAAAACCAATTTCGTCTCTATATCAACAAAAAGTACATCATTTTTAAAAAGGATTTATAATGAACAGAATTTTTTCATTAACAAAGAAAAAAAAAAACTGGCATTTTAGAGAATAAATTTCGTTATTTTTATTTGAATCTAAACAAGTAGGAAATAATGTTATATTCGGCTGTGTACATTTTGGACTGATCTTTACGCAATTTGTTATTATGATTTCTAGTCATATAAAGCAAGTTTGTGCAAAATTTAATAATGAATATTAATTTTTGTAGCAGAGGTATTAACTGTTTAATACTGAATGTTAAGTCGTTTGAAAGTGATTTATGAATCAAAATGTATAACCACCACCCCAGGGCTGCAATGTTTGGCTGTAGGAAAAATCGCCCAAATAAAAATGGTAAAAAAAAAAAAATGAAAAATCGCCCAAAAAAATTCCATGTAAAATTGGACCTGAATTCATATGAAAAGTGACCCAAAATTTTTGGGCTATTTTTCGTTTTTTAAATTTGGTGATTTTTCATTATGAAAAATAACCCAAAAATATTGTATGAAAAATAGCCCATTTTTTCGGGCCATCTTTCATTTTTAAAATTTCGTCCCAATCTTACATACTATTTGCCTAAATCATGCATTATCATTATACGTCGAATTCCTAAATGTTATTTGTAAAAATAACGGGACATATTGCAAAAAGGTGGCATATCATAACGTCCAGCCTTCGGCCGGGAGCAAGGATTTTCTTCCCTATGGTGCAACAAATACCGGCAGCGCTTACTAAAGCGTCTCGGCGCAAGGCTTTTCTACTCTATCCTATAACAAAAACCGGCTTCGCTAACTAAAGCTTCTCTGCATAGCCGGCCTTCGGCCGGGCGCAAGGATTTTCTCCTCTATAGTATATTAAATACTGGGGTCTAATCACCGCACACGATACTATCGTATCGAATAAACTATCGAATGTTTTTGCATACGATAGACACTTACGTATCGATTAAAAACTCGATAAATGTAATGTCGAGTTACTCGATAACGAATGCTTTTATTTCAAATTCAATCCATTTCATTCGATATCGAGTTTCATGATACCAAAATAAGTAATTTCGATCAATTTTGCTCGATATCGTGTGCGGTGATTAGACCCCTGGCTTCGCTAACTAAAGCTTCTCTGCGAAATCGGCCTTCGTTCGGAAACAAGGCAGATTTTAGAAGCTTTACTTGGCGAAACCGGTACTTGTTATACCATAAAGTGTTTCTGTTATGTATTTAATATATGCACCCAGAGAAAAAACAACCAAACCATTTTTAAAAAAATTTTAACCATATTATGTTTAATTTAACCAAATCATTGTCACTGACAACCATATTATGGCAAAATAAGTTTCTTTAAAAATAGTTTTGTTGGTTGTGTCCATATTAAAACATGTTTTTCTCTGCGTGTATGTACATCTTTATTTTGTATTTAACATCTTTAGTAATTATGCACCTTATGAAATTTTAAAAAATGACAATGTCCATTTGCAGTTTCTTAATGCCCACGGACATTTTGACATTTTCAAAAGTGCCACAGTGTCCATGGACACTACGACACCGAACGTTATGACATGCCACCTTGCAAAAAGCTATATTCTGTTTTGAGTAATTGATTATAACTATGCAGTGATTAATTCATATTTAACTATTGAAGAGTGCACAAAGTTTGGCGGAGGGCTCAAATAAGTATTACTGCCGAGCAGCTGTTGAAGATACATTGTAATTTTTTACATAAAACTTACATTTGTATGTATGTTTTTGCTTTTTGGGTCATTTTTAATTTTTTTTGGGCGTTTTTTCGTTTTTTTGGGCCAAAATTTCATATATAACTTTTTGGGTCTTTTTCATGTTCTTCATTTGGGCGATTTTTCATTTTTTTTTTGGGCCATTTTTCTTTGGGCGATTTTTCCTACAGCCGCAATGTTTTTGTCAAAAAATCGTCAAATTTTGGAAATAAAATCGTCAAAACCGTCTAGAATTAAAAAAAAGTAGTTAAAAAATCCTTACACGAAAAATTAACTATTTTTGAAAACACAATAGCATTTAATATGCGGGCATGTTCTACATAGGAATTACACTCAAACTTCGTAAAGATCGGTCTTTAATTTACAAAAGGTCCCATATAAAGCCTAATATACGAAATCCTTTAAATACGCCTAAAACCTTAGAAAATGTAGTTATTGTGGTACAATTTTATCGCAGTTAACTTTATATGGCCAGAAATATCACCTTGCAATTTTTGGATAATCGGTCCATAATTGTTTACCTTAGGTCCCACATAAGGCAGCCTTCTGAAAAGAATTTTTTTTTTTGCTTTTTGGGTCATTACAAATTTCACTGCTTTATTGCGATTTGTTCTATTGTAGGTTTCTTAATACCAGATTTCGCTCTTCAGAATTTTATGATGATTCGTTCATAATTTACCATGGATCGAATATTCACCCTTATTGTCGTTGTCGTGGTCGTAAACGACTGTGTCGTTTTTGTAGAAGATTAAAGAACACAGATTGTGCGTTACTTTAATCTATTTCAAAAAACGACACATTCGTAAACGACAACCACAATAATGCTGATTAATACCCCTCCCGAAAATCATTTTAGTTCGGTTAAAACTATAACGAAGCATGATATTCAGCCTAATTCCGGTTGTCGTTGTCGTAATCGATCAAGTCGTTTTTGTAATATATTAAAGTAACACACAACCATTGTTCTTTAATCTCGCACAAAAAACGACTTAATCGATTACGACAACCGAAATAAGGTTGATTTTACTCAAATTAAGTTTTATATTTCATTGTAGGTCAATAATTCTGTGGCCGTATGGAAAAACTAGTTAACTACACTTTTTTCGTAAACTGACATAACACCAAAAATAGAAAGCATGTTTCATTTACTATCACTCTGTCAGATCGAAATTTTGATATAGTTTATCATTTAAAAGTTATTTGAAAAACCAAAATCAGAGAAATACCAATTTTTATGTAAAAACTAGATAACTCCATGCATTTTTTGAAAAAACAAGATAACTCCAAGACAAAACAGAAAAATTAGAAGCTTAAAACGACGTTGTTTCGAAAACTAAGATGGAAAGAGCGTAATAGAACAAATTTGGGTCGCAAGTTCTTTGGGTCAAAATGTTAAACATAACAATTGCAACTCCAGAAAATTCAAAAAATATTATATGAATTCTTTATATGCATATTAGAGCGACTCACCAAAAAAGTGCTCGATGACCCTCCTAAAAATGAACCTTTGACTTAAATATTTCGGATCCAGCTCTGACCTCTCGTGAGCTGGACCATTTTGAAAAAGGGTAAATTTTTTTGCATGTTTTGTTAATTTGAGAATCTGTTTCCTTACCAACATATACAGTATGGGTATCATTTTTAAGACGCTTCCAACTGTATATATAATTTGTCCAAGGAAGATCACCCATGCCTTTTTTTTAAGGATATTCTATAAAATAGAACGGTTTTTGAATTTTTTGTTCGTGGTTGTTTGTAATAACAATGCCAAATTAACATATTTTAATCTTTAGTCGATTTAATTAAATACGTGTCTCAGCTTTTTTTGAAATTCGTGCTAGTTCGCGTTTTGACAAAAATGCAATTAGGTGGTAGCTCTTCGTGTTAAATAGGGCAATATGGGTATCAAATTTTTTCTTTTGCCAAGTACATCATCTTTGTATGTAAATAATTTAGATTTTTGCAAATAAGATGCATTTTACACGGTGCTCTGGAATATATATAAATGCAATTTTGTCGTTACTCTAATATGATAGCGGATTTAGTTTTTTGAAAGAAAGAAAAATGGAAATGATCCGCAACTTTTTGACGGCATATTTTTTTCGCAAATTAAAAAAAAAAAAATATACTTAAACAATAATATTTTTTTAATTGTAAACTCATTTAATTAAGTTTACGCATAAAAACAGACAAAAGCTCGGCTTATTTTTCACAAAAGGAATTTTTTTTTTTTTTTTTTTTTTTTTTTTCATTTTGTTTTTCTTAACCTACTTACAACTACAATTAATGTTGAGAGAATTTCAACTAATTGTAGTGGGGAAATGTAAGATGAGATGAACCCACTGTTGTTTATTGTTGATGTGTTTTGTTTAAACTTTGATATTGTTACAAGTAGAATTGTTGCTATAATTCTTATACGTTTAACAGTTTTATTTGGTTTAATATCTTTAGTTTGTCTAAAACCTTTATGGATGAAGTTTCCTGATGATCTGGCCTAAGCAACCAGTGAAATGCATAGGAATAGCTTATCCCATCAACAATAAATTTCAAGTGTTTTTATCAATAATAAAAACTGGGAATTAAGCACGAATAACAAAATCTTTTGAAATTAAAATTTTGTATTCCCAAAAATTGAAATTACTTTTTGATAAAAGGAATTTTTTTTTTTTTTTTTTTAAACTGGGTAACTCCATTTTTTCGTAAAAAAACGGATTAACTAACGTGCTGAGTCAAAAAGTTGATGTTTTTCAACAAATCATTACTTTATTTGCCTTAATTCCATAAAATTTTTAAATAAATTTAAAAAAATAAAGTTTTTTCGGAAAAACTAGATAACTCCATTTTTCGAAAAAAAAACATGATAACTGACATTGATTTTCGGTTCTAATGTCCAAAAATTAGTTCAATGGAACCAGAAATCTTTAACATATTTTAAAATAATGTCTTGTTAAATGCGCATGCATAATAACTTAAATGAAATAATTAGCGAAATATGTTTAAAACTTTAAATGTGTTTTTCTCGTGTTTTCAAAAAATGGAGCTATCTAGTTTTTCCATACGGCCACATAATTTTACATAGGTCTAAACCGTTACCAATTTAAATACTCCACTTCCGTTTTTATAAAGATTAATTAATAGTTTATAGATCCAATATAAAGTATACTCTTCAAATATTCTTCATGTCGGTGGGGGTATCTAAGATTCGGCGGCTTGGATTTTTTTTAAACTTATATATTCTAAATGTCAAACACCACACAAATCAAATTGACAGCCATCATTTCTCTAATATATATATATTTTTTGTCAAGTGACCCAGTTTTTAAATCGATATCTTCCGATTTAGATGAAATTTGCACCAAGGTTAGTCCTATTGTTTTGAGTATAAGATTTTGTTTACAAAACCTTAATTATAAGAGTACTTTTTTTTAATGCATAAAAAAGCCAAAAGACTTAAGTGCCGAAATTATTGAATTTTTCATTGAAAAGGACGGTAAGCATAAAAAATCTGTGTGTATAAATAAGTGCACAATTGAACAGCGCAAGTTTACGAGTCGAACTTGTTGGACAAATGCATTTTTTAGTGTTTTAAAAACTGCAATCAAAACAAAAAACTTTTTGAGTTGAAATGGCAGCGACTGTTTACATTTAATGAATCAGAAATAAAAGCAACAGATTTTTTTTTGACCAATGACAAATGAAGATGCGGAAGAAATGCAATTTTTTTACTTTGACTGCAGTTTTTAAAACGCTAGAATTCTCATATAATTTTTGACAGTTCATTTAGAGGGCGTAAAAATGCACAGATTGCGAGAGTTTTAAGCGACCCTTATTGTTATTGAATTTTTTTTTTACTAAACTGTGTTACACACACAATTGTTTATACAACTATTTCAATTTTTCATATGAAATCTTGTGCTTAATACTATTTTCTGTAAAGAATTTTGTATTCTCTTAAAAAAATTTTAAGTACAAAACTTCTTGAATTATACTTCTAAAAGATCTTAATCACGTCAAATACCTATAAATAATAAAAATAAAAACGAAATAAATTTAATACATTTTAGCCCCCGTTCTTACCATAATAACGCACTTTGCTAACAATTTTGTTGACATTTTTATGTAATTATATTTATGGCTTTTATAATTATTACCTTGTGTGGAAATTAGTATGTATACAATTTTTCTAATTATTTTTTGAAGCATTTTAAGTAGTAGCATGTCTAATTGGAACAAAAAATTGGTATGTACATACATATATTGAATTATTTCAATAATTCTCACTCCACTAACAGAAAAAATACTTAAAACTAATATAAATATCATAAATATATTCGTTTATTACTAAAGAATCAATTATTAATTTACGAGTGTTTTTTCAACTCCAATACTATTTAAACCAAACCTCCAGCTTGTTCATTTACAAAATAGGAAGGATTCACTCATACACATACCAAATACATTGTATGTGATCCCCGCAAACACAGAAATACTCCATATGTATTGCAAAACGTATTGCCTGGATGAAAAATATTATTGCGGCAATAATCGATTTCGTATTGCGGAAGATACTTCCTTCGGGAGGAAACGTGTCTCGATAGCAATACTCATAAGCAATACGAAAGCGATTCTTCTAGATGATAAGCTAGCAATATTGCCAGATAACCACTTATAAGAAAATAGGAAGATATCGCCAAATATCTTTAGGATTATAAAAAGAAAATTTACCATTTTTATTTACATAAAGGCACAATTTTTTTTTTAAGTTGTTTATTATAAACATGTAAATTACTGTTACGAATAATACAATTTATAATTAAAATAAAGTAAAATCGTATAACTACCAAAAATTCAGAAACAAAAAAGAATCAGAATGTACATATATTGTTACAGGAACAACAAAATACTTACTACTATGCATATTTTATATTTAATTAAATTAATAGCAATGAAAGTTTGGTAACATTCACTTAAATAATAAGGTTTGTTTACGGTGTTAATGTGAGAACTCCCATTACTTCGTTTGTAGTTGATTTTTTGGGCATGCAATTTGACAGCTTTGTTAAAATGCGGTTACTCTTGTTCTTCTTTAAAATAATGAAATTTGGTCAGCCTGAATACCTTACGAGACTTTTCACGTTTTCCCATTCTTCTCGAACTGCGGCGTTAATAAGTCCAAGAGTGAATACGCTGTTTATGCACAGATCATTTGTTGTCATAATATGTAGGTTGTGGAACACCGTAATACCATATGATGACAGAAATTTCTCAGTAAGTGTGCAAAGATTTAGGAATATTATTTTGAAAAGTATTTAAGATAATGCATTATAATTGTTACTGACTATTTTCTAATATTATTGATGATGAACTTTAAGAAGTGCAGTTAAGGTAAAGGTAAAATTAAAAATTAAGTTTAATGTAATATAAGACCTATGTAATCTATTTTAAGGTGTAATTTTCTTACTCGAAATTTTAAATATGTAATCGATTTTGGCCTATGTTGGCTTTTTGATTATTAATGAATAAATGAAAATAAATAAATAAATAAAGTAAAGTAATATAAATAACGAAAATTCGGAAACAAGAGTAAATAAGAGTTAATAAGAAAGTAATACGTTGTAATAGTTTACTTTAATTGATCCTTTTTGTATTTTAAGCGTTTTTCGATCCGATCCTTGGCATGTAGGAAGTGCTTCTGCATTGTTGCATTGATATTTTTTTCAACGCAATCTTTGAACAAGTTGTGCGATAAACCTATTTCAATTAATCTGTTTTAGTGCTTGTTAATAAAAACAATTCATATTTATATAACCTCTAACTGCTTTGATTATAATGCTATTTTGCACTGCAGGCTTCCCTTTCCCAGTCCACGTAAACTTGGTTGCCAAATCATCGGTAAGGATTCTTTTTAAAGCAGCTCTCACAAAGGAGGCCATGTCTTCGCCCCCGACTCTTTTTAAAAATATTTTCTAGGGTATAATTTTTTTATTGCCATTATATTAAGAATCCAAACATAAATATGTACTTACAAAATGATCTATCATTTCTGAATTTGATTAAAACTTTTTTAATATTTTATATTTTAATAATTAATTAAAATTGTTTCTGTCTCAAAAACTTTAAAAAGAAAGAAAATACAAAATTACTTTGATTATTTTCTTCTAGATGACAATTTGGGGATATTGCTAAACTATTGCCTTAGGGGATATCTTCTATTTGTTTGCAGGGATATATTTTACTTACTTTTCAACACATGTGTAATTTTCTACATGCTTACTCATACAAGCATTGTATGCATAATGAATGTATTTTTTCTATCGAATTGTAATGTAACGCCCCATTTCCATTTATTTCTATGCCGTTTTAGTTTTTATTTTTAATATTTTCATTTATTAAGTATGTACTTGATTGTTATTTCAAATCCTTCACTACCAACATTTACGAAAATTTTACTTGATTGGTCAATTACTATTACAAGTCAATTGCATATTGAAATATATGAAGGAATGAATTATAAGTGGTTTTTAGTTTTTTTTTTCTCCACTTCTGCGTCTATAACATGCCATTTACAAATCTATAATTAATTACATGTCGATTTGAATTTCTGTTGTGTATTTCCTTCACCACAGGTGAAAAGGGCATATATTAGTTTGTCATTCCATTTGTCATTTCCACAATATTGATATGATTAGTTCCTGTTAAAATGGAGTTTAGGATGACCTCACAATGGGGATTGTTGTATGTTTATATCACAAAGAATTTCGAATAGTTTTCTATTGAAATTCAACCAGTTCGGTTCATAAATGGCTCTGATATAAGAAAGAAAACCACGACTTCATCTAACTTAAGCCGTAAATCTTAAGGTTTTTACTATAAACCCTTACTTTTTGAAGTCCCCTCATAATCTACAAACTGTTATTTTTCCCTTCAAATTTAAGGTTAACTCAGTGGAATTCTGGTAGTGAAAAATAACAAAAATAAAAATTTTAAATGACCGAGCTATCGGCCCGTTATTTGACCTGGCCCCGAAACAAGTGTCTTTCCGAATTAGGGGTTTTGGTACATCCATGATTTTGATTTAAATAAACACCTGCCATATGGCCTTCTTTCATGGTGGGTCTCAACCACATAGTGAGTTATATATAGCATTTAATAAGTGCTTCCTCATATGCAAGAATCATATTTCATATTCAGGTTCAAATTAAAAAGTATGTCCACCAAAACTAACTCTCCCCCTTGTTTAGGATCTATCTAACTTGATTCAAGGCAGTTTAAGTACTGATAGTAACAGAACCTTAGGATGATTGAAACATCGCAACAGGTGCTTTATTCCTAAGAGGAACTCACCTACGAATAATGACTTCCCTTATTTACCCGCGATGTAGGTGGTCACCACAACCACCTTGTGTTCTCCTGAAAGTACTCCTTCCGAGTCCTCGGGATTCAGGAGGAATTTCTCGCAGTATATTAAGGGAGACCTCACGAATAGTCAGACCGGTTACAAACCGGTGGCTACTGACTCCTGAGGCATGAAAGAATATCGACGCAAGAGTAAACTGTCATGCTCCTCAGCCCGCTACCGTGTCTCTGTTCCGAAGAACTCCATGGATGTGACTATAAAACAGAAAATAACAATCTTTCGATACCTCTCGACGGCTTCTCTATGTGCGCGACAAACTGTTGTTGTTCATTTTCAGGCATGATTGGACCTCGTTTTATCCTAGAAGATGTAACAACAAGAGTATGGAATGATCAAGCTGCTTTAACTACGCCCCCTAAGAGGCGGCAAATCACCGAGGGGCAACGCAACGCCAAAAATTGCATTGAAAGCAAAAACAAAGTCAAAAATAGTTTGTAATTTTGTTGTTGCTTTCTAAAGAAATTCATATTGCATTTTTCAAATTTCAAACCCTGCATATCTTTTGGCGTTGAAATTTTTAAAACGCAATACGAATCTCTTTATCGCCTATTTCAATTTGCCACCGGAATACAGATTTTGACACTATACCATTTAAGCTGGAGAATAATTGACTTTTCAATATATGATGAAGGGTAAATAAGATTCGGCGCAGCCGAATATTATACTTTCTCGGCTTTTTTTTTTTTTTTGTCGGATATCATTTTAAAAAGTGTTGCTATATTGATTTAAATTGTATTTTAGAAATAATGGCATTTCAAGTAGTAGTTATTAATTGAAATACAGTAAAATTAATTATTACTATTAATTGTGTTTCTGTTTAAGATTTACAAAATCTCAAAAACAACCATACAAAACAAATGGCCTTGCATACATTACGTCACACTCGATCTTTAAATCCAGAAGTTGTTTTACTGGTTCCGGTGATACCAACCATATACGACATATACTAGTCTAGCTGCGATTCTGAGATTTTCTGCCATTTTCAATTCCTGAATGAGATCTTTGTATATATTGTACTTACTTACATAGTTTTCCTAGTGTGCAACGATAAGAGGTAGGTACTCCTTAAAACGATTGTGCACAATCCTTACGAACTGTTGGTCGAAACAACCAGTACTAATGCGTGTAGTAACCACCGAATGTGGAAACCCCCATACAATTTTGAATTTAAGGACATGATTTAGGAGCCAGAGCTATTAAATCTCCACTGTAAAGCAGCTTCCACGCTCTAGGTCAAAATCACAGCCGCCACTTGATCCGCGCAAGGGTCTAAATAATAACGAGACTGCGGCCCATATTAATACATTGGCGGCTACTGTTTTCATTGGTACCACGTTGGACTCTAGACAGTCCCGATTCAAAAAGATATGCCAATTTAAGCCTGCTGAACCTAATTACCCCAAAAGCGCCTCCTTTTTAAGGGAAACCGGGAGGTTGGAGCTAAAATGCAATGAGTCCAAGACAATCATAAACATAGCAAATATGTACTTGTAGTTTGTATGTTTGAAATTTACAATATAAAATTTTTTGGTAAATAGCTTTTAGCCCAATTTTTTTTATATTTTGAGTAGATGTATAATTTTTACTGTGCTGTTTCCAAATGACTGGCAAGTGATTGTTTAGTCAAATTTATATGAAAAGCACTCAGTTTTTTTAGTTTGAATCGGACAGAACACTAAGCATTGTATTATATTTTTTGGATTAAAGTTATTATCTTCTACGGCACACCTTTATTTCGTAGAGCGAGCCATATAGCGTCTCTGTTGATGGTATCAAAATTCTTTAAGGTATGATATGATAATTTACAAAAAAATACATTAAAATAAATGAGGAAAATGTCAACACATGTTGCTGCCACCAACCACAAATGAATACATTCACAATAATTAAGAACTTTATTTGGTAAAATTAAAATAAATGTAAAGTAATTCAGCAACAACAAAAAAATTACCAACAATGGTATCAAGTTACAACTTAAAATAGATTCAACAATAAAATTTTAAATATAAAGCAGCAATACAATGATAAATATCTAAATAAAAAACTTTTACAAAAATAAAATACCTTGTAAAGGACGCAAAAGGAATAAGAATACAAAATAAAATTAATTCCAACCACATCATGTAGGATAAAGATACAAATGGCATTTTACAAAACAACTACACACAGATAAAATATAAATACAAGCAAACATCTAATGTCTGTCTGTCTGAATGAATGAACTCGTATGTAACAGATGCAAATAAACTTCAATTAGTATCACAGTATCTCAGATAATAATAGGGATACAGTTATCTATCGAATAAAAAAGGGCTGCCAAATTTGAAAGGCAAGCAAATTTAAGAATATCACATATTTAGAACTAGAACAGAGTTTAAAGATTATTGAGACAAAATTTTATACAGCCATACCTAAAAAGGAGTGGAAAGCCGAACTATTTCTTTCGCTTAGCTTAAACGCTGAAATTCTGTACCTTAACAAGAGCGGCTTCGCTACGTCCGATAAAAACAAGGTTATAAAGAAAATTTGTTCAACAACCCTGATTAAATTTGGAAATTTTAAACGCAAGAAGAACTTGCAGAACCATAAGGAGGAAGTGTACAGTTAGTCGGGAGTAACAGTAACTTAAGTAAGACCAATTATATTTCTTACAGATTGAGACGTAACATCCTAATGCTAACTTTGCATACAACAAAATGAATCAGCTGATTTGCAACATTACTGTAACTCCCGGTTAACTGAGCCTTAACACAACTCATAACTTCCTCTCATTTAAAACAGTGATAGCCACTCCATAGGCTCAGTCAATAATCGTATTTTTCACACAGACACGGTCGGCAATTCACATGCATACAACAAATTTGTTCGTTTCAAAACATCAGACTATAATCAGTTAGGGATGCGATTTCCATGCAAATGCATGTTTTTTGTCGATAGTCCAAGATCGATGTTGACCAATTATAATTGGAAAGATAATTATCTTTCCGAATCATTAAATTTGGGTTAAAGTGGCATCGATTTGTTTTTGCATATTGTTGCATATTTTGGTTAAAATGCATATTTTGGTTTTAAATGCATATTTTTGCATATTTTATCATTTTTGAGTGATATATTTTTTTAATTTACATATTATAAAAAATTTCTACAAAAAATATCCATGTAAACAAAAAAATCTTAGATAAAAATTTTTAAATCAATAAATAATTTTTTTTTTATGAAATGTATCTTTTGTACTGTTACCACCGCAGCCAGTATTAACAAGATGGGGAACCTGGTTTGATGCTGTAGAATAATATTCAAAAAACTTTGAGCAATTTAAAAATGTTATAAAAGAACTTGTTGCTACCGATGCTTATGCAACTAAAAAAGTAAAAGATCAATTAGCATTTGTATTTTTCAACTACGGATATGTTGGTGAACTAAATTGGAGGAATTAAGTTCACTAAATAGGAGGAATTCAGTTCACTAAATAGACAGCTCAAATTAATTGATATTGCAGGAAGTAAAATTAACAATGTGGAAGGAAGAATATCCCAGCAAATTAAACAAAAAATCCAAAATGTTTTTTCAAAAAATAAAAACAAATTTCAAGCATTTTAGATCTGGAATCAAATGTGGGATCTGAATTAGAAAATATATGTACATTCTATAAATGAATTAGCATCCTTCAAGTATGCTCCTACAACATCGGTTGACGTTGAGAGTTTATTTTTCATGTGCAAAAGTTTTTTTTGTCCGAATAGGTTAACTTTTGATAATATAAAAAAGTATTTATTTGTGTATGTTTAAATTAGTAATTGAAATTAAGTTTGAAAAAATATTGTACCTTTTAAATAAAAAAAATAAACGCATTTTTATTAAAAATGTTTAAGTTTTAAGTGCATATTTTTTATTTTTTTAATGCATATTTTGGACTTTTTTGTGCATATTTTATGCGCATATTTTCGATTTTTTAGTGCATGAAAATCTCATCCCTAATCATCAGTCTCTGCGACAAGTACATAATATCTTTGTGTGCGTGCGTACGCGGCTTGGTTAGTTCGGAGCTTGGTTATCACTGATTTAAAAGCATTAAGACCTTGTCAAAAAAGATTTGTCTTCTACATGAACTGGGGAAAATAACGGTATTCTTTTCCGATCGAACAATATTGAACGCCGTAATTTGTAAAAGGGTAATAATATAACATTTGATTGTCCGCAGAAAACTGTAACCATTTAAAAAAATATATGTATTTTAGGACATAATATAAGATATAAATTTCATTCTTGTAAGCCCACTATTGCTTTTTTAAATTTGAAATGGAAGAAATGGCTTATGTAAACCATAAATGGATGTAGTGCACTAGTTTTGCAGATATAACTTACACTTAGTAGTACTGGAAAATCATTGCAAACATTTTGTTGATGTTGAGTGATGACTTGAAAACTAGCACAATTTGTCATAGGTTGCAAGACTCTTGTACCTAATTTGAAATCTTTGGCTATTGCCGTTCTCCATATATATAGAAATCTATAATGTCCCACGCCCACTTCTCTAATCCCGTCCACATTTTTAAGAGAGGTTGTGTATTGATAACACAGCTATGTGCACCAAATTTGGAAACATTTTCTCTTACCGTTCTTTAGATATAAATCAATCTATTTTGTGCCACTCTCACTTCTCCACTCCCGACCACATTGTGTCGGATGTTGTCTTATGACAAACAAGATCCTTGTTAGAAACTTTGGCTCTTGCCGCTCTCCAGCTATACAGAAATCACTAATAACTTTGCATAGGAAATTTATTTTTGTCTTAAACGTAATTTAAGCGAACGAAGTTTATGTTCGAAATTGCTAAAAAATTAATTCTTTACTTTACAACTTTGAAAACTCTTTCGAAAATTAACAAAGCAGAGTACGTTCTTTAGGCTAGTTTACACTATTATACTTTGTATTAATACATGTAAAAAACTCAAGTAATATGTAAAAGTCTAATAGTGTGAATGCATGTATGATGGAAATGACAAGTACATATTATGAAAAAAAGTTTGACATCCCATACGACTTCATCGTTTTTTAAACAATTTCTAAACAATAATACTTTTATCAAAGTTATTTTCGGGAATACAAAGTTTATCATTAATACGATTTCCGTATGATATGTACACCGAAATTTATTGTTGAGGGAAAGCTAGCTTCTATGCGCATTTCGCCGGTTGCTTAGACCAGCTCATCAGGAAACCTTTTCCAAAGATTTTAGAAAAGCCAAAAATATTAAACAAATAAAACCCTAAAGCGAATAAGAGTTATAAACACTCCAAGTCTTACCTGTAACAATATCAAAGCTTAAACAAAATACCAACAATAAACAGTGAGTTTATCTTTTCCTATCTAGCTTTCCCTCAACAATAAATTTCGGTGTATTTATCAAATATGGAAAACTGGGAATTAAGCACGTTTGACATCCATACGACTTCATCGTTTTTTAAACAATTTCTAAACAATAATACTTTTATCAAAGTTATTTTCGGGAATACAAAGTTTATCATTAATACGATTTCCGTATGACGTGCTAAATTCCCAGTTTTCCATATTTGATAAATATGTAAAGCTAGCTTTCCCTCAACAATAAATTTCGGTGTATTTATCAAATATGGAAAAATGGGAATTTAGCACGTCATACGGAAATCGTAATAATACTTTTCATTGGATCAGGGTTGCATTTTATATCATGTGTGACTTTGTGTGATGGTGTGAACACAAACTGTCATGTTAAATTAGATTTCTTGACAGTCGCAACAAAACTCAATAGATTTCTATCTCACAAAGTATTTTGGAATTCGTAAGACTTGTGAGATAGTGTAATCTAGCCTTTAGTAAAGAGAAATCTTGTCAAATACATAATTATAACCGTTTACTGGTTGTATGTCTTGTAAGATAAATATTTTTTAAACAAAATTTGTTAAACTTTGTTGAATTTTATATTTTTTCTATTTTTGATCACTTAGTCAACAGAAAAGTATATCGAGGGTTATTTTTCAAATAGTGCTATCTGCAAATTTTTCAAAAATGTGTTTTTTATAGAAGCGAGTTCACTAACTGAAGGGTCATCTATCATTTAAATTTGGAAAAAAAATTTCCCAAAAGAATTTATTTCATAAATATTGTTTGCGCTATCTAACACATACGTTTTTTTTTTCTTTGTAAAAAGTGCTATCTACATAAAAAAATATTACTTCATATAATAAAATAATAAAAATTGTTATTACAAAGTAGACATATTATACATCAATGGTTGAGAATTGTGGCTAGATTTCATAAACTAATATATTTTAAAGTTCGTTGTAGAAATTTTGCAAAATAACTGCAAACATTTTTTTTATGAGTTTTTGTAAACAATATAAATTTTAATTTATGCAATAAAATCTTTGTTAGCTAATATTATTTAATGAAATTTTACGAGTAAATACATTTTTTAATGCCTAATACAAACTAGCTCAAAATTTTATTAAACTTACAAAGCGAATCCCACAATTCCCAAAAAACAGCCGAAAATTCCTAAAAATTTGTCTTTTTTAGAAATGTGATGGCTACCAAGCACGGGTCTTAGTATTCGTATTGCACAATTATTATAAACATATCGGGTCATACAAACTAGAACGAGTCGCCGAAAATTGGACCGCCCGAAAGGACCTCCTCAGACGAAGTCATGGCCAACATTCACATGATACATGTTATAAAAATAAAACTGTTAAGCGAATTTATTTGTATAATATCTTTATTTTTTCTAAATTCTTTGGATGATGTTACCTGATGATCTGGCCTAGGCAACCAGTGAAATAGCTTATCCCATCAACAATAACTGTCAGTGTTTTTATCAAAAATAAAAATTGGGAATTAAGCACGATAAACAAAATCTTGTTGATAATTCACAAAAGAATATTTCAAACAAATAATGATAAAATTGAGTCTTATATTTCCAAAATACTAGACCAATTATAAATTACGAAAGACTCGGCAAGTTCATTTCACTAAGAAATTATTTTTAGCATCCAGCTAAAATTAAGAACTAAGGATCTTTTTAGTTTTTGATATACCCGAGATGTCCTAATTTGGGAACCCATATGCACCTCCCCTGCTAAGTCTGTATACCTCAAATCCAAGACTTAAACTCGACTACAACTCGGACCAACCATTTATAAAATATAGAATTATCTCCATTTTTTTCCAATTTTCCACACTGTGCAGCGATCAAATAAATAGAAGCGAAACTCTTACAATCTGGTCTACGTTTTTTTCAACTAAGCAAACGGATGCATTTCAATCATAATCAATTTTTATTCTTGATAAAAACACTTAAATTTATTTTTGGGGGATAAGCTATTTATTGTTGCGCATTTCACTGGTTGCTTATGCCATATTATCAGGAAACATTATCCTAAAAAAATTTTATAAAAGTCGAAGATATTAGCAAACAAAACTGCAGAGTGAATGAGAATTGCAAATACTCAAGTCTTATTTGCAACGATATCAAACCTTAAACAAAATACCAACAATAAAAAGTGTGTTTATCTGTTCTTGCATTCCCCAAGCACAAACAAACAAAATCTTATTAATTAAATGTTTAATATTCTTATCTATTTATAATTTTCACTAACAGAAACAAAATGTTTTCTTTGTCTATAAATCAAAACTAAAAGAAACAATACCTCGGAAATTTTAAAGAATCATTTTTTGAAAAAGATGCAGTAAAAACAAATGGCATTCCTTTAAATCGAGTACGTTTATCCTTTATTTAAACTACTTATTTCAATAACAATTGCATGTGAAATGCTTTAACATTACACACTATAAAATATAATAAAAAAAAAGAAAACAAAACCTGCGAAATGTATTGAGATTATAGCGGACATTTATTCCACGCACACATACAAGGTTTGACGTCTTTAGCACCCACTCAGACACATCCCTGCCATTTTGCTTAAGCTACATTTATTTAGTCACATGCTCACAAACTCCCCCCATCCTACGGCATTTAAAAGCATACTCCCACTAATAAACAAATAATGGAGGCAGACATGCACACATTTATTCGATGTATGTATGTACATAAGAATAGAGTATCTACTATATAAATTACTCAACTTCTATTAAAATTAATTGTATTGACATTCATTAGGGAATTGTTTGTCTTTAACAGCGTCCTTTAGAATTTTTTGCAATTGGTTGCGTATGAAACATGTGTCGTTGTGGTTAAGTCAAACACCCATTTTTATTTCGAGTTGGATCTTTAAGTAGAAAGATGTTGTGGCGTTTGTGGTTGTGGCACACAAGATGATGATGCCATTTAATTGCTCTAATATAATTAGAGTCAAGTTAAAGACATTAGACATAAGTTTCATATAGGCAAAAAAATTATAATTACTTACACCATTTTCAGTTGGCTGAAGAATACTGGAATGTTTGTGGAATATAGCTTTTAAAGTGGCGAAATTAAAATAATTTAAATGTGTTTCTTTTAATTTCTACTGTATTCTACTCTTTAAGTACCTACAAAGCTCTTGCCACTAAGTGACTACAATGAGTTTACCAAAGCTCCCATGTTAAAAACTTTTACATAAATATGGTTAAATATGGTTTAATATGGTTATGACTGCCTGGTTTGTGTACCATGGAGTTATGTTAGATAGCAGCATTACATATAAATTTCCGTTGGCAGGCCGAACTTCGTCCTGCCATAGGTTTGGTTTTGAACAACAGCAAACACATAAACCAAAATATTTGAGAGTAAATTGTTTTCCGGGTACCAAATCGGTATCCGCAGAGTCAAGAGTTGTAATTGTTTTACAAGCTTGAGGTATTGGCTAAATATATCTCTAGGAGCAGCCGATAAATGAAGTCAAATTAAATTTTTTTTTTAAGTCAAATTGACATAATGTGATATAAAACCAGGCCTAGACTTTAAGAGTATTCGATCCTCAGATGTGACAGTATAAGCGTAGAATTTCATTGAAAAATAGGGGCATAAAAAAATTTAAAATTTGCTTTCAAAATTAATAAAATTATCATTTATTATTTAAAGAAAAACTGACATTTATGCAAATATGAAGAAAACATATTTCGAGCAATTGTTTTTTCTAGTCTAAGTGGATTTGGCGAGGGACCAACTTCCGGTCCATTTCTTGTCTTCCACTCAAGTCCGTGAGTTTGTAATTTAATTTTGTATGTTAAATAATATAAAAAAAAATGAGAAAGTACCAATTGAAAAACAAATAAGTACTAAAAAATCTCCTTTTATAGTTTCTCAACCACTCTGGACTAAATAATAAAGGCCTTATTCATAAACAATATTCCATGCTTATAACAGGTTTATAAGAAGAATTTTATATGAAAATTTGCTTAATTAACCTATAATAAAACTGAAATATTTTTTATGAATAAGGGGGTAAAAACGAAACGAGAAAGCACAAAAAAAACCATCTTTCAATTTCTCGTTCACTCAGGACCTTAAACGTCACTCAGGACCATGCATGTTTAATTTTATATTTCTAAGTCGTATTTAAGGAAAATTCAAAAAGTACCAGTTGAAGAGCAAAAAAGTACCAACATTTTTCATCCTCTCAGGACACTGCACATATAATTTTATGTTCCTAAGTTCAATATTATAGAAAACTCAAAAATTACCACATGCAGCACGGAAAAGTAAAAGAAATTAAATTTTCCGTATTTCCATTTTTTTAATACTTTTTATCTCCCCTTCGAAGTATCAAAAGTTTCAATATGGTAGTGAGAGCCCATTATTTAATATTAATATGACAATGAATGGAGAAAAATGTTTTGTAAAGAAAGTACCAAATTTATATTTAGATAAATTACGAATTTGGTATAATATAGGTAACATGTTCTTCCATTAAACTTTCGAATTTCAAGAAATTGACAAAATAATATTTGTATTCTTTAGAGATAAGTTACGAATTTTGTATAATCTTTATTTCTTATAGTTTATTGGTTTAAAAGATAGATGGGTTGACAAATGAGTTCCAAAATACAGCGTATACCAGTATACTCTATAAAGAGCCTGATTTACAAAAAGTATCAAACACATGTCCGCTTATTTTTCTAATGAACAACGATAAATATTGATTTTTCTTTTGTATTTCTTTTAGTTTTGGTGATATGGGATAACCGAATTTTACCATTCTTAAAAAGCAACATACGCTTGTGCTTCTGACTTAATTTTGTCGCCATCACACAACACGAACTAGCTATTGTGGCTTTGTAGTGACGTCAAAATTACGTCAGAACCACATGCGCATGTCGCTTTTTACATTTCGTGTACTATAGGCTTTACCCTCTCAGTGCACTTCTAAGTAAAAACTTTTCAAATGGTTTATTTTTTATTATTGTTCAAATCGGTTGACAAACAGATGAGGAAAGTGTTTTTTACTGATTTGCCTTTGCCGATTTGTATATAAGATTAATATAACTTTTACTAATGGCTAATAAATCAATGAATATTTAAACGTTGACTTAGTTAAACTAAACCTTAATTTATATGTAGTTTAAACTTAACAGCTGTAAATCAATGCCCCATATACATAATATAAAAGAGAGTTTAACTTGCACTTATTTATTTATTAGCCCCAAGAAAAATTAAATTTTTGAAAAGTAAACTTAATTTAAATTAATCGATGCCATTTTTCACCAAAAATTGTGATTCGGAAAAATAACTAAGACCTTTAATACTGAAACCTTTACCCCCGTATTTATAAATGATTATTAAATTTAACAAACGTTTATTAAGGGGAATTTTCATACAAAATTTGTTTTGTAAACCTTTATTAAGTTTAACATTTTTTTAAAAATACAGGCATTAAAGTTTAACCTTAGAAGAGAAACATGCATTTACATGCAATTCTAAGCCCTAGTCGGAAGAAACCTCCCGTAGACTATGATAGAATTTCAATCCAACTTCTTATAGATCTAGGAAGCACTGCAAGTTTAGGCCTACAGCTGCAGGACCGTTTGAAATTGAAGCGAATTAAATTTGCCATTTGTCGTTAATGGTAAGACTAATAGAAACTTTTTTTAATTTCAAAGATTTTTTAAATCTGAACATACATATAATTTTCAAACATTAACAAGTTTAAAAGTAAACAGTGTGAAATATTTACATTTACTTCTAGAGAATACACAATTTACCACAAAATGAAATTTTAATTTATTATACGGCAAAATTGTGTGGGTGTCAACTAATAGAATGAATTTTCAACAGCATCTCATACCACGACCATTGTTTCACATTAATGGCTGTGTGCGTATTGGTATTTATGTCTACTTAAAAGGATAATGGATGCTTAAGTACATTTTTAGAAAGAAAGGAAAAATAAAATCATGGAAAATAAAAGAACATTAAAACTTGTATGCCTTTTTGTATTGAGGCAACCAAATGGAGAAGTCGACATAATGCCACACGGGAAATAAAACAAATTAATTTTGCAAAACTAACGTATGCCGCCTTTAAAGAATCATTCGCCACTCAAAATGCTTTATCTTCGCACAACGGATGCGTTTAACTTAAATTAATTGTTTAGTTGTGGTTAATTTTGTGCAGAGCTCATGTTCCACAAAGGAAACTTATTTATGCTTGTACTATATTAAGGATTTGGAGAAACATGCGGGTTAAAATGGAAAAATTGTTAAAATTTTATCAATAATTTAATAAACTATTAAATTTAATAAACTCTGAGATTTTAAATCTTTTCAACTTTTTTTCAGATTTATTAAAATAAATGTACATATTTATATAATATTTGTAACCCTATTTAACTGAAATTTTTTAAAATAAATGTATTTTCCCTTTTTTTAAAGCCTTCGTTTCCTGGACCAAGTTCTATACAACATTCCCGAAAGAATTAAAACCCATATTTAATGTAAAAAATGCTCATATGGGTCATTTTGCTAAAAGTTTCGGCCTTAAAGATCAACCCACTTCGTTTGCGAAGAAGCATTCAGTCCCAAAACCAGCTCCACCAACAAATCGTTTAACATATACCGAAAGGTTAAGTCCATAATGCTTTAAAAAAATACCTTATCTAATATTTTCTTCTCCCCATACAGAGATCCCGAGAAAATCAAACAAGATAAAAAAGCTAAAAAGAATCGTTTTGGTACTACGGTAGGCAGTAATGGTATGCGCACTAGTAATCGCCCTGCACCAAATAGATTGGCGAACATGATACCCACCTCCAGATCATTAACAATATCCGAGTTTGACAGTGGCTTGCCGGCGGCTAAGAAACGCAAAAATTAATATAAGATATTTTCTATATTTTGTAAAAAAAAAAAAAAAATTTGTTTGTTTAACGGCCAATATCACCAATTTTAGTTAAAACTAATTATTATCTTACCGTCCGTCTATACCAAATAAATATTGCGACATATTTTGCAGTAAATGCCAAAATTATGCACCTTTAATGTAGACAGTACTTTTATGTATGTATTTAATGCAGGCAATATACATATGTTGCAATAATTGTTACTAAATTTTAGTTGACAATTATTGCTAAGACTGAGTTCATACGGCTCATGTCTTATTGACACGATTCTTCCTTTTTCTTCTTTGAACATGTATTGGCGTTCGAATGATTCATGTCATGTTGACGACATGTGCTTTTTTGATATTGAAAACAATAACAAAATTAAACAACGAATGAAAAAGACAGTACATGCATCTGTGTTCTCGTTTCTTTTCCCCTCGTCCCTCTCGCCTATAAAGTAGCAATCATGTCAATAAGACAAGAGCCATATGAACACAGACTAATATAAGACGTCAAATTTGGTGGCAATTGAAAAAAAACAAGAAGCAGAAAGAAAAAAAAAATAGAAGAAAATTGTGTGGAAAGAAATAAAGTTTGGTAGCAAATTATAATTGAAGTAAAATTATTAAATAATTAAAAATAAATGATTGAGAATAAACACGAAGATGATCTTTTGTTTAAATAAACACTTATTTTTTGTAAAATAAAATTGCAAAAATTATTTTGGCTTATATAAATATTGTGTTATTCGACCTTGATTATTTAAATTTATGTATATCACAGTACAGCACTAAAATCTTGGACCAATTGAGACCGCCAAAATCTAAAAGCATATGATGGTAGAAGAAAAACCCTGGCTGGGTTTTGAATTATTAGCTAAGGTTTTTTTAATTCATTTTGAGGTTTTCGACTGGGGACTGGATTTTAGTACATACAATTTTCAAAAAAAATGTACTGATTCTTAAGTCTAAATCTCGTGAACTATTTGAAATATTGCTTGTCCCTCTTCGGTAAATTTATAGCTCTTAATCAGGGGCCTAATTCTGGCAGTCGTGATCGAGTACTTTCTCGATTCGAAAGCAATTTTATTTCTAATTCTTTCAGTCGACACTGAATGAATCGAAATTATTTTTTCAGTATTGTGAAACTCAAATTAATGCTTTACAACACTGAAAAAATAATTCCGATTCGTTCAGTATTGACTGAAATAATTAGATATTAAATTGCTTTCGAATCGAGAAACTACTCGATCACGACTGCAATAATCAGGCCCCAGATCTTAAAACATTACCTTGAGATAAAATCAAAAAACAACAACATCTTACTCAAAACAGCAAAACTGCCAAAAAACGTGCTACTGTGTATTATTCATTTTAAGCTTGAGGTCTTGTTTAATATAAAAATAATAATTTTATTATACATATTTTTTTTTGTTAAAATAAAATTAATATTAATTTTTCATATTAAATCGAATGTGTCAAATTACAATTTTTAAAAGCTTTTATACTTTAAAAATAGTCTTACTCCTTCAATATTTTCAAGGAATATTTTCTATGCACTATCGAATTTTTTGTTTGTATATTTCAGCGTTAAAAAAACTGCAGTCAAAGTAAAAAACCTGCCATGTCTTCCATTTCGTAATTTGTCATTGGCAAAAAAAAAAACTGTAACTTCTTTCACTTTAACTTCTGATTCATTAAATGTAAACAGTCGCAGTCAAACCAACTCGAAAAATTGAAAAGTTATACACAAATTTTTGTGTTTTGTTCGACAGTTTTTGGTTGCGACTGCAGTTTTTTAAACCCTGGTATATTTCTGTTACGAGGCTTACTTTAGCTATCCTTTGGCTAGCAATGAAGTAAATTGTACAGAAAATTAATACAACTATTAGATACCTGCAGAATGTTATGCATTTTCTGGCCCGCTACGGCCTTCGTCAGCATGCTTTGTATCTTATAACTACATAGCGCCTATTGTAAATTTTATGTATTTAAATTTTCATATTATTCGAATGTGTATTCTAAGTCAAATTACAATTTTTAAAAGCACTTATACTTTAAAAGTCTTATTCCTTCAATATTTTCCATATTTTAAAGTACAAAAGCTTTAAAAATTGTAATTTGACAGAATACACATTCGATTTAATATGAAAATTTATACAATAACAGCCTGTTCATTGATTTCGAACGTTAACGTTCGCATAGAAAATTATATTTAAAACAAAAACAAAATTCGAAAATTTGTTTTTGTTTTATATGTAATTTTCTATGCGAACGTTGACGTTCGAAATCGTTAAACAGGCTGTAAATGTTACTCACCATGGGAATTAATTTCCCAGATTCTATTTTATGTATTTTACTTAATTATTTTAACAAATAGAATCTGGGAATTTATTTCTCATGGTCAATAACATTTATTTTATAAATTTTCATATTAAATTGAATGTGTATTCTAAGTCCAATTACAATTTTTAAAAGCTTGTGTTAAAATAATTAATTGATATTTAATTATAACTGAACTTGGTGAAATTGGCCGTAAATATGTTAGATAAATTGAAGAAAATTTTATTTTTTAAACTATGTACTAATATATGTGTGTACACTATTAAGCCAATAACTTATTGTATTTTTTGTAAATATCAACTTTTTCATCTTTTAGCCCATGTATAGACCACGAAATATTAAGTTCAAGCACCAAACTCGAAGTTTCGAATTTGAGTATTTTCTTTAAATATCAAAAATAACATTTAATTGCAGAGTGTAGTATTTATACCCACACCACAATAGTGGAGAGGGTATTATGCATTTGTGCTGATGTATGTAACGCCTTAAAATATTGGTCCTAGACCCACCTTAAAGTATACCGATCGTCTTAGAATCACTTTCTGAGTCGAACTAACGATGCCCGTCCGGCTGGCTGGCAGGCTGGCTGGCTGTCCATGTAACCTTGTGCGCAAAGTACAGGTCGCAATTTTGGAGATAATTTGATGAAATTTGGGTCATAGGTTCTTATTGGCACAAGGACCAAGCCTATTGAAAATGGGCCGAATCGTAGGACCATGAGGGTAGATAGGGGGAAATTTCTTCCTCTCAGAAACTATCAAACCCATTTCAACGAAATTTAAAACATAGATAGAACCATATCTATATGGGCACAGAATGTATGCATTTTTTTAAAAATAGGACCACGAAGGGAGATAGAGGCAATTTCTGCCTCTCAAACCGATTTTAATGAAATTTAAAACATAGATAGATCCATATCTATAGGGACACATTAGCTATACAGTTTTTCAAAAATAGGACCACAAGGGGAGGTAGGGGGCAATTTCTGCCTCTCACAAACTTTCAAACCAATTTTCATGAAGTTTATAAACATAGATAAATCCATATTTATATGGACACATAAGCATGATGTGTTTTTAAATACTGTGGTGTAGGGTATCATATGGGGCTTGACCGACTGTACTTTCTTACTTGTTTCTTTTAATTTCATTTATCTATATATAAATCGGCAAAGGAAAAACAGTTTAGAACACTTTTCTCCTCTGTACGTCAACCGATTTGAACAAAATATACACCATTTGAAAGGTATTTACTCACATAAGGGCACAATTTAGATTTTATTAAAATCTGTTCAAAAATTTCAGAGTTAATAAGCGTTCAAATTTGCTAGTAACACAAATACTAAAAATTTGTTTTCGATTATTCGAAATTTTTTAGAAACCGGTTTTCGAATATTTCGAATATATAAATACGGGAAATTACATGTGATCTTTTTAAAATTTTCTATAATATTACACTTATCTTTGTTATATAGTTCTTTACTTAATATCTATCGTCCATGTTCTGGAAAACGCAGCGTTTTCAAATCGTAAGCGATTTGAAAAACGCAAAACGCATTTCAGCATGTTATGAAAGCCAGGCGATTTGCTAGCGTTTTGCTTTTTTTCGAAGTTGTGTTTGAGCAAAGAAAACATATGTTTTATCATAACAAAACGTAAACAAACAAATAATTTACAAATTAGTTCTGTGAAATAAATTTTAAACTAAAATGCCTACAGCGTTGTTACATGTTCATAAGTAAACTACCGCGACAAACAATTGACAAACTCAAAGCAAATTTTGAAATTGCTTTTATTAATTAAAATCGTAAAAAAAATGTTACAAGTTTTTCCTTTAATAAATAGAAAACATATTAAATTGAAATTGTGGGCCATTTCCTTTTCTCTTTAAAGTGCAGTTTTAATAAAATAGACCAGATCGCTTAAGTATACACTAGCGGTTTGAAAACCCCAAATTTCTAGCGTTTTCGTTTTTCAGAACACCTGTTTGGCGTTTTCAAATTGAAAACGGAAATTTTAAGCGTTTTGCGCTTTTCAGAACATGGGCGTATCTATATATATAAAATAGGATGTGTGTATGTATGTATGTATGTATGTAACGTATGGACTCCAAAACGGCTGGGCCGATTTTGATGAAATTTTCAGGAAATCTTCAGAATATTCAGGCGGGTGACCCTGTGAAGTCTGATTTTTTGATTTTCGGTCTGCGGGCGGTGGGGCGTGACTAAATCCAATTTTCATATTGCACCACAAATCACATCTAAATAATTTGGACAATTTTTTCTTTAAAATGATCGCCATGGTCCAACTTAGATTTTACGAATTACCTAAAATCAGAAAACGGCTCCATCGATTTGACAAATTTTTCTTTCAAATGTTCGTATTAATCCATTTTACGTTTTCATCGAAAGAAAAATGTGCCCGGCCTACTTTTACTCCCACTTTTTCTATTAAGCGCATAACTTGAGAACGGCTTGACCGATTTGGACGATTTTTTCTTTAAAATCATCGCCATGGTCAAACTTAGGTTTTTACGGAAAGAAAATTTTGCCCCGCCTACTTAAACGCCCACTTTTTTCGATTTACCTTAAATCAGAAAACGACTCCATCGCTTTAACTAATTTTTCTTTCAAATGTTCGTATCTTTTAAACGGATTTTAAAAATCGAACGCAAACATTTTTCCTAATTTGGACAGGACAACGTCTGTCGGGTCAGCCAGTATATCATAAATAAAAAAACATGTTAAAAAACGACAAAAAAGTATTGCGGGAGTCTTAGAAATTGTATTCTGTGCGTGAAGTTTTTCACCAAAATGACCTTTAAAAAATAATTTTATTATCAGTACAACATTGCCCACAGCGTGATGCATTGTAAATAGATAATTATTTCGGGGAATCAAGGTTGGCTCAAGTTAAAATATTGGCTAGATTTAAAAGCGATCACAGTTGTTCATCCTAATCGCTCTAGAACTTTTAGGTTAAGAAATAATTGAGATTTAATGCTTTTAAAAAACAATTATAAACCCCACGCAAGCTTTAGATTTTGGCTTTACCAATATATGAAAAAATAGCGGCGCATGCCCTTTTTCTGACAGAAATATCTTTTTAAACGATATTTTTACCATCTATCTAACCCCACTGTCAAATCGGTTTCTGTTGAATAACAACAGTTCACATAGATCCGTCAATGTCTAAAGCTGCGATCGGCAAAATCAGGACGCCGCGTTTTCTCTTTTATGACGCACGTGTGCACACACATTGAATAGAATTTAACAACAATAACAACAACATATGTAAAATTCATACAATCGCAAAATGTAATAGCAAAGGTTGCCGATCGCAGGTTTAAAGTCATTGTCTGACTTCCTAACCGGAGCGTTGCAAAGCATCACTAAAAACAAATGCCTTGAAAATCATGACTAATTAAAACAATGTCCAGTAAACAATACGGTTACCATGTAATAAAGAACTCAAGGCATTGTCTACAAAAAAGAAGTAGAATTTTTGAAGCTATTCTTTTCAATGTTGTATTGCGACACTTCGTTTCGGCCATACATTTTTGAATACATATTATTATTCAGAAATGTAAAGTTTTAAAACCTGATTTTTGTTTTCTATACAGTAGGTAACGAATATAAGAAATTAAGAAAATACCACGATAATTTTTCTTAAAAACGTTTTTTTTTTTCTTTTAAACAATTATTTTTTTTTTAAATGTTTTCCTATAAAAGTTTTTAATCTTATAAGAATTTAATTTCTTATAAAAGTTTATACATACATACTTTTCTAAAAGATAACAAAACCTTGCGGTTTAAAACGTGCACGCACTTGACAGGATATTTTGCGTAATAAAATAAAGTATTTTTATTATTGGCGAATTGCAAGATATTTCTTGTATCAGTTTTTTTTTTTAAAAATTTGTATTATACAAAATACATTTTATATTGATACATATGGCAATAGATACGCTGCTTTTGAAATACTTTCTTAAAACCGCCTTTTTCTTATAAAAAAAAATACTTTAAACCATTTTGTAGCGCCGTAAAATATAAAAAAGGAATATCTTTCTTCTTTAATAGCTTTTTACGATGAATTCAAGCGATTAATCGAAAAAATATGTTGCAAACTGTTAGAAAAATGTCTCTTATCATTCAGAAACTTAAATCAAAAACCACTAACAAAAAAAAAACTTAGTGGTCGTACTCATCTTTCTATCCAACAACTTACATACATATATTCACTTTCTATAAACATCCATTATAAACCTATCAACTTTGTCATTTATGTATTCATAACATTCCTTCCCCTTTTTATTTATACCGCTCTATGGTTTTGATAAAAGTTTAATTTCATATACATATATTTTTTTCAATCCCTCCATTTCACTTATTATAAGAGAGTGTGTGTGTCTAAGCCGGACATCCTTTTGGGAAAAATATAGTTAAAAATGCGCTAAAACATTTTTAAATTTTTTTCTTAACTTTTTCATTTTCTTTTTCATCTTTTTATCTGTTTCATAAAAATCTTCATTTTTATACAGATTTTTTTTTTGCTTAATACATATAAATATTAAAAATCCATTTTCCGCTAGATGAGCAGCTATTCAGTTTTAAAAATATGTTGACTATTCCGTTTGCTGTCGTTTGTTGCCATCGCCAGTGTGTCAAAGTGCCTGTTGACATACAAAGTTTGTTGTGTTAGGCTTCACATTTCTATGTGTATGTATTACTTAGTATATTTTTTATATCATTTACTTTAAATCAGTGATAACCAAGCAACAAACAAAGTTGTTGTATACATATGAATTGCCGACCGTGTCTGTGTACAAAATACGATTATTGACTGCCTCGCGAGACTATGGAGTGCCCCGAACAAAGTTGTTTTATACATGTGAATAACCGACCGTGTCTGTGTGAAAAATACAATTATTGAGTGCTCGCGAGTCTATGGAGTGGTTATGACTGCTTTAAATCTTGCCACTATGAATCAGAAATATTTAGGATTTAGGTGTATAAAAAATGTTGGTAGGAAAATATGCCCCTATTACGGTTTACAAAACACTTATGTGCTGTTTTCACAACACAAGTGACTGAACGTGCAGTAAAATTTATATGAAAAGCACTAAAGTTTTTGAGTGTTTTCCATATAAATTTTACTACACGCGTAGTCACTTGTGTTGTGTAAACAGCACATTAACTTTACAACTGCTCGTGATGAGTTTTAAATAATTTGAAGTTTTTGTTAAACTCACTAATACAGGGTTGTAAATATAAAACAAAATGCAAAATTTTAACTGACCTAGATTTGAGTTTTTAACCGAAATGGGGCTATATTTTGTAGAGGGTTATATTGGCAATTCATGTAATATTCATCTGAATCGAAATTTTAACTTGTGTTCCTAACAAACCTGCTACGTTCTAAGCGCCATTTTTATTGGGTATACCCATTTTAATGTATGCGTCGCGATTGGCTTGTTACAATTAAAGTTGACAATAGAAGATCAATTCTCAAATTTTATATTAAGTTTGCATCGTAGTCAGACTATACGAGTTGCAAATGGAGCTTCATTTAGGATCCGCATTTAAAATTTCCATGACCCTAGAGTCAAACTTCGTGTTCAATACATTCTCTTGTAAATAATAATTTTTTAATAATTGTTCTGATCTCAAAAATGATTTATCTTGATCAAATATGAATGACTGAAAACAATTTTTTTTTCAATTGTTTTCCAATTTTATAATAAATATAGCATTAGGTTCGTTTGAGTATTTTACAGTAAAATGCAGTAAATGAGTAAACTAAAAAATTTGCTCTCACAAAAAGCTGTTGTCCAAAAAAGTACGCGAACGCAAAATTTGTAAAAATTCGTAAAATAAAGGCAACAGCTGATGGAAAATAATTGAAGTGTTGAGAAATATTGAGACTTTTGACTACTTAACTCGTTTTCTTATCGGTACTCGATTAAATACTTTTTATAACACGAACATTTTTGGAAAATACAAACAAACTATTTTATGTAATCTTTCATATTTGTTTATTTTTTATTTTATTTGATTTTACTCATTTGTAGCGGGTTAAATTATTTAAAAGAACATGAATAATTGTATTGCTATTGCTTACTTAAGTACCCAAATACTTCACACTTTTACAACTCTAAAAAATTAACATAACATAAAAAAATTTCAAAAGTTTGTATTTAGCTTCACAAACAAGTTTAATTAATTGATATTAATTCACTTTTTGTTTTGGTTTAATTTTTATTTCAGCTTTTCTTTAATTTAAACATTTTTTCACAATTTATATGTTTAATTTTTATTTCAGCTTTTCTTTAATTTAAACATTTTTTCACAATTTATATGCTTTTTATTTGTTACTTTTGTTTGTTTACGTTTTGAAACATACATATGTTTTTTTTGATTTACTAAATTTTACTGCAGTAAACATGTGTAAATACTCAGACAAGAACTGTCACTTTTCGCTCTCAATTTATGTTCTCATTTACTGCATTCTGTGTACTCGAACGCAATTTCGCAAAATGCCGTAAAGTTTAGTAAAAAATAGTAAAAACTTTTGTGTTCTCGAACGCAACTATTACCTAAAATCGACTTTTTCATTAATTTTGATGTAATTATCAGGGGTGTGTTGGAAATCGAAAACGTAAAACGCAAGAATTTTAAAGTAGTTTTTAATACACTTTTAATCTAATTTTTATAATAATTTGTTATTAAATTCTTTTTAATAGAGAAATATTTGTACAATATTTGACATAAAATTCGTTTATAACAGAAATCTTATTAAAAAACGACTTTTAAAATTCTGGCGTTTTACGTTTTCGATTTCCAGCACACCCCTGTATAGCTAATTTTTGAACGCTTTTTATGTTATTTTCCGACAATCTGTTTTTTTAATCGATTTAGCGATCTTAAATTGGTTTTTGGTTTGCGTTTGGTTTTTGAAAAAATATGAGACTGCTTTTAAGCTGCGGTTAGCAAATTAGCGATCTTTAGTTTAACTAAACATGCGGATTTGACAACACCAATTTAAGAATTATGCGGATTCAAAAAATGTTTCATTTTCAATTCGAGTCGAAGCGTATAACATACCTGGGGGTCTACTCTCTATTGCGATGCGAAAACAATTTCGATGCGAAAGCTAAAAGCCAACTTGGTACTCTCTATCACTTTCGCAAAATTTTCTGAAAAAGAAGCGATAGTGGCAATAAAAATTAAAGATGGCGCGGATTTACAGTAATGGAATGCCAAAGTGTGTAAAAATATTTGAAATTGGAAAATTTAAATAAAATAAAGTGATGATTTACGAAAAGAGAAAAAATTAAAAAATGCGAAAGTCACATGCGCAAACGTATTAAAGAGTACCAATCGCTAGATTTGCTAAAATTTTCTTTCGCATCGCAATAGAGAGTAGCCCCCCTGTTTATATATTTTAGGGTTTTAATTCATTCTTAGAAGTTGGTTGTGGGGACTTTTTTTACCACACTGTTGAATTCAAAGTAGTCAATTTCAAAAAGAGTTTACATAAAATAAATAGGCGTTACAATTCGTAATTTATGGTTGTCTAATAGTCTTTAATATTTTTTTGGTGGCACGTGAACAGAGTACAATTACAATTCATTTAAGTATTTTCCATTTCATTTCATACAAAGTAACATTTTGTTCAATATTTTTTTTTTGTTTTCTCATCAATCAGTACTTTTTCTTCCTCAAAGCGATTCTATGTTTTTCTTCTCCCCTTTTACTAAAAGTCCTTTTCAATGTTGGCAATCAAAGTATGTAATGTATATTAATTGTCAACACAAACACGTGGCAAATGTGTTTTTGAGTCTTTCGCTTAAAAGTATCAATGCCTTTAGAAACTCTAGACAATTTGTCATTTCAGTGGCTTGGGTGTGAGTGTAAGAATATGTATTTGTTTATAAAATTGGAATTAACCGGATATTATGGTCATCGTAAATTAGCCCAGAAAGTGTGCTTTAAATTAAATGGATCGTATTATTATGATGAACTCGTACTCGCTGTATTTGTTTTATAATCGTATTGTTATAACAAATTTGTCACGTGCTTAGACAATTTGTTATTTAAGTATTTGTATTTCTTTTTATTTAGCATGAGATCATTATTATTATTGTTGTCTGAAAAGGGTTAATGGTGTACTTTAAATGAGAAAAGGTTAAGTTATAAGGTTTAATACATCTGTATGTATGTATGTATGTATCGGCCATGTTCTGACAATCGCACGACTTGAAATCGCAAAACGCCAGATTTATTTTATGGTGTTCTTTCACTCGTGCGTTTAGCTTGCGATCTGCCGTAGTTTTTTTTACAAATATTCTAGTTCTCTTTTGCCATTTGAAGTCGCCAAACTTCTTGTTATTGCGATTTACAGAACACCAAATTTGCAATTTTAAGTCAGAATCGCCAATTTTAAGCGTTTTGCGATTGTCAGAACATGCCCGTATATTTAATGAAAATATAGTTACAATATTTTCTCTTTTAACAATTAGGAATTTGCTTATCTTTAGTGAAAAGTTTAAAAACTCTGAATCATTGGCATGCTAATTTGTTTTCCCAAAAAAACTTTAAATAACATTAATCTTTTTTTCTTGCCCCATTTAACCAATATTAATTTACCCTTTGCCTTAGCTCATATTTCCATTATAATTTTAGTTAATATGGCTAAAATTCCTGTTAAGACTTAAAAATTTCCCTCTCTTTACTAAATAACAATTAATTATCGAATAAAAAAAAAAAAAAAACAAACTCTGACACATGTTAACTTACGTTCCAAAAGCCACCCAACCATTTGAAAACATTCGTCATTTTTGACCACACTATGAGTATGGAGCACTTCACTTTTAAAACCTCTAGTGCAAGAATATTCATTTATCCATACAAATAGTTCAAAAGCCCTTATGACACTAAATATGAGAATATTAATTTGTTCGGACAGTTCCATCTTAAAGTAACAACAAAAAAGAAACTCTACAGCACAAAACATAAAATATGATGAGGCAACTCCCAAGTTCTTTTCGTACAAGTTGTGAATTAAATTTGATGATTTTTAATTGTTTGCAGTTTAAAGCAATTAGACTGGTTAACGCCTTTTGGCTAAATTGTGTTTAAATTGCCAGTTAGGCTTCAGAACCAATCAATCTTCGAAAATTTAACTAGAAGTTTAAATAAAAAAACTTTGTATTTTTGAAAGAAAACACAAGACACGGAAGTGTCAATTCTGTACATACTACATACATTAACTTATTTATATGTATAAATGAAAAAAGCTGTTTGGTTTTTGGTTAAAATCAAATATAAAACTCATGTCTAGCTTTGAATATAGGATTACTTTAGTAGTAGGGAGGTTCACTAGAAAGAAATAAGTAAAAATGAACTTCATCCTGCATTTAACTCTCTTATAATTTGAGTTCTCTCGGGAATTGTGTCTCTTGGAGGAGCACTTATCCCTTGCCGTCACATCTATGTATGTAAATATATATCTCGATGTAAATCTTTTTTATTGTTCACTAATGGACATACATATTTTAAATATTACGCGGTCAACCTGAGTTTAATCTGGTATTATTTAAACAAGTATTCTCAAGGTCTTTATAGATCTCCGTGAGAACAAGAACCAAATCAAGGGGTGGGAGATTTCAAAGATAACAAGTTAGAGGCTAAAGATTGAGGTCCACACCATGCGTTCACGCTTTCTTTTTTTTATGCATCTGTTAAAAAAAGTAGAATCAGTGTAATTGAATTTACTCGTGTAATAGCTGCACAGCGAAACGCTTAGAATGCATATTCCTATCGAGCGCTTTTCTACTTTACGACCCATGCGTGTTGAAAAAAGGTGAGCTGTTTTTGACAGCTATAAATGACAAATTATATTCTATTTTCAATCAAGGCGAATTGACTTTGAAGTAAATTCGCATTGTTTTCAATATTTCGTAAAAAAAGGTCTTTCGTAACATAGGATCTTTACCTAACAATTTTTTGTGATAATAACCGTCAAACTTCAAACTTCAAAATTTTTAAATTTTTTTAATTTAATTGTCAGGTGAAGACCCCATGTTATGAACAGACCTGTCACAGAAATCAATTCAGATCGAAAGTGATTTCGTTTTTTGTAAAGCAAGATACGAAATCACTTCCACTTTCAATCGGAATTAAAATTAATGTTAAGCACAATTTGTTCATGAAAAAATTTGCATTCTAGTTATCGATTAATTTTGTGTGCTGAGTGCTATCTTTGTTGTGGTAATATTTTTTAAACAAGTGCTATGGGGGAAAAACTTATTGATGCTCCTTACTCCTATATAAATTCTATTGAAAACATTCTTTTAACATACCAATTTTACTTACCATTTTTGCCGAAATTGTTAAAACAAGTAACATTTATACATGTCGTCTGAACCGATCCAAACAATATCATGTGTTATTTCTCTGTGTACAGTACATACATACTTTTAATTTCAAGTGACAAAGCATCTGATATCAGCTGTTTTTTATTAACAAAATTAATTGTGGCGGCAAAAATCGATTGAATGTATTTGAATGTATGTATTTTTTTTTTTTTTTTAAATGTTATGTCAAATGTACGTTACATACCAACATGTAAATCAATGGTGGGCGCTCCATAGCACAATTGTGCTGAGAGATTTCACACGTATTCTTAACCTCTTTAATTAAGTTTTTGATGAGACAGCGTCGAATGCACATGATGCGGATGCTTACATATTCACCCCTATCGCAAACAACTACTCCCATGAAAATATTCCCATATTTTTGTATTTCGTATTGTGAATGATTCCCATGACAAATTTTTTGGGAATGAATTCCCAAGCTTAAGAAATTTGGCATCGCCAATGTTTACTCCCGAGAATTTTTTTAATAACTAAACTCCCAACAAGTGTTGATGTGAACGAGAAGGGAACATGTAAATTTTAATACATTGGCGATGCCAAATTTTTAAGGTTTGGGAATTCATTCCCAAAAAATTTGTTATGGGAATCATTCACAATACAAAATAAAAAAATATGGGAATATTTTCGTGGGAGTAGTTGTTTGCGATAGGGGTAAATATTTTATTTATTTATTCATCATATATTTATTATTTAATTCAGGGAAGCAAGCAATAAGACCACCAAACCGCGCCAATTTGATATAATGATAGAATATACTTATGAATAAGCACAGCCAATTGGCGAGAGGCCATTTGAAATCACCAAATGCACATCAGTCGGCAAATACTTTGTTGCAAACGTTAACTGAAGAACTAAATATCAATGGACCACCTATTAGAGAAGCTGCAGGATGGAAAAAGTATGAAATATATAAACCAGTTCAAAAATATTTGACTTTAACTTAAATTTTAATAGGTTTGGGCCGATGTTAAAGTACACACAAAACATTTTCATTTTCTACGTCGTCGAACCACAGTGCCACAAAATTAATTTTTATTCTTTTTTTTTATTACAGAATGTCCTAAATAAATTATTTAAACAATTTTCACAGCCAAACACAAACAATTTATTTATTTTTAATTTGACGTTTATGGAAACTGAAGTATATTTGAGCAGCGTTGCCACGATTTGAAATAAATTGCAAATGCGATTGCGAAAGTCTAACAGAATACTAATTTTCTTTCGCATCGCATTTCATTTGCGCATCGCATTGATTTTCGCATCGCAATTCAGAATAAGCCTTCTGGAAAACTAAACGAACGCACATAATGTGAACATAGAAAAGTATACTTTTTTCAGACTTTTGCCAAATTTTGAAGGCGTGTTTTTAGCTGGAACTCTCTTAAAATCATTTAATTGTGAATTAAACCAAAATCGCAAGAACGTAAAATGTTTGGTAAGAGGTTGATTTTTCGTTCGGTCATGCCTACCGACGTGCTTTTTTTTGTAGAAAACATATGGATAGTTCCAGCTCCTAAGCATTTTCCAAAAATTTTTTTTATAGTCAGTCGATTTAAGCTCCAATCTTTTATCGGATCTAGGTAGTATACTAGATCAATCATACACTATCTTGTTAAATGACCTCATGGTGAAATAACCTTGATATGCGCCAAACCAAAAAATGAGCTGGCGATATGTCGAACCATATTGAACTTAAGAAAACTTTTTGGTTAATTTTATGAAACTGGCATTTGCTTAAGCAAAGTGCGAAACAGATCGCATATAACGTAAAAAAAAAAAGAAAAAAATTAAAACAAATGTAAAAAATCAAATAAATTAATTTGACATTACATAGGTAAATAATGACAATTCTCCCTAATGAATCTACCTGGTACTTATTATACTATGGTTGGGCCTTAAGTTGTAGAGACAACCTTCCCCGTCTCGTTCATTTTTACTGGTCAATAAAGACCCCCAAACGGCTTAGCAGACAAGCTTTAAAATATGAATGTCCATACTCTTTTAAATCCCTTTAAATAAGTATTCGTAAGACGTCATGCAACAAAAAAAAAAAAAACGAAAACTAAATGAAAGTATCATTGTTTACGTTATGAATGCTCGTAGAGTTTACAGACAACTCTTTAACAAATTATCAACAAATTAGACTTTTCGTCGAAGTTTAAACAGTTGTTGCGTGTTTCAACATCATTTATGACGAACAGCTTTAGCGAACCATCCAGCAGTCACTTTTCTAGCCTGACTGTTTGGCTGTCAGCCGACCAGTCAGTCAATTCATTTAAAAGAGTTGGCCAAAAACAGTTTGGATCTTAAAGTGATCATATTTGTTGTGGATTTTCTTGAAATGATATGTGTCATACATTTAGGAAACATATAAACTGTATGGTACTGAATGACTGACCGACTGAATTCCGATGGACACATGATGAGAGTTTTTCAGCAACATCACTTAACTGAAGTTCGAATGAATGGAGTACTCTTGTATTAGACGCCGCTGGTAAAGTGATTTCTTCAACGCTTTGTTAACGCACAGAATTAATGACGGCGTCATTAGTTACATACTCGTTCTTGTGTGTGCCTTTGTGTAAGAGATGATGGAAGTGGTTCAATGAAAAAAAATATACATACATATGTAACAAAAAAATAAGGCAAATGTGATTTTAACGTGGTTTTAATTGTAAAGTTTTGCAAAAGAAAACAAGAGTTTTTGAACATGTTTAAGGATTTGCTTTAAGGATATTAACAAATAAATGCTGTTGAAAGGTACAAAAAACATAAACAATATTGAACTAAATAGCAGCAGACAAATTTAAACAAAAAACTGCACGCAAAGGACTCATTTCAAAAAAGTTAAACAGGAAATAATGTATAATTTAAGATTTAAGAAAATTACCCTCTTTTAAACTACCGCCATACAATACATAAATACTCATTCATTCACTGTTTAATTCGTTTGTGCATTTATTCCTTGTTTCTTTCAAATACTGACTGTATAACAATTGATTTTTAATAATCAACTATCAAAAGGTAAAAAAAAAATATTCTGTAATTATAACGAGTAGTTAATAACAATAGAGCTAAAATGTCTAAAAGACAATTCATTCAGCCGTATCCTTCAAAGTGGGCGTTTATAACATCTACTAGAGACGTATTCGCCCCCCCGTTATCCTTTTTTTCGTTTTTGAGTAGTTTGTTGTTGTAAATGTATCGAATACAACAATTTGTCAACAACTTTTTCGTTCGCTCGTTTTGCTGTATTTAGTTTAGTTTTGAAAACGCGAAAACATTTTTCATTAATAAATCCTCCGTCACATTGTATTTTGTGAATAGTCATGTGTGAACTTTAGTATTATGGAAACAATAAAATACCGTATGTTGTTATTATTTTCATTTATTTTAATTTACCTGTACTTTATTTTTATCCTTTTATAATGTTCTGTCACCCCTTTTTTCTGTCGTGGTATTAGAGGATAGAAAAATGTGGCAGACACTGAGAAGAAAACTTATAAAAAATTCCTAAGTTCTAATCTTTTGTCCTCTGTACAGGACATTTTGGCCTTGTGTGAATTTATAGTGAGTTGACTAGGCAACGGGTTCTTGTTCACAAATCTTAGTAAAACTAATCTGACTTTCAATATGTTATCGTGAATTATATAAAATTGATCTCAAAAATCAATTAAATATTAAAATAAGTTTGAACAAAAGTGAGAAATGTTGTAAACTCTCGTAGTATTTTAAACTTTATTTTACGAAATTATCGTAGAGCTACAACGTACAAAAATAAATTTCCCCTGGGTTTGGTCCATACGCAAGAAACTTAAAATCCCGAATGTCAAAATCCCGCATTTGAAAATACCTTATCGCTCACTAAAACTGCTCAGCATAGACGACCTTCCTCCTCTTTAGTGTAACAAACACCGTTTTCGCTAACTAAAGCTTCTTAGTTATGGATTTAATATCGGGATTTTAAAATTTAGGATTTTGAAATTTTGCATTTTGAAATTCAGAATTCTAAAATCGGGGATTTTCCAATTTCGGGATTTAGATATTACCTCATTTCCCCTGTGGTTAGAATTTAAATAACGAAGATCGCGATATACTCCACAATTTGTCAAATTACAGTTTACTATAAGAACGTTATCCCCAGCACTGACTTTCTTAAAAACATTCAGATCAATATGTAGAATGTTTTGAGTTAAAGATTCCTTTGTTCAAACAATTGTGAAGTAGCTAAGATAAGGGAACGTTTGAGCCTTAATTAAACAAAAAAAAAATGCTCTTGTTAAAATTAAGTTTAAAAAAAATTTTCAAACTAGCTCTGAGCATAAGTAGTTTTTGACTCACAATCACGCTCGCTCACTAAAAAAATAAATATAATTACTCACGCTTCCACTTGAACCATTACTAAAGTCTAACAATGGTGTTCATAACGTTTGTGTACCACCCAATGACAAATGATATACGGTGCTGTTCGGCCCACAATTTAAATAGTGCTGTGAGGGTACAAGGAGTCAAAGAAATACACCCCAGACAGTACTTCTTTCTTACAAAACCTTTCAATAAAGTAACATATTTTTGCCTATACTTTTAGAATTTGAAAATTACCTCATGCAGTCTGTGAGAATTTGTGATGTTTACTTGTCTGACTTATGTAGCGGACGAATACAAAGAATTTATGCTACGACTTGTGGGTCGTTTGTGAAGTATGTGTACAAAGAATTATGTTTGCAAAGAATTGATGATGCAATATTATTTAAAAAATAAACATACGAAAAATTTCTTACATACATATCCCAAAACTTTCATTAAAAAAACTAGGATGTGTCAAGGCTAATACATTGTTCAGGTTGCTTTGAAGCACAGCTGAGATACTTTTTTCTCACTTAAGGGGCAAATACACTTATCAAAATACTCATCAAGCATGGTAGTATTGGTGAAAATGTGCTTGCATAATTGACATCCACGATGCTGGATGGAAAATCAAAAAGTTTAGATATGACGACGAATATTACGTCCAGCATACGTACACGAGTGAATTCGCCTGCATGACAAGCATTTGACAAGTGTATTTGGCCCTTTAGAGAGAGGAATATCAAAAGTTGCTTGTGCTTTTGACATATCGACCATCGAAAGCAACAAATAAAATACAATGCTGTGTGTTTGGTGTTGTACATGTTGTAATATCGACACTACCGTTTACATGAATTCACCTTGAAATGTGTGTATTTTTTGTTCCCACTCTAATGGATGCTTGTATTTTTCATTCCGTTGTAAAGTTTTCTGACCGAACAAATTCCACTTTTTGACAGACTGATTTGTTTTTATTTCCCAAATAGTTGCTTTTTTTATTTATTTTTTTCATTTAAGTATTTACATATGTATTTGAGTCTTCAAATTTCTTACTAAATAAATGGAAGTGGAAATTCAAATATGTACTGGGGTCTAATCACCGTATTCGATACCGACAAAACTATCGTATCGAGTAAAATATCGTATCTTTCTGCATACGATAGACACTGACGAATCGAATGAAAACTCGAGAGATGTAATGTCTTTGGTTACTCGATATCGAATGCTATCATCTCAAATTACGATACATTTCATTCGATATCGAGAGTCATTTAACCAAAATAAAAAATTTCGATCAATTTTGCTCGATATCGTATGCGGTGATAAGACCCCTGGGGCCTAATTACCGCATTCGATATCGAGTATGCTATCGTATCGAGTAAACTATCGTATATAATGAAAACTAGAGAGATGTAATGTCTTTGGTTACTCTATATCGAATGCTATCATCTCAAATTACGATACATTTCATTCGATATCGAGAGTCATTTAACCAAAATAAAAAATTTTGATAAATTTTGCTCTATATCGTATGCGGTAATTAGACCCCAGTCCTTTATCTAAAATAGATATTGTAATTTTAAGTTAAAGTTTGAAAATAATCGAATGTTTTTATCGATGTTTTGGGGACAATTATAGAAAACTTATTAATGTTTCTTTAAGTGCACTTTTTTATAATGGTGTCAACAATATCAGCCCAATTATGAATAAAAATTTCCCGGGAGTTTTCTCCCTTCTCCCATTTTTTCTATGTAAATTTGATTGTAAAAATGGGAAAAGGGAAAAAACTCCCGGGGAATTTTTGTTCATAATTGGGCTGTATATGAATAAATATAACAGTGAACATTATAACATGTTAACGAAAATATGTGTGTATTTACAAAATGATTATGAACTTAAAAGGCAATGAAAAATCAAAGGGCCTTTATTAAAATATTTTTTAAGAGAAATAATAATAATTTTTTTTTTAAATCATGCTTATGTGACAAAGGTTTGGAATAAAGTCAAAATTTATTTAAAAATTTCTAAAAACGAACACTAACGACTTTACATGTCTTATCGATTAAAATTTCAAATAATTTATTTTCAAGGCTCTTTAAAAAGTCCTTCACTTCGACATTTACCGTCCCTTTCATTTAAAAGGTGTTTTTTTTTTGGAATTATTTTTATTTAACACAAACCGCAGTTACACTAACCACTGAAGCCCTTGTATTTAATACATGTTAGTACATATTTCATTCATACCACTCACCTTTTTATTGTACTCCATTTAAAAGGGTTGATTGCTTACTACTCTTGAGTGTACTTTAAGTACATCTACATAAATGAAAATTGTTGTTTGTGGGGGAGAAATTGTAACTTAATGTGATTGTTATAATGGCCCAAATTATAGACACATTAGGGTAAATTAAAATCGTCACTTTGGTTTTTACCTCAACTCCCCTTCTAAAGTCAGGAATAACGAAATAGTGAAGTTAGACGACCACATGAAAAAATGAAGGCAATAAAAAAAAACAATTTGTACGAGTCAATGAATAATATAAAAGAAATTCGACAGGTGTTGTAAGCAATAAATACAGTTTTGAATTGATAAAATTGTATAAATGTGGAAGTTAGAGCTTGCGGTTGTATTTAAAGCTAAGCGTTACGCTTAGTGGCTTAAGAGCCCAGCTTAATTACATAATAACAATTGGTTTGTGAACACCGTAAAACAACATACGATTAATTCTGCGAACCATATTGGGGACAGTTTTGAAACCATAAATAATTATTCTTGACCAACGTTGCCACTAAAAAATTCTCTATACATCCTTCCAAAGTCCTTGAAAACCCACTTTTTTTTTAAATATTAAAAAACTATTGGCTTTCGAAAAAGTTCGGTTCCAAATTGTCGATAGACGGCTATAAAATGTTATTTATCTGGCAATATTTATACTACAGCTTGTTTGATATGTGACATTTTTAGCTTCACTTTGTCAGAAGTAGGGTAGCCAGATATGGAATTGACAAAAAAAGTACATTGATGAAAAAAAAAGCAGTACATTTAAGGCCCCTATTACGGTTTACAACTCAACTCAGTTGAGTTGTAATAAATACAACTGGTTGTGATGAGTTGTAATTTTTGTTATGTTTTTGTTCACCGCAATTTAGCAAAGTTGTAAACCATAATACAAAAATTAAGAAATTACAACTCAACTGAGTTGAGTTGTAAACCGTAATAGGGGCCTAAGAAAAACTTAAACAATTTGTTGATGGAAAGTGTATTTTGATAGTTTTATGGCCTTTCAGATACAGACAACTCCCATACCGTTCATGAAAACAAAAATGGTTTCATTCCGAAACATTTTTTCGTCATTTTCTGAAGCACCAAAATACGGAATGAATTCCGTTTCCGAACGGAATTGTACTCTGTGACATGGCTAAATACATCCTTAAGCTCAAAGAAAACCTTCTGTATTGTAAAAAAATCCTAGAATTTCACAGGCTAGTGGTGAATTTCATAAAATAAACATAGTTAGACCAAAATTAGGTTTGGCCTACTACTCGACCAAAAGAAGAATATCAGATCAAAATTGGTCGGAAAACAACAACAATGGCAACGCTGTTCTAAACCCACCTTGTAGTATACCGATCGACTCGGAATAGATTTAACGATGTCCGTCCTGCCTTAAGTATAACAGCTACTATTTCATGTGGATGGTCCAGAATTGTACGTAGGTTCTCTATGAAGGCCTTCCCTTGAATTACTTTAAGACGATAAAGTATTATGTATGGTAGATGCAGATATGTATTTATAAAATACTCGATGCAAAGGACACTTATATGAATTTTAACCTTATATTGTTTTGGCGGGTCCATTATTGGCCATTGACACTTGCGCATATTTGCATGTAAGTACTGTGAAGTAGGGAATCATATGTTTCACTACCACTAATTTTTTTAATGGTGGTTAAAATATTTTTCACTACCACTATAGTGATGAAAAATAGTGGAGAAAAGAGGTTGTCACTATAGTGGGATTTAGTGGAAACCTTAGTGCACTAAACATTCAATGCACTACCCCCAACTCTGATATTTTACTTTAAATTGGCATCATAAAAGTATAAAATAGTGTGATTTGAAAATTGATGTTAAAAGTTGTCTTGAATAGAATCGCCCATATAACAAGGGAAGATATTTGTTTTAAAGCTTACTGACTTTTAGACGACATTCATTTTATCTTAGGATATCTCGAAACCCCGATTTGCAATTGTACTCTAGTCCCAGTGTTTCGACTTTTTGCAACTTTTACAGTTCTGTGTTATCAAAATTAATTAGACAATGTCTAATTTTATTTAATTTTTCCCAAAAGACCTTTAAACATATTGATATAAAAATTTAAAAAAAAAAAAACATTACTGATTCAATCTAATCAAAACTAAACGCAAAACTAAGTGTGAGAAGAAAAAAGCGACATCTGCTTCAATTGTTTAGCCTTCAGCTACAAATAAACGCAGTTAACAATGTAATAAACACATAATTATGTTGTAACTTGAAAGAAACAAAAAAAAAAATAGACAGACAGAAAAGCAGACATAAAGCTAGACTGACAAACTAAATAGCAGGCAACATTATATTAAAATGTATTTTTAATGCGATTTCATTTTAATACAATCATTTTTGAGTCAATAAAATTATTCAACTACAACTGTCATAAAAATCACAAAAGCGGAAATTATTTTGTCACCATTTATAATTGCATTGTCATACACTCGACAAAACTAATACTAATACAAATACACCAACACTTTATACGACAATAAAACTTGAAAGAAAATTTCATATTCAGTCACCCACAAAACAGTACAACATACATTCTCTACAAAAATATTGGCCTGCAAAAGCAAATACATACACACATCCACAAAAACTTATACGCTGACGTACTGGTGTTACGTGTTCTGAAAAGTTTCCTTAAAAAGCCAACCAACTCCAACTGTGAACGCTAGAAGGGTGTGAAATTTAACACCCCCTTTTTATTTGCTATTAAAACAAGAATTTTAATTTTTTTTCTTTTAGCTGTCATTGCTACCACTTGGATGAAAAGAATGAATGAAACCTATTCACCAGACTTTGAAAGTTTTATAGGATTTTGTGGTTTGTTATTGAAAATAAACAGTAGGTAGGTGGCTTCATGGGGAGTTGTTGGTTTTGGGAACATTGGTGCGGTCTATGATTGAAAAAGGAAAATTATTTTGCAAATAAATGGCCTAAACATAGTCATAGAAATAACCAGTTTAATAGTCAACCCCTAAATAAGAAATAATGTACTAATTCTAAAAAACAATTTTACTTTATGGCAAAGGATTGTGGGTTAGAAAACCACAAGTGGCTAGTTTATTCTTTAAAAGGTTTCATTATTATTTCAAGGCGAAAAAATGCATAGCATGGAGTAGCTCTAAAGGTTTTGGTGGACTTTAATGTAAGGAATTGATTTAGTGAATATAAAGGTATTAATGAACAGGTAACACCCGTATAACACGGTACTTGTACAACACGGATTCCCTCTAACAATTTACAAAGAAAAGAAATAATGAAAAAAGAAAGATTAACTGTTTATTTGGAAAATGAAATATTAGAATGTTAACATTAAAAAAACTATTTGAAACATAAGCCTTGATTTTTCTTTGCTTCGTACAAGACGGTATTATTGAAACCCAACCCCATTTTTTGTACCAGTTCTTTGTTTCGTATAACAAGGTGGTCATATTTTTTTAAACCAAGCCCCGTTATTTTGTACCAGTTTTCGCATAACACGTCACCTTTCTAGAACGTATCTCTCGTGCTAATAGGGGTCACCTGTACTTGGCAATGCAAAATTTTACATATAAACATTAGATATAAATACTATAAGCTTTTTTTGAAAAACGTATGACATAACATTTATCTGTATAAAATCAAAGATGTTTTTGATCGCTTAAAAATGGTTACTTGATATAATTCCTTGTGTGATTTTTGAGGCAATTTTTCATTTCTAAATATTCCTTATGTCAAGATCGGAAGTAAGATAAAGTTTTTTATTCCAAACGTTATTCACATTGTGCTCTGTGATTCACATTGAAAAAAACTACGCAGAAAGTAATTTTGCTATAACTTTTCGTTTTTGCCACAGAATAAAAAAACTGAATTAAAAATATTCTTTTTAAATAATAAATAAAAAAATTTAACGAAAATATTTTTTCTAAATAAGGCAATCTGTAAATATGTATGAAGTTAAAAATAACAAGAAAGAAAGTATAGTCGGTCAAGCCCGACCATATGATACCCTACACCACAGTATTTAAAACAGTGTTCGAAAATAAACACTAAATATCGTTTCTTAATGTTCGGTTCGGAAGATTTGTGGAAAACACAACCGCTAATAGTGTTTGTGTAGAAAATCATTCAAAAAAATAAAGTTTCCCTGTTAGTCATCTTTCGAACACAAAAATATAACTGTTTTTATCAAACTCAACAAAAGATGTGAACATTTAATTCCGTTCGGTTTTTTTTTTTGAAAATCCACAAACTTCAATGTGTTCGGTTCGGCTCATTAACGTTCGTCCCTTTTGGCTGGTAAAAAAACCAAACATTTTTTACAAAAACAAAATACACACACGAAAAAAACATTATAGAACATTAAAATATAATGTTTGTCTACAGTATCACTACAATTGTTCTGTTTTTTAATGAAGAAAAACAATTTTTTCTCTTAAAAATAGTTACGAACGGTATTAAGGGTTGTGTATGTCTACACAATCACTAAAAAAATTGATATCGTTCCTGGGTGTGTGAGCGGAAAGTTAAATAATGTACTGTTTATTTTCGAACGCTGATTTTAAAACACATCATGCTTATGTGTCCAGCAGAGATGTAAATGAATCATTCATTTTTGATTTTAATTCATTACGAATTAGCTAAATTTTTAATTAATTCTTTTTACACAAAAAATGCATTGAATGAAATTTGAGTTAATTCATTTGAATTTAGCAAAATGAATTGCAATTCATTTTTAATTCAAATGAATTGGTAAAATGAATTGCAATTCATTTCTAATTGATTTGAATTGAATTGACTTTGAATTAATTCAAATGAGTTAGAAAAAATGAATTGCAATTCATTTGAATTGATTTTGAAAAAAGACTACTGTAAGGAAATGTGAAGAAGCATTACTCCCGTTTTGTTATCCAATTCATTTTATTATATCAGACAGCATTACACTCATTTCGGATATCACCTAGTACGAGATAATCGTCGAAAGGCATAGAAAATAATATGAATAGAAATTCCAATGATGTACTGTAATTAGTAGGTAACGGCAGAATATGACTTGAATTAGTAGGGAGCTGCGAAAATCCTATCAGCATGAACATTAACTCATTTGAATTAATTCAAAATCAATTCAAATGAATTGCAATTCATTTTTTCTAACTCCTTTGAATTAATGCAAAGTCAATTCAATTCAAATGAATTGGAAATGAATTGCAATTCATTTTACCAATTTATTTGAATTAAAAATAAATTGCATTTCATTCTGCCCAATTCAAATGAATTGACTCAAGTTTTATTCAATTAATTTTTTTGTGTGAAAAGAATTAATTCAAAATTTGCTAATTCAGTGCATGAATGATTCACGAATTAATTAAAAAATGAATGATTCATTTACATCTCTGGTGTCCACACACAGAAAAAAATCAATGTAAAATCGTCGAAAACAAGGTTGATTTTACTTTTTTCGGTAGTGATTTTGCTTCATTGTTACTTCATGTTAATTTAACATGATTTTACAATAACTTGCTAGCAACATTTTTTTCTTTTAAAATAACTTTAACTCATGTTAATTTAACATTGCATTAAAGTTATCATCCGAATCAGGTTGAATGAAAGTTATATAACAGTGTGAAACAACATATGCATTTATTTAAGAATAATTCAAAACACTTACCCCTGTAACACATGCTTCACTTATTTTGTATTCCCCTTTTTTAAAACAGAAGCATCAGCAGAATAGCCCGATATGGTGTTCGTCATCATTCTACTTTGGAAACTTGATGCACTATTTAACTAAATAATGTTAATTAAAAGAATACGGGAATTGCCTTCTTTTTATAACATTTTTGAAACATGAAAATAAAAAATTTTACATACTTAAGTGTGTATGCATGTCAATTTAACAAGATAAACTTTTGATTTTAATATAAAACAGGTTTTTATGGATTCAATATTGAACAATGGTTTTTTAACAGTGAATAATATTAAATAAATATTTTAATATTTTTCATTTAAAATTAATATGACATAATGATAAATTTAAATAAAGAGCATACTTTTGCAGAAATTTACTATGATTCTTAATTAATATTTCGCCATGTTAATTTAACATTGGTATTTTTTTCTGTGTGCATATTAATATGGATTTATCTATGTTGATAAACTTCATTAAAATCGGTTTGAAAGTTTGTGAGAGGCAGAAATTGCTTCCTACCTCCCCTTGTGGTCATATTTTTGAAAAACTACATAGCTTATGTGTCCATATAAATATATTTCTATTTATGATATAAATTCCATTAAAATCGGTTTGATAGTTTCTGAGAGGAGAAATTTCCCCTTATCTTCCCTCGGATCCTACGATTCGGCCCATTTTCAACCATTGTCCCAAATTTTATCAAATTATCTCCAAAATTGCGACACGTACTTTGCGCACAAGGTTACATGGACAGCCAGCCAGCTTGCCAGCCGGACGGACATCGTTAGTTCGACTCAGAACGTGATTCTAAGTCGATCGGTATACATTAAGGTGGGTTTAGGACCAATATTTTTAAGGCGTTACACACATCAGCACAAATGCATAATACCCTCTTCACTATTGTGGTGTGGGTATAAAAACAAATTAACTTCCTGATAAACTATTTTCTGCCTTATCAAATATTTTCCATAAAAAATTCTATACGAACGTTGAAATTCGAAATTATTGAACAGGCAGAAACATTATTTGAAGTAAAGTCGCGCGAATAATGTTGCACAAAACGAATTTTGCAAAACCTGTTTTTTGCAGATTACCGGTAAGATTACATCGATTAAACAAATCACCCAAAATGATACATCGTCACCGATCGCCGTAAAAATGCAATTACAAAAAATCAGTGGAACAACGTTGTAAGGTTCTAACAAAATGATACGAACGAAACTGCCGAAACTAATTGATAATAAAACCATGGATACAAAAAGAAGAAACGAAAAAAATTAATCAGTAAAACTAAGAGTATACATACTTTCTCAATAAGAAGAAACTAGGAAACTATGCGTTTCCGAGAATTTTGTTATTTTATTTTTTCTTCTTATTTTTCAATTTTCTATAACCCTATGTACTGTTTTTTTTATTTGGAGCTTCGTTGGTAAACTGGACTTAAGCCCTTTTCTTTCATAATCAACTAATTTTTAAATATATACCTACCTACGTATGTACAATATGTTTTTAAAAATCATTAGAACTTAAAAAACGTACCCTATTTTGGAACCCCAATTTTTACGTCAAAAATTTTACGGTGGCAACACTATTAAAATTAACATTAATATAAATTTCATCTTCCCTTTTGCACTTTAAACTTTTGCTCTTCAGTTATTAGTGACCAAGGGGAATTGACTAGAAACAAAATTTGCAAATTTAGAAGTGCGTTATGAAATACTGCATTGATACATTAAGAAGGGGTTAGCGGGTGTTTTAAAATATCTTCTCATAGAAAAAAGAGGCAAAGAGGAAATAGGAATATAGTTTAGTAAAAGTGTTGCCACTTGTAACTTTATATTATACCTATGTATGTGTTTTTAATAAAAGGACAGACTAAATATATTAAAATAAAATAAATAAAAATAATGTTTAGTTTGTCGTTTATTATGACAAAAAATTGTCTTTTAGTGTTTTGGTTGACATTTCGTGCAGTAAAGACTTACATTGCAATGCAAAAAACTTCTGTTGTTTCTATTGTTTTTGGATTGTTGTAAAAATGCCACCCACCACCTGTAATTATGTATTGTTTTATTTTTAATTCAACAAATGATTAGTAAAATGGTTCTAAAATCCAATAAACCTAGTTTTACAATTTTCCATTGTGACAAATTAAATTTTTTGAAAAATTATTTTCTCTGCTGATTCCTATTATATGAACACTGCCAGTTACCAATATGTTTTGTGACAGTTATAGTGATTGTTTATTATAACTGAACTTCGTAAAATTGACTATTAATTTTAAAAATATAAATTATTAAATATAAATTTTCTATTTATTGCTTATTGAAATAGAAATTAATCAATATTATTTAATGTAGCACTTATTTTATTTAAACGATTTCACTTTCGCTTATTTGGTATTCTGAAATGTTTTTTCAATTGTATGTATGCTGCACTACAATCATAACTACTTTTTATCAAGTTGATTATATACTGACGGAAAGTTCTTCGATTTTTTTGTCTATTTCGTTTAAAAAACTGTAAGAAAAATTAATGACAATTAATATTTTTTAATTATTTATTTATTTATTTTTTTTTAGTTAAATGGAAAAGTTTTATTTATTTAATCTGCAAAAAGGTCAAAAGCACCAAATTTAACTTTTTTACTTAAATGTTTACAAAATTGCTTAATTTTTTGTTCCGATTTCAAATGTTTCATAGCGAAACTAAAAAACTTGTCTTTTTCTTTCGATTCAGATTTTTGCTGGAATACCATTTTTAGATTAATGCGTAACTGATTGAAGAAACGTAATTGAAATGCAAAATAAGGGTGAATGAAATACGTAAAAATATTAAAAAATTTTCAAAATTCCATCAGTTTCTTAAAATTTTTTTTTTATGATTTTCATAACTTTTGAAAAGTTTCAAGCCAATGAAAAATTTGCCAAAAAATAACTTTTTTGCATATAATGTAGGTATATTTTACCTTTTTGAAAAAGAGCGTTACTTCCGAAAAAATTAATAAATCCCTGTACCTTAAATATGATAACTGAAAAACTATGTTTTTCTTGATGAACTATGAAGAGTGTTGCTACTGCCTTTTGAATTATATGTATATAAAGAAATAATAATGGATTTTTAGCCCACAAGTATAATTTTGGAAGAAAGTTTGTACATTTTCTTTGTTTACACTTCAATATGTACATAATTATGGGCTAAACAATTTACTACATAGTAGTATTAGTTTATAGATTACATAACATTTTTAAATATCCGTTAACTTAAGTGATTTTACAATTTCCCTTTCATAATATAAAAGATTAAAAAAAGTGCTAAGTCGCCGAAAAAAGTACTAAGATGTTCTACAGCTAAAAAAGGAAGTGCTAGATTTGTCAAATGAATCTATTTTATCCACATTATTAACCGATATATTAAAAGTGTAGCAGCTTACGTTATCTGGTTTTAACTCTTCTTTTACATATACATATGTATAACAAAGCCTTGTTATGAGTTTGCTTTTTATTACCCTATTTAACTAGAATGCTCTACTTTAACTTTTGGAAAGGAAGAAAAAAAAAGAAACGGTACAGACTCTGGCATTTCCTTATTTTCGTTGAATTTAATTTCTAAAGCTATATACTTAGATCCAGAACTCAGTTGCATATCCGAAATGTGCTTACTAAAATAGCTCTACTGGTTTTGAAATTTTTTCGTTTTGCTTGGACTGAAATTTATTTGTTCCGGGATAGGAGTAATGGGCGCCTTAATTTGTTTTTAAGTGTTTTCAGTTAAAAATCTAGATATTTTTTTTAAGCAAAAGTAAACAAAGTCACATCTTGAAGCCGCGCAGGAGCTCGTAAGAATTAAATATATTTGAACAAAGTCCATTTTTAAATTTTAATATTTTATTTACTATCAGTTATTATTACATAAAACTGAAAACATTTTGAATTCAACTTAAAAATAAAATTATACAACATAAAACAATAAAATAATTTTTTTGACATCTGTCGTCTTGATTCTAGTTTTGTCTATATTAAACCTTCTCTTGATTTTTTTTTTCGCATAGAGTCATGGACGCTTCTGACACTACTTTCACGAACTTAAAAGTCGTTAAAATACAGTAATATGATTTTCTGCAATACAATGCTATTGTTGTTATATTAAAATTTAACAAAATTGAAGGTCAAAGCGCGGGCTCTTATACCAAAATTAAATTAATAATATTTTACAATAAGACAAAATATTTACGCTATTAGAAGTCGATAAGAGAAAAAATGTTTTTTTACTCACCCTAATGCATATTTCGGTTTGCCTCAAAAAGCTCATTTGGCAACACTTTTTCCAAATTCCTAATTCCATCACACTTCTTTTTGTTCTGGCTCATCAGTTATTAGTGTTTTGTCTTAACATGCGTGAGTGCTTTTAGTAAGTGTCGTAATTAATCGCAATTAAATCGGTAAAAAGTCATTCAAATGTTATAAAAATTTTAATTAATGTCTTGTAAGAATATTAAAGTGTTTATTAAATCAATTTTAAATTAGAAATTAGTAAAAATCGTTTGTAAAGTACGACCCAACAGGTATTTTTTTTTCTGTTATATTTTTTATTTTTTTAAGTCAAACGAGTATCCAATATTTTTTTGCGAATGGACGTACATATGTATGTTTGGATGTCTGTGAGAGAAATAAAAAGATTTTTCTTTATGCAAAAATTGTTGAAGGGATAGAAGAAATTGTGGGAATTTGTTTCTCTGTATTTCATATTTGTTTAATCGAGTTTAGTCGAGTAAATTTATGTTGCCATTTTTATTGTGTGGGGGAATGTTTATCTGTATTTTGTATATGGAAAGGAAAGGGAAATACTATTTAAAGTAATATGTATATGTATTTGCTGTTTGTTTTGTTCTTATTGTTTATATTAAATAGTTAAATCAAAAATAAAAGTTGTAAGTAGTTTTATGCTTGTACTAGCGTTGCCAGAACGATAATTTTTCATATTTTTTGATGATTTTTCATTTTAGGAAATTGTGATTTGTTGGGAAAAAAGATAATCGTCTAATGAGAAAATGGCCATTAGTATGTCTGTACAAAATAGGTACTAGGGTATTCATTTAATCGGGCTTTTGCTTTATTCGGTTAATCGCTCGATTAATTAATCGAGGTTTTGGTTTAATCGGTTAATTTTGTTATTGTTATTGGTTAACCGATTAATAAAGTTTTTTTTATAAATTTCAATAAATAAAAATAAAAAATGATTTATTATTTAGAGCAGTGTTCGAAAATAAACACTAAATATCGTTCTTTTATGTTCGGTTCGGTAGATTTGTGGAAAACACAAACGCTAAAAGTGTTTGTGTAGAAATTCATTAAAAAAAATAACGTTTCCCTGTTTGTCATCTTTCGAACACAAAAATAATGCTGTTTTCATCATACTCAACAAATGATGAGAACATTAAATTCAGTTCGTCGCTTTTTGCTGATAAAAAAAAACCAAACATTTTTTACAAAAACAAAATACACACACGAAAAAAACATTATAGAACATTAAAATATAATGTTTTTCTACAGTATCACTACAATTGTTCTGTTTTTTAACGAAGAACCGAACATTATATAATGTTCGGTTCTTTCTTGAAAATAGTTACGAACGGTATTAAGGTTTGTGTATGTTTACACAAACACTAAAAAAATAGATATCGTTCTTCGGTGTGTGAGCCGAACGCTAAATAATATACTGTTTATTTTCGAACATTGATTTAGAGTTTATTAGTAAAAAAAAAAATAACATAACAATTCTAGAACTAAAGCAAGCAAACAGAAAAATAACTCATAACTATGTTATACATATGTATGTATGTATGTACATATTTTGGTTAGTTTGGCAAATTTCTTTAGTTTTGATAAAATTCTTTCATTAATCGTAGATGTTGGAGAAATCGAAAGTAACCCGTAATACAACATTTCTAATTTCTCAGTCCTTTAACTGGATTTTTCTAAACATATAAAATCTTTCATTATGCCATTAGAGACCTGTTTTAATTTTTTAAAACGTTTAACACTTCTAATTGTTTCGATTAATTCTGTTGTTGTGTTACTATCGAGAGTTCTTCTGTTGGCAGGTCATCATCTAACTCATCCTGGCAAAGCTCAGCACCGAGCATTCTGCAAAAAAGTTAATTTCCGAATTCCTTTATTTCTGTTTTTGTACTGTATTTTAAGAATGAATTTTTTGAAGGAAATATATTGTATGAAAAAATATTTCTAAACACAACTTTTTTGGTGCACTTTTGTAACTTTTTTGGTAAACTTTGGCACAGATAACATTGTAAAATTCTATATGATTGCATTGTAGAATGCATTTAAAAAAGCGAGTTGGTTCGCAACTGACGTTTTGGAACTCAACCATAATTTAAAACACAAGAAATATGGTTTAATATTCAAAAAAAATCAAAAATTTTGTTGCATCGGTTAATCGACTGAAATTAACCGGTTTAATCGTTAATCGAAAAAAGCCAATTTTAAATTAACCGATCAGTTAATCGGGTAGTAATTAATCGGTTAACCGATTAACGGTTATCCGAATGAATACCCTAATAGGTACACAGCTTTATTACAGTTCTACAGTTCTACTTATCGTAAATTTTTAAAATGAAGTTGTGTACCTATAAGCTTGCTGTTTATTGCTTTAGCTCACTTTACACTTTTGTACCCGGTGTCTAGTCTACACAAAAATGCATCATTAAAAAGGCATATTTGAATAGTGGTTTAAAAAAAAGTAGAGTACGTTCGTAAATGCGCATTAGTTGCGCAGCTCTGCTGCAAATGTCGGCAATTAACTTTAAGCAAAAGGAATCGGTATATTTTTCTTGTAATTTATAAAAAAACTATCACTTTTTGGTTCATTATTTTCAATTAATTTTGCCATCGCTAATTTCGATAAAATTTTTTTAATTTTCTTATGTTCGTTTATAAAACTTTAAAAATTTAGCTCGTGTCAAAAATTCAAACTTTGCTTAGCTGTTGTGCAGTTAAAAACATCGGCATCACAAGCGCAACTGGTGATCACGCATCAGCAACAAAATTTTGCATCACTGCAGCAGTGATGCTCAGTTTTGATGCATTTACGAACGTACCCGTACCTGTTTAGTACCAAAAGGCAAAACTAATGGAACTCTAAAAGCTTTTAGTTTTCAAGCAAAAGAGCTTTAAAGATGGGAAATTAATGGAATATAGAAAATCTTCCAAACAAAGTTCATGCATACATATAGATATACATATATATATATATATATATATACATATATAATTAAGAATATCTTTTAAATGGGGTACAACAATTATTTTAACAACTAACCCATTATAAACTTATTTAGAAAAATCCATATCTTTTTAATGAGTTTAAATAAATGCATTATTAAAAATAGTATAATATTAAGTAACAAACCATTAAGATATCATATGATGTATGAGTTTCATAGCTCACAAACTAAAATCTTCTTGCCCAAAATTGTGTTAGAATACATATAAAGCTTTATTGATGGTATAAAAATGGTTAATACTGACGAGCTAAACCTTTTCTAAATTTCAGCCCTGTTTAATTACTTTTAATGAAACTTCTTTAGGTAAATGGACTTTTTTACGGTCTTATTAAGAAATAATATAAAAAGATTAGAAATGTATTTCAAGAAATCTGTTTTTTATATAAAATTAATTGTTATTACTTTTTTGCCTCTGTAATAAAATGTTTGAAATAAAAGAAACATTTTATGATTTTTTCTCTTCAAAATATGTTTTTTTCGCCAAACTATGATTTTTCGGATTGGTTTTAAAATATATTTCTTTACTGACTGTTTTTAGGCAAAATTTTAGTTATTTTTTACATTTCATATCGTAAGCTAAAATGCAAAAAGGCTTAACTAACAAAAAATTCAAAATCGAGTTTTGATTGATTATTATGAATGTCATTAAACTACATGTCTTGACAACATTTTACACTTCAGGGATCAAAAACGACGGTGTTATAAACAAAAAACAAAGGGACGTAACAACAAGTGTGCTTATTTTATAAATGCAAAACGACGTAATTAAACAGTTTTAAAATGGGCCCGTTTGAAAATTGTTTGAAGAATTTCATTGACGGCTTCAATGCATGTTTTTCTGACATGTTTATAAATGTTATAAAGATTTTTGCTTCTCCTGTAAAATTATATTTTTGTTAGTTACGCCTTTTAGCTAACGAAAATACCCCATGATTATCTTTTTTTTTCATTTCGCCTTTGTTATAATTTGGAATGCATTTTTTTTTTGTACTATAAAATACATAGTAAAAAAAAAATAAACATAATTTTTTTCAATTAATTTGCAAGTAAAAATAATTGTTGTGCCAAGAAATAATGATCGCAGATACCTGTTTATACCAATAGGCTCCGAAAGTGAGTGTGGTTTCAACAGACAAACATTTCTTAATCGACTTAGAATAACTCAAGGATCTAGAATTATATTTTTTTAATATATATTTACTATATTTTTTTTGATAAATATTATTAAAGTTTCACACGGAATGACAAACTTAGTACACCCTTTTTCCTACTATTGGTATAAAAATTTTTTAAATTGTCTCTCATATTACTCTGTGTAAAAAATTTTAGGTTAGTATTTCTGTATTTACATAGCGTCTTCACCTGACAATTTTTTGTCATACCAAACGTCAAAAATTTTTGTCAGCGTTTTTTTAATATGAAGTTTGACATTTGGTATGACAAAAAATTGTCAGGTGAAGACGCTTTGTTAAGAAAAATGAAAAAGGGTCCTTTAAACGTTTAAATAAAATCATAGAAAAACTTAAACGTTTTTAGTTTTCAGCACTACATTTATCTGCTATTATTTGAAAGTCAGATTTGCAAAATTAACTCATAATTGATTAAATGAATATCCGATGTGAGCATAGAAACCCGAAAACACGGTTTGATTATTTATGTTTTCTAGTTCAAAACGTATTTCAATTTTTCCATGTGTAAAGAACCAACAGCCTACGCCAGCTGCTGCTAGCCTCTTAAATATTTGTAGCTAAAAATCGGATCCAGCTTAGCCACCGATTACTTTGTAAAGAATTTTGATATTCTTTTTTAAACATCTTACCACATTTTAAAAGATTTTGTTATTCGTGCTTAATTCCCAGTTTTTATTATTGATAAAAACACTTGAAATTTATTGTTGATGGGATAAGCTATTCCTATTACCACATTTTATTTTGTTTGACTATCCTTGAAAAGTGAAACTCTAATAATGTCTGCCTCTTGTTTATAAAGCACTAAAATTTCACAAAAAAATTTTAAAATAACGACTTATGTATACGAAAATGAGTTAAGAGTACTGTATTAGAGTACAAAAAATGGCTTCAATTGTTTGACTCATTTCGGATATCACCTAGTACGAGATAATCGTCGAATAGAAATTCCAATGATGTACTGTAATTAGTAGGTAAAGACAGAATATGACTTGAATTAGTAGGGAGCTGCGAAAATCCTATCAGCATGAGCATTAACTCATTTGAATTAATTTGAATTGGAAGGTAAGAGCTTTTAAATGATACCAATATTGGCTATATATGTTCAAAATTGTAATGGGAAATCGCAAATTTATATGAAAACTTCAGAGGTCCATAACTAGGAAACTATGCGTTTCCGAGAATTTTGTCATTTAATTTTTTCTTCTTATTTTTCAATTTTCTATAACCCTATGTACTGTTTTTTTTATTTGGAGCTTCGTTGGTAAACTGGACTTAAGCCCTTTTCTTTCATAATCAACTAATTTTTAAATATATACCTACCTACGTACAATATGTTTTTAAAAATCATTAGAACTTAAAAAACGTACCCTCTTTTGGAACCCCAATTTTTACGTCAAAAATTTTACGGTGGCAACACTATTAAAATTAACATTAATATAAATTTCATCTTCCCTTTTGCACTTTAAACTTTTGCTCTTCAGTTATTAGTGACCAAGGCGAATTGACTAGTCAATTTGACTAGTCAATTCGCCTTGTTAGTGACCGTCTTTTACATGCGTAAGTGAATTAATGTGTCGTGTTTAAAATTAAATAAAAGTGGTAAAAAGTGCCCAAACAAAATAAAAAATGGTACAAAAACACTATTTAATATTTGATAAATAATATTAAAGTGTTGGTTTTATAAAAATTATAAAGTAAAGAGGTTTGTAGTGCAGAAAAAAATTTGCAAATTTAGAAGTGCGTTATGAAATACTGCATTGATACATAAAGAAGGGGTTAGGGGCAGGGTTACCGTTAGGAATTTTTGAAAAGTCGCACAAAAGGTTGTTTTATAAAAATAAAGTCGCACAAAAAAGTCGTTTCAGAAAATAAAAGTCGCACATCTTTTTTTTAACGTTTTTTATTAATAAAAAGCATAACAAAACAATTGAAACAAAAAGCTTATTGCAGAATTCATTTTTATCATATTTCATAACAATGTATGTACATGTTTGTCCATGTTTTCATGTATAGTGAAAACATTTACTTAAGTTTAATAAATTTGTCGTATGCTGCCAAGGTCAAAGGAGTAGAATTTCTGTTTAAAAACAAGCCAAAAAAGTTAAGGTTAATATATTTTTGACAAAATTTAAACTTGTCCAATTAAAGCCCCTTGAAAATTTTACTTTAATTCCGTTCGTTTGATCTTGGCGCAATATTTCTTTTTCTTAACATACCTACATAAATACTACCTTTTTTAAATTTTATTTCTATATTTAGAAATAAGTTCATCACAGGGAATCCAGTCTTCTATATCTTTGTCTATTAAATTTAAAGATGACAGCATTGAATTGCATGTTTTTACATTGCTTTGCTAGTGTTTACGATTCGAAAACTACAGGTGGTGCTAAGACTACAACAATCCAAAACCAACAGAAACAACAGAGGTTTTTTGCATTGCATTGCTGGTGTTTACGATTCGAAATGTCAACCATTTCTAACAAAACACTGACAAATTAAAACACATTGGTCCGAACTGTCAAAACTTGCCACCACCTTGAACTGAATTCGCCTCAAATACGTTGTATACATGACAAGGTTGCAAAAATGTAATAAAAGTGTTGCCAAATGAACAATAATTTATGAATTGTTTTTAAATTTTGACGAGGCTATTAGGACGAATTTTTTTTTTGATACAAATAATAAGAAAATTGAATGTTTTGTAAGAATCTTAACAAAAAGGGTAAAAAGTAGCAGAAAAATTAAAATAGTCGCAAAAGTCGGTGATAAAAAAAAGTCTCACAAAAAGTCGCAGACCGCTGAAAAAGGGCCAAATTGCGACTTTTGTCGGGCGAACGGTAACACTGGTTAGGGGGTGTTTTAAAATATCTTCTCATAGAAAAAAGAGGCAAAGAGGAAATAGGAATATAGTTTAGTAAAAGTGTTGCCACTTGTAACTTTATATTATACCTATGTATGTGTTTTCAATAAAAGGACAGACTAAATATATTAAAATAAAATAAATAAAAATAATGTTTAGTTTGTCGTTTATTATGACAAAAAATTGTCTTTTAGTGTTTTGGTTGACATTTCGTACAGTAAAGACTTACATTGCAATGCAAAAAACTTCTGTTGTTTCTATTGTTTTTGGATTGTTGTAAAAATGCCACCCACCACCTGTAATTAAACCTTGTTTTATTTTTAATTCAACAAATGATTAGTAAAATGGTTCTAAAATCCAATAAACCTAGTTTTACAATTTTCCATTGTGACAAATTAAATTTTTTTAACAATTATTTTCTCTGCTGATTCCTATTATATGAACACTGCCAGTTACTAATATGTTTTGTGACAGTTATAGTGATTGTTTATTATAACTGAACTTCGTAAAATTGACTACCTATTAATTTTAAAAATATAAATTATTAAATATAAATTTGCTATTTATTGCTTATTGAAATAGAAATTAATCAATACTATTTAATGTAGCACTTCTTTATTTAAACGATTTCACTTTATCGCTCTTATTTATTATTCTGCGTTTCGTTTCTTTGTTTTTTCAATTGTATGTATGCTGCACTACAATCATAACTACTTTTTATCAAGTTGATTATATACTGACGGAAAGTTCTTCGATTTTTTGTCTATTTCGTTTAAAAAACTGTAAGAAAAATTAATGACAATTAATATTTTTTAATTATTTATTTATTTTTTTTACTTAAATGGAAAAGTTTTATTTATTTAATCTGCAAAAAGGTCAAAAGCACCAAATTTAACTTATTTAAATGTTTACAAAATTGCTTAATTTTTTGTTCCGATTTCAAATGTTTCATAGCGAAACTAAAAAACTTGTCTTTTTCTTTCGATTCAGTTTTTTGTTGGAATACCATTTTTAGATTAATGCGTAATTGATTGAAGAAACGTAATTGAAATGCAAAATAAGGGTGAATGAAATACGTAAAAATATTAACAAATTTTCAAAATTCCATCAGTTTCTTAAATTGTTTTTTTTTTTATGATTTTCATAACTTTTGAAATGTTTCAAGCCAATTAAAAATTTGCCAAAAAATAACTTTTTTGCATATAATGTAGGTATATTTTACCTTTTTGAAAAAGAGCGTTACTTCCGAAAAAATTAATTAATCCCTGTCCTTAAATATGATAACTAAAAAACTATGTTTTTCTTGATAAACTATGAAGAGTGTTGTGACTTTTTTTTTGAATTATATGTATATAAAGAAATAATAATGGATTTTAAGCCCACAAGTATAATTTTGGAAGAAAGTTTGTACATTTTCTTTGTTTACACTTCAATATGTACATAATTATGGGCTAAACAATTTACTACATAGTAGTATTAGTTTATAGATTACATAACATTTTTAAATATCCGTTAACTTAAGTGATTTTACAATTTCCCTTTCATAATATAAAAGATTAAAAAAAGTGCTAAGTCGCCGAAAAAAGTACTAAGATGTTCTACAGCTAAAAAAGGAAGTGCTAGATTTGTCAAATGAATCTATTTTATCCACATTATTAACCGATATATTAAAAGTGTAGCAGCTTACGTTATCTGGTTTTAACTCTTCTTTTACATATACATATGTATAACAAAGCCTTGTTATGAGTTTGCTTTTTATTACCCTATTTAACTAGAATGCTCTACTTTAACTTTTGGAAAGGAAGAAAAAAAAAGAGACGGTACAGACTCTGGCATTTCCTTATTTTCGTTGAATTTAATTTCTAAAGCTATATACTTAGATCCAGAACTCAGTTGCATATCCGAAATGTGCTTACTAAAATAGCTCTACTGGTTTTGAAATTTTTTCGTTTAGCTTGGACTGAAATTTATTTGTTCCGGGATAAGAGTAATGGGCGCCTTAATTTGTTTTTAAGTGTTTTCAGTTAAAAATCTAGATATTTTTTTTAAGCAAAAGTAAACAAAGTCACATCTTGAAGCCGCGTAAGAATTAAATATATTTGAAAAAAGTCCATTTTTAAATTTTAATATTTTATTTACTATCAGTTATTATTACATAAAACTGAAAACATTTTGAATTCAACTTAAAAATAAAATTATACAACATAAAACAATAAAATAATTTTTTTGACATCTGTCGTCTTGATTCTAGTTTCGTCTATATTAAACCTTCTCTTGATTTTTTTTTTTCGCATAGAGTCATGGACGCTTCTGACACTACTTTCACGAACTTAAAAGTCGTTAAAATACAGTTATATGATTTTCTGCAATACAATGCTATTGTTGTTATATTAAAATTTAACAAAATTGAAGGTCAAATTTATAATATTTTACAATAAGACAAAATATTTACGCTATTAGAAGTCGATAAGAGAAAAAATGTTTTTTTACTCACCCTAATGCATATTTCGGTTTGCCTCAAAAAGCTCATTTGGCAACACTTTTTCCTAATTCCTAATTCCATCACACTTCTTTTTGTTCTGGCTCATCAGTTATTAGTGTTTTGTCTTAACATGCGTGAGTGCTTTTAGTAAGTGTCGTAATTAATCGCAATTAAATCGGTAAAAAGTCATTCAAATGTTATAAAAATTTTAATTAATGTCTTGTAAGAATATTAAAGTGTTTATTAAATCAATTTTAAATTAGAAATTAGTAAAAATCGTTTGTAAAGTACGACCCAACAGGTATTTTTTTTCTGTTATATTTTTTTATTATGTTAAGTCAAGTGAGTAAAGGCCTAACCAGAATGTGAATAACGTGGCTTAAGCAACTGAGCGAATACATGTAAATCATATGTGTAAAACCATGTTGAACTTAAAGGAACTTTTTGTTAAATTTTATGAAGCTGTTATTTGCTTAAGCAAAGTGCGAAACTAATCGCACATTCCGTACGGAATCATATGTTTTTTATTTTGTTTTTTTTTTTTTAAATGTATTTGAGAGGCTTTTTCGTTTGTTTTTGACAGTAGCTTAAGTTTGTTTATGCACATTCTGGTTGGGCCTTAAGTATCCAATATTTTTTTGCGAATGTACGCATGTATGTTTGGATGTCTGTGAGAGAAATAAAAAGATTTTTCTTTATGCAAAAATTGTTCAAGGGATAGAAGAAATTGTGGGAATTTGTTTCTCTGTATTTCATACATGTTTTATATTTGTTAAATCGAGTTTAGTCGAGTAAATTTATGTTGCCATTTTTATTGTGTGGGGGAATGTTTATCTGTATTTAGTATATGGAAAGGAAAGGGAAATAATATTTAAAGTAATATGTATATGTATTTGCTGTTTGTTTTGTTCTTATTGTTTATATTAAATAGTTAAATCAAAAATAAAAGTTGTAAGTAGTTTTATGCTTGTACTAGCGTTGCCAGAACGATAATTTTTCATATTTTTTGATGATTTTTCATTTTAGGAAATTGTGATTTTTAGTATGTCTGTACAAAATAGGTACTAGGGTATTCATTTAATCGGGCTTTTGCTTTAATCGGTTAATCGCTCGATTTATTAATCGAGGTTTTGGTTTAATCGGTTAATAATTGGTTAATTTTGTTATTGATCGGTTAACCGATTAATAAAGTTTTTTTTATAAATTTAGTCATTTCAATAAATAAAAATAAAAAATGATTTATTATTTAGAGTTTATTAGTAAAAAAACAATAACTAAAGCGAGCAAACAGAAAAATAACTCATAACTATGTTATACATACATATGTATGTATGTATGTACATATTTTGGTTAGTTTGGCAAATTTCTTTAGTTTTGATAAAATTCTTTCATTAATCGTAGATGTTGGAGAAATCGAAAGTAACCCGTAATACAACATTTCTAATTTCTCAGTCCTTTAACTGGATTTTTCTAAACATATAAAATCTTTCATTATGCCATTAGAGACCTGTTTTAATTTTTTAAAACGTTTAACACTTCTAATTGTTTCGATTAATTCTGTTGTTGTGTTACTATCGAGAGTTTCTTCTGTTGGCAGGTCATCATCTAACTCATCCTGGCAAAGCTCAGCACCGAGCATTCTGCAAAAAAGTTAATTTCCGAATTCCTTTATTTCTGTTTTTGTACTGTATTTTAAGAATGAATTTTTTGAAGGAAATATATTGTATGAAAAAATATTTCTAAACACAACTTTTTTGGTGCACTTTTGTGAACTTTGGTACAGATAACATTGTAAAATTCTATATGATTGCATTGTAGAATGCATTTAAAAAAGCGAGTTGGTTCGCAACTGACGTTTTGGAACTCAACCATAATTTAAAACACAAGAAATATGGTTTAATATTCAAAAAAAATCAAAAATTTTGTTGCATCGGTTAATCGACTGAAATTAACCGGTTTAATCGTTAATCGAAAAAAGCCAATTTTAAATTAACCGATCAGTTAATCGGGTAGTAATTAATCGGTTAACCGATTAACGGTTAACCGAATGAATACCCTAATAGGTACACAGCTTTATTACAGTTCTACAGTTCTACTAATCGTAAATTTTTAAAATGAAGTTGTGTACCTATTAGCTTGCTGTTTATTGCTTTAGCTCACTTTACACTTTTGTACCCTGTGTCTAGTCTACACAAAAATGCATCATTAAAAAAGGCATATTTGAATAGTGGCTTAAAAAAAAGTAGAGTACGTTCGTAAATGCGCATTAGTTGCGCATTTGTAAAGTTGAATGTTCGTAAATGCATCACTTGTAAGAAACTTGGCATTTCTTTCATGCGTCAAAAGTTTTTTATGCAGTGATGCCGCAGCTCTGCTGCAAATGTCGGCAATTAACTTTAAGCAAAAGGAATCGGTATATTTTTCTTGTAATTTATAAAAAAACCATCACTTTTTGGTTCATTATTTTCAATAAATTTTGCCATCGCTAATTTCGATAAAATTTTTTTAATTTTCTTATGTTCGTTTATAAAACTTTAAAAATTTAGCTCGTGTTCAAAAATTCAAACTTTGCTTAGCTGTTGTGCAGTTAAAAAGCATCGGCATCACAAGCGCAACTGGTGATCACGCATCAGCAACAAAATTTTGCATCACTGCAGCAGTGATGCTCAGTTTTGATGCATTTACGAACGTACCCGTACCTGTTTAGTACCAAAAGGCAAAACTAATGGAACTCTAAAAGCTTTTAGTTTTCAAGCAAAAGAGCTTTAAAGATGGGAAATTAATGGAATATAGAAAATCTTCCAAACAAAGTTCATGCATACATATAGATATACATATATACATATATATACATATATAATTAAGAATATCTTTTAAATGGGGTACAACAATTATTTTAACAACTAACCCATTATAAACTTATTTAGAAAAATCCATATCTTTTTAATGAGTTTAAATAAATGCATTATTAAAAATAGTATAATATTAAGTAACAAACCATTAAGATATCATATGATGTATGAATTTCATAGCTCACAAACTAAAATCTTCTTGCCCAAAATTGTGTTAGAATACATATAAAGCTTTATTGGTGGTATAAAAATGGTTAATACTGACGAGCTAAACCTTTTCTAAATTTCAGCCCCGTTTAATTACTTTTAATGAAACTTCTTTAGGTAAATAGACTTTTTTACGGTCTTATTAAGAAATAATATAAAAAGATTAGAAATGTATTTCAAGAAATCTGTTTTTTATATAAAATTAATTGTTATTACTTTTTTGCCTCTGTAATAAAATGTTTGAAATAAAAGAAACATTTTATGATTTTTTCTCTTCAAAATATGTTTTTTTCGCCAAACTATGATTTTTCGGATTGGTTTTAAAATATATTTCTTTACTGATTGTTTTTAGGCAAAATTTTAGTTATTTTTTACATTTCATATCGTAAGCTAAAATGCAAAAAGGCTTAACTAACAAAAAATTCAAAATCGAGTTTTGATTGATTATTATGAATGTCATTAAACTACATGTCTTGACAACATTTTACACTTCAGGGATCAAAAACGACGGTGTTATAAACAAAAAACAAAGGGACGTAACAACAAGTGTGCTTATTTTATAAATGCAAAACGACGTAATTAAACAGTTTTGAAATGGGCCCGTTTGAAAATTGTTTGAAGAATTTCATTGACGGCTTCAATGCATGTTTTTCTGACATGTTTATAAATGTTACGCCTTTTAGCTAACGAAAATACCCCATGATTATCTTTTTTTTTCATTTCGCCTTTGTTATAATTTGGAATGCATTTTTTTTTTGTACTATAAAATACATAGTAAAAAAAAATAAACATAATTTTTTTCAATTAATTTGCAAGTAAAAATAATTGTTGTGCCAAGAAATAATGATCGCAGATACCTGTTTATACCAATAGGCTCCGAAAGTGAGTGTGGTTTCAACAGACAAACATTTCTTAATCGACTTAGAATAACTCAAGGATCTAGAATTATATTTTTTTAATATATATTTACTATATTTTTTTTGATAAATATTATTAAAGTTTCACACGGAATGACAAACTTAGTACACCCTTTTTCCTACTATTGGTATAAAAATTTTTTAAATTGTCTCTCATATTACTCTGTGTAAAAAATTTTAGGTTAGTATTTCTGTATTTACATAGCGTCTTCACCTGACAATTTTTTGTCATACCAAACGTCAAAAATTTTTGTCAGCGTTTTTTTAATATGAAGTTTGACATTTGGTATGACAAAAAATTGTCAGGTGAAGACGCTTTGTTAAGAAAAATGAAAAAGGGTCCTTTAAACGTTTAAATAAAATCATAGAAAAACTTAAACGTTTTTAGTTTTCAGCACTACATTTATCTGCTATTATTTGAAAGTCAGATTTGCAAAATTGACTCATAATTGATTAAATGAATATCCGATGTGAGCATAGAAACCCGAAAACACGGTTTGATTATTTATGTTTTCTGGTTCAAAACGTATTTCAATTTTTCCATGTGTAAAGAACCAACAGCCTACGCCAGCTGCTGCTAGCCTCTTAAATATTTGTAGCTAAAAATCGGATCCAGCTTAGCCACCGATTACTTTGTAAAGAATTTTGATATTCTTTTTTAAACATCTTACCACATTTTAAAAGATTTTGTTATTCGTGCTTAATTCCCAGTTTTTATTATTGATAAAAACACTTGAAATTTATTGTTGATGGGATAAGCTATTCCTATTACCACATTTTATTTTGTTTGACTATCCTTGAAAAGTGAAACTCTAATAATGTCTGCCTCTTGTTTATAAAGCACTAAAATTTCACAAAAAAATTTTAAAATAACGACTTATGTATACGAAAATGAGTTAAGAGTACTGTATTAGAGTACAAAAAATGGCTTCAATTGTTTGACTCATTTCGGATATCACCTAGTACGAGATAATCGTCGAATAGAAATTCCAATGATGTACTGTAATTAGTAGGTAAAGACAGAATATGACTTGAATTAGTAGGGAGCTGCGAAAATCCTATCAGCATGAGCATTAACTCATTTGAATTAATTTGAATTGGAAGGTAAGAGCTTTTAAATGATACCAATATTGGCTATATATGTTCAAAATTGTAATGGGAAATCGCAAATTTATATGAAAACTTCAGAGGTCCATAACTAGGAAACTATGCGTTTCCGAGAATTTTGTCATTTAATTTTTTCTTCTTATTTTTCAATTTTCTATAACCCTATGTACTGTTTTTTTTATTTGGAGCTTCGTTGGTAAACTGGACTTAAGCCCTTTTCTTTCATAATCAACTAATTTTTAAATATATACCTACCTACGTACAATATGTTTTTAAAAATCATTAGAACTTAAAAAACGTACCCTCTTTTGGAACCCCAATTTTTACGTCAAAAATTTTACGGTGGCAACACTATTAAAATTAACATTAATATAAATTTCATCTTCCCTTTTGCACTTTAAACTTTTGCTCTTCAGTTATTAGTGACCAAGGCGAATTGACTAGTCAATTCGCCTTGTTAGTGACCGTCTTTTACATGCGTAAGTGAATTAATGTGTCGTGTTTAAAATTAAATAAAAGTGGTAAAAAGTGCCCAAACAAAATAAAAAATGGTACAAAAACACTATTTAATATTTGATAAATAATATTAAAGTGTTGGTTTTATAAAAATTATAAAGTAAAGAGGTTTGTAGTGCAGAAAAAAATTTGCAAATTTAGAAGTGCGTTATGAAATACTGCATTGATACATTAAGAAGGGGTTAGGGGGTGTTTTAAAATATCTTCTCATAGAAAAAAGAGGCAAAGAGGAAATAGGAATATAGTTTAGTAAAAGTGTTGCCACTTGTAACTTTATATTATACCTATGTATGTGTTTTTAATAAAAGGACAGACTAAATATATTAAAATAAAATAAATAAAAATAATGTTTAGTTTGTCGTTTATTATGACAAAAAATTGTCTTTTAGTGTTTTGGTTGACATTTCGTACAGTAAAGACTTACATTGCAATGCAAAAAACTTCTGTTGTTTCTATTGTTTTTGGATTGTTGTAAAAATGCCACCCACCACCTGTAATTAAACCTTGTTTTATTTGTAATTCAACAAATGATTAGTAAAATGGTTCTAAAATCCAATAAACCTAGTTTTACAATTTTCCATTGTGACAAATTAAATTTTTTGAAAAATTATTTTCTCTGCTGATTCCTATTATATAAACACTGCCAGTTAACAATATGTTTTGTGACAGTTATAGTGATTGTTTATACTTCGTAAAATTGGCTATTAATTTGAAAAATATAAATTATTAAATATAAATTTTCTATTTATTGCTTATTGAAATATTAGAAATTAATCAATATTATTTAATGTAGCACTTATTTTATGCAAACGATTTCACTTTATCGCTCTTATTTGGTATTCTGCGTTTCGTTTCTTTGTTTTTTCAATTGTATGTATGCTGCACTACAATCATAACTACTTTTTATCAAGTTGATTATATACTGACGGAAAGTTCTTCGATTTTTTGTCTATTTCGTTTAAAAAACTGTAAGAAAAATTAATGACAATTAATATTTTTAAATTATTTATTTATTTTTTTTACTTAAATGGAAAAGTTTTATTTATTTAATCTGCAAAAAGGTCAAAAGCACCAAATTTAACTTATTTAAATGTTTACAAAATTGCTTAATTTTTTGTTCCGATTTCAAATGTTTCATAGCGAAACTAAAAAACTTGTCTTTTTCTTTCGATTCAGTTTTTTGTTGGAATACCATTTTCAGATTAATGCGTAATTGATTGAAGAAACGTAATTGAAATGCAAAATAAGGGTGAATGAAATACGTAAAAATATTAACAAATTTTCAAAATTCCATCAGTTTCTTAAATTGTTTTTTTTTTATGATTTTCATAACTTTTGAAATGTTTCAAGCCAATTAAAAATTTGCCAAAAAATAACTTTTTTGCATATAATGTAGGTATATTTTACCTTTTTGAAAAAGAGCGTTACTTCCGAAAAAATTAATTAATCCCTGTACCTTAAATATGATAACTAAAAAACTATGTTTTTCTTGATAAACTATGAAGAGTGTTGTGACTTTTTTTTGAATTATATGTATATAAAGAAATAATAATGGATTTTAAGCCCACAAGTATAATTTTGGAAGAAAGTTTGTACATTTTCTTTGTTTACACTTCAATATGTACATTATTATGGGCTAAACAATTTACTACATAGTAGTATTAGTTTATAGATTACATAACATTTTTAAATATCCGTTAACTTAAGTGATTTTACAATTTCCCTTTCATAATATAAAAGATTAAAAAAAGTGCTAAGTCGCCGAAAAAAGTACTAAGATGTTCTACAGCTAAAAAAGGAAGTGCTAGATTTGTCAAATGAATCTATTTTATCCACATTATTAACCGATATATTAAAAGTGTAGCAGCTTACGTTATCTGGTTTTAACTCTTCTTTTACATATACATATGTATAACAAAGCCTTGTTATGAGTTTGCTTTTTATTACCCTATTTAACTAGAATGCTCTACTTTAACTTTTGGAAAGGAAGAAAAAAAAGAGACGGTACAGACTCTGGCATTTCCTTATTTTCGTTGAATTTAATTTCTAAAGCTATATACTTAGATCCAGAACTCAGTTGCATATCCGAAATGTGCTTACTAAAATAGCTCTACTGGTTTTGAAATTTTTTCGTTTTGCTTGGACTGAAATTTATTTGTTCCGGGATAAGAGTAATGGGCGCCTTAATTTGTTTTTAAGTGTTTTCAGTTAAAAATCTAGATATTTTTTTTAAGCAAAAGTAAACAAAGTCACATCTTGAAGCCGCGTAAGAATTAAATATATTTGAAAAAAGTCCATTTTTAAATTTTAATATTTTATTTACTATCAGTTATTATTACATAAAACTGAAAACATTTTGAATTCAACTTAAAAATAAAATTATACAACATAAAACAATAAAATAATTTTTTTGACATCTATCGTCTTGATTCTAGTTTCGTCTATATTAAACCTCTTGATTTTTTTTTTTTTCGCATAGAGTCATGGACGCTTCTGACACTACTTTCACGAACTTAAAAGTCGTTAAAATACAGTAATATGATTTTCTGCAATACAATGCTATTGTTGTTATATTAAAATTTAACAAAATTGAAGGTCAAATTTATAATATTTTACAATAAGACAAAATATTTACGCTATTAGAAGTCGATAAGAGAAAAAATGTTTTTTTACTCACCCTAATGCATATTTCGGTTTGCCTCAAAAAGCTCATTTGGCAACACTTTTTCCAAATTCCTAATTCCATCACACTTCTTTTTGTTCTGGCTCATCAGTTATTAGTGTTTTGTCTTAACATGCGTGAGTGCTTTTAGTAAGTGTCGTAATTAATCGCAATTAAATCGGTAAAAAGTCATTTAAATGTTATAAAAATTTTAATTAATGTCTTGTAAGAATATTAAAGTGTTTATTAAATCAATTTTAAATTAGAAATTAGTAAAAATCGTTTGTAAAGTACGACCCAACAGGTATTTTTTTTTCTGTTATATTTTTTTATTATGTTAAGTCAAGTGAGTATCCAATATTTTTTTGCGAATGTACGCATGTATGTTTGGATGTCTGTGAGAGAAATAAAAAGATTTTTCTTTATGCAAAAATTGTTGAAGGGATAGAAGAAATTGTGGGAATTTGTTTCTCTGTATTTCATACATATTTTATATATTTTTAATTGAGTTTAGTCGAGTAAATTTATGTTGCCATTTTTATTGTGTTGGGGAATGTTTATCTGCATTTATGTGTATGGAAAGGAAAGGGAAATAATATTTAAAGTAATATACCTATTTGCTGTTTGTTTTGTTCTTATTGTTTATATTAAAAAGGTAAATTAAAAATAAAATTGTTAGTAGTTGCCAGAACGATAATTTTTTCATGTTTTTTGATGGTTTTTGGCCAAAAAATTATTTAATGATTTCTTTTCTTAAAATTAAAATTTTTAATTTTAGGAAGTTGTGATTTTTTTGTATGTCTGTACAAAATACACAGCTTTTCTACAGTTCTACTAATAGTAAATTTTTAAAAGAAAGTTTTGTACCTATTAGCTTGCTGTTTATTGCTTTAGCTCACTTTACACTTTTGTACCCTGTGTCTAATCTACACAAAAATGCATCATTAAAAAGGCATATTTGAATAGCGGTTTAAAAAAAAAGTATTTAGCTGGTACCAAAAGGCAAAACTAATGGAACTCTAAAAGCTTTTAGTTTCCAAGCAATAGAGCTTTAAAGATGGGAAATTAATGAAATACCTATAGAAAAACTTTCAAACAAAGTTCATACATACATATAGATATACATATATAAATATATATAATTAAGAATATCTTTTAAATGGGATACAACAATTATTTTAACAACTAACCCATTAGAAACTCATTTAGAAAAATCCATATTTTTTTAATGAGTTTAAATAAATGCATTATTAAAAATAATATAGTATTAAGTAACAAACCATTAAGATATCATATGATGTATGAGTTTTATAGCTCACAAACTAAAATCTTCTTACCTTAAATTGTTTGCTAATGTTAGAATAGAAATGGTATAAAAATGGTTAAGATTGACATGCTTAACCTTTTCTAAATTTCAGCTCTATTTAATTACTTTTAATGAAATTTCTTTGGGTAAATGGACTTTTTACGGTCTTATTAAGAAATAATATAAAAAGATTAGAAATGTGTTTCAAGAAATCTGTTTTTAATATAAAATTAATTGTTATTACTTTTTTGCCTTTGTAATAAAATATTTGAAATAAAAGAAACATTCTATGATTTTTTTTCTTCAAAATATGTTTTTTTTTTCGCCAAACTATGATTTTTTCCAATGCTGGAGCTACCAATAATGTACCATGTTGAGAAATCTTGTCATAAACGTGGATTATAATAAGTATATAAAAAGAAGTGTACACTTTGATGTCACCACTAACTGTGGAAACGGTTGGAACGTTTTCAACCAAATTTTCAGGATACGGTGGGGATACTCTGTAGATGGTTTAGGTTGAGTCTGCATGAAATCGGCTCAGGGGTTTCGCAGAAATGACATTTCGATTTTCCTATATAGACCCATACAAAAATCAACAAAATGACCTACATTTTGAATTTTGAAATTTTGTTTGTGTATTTATTAGGTAAACGAATAGGTCGTATATTTTATATCGTTAGAGGGCGCAAAATTGGGCATTAGCTCCCCCTCCCTATATCTTCTAAGCTAATCACCCTGTTTTTTTAAATTTGGCATGAGTCACTGTTAATTGCGGAGCTTAACTTCAATTTGAGAACAACAAAAAACTTTCGGATTAGTTTTAAAATATATTTCTTAACTAACTGTTTTTTTTTTTGGCAAAGTTTTAGTTATTTTTTTACATTTCATATCGTTAGCTATAATGCAAAAAAGCGAAACTAACAAAAAATTCAAAATCGAGTTTTGATTGATTATTATGAATGTCATTAAACTACATGTCTTGACAACATTTTACACTTCTGGGATCAAAAACGACGGTGTTATTATCAAAAAACTAAGGAACGTAACAACAAGTGTGTTTATTTTATAAATGCAAAGCGACGTAATTAAACAGTTTTTTCTAACAAAATTTTATGAAATGGGTTCCTTTGAAAATTTTTTGAAGAATTTCATGGACGGCTTCAATGCATGTTTTTCTGTCATGTTTATAAATTTAATAAAGTTTTTTGCTTCTCCTGTAAAATTATATTTTTTTTTAGTTACGAAAATACCCCAAAAACCTTTATTATCTTTTTTTTCAATTCGCCCTTGTTATAATTTGGAATGCATTTTTTTTTTTGTACTATTAAATACATAGTACGTATATAGCTATTATTTTTTTTTAATATTCATTAAAATAAAGACAATTTTGTTCATTTAATTTGCAAGTACAAATAATTGTTGTGCCAAGAAATAATGATCGTAGATACTTGTTTATACCAATAGGCTTCGAATCTGACACCCAAATTGTTCTTTTCTGTTGAGTCGTTCGAAAGTGAGTGTGATTTCAACAGACGGACATTCCTTAATCGACTTAGAATAACTCAAGGACCAAAAACTATATATTTTTAATATACACACAGAGGGAAAAATCCGGTATAAAAATACCAAAATTGACACCATCCGTTGTCAAAAGTGAGCCAACTACGTTTGTGTTCAATTTGATAACGGATGGTATCAATGTTTTTTAACCACCTCGTTGTCAGTTTGTCACCATTTGTTCTCAATATGACATCAAATTGGTTATATATTATCACCATAATGGTACCATACCGACAACATGCTGTTGTCATTTTTGACAACACACCGTTAATATATTGACAACATTCGGTTGTCCTTTCGATAACACATTGTTCTGATTGTAGTATGTACTTAATAACCCATTCTGAACCCAAGTAAAAAAATGGAATAATGTAAATTTATTAATTTATTTCACATTAAATAATATACTTATAAAAAAATACATAAAAAATTCACACTTTTACAGCCAGGCCCACGATGTCACACGTTAACGTTCGCATAGAAAATTAAATTGAAAACAAAAACAAATTTTAGAAATTTTTTTTATTTTATTTATTAAATTTTTATTTATTAATTTAATCACAGCACTGAAACTTTTCACTTTTTACTTTCGAATACCAAAGATGATTGTGGGATAACTTGTATACGCTGTTAATAATGACAACAGGGCGATACCTATTTGACAACAGGGTGTTATCAATTTGACAACAATGGTACGTTTTTTATCTAACGGCCCAATTTGACAACATTTTGTTTAAAATTTAACAACAAATGTTGTCGAAATATTGACAACAGTTTGTTATCAATTTATTACCACTGGTTGACAGTTTTTTAACGTTTTTTTTCGCTCTGTGCACTTACTATATTTTTTTTGATAAATATTATTAAAGTTTCACACGGAATGACAAACTTAGTACACCCTTTTTCCTACTAGTGGTATAAAAAATTTTTTAAATTGTCTCTCATATTACTCTGTGTAAAAAATTTTAGGTTAGTATTTCTTTATTTACATAGCGTCTTCACCTGACAATTTTTTGTCATACCAAACATCAAAAATTTTTGTCAGCGTTTTTTTAATATGAAGTTTGACATTTGGTATGACAAAAAATTGTCAGGTGAAGACGCTATGTTAAGAAAAATGAAAAAGGGTCCTTTAAACGTTTAAATAAAATTATAGAAAAACTTAAACGTTTTTAGTTTTCAGCACTACATTTATCTGCTATTATTTGAAAGTCAGATTTGCAAAATTGACTCATAATTGATTAAATGAATATCCGATGTGAGCATAGAAACCCGAAAACACGGTTTGATTACTTATGTTTTCTAGTTCAAAACGTATTTCCATTTTGCCATATGTAAAAAACAAAACGAAATTGGGACATAGTTGCAGCGCAGATACCTGCGCCGAAGAGGCTAGCAGCAGCCTACGCCAGCCGCCGATAAAAATATTTGTAGCCGCCGCCATCGACAATCTTTCAGCTAAAAATCGGATCCAGCTTAGCTACCGATTACTTTGTAAAGAAGTTTTATATTCTTTTTTAAACATCTTACCACATTTTATTTTGTTTGACTATCCTTGAAAAGTGAAACTCTAATAATGTCTGCCTCTTGTTTATAAAGCACTAAAATTTCATCAAAATGTTTAAAATAAAGACATATACGAAAATGAGTTAAGTTAAGTGTAGTGTATTAGAGTACGAAGAATAGCTTCAATTGTTTGTGTTAGAATGTAAACAAAAAAATATGTAAATACAAATGTCCGTTTAACTTTTATTTATTCTATCGGCTAACAGCCGCCTTGGATTTGACGCCGAGTATTTTTTTGCGTCAGCTGCCGCCGCCGATAAAACCTCAGGGCGCAGGTCTCTGTTGCAGCGCGTATTCATATATTATTATTAATAAATCACTTTTATAAGACTTAAATGTCAGCTATATTTTCCCTAGTATATATTATACTGTTTAAACGATTGAAATTTTTTCTAAAAATTTTAATTTGATAAAAGCTCTTAAAAAAGCACGCAAATTAAAAAACACTCTGCTTCCTTATTTAACTTTTCCCTTTGTTCTCTTATCTTTAGTGCTCAGTTTTCAGTCTTTACATGCGAAAGAGTGTTTTGAATTAATTTAATGTTTATCAAAATGTTTCCAAATATTTTGTGAATTAGTTTCAAGTGTTTGTTAAATAAATTTTAAATAGAAATTAGTAAAAATCGTTTGTAAATTTCATTGCAAAATTTTTTTACCCTTCACCACAGTAATCACCCTTTATAAAAGTCCGTCATTTCGCTTGTAATTTGTAAAGTATATATAGTATATTGGGTTCTTATGAGTAGCGAAGTTGATTTTATCGATGCCCATCAGTCTGTTTCCAAAGAGCCCAGAAATAGTGGCCTTGGTTGGAATATATTTTTATCACTAATGCCCTGTTTTATTTTGCTATTGAAATTCAGCCAGATCGGTCCACAAATGACTGAGATGTGAGTAAAAGACAAAAATGGACTCTAATTTGGTCAATAAATCCCCTGTTGTTGTTGGTTTTTTTTTAAATTTTTTGCTTTTTTATTTGTACATGATTTGCCGCTTAAATAAACAAATATGTTTTAAGCAAAAAATGTACTCTACTTTGTTTTAAATTCTGTTTGATAATGTGTGTTAGTGGGCGAGTGGTCTTACACGCTGCCAAAAACACGAACCAACCAACTTTTCAAATGTATGACTTATTGTTTTAAGCGCAAAATTTATTACAGTTGGCCGAAAATTTAACCCAAATTTTTATTTTTAAAGTTCTATTATTTAACCATGTATGAAACTATTGAAAGCTGTTAAATTAATAATAACAATACTTTAGATTTAAATATGTGAATTCGCTCTTCCTTAGTGATTAGTCGTGGAAATAAAAAACATGTAAGTGCTGATTCACACGTTTCAGGTTTAAGCAGTGTGAACACATTTTAGAAGCTTGACAATTTACCTTTTCACTAAAAATCAATTAATTTAACAAAATGATTATCCAGTTTGGAAACATTTTTCATAAAATTGGGCAAACAAATTTAAACACTTTTAGTTTTCAATTTTTTCGCATTAGAAGTTTAATTTTCTTGGTTTAGGGCAACAAACTTATACAAATTTCTAAAATATATTTTTTAGTTTTAAATTCAAGAGCAACAACAATTTAAAATTTTAAGGCCCGTTTTCACAACTTACCGATAGCTAAAAGTAAACTTTAATAAAAAGTGTTCCATTTTTAAAACTTAACTTTAACCTTAAGTAAGCGATAAAGGAAATTAAGGTTCATCCCACCTGGTAGGTTAAAGTAAAGTTATAATAATGGAAAATTTTTTATACGGCCGATAAAATCCTACCCTTAGCTATCGATAAGTTGTGAAAACGGGCTAAAATGTTTCTTATAAGAAATAAAAGATTATAAATAAAAGTAATACAAACATTCATATTTACATAAAATTTTTAATTTTAATTGTATTTTAAAAAAGGCTTTAGAGTTTTACTCTTCGGGTTTTATAGGCGTTTAAAGGTAGTAAATTATATATTCTCGCTAATATACGAACCTTTCGGAAATTTTCTAATAACTTGTATTACTTTGTCAAGCCTAAAATTATTCTTATGTTTTGAAAGTACTGTCATTATTAAAAGGGTTTTCAAATTACTCAGCTATTTAAACATAACATAAAAGGTTTCTTGAAAAGGCTTTTCCACAACTTAACAGCACATCCAAAATGAATTACATTATCTAAAACTGTATAATTTTTCATGGTTTCATTTTTGATTTGATTTAAGAAACAATTTTGTTATTATAACTATGTATTAGAATTATTTTTAAATCTAAAATTTTATTTTCTTCAAAATTTTCTACGAATTTTAAATACATACATACATATCTGTGGCATTTTGAAAAAACATCTTAAGTCGAATTTAAAAAGTTGAAAAAAATGCTGTTAATCATACGAATTTTCATTCAAAAAACATTTTTGTTAACGTTTTTAAAATTTTGTATTATGAACGAAAATTTTCTTTAATTTTTGTTTGGTTTTCTTAACTTTTGTTAAAAACTTTTTTGATATCTTATCTCGACTTAAGATGTGATTTTTTAAAAAGCTTAAAAAACTTCTATTTTTGTTTAATTTTGAATAAATTTTAAAGCAATATTTTTTTATTATTTATTATTTATTATAACTTTTAATCTTTTTAGGATTATCAGAATTAAATCGAATTTTAAAGTTCGACTAATTTTTATTTTACCGAATACTTTTTAATAAATATTTGAAATTAACAATATTGTTAAAACTCTTTTTTTCTAATTAACTAAGTTTTCTTTTAAATATTTCCCTAATGGAAAAAGCTGTACTCGCTAATACAACCAATTATGCGAAACAATTCGCAACACTATTTGCAAATTTCCCCCCATTTAACTCCTCATTTTGTTCTTAATCTTTAGTTCTTAGTGGTCGGCCTTTACATGCGCATGTGATTTCAAAAAAGTGCGTAATAAGTTGAAAATTAAACCGGTAAAAAGTGCTTCAATTATAATAAAATTTATTTCAAAATGTAATTAAATACATTTCTAATAAGAATTAAGTGTTTGTTAAATCAATATTTTATTTAAGATTCCATTAAAACATATGCAAAGTTTTTAAAATAATTTTGTTTATTACTTATTATGTATGCATGTATGTATGTATTTCTTCTTAAAATCAGTTGTGTATCTGGGGTTTTTTAAATTGAAATGTGTGTGCATGAGAGTTTTGATTGTTTTCTTTTGCTTTTAACTAAAATTTGGTGGAAAAGGAAATAATAAAAGCAGGGAATTTTGTGTAAAGTATATGTGTTTGTTTTTGTTTAGCGTAAATGATGTGTTATTGAAGGGTCTTAGTGTTGTTTTTTCTTAAGAAACAATTGTATGTACACATTAAGAAATAGCAAGAGAGTAATTTGTTTGTTCTCTGAGATTATACATAGAAATAGGAAAGGGAAATGGAATAATAATAAAACTTAACGCAGATCGTATTACATATAAAGTTTGAAGAGAGCAGTAGTTTAAAAGCGATTTAAAGATTAAAAAAAGAATACGCTATAGTGTTGCCATGTGGGAACATTATTATGATTGCTAGGATTTTGTAAGGATTGTAAGTTTTTGTCTAAGCCCAAGTAGATAATAGAAAAAAGTAGAAAGAATAAAAATAAAATTAAAATTTTTATAGCAACAAAAAAGTTTTAGAATTGAAGTATTTAATAAAAAAATACGAATACATACATATGTATGTAGTCGTAATAAATAATAAGAAAAATGCAAATAAAAATATCTCTAAAATAAAAATTAAAAGAAAAGTGTTGTTTATATTAAATAATAAAAATGTGTATAATAATAAAATAATTTTATAAAAATTAAAAGCATACTCATTTAAAAAAAGTATGCAAATGGCCTGTTTTATAATAAAATATCAAGGATGTCGGTCGACACGGTAGCGATAATTTTACGGTTACGCCTGATAAAACGGCATAATTTCGGAATTTAATTTCTACTAAATATGCAAGTGGTATTTTAAATCGTTAATACAAATTTGATATAAAGTTAAATAACTGTTATTAACTCGGTTGTGAAGTAAAGATTTTAGTAGTGTGCATTTATAATCGAAAGCGACAACAACCTTGATAATAAAGTAAAAAATGTGTAAAAAATAAGTGTTTAAAAATTTAAAAAAAAAATGTGTGCAAGAGTGATATTTTCAAACTTCTTTGCAGATGGGGCTATTTAATCTGAACTTTCTTCAATTTTAATAAGGTATGAAAACCAAATCTTATATTTTTAATGTTTTATTAATTAACAATATTTTATAATAGTTTTAATTTATGTGTAGTTTATATAACACGAGCGCCTTACTCGTCCATTCAACAAAATTTCGAAATTTGTTTTTGTTTTAAATGTAAGTTGAACGGACGAGTAAGGCGCTCGTGTTCTATAAACACCACATTAAATCCAACTTTATGTTGAGTTTTTTTGAAAAGAACACTTTTTATGAGAAACAATTTTAAATTATGTATAACCAAATTTTGGTATTATTAATATGTATTAATATTAGGAAAGTTCCATTTTCTTTGTGAAATACGTAATCTACCAGAAATTGTAAGAACATTTTTTAAAAATAGTTCTAAAATCAAACTTTATACTGCGCCTTTCGACAAAGAAAATGATCTCCTCTTCTTCAGCAAAACAAAGTTTTTTTTGTAAATATTAATAAGGGGCATAACTTATTTTAGGCCCCCTTATAAAGTTTATTTTTTTGGATAGGATTTGATTTTAAACCCTTGGTTTCTTTAACAAATTTTCTAAGAATTTCTTGTAAGAATTTCACAAAAAAAGTTACTATACAATTTTAAAAATTTATTTAAGCCATATAAATCGACCCGCCCTAATAAATCAATTTTAATTTTTTTTACACATGTAAGTATGTATACATATTTCGATAACACAGGTCAAAATGAGTTTTTTGTACTGAAGTTTCTCAGTCAATTAGAATAGACATACAGCCTTGGCCACGATGCATCGTGGCAATGTCGACCGCTATCGTTCGCTTCCATTTTCAACAACGAACAGCTGATTTGCGACCCACTATTAATTTTCAGCACGACAACTCGATCGAGAAGGCAAGCGAACGATAACGTAAAAGGTTTCATACAAATTTGTGCCCCACTAAGAAATATGACGCGACCAAATATGTCGAAATCAGTCACTTGTGTTGCCGTTCTCGACAGAGGCATTTTGTTAAAATTTTCTTTTACACCCCAACACTAAATATTTTTCTATATAATTATTTTTTTTTAAACACCACCACTTATAAAATTATATAGTTTTTTTTAAATATTTTTCACAAAATTCTATACTATATTTTTTGTCTATTGCTTTGTTTGTTTACTCCTTTGCGTTCTATTCTGCTTTGTTTGTAGCACAGAGTTGAATTTTATTGGCTTAAATTATAGTTTTGTGCAATTTCTGATGTGAAAATAGTGTAATTTGACAATAAATAAATGGATTATGTAAGAAATGTAAAACCTGTTGACCGACAAGTCGATAGTAAGTCACCGCTTAGTCACCGTGGGCCAGGCTGATGGTATTACATATTTCGAATTGCGTCTGGTTCTCGAGATAGTCCGTTACAACAAAATTAAGGAAATTGCACAACTTAATTTGTTAAAACTTGTGAGCTGACCGTTTGAATTAATTAAAATAAAAATATTCGGCACAAAAATTATCTTCGAATTTTATACTTTAAAAGAAGAAATTTTAGAATATCATTATTTGATTTTTTTTAACTATAAGCCTAGCTAAGAATTAATAAAAACACAAATTGAAGATAATTTAAGACTTGGGGGCTAATTCTGACTGTTCTGATCGAATACTTTTTCGATTCGAAAGCAATTTTATTTCTTATTCTTTCAGTCGATATTGAACGAATGAAATTATTTTATCAGGGTTGTGAACACTCAGATAAATGCTTTACAAGACTAAAAAAATAATTTCAAATCGTTCAGGTCGACTGAAAGAATTGGAAATAAACTTGCTTTGGAATCGAAAAAGATATTCGATCACGACTGCCGGAATTATCCCCCTAATTTTTTTTAATTTTTAATTTAATTATGTCGAACGTCTAGTTCTCGAGTAAAAGCAAATTATTTGATGCAACCTTTTTAATTTTCTTCATAACGGTAAATCTCGATAGCCAGAGTCCATTCAAACAAGTTAGAGTGCTATATTCGGCTGTGCCGAATCTTTGATACCCTTCACCGACAGTTCGAATGTTTAAGAAGTAATATCTGTATGATGTTATTATTACCTTAACCTGTGACGATTTGTTATTAATTATGGTTTTAGGCGACTGATCTGTTTTCCGGTAGTAGGGTTTATATGAGGCCTAGGGTAAATTATGGACCGATCATCACGAAATTTCACAGCGTCATTTCTAGTCCTGTGACGTACCAATTTCTGTTATGATAGCATTATTAATTGTGGTTTTAGGTGTACTAAACTAGTTTCCGGGAGTAGGGTTTCTATGGGGCCTAGGGTTAATTATGTACCGATCTTCACGAAATTTCATAGTATCATTTATAGTCCTATAAAACTGTAACGAGCCAAAATTTGTAATGATTGCATTATTTTTTACGGTTTTAGGTGTACTAAACTGTTTTCCGGTAGTAGGGTTTATATGGGGCCTAAGGTAAATTATGGACCGATCGTCACGAAATTTTACAGTGTTATTTCTAGTCCTAAAAAACTGTGACGAACCAAATTTTGATACGCTAGCGTTATTTTTTACGGTTTTAGACGTACTAAACTGTTTTCCGGGAGTAGTGTTTATATGGGACTTTGGGTAAATTATGGACGGATCTTCACGAAATTTAACAGCGTGATTTCCAGTCAAAATAAACAAATTTTTGCAAAATCTTATTTCATTCCGTGCCTTGTTCCAGCATTTATGTTATATTTTGTAACAAAATTATCAATTTTTTTAGGTGGTGGTTCCAAATTTTGATTCATAACTCTGGTCCTACTGAACCGATTTTGCTGGATTTCAATCCCAAACTGCTTAGGATAACTACAAGCAATTTGGCACGAAGATTGTTCATTTCTTTTGAGTTGTTCGAAAGTGAGCGTGTTTTCAACTGACGGACAGACAGACGGACATGGCTAAATCGACTTAGAATTACTCAAGGACCCAGAATATATACACATATGGGGTCTGAGATGAATAATAAAAAAGTTTCACACTTAATGACAAACTTAATATACCCTCTTCACAACTAATTGTGGTGGAGGGTATTAAAAGTAATTTGTATCTTTACCTTTAAGTCGCCGTGCAAACATTGTTTCTAAATTTGCTCAGTAGTATCAGATATAGCACTAGAATTTGACAAAAAAAAAAAAAAAAAATAATAATATAAAATTTTAATGTTTTTTATTTTTAAGAATTCTCAAAAAATAAAATATACAACAACGAGCCAGTTTTCTGTCCGGTTAGCCCATTTTCATTGAAATTAATTAACAATTTAGTGATTTTAATTTACATACTGTAAAACTTTTGAATTAAAGTGTGGTTAGTGTTTTATGGAAATTTCAGTTTCTATAAATTTTTTTAGATACATGCTACTTGACAAAAACTGGCTCTTTAAGCGTTATTCACAATCAGAGCAACAATTTCGTTTTTTCTTCTATATTTTTTCTTCACAAAGTATTTCATATATTTTCCTTTCATTTTTAAAACAAAAATGTAACTAAAATTTATTTAAAAATGTAACTAAAGTTGAGTCAACTAGAACTTCAGCAACAATTTGTATGAAATTGTTTCTGACGTTTAAAATAATTTTATTTACTTTTTAATGAAAATTTTAACAAAATGTAATAAAAAATAATAATAAGTGCATAATATTGTTGTTGCTTAAATTTCCAAACGGTTTCTTAATGCAAAGTGTGTGTGTGGTTGCAAAAGAAATTGTTGCTCTATTATGAACACCAAATGAAAATGTTTTTTTGATTGTGAACGAAGCTTTATTGTATATTTATTTTTTGTGAATTCTAAAAAACAAAATCGTTTATAAAGAATTGTTTTTACCTTATAGAGCAAATCCTTCTCAAATTATGCTAAAATATGCCCTTCAAGTGCCTTGCAAAAGTTGAATCGCAAAAACTAAAGATGAAAAAAACTCTAATTACAAATTGAAATGTACTGTAAACTTTTATAATCTTTTTTTCATTTTTTATATTTAAAAAACTGTTGTCAGTTAGAGCTTTTTTCATTTCTTTTTTTTTAATTAATTTAACATCTGTTTGAAGGTGTGGGGTTGATCTCTATTTTTTTTTTGTACTTTATCCAATATTTGTATGATACAATTTAACTATTTAAAACTTTACAACACTTTAATAGTCTTCAAAAATCGAAAACATCTAGCGTGACTAACAACCATTTAATATCGTTGAATCCTTCAAAACTTCCTGTATACTTTCAGCAAGTTTGTATATTTAGTATCTAAATGAACAATTATTGAATATAATCGTTGTGTCTTCCTATTTTTTGCATAAAACAAATTTATGATAGTCAGGTGTGCAAAATTCCTAATAATAAAACTACTTCTTCTACTTCAGCCCTCTCCCAAGCTACTATGTGAATCTATTTTCCGGCCTTCCTTACGTTGGAAAAATAGACTTGGGCTAATGGTTGTATGTAATGTAAATGTGAAACTAGGGAAATATGCAAATATGTATAAATTTTAATTATATATTGGCAAATATTTTTGCCAAATATTTACTTCAATTTGTTTGTTGGTTTTTTAATATCATACAATTTACATAATTCGTTTAGGTAAATTTAATCGTAGTCTTAGTCAATTTTATAGAATTTTGTAGATTGTAGATTGAAAATATTTGATTAGTGGGTGGAAATTTGAGGTTGTGTTTTATGGTTTATAAATAAAGTTTAAATGAGGTTACGGAAGTTTGTTAAATTTGTAATTTTTTGTTTGCTTTTGTTATCGATTAGAAAAAAATGTCTATTCAAAAGCAATGTTTAAAGGAATTGATAAGGTTAGGATGGACGTACAGTCCGAAATGTCTGGAACCTAAGAATCAAGCAGTTGCAGATGACAGCAACATTTGTCATTCATATTCCTTCGATCATAGGCCAAGCCTTGTTGAGATTGGGGGCAAAAGGCAAAATATGAATGACACTCTTAATCAGGACCTAGCTGCAATCTCTGAGTGGGGTCAAGCGAATAGGGTCGAATTTAATGCACGCAAGACCCAATGTTGTATGTTGACCCACAGACGGGCCGTGGGACCAACTATGTCATCTGTATTAATGGGTGGCATTGATATTAAGGAATCGGATACTCTTGATGTTCTGGGCATGAGAATACAGTGCGATGTCCGCTGGAATAAACACGTTTTCAAAGTGTCGAAAGAGGCATTCAAGTGTTTAGGTTTTTTAAAACGGTGCAAGAATTACTTCACTTCCTCCGATCTCCTTACTATCTATACCACCTATATCCGACCGAAGATGGAATACAACTCCCATATATGGGCAGGGGCTTCAAAGTCTATTTTGAACCTTCTGGACCGTGTACAAAGGAGTGCGGTGAAGCTCATCAATGACAGTAGGGTATCCAACTCTATTGACTCATTGGGGCATCGTCGGAATGTGGGTTGTGTGACACTTTTCTATCGATATTACCATGGGAGGTGTTCCACTGAGATAAGTGAACTTATTCCACCCGCCCGAGTATTTCTTCGTAATACTCGCTCATCCAGTGAATCACATCCGTTTGTAGTCGATTGTCCTGTGTTTCGCACAACGCATTATAGAGAAAATTCGTTTTTCAGTCGAACTATCCGTATGTGGAATAAACTTCCCGCAGAGGTCTTTCCCGGTACTTATAATTTATTAAGATTCAAGTCAAATGTCCACAAACACTATTCCCTCTTTCCTCCTTCCCAAACCTTATTTTCCTGATCAACACAATGCACTGCATATATAGGGGGCATCCCCTGAGTGTTGGTTTATCGTTAAAAAAAAAAAAAAAAAAAAAAAAAGGAAGAGCTTAAAATGATTAGTCAACGAATCATTTAATGCTATGTTCACATTTTTGTTCTTATACGCGTTTAAGCAGCTCGAACGTGATTAAGTTCTAATCACTTCAAAATCGAGATGATTACCCATACATTGAAGTGATTTGTTAATCACTTCAAATTGACATGATTACAACTAAATCACTTCATAAACCACATATAATCGACTGAACATACCTCAAAATGTGTATAATGTAGAATCGCCAACATGATCGTGTATAACCGGCCACGATTTCTGCTTAATGTTTTTATTATTTTCCTCAAATAATTCATAAATTTTCACAATTTCATCATTAAAATGATTAAAGTAATCTTCTTATAACTTTATAAAAGCATTCTTAATACTTCAAATAAATATTAATTTGTTTGTTATATTTTTTTTCTTAATCATCTGTCATCTTAATCATCTCAAATATAATCAAAATTTGGCTTAAACGCGTTTAAAAACCCAAATGTGAACATAGCATAACATTCCTGTTTCTGGTAGGAAGTTCTTTCTTAGATATCTAAGTCTAAGTTCTAAGTGCAGGGACGGTGATACTGAATGTCCCCCAAGTTTTAAAGATTTTTTTGTCCTCTTACTGTTAAGAGACTACTAGTAATAATACTTGATAAAAACATACTAAATTTTAAAAATGTTCCCTTTGTGCGCCATTTTGCTCGTTGCCATGAACAACCTAATACCAAAAAAGCGTTTCCGTTGTATAGGTATTGAATACTTAACGATCTCTTTATCGATGTTTCTGATAGAAGTCTTCCTAAGACTTGGCCGAATTCATGCAACGTCCAAAACGTCGTTGTAATAGTTAATCCTGCAGATATAATTTAAAAAGCAAAAAAATGCGGGAAATATTTGATATTTAATTCAAATTAAAACACCAATTTAAACGATTGATATACCTACATCATAGATGGGGAGAGTGCATTCATTTTGCAGTTTCAACTCCCACTTAGTGATAGTGCAAAATTATTGCAATAATTTTTTTGATGTTGAGTGATGAGTTGAAAATTTGCAGCCTCACTAAGCATGAGCGATAGTGATGTTAAGAAATTTTGCACTCAAAAAAATTAGTTTGATTTAAAAAAAAAGCAATCATCAGTTTATTGCAACTTTTTTGTTCATCACTCATTTGAGTGCACCTAAGAATTTTGCATTAAATTTCAAGTTTAAATTGACTTATGTTTATTTTTGTGCACTAAATAAAAACTTTGTGTGATTTATAGAAAATGATCGCAAAACTCGTCCGTTCAACTTACATTTAAAACAAAAACAAATTCCGAAATTTTGTGTTCTATAAACCACCCATAAGACTTAACTTCATAAAAAAACAAAAAAAAAAAATTAACAGTAATTCAAAAACAATAGAGGAAACTATAAAAATAGATATTAAAAATTGTTTGTTTTAAGTAAAACAAGCATTTAAAAATTATTATCACTTAATTTATTACGATACAATTTTTTTCATCTTTTTTTTCGATATCAACTTAAAACCTTAGATAAGTAGAATTTGTTGTTGTTAATGTTTGTAGTTTTCACTCAAAATAGTAATGAAAATAACTTATTGAGTATTAAAAATTTTGATTTTTCGAATTTGTCTTCAAGAATTTCATGACCACTAATTTTTGAAATATTAGTGAGAGTATGTTTATATGCAGCTTTGTTTCGATTGCAAGTTCAAATTTTGCACTATTTGAATTGAGTGCATACTTTTTGCACTCAATCTGCGTTTAGTGAAAGTGAAAAAATTTACAATATCACAAAATTTTTTTAATTGGTAGTTAAAAAAATAGTTCTTAGAAGAAAATAGCAAACTAATATTTTTGCAGTTTTATTTAGTGATAGTGCACTGCTGATTTAAATCAATATTTATTGCACTACCCCCAACTATGACCTGTATACTAATTTCGCTAGGTTATTGCAACGAAATTTTTTAGAAACTCGACTTAAACTTCTAGTCCTAAAATGGAGTTATGAATATTTTTTTTACTACATACGAATAAAAAGTTTGGTCAAAAAAAAGTTTGATATTGTAATTTTCATTTAAACATAGCCAGTTTAGCAAATTTATTTTTAACATACACAGGAAGAAAAAACTCGTACTATATTTATGTTTTTTCTTCTTACTTAAGTACGAGTCGTACTCAAAAATTTAGGCACGGATAACACGTAAAAGTACTTAAAACAATCCAAAATGGGACAACTTTCGAAAACAAGTGCATACCAGGGTTAGCTCCCCCCTAGGTAACCCAGAAAAACCCACCTGGGGTTTAATGGGTATTTTGTTTAAAAAACCCACGGGTTTTGTTTCTTTATATTCATTTAAACAAAGATGGTATAATTTTTACATTTTGTTAAAAGAAAAATAAAAGAAAATGATTATAAATAAAATTAACAAACCGTTTTTGGATCGGTACTGCACATAAATGTTAAGTCTAAATAAGTCACTTTAAAAAAATATTATACTCCTGTATCTATTTTATTATCTATTTTTTACAGTTTTTTTCGGCATAGGTTGATTCTTCAAATGCACCTTTATCTTAGTCTTCTTAAAGAAAGCTACAATATTTTAGACTATCGACACTAGCCCAATCCACTCCAAAAGTTTATTTGAGTAGGCTTCTCCTATCATTTAATCTTGGCGTTTTTACAGTAAAGCCTACATAGATCAAACAAAGCAGGTTTAATATGTTCCTTAATAAACCTAATTTACAAAAATTGCCGTAATTATTCACTTTCGATAAATAATGAGATGTATATAAAAATTAATTTATTTTAATTCATTTTTTGAATGACTAGGCGATTGAAACTTTTAATACTAATGTACCATAAAAAGAAATTGTTTTCTACTTTTCATATTACTGTTCAATTTAAATCAATCCAACTCTGTTATTATGTAAAATTTTCCGTTATTTTTTATATTTTTTACCAAAAAAAATTTTTCCCAATTTTTTTCCAGCAAATTTTTTTTCTGAACTCTAATGAATAGACTGTGTAAGTCGCAAATTGTAACATGCTGGGAACCCTACTGGTAAAGTTATCGCTCGTACGCCCGATTAAAAATTTTAATGAAGCTGTAATTTTTGTTCTTAACTTTGCAATTATGTAGTTCAATATCAATAAAAAAAATTCGAAAACATTTTTCTACACACAGAAAACAAATTGGTTGGAAAACGGTTGCAGTAATAAAAAATTGATCAAGATGTATAATTTACTATTGCAACTATTAAAAATGTATAGTTCTAACTGATTTTTAATTCTCTTGATTATTAAAACGTTATTCTAACTGAAATATGATTCTTTAAATTCTTTTATTAGTTATGATAACTAATTTAATTTAGTTTTAAAAATTAGAACAAATGGTTAGAATCACAACCGAATTTAATACAGGGCAATACTGAATATTGGTCTTTGCAATTAATAATTTGGTTTCATCAATAAATGTTGTAATATAAATGTTAATTCATTTATTGCAGCTAATTATCGATTACTAGTATAGTTTCAATTCGAGTACAACAAATGAAAATATAATTATTTGGTATTCACAACCAAAAAAATAGCTATATGTCCCAATTTTTTTACTAAATTTTCTGTCAAAACATAAAATATAATAAAATTATTTTAATTTTATATTAAAATAAATAAGTTTGTGTTCAAAAATTAAAAATGTGCAAAAACTTAATAAATAGGGGTAAGTAATTTATGTATTTTTGTAATTATGTACATATGCACGTACATATTTGTGTATGTATTATATTTCTTATAAAAACATACATACATATTTGTACCCAGCTAGCATTTCAATCGAAAGAATCTACTGGGAATCTCACGAAGGGCATTAATCGTCGGCGAGCACAATTTTTAATCGTAAAAGATTCCTCGCACGGGAGAAACTGATACACCAGCTGATTTCTGTGCGAGTGCAAAAAATTCGGGACATTGCCTCAACATTGCAACGCGAAATGAAACTAGAATATTGGGAGAGAATATCTGCCAAAGGGGTTTGAAAAGTTAGCTCGGGTTCCCGAAATATGGGCCCCTAAAGTTTTTGAAAATGTACTGAATGTACTTCTGAGCTACAAAATAATTTCAGATGCCTTCAATAAAACCGTATGGCGATTCTTTTCTTAGGATATATTAATGGCCATTTTCTCAATGTATCGAAAAACTGTCTGTTACTTAATGTCAACATAAATTTATTGGACCGATAAACTGTCCGTTAACGATTTTGGTTTTCTCAATATACCGACAAAAAACAAAGTTTTCAGCTGGCAACACCACTCAAAATACATGTAAAAGTTGGGAGTCAGCTGATTAAATTTATCTGTACGGCAAATAAAAGGAAAATAAATAATTGGCAGATGAGTGCCGGTTAGCTTTGCGATAAAATCGAAGCAAATGAGACATTAAGAAAACCAAATTTATTTAATGTGCAGTTTTTCGTTGGGAAAAAAGATAATCGCCTAATGAGAAAATGGCCATAAGCCTCTAATACTCGTTTTAAGTGGTAATTTTTGCCCTTTTTTAACTTCCCATCAAAAGTATACTAAAACGGCACTTTAGAGGGTTAAAAAGTTCCACGAATATTTTCTGCATCAAAACCAATTTAACACCAAAAGTTCGTGCAATGTATGCAAAACGGATTTTCGAAATTCCTGGCATTGAAGTTTTTGAATTTCTTGAAAACCGGTTTTACATAAATTGCCTTATAACCCTTTGGCAGGTTTGCTCTACCAATATTCTAGTTTCATTTCGCGTTGCAAGTATTGAGGCTGTTGTTTTTTTTTTTTTGCGTATTGTGTATTGATCGTAGGCGAATTCGTTTGAGTTTTCTGTAAAGATTTTCTAATGAGGCTTTCAGAAGGCACATCAAAAATCTTATGAGACTCTTGTAGGAATTCCCTTACAACTTGTGGAATGCTAACACATATAACTGAGCCACCTAAACAAGAGCAGCAAGTTTTTTTTAATACACTTTATATGAAATCCTGTTGGAAAATCTTATTTGGCAGATCCTTACGTCGGCTTGGTTAAATGAAATTTTATTAACAAGTGAATTTTCATGTTTTAAAACGCTCTTATTTAGGTAGCTCAGTAATTGTTATATGACTCATAAGGAGAGCTGCAAAAGGTTCATTCCAAGATTAAAAGACAAGCGTGTCAGTAAATGTATAAAAAACTGATAAATAAAAAATTTAGATGTTTTAATTATTGTTACTCATCAGATAATCATCCGAAGATTCTTTGAGGAATTAGACAATCGTCTAACAAACATCCGATGCTATCTGGGCAATATCTTAGACATACATACATACATATGTACAATACATATGCATGTATGTATATATTGTTTAGATTTTGCTCCGCGTGTGCTGTGGTCAAACATATATGTTATAACAGTACATTATATGAAAATCGCTCAGTTTTTTAGTAATTTTAATATTAATTTACAGCTTCAATCACTGTTCGTATTGTAAAACCACATGCTAATTATTCTGTTTTACTTCAGACACTAGAACAAGACGACATTGATGAAAGAAATGCATTGAACTGAAGCCAAAGATTGTTTTTGTTGGATGATGTGGGAAGCTGCATGTATGTTTTTGTATAAAATTAAATAATTTGTAAAATACATAAAAATCTTAATTAATAAATATACTAACAAAAAATGGAGTTTATTGGAATTATTTTGATTTTCTGTCTAATAAATCGGGCAAATGGTTTATGTAGCCGGTTAAAAAAATATTTTGATAAAGACAATAAAATCTTTTGTTATGAACACCAATTATGTGTTTATTCAGTTGCATCTATCATATATTCGGTTGTAAGCATATTTTTGATTTCTAAAAACCATACTTACAACTAACAATATCTGTTGTTATAACTGATAGTGTACTAAAATTCGAATGTTGCTATTAAAAATATTATGCTAAGCATTGAAATTTTCAGCAATTGTAACCGAATTGTGTGATAGTACATGCAACCGACGAAATTCGATTGGCGCCAAATTCGGTTGTGATCACGAATCTGTTTTCTCTGTGTATAAACAAAAACCTCAACGTTATGCTATTTTGTATATCGTCATCATAAAGACCTAATAACCTATCTGCAAAAATTTCAAAATTGAGTTTTTTATGGATTTTTATTCCCTATATCATAACGCATATGTGTGCAAAATTTTGAACATGAAATATTAAGTTTTTGTACCTAGAGGACCTTTACGCACAAAAATAAGAAAAATAAATCATCAAAAATTACGTTAAAAGTTTAATTTTGTTGCATAGTGTAACTTAAACAAACATTAACTACTTGTTTTTGCTTAAACCATTAAAAGAAACTACTACTGTAATTATTTAATGTATATAATATTCATGTGTAAAGAAATTTTTATTTATTCATACTAATTAGTACTGCAGATAGGTTATTTGGTTTCAGATTTTTACAATTCCTAAAAACCTAAGTTCATAACATAAGCTGTGATTAGAAAAACAAAACTTTCTCAACCGATGTATAACTGGTTTTATTTTAATCAAAATGTGTAATTTTCGTTTCAATATCGTTAATAGTTCCAATTTTTTAACGTTTTTTCCCTCTCCTGTAAACTTTTGAAAACTGCAGATAGGTTATTTCGTCTTTTAGGTGACGATATATTCATTGGGGCTTAGAAAAATATTCAATTCAGTTAAGAAAAAAAAAAAAAATAACGAAAAATTTTATTTAAAAGAGTTGCATTGTTTAATGATCCCAAAAGTGTAAAAAATAACGTTTTATGGTGCATTGTTATTAAAAATTTTAATCGCGGATATCGCGAATACAATCACTGACACTGAAAACTCGAGTAAGCTTTACCAGCTTGTTAAAATTTGAGACTAGAACAGTGTGTCCTATCATCAATAATTTAATTTAATTTTTGTTTTGGGGGTTATTTCATTCATATTTTTAGAAATTTGTTTCAATTTCAAAATTGGGGCTCAAATTCATAATGAAACAATTTCCTTATATAAGGGACTTAGTTTATTTTTGTTTTCGGGACTTTATTCATTAGGGACTTGGCTCTTAGTGCCCATAATTCTAATTCTGCCAAGTCTAAGAACCGCACATGTTTGGAAATTATTTAAAAAGGTTCATGGTTCTATAATAACTTCTAGGCAAGGGACAGTATTGTCCTTTCAATATTTCCAGAAATACTAAAAAAATTATTGCCGCACAATGCGGAATATTATTGTAGTATTTTTTTATATTACTTAAAGCCTTATTTTTAGCCAAAAGACGAGCATTCCCAAAACTTATTTTGCACCCTCAGCAAATACCAAATAATTTAACATGCAGTGTCTTCAAAAGTTTCATTCAGCAGTCGATAAAATAATGCTGAAGCAATCTGATTGGATCCTTTCAAGGCTACACTTATTTCAAAGTTAACTGCCAAACAACACCCAGAGAAAAAACATGTTTAAATATGGTCACCTCCAACCAAACTATTTTTGCAGAAAATTTTAAACATATTATGTTTAATGTAACCATATTATTGTCAGTGGTATCCATATTATGGTAAAATAAGGCCTCTATAACGAAGCCCCAACCATATTACTGTTGCCTCTAAACATGTTATGATCAATAATAACTTAAATTTGCTAAACACTCACAATAGCATGGTTGGTTTTCAGCCATAGTATGTTGCTCTTGAAAAAGAGGAAAATACTATTGTAAATTTAAAAACAAACTATGATCTTATTTAACCATAACATTTTTAGAGGCAACCATAATATGGTTGTAAGTTCTTGATGGAGGACTAATTTAACCATAATATGGTTGTCCCTGACAATTATATGGTTCTATTAACCATAATATGTTTAACATTTTCTTTTAAAATAGTTTGGTTGGAGTGGACCATATTTAAACATGTTTTTTCTCTATGTGCATATAGAGAATATATAACCAATACTTACGCGAACCTGGCCGAGTTTTTAACAAGATTAATAAGGGCTTAGAATAGCATTTTTAAAACAAATAAAATAGTTGATTTTGCAGAATTTTTATTTTTTTTAACTAAGCGGAGTTTGCTAGTGGATTACTCACACTTTTCTTTTTTAAATACATTTTTAAACAAAAAAAAAAACAAAATCACATTTTTGGGTTCAAAGTATTTACAACCGAAAAGAGCAATCGATAGCTTTTGAAAAACCAATATGATTTTATAATCAGATAATGTAAACACATGTACATCTGATATATTATCCCAAGCCAATCTGTAATACGTGGCAGGCGGCCAAATGTTGAAATCAGAAAAATAACTACAAAGAGAAATAAATAAAAATTTGTCACATTAGCAATATTATCAAAATAAAACTCTGCACAGATCATCATCATCAAAGGAAACAAAACAAACCCTCCCCTTCGTCTTTTACAAATAAAGTCCTCAACGAATGCCTTTAAAGAGCAGGGTTATTCATACAAACAAATTGTTAATGTTTTTCAAAAAAAAATCATTAAATATTGGTAATTGTCAACATATTAGAATGTATGGCAGGAGGGTTGAAGACCTCTAGGATGATGATATTTCCAATGATTTTCTTTGTTAGTGATTACGTTGATATTACCAGCAAATTAAGTGTGAACAGAAGTTTCGTTTGCATTTGACCAACAAACGTGTCACGTACATATATAAACAGAATTTTGATACTGATTAACAGATAATGAATTTGCAGATAGATGATTTAAGAAGAAGATTATTAAATGAAAAAAGGCTACTTTAAAAGATTAAAATCACCAAATGTTTAAAAACACTGAAACTCTTTGTACTCGTATTAAGTAGAGAATCATATATAGAAGAATGTTGGTATTGAAAAACGCCAGCAAATGTGCAAGTATTAAAAAAAATCGTTATTGTTTCAAATGTTTTGAAAATGTTAAGAACTTCAAGGATCCTCCCCTAAAACAAACAGCAGGCAGGATAATGTTGACATGAAGATGTCATATGTCAACTTGACTTTAAATCTTTTTTTACTTTTTTTAATTTTAAATGAAGTTTCATTTATTATTTGAATTAAAGCGAAATTTCACTTGCTTACATACATATGTACATATCTACCTACTTATTTGTTTTTAACACAAATTACTCGCGACAATATAAATATTTGGAGTATTGAAAAGCCACTTGGCATTAGTTGTGTCTAATAGGAAAATTTCAAATTTTTTTTAAGCCAACGCATAAATAAGTTTCTTTCCGCGTGTTTTGTTTGAACAAAGCGAGAACGTTAAGGAGCGTCACCATTTAATAATGCAAAATATCTTTTTTTAAGCCCTTTTTACCTTTAAGGGCTTAAATGTGTTTAAACCAACAAATCTATATAAACCATCTATAAACGCATAAAATTGGGCATTCAAACTACCAATACAGACCATATTCATTTGATAAGATTTATCGTAGTGGTCCCACATGTTATTTTTTTTTTATGATTTATAGTTGTTGAGTTTAAACTACATATAAATTCTAGTTAAGTTCAACTAAACCAGCGTTTAAACCATCAGTGATTTATTAGCCATAAGTCAATGTCAACGTCATTTTTAATTTTAAGTCGTTCGCACAACAAGTCAACGACTATATAACTTCGACATTAATTTGATTTTATTTACAAACGTTATGTCGATGATGACCAGTGTTGCCAGTTTAGCCATTTAGTGGCTAGATTTAGCCATTTTCACCCTGTTTAGCCATTAATAAATTAATTTAGCCATTAGCCATTTTTTTTTAGCCATTTTTCAACCATAAATTTTTTTGCCGTTTTTCTTTTAAAAGAATAATTTTTGTTTTATTATAAAAATTTATAAAAGTAAAATAAACATTTTGAACAATTGAAACGCCTTAAATTTAAATCACAACTTTTACAAATGTTGAAAATCGCTATAAATTATGACGCTGAAACATCTATCAAAATAAAAGAACAGTATTCCACTATTAAATTTATAAAATGGATCAACCCAAGCATCGCTGTTTCTTTCTGGTTGCAAGTATTTCAATAAAGGGATGCAGGCGGTAACAATTGTTTTAGAAATTTCAGAATAGACTATAAAGTTGCTCTCACTTCCATGGTGTAATGCTAAAGTAGAGAGGGGGTTAAGCCAAGTAAACATCGGTAAAAGTAATTTGAGAAATTAGAAATTTGAGTATCAATTAGGTAAATATTTTTACCCTAACAACACAATATTTATACCACCACCACAATAGTGGAGATGGTACTATGCGTTTGTGCTGATGTCTGCAACACCTTAAAATATTGGCCCTTAGCCCACCTTTACGTATGCCGTTTGACTTGGAATCACTTTCTGAGTAAAATTAACGATGTTTGTACGGCTGGCTGGCTGTCCACGTAAACATTGTGCGCAAAATACAGGTCGCAATTTTGAGATTATTTGATAAAATTTGGTACAAAGGTTCTAATGTGGTGAAGGGCATCATAAAGTCGGGTTTAACCGACTATACTTTCTAACTTGTTTTTTATTGTAGATCTTGACTCAAACGGTTGGGTAAATGTTGTCGTGATAATGATTTACCTTCAAATTATTTAAAACTTATGATTATTAAAAACTAATGAGTGATTCCTATGAGGTGAACAATAACGACATCGAATTTTTCGATGATTTAGTTCTTTAATATTGATTTATTTTAATATGAATTTACGTTTATTCTTATTTAACAAAATAATCTTAACTCACAATTTCAACGAAAACAACTTTAAATAATATAATTATTTTTTGTTATTGAATTTTAATGTGTTTTTTTATTTAAAAAAGCTTTTAGCCATTTTTTAGCCCATTTTTAGCTATTTTTTTCCGCAAATTTAGCCATTTTTGGTCACCAAGTTTTGGCAACACTGATGTTGACTAGTTATCAAAAATCTGGTCGAACAAATAGCATCTCTAATTATTATTTTTTAACGCTAAGTGTTTGTTTTTCTTAAAAAGTTTTTATTAAAATCAATCAAAAATAAAAGGTGTGTTTTTGCAAAAACTAAAAGTAAAGAATTAATCTTGACGGCTTTAGTTATTCAAGTGTTATTCCACAGTGGGTATTTGGCGGAAGTCTATTCTACCTTTTTATAATCACATTCGCTTTACTTTCATTTAAAACCAGACCAGTCGCTCCTTATTAGTGTTCGGTTCGGTCGATTTGGGAAAAACACAAATGCTAATAGTGATTGTGTAAAACGTTTTCCTGTTTGTCATCTTTCGAAAACAAAAATAATACTGTTCTTATCCGACTCAACAAAAAGATGAGAACATTTTATTCCGTTCGGGGGGGTTTTTTTAAACCACAAACTTCTTTGTGTTCGGCTTAGCTCATTAATGTTCGTTCGTTTCTGACGTGCGTAGCGTCATATTGGCTGGTAAAAACCAAACATTAAAAAAAAAAACAAAAAGCCAGCAAAATAATTTTACACAAACAAAACATATACACAATACACAAACAAGCTCTTCGTGCTGCGGTCGTTGCTTAAATTTTTTGTTTGTTCATTTCTTTATCAATGTAAAAAAAAAAAAACATTATAGAACATTAAAATATAATGTTTGTCTACAGTATCAATAACATTGTTCTGTTTTCTAACGAAGAACAGAACACTATATAATGTTCGGCTCTTTTTTGAAAATAGTTACGAACAGTATTAAGGGTTGTGTTCGTTTACACAATCACTAAAAAAATGCAGCCCAATTATGAATACAAATTCCCCGTTAGTTCTTTCCTTTTTCCAAATACAGTACATAGCAAAAATGGGATATCGTTATTGGGTGTGAGAGCCGAACGCTAAATAATGTTTTGTTTATTTTTAAAATATTGTTTTTGTTTTAAATTTAAGTTAAGCGAACGTATTCTTTGCTCGAAATCGATGAACAGGCAGTTAAACAATTATGAATAAAATGTGTGTTTGCAAGTCCTTTTTGTTTAATTTGCATTTTGTATTTATTGTTATTTTTTTGTTTATTATCATAAACAGGCAAAACTCGAAATTCAAAAATGCTTAGGAGAGGCAGAAAACAGGCTTTTAAAAATGGGTTGCAATTTTTTATTCAAATTTAGTTTCACAAATGTTTAAAATTGAACATTAAAGAACAGAGTGACTCAAACGAAATTTTCATGATCGATATAGTTTAGATTTGTAAACGGGTTTATGAAAAAAGAAACAATTTTGATAAATTTTGAGTTGTGCCAGTTTATAATTTAGTGTGCGTTATGTAGGTATATACTTACTTACTTAAATTTTTTTAGCTTTATCTTGAGTCGTCGTCAAATTTCCTGTCGAATAGTGATGTTACGAATAGGAATTGGGAATTTAGCATGAAAACGAAACCTTGTTAATGAATTTTTGACTCCCAAGATAAACTCTGATAACTATAGTTATCAGAAAAATGCTTCATATATTTAATGAATAATTTTCATAAACAATGTTCCTTGGGTTAATGAAAATTTTCATTGTCTAAATGGAATTTCATAGTTATAATGAAGTGTTTTCGTTAAAATCGCTTCATTGGATTTCGTAATTACGTTAAAAATTTTCATTGGATATATGAAAACTTAAGTTTGTCCAAGTTAAACAAAAAATTTTAATTGGGAACATAAAAAAACAATATACAAACATAACTATATTCATAAATTAATACAAAATTATATTTTCCTTAAAAAAATGTTTAATTGTTAATCAAAAAATGTAAGATTTTATTATTTCATACATCTAATGTAATATGCCATTAAAATTATGAAATCAAAATTTTTTTTATAAAACCAACATATTTCAATAATGCATTCATTATGACAATGAAAAATGTCATTATAGTAATCAACCAAAAACTTTCAATCAACGTTGTTATTGTTGTTATGGACAATTTAATCTCATATTTGCGCTCTTAATTGAGTAAAAAACATAGTTTTTTTATCCAAAAACTACACTGCCCCGGTAGACTAGCTGGTAGCGAGCTAGTCTATCAGCACCGAGGTTGCGCGATCGATTCCCGCCAGAGACAGAAAAAAAATAAAAACAAAAAAAAAAAAAGATTAAAAAAATAAAAAACAAAATAATTTTTTTTTTTTACTTTATTGAAAGTATTCATCCAATGAATAATATTCATAGATCTAATGTAATGTTTCATTAAATATATTTTATGAAACAGGTTTCAAATCGCTGCATAGGTTCCTGTTATATACAAGTGACAGTGTAATTAAACTGAACTGGCAAAATAAAATAAAGTAATTTATTTAAATTAAATTTTATTACTTCGACCTTTTTTTATATTCAAAAATAAACAGTTTTTTCGAGCTCGGAGCCAATTGTTTGTAAATAATATATAAACACTCACAATATTATTACAGTAATGGACTGTAGTTTATTTAAGAAGTATTCCGTTGAGTCACTTGTAAATAAATAAAAATTTTAAATTTCAAGCTTATTTATTTTAAACTGATTCTAACAGTTAATATTTTCCGTTGATTAAGGTAAATTCTTCTTTATGTAAAATTAAATTAAAATTAATGTCAAAAATTCAACCGCGAATTCCGTAAAAACAAATGAACATTCTGTTATTTTATATAATTTAACTACCAAAAATATATTTTTACTTATCTATAAAAACAATTTGCTTGTTTTATGTAAAAGAATTCCCAGTTTCTATTTTTGGTAAAATAATTTATTAAAATACATAAAATTTTAAAAGCAAAATAATTGTGAAGCTGCTGGTGTCTTATAATTGAGAGTTCTTCTGTAAACAACATGGTCAGTAGAATATTCCTTTGTTTTTACGGAATATTCAGTTAATTTTTTGATAGTTATTTTATATAAAATAACTGAATATTCATTTGTTTTTACGGAACATGGAGTTGAATTTTCGACAGTAAAAATTAAATGAACTCTTCGTTAAAAATAAATGAAAAATAAGTAGACCGGTTTTTTTTCATTTATTTTATATTACGATTTCAGTTAATCATTACCATTATCAAGAAACCAGTTTTAAACTCTTATCGATTGTTGTTAATAATGAGAATACAATTATTGTGCCGTTGCCGTCGACTTGTGTCAACGACGAGATGCAAAATAGGGGTGCTTCGTTCTTTCTTTACCATTATAAACTTTGTTAGAAGGCCATCTATCTATTTTAAACTCTAAGCAAGTTTGATGTATTGTATGTATACCGTTCGAGACCGTCAACAGGATGGCTCTACCTCAAGAAACGAAAAGAAAAGTTTCTCTTTAAAAATGGGAAGCTCGATTTTGATTTCAGACACATGGTTTCTTTGGCAAACCTTCTTAGAATTCGTCGTAGGTAATGATTTTGACAACCCCTCGGTGAATTTTTTTAATGCATACAAATTGACACTAGCACGATATGACGATTAAATATGTGCTGACTCTCCTGCTAGGCTGCAATTAACTTTACATTTTCAAAGTATTCATCTTTACCTTGTGAATTTTATCCAAAGATAATTGATCATATTATATTAACCAGTCGAGAACTCTATACATTTTGATTGACTCTACTAATTCCCGTTGTAGAAAATTAATTTTGGTTTGGTATATACCCCCAGAGTGATAAGATAAAGCCTCAAGAGGTAAAGGTTTATTTTTCAACTATTCTGTATTTATACAAATTCTCTTTTAAAGTAAGACGAATTTAAATTTTTCCAAGTTTTATACTTTAACTATACAAATTTTATTGCTGTTTTCTTGACATACTCCTGAACTCATAAATAACAATCACTTTTACCCAAAATTTTTATAAATACCAATCAAATTTTCTACCATACTGAATTGATAAATAATGACATGTAGGCATTAAACCACACAGATTTACCACTTTATATACATACAACATTCGTTTAAAATATTCAAATTGAAGTTGATTATGTTATTTATGGGAACTTCCTATTTTCCTTTTCTTTTTAGACTTTCCCTTCACTTTCTCTCTCTCACTCTGCCACACACACATAACATCTTCATTCGTACCCATGAACTTTTTTTATGAGACCCTGTTTAAATGAAATAGTACTAAAAAGGGGGTTGCTTGTTTGATTTAGTTTTTGACTTGTATCTAGTTGTTTGCATGTTTGTGTATTCTTCTATTTGGTTATTTATTTGAAAATAGACAAATCACTTCGTTGAGTGTCAAATCACTGACAACACCGGACAATCAAAATGTCACATGTCACAATTTATTTATGTGTGAGGGTATTTTGTATTTTTCATTATAATTTAGTAGCTTCTACTCAAGAATTTATTTTGATTTAAGTGAGTTTTTTTTTACGAAAGGATTATTGAATAATAATAACTAAAATTTTAAACAAACTTTGTCTTTTATTCTTAAAGGAACAAATATTAAATTTTTTCTTTTAAATTAAATCCATTTTGTTTGCAGCTTAGTACAGTATTTAACATTTAATCTTGCATTCCCAGTTTACAAAACAAAATCCATAAATATGATCTTAGTAACCAAATTCGTCACAATATTTTTTGTTTATTTTTTTTAGCGAAAATTACTTTTATATATTAAACGAAAATATATTTTTCTTTTAACACCCACACACATGTATAATATCATTTAGTATTTTACGCCTAAAGTACTTTAAAATTATTAACACAAAAGTATAGAAAAAAGTGACACGTGTGTCCCTTTTTTGCCATGCCAAAAAGTAGATAAAATCCAAAAACAACATTTTGCGGTTGAAATGCTTAAAATAAAAGTCTCTTAATAAATGTCAATGAGTACAAAAAAAGCACGTGCCAAAGATGATCCATTAAGTGTGACCTATAAGATAATGGAATACGCTATTATGAACCATAACAATGGCAAAAGAATAGCAGCTATTAAAGGAACATTAGCAGGGAAAGGGAATAAAAGGGAAAGGTGGAATAAATTAGCAAATTAATAGAAAGATTATAATGGGAATTAAGTATTTAAAAGAAAGAGAGTGATGATTTCAATTTTGCTATTAATGAAAAGTATGGGAATTATTTTTTTAAAAATTGTGCTTTACTCTTAAATATGTATGTGTGTAAAAGTCAAACTGGCTTTTTGGAAAAACATTAGTCACATGAAGTGTCTTTTATTGTATACCTTAGTGCCTCTTGCTTAATTCGTATGTTTAGTCTAGGTTCACACTATACAAATTTTCTCTCAAAAAAGTCTGAGCTTATTTTTGAGAGGGGAGAGAAGAATAGCATGTTATCTTCCTCTTACAACAATAAACTCAGACTTTCTGAAAAAATACTTACATAGTGCGAATCCAGACATAGCATATTTTTAAGGTCCCTGTTGAATGTCTATTTTTCTTAGTGAAATTTGAAGTTAAAAATTTGTTAAAATATATCAACGAAATTTTATACGTTCAAAGGTTTTAAAGTTGATTTGAAACATACGTCCAAAGAGGAAAAGTAAACACCTAGAAAAAAAATGCAAAACTTGGTTTAAATTCCCATTGCAAAAATGTAGCATGTAGCATGAATGCACCCTGATGATCAAGTGATAAAGTTATACTCCGCTGATCTACGGTTTTATGTACTTTAAATGTAGACATCATTTCGATCATATGATATTACAGCTATAGACTATTTCTTCTCTTTATATTTTTAAATAAATAAACCAGCTACAAACTTTTGTTATTAGTTCATAACATTTTTTCGAATGCACCATTGATAAGGCGTAGCTGAGTTCAATATAATCGTGTACCACGGAAACTAGGTTCCTCCTTAGCGTTTGTATCACAGAGTATATAATACGGTAAAGAATTCAAATTGTGAAAAAGGCCCAAATCAGTTGCGAAGGCAGCTTTCGAAGAAAAATACAGAAAGCGTTTTTTTGGTAGTGAAGTGGCAATGTGTACACAGAAAAAAATGTTCTCCAATTAAAGCATTAATCAAAAATAAAATCGGTTGTTATTAAATTTTTAATCAAGTGAATTAAACGTTTATTCAAGTGAATTAAATATTTAATCAAGTGAATTTAACGTTTAATCAAGTGAATTAAACGTTTAGTCAAGTGAATTAAACATCTAATCAAGTAAATTAATCGTTTATTGATACTATTAATTTAATTCACTTGATTAAACGTTTAATTCACTGCATTAAAAGTTTAATTTACTTGATTAAATAGTCAATTCACTTGATTTAACGTTTTATTTACTTGATTAAATATTTAATAAAATCTTGACTAAAATTTTAATTAAAACTGATTTCATTTTTGAAAAATGCTTTAATTGGTGAGACATTTTTTTCTGCGTAAAAACATGCCTCTAGAATCAACACAAATTTCGTGATTTAAACACAAATTACAAAACACAAACCACGTTAAACAAAAGCATTAATTCATCAAACATTTTGTTTTATGCAACAAAATATATTTAGAAATATTTTTTTGTTTTGTAGAGTTATTTACTTACTTAAATATTATTAACTAGTGTTGTGGTAAATTTGGAAGATCATTTTGACAAATGTTTTGCAAATAAATCTCGACTTAATTAATTTTTTTCACTGTATTGAGGAATAAAATAAAGTGCAAAGAAGGCAGCTTTCAAAGAAAGAGACATACAAAAGTCAATATTTTCCCTCTCGTGATTTGGATCGTGAACTGGTTGTTGGTGAAGCCTCTTCGGCGATTTTGACGCTGTTATGCAAAGGATGTTAGATTGGTCACGTTCTTAAGCAAGGTGTTAGCCTCGTCTTTTTAATTTCTAGTGGCAGCTACTCACGATATTATTGAACTCCCTAGAATTATATGCTGTTGAAATAAAGGCACTGGAATATTTACGTTCTTCCCCACATAACTTTACAGTGATGTCGTTCTAAAACTTTGAACAAAGTAAAATGTTTTCAAACGCTACTCCTTCTATCTCATTGCTTGAGTGAGACAGTTTAAACAAATATATTTCGTAAACACAATAAAACATATTTAGCGAATCATGTTGAGTTTTATGCAAATAAGATTCCCTACACAAAAAATCATCACTCATTCAAAACAAATTTAAAAGGCATAAATTAACACTCAACACTCTTAGTTGGTATATTTTAAATTTGAATCACAATATCTGTAGAAAGTATTAATGGATGATAAAGTTTGGAAGGAGGATTTAAGGTGTTATTTTATTGTCGTATTGTAAACTTGTCATCTAGACTTAATTTAAACCTAGAAATTCACGCAATTTACTTTTACATATGTTTATGTAAAATATTACACACAAAAATGTGACAGATGATGGATGAGTATAATGTACCCAAGTGTAGTATAACAATATTTAAAAATTTAAAAATGTCATTTTCAAAACAGAGATTTTGCAAACATGATTTTTAAAATATTGTGATTTTAATGGTGACAATTATTTTTCGAAATATTATTAATTTTTGGCTTAGCTATACAACAAGTCTGTTATTTCAACATATTTTATCTTTTACCTGTCCTTCCTTAAAACTCCACAATCTTTTATTAATCTTATTTAGGGCGTTTGCAATATTATGTTCATATTTGTTGTTTTTTTTGTTGTAATTAATTGCTTTTAATTAACGATCCATTTCCGTTGACACTCACAATTGTACGTTACATGTCAATTTTATTTATTTATTTTTTAATTAAATTAAAACAAAAAACTACTAACGTAAGCCATTAATTTAAAAATGTTATGTGTATAGATTAATATATGTTTGTTTTTTTTTTGTATAAACTTTTCCATTAAAACGAAAAATGCTTATTATAACAAATAATAAATTGTTAACACGAATTCCGGCTGTGTGTACATAAACAGTATTACTATTTTAATTTTAATTTTGTTATTTTAAACTTATGTATCATCTCATCGCATCGCCGTTTCGTTTAAATATTTCACATTTATTACCTTTAATTACCTCAACTTGTTTTAGTTAAACTGCAGTATTTTTTCTTGTTTTGTAATTTTTAATTGTTTCAGCTGAATCTTTGATAACTGCAATATTATTTTCCCCGTCATTTTATTGATGTAAATTATAAATATTTTGCAAAATAATTATTTGTCCTTTATTTGAAATTAATCATGATTTAATTTTTTTAATTGCATTTATTAAATATTTTACTAGTTGAACAAAAGATTGTTTTGGAATGAAGAGATCGATTACAATTTCAGTGGAGAAAGATTTTGGTTAAAAAAATTTTATTGGAAAATATTTTAAAATTTTTTTTGCATTTTGCAACTTTTTGTTTTAAAAAATTTTTTTTAGGGGAAAAAATGCGTTGACTAAAATTCATTTGAAAAAAAGTCGTTAGGAAAAATTTTAATAAAACATTTAAAAAAAAAATATTTGTTAAACAAATTTTTGATGAAGTATTTTATTATAGAAACATTTTCAATGATAAGTTTCGTTAAAAAAGTTTTACAAAGTCGCGATTAAGCGCCTCAACTTTTGATAGGAGGGTAAAGAAAGAATAAAGGGGTTGTTGGTTTGAACTTTTATTCGCACAAAGATGGCTGCAGGTTAATTTGATAAGCCACAGGGAAACGACTCGAGAAGAAACTCTCTGAAAACCTGAAAACTGATAACCTCTCAAATTTCCGTACGTATGTAGTTACAAGATGAAAAGAAACACATTTTTTATTAACACCATTATAGAGTTGGCGCTTTTTGACAACTGTGGGGAATGGCCATATACTAAGGTGAATCTAAACACCTCCGGGTGAGAGAGGCACCATAACACCCAGGTAGCAGTTTGAGTAAATAAACCGGCCAGATCATACACTCGCCCCTTCTTCCCGCCCTTCTGCTTCTGCTTAGCAGCAACAACACCTAGGGAAGATCCACACTGAGGCCTTACTTTCTCAGAAGGGGTAAAAAATCAGCCCTTTAGTGAACCACAACCACCAAGTTATACCCGAAAGTATCCTGTCAGCGGACAGGCGAAATTTCCGCAAAGAAAATCTCGCTGAAAGACGGCAAGCATTTCCCTCAATAAGCATACTAACGCCTCAACCAAAAGTCAGTCTGGTACCGTGCCACCGTTCCACTGACTCCCGTTATACCATATACACTGATAGAAAAGGCGTTATAACGCTGATGTGTTTTGACATCAATACTAAGACATAACCAATCAAAGTCAGATTAACAAATAATGGATTGGTGCGATGACACAGTAACATCGGAGTCTGAATTAATGACAAGCTGTCATCAAATTGAGTGACTGGGATTGACTTTAAATCAAAGTGAGAGAATATTGTAATTTACTTTGAAAATTTTATGTATTTAAGGAAATAATAAAAATAATAAAAAAAAAATAAAATATACACTTATAAAATTATTACAGTAACTGATTGTGGGTTATTAAATTCGTTTTCGGTACTGTTAAAATTGAATAAAAATATAGTTATTTTACAAATAATTTTATTTTTCAACATTTAGGTTTGTTATTAAAAAAACAAACTACCAAAAAATAATGTTTTTCCGTAATTTTTTTTTTGTTAAATTGTTTGATTTTTGCCGGTTGAAATATATTTTTTAAAAGTAAAAACTATTCAATTTTAAGGAATATGATGTTCAATAAATAAAAAATTTAGAAATTAATGAAAAAATCATTTGTTTTAAATGAAATGTAAATGATCCGTTTTTTAAATGAATTTTAATTTGTTTAAAATGAATTTTCGTTTGAATTTAACTACATAATATTTTGAGTGTAGGAATTTTTGCTCCCTATTTTTCTTTTTAAACATGAAAATAATGTTAATAATACACAAAATGTGTCATTGAATTGATGTCACTGTACACAGAAAAACTTGAAAACCAACTTCAATTAACGTATTTGTTAGAAATTTTTATTATTAATTAAATTCTTACTGATTTTCCGGCTGCAAACAAATTAATCATATTAATTAACATATTTGTAAGTTTGAGTTTTTCTTGCTGTTCATCAATAGGTTCATTTGAAATGTGACCACCAGAAATGTCACCACCAGCAAAACAATTTTTTTTCAAACAACACAGTTAATTGAAACAATTAAAACATTGTTGGAAACTTTTAAATATTCTGAAGTTTGTGTACAAGTTTGTATACAAACAAATATTAAAATTTTTATTTTTAATTAATTCAAATTAATTGGAACAATAAAATATTGTTTGAGACAGCATTATTGAATTAATTGAAAAAGTTTTGGTGAAAATTTTTTCTTGTAGTCATAGCATAAACGACGCATAATATATGACAAAATTTTATGATGACTAGGGATGCGATTTCCATTCAAATTAAAGTTTTTTGTCGATAGTCCGAAATCTATGTTGACCAATTATCTTTCCGAGTCATTTAATTTGCTTTAAAATGGCATCGATTTGTTTTTGCATATTGTTGCATATTTTGGTGAAAATGCATATTTTGATTTTAAATGCATATTTTTGCATATTTAACATTTTTGAGTGATATATTTTTTTTAAATTTCCATATTTTAAAAAAAAGTTCTTCAAAAAGTTTCCAAATTGTAATAAAAAAAACCTTCAAATAAATTTTTTCAAGATCAATTAATACATTTTTTTGAGCTCTGCTTAAAATACAAGATTTTGACAAAAGATCCTTCAATTTTTAACCGATGCAGCACCTTACATGGTTAAGGCTGCCATTTGTCCTAAAACAATTTATCCAAAACTGTTACATGTTACTTGCTGGCACCTGGGTTACACCGAGTTGCAGAGGAAACTAGTAGCCAATTCGATAATATTGATTTATTGGTTTCATACGGAAAAATATATTTTTAAAGGCTCCTTCACCGCAGCCACTATTAACAAGAAGCGGAACCTTCTCCAAAACGTGTTGCAAAAACTATACAGGATTTCAAAAAATATAACAAATTTCAACTATTTTTGAACTGGAATCAAATGTGGGATCTGAATTAGAAAACTAATATTCTTCAAATAAATTGGCATCCCTCAAGTATGCCCCAACTTTGGTTGAACTTGAGAGATAATTTTCCTTGTACAAAAGCTTTTTAACGGACAAAGGCTTACTTTTGATAATATAAAAAAGTATTTATTTGATTATGCAAACAAAAATTTAAATGATGTACATAGTTATTGAAATTAAGTTTTAAAAAATAATATACCTTTGAATAACACTAGAATAAAAACAACAATATAATTTTTATTTTGTTTTGTTTTAAATAAAATAAAAAAATAAATGCTTTTTTTTATTGAAAATTGTCGTTTTTAGTGCATATTTTTTATTTTTTAATGCTTATTTTCGAGTTTTTAGTGCATAATTTATGCGCATGTTTTCTATTTTTTAGTGCATTATAATCTCATCCCTTATGATGACCTTCAGCAGTGAATTGATGTCAATTTTTGCCTCTTTAATGCCATTTGTAATAACATCAATATGAAGATGAATTTTTCTATTAGTGTATAATATTTAGTCAACCGAGACAGCTAGAAATCGTGAAGATCTCTTGAGATCTGTTAGTTTTGGATTTTTTCCGAATCTCGAATATAGCAGTCCATCGGACGAATAAACACCAAGTGGTGAAATATTCTTCAGTTGATCCCTACACCCCTGGGGGAGGTGGAGGTTTTTTAAATAAAAAAATTTTGCAATAGTATTTATACAACGATTATTTGAAAAAAAAAAAAAATTTTTTTTAGAGAAAAAATTCTATAAAAATTTTTGCTGAAAAAAAAAACAATGAAAAACTTTACAGTTTTTGGACACAATTATACAATAGTGTCCGACCGAAGGTTCGGGTTCGGTTACGGAGTTCGGCAAAAAATGACGTTCGGTCAAAGTTCGGTGTTCGGCGAAATTTTTACCGAACACCGAACTTTTTTATGAAATAACATATTTTTTATAATTTCAAATTATAATTTGGCATCATTGTTTTTGAAAATAATACGAAATCAATACAACTGTTTTTCTCTATGATTATTAGTTCGAAAAAATACAGCGATGACTTAATAAAATGCTTAAGGGTACAAAAATGTTTTTGTATGTGTAATTTTTAGAAGACGGTAAAAAATACAACAAAAAAAAAAAAAAACAGTTAAATTTTATTTGGCAAAAAATACTCTCTATTTATATTCTGCGAATGGTAAGATAATCTATAGTTTTGGGTGAACCACAAACCAAACTTTATAGTATACATATTTCCAGTTAAAAAAGTTCATCCAATCCATTTTGGAGTTTTTTAATTGAGCAAGCGCTCAATGCATATGTTGCGCCAAACAAACAACAATGGGGAGTTCATTGCCCAGCAAACAAACTACCGCCAATATTAAACGCCACTTAGAGAAAATACACCCCAACGAATTCAAAAAATACATTTTAGAGGTATGAGTACTAATATGTATACTAGGGCTATAACCAAATTATTGGCATAGTACGACGGAGTGGCCAATACTGTTTTAGGCCCCTATTACGGTTAATCAAGACAACTGGTTGTGATCAGTTGTAATTTTTGTTATATTTTTGTTCAGCGCAATTTAGCAAAGTTGTAAACCATAATACAAAAATTAAGAAGTGACAACACAACTTAGTTGAGTTGTAAACCGTAATAGGGGCCTTAGTAATGAAAACACCTGTCTCCCGTCGTTTTGCAAAAAAAAAAACCTCACGCAGGGAAGCAAATTTCTAAAACCTTCTAAAAAATTTTGAACCGCGATGAATTGTAAACCGTAGGAAAATGTTTAAATCTAAAGCAGTGGATAAATTCCAAAATTGCATTTAAGGGATACGTATTAGGCACGAATAACAAAATCTTTTGAAATTAAAATTTTGTATTCCCAAGGAAATTACTTTTTGATAATAAACAGGCAAGTGCACGGCCTAAAAAACACTTGATTGACAACATGCTTTTGTAAGTTGTTGTTGTTTTCATTTTGTTTTTCTTAACCTACTTACAACTACAATTAATGTTGGGAGAATTTCAACTAACTGTAGTGGGGAATGTAAGATGAGATAAACTCACTGTTTATTATTGATGTGTTTTGTTTAAACTTTGATATTGTTACAAGTAGAACTGTTGCTTATAAGTCATATACGTTAACAATTTTGTTTGGTTTAATATCTTTAGTTTTTCTAAAATCTTTATGGATGAAGTTTCCTGATGATCTGGCCTACGCAACAAGTGAAATGCGCATAGGAATAGCTTATCCCATCAACAATAGATTTCAAGTGTTTTTATCAAGACTAAAAACTGGGAATTAGGCACGAATAACAAAATCTTTTGAAATTAAAATTTTGTATTAGGACTACAGTACAATACGCATATAAGAAACTCGCTTATAAGAAAAATTTGGTTATAAGAAAGACATCTTCAGACACCATCCACATTTGTATATATCTGCGTGCTAAATAAATCTCATATAAGAAACTCGCTTATAAGAAAAACTCTTCTATAAGAAACAAATTCTGAAGAAAATTATGCTCATTCCATAGAAAATGGTACGTGTATAAGAAAGTAGTACATATTCTCACAATTGAATTTTTTTTAACCTCGGATAAAATTGATATTTATTTTTCAAAGAATATCTAGACGTTGACGAAGGCAACGATACTATTTGTAAATTAGAAGATATTCTCTTTAGAACCCACGAAAAGAAGCTCGTCCAAAAGAAAATTTAAGATTTTTTCAGTGTTACTTAATAGCATTTTTTAAGTAACCACATGTTTTTAAGCTATGTATTAATTCTTCTTAGTGATGATGAATTAATATTTTTTTTACCAAATTACTTTTTTTTATCAAATGTGATTTTAAGTGAAGTACAATCACCTGTTTTGTTTTTGTTATGTTTCTATCTTTAATTGTGTACTTATGTATATATTTACTTATATTTGTACGACAAATAAACGAAATTAAGTACAAAATGATGTGTAGTATGTATTAGTATTAAACAGTTTTATTTCAACTAGTGTTCGCCTTATGGTCAAAATTCGAACATGATTTTTTTTGTAAATATGAAGAAAACATAATTCATCTAAGTATATATGAATTTATTTGTTTCGAGCATTTATTTTTTTCTTCAAAATAAATCGATTTGCCGGGGGACCAACCTCCGGTTCATATTTAATCTTCTACGTGAGTAATTTAATTTTGTAAGTTCAGTATAAAAAATATCAATTGACAAAAAAGTATCAAAAAGTCTCCTTTATATATTGTAATCCACTCAGGACGTTGCACGTTTAATTTTATGTTTCTATGTATAATACTAACGAAAATTAATCAAAGTACCAGATGTAGAACGAAAAAGTACCAAAAAGCTCCCCTTACATTTTCTTATTCACCCAGTTTAATGTACAATTTTATCTTTATTGGTCGAATATTAACGAAAATTCAAACAGTTCCAGATGAAAAACAAAATATACCAGCATTTTTTATCTTATAGGTTATCACTCACTCAGGATCCTACAGCTATAATATTATGTTTCTAAGTTCTATATTATAGAAAATTTAAAAATGATCACATGAAGCACAGAAAAGTAAAAAAAAAGAAATTTAGTTTCCCATATTTCCCCTCTTTTTCTCCCCACAGAGCTTCGGTTGACAAACAAAGGAAGAAAGCGTTCTTAACAGTTTTGCCTGGTCTGATTTATATAGTCGAAGTATTCGAAAACCGGTTTCTGAAAAATGTCGAATAATCGATCACCCTAACTTTTTATTATTTGATAATTGAAAATAAATTTTTATTTATTTATTTTGCATTTGTGTTAGTAACAATTTTGAAAGCTTATAAGTCTGAAATTATTGAACAGATTTTAATTAAATATACATTGTGCACTTCTTTGAGTAAATACCTTTTAAATGGTGTATATTTTGTTCAAATCGGTTGACATACAGAGGAGGAAAGTGTTCTTAACTGTTTTGCCTTAGCCGATTTATATATAGATTATATATTTCTATAGGAAACTTTTTAAATTCTGTTACTGATGTATATAAGAAAATATCCTTCTTATATGCGTGTTACAGATACTTATAAGAAAATATCTTTCTTATATGCGTGTTACAGATATAAGAAAGTATCTTTCTTATATGCGTGTTTTCTTTATAAGAAAGCTTGCATATAAGAAAGAAAATCGGTGCATTTTTAGGCTTTGTTTTTATGCGTATTGTACTGTACTATAAAGTGCAATTTATCTTTTCATGTTGCATCCTTCCAAAAGTGTTAATGTAATAATTTCCCGAAATTTTATATTGTCTTAAATAAATACATTAAAAAAAGTACAATTGTTCAGATTTATTGACAAAAAGTTCGGGTTCGGGTTCGGCCGAACTTGTCAAAATTTACCGAAGTTCGGGTTTTGGTTCGGTCTCAAAAAGTGCGTTCGGTCGGACACTATTATACAATTAAAAAGATTATTTCATTGTCTGCAAGAAGTGCTTTGTGTTATTTAAAAAAATTTTTTATTGCACCATTGCAAATCTCTTTTGGTAATACACATGAACATTTTCTATGCGTTTTTGAAAATTCCATGACGTTCTTGAAAATTTCATTTTCCAGTCAACAACATCTGCGAATTGCTTTTTAAACGCAACGACATTTATTTCAAGCTGCGTCACACCGAAAAATGGGAATTGATGAGTTCAAAAAAGGGAAATAAGACTTAAAAAATAATAAAGCAATGTATCAACCTCGTTAAAAAACCATTTAAAGTGCTTGGGCCATTTTAAAATAATAATCAAAATACAAAAACCAGCAAGTGCCAAAACTGAAACAACCCACACTTTTCAAAAAAGCAATAACAAAAGAAACACTCTGCTCAAGGCGAATTCATACAACCAAATATTTCATTTTTTTTTTTAATTATTACTAAAAAAAATGTTAAATTTCATAATTTAGTAAAGATTCCCCAGAACCAACAGAACCATTTTGACACAAGGTTAGTTATCAGCTGTTGCTTACGTAGCCAGTTAAGGTCACTTGGTGTAAATTCGCCTGGACACTGCTTTTGAAATTCCATTTTTGAGGAGCCTGGTTTTTATACATATTAACAAAACCAAAAATTTCTTAATTGAACAACTCAAAAAACAGCAGCAAATCTTTTTTTTACTTTATGAAAAAGTATGTGAGAAAAAGAATAAAACGAACAGCTTCTTTAAACCGCCAAATAAAAAAACCAATGTACGTAGGCCAGAATTTCATTGGTAACATAAAAAAATTTTTAGATAAAAAATTTCGTTGATAAAAAGTTTATTGATGTAAAATACCGTTTAAAAAGTTTGTCGATACGTTGGAATTATTTCAAAAATTTCTTTTTGGGTAAATTGTTGTTTAAGAAATGCTTTTTAACAACAAATTTCATATACGGAATGCCATTGAAGAATTAATTTTTATAAGACTTTGACTATATTTACATTATGCAATTATTGCCGCAACTTTCGCATGCAACTTTTTGTTTGTTCGCAAGAGGTGTAGGGAAGAAAACGGGGTTGAAAAAGTTGAAAAAATGCTTGGAAAAAATTTAAATGCAAATGTGGAAAGAGTTTGGTAGAAACTACTTTAAAAGAAAATAGAAAAAAAACTCGGCGTTAATTGCATAGTCTAAATGCGGTCTTTATGACAATATTTACATTATGCAATTAACGCCGCAACTTTCGCATGCAACTTTTTATTTGTTAGCAAGAGGTGTAGGGAAGAAAACGGGGTTGAAAAAGTTGAAAAAATGCTTGGAAAAAATTTAAATGTAAATGTGGAAACAGTTTCGTAGAAACTACTTTAAAAGAAAATAGAAAAAAAACTCGGCGTTAATTGCAAAGATGTAAATGCGGTCTAAATTAAAAAATTTCATGGGTGATCGATTTGAATTAAAATGTTTCATTAGAATTTTGTAAAATTTTAAGTAAATGTAGTTGATAAACATTTTTTGATAACAAATTTTAGCGCTGAGCATTTTTTTCATTAATAAATTCCATTGGTAATAACTTTTTACGAAAACCTTCGTTTATAATTATTTTTTATAAAATATTATTTTCAACAAAATCGCTTATTTTTATCTGTTATTTATTACCATCTAAGAAATTACCTGTTTTACACCACTTTTGAAACAAAATACTTTCAATTACCAGTTTAAAATTAATATTAAGCACAAATTAATACCCGTTAAGATTTTTATTGCTGCCACACTTTTTCCCACATTATTTAAAAATGTAAAGATAAAAACAAAATAATCCTTTTGAAAAACATAAAAAACATTATTTATAACAAAGACTCGTATTCGTATATTGATAAAAAAAAAAAACACAAAAGCTTATATTCATGAGCTGTAATATTCAATAAATGCTTTACTTAAAAAAAAGAGCGAGTCACTTAAGTAGTGTTTTAGTTTTAATTTTTTTTAATATGCATATTTAATAAATAAATAAATATTTTTACACTGGAAACCCCAAACGATGATATTAAATTACAATAACATGACTTCAAGGTGGTCCTGTCACTTCAAATTAGGCTACAACTTACATTTTTTTCTTTTTTATATCTTTTTTGTGATCTTTTGTTTTGCTCTTTTTTTTTGTTTTGCAATGCAGCTTGAAACTTTATGGAAAAACGAGAGTAATGGCAAAAAAATTTCATTGATATTGGGACAAGACAAAACGAACGATAACGGAAAGAAAAAATTTTAAGGAATAAAGGGACCTAATAATAAGAATTAAGCAAAAAAAAAAAAAGTATTATATTGGAATGGAATAAAAAAATGTCAACGAAATAATTATTTAAGATAATAATGAAGTTAAAAAAATGTATTTTTTAAATTTATTTTTGATATAGCGGGTGATTTTTTAGCTATTATCTTTTTGGCAACACTGGTATAAACAGCTGACCCACGTTTCGTGTTTTGTTTCACTGTCAAACATCTTCAGTTTGGTCTATAATTTAACCATAAATCGTCTTACAAACGAACAACGCTTGCAAATTATTGAATTTTATTATCAAAATGCGTGCTGTGTTAAGAAAGTTCATCGCGCGCTTCTTGTGTTCAACGACAAAGCTCATTTTTGGCTCAATCGGTACGTTAATAAGCAGAATTGTCGATTTTGGAGTGAAGATCAGCCAGAAGCAATACAAGAGCTACCAATGCATCCAGAAAAAGTCACAGTTTGGTGCGCTTTATGGGCTGGTGGCTGGTGAATCGTAACGTAACTGTGAATGGTGAGCGCTATAGAGTGATGATATCCAACTTTTTTTGCCCAAAATGCAAGAGCTTGACTTGCATGACATGTGGTTTCAACAAGACGGTGCCACATGCCACACAGCACGCTTAACGCGAGTTCGGTAAACATTTTATTTCACGTTCGGGACCGGTCAATTGGCCGCCTAGTTCGTGCGATTTAACGCCTTTATTTTTTGTGGGGCTATGTTAAAGTTCATGTCTACACACACATGCCCGCTACAATTGACGCATTGGAAGACAACATTGAAGCATTTATTCATGAGATACCGGCCAAAATGTTGGAAAGAGTATGCCAAAATTGGACTAAGCGGATGGACCATTTAGGGCGCAGTCACGGTCAACTTTAGCATGAAATAATCTTCAAACATTAAATTATATGGACCGTACTATCGATTCAAATAAAGATTTCATGCATTTTTCTGAATTTTATGTGTTTTTTTTTAAACTTTCCTATAGCTCTTAAAAAATCACCCATTACTAAATATTTTTTTTTTTAAATATTAAGTATGTACATAAACTCTTCATATTGGTGTTTTCTTTTTTGTTTAAATTATTATCACATTTTAGATATAATTAAGTACTTTTTAATACCATAAATTTGTTAATTTTGTTTTTATTATACGTTTTTAAGTGCGGAATTGGCTTAAGTTCACGTTCGGTCCTTAAAATCCACTGAAGTTCTGTTTCAGGTTCGGCTTCGGTCTGAAAAAGAGCGTTCGGTTGAACACTAGATGGCAAAAATATCTTTATTTAAAAGTGTTCTCTGCACCTAGAAAAAACATGTTTAAATATGGTCGCTTCCAACTAGAGATTTTCTTTTCCCGGACGTTTTCATTACCCGGGAAAGCGTTATTTATTTTTAATTTATATTGATACAAAATATTATTTAATTTAATTTATTTGGCAAAAAGGAAAAGGTGCTTGATGGCACCTAAAAATCTTCATGTTCAAAAGTACACATGGGCAAAATTTCAATTATTTTGTAAGATTTTTGAGGAAGTTATAGCAAAATTATTTATTTAATTGCAAACTTGTTAACAATAAAATGTTTTCTTCTTCTTCAAAGGTTTACATAAACGTTTAAAATAGATTGTTGAACGGGAACACATTCTTTTACATTTAAAGCACGTTTTAGTGTCCTTAAGTCAGTTACCCCTTAATCATTATTAAAATAAATATCATCGTCATGAGCACATGATCCTGTATAGTGTTTAAAGAAACATTGTTGTTGTTTTATTCGCTCCTTAATTGATCGTATGAAATTTATATTGATGGATAGTTGAATGATGTAATTTAAACTTAATATTTCATATTTAAAGTGTCCTGTTTAGAGGAATTTTTTAAATATGCAGTTAATTTAATTCCATAAATTAAAAGGCACGCGTAAAAGTACTTAAATTAATGAAATAATTTAAGGGTTTCTTCATCTTTATTTCTCTTAATGTAAATTTAACGAAAACACATTTGTTTTCTATAGTTTCCATTTAATTTTTTTTTTAGATATGAAACAGCCATAAATAATATTTTCGTTAAGAGATTGTATACAATTATCTAAAATTGTAGGTTTTCATTTAAATATACAATATGATTATTGAAAATTTGTATACCCTTCATTTATAAGTAAATATAAGTTTGTCATTCTGTTTGTAATATCTACAATATTGATTTTCTATTTTGTATATATGTTCTGGGTAATGAAGTCGATTGAACGGTGTCCGCGTGTATTTTGAAATCGGGTTTCCAAAGACGTCGCTACACTTGAGCTACAGACATACAGCTGTCCATGTGAAAAGCAAAGGGAGTTTAAAGCAATGTTCGAAAATAAACACTTAATATTGCTCCTTAGTGTTCGGTTCGATAGATTTGTGAAAAACACAAACGCTAATAGTGTTTGTGTCAAAAAATCATTAAAAAATATCGATTCCCTGTTAGTCACCTTTCGAACACAAAAATAATACTGTTCTTATCCAACTCAACAAAAAGATGAGCACATTTAATTCCGATCGTAATTTTTTTTTAAACCGCAAACTTAATAGTGTTCGGTTCAGCTCATTAATGTTCGTTCGTTTCTGTCGTGCATAGCGCCCTTTTGGCTGGTAAAAACCAAACATTACTAAAAGAAAAACAAAATGCACATGCGAAAAAAAACAAAAAGCCAGCAAAATAATTTTACACAATACACACACAAGCTGTTCGCGTTGCTAAAATTGTTTGTTTGTTCATATTTTTATCAATGTAAAAGAAGAAACATTATAGAACATTAAAATATAATGTTTGTCTACAGTATCACTACAATTGTTCTGCTTTTGAACGAAGAACAGAACACTATATAATGTTCGGCTCTTTCTTGAAAATAGTTACGAGCAGTATTAAGGGTTGTGTATATTAATACACAAACACTAATAAAATAGATATGGCTTCTGGGTGTGTGAGCCGAACGCTAAATAATGTACTGTTTATTTTCGAACACTGGTTTAAAGTATAAAGTTTTTCCCGGTTTTAACCTCTAAAAAAGGCTATATTTCAATCTGGGCTATATGATATCTCTTTACCAAATTTAGAAGAAAAAAAGTACTAAAGGTAAAAGGGTACCAAAAGTATAATTTTTTCCTCATTTTATGCCCCCAGAAAATAAACAGTATGGCAATGTATACCTTTACCCTTTATTTTAATCTGGATCATTTTTTATCCGTCTATAGACGATATACCAAATTTCATCTAAATCCATTAAACGGTTTTCGCGTAAGCAAGGAGGACTATATTAGGCTCCGATATAAATATAAAGAGTTTTAAATATAGGCAATTAATTTAATCGGTTCGTTATTTTTCTTGGCTCGAAAGCAAGTGTACTCCTGAATAAGGGCTTTTGATACGATAGTTATTATACTCTATATACATATAAGATTTTTTTGTTTTTAAAAACTACCAAAATCGACTTATTAAATCAGCTAGCGCCTATACAAATACGCCCCCAGAATAAGGATTTTAAAAATAATAGCGACAATAGCTTGATAAAGGGTACATAAGATTCGACACAGCCGAATAAATAGCACTTTTACTTGTTGTAGGTATTTAAAAGTACAAAAACTGTGTATGACTTTTTAATGATATTGCATTGGCTTTCTTTACCTTGAGCTTTGTTTAGTGTAATCTATAATTTACAAAATTCTACCTACAATTGTTGGTAGTTTTTTGTTTTTTATTTAAATTAAGACAACTTTTGCATAAAGAATAAGGTGCCCAGTATGTTGGCGATTTGTAAGATTTTAATAAAAATGCCTTAAAGTATACTTCATTTTATATTTAAAAAAAAAGCTTTCTCGAGTTGCTCGGTTTTACGGCTGTTAAAATTTTTTTTCTTAGCATTGGACTTTTTCAAAATCTTGAAATAATTTCGGATGAACCCAGTGGTCACCTCTTTTTTAGTTCAAGATATTCCAATCAAAACGTTTAACTTTACAAATTGTTGGCGGCAATTGACTACCGTTTTTTTATACTTTACTTACAATTTCCATTGATTTCATGTTCAACTTGCTGCCAATACATCTTCCAGATTGTCTCAGTTTAGAATTCAATCAACTTTATTACACTTACAACTCGACCCCATCACATACTAAATGCAACTGTAACCGCAAAAAAACACACAAAATAAATTCCACTCTAAAATGAATTATGTTTTGCCAACAATTTTTTCACTCGCTACATCTTACCGATCATTAAGTATTGAATGGATGTTAAATTGTTATAATAACAAAACTGGCGCCCAATGAATGAATGGATATATTATTTTTTTGTTATTTGCCAATATTTTGGCCATACGATTGACCATAAAATCAATTGGAGTTTCTTTATCCTTTGAAGCGTTTCATTTTTACCGAATAAATTGCAATGCATTTTACAATTATCAGCGATGAATATTCGAAACTATCAGTATAAATGCAAATCGGAGAAATATGAAAGATTTTTTTTTTATTTAAGGGATTCAATCACAATTTTATGCAGTCAGTTTAAGAATCACGTCAAAAATTAAGTAGAAAGAAGTCTTAAGAACCTGATGTTGGCATCATTCTTTTAATGTGTGTTTTTATTGATTCCTCGTTTACAGTGGAAAAGACAAGTATTGGAGTAATTTTTTATTATAAAAATGACTTTATACCCACACCATAATAGTGGAGAGGCTGTGTAAGACTTTAAATATGGGTCCTAGACCTTAAGTATACCGATAGACTCAGAATCATTTGGGGTACACTCTCGAACATTTGCTTTTAAATACTGTGGGGTATCACATGCTCGGGCTTAACCGACTATACTTACTTACTTATTTTATATGTATATGGTTTTAAGCAATTCATCCAAAATTCTACATTGCAACTTATTTGGAATTTGTTCTTACGCTAAGATTAAGTTTTAGAAAAAATGAAGTGTATACTTAGGAATTTTTTAATATATTTATTTGCCGTGATAATCCGCCTCACTTCTTGGTAAAATCCAAACAATTAAGTTCTCCTACCAAAAAAATATACAGTCAATCTGTTTTTATTTTCAAAAACATTCTCTCATTCAATCCGCATCGCACTCATCTGTTGAAGTCCTTTTGAAATCTACTTGCTATCAAGAAACATTCCTGCTATAAACTTCATTATCAGCATTAAATACGGGCTTTCGAACGTTAAAAAAAGGAATTTATAGTATTTGCGTAAAATATTTGCCGAATATATTGGGTACCTCATTTTCTGAAAAAAAAACCGAAACACATCTAGCTTAACGCAGATGTTACTATACATATAAGTAGGGATGAGATTTTCATGCACTTAAAAATCGAAAATATGCGCATAAAATATGCACTAAAAACTCCTAAATATGCATTAAAAAAATAAAAAATATGCACTAAAAACTTGACCATTTTCTATAAAAAATCTTTTTTTTATTTTATTTAAAACAAAACATTATAAAAAATTCTATTGTTATTCAAAGGTATAATATTTTTTAAAACTTAATTTAAATAACTACATAAAAGCTTTTGCTCTTGGAAAATTAACGTCAACCGAAGTTGAGGCATACTTGAAGGATGCCAATTCATTTGGAAAATATTAATTTTCTAATTCAGATCCCACATTTGATTCCAGTAGTGCGATTCTCTATTCAATTTTAACATAATTTAAATTGTTAAAAATATTTAACAGCAAAGTTAACGTAAATTTTATTCAGTAACTTTTTTAACAATAACGTTTACTGCTAAGTTCTATCTTAACGTCAGGTATTTAAGCTATCTTAACAGCAAAATATTTTTCATTTTTAAATTCGTAGTTATTAAAAAAAACAAACAAACAAAAATTTTGGCAAATAAAAGCCAGATTAACATTTTTAAAATTCACGTTATTTACATACATTTTGCAAAAATAATATTAAAAAATTTGTTTTTTGGGAATTTACAAAAAAGCATTAAAAGTATTACATTTAAGATGCAGCTTATGGAAATCACTAATAGGGTTTTCTTTTCTACACAAAAAATAAGTGTTAGACTTTCCAATAATGCCGCTGTTAGCTAATTTTTGCACATTTCCACAAATTCAGCAATTTTTACCGAATTTTTGCCATTCCTTATAGTTTTAGTGACTTCAAATCAATATTATGGTTTGTTCGAAATATTAAACAATTTCGCGAATTTTCGCTATTTTTGCAAAAAAAATTTTATATATTCCGACAATTTGTTTTTTAAGCGATTTAGCGATTTCAAATAAATTTTACGATTTTTTCCAAGTTTGCAATTTTTCGCGAATTTTAGCCATGTTCGCGATATAAGCGATTTTTTCCTGTGGTTCCTTAGAGCTTTAACGATTTTTAATAAATAGCCGCTGCTTGCAAATTTTTGCGAATTTCCGCTAATTTAAAAATTTTTACCGAATTTTTGCAATTCCTTATAGTTTTAGCGACTTTTAATTAATTTTATGGCTTGTTTGAAAAGTTAAAAATTTTCGTTTTTTTTTTTGCAAATTTTCCGATTTTTCGCAATTTTCGCTAGACTATCAAATCCTAAATGGGGCTTTGTTAGTTTCGAAAGTACTCCAAGTAGTTCCACACGAGAAGTAGTTTGCTCTCGATGACAGTGTTCGTTTAATATACTAATTAATTAACAAAGATGCCACTTGATTGAAATTTTTAGCTATGTTGTTAAAATTGAGTTACTGAATTGCTGTATTGTTACCGTAAGCAATAAACTTTGCCGGTAAAATTAACGTTAACGTTAGTTGTTAAAAGTTAGAGAATTCCACTACAGATCATAGTTGAAATTTGTTTTATTTTTTTGAAATCCCATATCGTTTTGGATTTTTTTTAATTTGTCGGGCTTTCTTCCTTCCACATCTTGATTTAATAATTTGAGTATATAGAAATTATAATTCAGCACATGGTACAGCTTTATCGACTCATTGCAGGGATTTAAATCATTATCCAGATTTTGAGAACACATCCGTTTTAAACGTGGAAGGTTTTAAGAAAAGAAGATATATGTTAGAAAAGTTACAAATAAATAATGTTCCATTTGAAGAAAGGATTAATTTTAAAAAAGATACTGAAGGTTACTATCGACAAAAAACATGCATTTGCATGGAAATCGCATCCCTACATATAAGTTTTAAGCATTGGTAACTGAATTCAAACAGACCAAGAATTAATTGGTAAATAAAATCAATATTCACATAATGGAGAAGCTAATAATGAACATATTTCACCTTTACAATAACACTATGCTAGTTGCAAAATTAGACAAGCCGGCCACATTGCGTTTTAGCATAATTCGGGTACGTTGAATCCAATGGTGCCCACCGTTTTTTTAGTTATTTTGAAAATGGAAAAGGTTGCACAACATATATTCGCGTAACTCAAAAACGGTTTAGTTTATTGAAAATACTAAAAAACCGAAACTCCGCAATAAAATTTCCTTTACAACTTAGAAAAACTTTTTTTTAATGTGAGCAGTCGTTTTAGAAATCTAATTTTTTTTGGAAAAAAAATAATTTTTTTTTTATATCAAAATGTCGAAATTTTTGTTTTTTAAAATTTCATTAAAAATTGGAAAATGCGGCTAGGCTTTAATTTTTTGCAGCTATAAAAAAAAGAAGCTACTAACAAAACAAGCCATTTATGATTAAAATCTGTTAGCAACTTTTAATTTTATTCACAAAACTCGAAAACTTTAATTAATTTAAGAATTTCATAAAACGCAATATTAGTATGGGAGCCCCCCTAAGGGGTGGAATTATATGGCGAGTGTTAAAAACAAAAAACTAATGGAGGTCGGTCATACATTTTATCCCCCTAGGGGCGATTCCTTGGCAGTTATGGGGGTTTTTCTTCAATATATTTCTAATCTGTATTAACTATTTTGTATGGCAGCCCCCTTAAGGAATGGAGATAGCGGGAAGGTATTGTAGAAATAAATGATTTAGATGAAAAATAAAGTAGGTTTGGTCATACATTTTACCTATCTAGGGGCATCCAAGGCGCTGCAGCAGCTAAATTTAAGCATTTTATTAAACCGCCATATATGTTTGGTTGAAATTCTTAAATTTGGCTCATATTAAAAAAAAAATTTTACTAAGTTTTAAAGGAAATTTTACTGCGGAATTTCGTTTTTTTTTTGTTTTGTAAATAAACTAAACTGCTATTGAGTTACGCGAATATATGTTGTGCAACCTCCTCCATTTTCAAAATAACGGTATATCTCGAAAACAAGAGCTAACCTAATTGGATTCAGCGTTCCCGAATTATGATAAATCGCCATGTGGCCGGCCTGTCTAAAAAAAAGTGTAATTTTCGAGCACTGTGTAATTAACCTTTCCAACATATGACCATCTGAACCAAGAATTTCAGCTTTTAATAGGATCCGGAATTTTTTAATCTTCACTTATAATGAAGCCTTGCCAACCCTTCGATGTTTTATAGCCTTAGTACCACTAAGTGCACTGCATGGTCTGGCCAGACCACGATTGCAACCGTGTTAATTTAAAATAAATCAGTCTTTTTTAATATAATTGTAAAATATTGAAATTATTCGATTAAATAATCATTGCAAATACAAGTTTTTGTCTCTCTGCCATGTTGAAGGCACATAGCTTTGTTGCAGTTACCGCAGCAAAAACGATTTTTTTTGAGCTTTGATTGTGGTTTTACAAATCACACCCAACGGACGGTAATAAGTTGAACTTGACCGCTTGTACATGCTCGGATTGCGAGTTCGTATCTGTAATGTACTTTAAAGGTACCTGTGGTCTAACCAGATTCTGAGGTGCACTTTGCGAACTTTTTTTCTTGTGGGAGGGGTTTTGTGCCCTAAATGTGATCCAAATGATTCCAAATTTGTTTTATTCGATTCAGGACAACTTAATGCTACAAAAAAGAGATATTGCATATGAAAGTCAAATATGGTCTGGCCAGAAGAACTGTCGGAAATCTGAACTTTTGTCTAAGACTTAGTGCTGCCACCATTGAAACCAAAAGTTACACAGCTGTTAGCTCGAAATTATTCAAAACCATATGATATTACATAACAAAAATATTAAAAAAAACTCGTTGGAACTATTCGGGTGCTGCAGACAGTTGCTCCCTCACAAAAAAGTGTTACCAGTTGTCGCCAAGTTAACACTTTTGCATACGTGTTGCTTTAAACGTTTCTAAGCGAAGAAATAGCTTATCTGCATTAACACTGATTCGTTATAATGGTTCCTTCGTTAGTTAAGAGAACTAATCCAATATAATGAGGTTTTTCTAAGGGTACATCATGTTCCAGTAAACACGATAGTTAAAGGAATAGCATATCATCTCGTTTCTTTCTTAACTACCTAAGCGCCACTTGTTCGAAATATACTGGTTTGGTTTTTATGGTAGATATGAAAACAAAATTTGCCTGGGGGCAACTTAGTATGAAAAAAATAAAAATTAAAGCCTTCGAAATGAAACCTCGTAAGCGCCATACAAATAACATTTGCATGCAAGATAGAATGGTTTTTATATTTAAAGTTGGAAATTTTAAAGTCTCACCTTCCAATTTATTTGTTTTTGAGATTAAAAAAATGCTTAAAGCTTTCGGTCAATCGCAGCATATTTGGTGCGCCGCCAGGCCCTCAACACTTTTTGTCGAGTAACTCAAAAACCCTTAATCCTATACAGCTAAAAAGTTCCTCAAACACTTATTATTTTTATAAAATGCTACTTTTTTAAATCTTGGCTTACCTAAAAAACCGTTCTTGCCCGAAATAAGTTTTCTGACCCTTAGAGGTTAACGCATGTCAATAGGGATTTTATTTCTACGGCCGACTCCAACTATTTTTATACAACCAACCCTTCTTGTAAATGATACAGAGCGCTTTCTCTGCTCCTAATGGTAGCTTCCATACAAACCGCGAAATGTATGAACAAATATGAAATTTGTCGAATGAGTTATTTTTGAAATTTTCTTTAAACGAACATTTTCATGATGCGATGAATAAAACATAATTTTTTTGAATTAAAAATCATAACCTTTTGCAGATAAGAAATTGGGGTACCGGATTGATTTTTTTAACAAAAATTATTAAAATAAATTTAAAATTTAATTTGCAAATTGCCGTTGGCACCAAAAAAAAAACACGTAAGCGACAACTTTGGCTACAGTTACTTGAAAGTAAAATGTGTTTCTACACCCTTCAAAGAATCGCACATCCAAGTTTTGTAAAAAAACTGTTGTTGAATGAGTTGTTGACGCTTACGTAATCAAAGACGAAACGCGACAATATCTTTATTATTTTAATCCAAAAACCCGTACGCATGTACCTGATTTCATACAGTCTTCCTAAAAAATCCGATAGGATTTGAAATATTTTGTTATTGATTATAATCGTTAAAAAACTTACAACATTTTATTTACGTATGATCCTTTGTTCCCAAAAGGAATCAGAGGACATTGTGGTGTAATTTCAGAAACTTACAAAGATTTGTATGTTTTAAATTACACAAATCGTACTTGATAACGAGGGTATTGACTCAAACTCGAAGTATAAAAATTTTCAGAAGAAGCAAAAAAAAAAAACAATTTTTAATTTTTCATTAAAGACATATGAAAAAGAATTTTTAAACCAACCAAGCGGAGACAAGATCGCACGATATTTTTTCAGCAATACTACTTGTCGATTTTTTCCAAAAAGAGAAAAATAAAAATTTCGAGTCAATTCCCTCTTTATGATCAAGTGCGAAATTTTTAACAAAAAGCCCAAATATTTAAAAATAGTAAATTTTTGGAATAATTATTCAGAAAGTGGGAACGCTGCTCAGACTAAATAAATTTAAGATTTCCCTCTCCGCTACTAGAATTTAAACAAAAGGCAGAATTAACTTAAGCTTTGGCTGTACCAACTAGTTGAGGTAATTACAGGGTCCATAAATCTTGAGCAGCTTCTTTTTGCATTTGCGACAACTATGAAAAATATTAACTAACTTAAAGTTGTATCGTATATAGACAAACCTAATGCCTTTTTTAAGAAACCTTTTTTTATAGAGAAATCTTATCATGCCCACTGTTACAAGAATGTCTATCAAAACTATTATAAATCTTTAAAGTTTGTCATGTTGCTTATAAATATTTTTAGTTTACTTTATTACAATTCCCCTACAGATTTGTTTCTCTTTTAAACCGCACAAAAAAATTACCAATGCGCACGTGTTTTCCATAGCACACAGACGTCCGAAGTCGTTGTGGTAGCAGTAGGAAGACGGTACTGAAGATGATGGTTGTGGTAAAGATTGTACCCACACCGCACCATATTAAAAAAAACACAAAAAAGGCTCCAGCTATTTATTTATTATTTACAAATCTAAACTTAAGTTTCTGTTTTTCGCCTCTTTTTTTTTGATTTTGTATAATGCAAACGAACTCTTGTACATATCAAGTAAATTATATGGTTACAAATCAAAGAAATAATAAATATTTCTGGCATTTTTGTTTTCTGCAAATACGCGATTGCATTAAATATTTGGTATAAATATTGGTTTTAAATTTAAAATTTTGGTTGATTACTTTGCGCGTAAATTCGGTAGCAATTGCGTACGTGTCCAATTATCTGGCAATAATTTTGAGTAGAGTGTAAAAGATAAATTTTCGTGATTTTAAAAAGAGGGGGTTGATGCGTTTTCCTGAAATAATGAGTTTTAAATAATCGATATTTGGTTTTTTGCTGAAATTTAAATTATTTGTTAGGTTTGCTTAAGTAAAAGTTGTGTTACTTTTTGGTAGTTAAAACTTTTTGGTAAAGAAAACATTTCGTTACGTTACTGCCTTTTCAATAAAGTTTTCGGTTTATTTCCTTTATAATAAACCTCTTGAGTTCTTTATTGCACTTTAATAAAACTAAATAAACACAACACTTTAATTTATAACACTTATTTATTATTTACACAGCTTTATTTAGAACTTAGTCACTTTAAGAACCGTAATTTACATCTTTTATTCACTGAATGGGGTTTCGAGACGTCATTTTAAAGCTTTATGGGAGTACATTCCAAAACAGTAATGGACACTTTTCTGGGTTTCTTAGAAGGTAACGAGGGGGTGGAATAACTGAAAAATCGAAAATACCTATATATTCAAACATCAGTAAGGGGCACTTAGGACAGACCTGAATATGGTTTGGGGATACCATTTGAAAGCCCTAAGGGAGCAGATTCCAAAACTGTATTGGACATTTTCTCTGGGTTCCTCAGGAGGCTGTAGGAAATATCGCCCAAAGAAAAATGGCAAAAAAAAAAAATGAAAAATCGCCCAAATGAAGAATCGCCCAAAAGAACATGAAAAATGACCCAAAAAGTTATATATGAAATTTTGCCCAACAAAAACGAAAAAGGGCCAAAAAAAAAATGAAAAATGAACCAAAAAGCAAAAACGAATTTTTCCGAAAAAAAATTAAAAATTACCCAATTTGCAAAAAAGTGGTTATTATTCATATAAATTTAGTTCCATACAAGTGTAAGTTTTATGTAAAAAATTGCATTCTATCTTCAACAGCTGCTCGGCAGTAAGGACAGTAATACCGGCTGCGCAAACTTCGTTAAGCTTCTCTGCATAGACGGCCTTCGGCCGGGCGCAAGGATTTTCTCCTCTATGGTATAGCAAACACCGGCTTCGCTAACTAAAGCTTCTCTGTATAGCCGGCCTTCGGCCGGGCGCAAGGATTTTCTCCTCTATGGTAGAACAAGTACCGGTTACGCTAAGTAAAGCTTCTAAAATCTGCCTTGTTTTCGAACGAAGGCCATATACGCAGAGAAGCTTTAGTTAGCGAAGCCGGTGTTTGTTATACCATAGAGGGGAAATCCTTGCGCCCGGCCGAAGGCCGGCTATACAGAGAAGCTTTAGTTAGCGAAGCCGGTGTTTGTTATACCATAGAGGAGAAAATCCATGCGCCCGGCCGAAGGCCGGCTTTGCAGAGAAGCTTTAGTTAGCGCAGCCGGTATATATTATATCCTTGAGGAGAAAATCCTTGCGCCCAAAAGTGTTTTCGTTATATATTTAATATAAACACCCAGAGAAAAAACAACAAACCTTTTTTTAAATAAATTACAATTATATTAAATAAAGATGGCCCGAAAAAATGGGCTATTTTTCATATAATATTTTTGGGTGATTTTTCGTTATGAATTTAAAAAACGAAAAATCACCCAATAATAACGAAAAAAGCCCAAAAATTTTGGGTCACTTTTCATATGAATTAACCCCCAATTTTACATGGAATTTTTTTGGGTGATTTTTCATTTTTTTTTTTTTTGGGCCATTTTTCTTTGGGCGATATTTCCTACAGCCCCTCAGGAGACGTGTAACGAGGGGTGCAATATAGGAAACTAAAAATATTAAAATAGCTGTTTGGGGCACTTAGGACAGACCTGAATGGGGTTTGGGGATACTTAGTGCCCCAAACTGATATTTTAATATTTTTAGTTTCCTATATTTAAAAAAAGTTAAAATTTATTATGTTTTCTTTATTAATTAATCAAAAGTTATAAACAATTTCGATGTTTTATTTAAAAAATATTAATTTTAAAAAATTTACCATATTTAACAGTGTGGGGAATGTAGTTAACAGAGGTGTGGGACGTATTTATTTTAAGTAAAAATTTCAATCTTAAGGCTTCGTTCACAATTGGAAGCAACATTTTCGCTGGTGTTCAAAACACAGCAACAATTTTTTTCACAAACTCACACATTTTGCATTAAGAAACCGTTTGCCCACAACAATATTACTTATATTTTATTATTTTTTAAAACATTTATTTAAATTTCGAAAGGTCGAATAATTTCCGCTGTATGAAAGAATTCTTTCTTTCGTACAACTACATTAGAAACTAAAACAAAGTTTTTAGAATTTGGTTTTGTTTTAAATGTAATTTTTCGAAAGAAAGAATTCTTTCGCACAGCTACAAGAAATTTGTTCCCGACATACATTTTTAAAGATTTTTTAATAAAAAATTTTTTAAGTTAAGTTTTCACTACAAAAATTTTTTTACCACAAATAAAAAAAAAAAATTTGTTTCTTCTAAATTTTTTTTTTTAATTATGTTCTTATTCCTTCGACCTTTTTCTATTGAATATTATATTTTAATATATATCCTTAAAGCTTAAGGTAATTTTTTGTTTATTAAAAAAATTAAAATATTTTTTATTTCTATCTCAATATATATTGATTTACTTCGGAAATTTTCTTCAGGATTTTTTAATCTTTATATATAAAATTGTAACTTTACTGACTGATTCATCATCGCACTGCCTAAACTCCAAATGGTAAAAACTTGAAATTTGGACTGGAGGTGGGTCTCCCCCCAAATCGATCCACTAAGACGGGGTTTTTGGAAAAGGGTAAAAACGGATAAATTGGATAACCTTATATCTCCAAAACTAAAAGAGATACAAACAACTGTAATTTTTATCGTTATTCTTTATAAAAAAAGGCGGACAGGTGTCTGGTACTTTTTTAAAATTCGGCTCTTTTAGGGAGAAAACTGGTAAAACCTGTATTTTGGAAGTTTTTTGTCACTCCATCTATCTTTTCAAGCAATAACATAGAAATAAAGTTTATACCACATTCGAAACTTAACAACAAAACACAAATAAGAATTTGGTACTTTTTCGAAATTTGAACGTGTAAGGGGTGAAAATCGTAACTATTTTTGGTACTTTTTTTACAAAACATTTTTCTCCATTCATTGACATATTCGTACTAAATTATGGGCTCCTACTACAATACTGCAATTTGTGATTCTTTAATGGGGGGAAAAATAGTGCCAAAATGGAAAATACGGAAAATTTTATATCTTTCTTCAGCTTTTTGGTTCTACCACTCGTATTTTTTTTAATTATCGTTAATATTGGACCTTAAAACATAAAATTCAAGATGCGATGGTCTGAGTTAATAAGTTTTTTGTATTTTAACTGGTACTTTATGAATTTTAGCATGCAAGATCCTGTGTGAATGAGCGGGTTAAATGCTAGAATTTAAACAAGTTAAAACCTAGGAAAATAAACTTTGGCATACAGATATGTCCACGAAGAAACTGGAGACGCTAACGATGTAGAGGGTTAAATGCGAGTATTCTTTAAAATTACAAAATTGTTTTCAACTACAAATGAAAAAATAAGTTCATTCATATAAATAAAAAGAGGAAACAAAACAAATTTTAAAAAATATTCAAAACCTGAAACCTATTTTAATTTCCCTTTCCTTCAATCTATTTATTATTACACACAGAAAAAAATACCCATATAAAATTAACATGGAAAAATGTTGATTGAGAATCATGTTAAATTTCAGAAAAATTATGCCCTTTACTTAAATTTATCATTATTTCATATTAATTTTTAATAAAAAATATCAAAATAACCTTAAATTACGTTTATTTAATATTATTCACTGTTAAAAAAATAAAAAATAAAAAATATTAAAATATAAATAAATCTGGATTCAATATTGAACCCATAAAAACCTGTTTTGTATTAAAATCAAAAGTTTATCTTGTTAAATTAACATGCATGCCTACTTAATTATGTAAATTTTTTAGTTTCACTTTTAAAATATGTTATAAAAAGAAGACAATTCCCGTATTCTTTTAATTAAAATTGTTTATTTAAATAGTACATCAAGTTTTCAAAGTAAAATGATGACCATATCGGGCGATTCTGCTGATGCTTCTGTTAACAAAGGAGAATACAAAATAAGTGAAACATGTGTTACAGGGTTTTGAATTATTCTTACATAAATGCAAATGTTGTCTGAAGCTTCTTCACACTGTTAAAATACACTCAAACCCATTTGATTGGAAATAACTTTCATTCAACGTGATTCCGATTGTTATTTCAATATAAATTACATTTTGCTCTAACTTTACTGCAATGTTAAATTAACATGAATTAACATGAAGAAAAAAATGTTGTTCGCAGTTATTGTAAAATCAGGTTGAATTAACATGAAACCCGTATGAAGCAAAATCACCACCGAAAAAATTTAAATCAACCTTGTTTTCGACGTTTTTAACTTGATTTTTTTTCTGTGTGTATTCAATAAATAAATAAATGTTCAACCTGAGCTATGCCATCTGAACTTTATTTAACAAATATTCAAATATTAATTTATACCTCTTTTTAATTTCCCCTTCAAATATTTTAAACGATTTTTTCACAAAAAAAAAAAAAATAGCACAAAAAATTTTTCTATCACAAAACAATATTTTCAACATAAAAATTTCCGAAAACAATTTTTTTACCACTAAAAATTTTCTAACAAAATTATTTAAAAAAAAAAAAAAAAATTTTTTTCTAACAAAATTTTTGTCAACAAAAAAATTTTCTAGCAAAATATTCTTACAAAACTTTTTCAGAACAAATTTTTACTACAAAAAAAAAAAAAAAAAAAAATTAAAAATAAAAATTTTATTTTTAACTAAATATTTATGTCTCTAAAATTTATTGCTATAAATGATAAAGTCTATTTAAATACACATATGCAATTTCGATATTTAGCACCTTATAAATCGAAAAGTTGAATGATTCATAAAAAAATTTAAATTTAAGCACATAAAGCAATTGTTGTTGTACAGGTATTTGTTGACGCTTTTGTTAGCTCTCGCTTGAGAACGTCATGACCTAGAATTTCTATGTTTGCTTTGGTTGTAGCAAAACTCATATTTTTACTTTTGCTTTGCTTTAGCGTGTGATATAAATAAGTGCGTCGGTGGTGTAATGGTCAGCATAGTTGCCTTCCAAGCAGTTGATCCGGGTTCGATTCCCGGCCGACGCATGATATTTTTTTTAGTTTTTTTTTTTAATTTTGGATAAAATACATACATATTTTTTGAATAAGAAGTTTATTAAATTTATAAACGATTTAAACTTTTATCTATTGTTTTAGTTATCTCAAAACCTACTTCATGACTCATGAAGGACCTTGCAGAGTATTAAAATAATCAATTCTTTACTTTTTATTAGTTTTAATTAACCTTTTATTGTTATTTGCATTTCAGCTTTAAATTTAAATGTTAAATTTCCAGTGATAAAGTTTTATAGATAAAATAAATATTTAAAACAAAACTTTTGCCAAATTTCGTTCTTATGTTAAAGTCGGCCTTTTGACAGCACGACTTATATGGCTGCGGTGTCCGAGTGGTTAAGGAGATGGACTTGAAATCCATTGGGTTCTACCCGCACAGGTTCGAATCCTGTCCGCAGCGTAGAAAATATTTTATTAAAAATCAACTTTTTTTTATATGTTTGAAATGTTATATTTTTATCCAATTCTTAACTAGACGAAAAATAACAGCTGCGGTGTCCGAGTGGTTAAGGAGATGGACTTGAAATCCATTGGGTTTTACCCGCACAGGTTCGAATCCTGTCCGCAGCGGACGTATTTTAAAATACATTTAAATTTTAAATATATGCAATTCTGAAATATCCAAATTATGACAAAATGCCACGTATGTTTTCTATAGTAAAACCTGGCTTTACTGTAGAGCAGGGTTGATAAAGTTGGTACAATTGTACTTTTTTTGGTACAATTCAAAACTAAAAAGTACGCTAGTACCCCCGTGACTCATTTGGTACTATTTCCAAACTATTCAAACCTACATATTTATAATTGATATAAAATGGCAACTCGTATTTACTGTCCAATTATTTTATTGTTGGATTTAACAAAACAGCTATGATATTTTGCATTTGCTCTCTTGCAATACCATTTGCACCAAACACTGAACTCCGCTACTGTGAATAGATTTTTGAACTTGTTGATTGAACGATTGCCTATGCCACATTCTAAATTTAGTATCAGCGAAAGCATATAAAAGAGCATTTTCTGATGACATTGACAAGTTTTTAAAAGATATAGGAAACCACTTCTGCAAAAGTTCTACATCTACATGTTCTATGTGTTCTACATAGTAGAAGAGACGAATTCCTCTCAATAATATTTTCAAATATTCTTCAACAAGATGGTTGTCACGTCAAGAAGTAATCAAACAGAATTTTGGAACAGTGAGAGCCCACTCCATTATTATTTTACTATTTTGAAGGAGATTTTACAAGCGCTAAATTAAATTTTATTATAGGTATTTGGACTTCCTACTCCTCTCCTGTTTCTGCAGTTCATATTGAAAATTGAAAACACAATAAATTTGGTTACACAATCCGAAGATGTTTCGTTTAAGATTCGAGATTGTATTTTGAGAAATATCCGTAAATTTTCTACAAAAAAGACGATAAGTTCTAAAAAGTGTATGAAAACGCTCTCTGGCGACAACCAAAAATAAAAATTAATGGATTTCTCGACTCTGAAAACCGCATGATACAGGTCTTGCTAGATCAAATACAATTTCTTTGCCTCTATTCTTGAATATTTTGGAAAACTAAATATTTTTAAATATCCGGGGCTCGAAATTTAGTTTTTGACCTATGGTTTCTTTGGCAAAGTTTCTTGGAATGACTTATAGAAAAAGAATCGCGATGTGCTTTTAACGCGAAAAAATTTAACCAACCCTTTGACGCTAAACAATTTAACCAACCCTTTTATTATGTATACACAGAAAAAATTCTCCAAAAATTTTCACCAGTTAAAGCATTAATCAAAAATAAAATCAGTTTTAATTAAAAATTTAATCAAGTTAATTAAACGTTTAATCAAGTAAATTAAACGTTTAATTAATACTATTAACTGGTTTAATTGATACTATTAATTTGTTTACTGGTGCAAATTTAATTCATTTTTTAATTAATATCACAAATTTTTTAACTGAAATCAATTTTTATTTTTTTCTGTGTAATTAATGTACAAATAAATTTTAAGTACCTTTTGTTGTTGTTGTATTTTATATTTCTTTTTAAAAATAAAAAAAAAATTAAATTCATAAAAAAATATTTAGTACAATTGGGACCGAAAAAGTACGATTTTAAAATTTCGTTGGTACGATATTGGTTTTCTCATTTATCATCCCTGATGTAGAGCAAAGTCCGCACCGGAAGATTGTAAAATTGTAATCTATTTTTAATGCATTTCAATATATAATATATACGCAATCGCGAAATATCCAAATAACGATAAAATGCCACGCCTAAAAAAAAGAAGATTTTCTACAGTAGAATCTGGCTTTACTGACTGGGCCAAGAAAACTTTATGGTTTAAAATTTTAATAATAAAAACAAAAATTATACCACTTTTGCCAAGGAAACTAAGTTTTATTGCCTTTTTTGGTTTTCAAGTTCACTTTAGCCAAGTTTCACTGTAAATGAATATTTTTAAAACAAGCCTTTCTGACATTAATTAATATCAGCTGCGGTGTCCGAGTGGTTAAGGAGATGGACTTGAAATCCATTGGGTTTTACCCGCACAGGTTCGAATCCTGTCCGCAGCGTGAACATTTTTTTATCTTCTAAGGGTTTTTAACTTTTTTCTACGAGTTTTAATAAGAAAAATTATTTTGATGTAGCATTCTAGTTAAATTTTGTTCTCTCAAATAAAGTCCAATTATATCAGTTCTTTTTAACACATCATATTTTTATTCTCCCTTCCACTTCATCTCTTTTTTTAGCAAAGACATTTAAATAGCAGCTGCACTTGCTTGCTTCGTACTTCGCTTGCTTGCAGTTAAATAATTTGTATAAAATTCTTGCAGCAATGTTGCTTTTAAAATGTTTGTGTTAATTTTAAGTTTTATGTCGTGACAAAGTCTGTTTAGTAATTTTTGACATATAATTTGTCAATAAGACAGACATTGTTTAAATAAAAATGAAAAAAAGTTGAAACAGCTGGGTTTTTAACGCTACAAATGTGGTGCTGTTTACAATTTAAAATTATTTTACGTTTTGAAAGCTTTTAAAGGAAGTCAATAAAAATTTTAATATAAATGATTCATCTCTAAGGTGATTCAAACTAGTTTTTTCAGACAAATTTAATTATAAATTATAGCTTTTCATATTAATTCGAATGTGAATTCCAAGTCAAATTACAATCCATTAAGCCGTCATACTTTAAAAGGCCCATTCCATCAATATTTTTCCATGCATTATCAGAATTTTTTGTTTGTAGTACATGGAAAAATATTCCTGACAAATATTGATGGAATGGGCCTATTCAAGTATGAAGGCTTTATGGATCGAATTATTATGAACATTTATAATGCAAATATAAGTCACCATGAGAATTGAATTCCCAGAACCTGTTTTATAAATTATGGCTTTAATTAAAATTTAAATACTTCAAAAATTAATGTGTTTAAGAAATTTTTATTTATGATTTGTAAAATGTGCAATTTTTAACTGCCAAGAAAATTTCTTTCATTTCTTTCGTATATTTACATATATTGAAAACAAAAACAAATTTTATTTTTTTTTTATTGTTTTCAATATAAATATGGGAATGAAATGTTCTTGTCAACATTGTGGGCCTGGCAGTTTTTTTTTGTTTTGGAAATAAATGTCAAGAGAAAAATATAATTTTAAAAATTAAATTAAACAAAGTAAAAATCGTTTAAAAATTAATATTGAAACTGTTTTAAGATAAACTGAATGATAAACCGATAACAACTTTTTTTTTATCTGACATAACGGGATTTTACTGCATGCGTTATCTAACGATATGTATGATTTGAATGACAATTTTCATCAGCTGCGGTGTCCGAGTGGTTAAGGAGATGGACTTGAAATCCATTGGGTTTTACCCGCACAGGTTCGAATCCTGTCCGCAGCGTAAAAATCATTTTACTAAAATTGGATTCTTCGTAAAACGTAAATGGGCTTGTTCTGACAAAACGCTTAACATTGGCGATTCTGACAAAATATAGGTGTGTTCTGTAAATCGAAATAGCTAGCAACAAGTTTGACTGACGACTTTTAATTGCAAAAAAGTATGCTCAGCTCAAGGCAACTAGGATATTTGTAAGAAAATAAATTGAAAAAACAAATCAATCAAGCCGTAGCGGTGTCAATAGTACGGTAAGTACGGATTTCCTTACATCAAGTACAGAACTTAAAATAATCCGAAAACTGGATTGACTTAATTAAAAGTGAGATAAAATTTATCTAACACTGTGCTTGATTCAAGAATTTCTAAGACGGTCTAATCTCGATTCGTACTTGAAATAGTTCGAAAGTCAGCTTAGATTGATTCTTACCTAAACACTTAACTCGCAGAACTAAAGAGTATATTATCATTTTACTAACCCGTTACATATGTTTATTTCACTATTGTTGTATTCCACCCCTTGTTTACAGAAGAATTCTCAATTATAAGACACCAACAGCATGCCTGATATGGTTTTCGTAATCATTCTAGGTACTTTGAAAATTTGATGTATTAAACTAAATAATTTAAGCAAATTGAATATGGGAATTATTGTTTCTTATTTTACTTTTTAGGCATGAAAATAATCTACACTCAGGTCTCGTTTTATGCGGATTCAAATTTATGCGATTTTTAAATATGGCTATTTACAAAAAAACGTCAACCACAAAAAATGGAAAAAAAAATTTTTTCTTTTCAAGATTTATTTAGAGAATGGCTTATATTTTTTTAATATATGCGTATAAATTAATTGATTCGAAAAAAAAAGATAAATGGTAAAGGAAATACTACAACTTTTAGCACATTCTTGTGTATATTAGAAAATATGCATTTGGAACAACAATACTCTAATCTAAGGCATATTTATGATCTGAAAAACATTTTTTATTAAGTTTCTTATATAAAGGATTACAAATAGCAACATAAAAAAATTTTAAATCATGGTGGAAAAGTTGTCCCGTTTACAATGTCCCGTTTACAATTTAATTAAAAAAATTTAATTCATATTTTATCTTGAAATCGAAACCATTTTTAGGGCACATTAGTACGCAACATTTTAAAATTAATCCCAATAAAATATTGTGTGTGCGGAAATGAAAGAGCTAATTGAGAGTTAAAAGAATCATTAATTTAAAAAAGGAAAATCAGGTTGTTTTTTACAGTTTTGTCAATATAAACGTGTGCAAATGTCCCGTTTACAATCTTGGAAGTGCCCATATACGTTTTTTTCAATTTTTACGGTTTTTGACATTTTGGATGTTTTTTTTAGCTTTTTTAACTTTCTTGAATTAAACCAAGATTGCATCACTGATATAATCGTTCTAGTTTGTTTTATTTTGTGTTTTTTATATGCATAGCCGATGTGTATGTATTAGTGTTTTTAAACTAATGAAGGGCACATAATATTAGTTTTAACAACGAAGGCTAATTTTGGTAAAATTTGAATCAAAAATTAGGTGGAAGCAGGGCTGCCAGATTTGACGATTTATCGTCATTTTGACGATTTTTTGTTACGAAATTAACAAAGTGCCGATTTGCTGATTTTTTTCTAAAAAGTGACGATTTCTTTTCAGTCTCCAAAGTCTGAATAAAACTTAAAAATTTTCCGACAATTTAGTTTTTTAACCTTGGAATGTTTAACAGCCGTACCTTAACAAGAGCGGAAGGCGGAACGTTTTCTTTCGCTTAGCTTTTACGCTGCACTGAAAGAAAAATGCTTCATATATTTAATGAATCATTTTCATAAAAAAAATTTCCTTCGGTAAATGAAAATTTTCATTGTCTAAAGGGAATTTCATAGTTATAATGAAATATTTTCGTAAAAGTCGCTTCATTGGATTTCGTAAGTACGTTAAAAATTTTCATTGGATATATGAAAACTTAAGTTCGTCCAAGTTAAACAAACAATTTTAGTTGGGAACATAAAAAAACAATATACAAACATAACTATATTCATAAATTAATACAAAATTATAGTTTCCTTAAAAAAATGTTTAATTGTTAATTAAAAAATGTAAGAATTAATAATTTCGTACATCTAATGTTACATGTATGCCATTTAATTTATGAAATCAAAAAATTTTTTTATAAAAGCAAGATATTTCAATAATTGCCTTCATAAATTTAAATTTTCATTATGACAATAAAAATGTCATTATAATAATGAAACAAAAACTTTCAATCAACGTTGTTATTTTTATTATTGACAAATTAATCTCATTTTTACGCTCTAAATTGAGTAAAAAACATACTGCCCCAGTAGACTAGCTGATAGTGAGCTAGTCTATCGGCACCGAGGTTGCGTGATCGAATCCCGCCAGAGACAGAAAAAAAAAATAAAATAAAGTAAAATAAGAAAAAATAAAAAATAAAAAATAATTTTTTTTTTACTTTATTGAAAGTATTCATCCAATGAATAATATTCATAGATCTAATGTCATGTTTCATTAAATCCTTTTAATGAAACAGGTTTCATTGATCCAACGAAGCGCTGCATAGGTTCCTTTTTAATGCAATTTTTCATGGGATTAATGTCAAAATTCATTGGTATTGCGAAGAAAATTCTTTCAGTGTGATATGCCATACCAAAGCAAGAGCAAGAGTCATTGTTGTGTCACGAAAAGTAGTGATAGCTTTCTTGTTTAATAAAACTCACAAATTATAAATAAAAATAGAGATAAAAACGCTAGATTGGCCAAAAAATAGCTAAATTGCCATTATTAATTAGCCATAGCGGAAAACTTCACTACTAAACGAGCTGTCAAAATCGGGTTTTCTAATTGCAAAGCGCTCTATTCAAAACTATAAAACGCGTGCCACTTTCATTGATTATTTTCATAGTACAAAAACAACAATGTTACACTTTGCTTATCTTTCGTCAAAGCATCATCGAATGAACCTTTTACGACTCACTGTATAAATCATATTTTCAACAATTATACGGCAAGAATTTCAAGAGTTGTAAGAGAATATCTACATGAGTTTCATACGATTCTTGACATGAAAGTCTCGTTAGATTATCTCTACCTACGTCTTAAACGATTGAAGAAGCGTCTTTCGCTGTGCTATGGAAGAATCTCACTCGTGTTACAGTTTTTTTCCATGTGAAGATTCTTCTACGATTACAAAATGCGGCCATCGACGATCAAAGACGCTCTTCATGAGACTCCCAGTAGCTCTTATACGATTGAAAATGCTAGCTGGGTATGAAGTAATTATGTTTTTGTTTGAATGTTTTTCTTTTATAAAAATCGAACAAAAATTGTTTAAAAAACACTATTTTTTAAGTTGTCCGATTTTTTTTTTGACGATTTTTCAAAACAATAAAGACGATTTTTTTATTTTTTCTCAGGAAACTGACGATTTTCTAACAAATTTATCTGGCAGCCCTGGATGGAAGTTAGAAAAATTTTAATTTAACTCGTTATTTCCTGTCTTTTACGGTACAACATTGTAATAACCACATGAACGAGTCTAAAGAAATTTGGATACCTTTTAAACTAAAAGAGGCCCCATAATAAAACTTTTACAATATGATAAGGACACTAAAGGCCAATTTAGATTAAAAAAATTAAAAAAAATTAGAACTAAATTAGAAAAATTTTGGATTTAAATTGGTCATTTCTGGTTTTGCAGATGAAAAATTGTTTTTTTCAAATTAATTCTTTTTGTTATATAAAGATCAAACGATTTTCTTTTTAAAATTTTTTCGTTTGATTAGTTTTTAGTTTGAAATAATAATTAAAAAAAACAATTAACACCCCGTTACTCGACCAATCAACATCAAAGGAAAAAAATATTTCGCACACTTATTCATATCTACTGGAACTATAGTTATGCGAAATATAAAGGAATTCCAACAAAATATTTTTATTGGGTTGTCCGCTTCCCATATAAATACTTACATACATATTTGTTGATTTTTTTATGCGATTATGTTTTGATTCAAATTTGAATTTATGCGGTTTTTTAGAATTTTGGAACGAATCATTAGTTTTTATATGAAGCTAGAGTATCGTTTTAAGCGAATTAAATTTATGCGATTTTTTTGGAACGCATCTATCGCATAAAACGAGATTGATAGCTTTCCTCATGGACTTAGGCGTATTTTTTTTTATAAGGGTAGCCAAAAAGGGCTTTTTATTTTATGTCTTCTTTTTCTTGGAATCAATAACTCTCTTATAATGTTTGTACGTCGCTTCTTCTCACAATTTTTACCTTTCTATAACCAAGTTTATTTTTATTTAAAGTTGTAAGTCTTTTGCATGTTATAACCCTGAAGAAAGCAGGGTTGTCTTTTGAGAACACGTACAAGCCTAAGTATTTACTATAAAATAAAAACTCGGAATAAAAACATGACCTTTTCATTAAAAAAAAACCAAGTGTTGTTAATACAAAGTTTTCAACATTTTACAGTTTTTGGATACTCATATGCCCAACCTTACGATTTCCATTTTCCGTCAACCGTCGGAGTTGTATTTTTACTCCCAATAGAATTAAAATAAACTGAGAACTACAGAAAGAAAGGCAGTAATTTCCTCTGTAACTATTTCTGTTACAAATAACAGAAGTCTTACTGCATGTTTAACGATTTCGAACTGCAACGATCGCATAGAACATTATATTTAAAACAAAAACAAAATTCTAAAATTGGTTTTGGTTTCAAATGTAATTTTCTATGCGAACGTTAACGTTCGTAATCGTTGAACAGACTGTTAAGCTACAGTTAGCTGACATTTACAGTAACGTTGCAAATTAGCTGCTTAATTTTGTTGTATGTAAAGCAATTAGAACGATTATAGTTAGAAACTTATTCGCAACGTCTAAATTTGTAGAAAATAGATTTTTCTTGCCTTTTTTCTGTACGGTTACGTTACTGTTACTGTCAGCTAACTTGGACTTTAATCTTAAAAAACGTATGTATATTTATTTAATGGTGATCGGTAGTGTTTTGCCATAGATTTATACAAGTTTAAATCATATTTTTGTACCTCAACATTAGTTGGCCACAAATTTTTATTAAATTCATCTTGATGGCACCATCATACAAGTTCATAATACCGCTGTGTATACTGTTTCTCTAAAATAGTTTTATTTTGTAAACATTTCTTATGTAAATAATTTCTTAAGTCAGCTGTTTTCTTGAAAAAGTAAACAAAACTTTTCCAACTACAAAATATTGCCACAAATTAGAAAACAAAACTCTTAACTAAATGTATATTTGACCAGAGGCAATTAATACTAAACAATTATAGCAGCACAACTCTCCAGAGTATGAATAAATGGTTGACTATATGAATGGACGGATGGATGTGAGTAGTAGTGGAAGTATGAGTTGTAGAAATTGCATCTACCACTACCACCCTTAATGACAATAATTGCATGCAACATGCATTTAACCGCAATTAGTACATGTATTAGGCCAAGTATTAAATAACGTAAAAGTTGTTGTTGTTAATGCTGCTGCTGCAACAATATTTAGTAAGAGCAGGCAGGGAGTTCATTAAAAAGACATTTCAACCTGTTTATCCTTGAACCATTCAATTCTGTACGAAAACAGCCAACAGCTGAAGTTTTGATGACATATCTTACTTTTTGTATTCTTTGGTAATCGGTCATCATTACTTGGAAGAGTTCTTCATAGTTTAGATCAGTGGTCGAAAATAAACACTTAATATCGCTCCTTAGTGTTCGGTTCCGTAGATTTGTGGAAAACACAAACGCTAAAAGTGTTTGTGTAGTAAATCATTTTAAAAAATAATACTGCTCATATCCAACTAAACAAAAAGATGAGAACATTTACTTCCGTTCGGTTTTTTTTTTTTTAACCACAAATTTCATTGTGTTCGGTTCAGCTCATTAATGTTCGTTCATTTCTGTTGTGCGTAGCGCCTTTTTGGCTGGTAAAAAACAAAACATTAAAAAAAAAAAAACAAAATACACATACGAAAAAAAGGCCAGCCAAACAATTTTACACAAACAAAACATATACACAGTACACCTACAAGCTGTTCGTGCTGCAGTCGTTGCTAAAAGTTTTTGTTTGTTAATTTCTTTATCAATGTAAAAAAAAAATACACTATAGAACATTAAAATATAATGTTTGTCTACATTATCACTGCAATTGTTCTGTTTTTCAACGAAGAACAGAACACTTTATTATGTTCAGCTCTTTCTTGAAAATAGTTACGAACGGTATTAAGGGTTGTTTTCGTCTAAACAAACACTAAAAAAATAGATATCGTTCTTGGGTGTGTGATCCGAACGGTAAATAATGTACTGTTTATTTTCGAACACTTAACCATGATGATATTCACGTTATGTTAAACCTGAATTTTTTTTGGGGAAAAGAGAAAAACTGTTTAAATAAAAAGAATTTAAGGGTCACCCTTGCCAATAATGAACTTTTTTTTTTTACCCAAAAAATGCCTGCGAACACTTAACTTAAACTGCATGTAATGAGCAGTCACTGCACTCTGCCAAAATTAAAGGAAAATAAAAACGAAATAAACTTTAGCTGCAGGGACATTAAAAAACTACAACAAAAACAAATACAATTTTTTTTTTTTGTTATTGTTAAACTCCTGTTTGCCGTAGTTGCGTTGTTTTTATTTTCCATAAGTAATTTTGGTAACAAAACACGTAATACATTTAACACTAAACACTGCTTTTTGGAACGCTTGACTGACTACTGGCCTTTCATTTCATTATCTCGAACTGAGTGTAGGAATATTTTGTTTATACATTTTTTTCTTTCTTTACCAGCAGCTTGACAGGTTTTTATGTTTTTAAGCAAATAAGTTTTTTTCCGTTTTTTTGTTGCTCATTTTCCTTGAGTTTTGGAAACAAATTGGCACAAATGTTCTCCAGTGCCTTAAAACAATGACTGAAAATTAATAAATGCAATAAAACAAAAACAGTAACAACTATCTCATCACAGAAATGAAACTTAAACAATATTACTTTCAGTAAAACTGCTACGCAACTGCAGTGCAAAAAACCCTTTCATTAAACGTGGTTACGCTCAATTAAATATTATTGTTTGTCATTTAACTAACTGCTGCTGTGAATTCCACTACTGCTGCTCCATTAACCCATGCACCAGGTAGTCAGGCAGGCTGACAGACAGACAGACAGACAGACAGGCTTACTATAATGCTTAATAATTATAAAAAAAAAACAATTAAACTTTTCAAATACCACAAATTAACATTTTTAATTATTAGTGGCAACATTTCTGCAACTTAACGGCCATTATTAAGTGGATTCCAGCAAGTTTTTTTCCTTTTTGAAATGTCGAATACAGATGTCAAATTGTTTAGAAATAGTGTTATTTTACAAATGTTCTTGCAAAAGTATTGAATATATAGTATCTACGAGGATCGTGGCCAAAGTTTTGTGATATAAGTTTTACAGAGTTTAAGAATGCTCCAGAATGGTAGACAAACATCTAGTGATTATTTAACATTAACTATAACAATTTATCATACCAGGGTTGTTTTTTCCTCAAAATACGTAAGAAATGTCAGATCGTGTAGTTTTGCACAAACTTATTTCATATGTCCAGAAATCGCACTGCCATTTAAATTACATTCTCGGAAAATATATTAAGTTCGTATAAAAGCATAATAACTTATGCTATTGAAGTCGTTGTTCCATAAGACTGGAAATCACACTGCCAATTATCGCAAGGATCAGGCCTTAATCAAACGTAGACCCATTATAAAGCGTTCGCTCTAAAAACACTTATTATGCCTAAAGCCTAGTACTCGGTTCAAATTTGTGAAAAATGTTGAGCAACATTGATTATTCCACACGAAAATTTTGGCATTTATCAATGTTGCCAATCTTGCGAGTTTGTACAATTTGACGTTTTTATTCCTTCAAAGTATGCTACATTGTTTCGTGTATGTAAACAAACGCCACATGTATTTTACTAAAATTATTTTTTTTAATAAAAAATTTAATAAAAAAAAGTAAATACGGATAAAAAACTGTTACCGATTGTGTTATTTTAATTTTTTATTTCTTTTTTAAATATTAAGTTCATACTTTTTTGCTTTTGCTTAAAATTCCACGTGAAATAAAGGCAGCTTACATTATTTCGCAGTTGTAAAAAAAATGTTGCCAGAAACATTTCGGTACTTTTTCACAAAATAAACAGAGTACAACTCCATCAACATTATTTCATGGATATTCCGCACAAGTTTTTTTCATATGCATTTTGACAGCATTTCACGTGAAATGTTGAACAGAGTACCAGGCTTAAAACCGTAACAAAAAATGCTAATATACAGGCCTGTTCTGCAAATCACTTTAACTCAAATCACGTGGTTTCAAATCACATGTGCCTACTAAAATCACACGTGTGATAAGTTACCGTCCCGTTTTTGTGTGTTTTGGTGTGATCTTTAATTGCAGAAAGCACACCGAGAAACACAACAACGGTATGACTTTCAAAACACCACAAAATCACAAGTGGATTTCAAAAGCACGTGATTTGAAATCACGTGATTTTCAGAACAGGCCCGATAGTCAGGTTTGGTATGTGATATTGATGATCGGCCAACAATTTGCAATATGTCTGAAAACACGTTGAAACGCATAAAAGCCATAATTTGAAATTTTGTCCAATTTAGTTTTTTATAAATAGAAATAATTCTACTGAATTTCGTGATGATCATAATAATTTTCAATAGGCCCAATATAAAACCTCCTTCCGAAAATCACTTTAATCCTCCTTAAGGCTAGATTACACTATTATATAATACATGTCAAAAACTCAAGTAATATGACAAAGTGTGATAGTGGGAATGCAATGTGTCACGAAAATGACAAGTATTATGAAAAAAGTTTGACATCCCATACGACTTCATCGTTTTTTGAAAAATTTCTAAACAATAATACTTTTCATTGGATCAGGGTTGCATTTTATTTCATTTGTGAGTGCTAATACTTTGTGTGATGGTGTGAACACAAACTGTCATGTTCAATTAGATTTTTGACAGTCGCAACAAGACTCATAAGATTTCTATCTCACAAAGTATAATGGAATACGTAAGACTTGTGAGATAGTGAAAACTAGCCTTTAAATCGAAACAAAGATAATACTTTCTAAAGATCGGCCCATTATATAAAACCAATTCCTGAAATGTTCATTATTATGGTTGTGGGTAGCAAAGATTCCGCACAGCCGAATATATCAGTTTTACTTGTTCACTCTCATTTTTCGTTCATATGGTAACAACCGTTTTGTTTGCGCCTGGCGTGCCTTAATCATACTGAATATTATTCAAAAGGTACTTTTTAGGATATTAAATTAATCGATGTTCTGTATTAATCGATTGATTCTTCGTGCGAATAATTATTTGAGCTAAAAATTTTATCGAATAATAATCTAATAATTTAATATTATTCATTTATTTAATACACTTCATCTAATAAAAGAGGAAACTTTTTAAATTGCATCAAAATTTAAGCTAATCTTCTAAAAGAATCTTTCAAAAAGAGTAGACAGTTCAAATGTTAATGTTTCCAACGATTTCTTTCTTTTGTTTCGATGAAACTTGATTTAGAAAAAATACTTTTACCTATATTTGAAGTTGAAGGGAGATTGAAAGAAAAGCGGTATAAAGCATATCCAATTTCTCTGTTCTTTTTCTTGACTTTTTTAGAAATTGGTTGTCTTTCATTATACCACTTAAATCTCTTTTTGATTTTTTTTAACAACTTTAATACTTTTAATAGTCTTGTTAAGTTCTGGTAGAAGGTTGTTTTCATTCTTCTCAAAGAAATCATCTTCTTGATCTGAATCATTGTAGTAAAAGTTTGTACTAAACCTTTTTAAAAATAAATTATTCCAAAACTATTTGGTGTCAGTCTTTGTACTATACTATATTTTAAAAAAACTGTACCTCGAAATAAATTATTCTAATTATTCGTTAACCGAAAATAAGCACCTTTAAATTGTTAGAACAGTTAATCACCCAAAATCAATCGATTAATCGAACAACGGTTAATCGTTTGAATACCGTAGTACTTCCCCAAGCCAACTGATCAAAGTATTTAACAAGGTCCGTTAAAAAAATCGCTAATAGCTCAGGTCTTATGTTGTACAACTGAGCTAACTTAAATTATGTATGAGTTTTTTAACTTGTTATAACCTTTACCACAGTCGTAATGGGTATATAAATCTTTGTCATTCCGTTTAAAGTTTCTGCAATATTGATCTTAGACCCTATAAAGTACATCTATTCTGGGTCGTTATGTGAAGCAAAGTTGATTTAACGATGTATGTCTGTCCATCTGTGTGTTTTTCGAAGTTTGTTATATATTTCTGTCACATATGCTCCGTTAAATTTTGCTATTGAAATTCAGTCAGATCTGTATATAAATCACTGAAATATAAGCAAAAACCCACGACTGCCTATAGTTTCATAAAATACCCTGTCAATTATTCTTTTAACGTTCCTTTCACTGTAATTCTCTACTAAATATTTTGTTTTGTGAAAGAACAGAGAAATTGGATATGCTTAATAACGCTTTAGAGTTAAAACACGGTACACCATCAGGAAAAAATGGCATTTCGGCATCATCACCTCCGATTTCAATGAAATTCAACACAAATGTTGTATGTTATTGGACTTTAACAAAACATAAATTTTCAGACCCCAGATTCTTTCGGCTTCCGAAATAAGACGTCATAAAATATGTGAAAAATTTAAAAAAATCATAAAAGTCTCCTTACAAAAGGGGATAGAACTTTCGAACTGTGCAAGATAATTTTTTAGTTTTGTTGGTATTGTTTTAAAGGTGAAAGTGCACCCTTTAAAATTATATGCATATTGTGTTGTTTTAAGAAAAGATCAAAGGTAATTTTTTTGGGGTCTTGAGTTCAAAGGTCCATATCTGGAAAAGTATATTTTTTTAAAATTCTTAAAAAAAGTTATGTCAAGTTTAGACCCTAGTCTACAATTTCAGAAAATTTAAAGATGGAGACTCGATTGGTGTCAGAGTTATACACCAGAACGTGATCCTAAGTATGTTTTGGGTTAAAAAATCTCTTGTTGTTGTTGTATTTTTATTAATTTTTTCAGTATATCTGGAGTAGAGATTTTTGAACCCAAAACATACTTAGGATCACGTTCTGATCTATAACTCTGACACCAATCGAGTCTTATTTTTGAACTTCTAAGCTAGACAAAATAAAATTATTCGATTAATCAAATTATATTAAATTGTTCGATTATTATTCGATTAAATTGGTACCTCGAATAATTGTTCGCGCGATTAATCAGATAATACAAAACATCGATTAATTGAATACCCTAGTATGTATGTATGTATGCTATTTTGAACATTAAATACACTTTATCGGCTAAATAAACACAACGAAAATAATTGTCGCTAAAATAACGAAAAAACTGCTTAATGAAACAGCTGACTTCAACCGACAGCGAATATCGTTAAAAATTTTACTGAATCGCATATTCGATAAATTTTTGTTATATTTATTTTAACGATACGATTTTCGTTATAAAAGTATGTGAATCGCACTTCAGCTGTAAAATTTTAATTCAAAACATTCCAGTGAAAGTTAAGCGACTTGCGAATGCCTCTAATTTCTCTTTTACTCACTAACACAACTATAGATTTAGCTTTGCATACCCCTAAATGGCTAAATGGATCGCATTCACTGCGGCATCGGTGGCGATGTTTATTCTTGTATCTCGCCGTTTTTGTCAACCAAAAACTACAATTGAACATGGATGAATTAGAGGTAACCTTGAACTGAACTAGTAGCAAACTAGAAATAATTTAGAACTGAACTGGAAAACAAATAGATCGGAACTAGAACTGAACTAGACTATTTTATGCTTTACGTTTATCAGGCTATCGCTTTTTATGCTATAATTTCCAATTTTGGTATTCAGAAAGTGGATATGTACTAAACGGGAATATTTTAAAGGTATTTAACTTCAGAGGGTCAGCTGTAAAATTTAAATACAAAACAATCTAACGAGGGTTAGGCGATTTGCGAAATACGGCACTAAATATAGTTCTAACAATTTTGAAAAATAAACAATCCTTTTAATAGTTTATAATACTTTTTGAGCTTTTTTATTCTGTTTTTTTTTTAATTTCTGTCTTACGAAAAAGAAAAAAAAAAAATTAATTAAATAATTACATTTACGACTTAAATACGATTACATTACACAAATTACAGAATAATATTTTACAGATATCAAAACAAACATTTATTTTTTTTAATTGCTAATATTGAAACAATTCACACAATAATAATTTACAATTTGAATTTAATTATTATTAAATTATACATTTAAATTTATCACTTAGAATTTAAATAATATTAAAAAAGAGATAAACAACTTATAACTTTTTTAATTTTTTGGCTAAACTACAAAAATTTATTTATACACACAGACAAAAAAAAATTTTAATATTAAGAAGATTTTAAATAAATTAAATAAAAAAAAAAAACAATACTTAAGCAACATATACGAGTACATACAATACAATATTGAGACTTTAATTTAAATTTTTGCTTAATTGGTAATTTTTACTTAGTAATTATTATTTTTTAATAATTTTATGAATCTCTTTTTTTTTTCTTAGAATTTCATTTTTTTAATAAATATTTATAATTTTAAGGTTTTTTTTCGTTTTTAAACTCAAACTTGTATGTGGTCCTCGTCATCCGACTGAGCTTGTGATGAACTATCTACCGAACGTCCTGGTGGACTACCAGGATTTAGGGTGGGACTGGGTGATCTTGTTGCCGAGCGTTGTTGGTGTATGGGTGATGACTCGGCCAAGGGGGTGGGTGAGGGTGTGGTAGGTATGGGTTTTAATATACCCACTGGTGTTGTTTGTGTGGGGCCATTAGCTGCTGTAGGTGATGTAGCTTGAGCCTGGGCTCCTGTAGCTGTTTGATAATAGCTGCTGAGGGAGGACAGCGAACTAGAAGCAGTTAAGTGTGAAAAAGGTGCCGCAGCTGCTGCTACTGGTAGGCCAGTTAAATGTGTCATATTTGGCACCCCAGCATATAGGCTGTAGGGTAAAGGTTTTTGCATGGCTGCTGCTGCAGCAGCTTGTCTGTAGTATAAATCTATAGAGGAAGCTGGAGGGCCACCATGTCCTGGTTGAACCCCTGGATAGGGCCAGGCTCCTATGTATGGGGAACCACCATAGAGTCGTTGAAAAGCAGCAAAGTTTCCAGCCTCTGCTAAAAGTTCTAGACCAACAGCGGTTTGACGTTTCCATTTAGTTCTGAAATGTAAGAAAGGAGAGAAAATTAAATTACTATTTGTGGCAACTAATGGGATAAGCCTAGTACTCGGTTCAAATTTATGAAACATGTTTAGCAACATTGATTATTTTACACGAAATTTTGACATGTATCAATATTACCTATCTTGCGAGTTTGTACAATTTGACGTTGTTATTCCTTCAAAGTTTGCGACATTGTTTTGCGTATGTAAGCAAACCCACATTTTTTTTACTAAAACTAATTTTTTTTTAATAAAAAAGAAAGTAAATATGGATAAAAAACTGTTACCGGTCGTGTTGTTTTATTTTTTTATTTCTAATTTAAAAATCAGTTCTTACTTTCTTGCTTCTGTTTAAAATTCCACGTGAAATAAGTGCAGCTTACATTTTTTCGCAGTTTTAAAAAAATGTTTCCAGAAATATTTCGGAACTTTTCCACAAAATGAACAGAGTACAACTCTATCAACAGTATTTCATAGATATTCCGCACAAGTTTTTTTCATACGAGTTTTGACAGCATTTCGCGAGAAATGTTGAACAGAGTTCCAGGCTTTAATGGTGTTAATTTAGACATGTTCCAATTTTTTTGGTTTATATATTCTAGCTTTATATTTTCCAAAATCGTGATTTTAATCGTTTACTATTTCTATACAAAATAAATGAACTATAACTTTCTACAAAACGAAATTAAATAGAAAATACTATGAGGCATAATTTTAACCACGTGTGCATAAAATTGACTGATAGCTGGAAATTTAAGTATAAAACTGCCGATATTATGTATTTTAAGATGTACCACTAGAAGAAGAAAATCAGCATAATTTAGATCTCTATTACAACGATCACTGAATGGTGCAGCAACTAGTCATGAAGGCTATTGGTACACGTGGTATCAGATTTGGCTGTAGTCTAGCCCCGACTATAAGCTATTTTCAAATTGTATGCGCCAGGCTGAGATATTGGCAACAACTATGAGGCGACGCTAAGAATTTTTAACAACACAGTTTCTTAAAAATAAAATTTAAGGTCAACAAACTTTTCATTTGATTCAATGAAAAAATTTATCAAAATTACACTTTGCAATTTCTAACAATTTATTTTAAAAAGTCACGTAAACATTTTGTTGAAAAAAATTATTTTGGGCAACAACTTTTTTATTGACTCAATAAACTTGGTTGGTCACTAAAAATTCAATAACTTTACCTACAAACTTTTTTATCAATACCGCAAAAATCGTTATCGCAAAAAATTCAAACATTTTTAATGCGATTTTTATATTCGAATATGAAAATTATTTTTTTCTGTGTACATTTCGTAAATTTTTAATATAACGTATTTTCAATTTTTGATATTCATTAATTAGGCTTGAGTACATCAAATTTAATTTACATTAAATTATTTTCACTGAGGACGGAATTTTGTACAACTTGGAATTTTTATTAAATTTATTGATAATTTTTCTTTGGCTGAGCTGGGATTTGAGCCCGGGTTGATTTTTACATGTTTCAAGAATCACCACCAAGGTATATTTACACAAGATAAACTCATTGGCCCATGTGTTTGTCAGCTGATTATCCCTAGTTGGAACCTTAACGTCAAATTTCGTGTATATGAGAAAAAATTTGTACATGTGTGCGTTAAATTGTTTTTGTTTTATATGAAGACAATTTTGACAATTCGGTTCCTTTTATAGAGCAGCATGTTTACACTGCCAAATTAGTCTTCCTTGTGTAAATATACCTTGATCGCCACATTCTATCCTCAGAAAATCTTTGAGTTCTAACCACTTCACCACTACGGCATTTTCTTATAAGGTACAGTTACTTTGAGTGTATGTATGAACATTTTACAGCGTTCACCACGAGTGGTGAATGAGGGTATAGCAAGTGTGTCGTTCCGTATTAAACTTATAAATATGTTTTCATCTAAGACCCCAAGGTATATATGGATATATATATACTGGGTGCTTGAGAATTTCTAAGTCGATTTAGCTGTGTCCATCTGTCTGTCTGAATAGAAAAAGAATAGAAAAATGTTTGTATCAAATTGTTCAGTAGGATAAAAGTTATGAATCCAATTGTGGATTCATAGCTCTAACATAAATGGTGGCGAAATGCACGGTCTGATATAATATTTTGCACATACTCGTTTTATATGACTGCTTACATACTTTTTTAAACATCGGTCCATAATTTACCATACGTCCCATATAAAGCCCGCTCACGGAAAACACCGTGGTACCTCTGAAATCGTAACGAAAATTGTTATTGTAGTAAAATTTGGTCTGCCACAGTTTTATAAGACAAAACATCACATTGTTTAATTCGAAAAGATCGGTCCATAATTTACCATACGTCCTTTATAAAACCCATACATACACCTAAATCCGTAGCAAATATATTTATTGTGGTAAAATTGGATATGGCCAAAAATAAAACCATGCTATTTTTTCAGTTTTCATAAAGCTTGGTTAACCAATTTTCAATGGTTTTTAAAATTGTCCCACTTTAAAAAAAAAAAAAACAAAGCTGGCAACCTTACAAGTACATACATTTAGTACATATTTCAGTGATATGAGTAAAAAAGCAATTTCACCAGAACATGCATCCAGTACTTTGCGAGGGAATTCCGCTTCTTCGTTGATTCATATTTTTTTGGATTGTTCAAAAGTAAACGAAAAAAAAAGAAAATTTGCTTATAAGTTCGGACAAAAAAGTTAAAGCCGGACAATAGAGGTAGTCGCTGCAAAATAAATTAAAATCGAAGCAAGAAAGAATTTATTTCCTGAATAATGGATGTTGCCTGTTAACCGAATTGCGGATAATCGTATCGCGGGTTTTTCAATGGATTACTGAGGCAATGATAAATTGTCAGGTTGCACGTTATGGACTACAAGGCGCTGTCTCAAGCTAGTTCTATACCAGAAACTGTCCTTAAGAGAAAATGTTTAACAGAAGATGACGTTTGTCGCAAGCCTCAATTAAATAACTTATGAAGAAATTGGATATATTCCCCTATGATGTACAGCTTGTTTAAAAGCACCGATTCACAGCAACGACAAATAGCAGCAAAAACAAATAGCCAATTATTCGCCAGCTTTAATTCAGCTTTATTTTTTTCCTATAGGGTCATTTGAAATAATGTGAGTACCAGAGATCAGCAATGAAATGTTTTTTCGCTACTCATACTGACTCATGCAATTTTAAGTATAAGTGCGTAGAAATCATTTAAACTAAACTACTCTGATTCACTCATACTCACAAGAGAAATATTTATGAGTGCGACGTCGACATTATACGCATACTCATAAATGACCTCAGCTTGATTTATAATTTCAAGAAAATACTTACAATACTCACAATGATTTTAACACGACAGATAAAACACACAACTTAATAATCAGCGCTGCCAGATAAATTTGCCGAAAAATCGTCTACTTCATACATGTTACTTTAGTAATCTGTTATTGCCAAATCGTCACTTTGCTATTTCGGGGACAAATCTGGCAGCCTCGCATTTTGCTTCGCCTATACACATTGAGTTGAGTAGATTCTAAATCAAACACTACAAATGTTGCTAAAGGCGCCCGTACACGACATGTATTTGTCATCTGACATGTCAAATTTTCAAGTCACATGTAATTGTTCATGTCTGTCAAAATTGCTGTTTTACATAAGGTTTATAATATTCGGTCACAAACGTACATGTAATTTGCTTCTGACATTGTCTCTGTTTTTTTCGCATTGTTATTGCAGAAACCAAAGTAGTTCTCGATTTCAAAATAGCTTGCTGCCGCCACGAAAATATTTATTTACGCCGTAAAATAATTTAGCCATCTTAACATTTTTTCTTTTATTTTAAAGATACCAATTTAGAATTTTATAATTAAACGGTTTTTATTTATATTTACATAAATTCTATTCAATGGTGAGATGAGCATACATATCTTGGTATTGTAAAATATTAACTTCAGCCGGCTAATGATTCCTTCAATAGTTGACGCCGCTGCTAGTTTCTTCCCGGCATAGATTTCTGATGTCAGATGGTTTGTCAGAAGAAAATAGAGCACGCTCTAATTGAAATTTTGTCAGATGACTTTTCGTCTGACTTTTACAACAGCAAAGTTAAAAAGGTAACACACGACATGTATGTGTTTTGCAGTGGGAAATTTGACATGTCAGATGACAAAAACATGTCGTCTATATGCTCCTTAAGTATGAGTACGATGAATAAAATGAAACTTTTGAGTGAATATGAGTTTGAATAACATTGGAATAAGTATGAGTGCGTATAAGTACAAGAATTTATGAGTCATGATTTAGCTCTACTCACTTTTTCACTACTCATTGCTGATCTCTGGTGAGTACTTCATGGAAAAGGAATAAGAAAGGGCGTGACTGTTCGAAGCTAAGTATTAATGATGCTCCCCATTCATTTATGAAGTGTTATAAACAAAATTTTATTGACTTAAATAAAAAAATATGTATACTATTTAAACCCCTTTCTGATCTTTCAAGCCTGTATAAATTATAAAAAAAAAACATACCCTGTAGATTAAGAATAAGATTTCCTTACCAAAAGCAACAACATCTTTACCATCTAACCCAATGAAACAATATCATTTTGTTTTAAACTCGAGTATCTTTCAAAAAAAAGCTCTTATAGAATATCTTCCAGTTTTGCGTTTATCATTCAAAATTATCTTTTTAACAACCATAAACTAGACAATTAACCGTTATTCTAAAAAATATTCAATTTAACAGCATATTTTTAGGCGCCAACTTAATATAATCACTATCACTAAACAAAATATTCCCCATTAAACTCTCAAATATCTTAAATTAAATAAAATTATCTAAACTTTGCATTTCTTTCTTTTAAATTTGTAGTAGCTTTAGGCTACAGAATATTCCATGAACAATTTTCTAACTGAGTAACTTTTAAAATTCCTAGAACATTTAAACCATTTCCACGTTAAAGTAGAATTGCGTTAACAAAACAAATTAACGTAAATTTTTGTTAACAAATAATTTTGTATAAATTTTTCTGCACTAGTGCTGATGCTTTCACAGCTCAGAGTTGGTGCAAAAAGTAAACAGATAAATAAAAACTGCCACACGCACTTCGTTGGCAAGTTTTGTAGACATTAATTTAGTAGAGTTGTGGTGGTACCCTTTTTGTCTCTTGTTGTGGCTGTGGCCAGTTTTAACTACAAAATGCTTTATGGCTGGCAAAGTTGTTGTTGAATGTTATGTTGTTTCTCTTCTAAAAGACAACTACTACAGCAGCACTAGTTTGTTGCTGCTGTAAGTTGCAGCAATAGAGTCCAGAGCATTTGGCTACTTGTGGCAATTAAAAGTACAATACAAGTTTTTTTTTTTTGCACAAATACTCGTTGCTCTATAGAGGTTTTATTTATTAATAAATACTACAAATTCAACAACAGAAATTCCACGAAATTTTCAAATGACTGCTTAAACATTTATGTCTGCAAATGCTTGACTTAAAATCCGAGTATTGCATGGATTTTCTTAAAGTGACCATTACCAATGGACATTATAAGTGGGCATATTTTTGTGTTATTTTTTTTTTTAGAAAAGTAGCTCCCGGTTAAAAATTTGCTTTAACATAAAACACATACACACGGTTTTTATAACAAAATAATTTATGGCTTTTATACTAAAATTTGGGTTTAAATCTTTTAGAAATGTTGAATTATGTTGTTGTAGTAAATTTTCAGTTGTATGTCTAAGAAAAACTAATGTTAAATATCGAAAAAGTGTCATTCTTTGTACATAGAAATGAAGAAATAATTTTAAATATTATCTAAAAAGTAGTGAGTCAGTATTTAGTTTTGCAGAAAAGGTAATTTATGTTCACTAATTATGGATTATTGGGGAACATGCTGTGGAAAACATTAAAAAAAAGTATGAGAGTTTTAAATATTATTGCTGCTGGTTATTTACAGTTTTGATAGCCATCATTTAGTTTTTTACACTACACTTACAAAAACAAAAAAGGTAAAGGGTGTTTTTTAAGCCCGATAGGACTAGAAATTGTTTAACAGAAAGATCAATACATGACATTAACATTCAGGAATAATTTCGGGCATACACGTGCAATGCCGTTGCTCTTTATCAAGCGTATTTTGGATCTTAAAATGTTCTTCGTTTTTGGAAAAATATGTAATGTCCGATGGTGACACCAGTCTTTAAGGTCTGTTGTGGTTTGGTCTCACTCACCTGTCAAGACAAAAATAATCCTCATCTTTGAACAAAACTTTTTAAAGTAAATTTGAGTTATTTCGTAATGTGGTTCAAACCTAAGAATACTCATGGTGATTTGTTCAGTATAAACCGTGTGCGAAAATAAACAATATATCGAGCCCTAACCGCGAAACTAATTGACTTTATTAGCAACACTTGCAGCGTCTCCTAAAATGTCATGGTCACATAAGGTACCGTTACGGTTTTATTGCAAGAACAATTTTATCTTAAGCGACAAATTTCATACAAAATTTATATGAAATAAAATAATAAAAACCCTCTCCTATAAAACTTGATTTTCGGCTCTTCATCTATTTTCGGGGTTAGGGCTCGATATATTGTTCTATAGTGTTCGGTACGGTAGATACATATATGGAAACGCAAACGCTAATAGTGTTTGTGGAGTAAATCCATAAAAAAACGTTTCCCTGCTTGTGATCTTCGAACACAAAAATAATACTGTACTTATCCAGCTCAACAAAAAGATGAGAATATTTTATTGTGTCCTGTTTTTTAACCATAAAATTCGTTGTGACGGGTTAAGTTCATTAACCCTCGTTCGTTTAAGTTGGGCTAAGCGCTTTTTTGGGTGGTAAAAAAGCAAAAAATTTCTTTTAAAAACAAAATACATACAAAAAAAGAGCCAGCAAAAAACGTTTTCAGAAACAAAACATGTACATAATACACATGCCAGCTCTTCGTGTTGAAGTTGTTGAAGTCAGTGTTCGAAAATAAACACTTAATGTCGCTCCTTAGTGTTCGGTTCGGTAGATTTGTAGAAAGCACAAACGCTAATAGTATTTGTGTAATTTTTCGAGTACAAAAATAATACTGTTCTTATCAAACTCAGCAAAAAGATGAGAACATTTGATTCCGTTCGTTTTTTTTTTTAAACCCACACACTTTATTGTGTTCGGTTCAGCTCATTAATGTGCGTTCGATTCCGTTGTGAGTAGCGCCCTTTTGGCTGGTAAAAAACCAAACATTTTTTACAAAAACAAAATACTCATAGCGGTCGTTGCTAAAATTTTTTGTTTATTCATTTCTTTATCAATGTAAAAAAATAAACACTACAGAATATTAAAATATAATGTTTGTCTACAGTTTCACTACAATTGTTCTGTTTTTAAATGAAGAACAGAACCCTATTTAACGGTCGGCTCTTTCTTGCAAATAGTTACGAACAGTATTAAGGGTTGTGTATTAATACACAAACACTAAAAAAATAGATATGGCTTCTGGTTGTGTGTCAGCCAGCCGTAAGCTAAATAATGTTCTGTTTATTTTCGAACACTGAGGTTAAGCTGTCATAACCTTTCGTAAATTCTATTGAGCTTAAAAACATAACCTTTATTATATTTAATTGTTCCAATTAATATTTTGCTTACTAATGAAACAAATTTATTCTAGACACAAAACAATCTGTGGGGATTATTTCAATATGTACGACTTTCTCGATGTTAAATTATTCAATCTTTGTTACTACACGAGCTAATACATTGATTATTTAGATAGGTTAACATTGTAGTAGGGAAATGCTATAAATGTGCCTTTGTGAACTTTGTTGCTAATTACATACAATTTAATTTAATCGATAAGTACATTTAACATCAATTTGTTAATATTTCTATTAAAAAAAAATGCACACAAATAATGATCACAAGGGGAAATATAATAACGTTGATTTATCAATATATGAATTAATTGAGACTTTAAAAAATTTGGAAGTTTCACAAACGCATTCCCATGGAGTTATATCTTACTATATTTCTCTAAGAATGCCAATTGCAAAGTTCTAAGTACGGAATAAAAGTTGGTATAGCGTAGTATACAAATATGATAATAAAAATCTCTCTTTTTTGTATTTATTTTATTGTACAATGCTGGGACACTCTGTGACTTTACAGCGACTGCACAGAGAGAAATAAAATATTTGCTAAATTTCCAGATGATTCTTCAACCTGATTTTAATAACTTTGGTAGCCGTACAAAGACTCAAAATTAAGATAAATGCTTTCCTTTAGGAGTTATTTAAAGCCAAGTCGGACTTTGCAGCAGGTCTTTTGGGATGTCTTTGGAGTAGTGATCCTTAGTTCCCGCATTTTCGCTGTTTCCGGGTACTTGAGTGCCCCGGTAGGCTAGCTGATAGAGAGCTTGTATATCATTTTCGATTCCCGCCATAGACTCTGGTTTATTTCCTGGAGACAAGCATAGAGCTTTGCGGGATTAGCGTAGGGAAAAAAAGGTATACAGAAAATACTCTTTCGAAGATCAATCCCGGAATTTTTTAAAATAACTACAAAATTCTTAAGCCAAGTAAAAAAAGATTAAACTTTTCGTTGGTAGTGTCACTCTGAGAGTTAAATTACAAAGTGAGCATTTTAATCTCATTTATCTTAGCCTGCGGCCACATGTTCAAGTTGTTCTTGACATATGCTGCTCGTCAAAATTTACATAAATTGAACGCTATGACGTAGGCTGCACTCAATTTGTAAGCAATTCACTTCCAAGATGTCAACAACAACGCAATTTATAAAGACAAACTTGTACTCAGCTGTTAAACTGAAAGTAAAATTGTCAAACAAATGGAAAGGTGAAATTGAAAACCATCTTGTGGTCAATTTAAAAAGTGTGAGTGTGTTAGTAAAAAAGAAACAGTGTTACCGTGGATGACTTTTGTATCAATTTACTAGTACTTAGTAATATAAAAGTCATGTTTATAGCGGATTTTCTGTGTATTTATAAAAAAAAGCAAACAAAAAAGAGAACATACAACAACGCATCTCAATGGTAATTTGATCATAAATTTCAAGCATTTAAAAAAAAAATGTAATCAAAATATTTTCTCAGTAATATTATGATATCGCTACTATACTGAAAGAAAAATACTTCATATATTTAATGAATCATTTTCATAAAAAAAATTTCCTTGGGTAAATGAAAATTTTCATTGTCTAAATGGAATTTCATAGTTATAATGAAGTATTTTCGTTAAAATCGCTTCATTGGATTTCGTAATTACGTTAAAAATTTTCATTGGATATATGAAAACTTAAGTTTAAATTTTAATTGGGAACATAAAGAAACAATATACAAACATAACTATATTCATAAATTAATACAAAATTATAGTTTCCTTAAAAAAATGTTTAATTGTTAATTAAAAAATGTAAGATTTAATAATTTCATACATCTAATGTTACATGTATGCCATTAAATTTATGAAATCAAAACATTTTTTTATAAAAGCCACATATTTCAATAATTGCCTTCATAAATTTAAATTTTCATTATGACAATAAAAATGTCATTATAGTAATGAAACAAAAACTTTCAATCAACGTTGTTATTTTTATTATTGACAATTTAATCTCATATTTACGCTCTTAATTGAGTAAAAAACATAGTTTTTTTATCCAAAAACTACGTTGCCCCAGTACACAGAAAAAATTTTGCCCCAGTAAACGCATTAATCAAAAATAAAATCAGTTTTAATTAAAAATTTAATCAAGTGAATTAAACGTTTAATCAAGTGAATTAAACGTTTAATCAAGTGAATTAAAAGTTTAATTGATATTATTAATTTGTATACTGGTGCAAATTAATGTTATCAATTAAACGTTTTATACACTTGATTAAACGTTTAATTCTCTTAATTAAACGTTTAATTCACTTGATTAAATTTTTAATTAAAACTGATTTTATTTTTGATTAATGCGTTTACTGGGGCAAAATTTTTTTCTGTGAAGACTAGCTGGTAATGAGCTAGTCTATCAGCACCGAGGTTGGCTGATCGAACCCGCCCGAGACAGAAAAAAATAAAAAAAAAAAACAAAGTGAAATAAAATAAGAAAAAAATAAAAATAATTATAAAAAATAAAAAAAAAAATTTTTTTTATTTTATTAAAAGTATTCATCCAATGAATAATATTCATAGAATCATTGATCCAACGAAGCGCTGCATAGGTTCCTTTTTAATGCAATTTTTCATGGGATTAATGTCAAAATTCATTGGTATTGCGAAGAAAATTCTTTCAGTGTACGGCATTACTGGAGTCACATATTTTATAAAATAAACATAATTTTTCCATCAAGATGGACCGAAAATTAAATCAAGAAGAAATTATTAAATTTATTTTGTTATAACTTGGTAATATTTAATAAGTTTTTTTATAAGATGTTATCGCTTTGCACGCAAGCTACTTGCAAGATTTACGGCTTTTTCTTCGACATTTTCGTTGATACTACGTATACACTACTTGCAAGTTATTACTTGCATATGTAAAGGCAGGGTTATCAAAGTTTGTTGCAGATACTACAACAACACCACAAAAGTAGTTAAAAAACGATTTGCTTGTTGTGTGTAGAAACAACAGAACAAGACGAAATACGTTCTTTTCATGTTTTAATAGTAAAATGGAGAACTCTTGCTTCTCATTTAGTTTATATTTTTAGTTATATATCCACATTCAGTTTTTAAAGTAAAAATCATATCGGGAATGATGCTGGTGTTTTATAACTGAAATTCTGTAAAGTATAAAACGGGTTAGTAAACCAATCATAATAAAATTCACCTTCTTATTTCTCTTTTTAAGTACGACTTCGGGATTGAATCATTTTTATAATACTTAAAACAAGCGCATTTTGAGATTTGGTCAATCTTAGTTTTACTTAAATCAATCTCATTTTTGGATTTTTCAAGTACGAATTCGGGATTGAATAAGGAAAAGTTAAGTATTTCGCGATTAAAAATCCGTACTTGAATCCATCTTTCTGTACTTGGTTCAAGAAAATCCGTACTCACCATACTACTAATACCGCTCCGGATTGATTTGAGTACGGATGGATTGATTTTTCTTTTAAGTGTATGAAATTTGTCTTTAATTTTTCGGACTTTTTTTTGCAAAACATTTGAAGTCGTTAGTCATAATTTAATTCTAATTGTATTATAATGATTATAATTTAATTAATAGTTATAATGTTATTATAATGATTTAATGAGTCATATTTTATGACAATTAATGTAAATTTTGGAGAATAAAGTGTGCTTAGTCATAAAAAACTAAGTTAATTTCATTATTTAGAATATATTTTAGATTTTTTAGTTTAGGTAAAGTCGCTTAACTTTCCTATTGTTCAAAACTGTTTTTCTCCTTATGAAATTTTGATTAATGTTAAGTACCTGGAAGGAGCATATGTGATCATTTATTATTTTTATAAATCTATTTGAATTAAATTAAGCCAAGTTTACTTAAATTCCATTCCATTCTTCAAATTTTCCTAGCATTACTTCTCTTTCGATTTATTTAATGCCACAAAATCAATTTAAGTTGGTAGCGTCCCAGAAAAAATAGTGGCTCGGCTCAGAATTCCAAGGAATTAAAAAAAAAAAAAAAATATATATAAAAAAACTTGCTTCGTTTCACCAGATAACTTATAGTTTTGTAATGAAAAATAGCACATCAAATCTTAAATTGTTTGGGATCTATAGCAGTAAATGTGTTTGTATACACAAATGACATCTTGCAAACCCAAAAGAAGGAATAAAAATCTCACAAGTTTTGTACCGATTAGCTGAAGCCTTTTCATAATTTGCTTATGTAAGTTAGTGTATTGTTTAGCATAGTTTATGGCAAATAGCGCTGCCGTCTTAGAAAACATGTTTTCAGAAACAGATCAGCTCAAAGAATTGCATCTATTGGCATCACACGGAGAAGCGCACCACAAGCATCATTGAATATCCTACTATATCTGTGCCCTATTGAACATTATGCTAGGAATGTGGCTGCTAGGTCCTTACTTACACTCTTCTTTGTAAGTAAGATCTTCTTTGGTTTGATCTAGGCGAGACGATCACACGAGGATCTTGTATGAAGTGGGTCTGTTTAATCATGGTAGCATTCTGGGGGGAATTTAAGATCATAGAACGTCCCTTATGTCACTACTATGGGGTAATCCCGGATATATTCCTCGAGACCGTTAACCGGTCATGGATAGGTAAAACCTATTGCAGTGTTGGTAGGGCTTTATGGCCCGAATTAGAAGCAAAAGCAACCAAGGTTATACTAGGTTTGGTTAGGAGTGGTCTCAGGATAGGGCTTTTGACGGATCACTGTCCTTTTAGTTCTTTTACGAGTTAATGGGACAATACCATACCGGACTTCTGCAGATTTTGCGAGGATGCTGAGGAGCTAGAGACGATTGGGAATATTTTGCAACATGTCCCAGAGTACAGGGTCTCAGGCTGAAATGGCTAGGAGATAGGTTTGACAACGAACTGGGGAGTATCGCTAAATGTAATCCAGCCGATCTGCTAGGTTTTGTAAGGGGAATAGGCCGGTTATTTCTGCCGAGGGGACTATAGGAAGTATACTTTTCTCTATTATATTTCTAAACTTTACTTATCAATTCCTTTCTTCCTTTTTTTTCCTTCGTATTTCCTCTATATTGAAGGGATTCATATATACATAATTGATATTGATATAATGTCTACGATTTACCACAGTTAAAATACGATTTGGTTTAAAGATTTATGTTTAATTTTTGACTGCCGGACATCGTCAATGGCGGTGAGTGTTAAACGGCAAAGATTTCTGAAGAGATAGTGTAGTTACTATCGAGACATATGAAATCAACATTTCCGTGAACGTGGGTTCGATTCTCGCGGCAGTCAATCAAGATTGATAAATTATCAATATATTTTTATATATTTCATGTTGTAAAATTCCTTTCTTCATAAAAATATTGAAGTAAAAATTAAATTCAATAAACCTGATTAAAATACGAAAATTTGGATTAAAAACCATAAACAGTTCAAAAAAATAACCACAATTATAATTATAATATTTGTAATTCGTTTCGTTTAGGGAAAACTAATGTTGGCAAAAACAATATCTGGCAGAAAAAAAGTGGTCGACCTTACAGAAGTATATATCGCCGACTTAATATGCAAGCCCGCCAACTCCCTTTTATCACATTTTTACAGGAAAGACAAAAAACTTTTTAAATTTCATATTTGTAGCTTGATATAGCTGAAGAAAATCTACATGCTGTTCGACGAGGCGTAGCTTTCTCCACCACACGGCATCAAAAACTCAATTTACTTAAAAAGTAGGTTCAGCAGGTTTGCATATTAGAGCTGACAATATCCAATTCCTAAAAGATTTTCTTTTGGTCTATTATAAAGTTTTTATACTTTTACAAATACAATGTTTTGCATAATTGCTCCTACCTTCTGTTCTGATACCAGGTCTTCACTTGACAATCGCTCAAATCCAACTTGTGGGCCAATTCCTGACGCTCTTGAACACTTAAGTATTTTTGGCGTTCGAATGACTTTTCCAAAGTCTGTAACTGATGATCGGTAAAGGCAGTGCGTGCTTTGCGTTGCTTTTTACTCAAACCACTCATGTCATTGGTGGAGCCGCTCTTAATACTATTGCCATCGTCATCTTTGCCACCTAAAATGTAAAACGTAGAAGAAAGAAAAAAGCACAAAAAGGGCGGAGATTAATATACAAAAAAAAAAAAAAAATAAATTAAAATCATAGCATTATGTTAAAATGTGTATACAAAACTTAACTTAAACAGAAAATCGTTAAAAACTACAATAAAAAGCACTGTTTAACATAAAACCCCTCTAAAAAAGACACTAAACAAAAGACTTAAGATACAAACTGGTTTTTTTTATTTATTTAATTTTCTGCGTATTTTTTTTTTTTTTTTGTTTTTTTGCAGCAGTTTTTTTGATTTGTTCTTGCTTTTTTATTTTTTTATATTCTTATTTTTCCCTTGTAAAATTTCTTTATAAAAATAATTTACTTTTAATTATTTTAGCTTTAATGATTATTCAAACTCAAATTTTATTTTGATTTTAGTTTGATTTATTATAAAGTCGTTAAATGTTTTTGGAGAGTGTATGTGTGCGTTTGTGTGCTTAAATGTTGTTTTTACGTTTTTGTCTTTTTATAATTTGCATATTTTTTTCGTCTGGCTTTTTTTTTATTATTGGATTTTTAATAAATTAACAAATTGCACAATCTTAGTCTCATTTGCTTATTTAGTAATTAATCTTTAGGTTTTTTTTGTTATTTTAATTAAATGTTAATTGTTTGTTATCTAAAGAATGTTTGTTGTTTTGTATTAAAGTAAATTTTTAATTATATTTTAAAATTACTTAAAATATTCGCTTTAACCGCATAATAATTAAGGCGGTTTTATTTATTTAATGAGATAATTATTTTCATTTAAATAAAGACTTGAAAGGTGGAAAATTTTAAGTAAATTATGGATTTTAAAATAAAGGAAATCGAGAACTTTGTGCTAGAATTCCGAAGTTAAATGTCAAATTGTTTTTGAAAAATTCTTTTACACCTTAAAAACCAAATATTTTGATCATACTAGTCTAAGTAAAGGCATAAACTCGTATTAACTAACTAATTTTCTTTCTTTTCTTGCAGGTAAGGTGCCCTTTTTTGACTTTAAAATAATTCCTCATATTGTTATGGTATGTAACTTGATAAAACAAATGTTTTACACATTCATTAACTATATTATGGGTCCTACATGTAAAAAAAATATGGTTGGAGGTAACCATATTCTAAGAGCAACATACTATGATTGGATTTTAACAATGTTTATTTTTGAAGGTTACCATATTATGTTTAAATATGATCATATGGTTAAAACAAAAAATTTTCCGAAATTAACCATAATTAAAATTAACCATAGTTTGGTAAATATTAACCATAATAATGTAAAAACTAACCATATTATGTTCAAAATTAACCATAATATTGTCAAACAAATATGGACAAAAGTTACCATATTATGGTTAGAATTAACAATAATATGCTCAATGTTAACCATATTATTGTTATTTATTTCATCCATTTTTTCAATTTTTTTGTTAAGTGCCAAATTATAATTAAACTTTTTAGTCCTGATAGGCGTTATGTTTCACTTTTTTAAAAATCACCTTTGATTCATATTCCAGCATGTGTCGACCTTCATTATCTTTTTTTCTGTTCTACTAGTTTATTCAACGTATATTTATGTATTTTAGGTTTTGGATAGATGAATTGAACCATAATATGGTTGCCGTGTTAATAATATGGTTAAGGTAACTATAATATGTTTGAGAGGATAGTTAATTTAATATTATTGTTAAATAGAAACAAAATATTATCAATCGTGAAAAAAATTTTGTTAAAAACAACAAAAGTCTGCTTGTTGCCATTGCAGGGACCATAATATGTTTTTTAACCATACTTCAACCATGTTTTTTTATCTGCATGCAGACTGTCTGTCCTCTTTGATTCCATTTGTGGAAATCATGATAAATTTAGAACGATTGAACAAAAATAAAAAAAAAAAATAAACGATTTTAGTGGCAAACTGATTCTTTGTATCAAGCAGTTTGGTGTTCAACTGTAATTTGGACAAAACTCCCTACAAAATTTATGTTTATTTTCTGGAAACAAAGAAATTACCAGCAACACTTTTTATTACGAAGAATTTTTAATCATATGATGGTTACTTTAACCAAATTGTTGTAAGCGAAAACCATTTTATGGTTTAGTAAGTCCTTCATTAAGAAGTCACAACCATATTTAGATTAACTCCGAACATGTTATTGACACTAATAGTTGTAGGGTTTTAAATTAACAACATTTTCCTTTGTTCCAGGAGAAACATGTTTTGGTTGAAAAACAAAACAACTATTATAAAGGGTGGTCCAACAAAAACGCACGATGTTAATTGTGATTGTAAAAGAAAATAGTTTTCAGAAAATGATCTTTGACAATTATGTGTGAAACAAAATATAGGCCAAATGCTCGCCATGGCTCTACCTCTATTCGGTGCAGTGCTGCCAGTTAAGCATTTTTCATGCTAGAACAAGCATTTTTCAAGGCCATTTGGCATTAAAAAAACTGATTAAGCATGCAGCATATTTTTTTGCATTATTTAAAAATTTCTAGCATTTTTTAGTTCTTGGGTATTTTTAATATTTTCCATTTTTATAATGTTTAATACAAATGAAAAAGAAAAAAAAAAAACGGAAGACTCTACCATTGAATTAGATCTAAAATAATGCAACAACGTAAATACGTATTAATGTGGATATTCTAACCCTTTCACTGAAATAAAAAAATCAAAAAGGAAACAATTTTTAAAAATTGTTAAACCTATTTAGAAAAGTCTCGAAAAGATTGACGCAAGCAACTAAAGTTAAAAGAATGGGTGAAAGAAATAGAATACTTAGAAACCACCTTTTGCCCCAAAGAAACAAGAAAGCACAAAATGCTACGAGGATAATTAAAAACAGTTCTATCCCTTTGCAAAGAATTTGTTACAAAGTTATGCAGAGACGGCATTAAGTGAATGTGTTATCACCTGTCGATCAACTGACAAACTTTTGTAAAAGGCGATTTCACAGCTTGTCGCTGAAGCTGAAGGACAAAAGCAGCACATTATAAAAAATGTATTGGCCCTTAGTTTAATAAGGACATTTTTTATCTTTTATATAATTTTTAGCATTAATTTAGCGTTTTCTGGCATTTTTTTTTTTTAACAAAATCTAGCATAAGTTTTGGCAACACTGATCCGGTAGTCCATATTTTTAATGACTCTAAGACATAATTGAGGTCCAATGTCGGCAATTGCTCTTGGCTTATTGACGTACACTTTTTCTTTTAAATATCCCCAAAGAAAGTTCAACGGTGTCAAATCACATAATCGTGACTGCCAATTAACATCACCACGACGTAAGCCATCACGGCCATTAAATTTCTTGCGCCAAGGTACTATTGTTTCGTTGGCTGTGTGGCAAGTGGCAAGTGGCACCTTCCTATTGGAACCACATATCGTCCATCTCAGTATCCTCAATTTCTGGTCACAAGCAGTCCGTTATCATCTCGCGGCAAGGAACACCATGGTAACTGCTTGGTCGACCTCATTTTCGAAGAAGTACGGCCCAATGACGCAGAAAGAACTGGGCGAACATGCACAGGTGCTTTCAAATTTCCTACATACCTGGTTTGCTGCAATTTGCGCACAATTCTCCCGGTTGTGGACACATATGGTCGATTATGCTGATCAAAAAAATCACGAAGTGCACGAAATGCAGTTTGATTTGAACGCCCATTTTCGTAAAAGGCTTCAACAATTTTAACGCGCTGCTCAATTGTGTACCTTTTCATTGTTTAATTTGCCAAACACTGAAACAAAGAATCCTAACCAAAAATATTTATTCTAGCAAAACAATTTTTTTACCAGCCCTTTTAGTTGGGCGTTGCATCACAGTTTATAAATTGGATTTTGATTTTTTAAGACTTTTAGTTCCTTATTTATCACAGCTCTCATATAAAATTTATTCCCGAAAAATGCAAATTATTGGTGGAGGGTATTAATAATTCGGCACAGTGGAATATAACATGCTAAATGCCAGGCTATAAATCAAGCCATATCTAATTATGGCTAATATGTGCTTGTGTCGGCTAAACTTCCTTTTGTAAAATAATATTGCAACATTTTGTAGATTGTTTTCTTTCTCTTAGACTTGTATTTAGACCAGTATTCCTTTCTTTACTTAAACAATAAACATTAACATTTTACGAATTTCATTGCATAAAATCAAATTTAGCTAAAGAAACAAAAACCATGAATTACCGAAAAAAATAAAATGTTTTTCGCTAATAGAAATAAATGTTAAATTTACCAAGCAAACACAACTAGACAAAAACATTATAAAACCATTATTCTTATTAAACAAAGCAAAAAAAAACCATACCCCAAAATTATTTTTACCTTAAAACTTTCAGCACAATTTATGTAAATTTCTGCTGATAGTGAACTGTAGCCCAAAAAAAGCATACTTTTACATTCAGTTATACACACATTAGGGCGTAAATAAATCCCATTTCCGGTAAGTGAAACACATTTCATTTTATTTCAAATAAAATGAAAGCTTTAGATTTTGTATTGTTGCTTGTGTGGTTTTTTTAATAAAAGCCATTTTTAGGCAAAATTTAATTTTATAGCGAAATTACCTTAATTTGCTTAGTAGAATTACAAGGGGATATGTTTTATTTAATTGAAGTTAAAGTAAAGAATTTTTACTACTTTAAAGTAATTTGAAAAAATTATTATTGTGGTTATTCTGTTGATCTATTCATGGTGTTTAATCCAAATTCTTAATATTTCCAATCCGGCTTAAGTTCATCAAATTTAATTTTCATTAAATTATTTTTACGAAGAAAGGAATTTTACAACATGAAATTTAATTAAAATTGTTATTGATAATCTTTCATTCTTGACCGTGGCCGGGGCTCGAACCCTGGCCGGCAGGTTACCATTACATGTTCCGATCGCAACCACTCGATCTCTTCAGATGGATTTGCCGTCTTACACTCGCAGCCATCGACGACTGCTGACGTCAATAGTCAAACATCAATCCTTAAACCAAATTGTATTTTAACCTTTGGTAGATCGAAATTTGCTTTTCTGAATGATTATCCATTTTAATTGATTTTACATGTTTTCTCCTTACTTCTGTTTTCTCGTACTTTTTGTCAAGAATTCTTCTTGAAGTCCAAAGTAAATTTTTTGTTTGTTTTAAAATTTTTAAAAATTATTTTTTTTTGCTTTGAATCATCATTTATCATTAGGTCAGTTCAATAACAGAAAATTATTGCATAGTTTCAATAATTGTTATTAGTATGTGTTCACGAACTCGAAAAACTTGCAACGAGAGAGTGAAAAAGAGCATACAAATTTGAGAGTTTAAGAAAAACATTCTTGCGAAAATAGTTCGAAATAATTGAACTCAGGAAGTAATAATCTCGTATCTTTCAGCTAAATAGTGTAGATATGCCCAACTTGCTAGTATATTTTGTAAAGCTTTCATATACTTTTTTTTTTTTTTTTGAGTAAAATTGGGAGAAAGACATTGTAAATTTTAAATCTACTCTTTCGTTGCAAGTTCTGCTAGTAAAGTAAATGAACACACCTATTAAAATTTTTTTAAAAATAGTTCATTTTTATGATTAATAAGAGGGAGAGAGAGAGAAAAACATCTAACTCAGCTGTCAGCCGTACCTAAACAAAAGCGGCACGCGTATTCTAGTTCTCAAAAATTGTCATGCCCATACAAGTTTTATGAAACATTCCTAAATAGCGCGGCGTAAACGCTTTGCAATTGGAAAAATCCGATTTTGTCATCGCGTTTAATAGTCAAGTTGGCCGCTATAGTTATTAAATAATGGCAATTTAACTATTCTTGGTGTATCTGGCGGTTTTATCTCCATTTTATATTTCTATTCTATTCGTGACACAAGTTGACGCTCTTGTTTAGGTACGACATATCAGAGTTAAAGCTAACCGGAAGAAAACGTTCCGCCTTCCGCTCTTATATAGGTACAGTTTGATTGTATTAGTAAGAATTCTGTTTATTTTGTTGTTGAGAAGATTCCCAGCGATAAAAAGAAGTAGTAAAAAGGCCTTCTAATAGCCAATTTTTTCAGACGTAAGACCTGCCTGCCGTTGGAGTCCTCGCATCTACTTTTAAAGCTTCTAGAAGGCAAGTTAAAAATAAAGTAAGAAGTAAGCTATATCTCAGCATGAGAAGTATTTCCTTAACAGGCCTTGTCTTAGTACCTAATAAAAATTTAGCATCAAACGTAACAGATTATTAATGGATAAACAAGAATGATAAAAACATGATAACGCATTGCGCATGTTTACAAAATGTAACTGTTTAATATGACGTCACATTATAATTTTAAACACATGTTTGTTATCTTGTGCTTCTATATTTAAGCTGTAATTTATACTCTGATGTGACGTAGATGCGCAGACACATTTTATTTTTTAAAGCTGAATGCGTAATCTTGTTTTCTTTGTATCATGATGGATAAACTCAATAGCTTAGCTTTCCATCTCGCCTAAATATTTTATAAAAAGTAATTCTAAAGACCTTTCCAAAAAAGTTAACTTAGAATGCGTTTGTAAACCTTCCACAAGTGCAATTTTAACCGGTGGGTTGTTTATTTTTTTTATTGAAAGAGTTTATATACAACTCGTTGCTCGCACAGAAAAAAATAATTTTCATATTTGAATACGAAAACCGCATATTTGGTAAAAAAAAAAATTTTTAATTTTCTGCGATGACGATTTTTGCGGAATTGATAAAAAAGTTTGTAGGTATAGTTATTGAATTTTTAGTCAACAACCAAGTTTATTGAGTCAATAAAAAAAGTTGTTGCCCAAAAGAATTTTTTTCAACAAAATGTTTACGTGATTTGTTAAAATAAGTTGTTGAAAATCAAATAATAATCAAACAAAATGTTTATCGAATCTTTATTAATTAATGATGATGTGCTTAATTACCAATTTTTTTCTTTTTAAATAAAAACACTAAAATTTATTGTGGGGGGATAAGCTAGTGCCTATGTGCATTTCTCTGGTTGCTTTGGCCAGACCATCAGGAAACCTTTTTCCAAAGACATTGGCAAAACTAAATATATTGTACAAATAAAACTATAAAGCGAATGAGACTTTACAAATGGAAAAGAGTTGTAAAAATACTGTATTTACTTTGATTCAAATATTTTTTTTATTGAATATGTAGAAATATTTAATTATTTCATTATTATTATTTCAATATGTTTTATTGAATGCTATTTTGCAAAGTGTTAATTTGATAAATTTTTTCATTGAATCAAATAAAAAGTTTATTGACCTAAAATTTTATTTTCAACAAACTGTGTTGGTAAAAATTTTCTTGAGATATTTTTTTCTGTGAACTTTATTAAAAGAATTTTAATTACATATCCCTACTTAATCTTTTTCCATTTAAAAGCACTTACTAATAGATAATCTTTACTTCCTTTGTTTTTTCATTCTAGACAAAGTCTGCTTAAAAACATTTAGATATTTAAAACTCATAAATGCAAAAAATTAAAAAAAAAAATTTAAAATAAACACTGATTGCGCTTCTTACGAAAACTAAACAAACCGTGAAAATGCAATTTTTCCAACTTGGTGCTGTAACCATCCATCGACGTCTGTCTCTCTGCTTGTAAACTCTAACATTGTTGTTATTAATTCTGTTTTACTAAAACATTAAAATTGAAATTACAAATTTTTCCTGCTTTTAACTTAAGTAAATATAAATTTTTAAACAAAAAAAAATTATTATTTGCCAAGCACACTTTTATAGACAACAAAGAAATTTTTGACTTCACTGTAAAAAGAAGTTTGTTAATGTGAGTATTAATGTAATGTTGGCATTTTTTTCTGCAAATCGTTTTATTTATTAATTTAATTTTTTTTTTTTTTTTTTGGTTTTAATTTAAAGTTTAGATGTTGTCTATTTTCCATTTATTATTTACATGGTTTAGTGATTTTTAAATTTCCTAACAAAATTCTCCATATTTTTTTTTTTTTGCTATTTCTGCAGTCAGTCAGTCAAACACTGGTATTTGTTTTTTTATTGCAAAGTGTGTTTTTAGTTTAAATAGTTTATTTAAGTAGTTTTTGTTCGAAATTGTTTTTTTTTTAATAAAAGTTGCATTTTCTGTTAGTATGAAAATAATGTTACTAAATTTATTGTTTTTTTTTTTGTTGCTGCTACAAAACAAAAGACTTAAGCGACAAACTTTATGTTTTGCTTGTTTTTATAATAATTTTTTTTTATTTTTGTTTTTGCGAAAGGGGGAAATTATATTAAAATGCATTCTTTAAAAGGTTTGTAAATTGTTTTTTAATAAATTAAAGGGTTAGAACTATTTATTATAAAGCAAAATGGCAACGTAATTATGGGAAACACAACACAGTGGGTTATTTAATGTAAAAAGTTTTAAAATTTAAAAAAAAAAAAAAATTAATAAATATTTTGATATTTTAATTAATTTTCATTAAATTATTTATATGAAGAAAGGAATTTTACAACATGACCGCCAGCAGTCGTCAATGGCTGTGAGTGTTAAACAGCAAACCCCTCTGAAGAGACTGAGTGGTGGCAACCTGTCCGTGGAAGCCTCGGTTCGACTCCCGCGGCAGTCAAGAATGAAAAATTATCAATAATTTTTAATTAATTTTATGTTGTAAAATTGCTTTCTTCATTAAAATAATTTAATGAAAATTAAATTTGATGCACTTTACCCTAATTAAAACATCAATATTTGGATTAAAAACAATAAAAAGTTCAACAAGATAACCATAATACTAATTATCAACAAGAATATATCTTATAATTATAGAGCAAGAGTATTAATGTTAATAGAAAAAATTATTATTAAATCTTGTAAAAAGTTATATGTTTTCTGTCAGAATAAGAGTTTTAAATAACTAAGTTTCAAAGGAAATTAATGAAAACAGAAGGCGGCTTGTAAATGAAGACATTCTATTATTAAAAATGGTCAAACTTCGATTGGCAGTAAATAAATACTTTGTAAAATTTCATCCTCACGCAGCGAAAACACCTCCAAAAAAACTATATAAAAAAAAAAGATTTAAGCATATTATAGTTAATTTAACCATAATATTGTTATCGATAACAATATTATGGTTAAATTTGTTCCCCATTATGAACACACAACCATTTTATGGTTGCTACTAAACATGTTATGGTTAATTATGACAATAATTTGTTTTTAGTTAACAATAGTATTTTCCTCTTTTCTAAAAGCAACTTGCTATGGTTGAAAAACAACCATGCTGTTATTAGTGTTAACCATATTTTTGTTATTATTAAGCATAACATGCTCTGAGTTAACCATAATACGGTTGTGACTTCTTAACAGAGGACTCATCTAACCATTATATGATTGCTGGTTAAATTAATATGGCTAGTTTAACCATATGTTCAAAAATTTGTTATAAATAAATTTGCTGGAGGTGATTGAAAAATGTTTTTTCTCTGCGTGAATGGGATTTTGCGAATTAAAGAGTTTTTCTCAAGGCACCAGTCGTTGTTTTTACGAATTTTTTCGTTACAAATAGTTTTGTACACACCTTTCAAACTCCAAAAGCATTTCAGAAAGTAAACCCTTGTCATACATTCTCACTTATCCATTGTGCGAAAAAGTGCAACTAACAAAGTTTTTTTTTTGCGTATTTCGAGTTTTGTATTAACAAAGCCACATTTGCGGAGAATTTTACTCCTTAAATTTGAAATCAAATTCAGCTGAATCACATCTGTTGCTCACCAAAGTTTATTCTGAATATTTTTAATTAATTTTAAAGTACATCAAATGGTTTGTGTGATTAAGAAGTGATTATTTGGACACGGAAGGTAAGGCCGCTTAGGTCAGCGAAAAAAGGATCTCGAAGGTGTTAATTAAATGGCATTACTCCATGAAGATTATTGCCACACTCGCGAAGAACGTTCAGAATAATTGGCTACCGCTCAACCAACAATTTTAAACAGTTTACAGCAGCAGAATTAAATTATAGGCAAAGAAATTTGATACAACACACGTTGAAAGACGGATTTGCTGTCTGATAAGTTTCTTAAACTTTATGGCATTCAAAAGTAATTTTTGCATCGAATCACTTTTGTTTATATTGAATTTAGGAATGGTAAAGAAAATTATTATTTACATTAATAAATTAAAGGTAATTTGTTTAAATATTTTCTAATAACAATAAAGTAAAGAAAAACTTGAAAATAAAAATTGAAAACTTTATTAGCCGACGGCTAAATAATGACAAAGAAACCAAATAATATAATGTTTCTTAAACTTTAAAGAAATTACTTTGGTTTCACATTAGCTCGGAATCAAAAGGAATTCTAAATTAAATCTAAAAAGAGCCCGAAGAAAGTATTAATTTGTTTTATGTTTAGAGAAACATCTTTTTAATGGTACATGCTACTTTAAAGTATTAAAAAAATATAAGCTAATAAAGCTGATTTGATCCGAGAAATCAATATACCTAGAAAAATTGTTAAATTCAGAGCTTATTCTGCGTTTAGGAAAAAATTTGCATAATTAGACCGTAGATATTCAAGTCTTAGAAGAATATATTTTCTGAAAACGCGAATAAGAATTAAAAACTCAACATTAGAAATAGGATTTCTAAAACAATTTCATCGTTTAACTAATTCAACATTAAGGAGAAATTCAATTTATCATATCACATAAAATATTCTGCCTGATTACGGTTGGCGTTGGCGTATACACCATCGAGTCGTTTTTTGTAAAAGATTAAAGTAACACACAACCTGTGTTCTTTTATCTGCTACAAAAAACGATTCAAGCGTATACGCCAACGCCAACGCCAACCGTAATCAGGCTGATTTATTTAAAGTTTTATTCCCATAGTCAGCAGTGGTGACACAAGGTATAATTAGATTGTCATTCTTTGTGAATCGTTTTTAATATTCATCTAAGAAACCATAAAGTATAGGAGCATTCCACGCCAAATCGGATGGTTTAAAATTTTTTTCATTTCTACTACTTTGCAATATTTTTTACTCCTTCAAAGAACTCCTTTTTTTTAGTTTTTTGTTCATAAATTTCGTTATAATGGTCCAAATTGGAAATGGGGAAATAAAAAAATTATAAGTTATCCGATTTAGCGTGGAATGCCCCATATGTATATTCTAAGTCCTTCAGTAGTTCTTAGTCGATTTAGCCATGTCCGTCTGTTAAAATTACGCTAATTTCCGAACAACTCAGCATTCAAATTGTTTTGAGTTCTCTCGAGCAGTTTGGGATTGAAATCAAGCATAGTTGGTTTAGTAGGAAAATAGTAATGCACCAAAATGTCGAACAACCTCCATAAAAAGTTGACAAAAACTAACATAACTTGGTATCCGAATAACCCGATTGTCATTAAATATAAAAAAATTCGTTTTATATGTCTCGCAATCACATCACCAAATTTCGTGAAGATCGATCCAAACTTCACTTTAGGCCCCATATAAAGACCACTCTCGAAAATTATATAAGTATCGCTAAAACCGTAGCGAGTAATGTTTTTGTGTTGGAATTTGGTCTTATACTCGAAATCACACCACTTAATTTCGTGAAGATGCAATCAAAGTTTATCATTGACCCCATTTAAAACCCACTCTCGGAAAACACTTTTTAGAACGCCTGAAACCGTTAAAATAATAATATTGCTGTAAAATTTGGCCAATTACAGTTTAATAAGACTAAAAATTAAATTTCGTGAATACTGGAATTATCCCGGGAACAAACTTTATAAATTTTATTTGGAGTTTTTGCACTGCTTATTTGCTCCTGCTTTAGAGCAAACATATTGAAAGCATACTCAATATATATCAAATAGTTTTCCGGTATTCATATTATTACTGAGAATATTAATAATATAAACAGTTGATGATTGATTACAAGTCACATTTATTAAATAAAATTAGTTTTTAGTAAAAAGTCAATTAACTATTGAAGCTTATTTATCGGCTTTATAGAAAATACCAGCTGTTTTCGATTAATACTCGTATTCAGGACATATTAAACACAAAATTATAAAGATTATTTTTAAAAAAATTATGTTAACTTATTTTTATTTAACTATTAAATTATCCTAAAAGTAGGCTCCTTTTTTATGTTTCGTTTTTAAATACATAAAATAATCATTGTTGCCAATTTAGAGATTTTCCCAATAATTCTAGCGTTTTTGAAATGTTAACCGCGGGAAAAATACGTTTAGCATTTAGGGGGAAATCTAGCGATTTTCAAACATCTCCCAGCAGCTCATTTTCATTACAAAAGGTTTTAAGTTTACAGATTGTATACTTGTTCGTAATAACTTTTCAAGGTTTTTACGGTTTTACCTACTGCCAGCTTATAGAACACGAGCGCAACTATCATTTAAAACAAAAACAAATTTTGAATTTTTTTTTTTAATTCGGTGAAGATCGGCCCATAAAAACCACTCCGGAAATTTTCTTACAGTAAGTGTAGGATATCAAAGATTCGGCACAGCCGAGTACATCACCATAACTTTCTTTTTGTGAATAAAATAGAGAGGAAAGTTGAAAACCTGAGTATTTAACGTAATTTGAGAGTCGTATACTTTTGAAAAAGCAACCTTTAACTAGATTAATATAAAACTTTTAAAAAACTTTAGGTTTTAGCGGTATTTTTAAGAAAATTCCCGCTAAATTAAATATTTAGAGGTTTCTAGCGGGTTTGAAGTCCGATTTGGCGGGAAGTGCTCAAAAAAAGTGGGCAACAGTGAGAATAATACACAACAACTAACAGAAATTTTTTTTTAAATGTTTCCATTTCTAAAGTTGTTAGAAGCAATTTAACGCCCTAAAGTAGGCATAATTTTTTGTTTGGTACTTGTACCTTTCAAAATAGTTTGAAGAAATAAAAATTAATATAAAAAGTTCCCGACTATTATTGTGAGAAATATTTAAAAATATATTGCCATTAATACATATTTGTTTTGTTTCTCGTATAAAATGCTAAAAGTATGCAATAGAAAAATACACTGTTGTAAATAATTAAAAAAATGTGCTTTATTTAACTTCCTACAGTGTTAAAGTTAAAATTTTGTGTTGATCCTGAAAGCATGCAACACTTTATAAAATACTTTAATGATAAAAGTATGCAATGGCAACGCAAATTATTTTCGTTTATTTAACTCTCTAAAGTGTTCATAAAAATTTTCTTAAAGCATGCAATACTTTAGCATAAATTTTAATAATCAAAGTATGTAAGGGAGATGGATTTCTGGTTATTGTGAGGGACTTTTAAAAATATAAAACTTTACTTTTTAATCGAAACTTTCAATATAGGGATCGTTTATTAATTTAATTTAAAAATTCTTAATTTTTTCAATAAGGATTTTAAATTTTTTTAATTTTTTAAAGATTGTGTCTTAAAATCTTTTTTTTTTTTATTAGTTATTTAAAGCAGTTAACAGCAATTTTTGCAAATTTATATGAAAGGAGACTTATTGAATTTTTTTTTAAATACATACTAACATAATTTAAAAAAAATATTGTTTTTTTTATAATGATGTTGTCTGTTTTTTTTCCACCAATTGAAACAAATATTTTCTTTAAATTTCTAAATGTTGTGCATCCTAATCAAATTAAGTGACACTAAATATATATCATATCTTGAATATTCTAAATCCTATATTTGCCCCCCAAGCGCCTTTATTAGTTCTAAAAGACCTAAAAAGCCCCTCTATCCCCATATAGAAATAAAGCTCACCTCACCATTACTACAAACGCTGTTATCATCCATGTGACCACCTCCTCCACCACCGCTGCCATTATCACTGTCACAATCATCATTGTCCTGATAATCACTGCTGTCATCCAATTCCACACCATGATTGCGTTCCACCGCCGCAGCACGTGCTGCTGCAGCCGCATTTGCAGCATTTGCATAGTGCTGCTGCATAGCGGCTGCATACTGAGCCACATTAAGACCATTTGAACCGATTTGTGTTGCACCGACGGGAAAATGCATTTTGTGGGGGGCAGGTGTATGAGGTATTCCCGAACCATTTTGATGATGGGCCAAAGGATGGCCACTTTGACCCATAGGCATAGTGGTCTGACCCAATGAAGGATTATGATGTGTGGGATGTTGATGTTGCAGATATTGCTGTTGTTGTTGTTGCAATTGTTGAAGATGATGGTGGTGATGTGCGGCATGTTGCATATTATGTGGAGAATGTTGATGTTGGGGAGAATTTGAAGGTGATTGATCTTCATTATTGTTGTTATTGTTTTGTTGCTTGTAAAAAGCGGCTGCAGCATTGGCCGCCTCAACAGCAGCAGCGGCCGCTGCGCTTCCCGCTAAAATGTCATTAATCATAAAACGTGAACGATTCGGTTTCATATTGGACATTTTCTGATGGTCACTATTCGTTAGGGAAGGTTGTAAAATGGTCATTGAATCTTTCATTTCCACAACACTTTTCATAAACCTTTTTATGCAAATAACAAATCACTTGCGATTAATAACAACACTTTTATTAAATTTTATTTTCTTTAAATTAAAAATTTCTTAATTCTTTTTTGATTTCTTGTTAGCAAAAGATTTTCTTTTTTAATTGACTTGTCACCAAATTTTAAGCGTTTTTGTTTTTTTTTTGTAACAAACTTTTTGTTTTTTTTTTTGACGCGCTTGCTACGTTCACATCCACGTTCAAAACGAAACTAACCGCACCTGCCTGAGTTTCAGATACGAAAGTATCTTGTGTAGTTTGTTAATTTCGATTGTGTGTGAACTTGTGTGTGACTGAGCAGTGATGAATGAGCCAACATTTGAAAAACCAGTAATTGCTCACTTTGTTGTATTTAAAAAATAGTGGTAGTTGTTTAACTTGGCAAGTTAAAAATTTTTTTATAATTTTTTTTGTTACTTGTATTTGTGTGTATTTTTTACTTCGAATGGTGGTGGTTGCAGACGTTTTGTATTTTGCTTTAAACATGCGCTCTTTTTTAACACTCTAGTCATCCCTCTCATTCATGCCTAACTTTTTCAAAAATGTTTTTATTAACGAACATCCGCCATATTGGCCTTCCTACTACCAACACCACAACCTAAAATTACCACTACCAATGCACATACAATTGTTCAAGTATCTTATCGTTTTATTTCATTTAGTATCTCTGTTTTTTTTCTTAATTTGAGTAGAGCTCTTCGAAGAATTTTCTTGAGTCTCATGACTCTCGCCCTAATATTTCTCTAATTGTTATTTTTTGACCATTATGTCTGTAGTGACTACAGTGTAGTCTCTGCCATATCACCACCTTTTATTTTTTTTGTTTGCAGTCACACACTTTTGCTGATAGCTCTGTGTGTGCGTGTGGAGTGTTTAAATATTTTCTCTGCCATTTGATTTTCTAATTGTTTGTTTTGTCAGTTTTATTAGACAATTTTGTAACGGAAGCAATTGTGTTTTTATTAAATAAATGAGTATTTTGTCAAGTAAAAAGGGGAAGTATAACAATGACGGTGCGAGGTGAATTTAAATTTACCTCTTTTTTAGTATTAAAAAGGGGAAAAATTAAATATTTGCTTAATGATTGAGTGAGTTGGATTTGTTTTATATTTTATAGCACGTCAATTAAAGTTGTTTGTGTTTTGAATTTGAAGTCTTTGTCTTCTTATTTTTCGAATGCGTATTGACAGCCATTTTTTAAAGATGTATTTGAGAAATTACTCTACTCTATAAAATGTATTAAAGTAAATTAAATTAATTTAGTCTTTTAAAAAGTTATACATTTATAACTTTACAAAATTTTTACTACACTTGTGTTGTGAAAACAGCACATTCATAATTTTTTGAAGAAAAAAATCCCGAAATGGACAAAGAAGGGTTAAGGAAAAAATTGCTCGCTAAGAGGAACTACATATAAACAATGCGACATAAACAAAAATATTTAAGAAAAAAATAAGTAGGTAGGTAGGTATATGGAAAAGCTTTGCAAATTTTAAATTTACTAAAAATCAGTTTTAAATGAAGTTTGCAATTAAGAAGCAAGAAATGTTTGGGTTTTTCATAAGAATATAAGGGGTGCTTAGCCAAATCAAGTAATACCAAATGATATAAGTGATAATCTGAAGAGTCTTTATTCAGACTTTTACAATTTAGAATTTGTGCTTGTTTTTTTAAAATTAATAACTCCATCTGTTTACACGAGTTAGAGGGTTGAAGGGAGATAGTTCTTGACCGCAAACGTTGGTAAATAAAAACACTGTTTATTTGTAAGGCGTTATAAAAATTAGTTATTTATTTAGTAATTTAAGGGTAAAAATGTATATTTAGGAATGGCAGGTATATAATATGCAATTAATGTTAGGTTAAGTTTAACAACATTATTGGTTTGCAATATTATTTTTTTTTATTTAAGGTTGTGTGTGGCAAATTTAAATGGAAGCGCTAATATTTACACACTTTTAGGATATGTAGGTTTTTTCTTTATTATGAAAACACTTTTGACTGTAATTAAGTTTCAAAATACTTTTGGGGGTTTTCTCGAACTTTACTAAGTTGTTTCATACGTTGTCACGATCGGTATTTGTTGACTGTGTCCCTTTTATGTTTTTAGTGAGGTTGGCTGCAAGTGTTGGTACTGCGGTACCTTTTTGTTCACCGTGTGAACACCATCTATTATTTTAAACAGAAATACTTCTTTACCTCCTTTAAAAAAAAATTTTCTTAATCTAAAGAGAGATTCCAGCCAATAAAAAGGAATATAAGTGAGAAAAGACTTGAAAAATTTGACGAAAAAGATTTTTATCTCAATATTTTTTAGAAAAAAAAAAATCAAATCAATGAAGTTGTTAGATAATAATAATAAATTCCTTAACTTATGTAATTTTATCAATAGCTTAATGGTTTTACCAAATTCGTCAGCTAACGTTGAACGAATTTTAAGTCAAATAAATATAAATAAAACTTGTAGCAGAATCGTTTGGAAACAAAAACAATTGAAGGCATTTTGTTTGCAAAGGATTGTTTCAGTGCAATTATTACAAAACGTTTATTAAATAAACACCGAGCAGATAGCTTTTACGAAAAGGATTAGTCTCAAAATATGTTCATTTAACATTATTATATATTTTATCTTTAACATTTTTCATTTTTCGAAATTATTCTATGAGCTAAATTTCAGTTATGTATTTTATAAAGCTTTTTTGTAATAGTTCTATTCCTTCAATTTTTCAGAAATGACTTTATACACTACCAGACTATTATATCGTATTTTCTTTTTTACATTTTACCTTAGCCTTCCTTTGGAAAGCAATGAATTATATTGAATGTACAGAAAAATTTACAATTATTAGACACCAGCAGAATGTAATGCATTTTCTGGCCCGCTACGGCCTTTTTCAGCATTCTTTGTGTCTCACTGGATAGTGTTACTTTATAAATTGAATGTACCTATTTAACTCAACTATTTTATCAAATAGAAACTGGGAATTATTTCCTTCCGAAGGTTACTTTATATTATATTCAACATTTTTCATTTTTCGAATTTATTCTATGAGCTAAATTTCAGTTATGTATTTTATAAACCTTTTTTGTAATAGTTCTATTCCTTCAATTTTTCAGAAATGACTTTATACACTACCAGACTATTATATTGTATTTTCTTTTTACATTTTACCTTAGCTTTCCTTTGGAAAGCAATGAGGTATATTGAACGTACAGAAAAATTATTATTACAATATAGCATTATTATATATTTTATCAATATATCGTTACCTAGAACGCAAAAGGACCTCACAAACAAAAAATTAAAAATCGGCTTCTTCATTAAACCTGATTGCATACAAAATTTTGGAATCCTTCGATCAACAATCGCATTAACATTTAATTGGCAAAAAACTAACGGCCCTGTCTACAAAAGATTATATAGTAAATGCTAAAAGACCTAACTAACAGTTTGTATAATATGCAACATTGTTAATTGTCAAAACAACTGGTAGGTTTTACAAGAAAAATAGAAGAACTGGAAAATTTTATGTTTTTCTGTATTTTCTACTTCTAAAGACATTTTAATATACCTATTTTACATGCAAGAAATATGTTATGTTTACACGCTTTCTTCATAATCTCTCTATTACAATCAATTGTAAAAGGAGTATTAAGTTTTTTGTTAAGCTAATTTGAAGACATTTATGGGAAAATGCGTGGTGATAATAACAAAAAAAAAAAAAAAACATATGGAAAAATCGTACGTTCGCGATCCGTACGTTCGCGACCGGCAAATAAGCCAATTAAACAAAAACCAAGAGAGATATTTTATTTTGTAAATACTGGATGGAGACCTACATTAATACACTTTTAAAATAAATTAATCACTTTTGAATATTCCGTTCCATTACGCAGATTTTTACATTACACTACTGTCAGCCAAAGTTGACTTCTATTTTGCGTACGTTTGTGACCACACGTTTATAACTATTATTATGAAAACTTTAACTCGATTGATATCTTTCTTTTGCACTAAACATAGAGCTACCCAAATGCTATCGAATCGAAAAAAAAAATGCTAGGAAAAGTTATGTTTTCTATATTATTTGTACATCAAAAGCGTACAAACGTACGTTCGTGACCCCAGGAAATGCCCATATGGCCATTTGGCCCTTTTCAAAAACTTTTAAATTATACTAGCTTGTAATTCAAAGTTTATTTTTAATTTTTTTGTTTGAATAACAACTCTTTAACAGCTTTTTTTGTAAAATAAATAATTTTATTTTGTTTATGTTTTTATTGAATCTTTCTTTTCGAAAACTACAGTATGTATTCAAAGCTTATTCCTTATTCTTATTTGTATTTGTTAGCCGTTACCAATATAACCGCTTATTAATTGCATTCAAGTGTCAAAAAAGCCTGCTAGGCTCAAAGTGTCGGATCTTTTAAGCCTCCGGTGACCTCCGAACTTTATTAGATCCCGAGCGAGGTAGTTGGAATGGACCATTAGTTTATCTATGTATTTAACTGAATACTTTTTAATTACTTCCTGGATGGTAGCGATGTTAAGATCTCTGTGGATATTGTCATTACGTATATACCATGGGGCGCAGACAATTTGCCGTAATATCCTAGACTGTCTTCTTTGTAGCTTCTGGATGTTTGATGCGCATGCAGTACCCCATAATTGGATGCCATATGTCCATATTGGTTTTATGATAGACTTGTATAAGAGAACTTTGTTGCCTAAGGATAAGTTTGAGTTTCGACCGATTAGCCAATGTAGTTGAACTGTTTTAAGTTTCATAGCCGTTATTTTCGCTTCAATATGACGAGACCAGGTCAGGCGTCTATCTATATGAATTCCCAAGGATTTAACATGGCTTTCTGCCGGAACAGTGATGTTATTTATTTTAACAGGAGGGCACGTTTGTCTTCTGAGCGTGAAAGTTAAGTGAGCACATTTAGCCGGGTTAACCTTTATTTTCCATTTTTCTAGCAAATAAACAATTATAATTAATAATTAATAATAAATAATTTTATTTAAAAAAAAATTAAATTAAATTTGCTTCTGATTTTGTTGTATTTTCGTGAGGATTTTAACGAATTTTGCGTAAACGTATAACTTATTTGCTATCGCTGTACATATCAAGCTCTATTTGCGATTGTATCGTAAGCGACAAAAAAGCTAATTTTACAGGAGAAGGGTTTTAATTATGTGTTTCTTAAGCAATGCAATACTTTATTTGGATTTAGAGAAGCAAAAGAGAAGCAGTAGAAGCAACACAATTTTAATTTTACATTAAAGGAATAGAAAAAGATATTCTTGAGAATATTAGTTGATTTATGGCAACATTTTTCTCAAAAAATCCAATAACAAATAAAGTAAAGTAAAAGTTAAGTATGTACCATCTAAACTAAATATACCCGCATTTAAGGTCCATACTATTTAACATCTGTAGGCTTAAAATAATTGGCAAATAGTTAATGACGTTTGTGTTGTGACTTCTTGAAATTAAAATAGTGAGAAAAACCTGAGAAATATTAAGAAAAGCTAGAGATGTTATGTAATTTATGTATATATATAGTCCCGAAATCTATGTAAAAACTAAGCCAGATCGGTCCACAAATGGCAGATGAACTTAATCCACAGTTTCGTTGTTGTTATTTTTTCTGTTTTAAAATAAGGTACAAACATTTTGGCTATTAAAACACAAATTGGATTGGAGAAGTGGACGTGACATTTCCTACACAAAGACATGTTATAGATTTCTGCAGAACGGCAAGAGCCAAAGTTTCCAAATTAGATACAAACATCTGAGGCCAAGGCCACGCAATGAGCGGCAAAGCGGCGGGCGGCAGAGCGGTAAGCGGCGCCGCTTAGGAATAATAATTTTTTTTAATTTTAGTTGTTTTCTGAGCGGCAAAGAATAACATGGCAAAAGTGAATATGGAGCCGACCTTTATTACGGCTAGAGAGATTACCAAATTTTCTGTTAACTTTTTAACCAAATCTGATGTTATTTTTGCAACAGAAAATCAAAGGATTCCACAGACATACGGCAGTATTGCCAAAATTGTCTAAAAATTAGCTTGATTGACAGGATGAACACCAAATCTTCTTTTTTTTTTCTTAGACACATTAAATTCTTATAAATATGAAAACGATTTTCGCGTAATAACATTAAACAAACCACTCTTGACAATGGCATTTTAGAAACTTACCGCTCAGAAATAAGCCACTTGCCGGTCAAACTCACCGCTCTGTCGCTCATCGCCTTATCAATTAAAATCATCAATAGCCAACATTTGAAATTGTCAAACATGGGCAGGATTGGAGAACAAGTAAGAACAGTAAGAGAACAATTTTTCAAATTTGGGTTATGAATACACAACTACACTTAATGAAAGGGATTGGAGAAGTGGGAGTGTCTGCAAAATCAAAATATATTTTTTTATATCTGCAAAATCACCAAATTTAGTACAAATAGCTCCCAGTACATTGCATTACATCTTAAAAAAAGTTGGTGGCCTTGGATAAATGGGAGCGGTATTAAATCAGCATTTAAAAAACTGCAGTCATATTAGAAAAATTGTGATTTCTTCCACTTCTTCATTGGCCAAAAAAAAAAAAAAAAAAAAAAACTGTTGCTTTTATTTCTGATTCATTAAATGTAAACAGTCGCTGTCAAACCAACTCAAAAAGCGAAAAGTTGTTCACACGTTTTCGTTTTTTGTTCGACAGTTTTTGGTTTCGACTGCAGTTTTTTAAGCCCTGTATTTAATTATACACTCAAAATATTATGTAGTTAAATTCAAACGAAAATTCATTTGAAACAAATTAAAATTCATTTAAAAAACGGATCATTTACATTTCATTTAAAACAAATGATTTTTTCAGTAATTTCTAAGTTTTTTATTTATTGAACATCATATTCGTTAAAATTGAATAGTTTTTACTTTTAAAAAATATATTTTAACCGATAAAAATCAAACAAATTAACAAAAAAAAATACGGAAAACATTATTTTTTGGTAGTTTGTTTTTTTAATAACAAACATAAATGTTGAAAAATAAATTTATTCGTAAAATAACTATATTTTTATTCAATTTTAACAGTACCGAAAACGAATTTAATAACCTACAATCAGTTACTGTAATAATTTTATGAGTGTACAGATTTGTGTTCTTATCGCACCATTGGGAATGATATAAAAGATTCGGCACTCTTACTTTCATCGTTATTTGTCATGTTGCGTAGTTCCTAATTGTGCGTTTATTTTTTTAAATGTACCATAAGACCCCTTTCACACTCGGCAAGTTACTTGCGCAAGTCTGTTGCGCAACTCTTGGCTTGTAGACGTCAACGATAAGGTCGGGGTAAGGATAACAACATTTTGTACAGTTTTTGTTGTACTCGGCAAGTAACTTGGCAACTAACTTGCCGAGTCTGTAAGTGGTCTAAGTGCTTTGCAAAATATAATATTTTTCTATTAGGACATGTTATGATTAATAAAACCGAAACTATATAACTAAAACCTTGTAATCCATACAATTCTTTGCTAATTACCCTGAAATTAAACACTTGGTTTTCTTTAGCCTAACAGATGGTTCTCCGTTTAATATTCTTTAATTATCCAATGAAAGTGCAAAAAATATCAACCACAAAATTCCCAGTGAAAAAGCCATACACTACAAATAATCAACTGGACTCAAATTTGAAAACGGAAGTTCAATTTCAAATGTTATGCTTTTCCGCAATAACAACGAAATTAGATCAATAATAATTTGTCTGCAATATGACTTAAAAAGAAAATGCGGCAAGACATCTGAACAGTTTGATTGATTTCTTAACGCTACTCCAAGAACAACTCTAAGGACTCATCAGGGATAATGGTGATTAAAGCAGACTTACTCTCACATCCTTTATGAACAATCATGAATAGTGGGATTGTTTAAGCAATTGTCTGCTTGATCAGAAACTAATTTTCTAATTACAACTACAATTCTGTGGTTTCAGGTTAAATGAACCTAAAAACAATGAAACCTCTTAACACAAACAACAACATTCATGTATACTTTATATGTGTGTATGTATATGACCGACGCTTGGTAAATGAGCATGCGCGCCCACTGTGATCTTAACAATTAATGTCGGCTTTCTAAAGGTTTTACATGTTTAATTTGACAGCAATAATGATCAGTAGATATTGAGTGGCAGTGAATGGGAAAAACAAATGCAAATAAAACGATTAAAAAAAGAGCATCAACATTTTGAAATTGGAAATTTTTTTGAAAAGAAAATAAATGTCTGTCTGTCTGTCTGTCTGTCTTTGAGTCGAAAGAAATAGGAAGGGTGCCTGTTTGGTTTGATTAGTTACAAATGAGGTGCTTCTCCATCTGTTTTTGTTGTCTTTGTGAGTTTTGTTGCAGTTTAAAATATATTTGTGGTTAAGTTTTTTTTTGTTTTCTTTTTGTGAGTTTGCGGTTGAATAGTATATATAATTGCAAATAATTGTAATTATCCTTTAAATACTAGAACGAAAACTTGTGCTACAATTGAAAGAAATATTAACAAAACAGCTTAGGAAGAGTGCAGAAAATAGTAAGCACTGAACTTTGTGGCGTGCAGCAGTTAGGGAAAGTGAACGTGCATTTTTGTTGTTCTAGCGCACACGTGTTAACAATTTTTATATTTTGCAATTGCCATTTATTTATATTAATGCTTTCATGCAACAGAAAAGGAAGAGTTTGTGGTTTTTTTTTGTGAGCCTCGTTTTAAAAACGGCCAAGGCATGTAATTGCTTTGAATTGCTCTTGCACAACGTTTGAACTTTAAAAAATTTTTTTTGTTAGTTGGTTGTAGAGAAAGCTGTGTAAATTAAAAGCAGTTTTCTTTTTCCATATCTGAAATATAAATCATTCTTAGGACTTTGTAAACACTTTACTAAACTGTATACTAGGGTGGTTACAAGAAATCAATGTTGGATCGGCGCAACTCCTTAATTTGTGCCAATAGCATAGAAAATGTGATTGACAAAGTTTCAGCCCAATCGGATGACGTTAACATGTGCCTCATTGAGAATACATTAAGGAAAAACAGAGATTTTTCACTAAAATTCGTATTTCCTTGCCTTTATAACCGAAACCATTCATTCTAGGAACTTGAGTCGAGTCTTGTTTTATAAGAAATTTTATTCTTATTAATTTTGATATTGATAGTTTTGTTCCTTATACCAATAGATAAAGTGATATTTAGCATTTATTAAGGACAAAGAAATACGAATTTTAGTGAATAATCTTTATAACCGAAACCATTCATTTTAGGAACCTGAGTCGAGTCTTGTCTTATAGGAAATTTTATTCTTATTAATTTTGATTTTAATAGTTTTGTTTTCCACTAAAATTTGTATTTCTTTGCCCTTAAATTAATGCTAAATATCTCTTTATCTATTGGTATAAGGAACAAAACTATAAAAATCAAAATTAATAAGAATAAAATTTCCTATAAAACAAGACTCGACTCAGGTTCCTACAGTGAACGGTTTCGGTTATAAAGACAAAGAAATACGAATTTTAGGAAAAATCGCTGTTTTTCCTTAAATTATGCTTAATGAGGCACGTGTTAACGTTATTTGATTGGACTCAAACTTTTAAATGGCATTTTCTATGCTATTGGCACAGATTAGGGGGTTGCGCCGATGGAAAATCCAACATTGATTTCTTGTAACAACCCTACTGTATACTATAAGCTAATCGAATTGTTTTTGGAGCAGAAAAGTCACAAGAAACTTGTTTTATACATATAATTAATGTACTCTCTAAGGTCATAACAAATTTACTGAGGTGCTCTAGTGCAGATCTGTTGAATAGACCGATCTGCTTAAGTTTAGAACCGAAAAAACCTCCAAGACAATTTCTTTAAGAACGGTTTACAAGTTAAGTTGTTTAGCGTACGGCTAGGCCACAGGCAATTCGTTCTTATATGTATTCAAGATTATTACTGCAATCTGCTTTAAACAACACCGCGTGAATGTAAATTGGTGCTTTTAACACTACCCAGTTCGATGGAATAGAACTCAGAGAAGACCGCCAGAAAGCCAAAACTGAAATCAGCCACTAACCAGACTTACTTCACGGTGCTTTTTATACCGGGTGAATACAATACAATTATTTACGCAGTATTAGTACACGATTGCACTTTCCACTTGCTTAAAGATGGATCTCCCGAACCTCTGGCTCTAAAAGCTTCTGCTAAATAGCAACAGAGCAAAAGTACACTTGCTTAGTACTAATTCAAACTCTTCAGGTCTAGAGTTTAAAGGAGAGAGAAGAAAAGAAATGGCATTCTCTTTTCTCTTCTCTCCTAAAAGCTGAAGACTTGACGCTTAAAACGTGCTACTTAAAGGTCCGGCGATCCAGTGGAGATCTGGTAGTTTTAGGCCCCAGGCAAGTTTCAGGTAATGACTGCACCTCTAATATAGCAATGATCAGAGTTTATAGCTATTGACGAACGCAAACAAGCCAACCAACCAAACATATTAAAAATTTTTCAGTCATCTTATTGTATAATAAAAATTGCTGCTAAATATGGATCTTTAAGTATTGGAAGATCCATGATTTAAAGCCTAGCATTTGCACAAATAAGACCATTAAACCCAAATATCTTAAACTTATATCGACTGTCAATACTCGTTTTGTCTAAATTTATAAAAAAAAACCGTTACAAAATCTTAAAATTTTTACGAAACGTTTTATATGCTTCCCTTTTTTTTTTATCGTATACACTTTATAAATTTAATTTACCTTTATCTATGTATCTTTATATTTATCTTCATGTTTATTTATCTATCAAATCAAATGTTGTTCTTTTCTTGAAGCGATAATTGCCATGTTTATGCCATATTTGCAATTAATTCTTTCAATTCAAATCGAAAACGACACCAACAACATCAACTACTACAACAACATTTATCTGGCCAAAGAAATTTATTGATTTCTAGCTAAAATATCTTGTTTACAACATCCGTAACACATTTTTGCTTATCTTTTTCTTTCTCTCTCTCTTTCGGTTTTTTCGCACTACAATTTTCAGCTTTTGTTGTTTTCTTTTATCATTTTTTGACTTTAGTCTGCAATTAAATTTGAATAAGTGTTGGCCACCTTTAATCATAGTTGGTGTGTAGATTTTTTTTGTTTTGTTTATACAATTTTATCTGTGACCACTGATAAGAGCGATTGTGAGTGAGTGTGTAAGTGTTTTAATTTAGTTTAAGTTTTAGAAAGATTTAGTGGTGGTGGAAAGTGAATTGATAGCTGCAGTTGTTAGCCAGTTGCTAGTAAAAAGCTTTATTGTGAAGTGTTAGTTAATCACTTGTAGTTGGTAGTTGGTTTTCTCCAAACCATATTAAACTCTTACCTCTTAAAACAATTAATAGGAACGTTTTATAAGTATGTATGTATGTATGTATGTATGAATTTCAAGAGACATTCTTTTTTCGAAATACTCCTTTAAAGTCTATGAATTTGACTATGAATATCTCTACTAATTGTGGTCTCCTTCTCAAATCTCCATACAATATGAAATTTAAGTCTTGGAATATTTTTAGGATCCAGTGGGTCATTTGAAATGTGTTTATTTTGAGGTTTAAAATTTGGATAGATTTACAGAGAAAATTTTAAAAAATGCTTTAATATGCATCCGATCAAAAAAATTATTACATTTTTTTCGAATGAGAAAAAGGCGCTTGAGAGAGCAAAGAGAAAATATTTCAAAGCAGTGTAACAATATGTTGTAAAACAGGAATAGAGTTTCGAAAACAGGTATTAGCCAAACTTGTCGTCTTTTATATATGAGCGACTTGCATAGTTCTGAAAATAAGCTGAGCGAAGAAATAAACGTGGCAGTTGGTGTGAGGCAAGGGTGCGTGATGTCACCACTTCTGTTTAACGTTGTTTTAGATGTTGTGATGAAAACTGACACAACCACGACCAGTGGAATTGGGTATTTTGGGAAAACTTGGTAGCTTTAAATATCCAGACGATATATGCCGGCTTAGCCACAAGCACATTGTATGGATGCAAAACTTGGAACGCAGAAGTTGAATATCTTTTGGCCTGCGACAGTATCTAACAGAATATTAGGGACAGTGACAGGACAATACTACCTGAAAACCGAAATCCTAAGACGAAACTGTTTTGGATAAAAGTTTCGCAAACATCAAGGTCATCTTGACAACATCTACGCTTGACTGGAGGCCACAGAGAGGCCGAAGAAGAGGAAGGCCCGCCGATTCGTGGTGAAGAAATAAATCAAATATGATGGTTGGAGAAAAGAAAATAAGCTTTATTTTGAACTTTTCATGCTAAATCCATATGGTATCCTGTGAAACAGTTCTTTGTCTTTGAAAAGCATAGGTGGACGTTGCATTAAGTACAAAATGTGTGTGTGTGTAAGATTTTTTAAAAAGCTTGCAAGACTTTTTTGAACCCCATTGAGGAAAATTAGTAATCTTGTAAAATCTTACGCCAGCTACAGGATGAGTGGGTTTTTTTTTGCAACAAGAAAATTTCTAGTTGATTCTTCACCAAATGACGGACGGCCAATCGAAGAAAGTTGATGTTAACGTTATACATAATTAAATTTTTGTCTCTAAGGGCCATTATTACAACATAATGATAAAATTTCTTAATTAATTTTCTCCACCATTTCAACTGTTCGAAAAATTAAATTTTGTTATACAATATTGCAGTAGATACCGACTATTTTGGGTTTATTATGGCAACGACTTACTTTGACTTATTTCTTTAATTAAAAGCAGCAGTCTATATTACTTTATATTCCCAGTTTCTATTTGTAAAAATTGTTGAGTTAAATGCATTCAATGTAATACAATATAATAGTCTGGTAGTGTATAAAGTCATTTCTGAAAAATTTAAGGAATAGAACTATTACACAAAAGCTTTATAAAATACATAACTGAAATTTAGCTCATAGAATAAATTCGAAAAATGAAAAATGTTGAATATAATATAAAGTAACCTTCGGAAGGAAATAATTCCCACATTCTATTTATTTTTATGGTAAAACGTTTTGTTTTTTGTGTTAAATTGGGCTTTAAAAAAAAAAACAAAAAATTTCAGTTTGAATAATTTAATTTGACATAAAACAGTCATTAAAGTTACCATACCTTCAGCAGAAAAAATAGCAGCTTTAAATTCCTCAAGTTTAATTGTAAAGTTACCATGAGGATAAACCTGCTGTTAGCTTATAACTCACTTTTTAGATTAGATTATACGTCAGATAGGAACTTAAAATTTAATAGGTTGTAATAATGGACAGGTACAATTAATAATTTAATTTTGCATCATCCGAACTCTTTTATGGAAGTGTTTAAGATGAATTTGCTTAGTTTTATCAAATTGAAGAAGTTTGTTTTTTTGTTAGAAATTCATATATCTGTGGCAATAAATAAGAACGGCTTAAGTCGAAATTTTGTGTTTTGAGATATTAACCCATATCGTCCCAACGTTCGATTTTTCGAACAGTAAAACGCGTTTTTGTAATTTTTTTACTCTTTTAAGGTAAGACAAATAACTAATTTTTTTAAATAATAATATATTGTAATTGGTTAGCTACAAATATAAAAACAAAAGTTGTTATCCGCTTCACTACCCCCTTGTATAACAAGGGGGAAGAAAACACATTATTTTTAGCATAATTTTAAAAACTGAAAAATTTGTAAACTTTAAAAAACGATTAAGCTTTTAACAACAGCAAAAACATTTCCGTGTTTTTCAATTGTGTTTTTGTTATTTGACTTTAAAAAGCAGTGTTCGATTTTTCGAACACTGGGAACTATTGAGCACTTTTGTTTTTCTCTGAAAGGCTAACTGAATCATCGCATATTACCATTTTTCACGCATTTGAATAAACGGAAATAAATTCATTCTGTTTTTACTAAACAATAAAAGGCATATGAACAATCAGCGTTCTGTGAGAAATATTTTTCGTGCGATTCGAGGAGCTTGCGGTGCCCATAATCAGCCTACTACAGCTGTAGCTGAGAGTGTTATCATTGGTCCAATTTTTTTTTTAAATTGTGGAAAATCAGAATGTTACCGTCAATGGTAACCTCGCGCCATATTTTGCTTGTTGTTAGGACCAGCACTCAGGGGATAACTCCTTCTAGAAGGTTATGGAAAGGAGAGAAGAGGTAATAGTGCCTGTGAACATTCGACTTGAATTTATTCATGTTGACAGTGAGAGGGAAGACCTCAGCAGGAAGGTTATTCCACATACGAATAGTCTGGCCAAAAAACAAATTTTCCCTGTAATGCATTGTACGATTTACCGGCCAATCGATCACAAAAGGATAAGCTCTTGAGAAAAAACAAACGTACGGGTTTCGGTTTTGGTCTCGGCCAAGCGTATCATTCATGTTCTGAAGCATAGCACCAACATCGGATACTCTTGGTCTATAATCAATTGATTACGAATGGCAAAGGTTGCTGTCATTTGCAAACGAGTAGATAGGATTGGGAGTTTGACAAAGGAGGTCATTTAGAAAAATAAGAAATAAGAAAGAACGAAGCCTTGCGGCACCCCTGAATAAATTTTGAACTCGTTTGACGAAAGCCTTTCTAAAACAACTTGTATAATGCGACCTCTGATAAAACTCAATATAAATCGAGAGAAATTATCAACGACACCAAATGCAATAAATTTTGACAAGAGTGCACCATACCAGGCTCTGTCAAACGCCTTGAAAATATCGTAAGCAATTACCTTACTTTCGCCAAAATGGTAAATGGAACAGCACCAGTATTGCAACTTGAAATTCAAGAGCATGGTATCGGTGAGATCTGGTTTCAACAAGACGGCGCTACGAGCCATACATTTTGGTGAGCATTTAATTTCATGTCTTTCTATGGTAAATTTTCCACCTAGATCTTGCGATATCACACCTTAGACCATTTTCTCTGGGGATATGTAATGACTGTCTTCAGGAATAAGTCAGCTACGATTAACGCTTGGGAAGCTAACATTACTCGTGTAATTCGCGAGATACCAGTCGCTATGCTCGAATGAGTTGCCCGAAGTTGGACCTTTCGACAGGATTACCTCAGACGAAGTCATGGCCAACAACTCCAGATATCATATTCATATGTTAATGCCATAAATTATTCTATTAAATTAATGTGTTTTTTTTTTGACATTATAATTTAAACTTCACGATAAATCACCCGATTTATCTATTAACCATTTTTTTATTACCAATGTTCATCCCGGTCCTGTGCGAGTCGGATAATCGAGGTTCAACTGTATATTTTTAATTTAAATAAATGCCTTGTTTTATTTTTGTATAATAAAATAAAATAAATTAGTTTCAGTTTATAAAAAATTTAGTTTTTCTATATATACAACCAATAGGAGCAATTAAAAAAATCCTAAATATTGCCCAATGTTCGATTAATCGAACACCATTTTTCTCAAAAACAAAACATCTAAAAAAATTTGGACTTCAGATTCGTGTTTTCTAGTCCCACATTATCTATTAACCACCAAGTTTTATAAAGTTACTCGAAAAAAATCGCTTGGACGAAATGGGTTAAGGGTTTTGTCTAAAATAAATTGTGTGTTTTATTGTGTCAGTTAAAATAAAAATGCGTATAGTTTTATTAATAATGACATTTAATACTTGAAATTTAGCTGAGTGATAGATCATGAAAAACAGAATAAGAATATGTTATGAAATTAAAAAGTACTTATCTCAAGTTAAGCCATTATTATTTGTAGCCACAGATATATAGTACACAGAAAAATTATTTTTCCAATTCAAACAAAAAATTTGTAGAATCAAACAATTTTTTGTCTGAAATCGGTCCTATAAACAAATTCGCATATTCGAACAATTTATTTGCCTTTTTTTTATTGAAAAAAAAACTGATTTTTTCAAACAAATAATTTAACTGAATCAAACAAAAAGTTTACTGAAATTCATATACAATTTCAAAATCAAAAAAAAAAAAGGTTTTTGTACAAACAATGATGCGCACACAAGCAGGCACTGTATTAGGAGATGATGGCAGAGAGAGCAGAGCGGCCGGCTGGCTTTGAGACACATATTTTTGTTGGAATAATTTTTGAACGAAGTCTTTTTTTTATACAAACAATGTTTTTAGTCATCACTCACTGTTGCTGTATCCTTTCCTTTGCTAATGAAGAAGAAATGTAACCCAAAAACGACGACAGACCGACTCGATATGTTTTTCGTCATCATTATATTTTTGTATTTGATGTATTTAAGCAAACAGTTTGAAAAAATTGAATACGGGATTTTGGTTTTTATTTAACAAACTTTGAAACCAACCAAAAATTTATTTTGTTTCTTACAATGTTGTTGTTGTTTAAAAAGAGTGAAACGTTTTTTTACCTGCTATTTTTTGTTTTTTTTTTTTACTTCAAACCTCTTCATCTTTCTTACTGTTGTACTTTATTAAAGTGTCCAAAAATAGACCGTATGTGTTTTTTGTTGTAGTTTTTATATTTTACATTAGGAAGTGTTGCTTACGATCAAATAAAAAAATGCAAAAAGACGAAAACATTAAAAAGCGTTAAATATTTCATACAAAATTATGAAAACTTGAAACTAATAACGCGTGTATTATATTTTTGAATGGTTGTCAACATTTTTGTTGGTTAAATAAAAATCAAACAAAAATTTTAATTGAATCAGTAAAAAAATTTGTAGAAATTAAAAAAATTTTCAAACAACCGTTTGTTTGAAAATAATTCGGCAACAATTTGTTCTGTGTATGATTTCAATTGCCAAAACTTTTACGAACAACGGCAGCGATATAAGAAAATTCATTCCTTTTAAGAATTTTTACTAAAAGATTAGTGGAAACATGTTATAAGAACCTAAAAATTACTCGGGTTCACCTAATGCGTTTAATTATTATTATTATTTAAAGAAGTATTCCACTCCTATTCGTTTTTATAGTCTATTGGAAAATAGACCAATAAATTGTTTTCTAAATACTAAATCAACTTAACTTAACACACTGTGTAAATGCTTCTTAAAATAAATCGTTTCTGTACAACTAATTTTTACTATTCGTTTAATTGTAACACAGTTGGCATTCAAAACTTTTCATGTAAAGCACTCGGTACAACACTAATGAATGACATTAAATGTTCTTCTTAACGTAATAATTCTAAAATAGCTTAAAAAATACCTAAGAGAAAACACTTACAATCATGCAAGGTGATAAACAAAAGAAAGTTATAATCCTATATTCGGCTGTAACGAATCTTTGATACCCTTCACTATGATTTAGAATATTTCCGAAACGGAACTTTATATGAGATCTATAAACAATTCTTTTTTAAATTTTACATCTTACTTGATAGATAAAGGAAACTAAAGGCCTCGTTACTCTTAAGTAAACAAATACATATGTACGTTGTTGATCAGTTGTTCCCTTTTTTTACGTTATGTATGAATAGATACATTTTTGTAAACATGACGTTGTTTTGCAGATGTTCCTGAAAAATTTAACAATTTTCTGCACGTTTACGTATTGTTTTTAATTTTTGTAATACCAGAGCTGCCCTTTTTTAGGAACCTTTGGCGGCCCTTCTGATTTGTATATAGCCAAATCCAAAACTTTAACTCGAATAGAAGTCTTTGATTTCCACCTCAAACTTTATTCCAGTGGCTCTTACTGTTTACAAAATCTAGAATCATATCCAGTTTTTCCCACAATCTTGAGTTTGGTTCTTTTTGATGTTTGTGTTAAGTTTTGGGCTTTGGTGTGTCCCCACAGATGTAGTAAAATTTCATGGCCAACATTTTTATAAACATATATTTCCTGCCCTCATCCTTCTTAGGGCGGCTTTCTACGATTTGCTTAAATGGGACCAAAAATGACCGTAGAAAAGGGTAGTTAGAGGGTTAATGTGTTTCACAAATATTAACGTAAGATCTTCACCAAAGTTGCTGAACATACCTCATACATCAGATGTAAAGAACACATAGTTTCATATACCGCTATGCTGCCCGATCAGGTTAAAAGGTGAAAATTTTACCCCCTAAATTAAAAGCTCGATTTTAGCTTTCAAAACACCGATATACATATATTTTATTTTTGTCTCCTCTAACAGTATTCTGTTTTTGTCATATTTTGGAAAAAGTTCGGAATTGTTGTACAGTGTAATAGGTTTGATTACACTGTGGCGCTCCAGGGGCCAAATTTAAGAATTTCATTAAATGTCAATATTTTTACAATTATTTTTAAGTTACGGGAATATATGTTGTGCAACCTCCTTCACTTTCGAAATAACGTTATATCTCGAAAACCAGAGCCAATCTAAAAAAAAAACGGCGAGCACCACTGGATTCAGCGTACCCGAATTATGTTAAAACGCCATGTGCCCGGCTTGTCTGTTTTTCAAGTGTTATCGAAGCAAATATATATAGATATACGGGCAAGTTCTGATAATCACAAAACGTTTAACATTTGCGATTCTGACTTGAAATCGCAAAATAGGTGTTCTGTAAATCGCAATCGCAATCGCAATCGCTAGAAGGTTGGCGACTTTGAGTTGGAATAGTATAATAAAGGTAACTAGAATATTAATATAAAAAACGATGGCAGATCGAAAGCCACAATCACGAGTTTCAAAACACAATAAAATAAATCTGGCGTTTTGCGATTCTAAATCGTGCGATTGTCAGAACATGGCCGATAGCTACTACAAAATGAACCCGTTCATGGCCAACATTTTTCAGAGGACATTAACAAAATGGTGGAAAAAATGTAAGTACTTAAAAAATACTTTAAAAAAATTATATAATTGCTATCAAGGCGCATTTAACAAGGTATATGGGCATTTCCATAATGTCAAACGTGACCGTTGTGAAAAAAGTAAAAATAAAATTCCAAAATAGATTTAACTTATAGCTCTTAATAAGCCCTACAATTAGTGCTATTGTTCATTTTGATAAATTTCAAGTGTTTTTATCAAGAATGAAAACAAAATCTTTTGAAATTAAAATTTTGTATTCCCAAAAATTACTTTTTGATAAAATTTCTTCGTTTTCAAGACAGTTGCAAAAAATCAAGGAATTCGCACGTGAAAAAGACAGAAGTGGTTTTCGCGACCACCAATTCGAACGCCGATTTCAGCGAAACCTGTAGCAATATCTTAATGCGACAAACTTTAGAATGCTATGCACTAATGTTTCTTAAAAAAGGTTTTGTTTTTAATTGATTTATACATATTTGAAGTTAGTTTGAATCACTGTCGCATGTGACATGTCGCACGTGAAATTTTTTACAATCATTATATTTAAGTTGTTTCTGTTCCTCTTTTAATGAAATTATACATAAACGAGCCTAGTTAAAATTTTTTTAAATGAACAAAAGTACTTAATGTACTAGGTTTGCCCGGTGGCCGGAATTTCGCCCACTTGGAAGTTACTACAAAAATAAATCTTTATACCTACACACTATGTACATATGTATATGTGATACTTTCTTCAAATAAGGGCTACCAAAATTCAAAAAAAAAAAAAAAAATTGCATTTAATCATTAGTTTTATTTCGCTATAAAATCATACAAAATTTTAATTTATCAAAAATTATTAAAAAGTTTAAATTGTTAATTTTAAGCTAATATTCCACTATCGGCGCAATGTACCAATTTTTGTCGTTTTTCATGTGCCGATAGTGTGAACGGTAAAAAAATTTTAATATGCGACAATCTGTGCCGAAATTGTGCTGACTGTGGACAATTAAAATTAAATTTGAACACTCTTTTGCGCAATGTGGAACAATCAAATTGTTTAATATGTACCGATTTTTATCGGCCACTTGTGCACCGATCACAGTGACCAATCAGCGCCGATACAAGGGATGGCGAAAATAAATTTTTAAATTGCACCAACTGGCAACTAAAATTTTACTTTTTGAGCTTAATTGTACCAACATCACATTTGTTTTATCTATTATTTATGTATTAAAACGGTAAATAGAACATTTGTACTGTTATTATAATGTTCAGACGGAGAATTTTGCGAATTTCTAAAGTAAAATTATGTCTGCCAACTTTGTATATGTACTAGTGCTGGGATACTATCGATTTTTTCTACTATCGATATTTATCGATAGTTCAGATTTCACTTTCGATATATCGATATTACTATCGACTGAATGTTTGTACTTGTGTAGGAAAACTTTAATTATTTGTTAATAAGGCTACAGTCCGTTGTTTTCATCACTTTATTGAATGTATGAGACGTATGTATATTCGCACGTTATTTTAGATGGCAGTTTTTTTTTTAAAATTGATAAGTACCTTTCTGAAGGAACCGAAGTAACAGGGACTATAAGATATTCCATTGCAACTTAAAAAACTTTTCTATATTCTTAACCCAAAAAGGTAATCAATCTAGCGGACTTATTCTCTAATGGTCGTGCATTGTTTTTTCCTATGTTTGCAATTGCAATTGAATTTGGATTTGCATTTTTTTTACAACATTACAAAAATATTTGATTTTTCAGTCCCTATAAAAACATGTATAAATTTCGATTTAAACGCCTTTAATTAGCAGTAAAAAGCACTGCTAAGCAATCCATACCACTTGCCATTCTTGTTGTTTGTATTCATTGCTGTAATTCAGAGCGAATAATAGCAAGTAAAAATTTGCGGCAAAATACTGTGTGTGTATAGCTGCTGTTAGATGTCTTCATATCTGTATTTAAAATAAAAATAATATCGATATTTATATTTTTCCTATCGATATTTTCGATATTTTAAGACTATCGATAATATAGATAGTCTATCGATAGTTTCCCAGCACTAATATGTACCAATATCACAAATCTTCATATTTTTCAGAAGGGGTTTTTTTTTATTTAATTTTATAAAAGATTTCCGTTTGTTCTGGTTATTTGATGAGCTTTCTGCATTAACTTTCGATGTACTGATAGAAAATATTGCTCTTCAATGTCGCACATGACATCGAAATATGAGATAATACAAAGAAAAAAAATTACAGTTATTTGCAATCGCATAGTATTTTTTGCATTCTTTTTTGACTCTGTGCCCTCGGAAAGATTTTGGGGAGAAACAGTCAATGCATTACGTCTTTCTTGAAAAACTTTTATCAAAACGCACGTTTTTTGAAATATCCAAATGAAAAAAGTGGGTTATAAATAAATAATGTGTGTGAAGATAAATTCGAATTTATAAACCCAAGACAAAAACCCACGTCTTTAAAATACAATGATTTCAAAGCTAACATTGCACTGTTACATACTTAACAGAGCTATGTTAACATTAAATAAATTGTAAAAATTAAAAAATACACCAAATTTAATAAAATTTAATAAAATATCGCTATCCCACTACATGGAATCGATGGGCAGGACAATGGTCTATCGAACGATGGTAGCGGTAGTTCTCAAATAATTTCAGAACTTAAGAAATTTTATAAAAAAAATTAAAAATTCTAATTTTGTACGTTCTTAAGAGGGATGAGTGGTTACTTTGGAGTCCAGGGAAATACTACCACTATCCCACTACATGGAATCGATAGGCAGGAAAACGGTCTATCGAACTATGGTAGCGGTAGTTCTCAAATAATTTCAGAACTTAAGAAATTTTATAAAAAAAATTAAAAATTCTAATTTTGTACGTTCTTAAGAGGGATGAGTGGTCACTTTGGAGTCCAGGGAAATACTACCACTATCCCACTACATGGAATCGATATGCAGGAAAACGGTCTATCGAACTATGGTAGCGGTAGTTCTCAAATAATTTCAGAACTTAAGAAATTTTATAAAAAAAATTAAAAATTCTAATTTTGTACGTTCTTAAGAAGGATGAATGGTCACTTTGGAGTCCAGGAAAATACTACCACTATCCCACTACATGGAATCGATAGGCAGGAAAACGGTCTATCGAACGATGGTAGCGGTAGTTCTCAAATAATTTCAGAACTTAAGAAATTTTATAAAAAAAATTAAAAATTCTAATTTTGTACGTCCTTAAGAGGGATGAGTGGTCACTTTGGAGTCCAGGGAAATACTACCACTATCTCACTACATGGAATCGATAGGCAGGAAAACGGTCTATCGAACGATGGTAGCGGTAGTTCTCAAATAATTTCAGAACTTAAGAAATTTTATAAAAAAAAATTAAAAATTCTAATTGTGTACGTTCTTAAGAGGGATAAGTGGTCACTTACATACATGTATATATTGTGGGATCTTTTATTAATATTTTTTCGTGTCACACACTAAATAACAAACTTAGTATACCCCCATTCAACACACATGATGTTGGTAGTGGCTATAAAGACTGACCAACTTAATTTCCACATAAAAAACACCATCAAAATTATAAGGACTTGTAAAAATAATGCTTAAACAATGGAGGTAGGGGTGTGCGAATTATTTAATATAAAAATTTGATTGCCAGCGATTATAGCGATTAAGTGGAACAAGGTAACAAACAAAAACAACCAAATAATTTTAACAATATGAATAGAAAATTACATGAAAACGTTATTTTCTTCTTCTGCTCCTGAATATATTTTAGCCAAATTTCCGAATGTATTTAAAAACATTTTACATATAAATCAACTAAATAGCACAAAAAAGAAATAAATTGCCTTGTAGTGTTGTTTTATATTCTTAAGAGGTATGGGAAATGAAAGGTTCACATTTTAATAAAATGGCATGTCGTTTAAGTTGAGTGGCAAATGTTTCAAATGAAAATTAATCATAATTATGCAAATATACATTATTTTTGTTCCTGGCTTTCTTTCATGCGCTTGTTCGTGGAAAAATTAAAAGAAGTTTAGAAGGAAGCATTTGTTAAGGACTTTTGAGGGCTACGGTTTTAAACGCTGAAAGAAGAAAAAATGGTAAAATTTTAATAACAACACAATATGTGTAGGCAGTTTGCACAATTTTCCACCTTTTGAACAGAAATACAATAAAATTGGATAAAAAACTGAATGAACATATTTAAATTATATATTAATATATATTTGTCTCTTTATGCTTAAATGTTATATGGATTTGGGTTTTTAGGTCATTTTAATTTACTTAAAGATGTGGAACTATTGGGAAATTTAGAGCATTTATTGAGGACACTGGTACAATGGTAAGCATTGACCTTTTCCTATCTTTTTGGCAGCATATGTGTTTTGCGCCAAAACAACAGCTTATTTTATCAGGTCAAGAGCAAATAAAGCCAATTGATTTTTTTACAAATGCTTCACTTAAAAGAACAAAATCAATCCAGCTGCACTTAAATCAATCCGAAGCCGTATCAATAGTACGGATTTTCTTTAATCGAGTACAGAAAGATTGATTCAAGTACGGATTATTCAAGTGCGAAATACCTCACTTATCCATATTTAATCCCGAATTCGTGGTTGAAATATTCTAAGAATTAGATTGATTTAACCCATTAAAGACTGACCCCCGATTTCGTGGTCGGATTTTGAGATATTTCACACATTTGATAGTATGCGCATTTATATTGACATTGCGTTTTTTTTTATTTTTATCTATCAAACCTTGGCCCCTAGACCATGAGTATTTTTCTACCCACTTCGCTATTAAAGAGTTCTAAAACACAAGATTTTTTGAAAACAAAAAAATTAAAAAACTTATTTATTGCATGCATTGATGTGAGTGTTGTGTGCTTATTTCACTATGTACGTAGAAAGGAAGGAAAAGGAAGCAGTGCGGATGCCTTCAAAAAGGCCTTTGCATTCTTTGTAAAGGTTGGTTAAATTTTAAGGGCCGATGTTGATTTTGAAAAAAAACACAAATTATTTAGCAAATTACTGTCATTTATTTTTATTATGATAAAATTGATATGGTTCATTTATGTATGGAACAAAATATCGGCCAAATGGCCGCCACGACACCTCCATCCGAGGTTCTATGCCGTAAATGTGCCGAATTATCTCATCCTTTAACTCTTGAATTGTTGCTGGCTAATCGACGTACATCTTTTCTATCAAATAAGCCAAAAGAAAGAAGTCCAACGGTGTCAAATCACATCATCTTTGCGGCCAATTGACATCGCAACCACGTGATATAGCACGGCCAATGAATTTGTCGCGCAAAAGAGCCTTAGTTTCGTTAGCTAAGTGGCACCGTCCTGTTGGTTCAAATTAAACACAGGCCCTTTACAAGGCCTGCTCGCTCCATTCCATACTTATATCTTTTTACACACGTTGTCATTGCTCTCGCTTTTTTTACAGTTACATAAAATGGTAATGGGATCAAAAGAAAAAAAAAATCAAGCAAGGGGAATTAAACCATTTATACACAAATCTACCCAATACAATACTGCCGTATGTCTGTGAAATCCTTTGATTTGCTGTTGCAAAAAGTTAGCATCAAATTGACAAAACAAAAAAATATTTTCTCGGTCATATTTTTATATTTAAAATTTGGTAATCTGTCTTGCCATAATTCGGTCGGCTTTGTACGGATGGAATTATAAGCTCCATATTCACTTTTGCCATGTTTATTTTTTGACGCTCAAAAAACAACTAAAAATTAGAACAAGTTTATTCCTGAGCGAAGCCGCTTAGCCGCTCAAAAATTTCGCTCACATGCCGCTCATTTCGTGGCCACTTCAGTAGTAGTTCATATGTTTTAATTTTTTGACGCTCATCGCTCAGCCGCTTGACGCTTACCCGCTCATTGCGTGGCCTCAGCCTAAGAGAAAAAGTTGTCACAAATGCACAAGAAATGGCAAAGCGCATGGATAACTTTGACCATATGATAAGCCAAATTATTAAGCGTGGCTGTTGTGGACAATGTGAAGCGAAAGTTTCACACATTGTACAATTCACATTGTACAAAATGCAAATTAAAGTTACGCCCAAAGGCTTGTTTTGCACAGTTTCATGCTGGTAAACCAAAAAACATTAAAAACGCATTTTTACTTGCCAACAAATTAAAAAAATTATATGTGTTTTGTGTTTTTGAAGCGAAGTGGGTATTTAAATACCCATGTCATTGAATCAAGCCTGTAGCCAACGTTATTGGCCCAATTTAGCTATTTTTTTTCCAAAGCAGAGCATACCTAAGGCTATAAGTCACCTAGAGGGTTTTGCGATTTTCCACTCTCCCAATTTTTCAGAGCCCTTGTCGTTCACTTTTTCCTAATATTAAAAATTGCTAACTTTTAAGCCGCTAACTTACCCAATTAAAGTGGGCAAAATGAACTGCAAAAATTTGTTTAAGTAGTCCTATCCTTTCTTTATCTTTCTGTAAAAACCAATTTGCGATACCTCTTACCTGAAGTTAGCCAGAATTTTTCTACGAAGGCTCTGTTTTTGGGTATATAAATACCCATCAGTCCTTAATGGGTTAAGTAAAACTAAGATTGAATAATCTCAAAATGCGCTTGATTCAAGTATTATAAAGTTGAATTAATCCAGAATTCGTACTTTATATAATCCGAAAGCGAAATTAGATTGATTCTTACCTAAAAGAACCCTAGAGAATCAGAAGAAGAATATTATTGTGATGGGTTTACTTACTCGTTTAACACCTTACAGAATTTAAGAATTTAGTAAACCACCAGGGCGATTCTATTCTAGACAACTTTTAACATAAATTTTCAAATCACACTTTTTGATACTTTTTTGATGCCAATTTATAGTAAAATATCTAAATTTTATAATAATATAATTTTTTTAGACGTAAGCTTAAATATAAATTTGTTGTGCACCTCGAAGCATTAATAGATTTGCCGCGAACAGAAAATTTATTGCATGTTGCATCCGTCATGGCTTAAAGAGCAAATTTCTGATTATTGAATTATATTTCTCTACGATGTTTGATTTGATAATCATCGTCTGATATCTCATCTTTCACAATAAAAAAGAATAATGCAATGAAAGTTTAAAAACTAACAGAGTTTTGTGTTTTTTTGGTATGATCTTATGAATGTGGGCCAATTTGGTTGCACCCGTCATGCACTTTAAAGCTCTCTCGTGTCTATTTGATCGTTTCATATAAATTCTTATAAATAGATAACAATAGTATATAAAAAAATGTTACCCCTTCTAGAAATAACTTAATTGCGAATGTGTTTCTTTCTATTAGCAAAAGACGCTTAAAGCGTCTAAATGTTGCACCCGTCAGAATAGAATCGCCCACCAGCATCATGCCCGACATGGTTTCTACTTTAAAAATGTGATGTATTTAACTAAATATAAACTAAATGGGATCTTTTGCTTTTTATTTTGCCTTTTAAACATGGAAATAATGTATGTTTTTATTCTTGTTCTGTTGTTGTTGTAGTTTCTACACAAAACATGCAAATCGTTTCTTACCTACTTGTGTGGTGTTGTTGTAGATTCAACAACAACAAACACACGCGTATGGAACCATAAAAAATGCAATGCTGCGAGATGAGACTAATAAGTTATATTTGATTAAAACTCTCACTTTGTAATTTTACTCTCAGAGTCACACTACGTTTAGGTGTTATTGTTACTTAAATTTTCAAGTACAACTCGTGCTTAAAGCAAGTTAATAAAACTTAATTTATCCCGAGTTTTGTTCTTTCTGTGTAGCCAGACAAGGCAAGGTCTTGTTGGACTAAAAGGCGGGTGAGACATAATTTTCCAAGCTTCTTTTTTTCTAAAAACATTTTTGCTGCTCGCATATTCCCTGCTTTTTTACGGCTTAAAATGAATAAACTGTGTTCGGTACAAGTCCCCTGTGACTGTCTGGTCAGATTTGTGGTGGGTCTTAACCACTTGGTGACAAACTGTGAGTTTGCTAAATGCCAACATATACGCAGGTAGCAATTTAATCTATAATCAGGTAAAAATTATATACTCACCTCTTGAATAGGAAAAGGAACTCCGCGGCTTAAGGAAAAGCCGCTGTTGAATAGCAGAAGCACACACTGGTGAACCGTCCTCACAAGCTCTCATTTAAATTTGGGAACACTCTTCCCGTATTGGTGCAAGGGTTATTTGGTTTTGCCATTGGTTTGGTTGGATGAGTGGATGAGTTGTAACGGACTCAGTTTTTATAAACATCAATGATTTGATGCAAAAACGTCTTAAGTTTAAGGCGTTCTAGCAGAGTTACTATGCAAAACGTCTTTTGGTGTAGTTGCCACCCAACTTCCTTGTCTTTGGATGAGTCCAGCTGATTGTTGCACTAAAGATTAGTTTACTTTAACTTTATCAATTATCTCATTGGAGTTAATTTAAGTTACAAAAAAAACTATGTTTTTTCGAACTTTAATTGTGTAATTAAATTTTTATTCATAGCAGACTTAATTTTTAAGAAGTCTGGATGAATGAATCCAACAGCTAAAAACAATGTACCCAACTATTCTTTTGTGTGGGTATAATGCTTCCTGAATTGTAAATGTAAGCCAAATGCCCACTACAAAAACTTTTGTCGGAAAATATAAGTGAAGTAAAGTAGTTTTCTGGCATTTAATTGCTAGAAATTGTGAATTTACTTTTCTTGGGAATTCCGATTCGTCCCTTTGGCATAGATACATCTCCTTACAGTGAAAAGAGTGCTTGGTAAACGACTAACAACCTTAATTTTTTTTTCAAAATTTGATCTACACTTATTGCCTCTACGACAATGTCTTTAATTACCTCCTCTTTAATTATTTATTATTCTTTTTTTTTAAATAAGTTATTATTAAAAAAAAAAGATTTCAACCAGATTAAAGAATTATTACGTTATATTTTACTCATGTCAAAGTGTCTAAAGCTCTCCTCTTTCCATACATTCAGAATTCTTTTATTTGTTAAATTTTTTTATCCGAAGTCAACCATTTAAATTTACATTTTATCAAACGCCATTTGGCTTGATTAGCTTCAGGAGTTTAGTTAAGATTGGCTCGTTTTACAACATTAAAGTGTAAAAAGTGCTAAATTTCACGCAACTTCAAATTTGTTTTGAAACTGTTACAAACAAATGCCGTTTAGCTTAACAGTAAAAACTGAATTTCAATCTTGAATGTTGAGTGATTAGCATACGAGTAACGTACCGCGATATTTTAAGTAAAATGCATGCAAAAACACGCATACCGTACGATAAAAAGGAAAGGAAAAAAATAAAATATGAATTATGTATTTGTAACGATTTTGTAAGGAAAATTAATTTATATTTTGTTTTTAAATTGTGATAATTTTTTCTTTTTAAAAGTTGTAATATGAGCAGAGGGCTTATCAGATCAAAGTTATATGTTCTGATATTAAAGAAGATAAAGAACAGAGATAACGCATAAAATTTGTCTTTTATTCTCGGAAATTTTCGTGAATTCCTCAATAAGTTTTTATATTTTGCAAGAAAAAATGAATCGTTTGTATTGTTTTGAACATGTTTCAGATATAAGAGTTCTAATACGGTTGACATCGTTGCCACATCTTTACATTGCAGCACAAAACATATCCAAATATATTAAAAAAAAAAATTTTTCAGCATTTTATTTCGAAATTTTACATTTAAGAAAGAAAATTCTGTCGGACAATAAGTCGAACATAATGTCCCCGAACTAACGGTTACATGGTCATCAGAGCGTTTTAACTTACAAGCAGCATAAAAGTGCGCCGTTCACCCCCAAAAATAAATTATTTTTACAATGCGGTATTGAAAAAAATTTATTTTGCCGAGCGTAGTGGTCTGCTTTTTAAATTTCTTGTTATATCTTTGGTATTTACAGTGGAAAATAGTGCTGGGAAACTATCGATAGACTATCGATAGTCTTAAAATATCGATAGGAAAAATATAAATATCGATATTTTTATTATTAAAAATACAGCTATGAAGACATCTAACAGCAGCTATACACACACAGTTTTTTGCCGCAAATTTTTACTTGATATTATTAATTAGCGCTGAATTACAGCAATGAATACAAACAACAAGAATGGCAAGTGGTATGGATTGCTAGCAGTTCTTTTTATTGCTAATTAAATATCTTTAAGTCGAAATTTGTACATGTTTAAATAGGGACTAAAATGTCAAATATTTTGTAATGTTGTAAAAAAAAAAAATGCAAATCCAAATGCAATTGCAAGCTAGGACAAAACAATGAACGAACATTAGAGGATAAGTCCGCTAGATTGATAACCTTTTTGGGTTTAGAATTTAGAAAATTTTTTAAAGTTGCAATGGAATATCTTACTGTTACTTCGGTTCCTTCAGAAAGGAATCTTAAATAACGTGCGTACACGTAGAGAAAAATATGTTTAAATATGGTCACCTCCAACAAAACTATTTTTAAAGAAAAATTAAAACATATTTTGTTTAATTAAACCATATTATTGTCATCGACAACCATATTATGGTTAAATTAGTCCTCCATCAAGAAGTCACAGCAATATTATGGTTGCCTCTAAACATGTTACGGTTAAATATGACAGTAATATGTTTTTAAATTAACAATAGTATTTTCCTCTTTCCTATGAGCAACATGCTGTTGTTGAAAACCAACCATGCTATTATAAATGTTAAACATATTTTAGTTATTATTAACCATTAAATGTTTGGAGATAAACATAATATGGTTGTGGGTTCTGGATGGAGGACTTATTAACCATAATTTGGTTGTCGGTGACAATAATATGGTTAAATTAAACAAAATATGTTTAAATTTCTCTTTAAAAATAGTTTTGTTAGAGGTGAGCATATTTAAACATTGCAACTTTAAAAAATTTTCTAAATTCTAAACCCAAAATTCTAAACACATTTAATAAAGTGATAAAAACAACGGACTGTAGCCTTATAAAAAAATAATTAAAGTTTTCCTGCACAAGTAGAAATATTCAGTCGATAGTAATATCGATAGAGAAATCTGAACTATCGATAAATATCGATAGTAGAAAATATCGATAGTATCCCAGCACTAGTGGAAAATACATATATGTGATATATCAATGTTTTTGTCTCTAGAATACCAATGTTTTGCTCTAAAAGTCATTGACCCTAAGTATTCCGTTCTAGTATTTATCCACCAGATCTCTGTTTTTTAAGACTTTATATCACATTGTCAAATTTCGTGAAGAAATATACGTACATTCAGGATTTTTTTTTTTCAATAAAGTTTTTTGAATTTACTCTGACATTATAAGGCCATCACATTAATGATTTGTTTAAACTTTAAACGAATTGGAGCCAAAAAAAAATTAAAGGGAAAGTGTAGTAAATATCATAAAATTAAAATTATTTCTGCAAAAAATAAGCAAAAATTATTTGTGCAATAAAAACAATCAACAATTTAGAAAGATTATAGTTCTATGAAAATATAGTTAAAGTCATTAAAAATGATGTTCTTGACTTTGCTTTCGGATATTTTTTTATTGCCGATTTTTTCCTTTGAAAATACAAAAATAATTCTTATGTATAACCGGTCTGTGGTTCTGGCTGATAGAAGTCTGAGCATTTAATAAGTAATAACTCCCTGATCATGAAAAAGGACTTTATTAAAACAAAATTGGAACAAATCTAGTTAACCGACGCAGCCCCAAATAAAATAAAATGTATTCAGAAAAATCTTTTCAATAGCTTTAAAATAATACCAATATTGGCTATACACGTTCAGAAATGTAGTAGAAAATTGCATATTTATATGAAAACTTTAAAGGTCCTTAACTCGAAAACTATGCGTTGCGCCACTTTTTTCACTTGATATTTTCTTCTTATTTTTCAACTTTCTATCACTCCACACTGAAAGAAAAATGCTTCATATATTTAATGAATCATTTTCATAAAAAAATTTTCCTTGGGTAAATGCAAATTTTCATTGTCTAAATGGAATTTCATAGCTATAATGAAGTATTTTCGTTAAAATCGCTTCATAAAAAAACAACATACAAACATAACTATATTCATAAATTAATACAAAATTATAGTTTCCTTAAAAAATGTTTAATTGTTAATCAAAAAATGTAAGATTTAATTATTTCATACATCTAATGTAATGTGCCATTACATTTATGAAATCAAAAATTTTTTTATAAAAGCAACATATTTCAATAATGCTTACATAAATTTAAATTTTCATTACGACAATGAAAAATGTCATTATAGTAATGAACCAAAAACTTTCAATCAATGTTGTAATTGTTGTTATGAACCATTTAATCTCATATTTACGCTCTTAATTGAGAAAAAAACATAGTTTTTTTATCCAAAAACTACACTGCCCCGGTAGGCTAGCTGGTAGTGAGCTAGTTTATCAGCACCGAGGATACGCGATCGATTCCCGCCGGAGACAGCAAAAAAATAAAACCAAAAAAAAAAAAAAAAAAAAAAAAAAATTAAAAAAAAAATCTTTTTTACTTAATTTAAAGTATTCAACCAATGAATAATATTCATAGATCTAGTGTAATGTTTCATTAAATACATTTTAATGAAACAGGTTTCATTGATCCAACGAAGCGCTGCATAGGTACCTTTTTAATGCAATTTTTCATGGAATTAATGTCAAAATTCATTGGTATTAAGAAGAAAATTCTTTCAGTGCATGTACACTTTAATTTATTTGGAGCTGCGGCGGTAAACTAGATTTATGCCAAAAATATTCTTAAAAATCCGAGAATTGTCACTACAAGAATTTTAAAAGTTATTTAATATCAAGGGATGTATATGATGCAAAAAATAACAATATCGAGTTGCCACCAGTCTTTTGCGGAACAACTATAACCCTAAGATTAGAGATAAGAGATATTGAAAGGCTATTAATTTTTTAAGCCCCAAGAAAGCACCTGGTATAAATAAACAAGTTAAAATGCAATTGGAGCTACTCGGCATAACAATAAAAATAATTCCTTTAATTTTTAATGCAATTTTCTATTCCCTCCAGGATGGAAGGTCTCTCTAGTTATCATGTTATCTTAGCCAGAGAAAGTTTACACCAGAGTTGATTTATAGGCCTTTTAGCTAACTATCTAGCCTATCAAAGGTTTTTAAGAAAGAAACTTTTGATTTTTAAATTAGTCCCGCTAATCGATGAAAATAAACACGGAGCAAATTCTCCTAATTTTTGATTCAATTAAAATATTAATCAAAACTAAAATCAGTTTTAGTTAAAAATTTTATCAAGTGAATTAAACGATAACTTATATCAACAACAAACAAAATGTTGTTAATTTAAAAGAATATTTAGTTAAAACCATTAAATAATTTACTGGTCCAAATTTAATTGATTTTATAATTATGTAATATCACAAATTTTTTAACTGAAATCAATTTTTATTTTTATTTATTTTATTTTTTTCTGTAACGTATACCAATTCATAAATTTGGATTAAAACAACATAGCACAAAGCCCAGTAAATCTAATTAAAAAAAAGTTTAAAGAACAAATTATGCACTCTTCATTTATGTTAGATAATTAGTAAGTCGGTTGAAAAGTTAATATTAAAGAATCAGATTTTTGAGTTCACCCCAATCGATTAATACAGGAGTTCCACAATGAAGTAATTTAGGACCTTTAAAATATTTGGTAAATAAATAATTCAGACATACCCAACTTGTGTGAAGATATTATCGCGTGCATTAAACAAAATATTATAAAGAAAATACGACTATTTACATCAAACTTTAGAGTTTTTATGAAAAATCAATAATTTTTATTTAACATTATACATTAATTTGATATTTTGTTAGTCTTTATACCTACACCACAATAGTGGAGAGGGTATTATGCATTTGTGCTGATGTGTGTAACGCCTTAAAATAGTGGTCCTTAAAGTATACCGATCTACTCAGAATCACTTTCTGAGTCGAACTAACGATGTCCGTCCGGCTGGCTGGCTGGTTCGCTGGCTGTCCATGTAACCTTGTGCGCAAGGTACAGGTCGCAATTTTGAAGAAAATTTGATAAAATTTGGGTCATACATTCTTATTGGCACAAGGACCATGCCTATTGAAAATGGGGGAAATTTCTTCCTCTCAGAAACTATTAAACCGATTTTAATGAAATTTTAAACATAGATAGAACCATATCTATATGGACACAAAATGTATAAATTTTAAAAAAAATCGGACCACGAGGGGAGTTAGGGGCAATTTCTGCCTCTCAAATCCGATTTTAATGAAATTTAAGACATAGATAGATCCATATCTATAGGGAAACATTAGCTATAAAGTTTTTAAAAAATAGGACCACAAGGGGAGGCAGGGGGCAATTTCTGCCTCTCACAAACTTTCAAACCGATTTTCATACAGCTTATAAACATAGATAAATCCATATTTACATGGACACATAAGCATGACGTGTTTTTAAATACTGTGGTGTAGGGTACCATATGGTCGGGCTTGACCGACTATACTTTCTTACATGTTTTATATTAAAATTTATGATTTTTGAAAAATATGACAGACTGAAATTCTTATGAATGAGTTCCATGAGGGATATGGCCACTGCGTCAAAATCTTCGATCTCAGAGAATCAAACATAATGGAAAATGAAGACTATGGACAAGGCTACAATAATCTAAAAGCACTTTATCCAAATTGTATTTGTAAAAATTTTTTTACGTTTTTGAAAATTTGACTTACGAGTGAAATTCTCATGAATGTGCTCTGTAAGGGATATTGCCACTGTTTCCAAATCCTTCGATCTCTTTAAAATATTCTTTATCGCATGCGGTATTTTTTTAATATATTTTTTATCGCATGCGATATTTAAAAAATATGAATTTAACTTTTCATATTCATCTTCACAGACGTACTCACCAATCAGCAACTACACCGACACATTAACTTTGCTGATGATACAGATTTTTTAGCATTCACGAAAACCGTTATGAAGCACTTGGATACTTACAGGACCATATATTTCAATTGGGAAAATGGTTTAGACAAAGGAAAATAAAGGTCAGTGAACAAAAATGCATACATATAACTTTTAATTTGCGTAGTGGTTCATAAATCAAGGATGGCCTTAGTGTATATTGTCCTTTATCTCCATATCATGCACCCTACAGAAAAAATATTTTGATTTTCCAATTGAAATTGCCTACGGAATACTTGCTTAAAATGTCTGATAGTTAATTCTGTTCAAATAAACCACATATAAATTCCAAATTAATCCCTTAAAATAAACAAATATTTTGAAGTTAATTAATGAATTCATTTTAATTGTTTTGTCACATATTTCATCAATCACTATCACTTAAATGCCTACTACTGCTTAAATTTCCAAGAATTACTTAACAAAATCATCAAAGGATTGCAAGGAGAAAAAATTAAAGCAGCCAGGAAAAAAACCAAAATAAAAAAGTAAATTCACCTAAAACATCAATCATTTGTTTAGAGACCATGGAATGGCTAAAGTGTTGGCTAAAAGGTCTTTAAAAGCCTCTTGAAAACAACGAAAATAACTTTTGCGTTTATTTCATTTAACAATCAGTTCCTTTTTTTCTTTTCTGGAAACAGGTACAAGTATGAATGATTTCTTTTGACAATGTGCTCAAAGAAAAAGCGGTCAATATCAATTTTACACTAAGAACACCATCAAAAATTCGTTCTTTCTCCTGGAACTGTCAACATTTTTTTTGAGGGAATTTTGGAATTCTTGACACAAGTGTGTTTCAACATAAAAAAAAAAAAACAAAACAAAATCATAAAAGTAAATTGAAACAACCAATCCTTATATGTCAACGCATAAACATCATTTATCAAGTGACAAAACACAATTTTACACTTTAAATTAATGAAAATGTCACAATTTTCAGAAAACAACTTTATCAAGATGTTAAAAATCACAAAATACACAACTTCATACCAACACTTACATACATACATACATACGTATCAAACAAATCAAAAAAATCATTGATTAAATTACCAAAATGGCAACAATTTGAACTGGTTAAGCAAAAATCTTTTTTGATTTAGGCAAAATCAAGCCAAAAAATGTGAAATAAAAAAAACTCAAAGTGTTTAATGAAGATTAATGGTAAACAAATCTGTGATAAGATCTCTTTTTAACAATTTAAAACGAATTAAAACTAAAAACTCAAATAGAAATTTGTACTGCTGTCTCTGTGGAGTGTATGTATGTACAATTACGTATTCAAGTAGTTGTGATTTTAATGATTATGTTCATTAGAGACGTGGACAGGCTAAACAAAAATACATATAAAAAATGTGGTAATAAATATTTATTAATGTGTTACAAAGTTGAAATCCTTATGCAACATTTGAAAGTGTTCTAGTGATTTAATTTAAAACGTTGTAAATTTAGTTTTCAATATAAGAAAAATGTTTAAGGTGGTCTGAACAGTGGACCCTTGAATGTAAAATTTGTCCATCGTGCACTGAAACAGGTTAGTGTTACTCGTTCTGAAGGGAAACTTCTTCAACTTTTTCCTAATTTAGCAGCTTTTTCGTTCCTTAAGCCACTGTTTTCTATAGTTTGCTTTAATTTGATGATTTAATAAAAAAAAAAACACTTTTTGTGCCTTTCGTTTAAGCGTACCTCATAAAATAACAAGAGACATCAATAGATATTATCTTCAATATTGATTCTAGACCCTACAAAATTTAAATATAATGGGTCCTTACGTGGAGCGAAGTAGAATAATCGATGTCCGTCTGTCCGTTTGTCTGTTTAAATGGGGTTTTCGAAGATTCCAGATATAATGGAGACTAGGTTGTTATATATTAACCTCACATATAGTCTGGAATTGAATTGAAATTCAGCCTGATCGGTCCACAAATGACTGAGATATGAGCAAAACGAACGACTGCCTCTAATCTAATAAAACATTAGAATTGTGACAAAAATGTTATAACAAATGGCATAAATGAAGCAATCCAATGACGAAAGCCATCATAAAATTTCTTCATATTTTATGCGTCATCTATGCTTTGACTAAAGTAACATCAATTCGATGCCACATTTTGTGTATTTTTATACCCTTCACCACCGGTGGCGAATAGGGTATATAAAAGTTTGTCACTCCGTTTGTAATTTCTATAATATTGCTGTAAGACCCTATAAAGTATATATATTCTGGGTCCTTATGAGGAGCGAAGTTGATTTAACGATGTCCGTCTGTCCGTTGAAATGGGGTTTCCGAAGACCCCATATATGATGGGCCAGAGTATTATACATTTATGTCACATATGGTCCGGAATTGTTTGCTATTGAAATTCAGCAAGATCGGTCCACAAATGGCTGAGATATGAGTAAAAAACCACAATTGCCTCAAATTTTTTCCTTTAAAGGTCCAATTAGACGTGACATTACCATACCAACACTGTATTACCAAAACGACATAAACATACCATACAAACCAATTCAATTTTGTTTTCTACGGTCATACAGTGGCTATGGTAATACAGTGTTGGTAATGTGGTTTTTTTTGTTATTTTTTTATACCCTTCACTTAGTGTTTGGGAATTCCCGGACTTTTTCATTTCCCGGGACACGGGAAAAAAAATATTTATTTCCCGGGAAATTTTTTTTATCAAAAATATTCATAAAAAAGTCATTTTTTTTTACAAAATTTTTGTTTAAAACAGTTTTGTTAAAAATGAACAATATGTGTATCACCAATTTGCTTGTGTAAAACTATTTAAATATACAAAACACAATCAAAAATTAAAAAAATAGTGTATAAAGTCATTTCTGAAAAATTTAAGAAATAGGACTATTACAAAAAAGCTTTATAAAAATACATAACTGAAATTTAGCTCATAGAATAAATTCGAAAAATAAAAATATGTTAAAAATAGAGATCTTCGTTACCAAACTTAAACAAAAAACTAACATACATATGGGTAATTCCAAAGTGTTGAACGTGACAGTCGTACGCTCCAAAAATGCAATAACATTTTAAGCAAAAAATATTTTTACGTTTTCTTAACCCTTAAATTATAGTACTAAGAAAGCACTGTTATCTGTGCTAAAGTTTATGGAGGGCGCGATTCTAGGTCAAAGATAATGTCAAAAGAAGTAACGGTTCGACCGTGAAAAAAACCAGAAGTAGTTTTCGTGGCCATGTATAAAAAGGCGTAATTCAGCGAAACCTGGCACAATTTTTTAGTCAAAATACTTTCAGAATTTTGCGTAGCAATGTATCATTAAAATGTCTTGGTTTGATTAAAAAATCTTCTGTATTTTCTTTTTTTTTAAGCCAAAATCTTGGTCGATACGTGACATTTCGAACGTGAAATTTTTTCCGTAATAATTTAACTGAATCATGATTAAAATAAAAATTTACCTTTAAACCGAATAACATATTTCTCTTTGAACTCTTCCTTAGATAACAGAGCATGTAAGAAAATTTTTTTGGAATAATTTTTATCAAATATCACCCCTTTTAACGGCCATTTTCACCTAGTTCGGTTATAATTAACTATCGGTTATAGCTGTCAAAACATATTGGTAACCGGAACTTTAATTGAAAGTTAGTTTTAACCGAACTTGGTGAAAATGGCCGTAAGAAAGATAAATCTTAAAGAAAACATACAATAAAACATTCATAGTTTTTTAAAAATGTGGTTTTTAAAACCACTAATGCGTTGAGTAAGTCTCTGGACATTATATTTCTCCACTTCGTTTTTGTCTTTTTACAGTAATGTCAACAATTTAAATTTAAAAGCGCTTATCAAGGGAAAAATCTATTTCTACGGGCAAAATAAATAAAACAAATCACTTTGAGCAACTGAAGTTTTGTTTTAAATATTTTTTATAAATAAAAAAAACAAAATTAAATTAAAATTAACGTTTTTATGTTAAATTGCTTATTTTTTGAAATTCCCGGATTTCCCGGGAAAAATAAAAAAAAATTCCCGGGAATTCCCGTCAGAAATTTTCCGGGAATTCCCGGGAAATCCCGGACCCCAAACACTACCTTCACTACAAGTGGTGGATTTTATTTGTAATGTGTTTAATTTTACGCATACACATACACATTAATGCATGTATATGATATGCCGCTCAAATAAAGAAACAAACTCATATACCCAATATATTTTAATTTAACGCTTCTTCAGTAAAATCATTCGTAGCCTGAGACTGATGATATTGCCAGTTCGATTCCCGAAAAGAATTTTTTTTTATTTTTTTTATATAATTTTTTCATGTTCTAAAAAACGATTTTAAGATTATAAAACGAATTTCAAACATCAACTTTGGCAAAAGAGGAAACGGGCTTGGGTACATATATAAATTTTTTGTTTTTTTATATTCTTCTGCATGACGAAATGAAAAGTTGGCGTGGCTCAATTAATATTTATTTATACCTATCTAAAGATCGTTATTTATGTATATAACTTTTTGTTCTTATCTCATCATGGTGAAGGGTATATAAGATTCGGCATAGCCGAATATAGCACTCTTACTTGTTAACATTATTTTCATGTTTAAAAAGTAAAATAAGAAGCGAAAATTCCCATATTCTATTTAATTAAATTATTGATATAACTACATCAAATTTTCAAAGTACCTACAATGATTACGACAGAGTTCTTCTGTAAACAAAGGGCGGAATACAACAAAAATGAAACAAAGATGTGTGGCGGGTAAGTAAATAATAATATTCTCTCACTTTGGCTAAAGTCAATCCCAATGAATTAATTAAGTGATAGTTTGTCAAAAAGTTGAGCCACTTAAGACCTTTCTCCGATGTCACTGACTTATCGCACTAATGACATGTTTTATTAAACTGACTCCGATTCGTCATTTCTGTAGTGCCGATGTGATATCCCATTGATGACATAATTTCAATTTTTGACCCCGATGACAATTTGGCCAAGTGATATTAAGGCAGTAAAGAAGCAATGAAGAGCTGCACAGAAAATTTTCGGACTATCTTTGAACAAAACTAGTACATATTTGTTTGAGTGTTTTGAACATGAAAAATGTATGGGAAAAACAAGTAGTTAAACACGTAAGTGCAGCAGTGTTGCCACTTTGTGGGTAATTACCCGAATTTGGTATAATTTTTACGGTCGTGGGTAGAGCGTGGGTAATTTCTCTTAGGTGTAATTCAGATTTAATTTGAAATTTTTACTTCAGATGCCCAAATAAAATCAAGATTCGATTTCAGTGATGACATTTATTTCTTTTTAAATATTGTTGCTAAGAAATGCACAGCCCAGAAAAGACTTCAATCATTAAACATACATATATTTTCAAATGTTTGGTAATGAATGTCGCAAGATGGACCCTTAGATTTGGATAAAGATGCCTATCATAGTGATTTAGAACCTGAAGTTTACTGAAAAAAGTTATTCAAACCAAAAACTTGCCTGGGGGAAGATATGTTTCCAATATTGCAACACATAATTAATTTTATTTCTATCTTGCTACTTTTTAATGCTTTAGTTTAAAGAATATTTAACGCCCTTTACAGTTGTTAAACTGAATTACGAAAGGGACAGTTGTATAAAACTCTGCAGGCATTTTGCTTACTAAATAAGGCGTAAAGGGTATTTTTTAAGACCATGAAACTTAAAATGGTGGACAACACAAAAAAAAATTAATTTTAATGGCAGATTGATACACGGCATTACGATTTGAAACTGATTTAAAGCAAATAGACACCGCGCCTGTCCTTGACGAAACGCATTGCAGACGTCCAATTTCGTTTCTCTTTTTCGAATAAAATGAACAATGTTGACCTCCAAGACACCGATTGTTGCTGGTTTATCAGCATTAACCTACGGAAAATAATCAATAAGAGTCACATCGCACGGCCTTGAAGTCTAATTGACAGTTTATTTTCTCTAAATCAACACATCGCCTTCATTTGTGAAAAAAATTGCGTCATTTAAATCATGAAGTCACCTTTAAGTTGCGAAAATCAATGGCTGATTTTCAAAGAATATTTGGATAATTTGGTGGCGTTGTTCAAGCATTAATCTATTCATGATGATGTGCCTGATCAAAAAGTGAAAATAGTATGACAGTTCGTTTGACAGCTAACCTTTGGTAAGCTTATATTATAAAGCAATGACAAGGAACATTTTAAGCCTTCCAAAGATATATCAACCAAATGTGGAAGTTAAACTCATTATTTTAGCAATTTTATTTAATGTTTTATTAATTTCTTTTAGGTCTTTAATGTTATTTTTGTTAATTTAAATAAAATTAACAGTTTGACTAATATTGATCTTGTTTTAATGAGTTTGTTGTGTTTTTGCTTCTTTGTAAATGTCTTTTTTTTAAATAAAACTTAAATTTTATATCAGGTGTAATTTCATTAAAATCGGGTAATTTTGTTTCATCTCAGGTGTAATTTTGAATCTTGCTGGTGGTGACACTGAAGTGCAGACATTCTGTTACAATATTTTCCATATTTTTTCTCTCTCTCTCTTAAAATCGCAATAAAATTATTTCAACCCAGAAAGAAGTAAATGCGTCAAAGTTATGATTCGTGAGTATGAATATTCCGACTTCATATGTTAGTAGACCCAAGGCGAATTCATAAAGGTGATGTTTTCGAGTCATCTGTTTATTGTTTATTTCCTTGTGTGTATACTGAATGTCAAGCGTTATTTACATTTTGTGAAAAAATTTGTTAAAATTTAAAATCTAAAAACCAAAAAAAAAAAATTTATTTAAATGTAATAAAACAAAAAAAAGTGAACATAAAAACTAAACAAGAGGATTTTAAAAGGCGTAAGGAATAAGTGGAGCCACAATAAATTTCCAATACAGTAAAAAGATTTACAATCTAAAGCAGTTTTGTATAAGTATTTCATAAACAAACAAATTCCCTTTTTTATATTATCAACCAATAATTTTGACATTCACTCTAACTTTTTACAAAAACAAAATACATAGTATGTTTTAAAAGTGACGCTGTCTCATGATGCGGTCACTTTTATGAATTCGCCTTGAGTAGACCTACAACGGTTTAATCTCTCAAAGAGAAATGTATGAGAACAATTTTTAGGACTAGATGGTCTTACTTTTCTAACTCTTTTACGGGGTCTCCTTTATTATTAAATAGAATTCGAGTTAAGTAAAAGTTGTTATTTATTATGCTGATTAAATTAAGCGTTTATTTTACATGTCCAAAAAAGCGAAATTTTTCAGAGGCATTTCTCATTTAAAAGAGCCAAATGGTGTCCTAATTATAAAATGCAAATAAGCAATAACTACTGGGGTCTACCGCGCTGCTGTTAAAATATGAAAATATCACAAAACAAAAGAAATATTAAATATTATTTAATGTGTGGAAAATATTATCGGGTATGTTCTGAATCTCACGTGTTTTCGAATCAGGTGCTTTCAAAACCATTTAGTGGTGTTCTAAGAGTCGTAACGTTTTTTTTTTGTTTCTCCGTGTGCCTTAAGCAAATGAAAATGAAAATATCACACGTGTGATTTTAAAAGGAACATGGGATTTGAAGTCACGCGAATTGAGTTAAAGTGATTTTCAGAACAGGCCTGTATGATTCGGTTTCTTTTTTTAAATAAAAATGGATGGAAAATTTATTTGTATTTCTAAATAAATTGTTCATAAGTCTCTATTCATTCTTAAAATATTACCAGGGAATTAACTCTAACTTATTATCGCATTAATTTTTCTTCTAACGTTTGCCATGTGCCAAAATGTCGATTACCCAGCTACAAACGAAATTTAAATAAGCAAAAGCTCAATTTCTTTATGGATCCATCTCTATCTGCAACGTGTAAATTCCATTTTTCAGCCATTTATGATATTTTTTTTTCGTTCTTTAATACCACAACAACGTTGTGGTGCTAAAAAAAACAGAAATTAACCGACATCAATTTAAATAAGTGTTAAAGTCCTTTTCATTTAAATGTCACATTTAGAAATAGACCTGTCCATATCGAGCAATAAAAATAACAAAAACACACACACAGATGAAAATGCATTTACACCCAGAGATAGAGGAACAACAGCGAATACTCGGGAATTAAATATAAAACCAAAGAGTGACACTTGTGGATTGTGGACACAAAATGACAATACAAGAAACTAAAAAAATTAAAAAAAGTTAACAACAGACTGACTGACTGACTGATTTAAATACCAAGACAGGGTGGTGTTTTGATTTAAAAAAAAACTCAGAGATGAATATGCAGTCTTCATGTAATACAAAGGATGCCAAAGAGCAACTAACTGACTGGCAGACGGTCTGGTTTGTCTGTTTAGCCAGCCAGCCATGCAACTGTGCCAGTTAAAACCTTTAAATGTCTAGTTGTCTTAAATAATCTCCAGTGCTGAAGATTGTTTTCTTTTAAATGAGCCTGGCCAGCAAAAACGTTCTTGTTGTTCCATATTTAATTTTTTATTATTCGTCATTTTTTGTTGTTTTATTTTAAGTTTCTGCTGTTAGTTTGTTTCTTTGTTGGTTCTGTAGTATGTTTGTGTTTTGTATGTTTCTTTTTGATTTGAACCAAGATAAATACGTTAACAAATCAGCGGCACCTAAAAATTGAATACACACGAGTAACACTTACTAAAGAAATTTTTGAAATTCAAATATTGTTACTAATTTGTTGAAATTGTTTTTTTTTTTTTTGAACAGAGCCTTAAAGGTATAAGTTGTTTAATTTTAAATTCAGTTTTATACAGCGTTTAAAAAACTGCAGTCAAATTAGAAAAACTGTCATTTATTCTACTTCTTCATTTGTCATTGGCCAAAGAGAAACTGTTGCTTTTACTTTTGATTCAGTAAACGTAAACAGTCGCTGTCAAACCAACTTAAAAAAGCGAAAAGTTTTGCACAAATTTTCGGTTTTTGTTCGACAGTTTTTGGTTTCGACTGCAGTTTTTTAAACCCTGGTTTTTGATCTTTGTAGCACCTCAAAATATAGGGTTAGACTTAACATTTGTAATACCGATCGATTCAGAATCATTTTCTGAGGCGAATTAACGATATCCGCCCGTCCTGCTGGCTCCTCATGTAAAACTTGTTTTATGAATAATTCTATGAACTTGGAACAAAATTTCCAATGTAAACGCCTTCCGGAAAATAGCTCTATTCCACAGTAGAACTTTTTTAAATATGCAAAATCAACTCAAAAAAGGTAAAAGGACTATCTTAAACTGTGCCGAAACGTTGTTACACTCCACCAAGAGTAAGAATCTTTCCGGAGTGGACGTTATTTCTGTCTATCTGTCTAAACATTCTAAAACAATCTTTATAAAAACTGACTAACAGTATTATAATTCGTTGTGGTCTTAAGTGTATTAAAAAGTTCGTATGGTAAATTATTCACCGATCTTCACGAAGTTTGGCAGTATGATTTCTAGTCTCATAATCAGGAAAACCAGAAATATGCTCTAAAAATGCATTTTATGCGCAATAAATATGCAGTACAAACTTGAAAATATGCCCTGAAAATTGGTAAAAATATGCTCCAAAAATTAAAGATTGCCAAAATTCATGTTTGTGTTATTTGAACCGAATTTAACATCCATATGAGTTTTATTTTGTCTTAAAGGGATTTTAAGAACGAATTTAATCTAAATGACAACATAATTATATGTTTTACGGACACAAAGAGTCTAATTTATAAAGGAGTTTTAGTGGGGAATATGTGAAATTATAGACCGACTCTCACCATTTCCATAGACTTCGTCTTTAGAACAATTAAAATGTATTTATCAAATTTGATAAAATATTATACAAGATTGCAACTTGTACTTTGCGCACAAGGTTAACATGAACAGTAAACTATCCAGACGGACGGATGGACATCGTTAGATTACTTTAAAAAGTGATTCCGAGTCGATTAGGATCAGTGTGACCATTAGACTGGTCGCAATTTTTTTTTTTTTAATTTAATTGTTTGCGCTGCTTTTAATATGAGGTTTGGCGTAAGAAATCATGATCTAATTTTTCAGGTCAATCCGACGGTGCCTAGCCGTGCCGGGTGGGGCCCAAAGTTCCCCATATTATAAAAAAACATCTTTTCTATCAGATCTTTATAGTTATACTACTTGAAAAGCCGAAAATCAAAAATATGGCTTCGTTACGATCTTCCGCAGAGAAAGTACTTCAAGTGTGCCAAATTTCAGCTTCCTATGTCATCAGATGGCTTCAGAAAGTTGCGGAAAGAATAGGACATACATGCAAACATCCTGACATACTAAGAAATTATATATTGTATAGATAGATTAAAGTATTTACTGTTTAATATTTTAGTATGATACGAACGAACGATTTTTAACCTAATTCGGGGTCGCTGAATCCAGTGGTGCTAGCCGTTTTTTTAGGTTAGCTTTGGTTTTCGAGATATACCGTTATTACGAAAATTAAGGATGTTGCACAACATACTCAAAAACGCTTTAGTTTATTGAAAAACTAAAAAAAACCGAAATTCCGCAATAAAATTTACTTTAAGAAAGTTGAAACTTTTTTTTTTATGTTGGCTTTGGTTTTCGAGATATACCGTTATTTCGAAAATTAAGGAGGTTGCACAACATATGTTCGCGCAACTCAAAAACGCTTTAGCTTATTGAAAAACTAAAAAAAACCGAAATTCCGCAATAAAATTTACTTTAAGAAAGGCAAAACGTTTTTCTTATATGCTTAGTCGTTTTAGAAACATAATTTTTTTTTCTGGGAAAAAAAATAATTTTTTTATTAAAATTTCGGAATTTTTGTTTTTAAAAATTCATAAAAAATTGAAAAATGCAGCTATGCTTCTAATTTTATACAGTCATATAAAAACCAACATTGCAAACAAAACAAGCTATAAATGATTTAAATCTGTTAACAACTTTTGATTTTATGTATTCACAAAAGACGAAAAATTTTAATTAATTTAAGAATTTTATTAAACCGCCATATTTGTATAATTGAAATTCTTATATTTGGCCCTTATAGTGCCTAGGATGCCTCAAGAAGGGTCAAATGTATGACCAACTCCACTTTATTTTTCATCTCCATCATTTATTTCTAAAATACCGAACGGCTATCTCCTTTCATTAAGGGGCTCCCATTCAAAATTTTAACTACAGACTAGAAATATATTGAAGAAAAAGCTCCATAACTGCCAAGGAGTCAGCCCTAGGGGAATAAAGTGTATGACCGACCTCAATTAGTTTTTTGTCCTTAACATTTTCTCGAGACATACTTGCCCTTTACTTTTACTTTTTAGGGGGGCTCTCATACAAATATGGCGGTTTAGTAAAATTCTTGGCCTTCTTATGAGTGCTGTTGTCGTGGTCGAAATATAGTCGTTTTTAAAAGTTGGTATTATGATTGACGCAAACGACATATGTACGGCAAACATTTTACTTATGTGTTTTAAATTGTCGTTGTCGTGATTTCGACTTTCAAACTGCGACTTCGAACACGACAACGACTTCCGTCAACTATTTTTTGCATATTTCTGCTATTAAAAATTTTACTAGTTAAGTTATGTTCATACCTATTAAATATTTGGCGTCCCTTGTTTTAATAAAAAAATTATTTGCTTTTGCAAAACGTTTAGCTAGATCAAACATCATTATACAGTTTCTTAATTACATTATACAATTATCTTCTGACAAATAAAGTTAAGCAAATCCATAGAAATTGTTAAAAATAAAGCTAAAGTTTGATCAATTTACTGGTCAAGCTTTTTTGGATTTTTTTTGATTTTTTTTCGTTAAAAAACATTAAAAAATACTTAATCTATGAAAAATATCGAAATAATTAAAAGTTACAACAAGAAGCTGTAAAAAAATTAAGCTTTAGTTTTTGGCTTTAAATTTCCTTCTTTAGCTTTTTTAACGCAATTTCAAACATAATTTAGCTTTATATTTTTAAAAAATCTGGTCACACTGATTGCGATACTAAAATATTGGTCCAGACTTCTATGCAATACATACATCGCCTTAAACGTATATAATTGACTTTTTCTTAGTTTTTGTTTCAATATAAAATTTCGAGTAAAAATTAAATGTCGAAAGTGAAGCAACACGTTGGGCATACAGATAAATATTTAAAACTAGAAAGCCTAAATTTCGCAATAAAATTTTTTTTTTATTTGCTGCGAAATAGGCGTAGAAAAAATTTAACATGTATCAAAATATGCCTCAAAAAGGTCAAATATGCGCTATAAACTTAAAAAAATGCTCCAAAAAGGCTCTTTTAACTATATTATGCAAAAAATGCTGCAAACGGTAAAATATGCAAAAATGTGCACTAATAAACCGATGCCAAAATTCTTTAAAGGCTCCAAAACGGATAAATATATTGTTTCTGCCTTCATTGGTCACAAGTTAAAAAACATGCAATTGCATATTTATGGTTTCCCTGCTCATAACGCTATGACAGACTTAATTTTACTATAGAAGCATTATTCCTTACATCTTAAGGCTAACTTAAGTACTTTCCGAGCGTGAGCTATATATGGGTCCCATGGTAAATATGAGACCAAATTTTACTGCATCATAGATATTCATGACGTTTTTAGGAGTACTAAAGTGTTTTTCGGAAGTGGGCTGTATATGGAACCTATGATAAATTATAAAACGATCTTTACTAAATGTAGTAGTATGATTACTATTCCTTTAAAACGAGTTTGAGCAACATTTAATTGCAATCGGGGTATTTCGCTACTATTTCTGTTAGTTTTTGTTACAAATATATAAAGTTTTTAGGGTGGTTATTCCACATGTCATAAAGCGATTTTGCTGAACTTGAATCCGTTTGTAATTTCTATAATATCTTAGATCAATATTGTAGAAATTACTCTAGAATTTACTCCGTAAAGTATATATATTCTGCGTCCTTATGAGGAGCAAAGTTGATTTAACGATGTCCGTTGAAATAGCTTTTCCGAAGACCCTATACATAATGGAGACTTGGTGGTAATATATTTATGTCACATATATTCCGAAATTGTTTGCTATTAAAATTTAGACTGATCGCTCCACAAATGCCTGAGATACCAGCAAAACACAACGTCTACCTCTAAATTGACGCAAAAATCCATTATTGTTCTCTTTATTTTATTTTTATGTATATCTTGAGAACGGCAAGAGCCAAAGTTTCCAAATTAAGTACGAGCATCTTTCTTATCAATTCACAACATCCGACAAAATGTTGGCGGTATTGGACAATCGAGCGTGGCACAAAGTTGTTAAATATATTTAAAGAATGGTATTTTTATAGCTTTCTGTTACTATTGGACCATGGTGCAGGGTATATAAGAGTCGGCATAGCCGAATATAGCACTCTTATTTGTATTCATTTTGTTTTGAGTCATTTAAAAGTAAGCGTGATTTCAACAAAACGACTAAGAATTGCTCAAGGACCCAGACACACTTTTCATTTTAACATTAATTCAGGGTATTAAAAACTGAAGTGGTGCAGGGTATTTAAACCTTAATAATGTTTATATTATTTTACCAATTTTCGAGGTGATAGGTCTATAAAAGACTTATCATAGAATAAAAGACCAATCACAGAAAAGCCGCCCAAGAAATCACTCTTGCTGCAGGAAGTTCATTAATAGACAGTTACTCCCGTTAATGTCCAAATCCCAAAATTATTTGCTTCCATAAAGAAATCATCGTAATACGATAAAATGTAGTGTAAGCAACTTTTATACGAGCCAAACATTCGAACAAAATTTTGTTAAGGTTTGTTCATAAAGGCTAATGCTCCAATTAAAGTCCTACTCTTAAAATACGCTTTTACTGAAAAAACTTTCCAAAAATTTTTAATTATAGAAACATCTGCCAAATTAATGTTTATGCCATCCAAAATCTCACGAAACAAACGGTTCCCCAACTAAGTTTCATTCGAGAAAATCATTTTCGCTCCCAACATCTTCCAAAAGTGTTAATTTAAGTCTGAGTTTATACGGCTCATGTCTTATTGACAAGATTCTTCCTTTTTCTTCTTTGAACATGAATTGGCGTTCAAATGAATCATGTCATGTCGACGACATGTTTTTTATTTTGTTTTATTTGATATTGAAAACAAAAACTAAATTAAACAACCAATAAGAAAGCAAAACGTAAAGACAGTACATGCATCTGTGTATTGGTTCATTTTCCCCTCGTCCCTCTCGCCAATAAAGTAAAAATCTTGTCAATAAGACATGAGCCGTATGAACACAGACTAAGTCAAAGCTAAAAGTTAGACAAAATTTGTTAGTTAAAGTCCATAAAGTTTAATGTTACGTTTGATGATGAATGAGAATGTATTTAGTTTGGCATAAACATGACATGAAGAAGTATTTAGCTTAGACCCCACAATTTGTGTCAATTGATCCAACAGAATGGTCCTGTGAGTTGTGAAAATAGAACAGGTACAAAAAGAAGGAACTCATGACCAGTGAAAGAATAGCCAATAATGTAACTGGTTTATGAAGAAAAAAAAGTTAGAAAAAGTAATGAATTACAGCTCAGTCTTCACCGGTGGTGTGACACATTTTTTGGGACTTTCTAAAAGTTGGTTCTTCATTGAATTTAATTCTAGTACTTGTTTTATTGAAATAATACTACATTGTATTGAAATACAATTATTATTTCATTGAGAATAGATGTGTGACTGGTCAAATGGTGTCAATTGATTCGCTCCAATGACAACCCCATGTAAAAGTGATAAGTCTTATTCATAGAAAGTGTTAAAACTAGAACCGGTCTCTACCACCAAAGACCTATCAAGGGACTACTTTGTTGTCAGTTCGCTTCCCGTCAGGGTATATACATATGTACATAACATATATTTCGGATTCTTGAGGAAGTTGGCTTAGGCATAACCGTCTGTCTACCTCTTATAAATCCTTTAAATACGCATTAAAACAAACAAATAATAATTTAGTACAATTCATTGTTATAAAAGTACACAGAAAAAAATTAAAATTGATTTCAATTAAAAAATTTGTGATATAAATTAAAAAATTAATTAAATTTGCACCAGTAAACAAATTAATAGTATCAATTAAACCAGTTAATAGTATTAATTAAACGTTTAATTTACTTGATAAATCGTTTAATTTACTTGATTAAATTTTTAATTAAAACTGATTTTATTTTTGATTAATGCGTTAATTGGTGAAAAATTTTGGAGAAAAAACATGGGCAGTATTGTTTGTTTTGTATACATTTTATCAAATTGTATTTCTTGTTCTTTCTCGCATTTGTTATTTCATTCAGTCAATCCTAAAAAAATCCAATACAAACACCTTTACTGAGAAGCAGGAGAAAACTAAAATATAACTGCAACAAAACATGCAGTGTGTAAAACCTGCTTCGCCTGCAGCTTAATTTTATTGGGCGATCTTATATAAAGCACACTCCCATTATATTACAGTTCTTTGCTGGACGGTATCTTAGACTTAACTCAGGCGAATATAACATTCTTAATGATGAAACAGAGTTGAGTCTGCAACTTCAGGCAAAAATTCTAAAGCCCATAATTAAAACGACGACCGTAACTTCAAATTCTCTCTCATTTCTTTCATTTTCTTTTTTTCTTACTTATCTTTGTTTACAAAATGTATGAACTTGAATGAAAGTATGGTAGCCTTGTTAAGAGAATAAGTGGCTTTATGTGAGAGCATTTGAAAAACGCCCTCAAAATAAAATGGCTTTTATTTCACGACCGCATTCTCTGGCAAAATTTTATGTCAAATTGTATGGAAAACATCGTTCAGTCCCAGTTCTGTTTCATCATTTACTTCTTCATATTGTAAACTGTTTCCTTTTAATTTTTAGTTTTTCGTAAAAACTAAATACAATTCTGATTCAAACATTTATTTAAAGCTCTGTCTCTAAGCAAAATTTTCAGATTTGTCGCTTTTGTCGTCAATAACGATTATGCTGGTTCTGCATTGTAAATGTGTATTTTACTTTTTTCTGAATGTGTTTATTGGTTTCTTTCTTCAGATATGATTCTCTTCTTTTTTCTTTTTGGATGCTCTTCACCATCCTCAGCTCTTTGCATTTCTGTATATATTACGTCTGGTTGTTGTGGCATGTAGAATTTCCAAAGTAAAAAGTCGTTGTTGTCATCGTTAAAGGGAAACACATTAAAAGTAAATTAACTTATCAGCAACAACGATCAGTTATTTTATTACGTTTGTCCACGCAGTAACACGAACATTATAATATCAAACGATGCCGTTTTATTTTGGTGGTACCTTTTGATATACATATATTGTATATATTTATATATTTTTTTTTTTACCATGCTTAGTCCAGCTTCATGATTTTATTTGTTGTGTTGCAGTCGTTTTTCCTTTAATATCTATTAAAATTTAAATATTGTTGGTAATTTTGTAGGGATTTTTATATTGCCACATTTTGGTTGGTTCTTAATTGTTGCATGGTTGCAAGTGATGGGTTGGTAGAATGTTTAGTTGGAAGGGAAATTATAGCTGTATTATGAAGATTTATATAAGTTTGAGTTTAATTTGAGCGATTTATTTTTATCGGCTTATGGTCTTTTTTGGGTTGAAGTAAATCAATGTAAAAGGTAAACTAAAGCAAATCTATAATTGTAAAACATTGTATGGCAACACTTTGCAACAGCAAATTTAAAACACATGAAAACTTCTATATCAACAAGAAACTAGGTTACATTGTCACTTTGCATATTCAGATTGTTATGCTCACATTAAAATTCCTTTTTTAAGGATATGTTCAAAAAACATCTAATTAAAGCATAGAAAATGAACGAAGATAGTTTTGCCTTTCAGTAAGTATCCATATTCATATTTAAAAGTGGATTTTATTTATTTTGTGTATTAATACACAACCCTTAATACCGTTCATAGCTATTTTGAAGGAAGTAACTAACATTATATAGTGTTCTGTTCTGCGTTAAAAAACCGAACAATTGTAGTGGCTCTGTAGACATACATTATATTTTAGTGGTCTATAGTGTTTGTTTTTATACCCTCCACCAAAATTAGTTGTGAAGAGGGTATATTAAGTTTGTCATTCCGTGTGAAACTTTTTTATTATTCATCTCAGACCCTATAAAGTATATATATTCTGGGTCCTTGAGTAATTCTAAGTGGATTTATCCATGTCCGTCTGTCCGTCTGTTGAAAACACGCTCACTTTCGAAAAACTCAAAAGAAATAAACAAACTTGGTGTCAAATTGCTTGTAGTTATCCTAAGCAGTTTGGGATTGAAATCCAGCAAAATCGGTTCAATAAGATCTGAGCTATGAATCAAAATGTGGAACCACCACCTAAAAAAAATTGATAACTTTGTTACAAAAACTGACATAAATGGTGGAAAAATTCACAGAATGATATAAGATTTCGCAACAGTTCGTTTCATTTAACTGGAAATCACGCTGTAAAATTTCTTGAAGATCCGTCTATGATTTACCCTAGGCCCCATATAAGCCTTACTCCCGGAAAACAGTATAATAAGCCTAAAACCCTAACTAACAATGCTATCATAACAAATTTTGGCACGTCACAGTTAAATAGGACTAGAAATGAAACTAGTAAGTTTCGTGAAGATCGGTCCATAATTTACCATAGGCCCCATATAAAACCTACTTCCAGAAAACAGTTTAGTACGCCTAAATCCGTAAAAAATAATGCTATCATAACAAAATTTGGTACATCACAGTTTTATTGAACGAGAAATAAGACTTTAAAATTTTGTGAAGAACGGTCCATCATTTACCATAGGCCCCATATAAACCTTACTCTCGGAAAACAGCTAAGTAAACCTAAATACGTAAAAAATAATGCTATCATAACAAAATTTGGAACATATAAGTTTTACAGGACTAGAAATAAGACTGTGAAATTTCGTGAAGATCAGTTCATAATTTACCCTAGGCCCCATATAAACCTTACTCCCGGAAACAGCTTAGTACGCCTAAAAACGTAAAAAATAACGCTATCATAACAAAATTTGATACATCACAGTTTTATAGAACTAGAAATGACACTGTGAAATTTGGTGAAGATCGGTGCATAACTTACCATAGGCCTCATATAAAGCGCACTCTGGTAAAATAATTAAATATGCGGTAAACTTTCTTCCAGTTTAGCTTTATATGGCCAGAAAAAATGTTATGCAATTTTGTGATATACGGTCCATAATTTTCCTTAGATTCCATTTTAGCAGACTTCTGAAATTCAATGCAAACGCTTAAACTAATTGCACCGCTGTATTGAAATTTATGTTTTTTAATACCAGAAATCGTTCTGCAGAATTTGGGATGATTGGTTCATAGCTTACCATCGCTTTTTTATAATTTGTTTTCTTGAAAATCATTTAGGTTCATCTTAAACTGATATTCTACTCAAACTTTTTAAAATTGATTCTGATTGTCGACCAATAATTTTTTATAGGTCTAAACCGCAACGAATTTTAATGCAGATGTCTGTTTTTACAAAGATTATAATAATAAATAGACATCATACAGATATTACTCCAAGACACATTCGAAGTGTCGGTGGAGGGTATCAAAGATTCGAACATAGCACTCAAACTTGTTTTTTTTTAAATTGATAAAGGAATGAGCAAACATTAAAATTTAGTAACGCTACTCAGCAGTGTTGTTGTTGATTGGCAATTTGCACGACCACAGAAGTTTTTTATACTTACTTTAAGTACGAGTCGTACTTAAAAAGTTGAGTATGAATATCACTAAAACGTACTTAAAACAATCCTAACTGGGATTTCTTTCAAGAGTCGATCCCGGAATTTCTTAGAATAAGTACAAAATTCTTAAACTAAGTAAAAGAAAAAAGATTATACTTTTCGTTGAGAGTAAAATTACAAAGTGAGCGTTTAAATCTCAATTAACTTATCAAAGTTTGTTGTAGACACTACGACAACACCACACAAGTAGTTAAACAACGATTTGCTTGTTGTGTGTAGACACAACAAAAGCCACAGAACAAGACGGAAATAAAATATTTTCATGTTTAAAAAGTAAAACTGAAAACTCTTGCTTCTCATTTAGTTTATATTTTCAGTTAAATATGTACATTAAGTTTTTAAAGTAAAAACCATATCGGGAATGAAGCTGATCTTTTGTAATTGATCAATCATAATAAAACTCTTCCTTTAATTTTACTTTTGGTTTATTTCAAGTGCGAATTGGGGATTGAATCAACATTATAAAACTTGAATCAAGAGCATTTTGTGATTGAATCAATCTTAGTTTTATTTAAATAAAACTCATTTTCGGATTATTTTAAGTTATAATTCGGGATTAAATCGATTTTATGATTCTTAAATCAAGCGCATTTTGAGATTGGTGCAATCTTAGTTTTACTTAAATCAATCAAATTTTCGGATTATTTCAAGTACAAATTTGGGATTGAATATGGATAATTTAAATGATACAAAGAAAACAAGGTAACACATTAAGCTTTAAGAAATGAAATGTTTCTGCGCATCCACGTCACATTAGCGTATAAATACAGCTAAAATATAGAAGCACAAGTAAACTAACATGTGTATAAAATTCTGATGTGACGTCATATTAAACAGTTATATTTTGCAAACAGGCGTAACCTTGTTTTTATCATTCTTGGATAAGTTAAGTATTTTGCAATTGAAAATTCCTACTTGAATCAATCTTTCTGTACTTGACTCAAGAAAATCCGTACTCACCGTACTATTAATACCTCTTCGGATTGATTTGAGTACGGATGGATTAATTTTTTTTCGTGTGTACGTATAGGTTATGTGTGTATGGTGTACATTAGAGCGTACCACTTTACAAGAAAAGAATTGCTCCGTACCTCCTCTAATATAGAGTAGTTTTGTAAGGAGATTTCGAAAAAAACACTTTTTTATGCCTTTTTAAATTTTTCATTATATCTAAACCGGTACATTAGAGCGGTAAGAACAGAGATTTGGTGGATAAATACTAGAACAAGATACTTGAGTTCAATGGCATTCGTTTTTTTGAGGCAAAAACATGCCTTATAATGCAAAATGTAAAAAGGCGACCACTACTTTCGGTTAAAAATAAAGTTTTTTTCGAAACCTCCTTGCAAAAATACGTTTTATTAGAGGGGATACGGGAAAACTTTTTTTGAGGTACGGTCTAGTATACATGTTTTGTTTATACATAAAATGTTTACTGGCTTTTCGGTTTTTTCCTATATGTATTTAGTTGTTGTAAAAAAAAAATTTGGTTTTTCTTACACGCCAAAAGGCTGTAAGCACAACTGAAACGAAAGAAAATTAATTTGCTTAACCGAACACAACGAAGTTTGTGGTTAAGAAAAAAACAGAACGCATCAAAATGCTCTCATCTTTTTGTTGAGTTGAATAACTACACGCAAAGAAAAAACATGGTTGTGCTAAACATATTCTAAGAGCAACATATTATGATAAGAATTATGATTGTAGTCACCATATTAAGATTATTATTGAATCATATTATGACTAAATATACTCGTTCTATTACATCATAATATTTTTCCCTTAATTATATTATTATTCTGTTAATCATACTAAGTTAAGAAGTAATCAAATTATTGTCATGTTAATCATAATCAATTTAGAAGCAATCATATTATGATACAGCACCTTTCTTAGCTGTCAGAAAAATACAAAATAAATTAAAATATTTTTGCATCGATTTTTTATTTTGTGGCTTTTTACAATTTTTCTTAATGTTAATCAAATAGCGGAGTTCAATATAAGGCTTGCAAAAGAGCAAATGAAAAATCTGTGGTTTTCATGGGCAACCGCGTGTGTCCATTTTTTCGATTTTAAGATGTTGATGAAATATCGTAGCACTTTTATAAAATATAACGAAATCTCTGTATGTTTTGTTGTTGGATTTTACAAAAAAACTATGATATTTTGCATTTGCACTATTACATCACTAATACTTGAATGAACTCCGCTAATATTTTAATTTTTTAATTTCTTTAGACTTATTTTTTTATGGAATTTTATATTTTAATTGTTTAACCGCTCACAAATAAAAAAAAACGACACAACTGCTTCAAAATTATTTTACAAATGGCGCTAACATAATATGATTAGAGTAAAAATAGTTTGATTGCATCTTTAACATAATATGATAAATGTTTAGAAAGTTATCATGTTATGGCTATTAAATATCATGATATGGTTGTGAGAAATATAATATGTTTAAAAAGTTATCATAATTAAGTTGTTAGAAAAATAATTATTTTTCGGTCAACAATACTCAAATTCATAATTGCGATAAACACTGATATGTTTACAGTAACTATAATATTGTTGATATTTAATAAAAATAACAATTATTTGTGTACGACAACAATATATTGTTACATTAAACATAGTGTTGTTGCCGTAACCATGCCCAACCATATTTTTTCTCTGCGTGTACAGAATTATTTTTGCGTTCGAAGATCACAAACAGAGGCACGTTTTTTTTGTTTATTTAGTTAACAGAACACTAAAGAAGAGCATAGAATGTTTATCTTCGAGCACTGGTGTGAAATCTAGTTTCAAGCGCCTATTAAGTTGTATATGTGTGAACAAATCTTATCGTACCCTATTCCCCTTATTTTGGATAAATTCTGCTTCTTGCAAAATTGCTGCATACTTACCCAATCATTGGGAGCCTTTCATGCCCATAATTTCTTAAGTTTGACAATAATGTTAACGCCTACATGATTCTACTTCCCCATATTCGAACATTTTTGGCTGACATGGGCGTTCGTTGTCTTCTGTTTCAATTTTACAACTTCTGAAAAGAACAAACTATGTCCCGCACGTTGAAACCGATGAAGCATATTCAGGATTGGCTACAAATAATTCTTTGTTGGCTCAAGATGTAATATTTTTGAAGAAAATAGTATTGTTTACACGATTTAGTTAAAATTTAAAATAAATGAGGAAGTGTAGTCGGTCAAGCATGACCATTTGGTAGCCTACACCTGTACATCTGTATATTATACAGACATCAGAGTTCTTGTGCCGAATATATAGAAGGTTTTTTTTGCGATTTTTGAGAAGAGGTTTTTATGGGACTTATGGGTTATTCTAGATTTATCATCCATGATATTTATCGGTGCCAAGTTTCATATCAATACCGGCATTAATAAGAAAAGTATGTCAGTTAAAGTTAATTTCGGGAGAGTTAATAGTATTGGAGCTTTGGGCAAATATAGATCGATTTTAATAAAATTTGGTAAGATGATTTATATTGCAAAAGGTTTTTTGTGCCAAATTAAAAATACATATGCAATACTATCATAATAAGATACATTGTGGGCACAAATACTGTATTCCGGAAAGAAACTTGCATGGGGGCTGTGTAAAATTATTGACTGAAACCCAGCCATCTGGATGGACGGACATCGTTGGATCGACTCAGAAGGTGAAAAGATGTCGATTGGTATACTAAAAAGTATAGAACAGAGATCGGCAAACCAATACATTGAAATATTTTAGCAGTATTAGTGAGAATAGAGATCAATGTTAGCAGTGTTGCCAAAAGACTTCTATTGTAATAATGAATTGATACAAAATCTGGAAAAATCTGTTAAAAAAGAAAACAAATATAAAAACAAAATATGTATACATATATATAAATATATATAGGCTATAGCACAACCTTACTGCGCAAAAGCTTAAGCGAGATAAACTGGTTTTTTTTAATATCTGGGCACACATAAATGTGAGAATAAAAGAGGAAAAAACATTGAGTAGTAGTTTTTCCAATCAGCATAAACGCATAATACTCTTTACACTATTGTGCATAGATTTACTTGAGTAGAAAGATTAACATCAGCGCCTGCCTAACGTCCCTTTCTCAAAGTGGTCCTACCACTAGGTGAAACAGAATTCGTGTACCAAGGTCTAATTTGAGAACAAGACCACACTGAAATAACGCTCTCATGAAAGTACGTCCATACTTTCAAACAGGTAGCAACTTTAAGCGTATGGAATTTGGCAGAACCGAGTACGCTCACCCCTTTTGAGAGCTGGAGCTGTATAACACACGCAGCATCTGTAGTATAGTAGCACATAAGAGATCCAACTGAAGGCCGAACTTAACCCGCAGTGAGGGAATACAATGCCGTGATTTTGGGTATAAACCACAGCAATTGGAAACACAATAATTGGAAATAAATGACAAATGCCCACCTTTCAAAAGGACATATGTATATGTAAGTTACTAAAGACACGAAGCATGTGTAAATGATTCGACATCTGTTGTAAATTGCGCATTTTTAAGCAGCCATTTATGGCTAATCATGAATTTAAAGCTTCTGCTAATATGTACAACGGAATATGTATGTATATAATTATAAACATAAACTTTGTTGCACTGTTTTAATCCAATTCCTAATTTTACCTAAAACTTCTTCTCAGTCATTCCTTTGCAACAAATAATTTCCATTAAACTTAATCACTTTTAATTATGAACAGTTAACATCATTTTCACTTCTATTTAGCATTTTGAGCATATTAAAAATGCCTTTTAAATTTTTCCAAAGTTCATAAGTAACGAATCAAACATGTTGCAACAAATTTTACAACTCAATCATAATTTTACGATTAAAATTTTAACGATCAAACTGTTTATAAGCTGTTTTTTATATTGGCCACAAATAATTAACCAGACACTGTTTTTTCTGTTTTCGTTTACACAAAAATTTTTGATCTCTTATTTGCAATTCAATAATAAAAAAAAATTCTTTGTAAACTGATCCAATGAAAAGTTTTAAATTTTATGACATCATTTAGGATTCGACAACAATGTATGGAAAATGGCAATAAGGCAGTATGAAAATAAGTAAGACTCTGCTGTTTTTATGTGATTTTAATCGCTTTTTTCATTTAGACCCGTGGTGCTATGCATTTGCATTAGCCATAAGAAAAAAGGTGCATTGAGCATTTGTAAGCAATTAACAAGATATCGTTGTTATAAATGATTGCATTTTTTTTCTTTCTTTGGTCTTTTTGCTGTTCAGTTGAAATTTTACAAATCGCAACAATGTTGTAAGTGCTTGTAAAAATTGCAGAAGCTATAAGTTCCATATTTATATGTCAATGCCACAGGGCATTAAGGATGTTGTAGCACTGATGAGAGGAATGACCACTACGAACTATTTATGCGCTATAACACTACTTTCATTTATGGAGCAAGTTTGGCCACTTTTCCCTAAGAAAATGTAATCAGACGCTCATAGTTTTCTTAAATAATATGTGATCAGGCTTTGCGAACTAAGTCAATAATGAACTAAACCCCAAAAACAAAAAAGACCTATTATATGTGTGTGAAGATAAATACGAAAAGTTCAATTAATTTTATTAAAATATTGCATGCGATAAAAAATATTTAAAAAAATATCGCATGCAATAAATTTTTTTTTTAAATAGTAATAATTTTTATTTAATATTAAAAACTTACTTAATATTTTATTAGTCTTTCAATATTAAAATTTGATTCTAAAAAAAATATGACAGACTGAAATTCTTATGAATTAGATTCGTGAGGGATATGCCCCTGTGTCCAAATCAAAGACTATGGTAGCCTTGTCCATATGTTATAGTGCTTATAGATTATGATAACCTTGTCTATAGTCATCATTTTGTTTGATTCCCTGAGATGGAAGGATTTGGACTAGTGCTGGGAAATTATCGATAGACTATCGATATTATCGATAGTCTTAAAATATCGAAAATATCGATAGTAAAAATATAAATATCTATATTTTTATTATTTAAAATACAGCTATGAAGACATCTAACAGCAGCTATACACACACAGTTTTTTGCCGCAAATTTTTACTTGATATTATTAATTAGCGCTGAATTACAGCAATGAATACAAACAAAAAGAATGGCAAGTGGTATGGATTGCTTAGCACATGTTTATATAGGGACTGAAATGTCAAATATTTTTGAAATGTTGTAAAAAAAATGCAAATCCAAATGCAATTGCAAGCATAAGACAAAACAATGAACGACCATTAGAGGATAAATCCGCTAGATTGATAACCTTTTTGTGTTTAGAATTTAGAAAATGTTTTAAAGTTGCAATGGAATATCTTACAGTCCCTGTTACTTCGGTTCCTTCAGAAAGGTACTTATCAATTTTTAAAAAATTGCCATCTAAAATAACGTGCGTATACACATACGTCTCATACATTCAATAAAGTGATAAAAACAACGAACATTAGCCTTATAAAACAATAATTAAAGTTTTCCTGCACAAGTACAAACATTCAGACGATAGTAATATCGATATATCGATGGTTAAATTTTAACTATCGATAAATATCGATAGTAGAAAATATCGATAGTATGCCAGCACTAATTTGGACACAGTAGCCATATCCCTCACGGAACCCTTTCATAAGAATTTCAGTCTAAGTCATATTTTTTTTTAGAATCATAAATTTTTATATTAAAAGACTAATAAAATATTGGGTAAGATTTTAATATTAAATAAAAACGGTTGATATTTCATAAAAACTTTAAAATTTCGTGTTAATAGTCGTATTTTCCATATAATATTTTTTTTATCGCATGCGATATTTTTTTTATTATATTTTTTATTGCATGCGATATTTAAAAAAAATGAATTTAACTTTTCCTGTTTATCTGCACACACCTATTTACTTATGTACTTCATTACTCGCAGAGAAAAAATATGTTTTAATATGGTCACCTCCAATTAAACTTTTTTTTAAAGAAAATGGTAAACATATTTTGTTTATTTTAACCATAATATTTTTATCGACAACCATATTACTGCTAAGTTAGTCCTCCATCAGGAAGCCACAACAACATTATGGTTGCCTCTAAACATGTTTTGGTTAAATATGCCAGTAGTTTGATTTTAATTTAACAATATTATTGTCCTCTTATCCAAGAGCAACATGCAATGGTTGAGAACCAACATTTATAACATTAAATATATTTAATTTTTATTATTCAACCATAATATGGTTGTAGGTGAAAATAATATGGTTATATTAAACAAAATATGTTTAAAATTGGCTGTAAAAATAGTTTTGTTGGAGGTGACCATATTTAATCGTGTTTTTTTCTGGGTGTATGAATAAAAACCACATATTCTAATCATTTCTTTAAAACAAAGTATAATCAGATGATAAGAATTTTTTTCTCTATACGACTTTAATCGAATATTCTTTTGGAAAAATTCATTCTGATCAATTTTTCACTGAAAATTAAATTTTTTCTTTAAAAAGATATGATCAAATCAATAAACTCTATTTGTTTTTTTTTAAATTCCCTAAGCTACTCCGACTAAGCGAATCTTTTCGCTTGTCTGCAGGAAACCAGAGTCTTTGGCGGGAATCGAACCCGCAACCCCGGCGCTGATAGACTAACTTACTACCAGCTAGCCTACCGGGGCACATAATCGAATTCTAATCATTGTACGCAAATGTCATTGTACCAAAACTGTACCCAAAAAACATGATTAAAATTCAACTAATTTGTAAGAAAACATGACTCAGATGAATATTCCTAAAGAAAACAAGATCATTTCAAAAGGATACTAAACAACTTTTATATTTTCGAAAATAATTTTCTTTGGTTAATAAAAATAATTATATTTGCGTGCATTTGATAATTTTGCTGAATTTGATAAATTATTATTTTTATTTTTTTATTTATTAAAAACTCAACAATGTTTTTCTTTTTTATTTGTTCAGTTTTATAACAAAATTGCTATTTAACCATGTCAAACGGACATTAATTGCAAATAATTACGGCTGCGCAAGTGATTGTGCTTACAAGTATTTGTAAAATTATCGTTTATTTACTTTATATGAAAACGAGATGTCCTTGATTTTGAGTTGTTAGTTTGCATTTTTTCAGACTTGTTCTCAAACGACATTATTTGTTTTGTTCATAATCATCAGTTTACAATTTTTATTTAATCCATTTTAAAGTCCATCACACCAGAAGTAAGTGAGTGTAACATTTCATTTTTGTAGTCAAAACTACAATTTCCAGTCATAAATGCAAAATGTCGCCAATTAAAAATTTGCTGTTGCATGTCATGTTAACTTTGTTAATATTACAACAGCAAACAATAAACGAAATAAAATGCAATCTTTATAATAAAATAAGGAAAGTCTGTGGACATGCAACAAAGAGAACATGTTAGCACGCCAATAAATATGCAACACATTATTTTTTTTTTGTTTTTTTTGTAAGAAAATAATAAAATAATATTACCTTTTATAAATAAATACATATAACTTTTTAAGTTTATTTAACAATCATGCCATCTGCAAAACGCGGTAGTCATTGTGCAAATAGGACCCAGAGGCCTAATTTTTTTTTTTATTGTTTGCTTAAATGACATTCAAGTGGTTTTAGTTATTTGTTTGGAAGTTTAAAAGAATAACATGGTTTTTTAAAATAAAATTTGGGTCTTAGTATGCCAGGGCTAATTAAGTTAAAGTTTAATTTGTTAATGTGTTTGTAATTCTAACTTAAAAAATAGGTAAGGTTAGGTAGAAAGTATTGTGCGAAGTTAATCTTCACACCCTTACTTAGAGACCAGTATGGTCCACTTTGGTAATAAAAGAAGACTTAAAAGGAAAGATCGAAAAATATAATAAAAGAGAAAGCATAAGAAATAGTGGAAGATAATATCATAACATAAGGAAAAACAAGCGCTATAGTCCTACATTTACCCAGTCCCCAACCGTCTGTTATACAGCCAAGCGATGCCCATTACAAACCCCTTCAGGTTTTCGAGCCCACAACCCGAGAATTTCCAAATTTGCTAATAAGCCACCTACTTAGCCATTTGAGCCTGATATTCTGTTGCCTGGGATAGTGAAATGGAATGTGCTCTACTGTCTCTTTCTTCTCTACAATAACCCGACGAGACAGATCCCACTACCACCGCCTTCCTGCCTATCATGCGTATTAATACCTATCATGGTTCTAACGCAGACCCTGCCCCTGCCTAGTAGTGAATTAGAATCGTACTTCATAATCACCGGTCATTACGTCCGTGATACTCCACCTCTCCCCTAGGTCCGATTAGTCCCGTTTAGAACCTATTTCCTAATTTATACAAAATAATAATTTGTATGCTTAAACTATCACTAGGGACATTCTTGAACGGGAAAAAAATTGTACCTTTGGTACTTTTTTTTAAATAATTTAAAACTCATAGGTAAATCCAAAAAAAAAATTTTCGTACGTATTTCTATAGCATGTCAGAAAAAAGTACATTTCGAAAATCAGCCTTTTAGTTGGTAAAACCGTGTAAAAAGGGCAATTTAAGTTCCATTTTGATCAACTCCATTGAAACTGCAAAAGTTTATTGATTTATTTTTTTTGGCTTAAATTTATAATAAATTAAATTTTTAAATTTAAAGGGGCAAAACAGGGTAAAAATGGGAACTCTTGTTACTTTTTCTAAACACGTTTTTATGCATATGCGATCTAAAACAAAATTTTTTGTTTGTTTGAATTTCTATAACTATGACTGCGACCTTTCAGGGCGAAGTTTTTTTAATCAACTTAAAACTTATTTTTTTTAACATAAAATCAGCAAATAAATAAAATAAATGTGAGGGCTTTCTTGACATAATAGTTTTAAGTGATTTTATATGATTATGTATTAAGTCCATGATAGTTTGGCGCAGGCAACGCCGGTCTTAAGCCGGAGTTACAGAGTCGGAGTTGAAGTTTTTGTACCGGAGTCGGAGTCGATGTTCCCTCAAAACTCGCGACTCCGACTCCAAAATTTTTTGGAATAAAATATTTTTCTAATATTTTCCAAAAAAAAAAAAAAAAAAAAAAAAAATTCTTCGAAATTGGCGAGGCAATAATTAAAATATCAATTGCAAAATTTTACACAATAGTTTTCATACTATATTTAACCATTTAGAAGGTGCTGCATTAAAAAAAGAGTTTAAAGTCAAATAAGGACCAGTCTCATATACATTTTGCATCAATATAAGAGTAGGAGTCGGAGTCGGACTTATGGCGGTTTTCACAAAACAAGTGTCTCAACGTGTAATGAAATTTATATGAAAAGCACTAAGTTTCCTACTAAACGTAGAACTATTTTTTGACGACTCCACTGCCTTGATTATTACAGGTTGTTTAATATGAAAATTTGTTTAATTAATCTTAAAAAAAATTTAATATTTTTATAAATAAGGGACATATCTTTTGTTGCTTTAGAATAAATGTAAATGTGTTGCTTTTAAAAGGGAGTACAAGTTGTAACATTATTGCATTAGAATAAATGTTTATTAATCATATTCTAACAGCATGCTTCTTTGTATTTTTCAAATAAAACTGAAAAACTGCAGTGACTTGAAAAAAAATTGTTGAAGTAAAAATTTCCAAAACTGTTTTGCACATAAAAAAATCTGCAAAAAACTTAAATCGGCACATTTGGCTAAACTGTACATGATTTAAATGCTTGTTCGCTGATATCAAAGGCGTCTTAACGCTGAAGTATTTTAACATCAGTACTATGACAAGTGTCTTCGTTTTTGACCCCATGACACTTTTTATCATGGTGATATCAGCCTTAACATCACTTGGTCAAATTGTCATCAGGTGAAATTATGGCATCAATGGGATGACACATCTGCATCACAGAGATGTCGAACTGGAGCCAGTTTAATAAAAAATGTTATCAGTAACATCGGAGAAAGGACTCATTAGCCAATGGAATTGACTTAAGTCGATGTGAGAGAATATTATTTGTTATTTACCCACCCGTTACACATGTTTATTTCAAATACGTTGTATTCCGCCCTTTGTTTACGGAAGAACTCTCAATTATAAAACACCAGCAGTATCCCTTTATACGGGTTTCGTATTTTGTTTATCTAAATAATTTAAAGAAATAGAATATGGGAATTTTTGCTTCTTATTTTACTTTTTAAACATGAAAATAATGTGAATTATTTTCAAATGGATGTCACTGTAGTCATAGAATGGATGACGCATAAAATATGACAAAATGTTATGACGACGTTCGCCATTTTTATGTCGGTTTTTGCCTCATTGATGCCATTTGTTATATTCAGGGCAACCAGAAATATGCTCTAAAAATTGTTAAAAATATGCCCAAAAAAAATTCAAAAATTGCTAATTGGAAAACAAAATATAAAAAGTGAAGGATTTTATCTAGATATTAACATCCATATGAGATTTTTTCAACGGATTTTAGGGACGGTCGCTAGGTTAGGTAAGGTTAGGTTAAGAAGGGTAATGCGCCCAAGGGCACACCTCCACTCGGAGACCAATATGGTCCATTGTGAATCCTTTCAATAAGAGAAAAAAAAGAAGACAGTAAAGAAAATAAGTATAAGATGGATAGAATCAAGAAAGATAGAAAGTTAATAAGTTGTAGAAAATCCCGCGTAGAACTATTGACCCCTCTACAGTCCCCTCAACAAAAACAACCGCATTATTTCCCTGACGAACCCCAGTAGATCCGCCGGACTACATCCAGCGTTGCACCCCAGTTCGTCGTGAAACCTATCTCCTAGCCATTTCTGTCTGAGGCCCTGCATCCTGGGACAATGGCACAGTACATGCTCGATCGTCTCCAGCTCCTATGAATCATCGCACAATCTGCAGAAGTCCGGTATGGCGTTGGCCCATCTGCCCGCAAAAGCTCTAACAGGACAATGACCCGTCAAGAACCCTATAAGCGTTCTAAGACTACCCCTATCCAATCCCAGTAGAACCCTGGTTGCCCCCGCGTCCAATCTTGGCCATAGTGCCCTGGACACCCTGCAATCCGTTCTGTCCCTCCAGGATCGGTTAACGTTATCACGGAATTTCTCCCGTGATCCGTTCTGTCCCTCCAGGATCGGTTAACGTTATCACGGAATTTCTCCCGTATCAACCCATAGTAGTAACATAGGGGGGGCTTAACCCCCCTGTCCCTTACCGCTAAGTCCAGATTCGAACCCTCTCTCGCGAGTTCGTCCGCCACCTCATTTCCATCAACCATGCAGTGTCCAGGTACCCAACACAGCCTTACATTGAATGCCTCCATGAGTTCACCAAGAGCATTCCTACACCGAGCGACCAGGCACGATCGCACCGTATAATTTGTCAATGCCCTCAGCGCCGCCTGACTATCGACGTAGATTGTCACCACAGAACCACCCACGATGTGTTTCAGTATTACCTCCGTCGCCCTCCAGATCGCTAGGATCTCAGCCTGGAAGACACTGCACTCGTCGGGGAGTCTGAACGACCTTCTCACCTCGTGTCCGCGATATATACACCGGCACCAGTGCCGGTTTCCATCTTGGATCCATCCGTAAATACTGCCCACCCCTCAAACATTCCATTGGATCCACTCCAAATTTCCCTATCCGGAAACTCCACTGGTGGTGTTGCACCGAAGTCCAGGGTCATAGTCTTATGATCCGAAATTCCCTCAAGAGAAATACCCTGATCAAGCAGACCCATCTCGTACAAAATTCTCGTGTGATCATCCCACCTTGGTCTAACTAAAGAAGACTCGTAAAGTCTAAGTAAGTTCCTAGCTGCCACACTCCTCACATAATGCTCAATAGGGGATAGATATAGTAGAATGTCCAGCGCTGCCTGCGGAGTGCTTCTCCTTGTGCCTGAGATGCACTTCTTTGAACCTTGCTGAGCATCTTCCTATAGCTATCCACTCCCAACGCACCCCACCAAACAGTGCATCCATAGGTAAGTATAGGCCTAACAACCGATGTGTAAATCAGGCCTAAGACCTCAGTTCTTACCAATGGAGTTCCTGCATGTGTATTATGCATTGAGTCCCCTTCTCATCCTCTCCTGAGTATTTCTCTTCCAAGACAGTTTGCAATCCAGAAAGTTACCCAATTATTGCTCCGTCCGATAGAGGCAACTCGACGCCATCTAGCACTGGCCCCCTAAATCCCTCTATCCTATACCTTCTGGTAAATAGCACCAGCTCAGTCTTCGCAGGGTTAACACCCAGTCCCCTATCCTTTGCCCATACTGAGAGTTCGCCTAGCATCACCTGCATAATTTCCCCGATCGTGGACAGAAATTTTCCCCTGACCAGCAAAACTATGTCGTCCGCATAGGCAACAACTCTCCTGCCCATGGAATCAAATGACCCAAGAATCCCGTTTACCGCAAGCAACCACAATAGAGGTAATAGAACCCCCCCTTGTGGTGTCCCCCTGGTAACCCTCCTCCTTATCACATGATCCCCCAGGCTCGAGCTGATAATCCTACTGCCAAGCATGCAGATTATCCACTCCACCAGAAAGTCCTCAACTCCCAACTCCAACAAAGAATCCCTAATCGCCTCAATCCTAATGTTATTGAAGGCTCCCTCGGGACGGTCGCTAACTTGATTATTAATTTTAACATTAATTGTGCAAACATGAACTGATTCGAAAAAAATTTAATTTGCAGTAAAATATTTTTGGGCCGACTTAAGTCTTAATAGAAACATAATTAGATGGTTAACGGACACAATGAGTCTAATTATAGGCCGATTCTCACCATTTGCATTCGTCCTTATCTACAAGTCTGCAACTTTTACTTTTTTGTGTGCATTAACATGGACGGATGGTTATCGTTAGATCACTTTAAAAAGTGTTTCTAATAGGCTTTTTACACTCATCAACATCTAACATCTACCATCTAAGATGTAGAAAATGTGAAACACTCGTTTACATTGCTCACATCTAACATCAAACAAAAATGACACCATTTTAAAAAAAAAAAATTTTTTTAAAATAAAAAATTTTTAAAATAAAAAATTTTTTTTCTCCGAAAGTGCCAAAATTTAAAATGAAAACACAAAAATGTATTTGAAGTTCCATTTGTTGACAAATGGTAACGCTGCTTTCAAAAATTTTTTTTGTCAGTGATGCCACTAAAATAATCGAAAAATTTTGAGAGGAATAAAATGAGATAAGAACATCTTTTAATAATGTTGAAAGATGTTGGTTTTTATCTCTATGTATTTCTTATGGAACGATGTTAACATCTTCGAAAATTGTGTACTAAAAGATTGGTCGAGATTTCTATGTATTGCATATATATTACACATTTGCTTATACATATATAAAATTTCAAAGTTTAAAATAACATTTTTCTTTAATGAGAACCTGCTTTGTCTTGTACTGTACAGTAAAAATTAAATGTAGATGGCGAAATTGAAGCAACACTTTGGGCATACAAATAGATATTTAAAACAGAAAAGCCAAAATATTTGCAAAACAAACATTTATTTATTATTATTTGCTGCGAAAGCTCTTGTAGGCATCTTTAATATGTCAAATTTCCATTTATAAAGCTTTTTACAATATTTCACATACTTCTTGCTTAAGCCAACCTTTGGTACACATTGAAGCTATATATATGTAACAATACTTAGGAATGCCTCTATAGGTTGACTTAAGCAAAATGTATGTGAAATATTGAGGGAATAAGACTGTTGTAAAAAGCCTTTTAAATTGAAATTTAACTCATAGAAGCACATTGCAAAAAATAATTAATATAATTAAAATAATTTATTATAAATTAATAATTCCCAAATTCTTTTTGTTAAAAATATTTATTAACCTCTTTTATTAATTAAAAATCTAAAATCCTAAAATTGTATTAAACTATAAAAACTATCTGAATGACTTTTATGCCAGTATATATATTTACACTGATCAATTTTCTATAATTTAAAAATTCTAAAAGAAACATTAAATTATACATTTCTTTGGGAAATTATGTCATAAATTAGTTATACTCACCTACAATCGTTTTAAAAACTACTACAAAATACAAACGAGTTTATACAAATTAAATAAAATAAATTCTCTTATCAGGATAAAAAATTTATATAAAAAAAATATAAGAAATAACAAAAACAAAATTACCATAAAGCCATTATTTCAAATAAACTCAATTATGGTTACAAACATAGACCTCAGCTTCTTTTGTCTGTCGGTTTGAAGCCGAATTGACTTTAAACCACATTTCCATTTGTTGTAGTATGTTTTCAACACACAACCCACCTGTTAATGCTGATCATTGAAGTCAAAACCTTTTGAACGGTTTTCTTATCAACACCTTGCTTTATTTTTATGGCCTAAAATAACAGAAACACAAACACACACACACACTCATTCTCTCAGATGGTCACTTTAGAAACAGAAGACCTAACGCCTTCGAAACGTATCTGGTGTAAATGTGGGTAAAAGTGTTTGTGTGATTAACATTCTAACACCTTTTTCTCACACATGTATTTGTAGACCAGCTCCATAAAATAAGTGTTTGGTGTTGATTCGAAAACAATCAATATATTTTCTACACCTAAAACTATTTAAGTCAGCAACAGAAACAAACAAACAAACTAAACATCCATCCATCCAACATTAAAAGAATTTTATGATGTTCCCATTTGGTTGACATGATTAGATGAAGTGAATGTTGTACAACAAAACTTGGTAAAAATATTCTTCTTTTTTTTTTGTTAAATACAAAATAACAAAGTGTGAGCGGCATACTTTTCACCTGAAGGCAATTAATAGCAAACAGAGTATTAAAATTAAGAAAAAACCAACATCATCTGAAAAAAAACTTAAAAAACCTTAAAATAAGCCATAAATTTAAGTTTGTTAAACTCTTCGTATCAGTTTAAAAAAAATAAAACCAACACAGAAAAATTGATACAAATAAAAACAAAATCGAGAATGACCCAAACGGTTATAAAAATAAAATAATCGTTTAGTTTATTAGTTTTTTCTGACTTATTTTTTAATTTCTTTAGCTGGATCTTTTCAAAAAATAATTACAATGAAGTGAAATAAGCAGTTAGCGGCAATATGTGGCCCCTACAACAATTTTATGAGATCCTTTAAAGCTGTTCTTTTTTGACTTTTAAAATAAACAAGTGTTGGTTTTAGATCTTGTAATAGAAGTAGGGTTTCTATTCGAGAAGGAAATATTTATAGCAAGAGTACCAGGGGACAGTTGGTGCTTGGTAGTCCAAACTGCAGACGGCCTGGACAAACAAGGCTGTCCCTTGGACGCCCTCTGCGTTGAAGTCTAATCCGCATTTCGATTGCTTGCTCTAAAACTCTCATCGAAAGTGAGTCGTACAGGAAGGCTCAGGAGATATGGCAGGGTAAGAATTCTTGTTTGGTGGCCAGAACTCTAAGGCCTAGCTATGACGTGGGAAAATCCGAGTGCTACTTTGGCTTGGTAGGGAATAGACAACAACGGTGATATCTGTCATTACGCGTCACTGGTTACTAGGAACCCGTGCGATGAGGATGAGCCTAGGCTATAATGTCTACTGCAGTTGTCATGATGGGGAGGAAACGGTGTTTCACTATCACTGCCAAAAACCCACTCTCGGGATTTTTAGGATTAGGTACTTTGGGAGACCAGAATTGCTGTGCTTGTATGCTCTATCTAATGTAGGACTAGGGTAGATCTCTCTTTTCTACAGGGAGTCGAAGTTGACACAGGCTAATGTAGGACTAGGGTAGATCTCTCTTTTCTACAGGGAGTCGAAGTTGACATAGGCTGCAGTGCTGTCTGGAGAATAATTTGGTAAACACTGGCTTAATTTTGGTCACTAGCTCAGGGTATCACAAAGGGACCGCCATGAGGACCCAAGTGAGTCATCCTCGTGTCGGCTGCCCAGTGATAATAAGCTTCTGCGATTAATTTCAAAAAAAAGTGATAAGCATTTTTCGAGCAGAGACAATGATAACGCATCTTATTGCAATTTGAGAAGCTAAACTTTGTATTTATTTGTTAAATGTTATTATCTTTACTCGGCCTTTAAATTTACAATCCTATGTTAATTAACAAGCTCGAAGCCATAATTGTTTTTTAAGGGTCTAGTTTTTAACATAATTTGAAAATTTTCCTAATTTTCAGCCGTTTATTAGCAAAATAAAGACACAGAAAGAACAACGTTTAAGTTTTGAAAAAAAATTAACTTACAATTACAATGACTTTGGGGCGACGATATAATGTCCGACTTAATGTCTGGAAAACTCTTTATCTCTAAAATCTGAAAATCGAAATCGAGTGAAATTTAAATCGATAGAGATCAATTTTTTTTAAAATTACATTATCCAGATTTTATGAAAAGTTCTGAAAAAGATAAGCTGTGCTCATAGTATGAAGTATATAAAACGGAAAATTTAAATGAAATTTAAACACTGGATCGTTTTTAAAGCTTTTTCGATTTGAATTTCACTCGAGTTCGATAGTCAGAACATGGCTGAAAGCCTTCCACTGGATATCGAAACTGGCCAGAATATTTTTAGACTTGTCCGCAGGCAGCGATGTGTGAAAGTTAGTAGCGAGTTAATATCCTTCTGAGCTGGATTTAACGATTCGCAGCCTTAGCGTAGAGTCGATCTAATGCAGAAGTCAAATATGTTTAGCTTGTCTCTTTTAGAGTTTGCGCAGATTGGCCATATGGTGTTAAGAATACCAAAGGAATGTTTGCCAGCTTTTATTCTGTTTCCTACATCGTCAGCAGAACAGCATGTTAAGGTCAGAAAACTTTTGAGGTAGCAGAACGCTGAAACGTCTTCTATTGGTATTACCATTTACTCTCATTACTTTAGGTTTGGAAAAACTTATTTTTAGACCAGCAAAAGCTGCTCGGTGGAAACTTCTCTACATTGTCACTTATGTTTGTACTATTTTCACTTCTTGCATTTAGAAACGAAATAAATCAACCATTCATGGAAGAACCATTTGGAAATAGCTTCATCAGTAGGAATTTTATTCACAAAAAATTACTTAAAAACTAAAAATTCGCATTATCTTGATACATTAACTTCGCCGGTCTTATGTCAGCACGAAATAATATGCATATTTAATTAGTTATAAATATCTTTAAAAGTCGCAATATTTGATCTCTTATAAATTTTTAATGTTAAGACCCTTAATAGTTATAATAACATGTCGAGCAATTAACTTTTAATTTGTTGTTTAAAATAGTCTGGGTTCACACTATGAAAGTTTTCTTTCAGAAAGTCTGAGTTTGTTGATGAGAGGAGGGCGAATAATAGCATGTTCTCTTCCCCTCTCACCAATAAACTCAGACTTTCTGAAAAAAACCTTTCATAGTCTGAATCCAGACATAACAAAGATGTGATTATTCCTTACTCAGACTGAGTAATTAAATTTGGATAGATGTGTTTAATGTAAAGATATCCAAAAATTACACAGTACAACAGCCAATCTGGGGGGTACTAGGTCAGTATAGTAAAACCCTCAAAGGGTTTGGCGTTCGTATGTGTCAGTTTTTTTTATGACATATTAAATTTTTTCCTTATCTGGATGTTTTTTTGTTTAACATAACTCGAGAACCACTTGTCCGATTTTGCTAAAACAGACTCAAAAAAATTTAGAATTAAAATTTCTTTAATCCGTTCATATAACGTTTTTTTTTATAATCAACAGTTTTGCCGGTAAAAATAAATTTGTGGAGAATTATTATTGATAAGTGCAAAAAAATGTTCAAGCCTGGATGTATGCAGCAGATTTTATCACAAACCTGCACTGCAAATTTTATGACTTTTTTTAAGCGATCGGTGAAAATCGTCGGACTTTTGTTTGTTATTTGAAAGAATACATCCACATTCAGTGATGCCAACAGTAGGGGATTTCCCCTTTTCTAGGGATTTTTTTTCGCATCATTTTTATCTTCAATCGGATCTTAATAACTTCTTTTTATGGTGTAATCGTAATATGATGAGTTTGTTTTAGCAAAATCGGACAAGTGGTTCTCGAGTTATGTTAAACAAAAAAACATCAAGATAAGGAAAAAATTTAAAATGTCATAAAAAAAAAACTGACACATACGAACGCCTTTGAGGGTTTTACTATACTGACCTAGTACCATCACCCTGACTTGGAATTTCTCACCCCCCAGACAATAATCTCAAAAATGTTCCATAGTGTTATCAGCCAAATTCTGAAAATCGCATTCGAGTGAAATTACAATCGAAAATTTTTTTAAAACTTTTCTGTCTTGAAAGTTCAAAAATATTTCTCTTTTTTATAACTCATTCTTCGAGGACCACTTATATTTATTTACCAAAACTACTTTTAAAACTACCATTGATTTCAAATTTCAGAACATAGCCGTATATTTTACAATGAATTGTTACATCTTTTTCTTAATAAACTACATAAAAAATGTTATAAATGTGTTTTGAAGATTTATTGAAGATTTTTAAAATATTGACGCAGATTTTTTAATACAAAATTACGATTTTTTGCTGATTTTACCTCTAAAAGTTCTGGCAACACTGCGTACAATTCATAACCGGGTACCCGTGTGGCCACTAGCACCTTTAACATTTTCTGACTGCAAAACCAATACCACCTATATTGACCATTTATGAAATTCGGTTCAGCGGTTCCATAACTATTAGCTTCCAAAGATGACACCTACGCAAACGCATAACCGGGGTACCCGCATACCCAATAGTTTTTATATAAAAAAAATGAGCGAGTAAAGAGCTGTTTTAAGATTAAAAAAAAAAAAATATCTATATATATAAAATAGTAACGTTACTGACTCACTGATTCATCATAGCACAGCCTAAACGCCTGAAGCTTAAAACTTGAAATTTATACCGGAGGTGGGGGTCTCCCCAAATCGGTCCACTTAGAAGGGATTTTTGGAAATTCGAATGCTTAGGGGGTAAAAAGGGTTAATTCGAAAACCTTTGATCTCCAAAACTAAAAGAGATACAAAAAACTGTAATACTTATCGTTGTTCTTTTGAAAAATAAGTGGACAGGTATCTGGTACTTTTTGAAATTCGGCTGTTTTAGGGTGAAAACGGGTAAAACCTGAACTTTGGTACGTTTTTATCAGCCCATCTATCTTTTGAAACAATAAACCTAGAAATAATGTTTGGTACTTTTTCGAAATTCGAACGATTAAGGGGTAAAAATCGTAACTATTTTTGGTACTTTTTACAAAACATTTTGCTTCATTCATTGACATATTCGTACTTTATTATGGGTACCCACTAAAATACTGCAATTTTTGAAACTTTAATGGGGGGAAAAATAGTACCAAAATGGGAAATACGGGAAATTTAATATCTTTCTTCAGCTTTTTGGTTCTACAACTGGTATTTTGTAATTATCGTTTATATTGGACCTTAAAACGTAAAATTCAACATGCAATGTTCTAGGTGGATACGAATCTATGAGGGAACTTCTTGGTACTTTTTTGTTCCTTAACTGGTTCTTTTTGAATTTTCGTAAGTATTGGACCTAGAAACATAAAATTCAAGATGCAATGTCCTGAAACAACCTGTACATATTTTGTAATAATACGGAAATTTATTTTTTTCATTTGCTTTTGTGTTCTACGAGTGGTCCTTTTTTAATTTTCTATACTATTGAACTCAGAAACACAAAATTATTTGTTAAAACCTAGGAACATAAACTTTGGCATATAAATATGTTCATGAAAGGAAAAGCCGGATTACATAGAAGGATCTGGAAAAATAAACTTTGGCATACAAATATGTCAACGAAGTAGCGGGTTAAATGCTAGTATTAAATAATTTCATTAAGATTTTTAGTAAACAGTCTTTAAGTTTAATATTTTTTTCTGTAAGACTTAATGACTAAAAATAGTAATGGGGTACACACATTTTTTGTTATGTGTTCTACGGAGAGGAAATTTGGTTTCGTTATTCATAGTTTTTGGCATCAATTTTTGTTGTAATAATTAAAAAATATTTTTATTTAACGGTATTTAAAATAAAATTTTTTTTCTGTGAAGCTGAAAATAATTAAAAACAAGTAAGAGTGCTATATTCGGCTGTGCCGAATCTTATATACCCTTCACCATTGTGCGAGCAGAATACAGAGCAACTAGACAAAAACTAAATAAATTGTACATAGCTATACATACATATTTACAATACTTGAAACTTCATTCAACTTCAGAGGGACATCATATGGTTAAATCAAGTTCTCTCCTCATAAGGACCCAGAATATATATACTTTATAGGGTCTTAGATCAATATTGCAGAAATAACAAACGGAATGACAAACTTATATATACCCTTTTCCACCTGAGGTGAAGGGTATAAAAAGAGTAATTTTTGGGATTTCAGTATTTTGATTATAACTCAGCCATTTTTTAACCGATTTGACAGATTTATATACCGACGTGTTTAAGAAGAAATTTACCATTTACTTGAGTTATAAAGCTTGGACTCGAGGAGACCTATGGTTCCCGAAAGTGGGTATTAAAAAAAAAATTAATTTTGGTCATAATTTGTTTGTATCTGAATCGATTTTCCCGAGTTTTTTATAAAATATGTTCTACTAAAAATTTCCGATATTTTGATATATAAGTCATATCCATAGGACATATGGCAGCCCTTAAATTTAGGTTTTTATAAAATTTTTAATTTTTTTTTTACGGGAGGTACCACGCCCACTTCTCCAATCCCGCCCACATTTTGTAGGATGGTGTGTATTGGCAACGTAAATGTGTGTACCTAATTTGGAAACTTTGGCTCTTGCCGTTCTCAAGATATACAGAAATAAAAAAAATACAACAAATCCCTTTTGGAAAAATTTAGAGGTAGTCGTGGTTTTTTGCTCATATCTACGTCATTTTTGGACCGATCTGGTTGAATTTCAAAAGCAAGAAATGGTGGACTGTATGTAACATAAATGTAAAACAACCTAGCCGCTATCATGTCTGGATTATCTGGAAAACACATATCAAACGTAAGACGGACAGACGGTCAGACGGACAGACGGACATCGTTAAATCAACTTCTCTTCTCCTATGGACGCAGAATATATATACTTTATGGGGTCTAAAATCAATATTGTGGAAATAACAAACGTTATGACAAACTTATATATACCCTTTTACACCTGTGGTGAAGGGTATAATTACAATGGGGTGCACGGGTTCCCTGGTTATGCGTCTGTGTGGTATTGTTTGGCTATGCATTATACGGTTAAATCAATTATCTTTGATGGAGTACGTTTGCATGATTGTGTGCTCCATACAACTGAGTAAGAAAGGGTATCAATTGCTTACTCAAAATCGATGAATATGCTTAATTATGATGCGTGAGCTGATGACATGGTCAATGCATGTTGCGAAGTGCCGGATCAAATACAGCTGATAGCCATTTATTTTATAGATTATCTGGCTTGTGATATTTATTAGGCTTATGCCACGTCAGTTTCTGCATTGTAACAGGTGTCCTTTCTTGGGTACATCAATAATAAGTCCCTCCTTTAAATTTGGTTGAAAATTAACCACACTACAACTTTCTACGTTAAAGTTTACTTACATTTTTCTCAAACGGCCAAAGGACTACTTGATACCGCAAACAGACTTTGAGAAGAAATTCAAAGTCACATTTCCGTCAAGGCGAGAATAAGGAAGCTGAATCCGGGCTTATGAATACAGCACTAGAGTCTACGCTGATGGGTTTTTTTGAAGGAGTGCAAATAATGCAAGTGAGGCAAGCGTATTTCAGGCTGAAGTATGGCGATAAGAGAAGCATGTGTAACATAACAAAAATATTAAAGGCAGAATTGGCATTTTTGTCGATAGTCAGGCGGGTCGGATGAAACTTAGATCGCATAAGACAACATCCATCCTCATTAACCAGTGCAAAAAAGAACTATCCTGACTGGACAGTAATCCGTTTCTCCGTGCACCCTCTAATACAGTGAAGGGCACATTTTCAAATCCTATCTACGAGTGCATAGGAATAAAAAGGCTGCTTGTGTGACGTCGACACTTCTTTGTGTGGTCTGTGACAATATTCGTTCGGCGGTTGCTTTGTTGTTTTTTCGTCAACACAAGCATAAATGTAATAGTATGAGTTCACTGCTCTAATATATTATAATTTTTTTGCCGAACGTAGGGGTCGCACTTTTAAAATTTTCTTGATATCTTACCCCACGTAGCTGTATTGAAAATTTTGTATGGGAGCCCCTTAAGATATGAAGATAGCTAGTAGGTACGTTTGAAACATATGATAAAGATGAAAAATAAAGTGGGGTTGGTCATACATTTGACCCATCTAGGAGCTTCCTAAGCACTGCAGGAACCAAATTTAAGAATTTCAACCATACAAATATAGCGGTTTGTTTATTAATGGAGTTAAAAGGATTCTTTTTTTTTAAATATTGTAAGAAAAGATAAATTCACTGTTTATTGTTGGTGTTTTGTTTGAGCTTTGATATTGTTACAAGTAAGACTTAGAGTGTTTATTATTCGTATTCGCTTTAGGGTTTTATTTGTTTAATATTTTTGGCTTTTCTAAAATCTTTGGAAAAGGTTTCCAGATGAGCTGGCCTAAGCAACCAGTGAAATGCGTATAGAAGCTAGCTTTCCCTCAACAATAAATTTCAGTGTATTTATTTAATATGAAAAATTGGGAATTTAGCACGTCATACGGAAATCGTATTAATGATAAACTTTGTATCCTCGAAATTAACTTTGATATTATTAAAAGTTTTAATTAATTTAATTAAAACTATTCTTTGATATATGAGTGAAATCCTATAGTGTACTGAATTTTAAGGTTAATGGATACCCTGCTTATTCAGAGTATATTTTCTAATGGAAACCTGTTCCTAATCGCAGTAAGCTGTCTAATGGAAAACATGTCTTCTCTAAATCGGAAAGTTTCGTAATGGAAAGTCTAAAGCGTGTTAAAGTTAATATTCTGTGGAAATCCCTACTTTGAATCGCCAAATATTTTCTGTCGAAAAACCAACTGCAAATCAAAGAATATTTTTTATCTGAAACTCAACTACAAATCGTTAAATGTTTTCTAGTAAAACAAACAAGGTTTCTCCTTGTAGTAATTATTCGTTAGTGCTGACCAGCACCCATGAAAAGGTTTCATTTATTTGATGTTTTTAGAAAGTGTTATAAATAAATTTTTAAATTCTAACATTTAACAAAAAGGGTTTCTTAATTTGTCAATATCTTGCCGATCTTTAGATTTTATTGTTAGTATTTCAAATGGGGTTAGCATCAAAAGAAATCTTTCCCTTCTTCCAAATGATTTCAATGAACTTAAACGTGTCTGTCCATTTGTATTTCAAAATAAAATCACGTTAAAAAAGTGTCAAAACATTTTGTTTGTATTAAAATGCATATAAATTAGTCAAACGTTCTTAAGCCGCATATTTTTTTTACCTCAACACTTAATAGAAGGAAGGAGTAGTCTTAAAAGTATTTATATGTAGCTTTGTTGTTGCATGGATTTTCAGACGACGTAGATGGCTGTGGCATCAGGTGTTTATTTGATCATATCACAGCTAATGTGTTGCTAATTTCATGCGCTCCAGATACTGTTTTGCATATAGCACAACATCTTAAAAATGCAAAGAACAAAAAAGAAGAGCTTTAACCTGCTGTTATTTTGGGTTTTTGTACTTTTTTCTTCTGAAACTCATTACTTAAGATACCACTCATCCAGCCATTCTTTAGTTTGTTGGCCTCTTTATTTTAGGTGATGTGCCACACTCTGTTCTCTTGTGTTGTTTTTAGTATTTAATCTCGACATCTCGTGTTTGTCGTTTTTTTTTTTTTTTGTTAAATGTGCGTGTTTTTAGAAAGAGTAGGTCTTCCTTGAATATTTTTGTGTTGTTGCATTATTCATTTTTTGTTTGTTTCTTTTTTGCCTTACCTACATCTGACATTCATCGTTTCCGCTTATCTTAAAATTTAATTATGTATATGCTAAGCGCATTAGCGTCTTTTAAATACTGCTAATAGCTGCAAGCGATTAGAATTTTGTTTATGTGTGTATTTGTTTTATTTGCGCCACATTTCGTCTTTTCCTTCTTGTTTCGAAAATTTCGTAACAGGCAGCAACAGAATGGTTAGAGTTATATGGACTTGGTTGTTTCGTTTGTAACTTTAACGAGAATAAGAGGTTTTGAATAAAAAAACATATGAGGAGTTCCATATCAAAACGATATTATTCAACCATGCCAAAGGTTTATAATTTTGCCATAATTCAATAAAAAAAATAGTTTTTAGATCAAAATTAAACTTTTCTATATCCATACGTTCATGTCTATCATAAACATACTGTGGTTACCCACAATCATGTACATTTGTTTTTTAATTAAACAAAAACATTTTGCTCTTTTATTGTATTTGACCATTGTATGTATTTACTTGTGGAAATCTTAGAGCGTGTTTTTAAGCCCAATTAAATGCGAAATGTAAAAACAATTATCTTTTTTATTATAAAGGTGGTATTCACATGATTCCGGGTATATGGGTACCACCAATGTTCTTGACGAAGCGTATTCTGCACGTTCATCATTGAAGAAATAAAGTCCAGTCATGCCACCGGCTTACACGCTCGTTTGAAGGCGTTTGAAGGTGCATTTATTTGGATGCAGGTTCTGTTGTGGGTTGCCTTAATCCATAAGCGCAACGTAGTTTATAAACATACACGTTAATTAAAAAAAGAAGACAGGGGCCAAATAATGGCATTCGATATTGATCGAAATTCCTATTTAAATTGTATTGTAATGTCGATCGATATCGAATGCCGTAATTTGGCCCCAGATCTCTAAACACACATTTTCAAAATTATGAAGTCGTCTATAAGTTGCACTAACTGACGACTTATTTTCAAAGTAAATTTGGTAGCTTTGTTTAAGCGCAAATATATTCATGAGAATTTGCCACAGTATACTCATTACAAATGCCAATAACTGAGCGCAGTATGACACTTCTATTTGGATTAAAAAACACTAAAGCTGAAAGTTGACCGGTGAAATCATCTTCATTTCTGGCTTAACGGCATGGAAACAAGCTAAATTTTCGTTTTGGAGAGACCACAATCCTCATGAGACTCTTGATTTTTTTTTGCTCCTCATATCATTTCAAATCATTAGGAAAATAAATGGTTCCAACACGATGGCGCAACATGCCATTCAGCGCGTGCAACCATTACTTGGCAAAGCCAAACTTTTGGTGACCGACTTATCTCAGGAAATGGACGTGCGAACTTTCCACCTCGTTGGTGTGATTTGATAACTTGGAACTTCTTTGTGGAGGGCACGCCAATTCTCTGGTCTATGCTGAAAAACCAGCATCGATTGATCGTTTAGAAGACAATATCAACTTAATATTGACGAAATATGACCGGGCATGTTTAAAACTCAGGGGTTTTTCGGGAAACTGTAGCGTTTTCCTGGTGAATATTATAACGTTATAGCGTTGGATTCCCTCTCCCAGAGAACGAGAACATCTCTTGACTGTCGCTCATATCTTAACATAAGTCTGAGTTCTTACGGCTTATGTCTTATTGACAGGATTCTTCCTTTTTCTTCTTTGAACATGAATTGGCGTTCAAATGTTTCATGTCATGTTGACGACATGTGCTTTTTTGATATTGAAAACAATAACAAAATTAAACAACGAATGAAAAAGCAAAACGTAAAGACGGCACATGCATCTGTGTACTCGTTTGTTTTCCCCTCGTCCCTCTTGCCTATAAAAAAGCAATCATGTCAATAAGACAAGAGCTGTTTGTTCACAGACTAAGCAGTTGTAAATCAGGATGATAGGAGTCCAAGGGCACTGGGATATACTGGTGAAGATTAGGGCAGATGAGCATGCTGGACTTACTTTTTTTTAATTCACTAAGCTATTCCCGCGAAGCTCTGCGCTTGTCTGCAGAAAATAAACCAGAGTCTCGAGTCGAACCCGTAACCGGCGCTGAAAGACTAGCACACTATCAGCTTGGCTACGGGGGCACTTCTTTCTTTTGTTCTCCTGTAAACTCGAACTTCGGCTACTGACTATCGATATTGCTAATGACAGATGGGCCGCGAATACTGGATGTAGGATTTTCAGGCAATTATGGCCCCACATGAATGTTGGGCGAACAATGTTTCTCCTATCCATGACAAACAGGAACGTTTCACATTTGGTATCTGTTATTACGGGCCACTATCTTATATCAAGGCATACATGGAGTGCCCCGGTAGGCTAGCTGGTAGTGGGCTAGTCTATCAGCGCCGTGGTTGCGGTTTCGATTCCCGTCAGAGACTCTTGTTTCCTGCAGAAAAGCGTAGAACTTCGCGGGATTAACTTAGGGAATTTAAAAAAAATGCACAGTGTCTGGGAGTTGGATACTATGATTATTGCCGCAGCATCTGCGATGGCGAAAATGAGGAGTAGGACCTAGGACATCTTCTCTGTCACTATCCTTCACGGGAAAGAGGGCGATTGGCCATTAAAGATTGCACCACCTTTGACGGATTATAGGATATTGCTGGCGTTGAACTGAAGATCATTTGAAACTTCCTAAGAAGTTCGGGTTGGTTCATGGTTGCTGGTTGTATAGTGGAATTCCATGGTATTACAATAAAGCTTTAGGTCCAAGAGCGTCAGATGACTACTGACTGCCATTTCTACCTAAAATTGGATTGTTGTGAATTGTAAATTTTAGTAAAATTTTGTCGAAACATAAAATTGAGGTCAATCTTCGTTGTTACATGAATATTGGCCTTAACCAACAGTGACATTCTTTATTCATAAGCTAAAGTGTATATTGTATTCGGTCATTACTGAGTAATCCAACAGCTTTTGTTTTGGAAAAGATCAGCGACATTCACACAAACACACACTGCAGCTTAAAGTGAACACTGGCCATTTAAGAGACCATGTCAAATACAAATTTGTTGTGGTCTTGTATCTTTTTATTTAATCGTGTTTAGTTATTTATTGCATTGATTTTTTTCCTCGCACAGTTTTTAGTCTTAAATGCTTTTTTATACTCCAGCAATCACAAATTCATGTTTGAATAAAGTTCGGCAAAGAAAAATCGTCTTCTATTTTTTTGTTTTAATTTGTTTTTGTTCCGCATAGACTTAATGTGACTGAAAGCGTTTGAAAGTCAAACAAAAAAATTTTTTTTTAATCTCTTGTCATAAGTTTAGTTTTAGTTCCTTTGATATCTTAAATTGTAAATTAAAATAAAAAAAGTTAGATATTAAAACAAAGATTTATGAAACGATCTTAAGTGTTTGTTTAATTTTGGTTTTATCTTAAAGATAGCAAAGTTTGTTTGAATCAGTTTTGTTATGAAAACAAATGAAATTCTTATTCGATCCAGTATTCAATTTTTATGGTAAATGTTTAATTAATAGAAGAGAAACTAATAGGAAAACTACAAATCTGTTATATAAAAAAATTCAGTTAAAATCGTTAGCTTTCTTTTTATATTTTTTTAAACCAATTTTTATTATTTTAATCAGGCTAAGGTTCATTGAATTTTATTTTCATTAAATTATTTTTATGTAGAAAGGAATTTTACAACATGAAATGAATTAGAATTTAATGATAACAATTTTGATTTTTTTTAGTTGAACTGTCAATTTTTAATTTTCGATATTCTTTTAATTAGGCTTGAGTTCATCAAATTTAATTTTCATTAAATTATTTTCACTGAGGGAAGGAACTTTACAACTTGGAATTTTTATTAAAATTTATTGATAATTTTTCTTGGCTGAGCTGGGATTTGAACCCGGGTTGATCTTTACATGTTTCAAGAAACACCACTTTCTATCGTCAGAAGATCTTTGTGTTCTACCCACTGCACCACTGCGGTGCCCGTTAGCCAACAGTCAAACATCAATCTTTAACCAGTAGTACTGGTGGCTCGAAATTTGCTGTTATTATCACTTAAACTTCAAATTACATGTTGCCTCCTTTTTCCTCTGTTTTTTCATATTCTTTTTGTCAAGACTTTGTAAAGTTCCTTCCCTCAGTGAAAATAATTTAATGAAAATTAAATTTGATGAACTCAAGCCTAATTAAAAGAATATCGAAAATTTATTGATAATTTTTTTATTCTTGACTGAGCTGGGAATCGAACCCAGGTTTGCACGGACGGGTCGCTCCTTACAATCTCTTCAGAGGGGTTTTATTTAATCAAACTATGTTTATATTTTGCCATTCAAGCTGATCATAGTTTAAAAGTTATTAAACAATTTTGCATCATCACGTTAATTCGGTATGACATTAAGCTACTTATGGCCATTGATACCTAAATGCAGAAGGAGTTACCTAATCCGACAGCGCTCTTAACACTGGACTACCAGTAACTAGGTTGAAATCTGATTAGTAGCGACTATTTAGCACAAAAACAGGGTACTTTTTAAGACCACTATTTGTCTGATATCTTCGTGAGAAGATTTTAACCGAAATATAACTTACAATATAAATATTAGGGCAACTGAACCGATTAGACGGTAACGTCTTATATCTACACTGATAGAAAAGGCGTCATAACGCTGATGTATTTTGACATAGTACAATGACAAGTGTCTTTGTTTTTGACCCCATGACACTTTTAATCACAGAAATGACGAACTTGTCCTCAGTGCGATGACGCAGTAACATCGGAGAATGGGCACGTTAGCATCAATTTAATGACAGTTTAATGACATTAAGTCAAAGTCATTGGAATTGACTTAAGTCAACGTGAGAGAATATTATTATTTACTTACCCGTTACATATGTTTGTTTCACGTTTGTTGAATTACGACTTTTGTTAACAGCAGAACTCTCAATAATGAGACACCAGCACCAAGCCCCATATGGTTTTCGTAATCATTCTACTTTAAAAAATTGATGTATTTAACTTAATAATTTAAAAAAATAGAATATAGGAATTTTTGCTTCTTATAATACATTGCAATCATGAAAATAATGTTAATAATATACAAAATGTGACATCGAATTGATGACACTATAGTCATAAAATAAATGACACGTAAAAATGACAAAATTGTACGAAGACGTTAGTCATTGGATTGATGTTACTTTTTGAATCATTGATGCCATTTGTAGCATTATTGATATCACAATTCTGATGTGAGGGCATCATCAATATGAAGATGCATTTTTCTATCAGTGTAATAATTGTTATTAAAAAATGTTTAAGACTTAACATTTATTTCACTAACCCTGAGAATTGTAAAGAGTAAATTGTCAATAAGTCGCTGCAAGTCTTTCTATAACACGTCTGGTGAGAGCAAATGATGGAGCAACTTATTGTTCACAAATCCTATCCATTATTGTTCGCCTATGTTGCCACCTTTTCCAGAAATCTGGATTTATAACCCAGAGAATTTTAAAAAGTAAATTGCCCATAAGTCGCTTCAACTCGCTCTGTTAAAACGTCTGGTGAGTGCAAATGACGGAGCAACTTATTGTTCACAAATCCTATTAATTTTTGCTCCCCATGTTGACTTCTTTCTCAGAAATCTGGACTCATCCCCCAGAGAATTTAAAAAAGTAAATTGTCAATAATTCGCACCAACTCGCTCTGTTAAAACTTCTGGTGAGGGAAATTGATGGAGCAACTTTTTGTTCACATATCCTATTCATTATTTTTCGCCATGTTGATCCCTTTCCCAGAAAAATGGACTCTTCCCCCAGAGAATTTTAAAGAGGAAATTGTCAATAAAAAAACAGAGTTAAACTCTTATCCTTTTAAGGTTATCACAACGGGTCCAAAAGTTTCCACGTTTTTTAAATTGCGTACAATCACGTAACGTTAACTTAAATATTCACAACATTTTGTTATTTTGGTAATTTACAGTTGCGGGTTGACCGCTGTATTTAACCCTTTTTACTTATTTCACTTTCGTTTAAATGGCTAAACATATTTAATCTCTAGTACTGAACACTAAAATATGCATAAATGAATTATTAAGTAAGTTGTTGTCAAATCTACAATATGAATAAAATATTTTTGTTAAGATTAAAATTAATTTATAAACCACAAAACCAACAAACAAATTCTAAGATAAAACTTAAAACCTCAAGAAATTCCTAATGAAATTTACGTGACCAAAAAACATTTCGATGAAAAATACAAGTAAATTAAAACTATACAAACGTTTTTATCCTATGAATTATGAAAAAAAAAACTAAAAGGATTTAGCCTTAATTTTATAAAAGAAAGAAATCAAATAGAAATGCTTAAATCCCACTTACAAAGCACTAATCTAGAATTTAGAAGTTATTAAATATTTTAATATACGGACATATTGAATATTTGATAACTTCTAAATTCTAGATTAGTGCTTTGTAAAAGGGATTTAAGCATTTCTATTTGAGTTCTTTCTTTTATAAAATTAAGGCTAAATCCTTTTAGTTTTTTTTTCATACAACGCACAAACTTTTTAACTGGGTAAGTTTTTCAAGCATTTTTTTTTAAATCTAAAATAAGATTTTGCTTATTTCTCAAGATTTAACACTTGCAACGCGACATGACAGTAGACTACTAGTTTAGCAAATCTGCCAAATTTTTTTGAAAAGTAAGCTCGAGCTCCCAAAATATGGGCCCCTAAAGGTTTTGAATTTTTTGAAAAGGCGGCTGGTATAAGTCAAAAAAATATACTAAATGTACTTCTAAGCTAAAAAATAATTTCAGATGTCTTCAGTAGAATCGTATGGCGATTCTTTTCTTAGGATTTACTAACCGTCTTAATCTCATTTTAAGGTGTAATTTTTGTCCTTTTTCCCAACTCTTACACAAAAGTATACTAAAACAGCACTTTTAAGGGTTAAAATGTTCTACGTATATTTTTTGCATCGAATTTCACTAGGGGTCTTCTAAGACCAAAAGTTCGTGTAATGTATTTAAAACGGACTCCTTTTCCATTTTTTGATCTTACAAGATCCCTAGTGAAATTTGAGGCAAAAAATATTCGTAGAACATTTTAACCCTTAAGAGTGCCGTTTTAGTATACTTTTGTGTAAGAGTAGGGAAAACGGACAAAAATTACCGCTTAAAATGAGAGTAAGAAGGTTAATAAGTCCTTAGAAAAGAATCGCCATACGATTCTACTGAAGACATCTGAAATTATTTTTTAGCTCAGAAGGGCATTGAGTATATTTTTTTTGACTTATACCAAACGCCTTTTCAAAAAATTCAAAAAATTTAGGGGCGCATATTTCGGGAACCCGAGCTAACTTTTCAAAACCCTTTGGCAGATTTGCTCTACTAGTAGTCTACTTTCATTTCGCGTTACAAGTGTTTAGGCTGGTTTTTTTTCACAGTGTAATAAAATGGAACTACTTAGTTGTGATAGTTTAAAACAAGACACATCGCTGTACTGGTGATGAAAAGTAGTTACTCCAGAGGATAGTTTAGTTACACGTAACTAGTCAGGAGTATGGATTTTGCGCGGGCTGATGTATGTGCTTACATTACTTTGTATGAAGAAGATCTCTCGTATTAACACTGTTCACTCAGGACAATATTTGCGACAGGCATTATTTCAACAGATTGAATGTGTCCATTTAGGTTACTTCAGTTCAGTGACCTGTTTCAAAGTGTTAAAAGTGTGCCAATTAACGCCTTCGTAGGACATCACAACTTTAAAGTGAAAACTCCTCTTCTTCTAAAGTGTTAGAACTAGAACCGGTCCCTAACACTTTTGAAATGAAAAGTTTAGTGCAAGTTCTGTTTCCCCTAGGGAATCCATTTGTTTTCTTATTCTGCTATTTTAACTGTTCAGTGATTAAATTTTTTTATATGATGGCTGTGCATATCGAACGATGTTGGAAAATTTTGTCAGGTCAACTGTGGCATTTCATCTATCTTTTTGTGATTTAAACAGCACATACTGCAGGTGCCTCATTCGCTTTGGTAAGGGAACTATTCGGTGAACACATTTTTACGCGCACAAGCGAAATATTAACAAATTTTTAATTCCTGATTCATGGGCAAATACATCAATGAGCAATTGTGAGCGAGAGCTCTCGTATATGAAAAATTCTGAGCTCTGGAGAAATGGCTATGATATTTTGTTTAATATCGTTACAAATTAGACTTTTTGAGTGGTTGCAATTCTCATTCACTCTGAAGTTTTGTTTGCTAATATCTTTGGCTTTTTTTCCGGAATGGGATGTGAAAAGTTATTTCTATGCGCATTTCACTTCATCCAAAGATTTTAGAAAAACTAAAGATATTAAACAAGTAAAACAGTCAAGCGAATAAGAATTATAAGCAACAGTTTAACTTGTAACAATATCAAAGCTTAAACAAAAACAACAACAATAAACAATTGGTTGATTTTTTGTCTACTCTAAATGTAGTTGTAACAACAATAAAAACAAATTACATTATTTTGTTTTGCCTGTTCAGTTTTATTTACACTACCACATGCATATTAGTTATCAAAGTTATCATCAACAACAAATTTCAGTTCATCAATAGTACACTGAAAGAATTTTCTTCGCAATACCAATGAATTTGGACATTAATCCCATGAAAAATTGCATTAAAAAGGACCTATGCCGCGCTTCGTTGGATCAATGAAACCTGTTTCATTAAAAGGATTTAATGAAACATTACATTAGATCTATGAATATTATTCATTGGATGAATACTTTCAATAAAGTAAAAATTTTTTTTTATTTATTTTAATTATTTTTTTTTTTTTTTGTTTTTTCTTATTTTATTTTTTATTTTTTTTTCTGTCTCTGGCGGGAATCGATCGTGCAACATCGGTGCTGATAGACTAGCTCACTACCAGCTAGCCTACCGGGGCAGTGTAGTTTTTGCATAAAAGAAACTTGTTTTTTACTCAAATAAGAGCGTAAATATGATATTAAATTGTCCATAACAACAATAACAAGTTTTTGTTTCATTACTATAATGACATTTTTATTGTCATAATGAAAATTTAAATTTATAAAGGCAGTTATTGAAATATGTTGCTTTTATAAAATAAATTTTTGATTTCATAAATTTAATGGCATACATATAACATTATATGTATGAAATTATTAAATCTTATATTTTTTAATTAACAATTAAACATTTTTTTAAAGAAACTATAATTTTGTGTTAATTTATGAATATAGTTATGTTTGTATATTGTTTTTTTATGTTCCCAATTAAAATTTTTTTGTTTAACTTGGACAAACTTAAGTTTTCGGCGGCATGAAATAGCCCCCCAAGAAATAAGTCCCCAAAACGGAATAGAAATAATTCCCCAAAAAAATATATGAGAGGCAACAACAACGTTTTTTGGGGATTTATTTCATTTTTTTTTTTGGGACTTATTTCATTTTTATATTGGGGAGTTATTTCTTATGACATAAGTCCCCAAAAATCTGAAATGAAATAAGTCCCTAAAAATATTTTGGGGACTTTTTACATTTTCAAATTTATTCCAAAATCGTCAAAAATGTAGATTATGTCGCGTTATAATACGTAAACAAAACTTGTTTTAATGAATGGTCAAGACCACTCATTCATTAAAAATAATACTTACTAGGTAGTTAGTATGAGAAATAATTTTGCGGTAAGGAATAAAATAAATAAATTTTTTTTTTGCTGGATGCAATGAATCCAGGTCTCCCATTCAAAAGAGAGATAAAGCCTTTTATTTATTTTTTTTTTTCATTCGAATGGGAGACAAAGCCATCATGGCCTTAGGACACATAAGTAATATTAGGAAATGGCTTTATCTCTCATTTCAGTTTTGAAGAACTTTTCCATTTTACATTAATTAATAGTTTTCTTTTTTTTATAATTAAGAGGTAACTAAAGGTAACTAAGAGGTTTACTAAAGTTAAGTATTGAAATCTGGCTTCGCATACTAAAGATTTCCTGCTTGGCGGCCTGCGGCCGCGCTTAGGGGTTTTTTCCTATAGTAGGACGCGGCAGGTGGCTTCGCTGAATGAGTTTTTCTGCGTGCGTCACAAGAATAAAAAAATGTTTTTCAATGATAACTAAGGATTTTTCCTTTTACAGAATGTTTACACCATGCGTAACAATATTCTGGAAAAATATGGCTTTGCCTCTCATTTGGGAAAAAAATATGGCTATATCTCTCACTTCGCAAAATTGAACAATAAAGCCATCATGGCCTTACCTCCCATGGTAAAAAAGCACCCCCCCTATTTTGAATTGATTGGATGTTTTGAATACTTTTTGGGGATTTATTTCATTTCAGGAAATGGGGACTTATTTCCAATGAAATAACTCCCCAATTCCCGATTTTAACGAAAATACTTCATTATAACTTTGAAATTCCATTTAGACAATGAAAATTTTCATTTACCCAAGAAAAATTTTTTTATGAAAATGATTCATTAAATATATGAAGCATTTTTCTTTCAGTGTATGAAATGGGAATTTAGCACATTTAAACGAAACCTTGTTAATTAGTTTTTTGAATCCCAAGAAAAACTTTTATTAAAATATAATGTTTGTCTACAATACCACTTCAATTGTTCTGTTTTTTGACGAAGAACAGAACACTATATAATGTTCGGCTCTTTCTTGAAAATAGTTACGAACAGTATTAAGGGTTGTGTTCGTTTACACAATCACTAACAAAATATATATCATTTTTGGGTGGGCGAGCCGAATCCTAAAGAATGTACCGTTTATATTCAAATATGTTTAATAAAAATATATGATTCTGTAATTATCGAGATGCTTCATGATGGTTTTCGTGTGCGCTTAGAAAGGTAGTATCATCAGAAGATGAACTTAAGGTGTAAAAAAAAATAAATTTTGGAAGATACTTCCATGTAGGACTCTAGTGTCAAACAGCTGACGAGAATTTAAAAAATTCTTTACCATGTCGTTCTGACGTAATTTTGACGTCACTGCAAAGCTACAATAGCCAGTTCGTGTTGTGTTATGACGGAAAAATTACGTCAGAAGCACATGCGCATGTGGCTTTTTACATTCCGTGTACTTTAGGCTCAACAACTTGTGAGTATTTACGGGTAAGCTTAGCTTCAGCTTTTGTAAAATGTTATAAATCGGTTTCAAAAGTAAAGTTAAATAAAACACACATTAAGCTATGATTTTAATGAAACTTTTATATCATTATAATGCTTGGACCTTGCCATTGCGAACGAAATAGAATGTCGTTTAAATGGCCTCCTATAGATTGGTTATAGCAGTCGATCCTTTTGCGGTTGTTTTCGAACATAACGGCTGTTGGGTTTCAAGTGCTCCAACGTAAGGGGGTTTTCCGCGTATACATCGTCTTTGACGTAGTCCCAGAAAAAAGTCAAACCGCGTCAAATCGCATAATTTTGGTGAGCAATGACATCGCCAAAACATGAAATTACGCGTTTTGTTAACTTCCCATTCAATAAAGCCAAAATCTGTCTTGTTGTGTGGCTCACGGCACCGTCTTGTTGAAACAACATACCGTCCAGCTTATAGTATTCAATTGCAAGCCACAAAAAGTTGCTTATCACATGGCCACAGTACTCTGTTTTACAAACAGAGGCAATATTCTCGGCAGTAAGCACATTGCGATGAAGCACAGGCCAGAACACACCTGTAACGCTTCCAGTCTCTTCAAATTGCTTTATAGTCTTGTCAATTCCTCGCACAGTAGGAAGATTATAAGGACCATAAACCGTTCACTCAATAAATAATACTTCAGACGACAGCTGGTAGCCTTTCCAGAACGGAGGTCTTAAAAGCATTACTTGAATGACAATGTTTTAATCCTTCAAGCCGATCTTTATCAAATAGCTTTGACATGTTAGATAATAAGCTTAAACCCCTTTATGTTAAAATTTGTGTGCGATCTTTTCCTGACTTAGATATCGCGGTAAACAAACAAAAATTTTTTTTTTATGGAGCGTAGTATTCAAGGCATAAAAAGTTTTTTTTTTAATTAACGACTCTTTTGAAATATTGCAGAGAATATCCAATAAGCAAAATGTTATTGCAAAATGTACTGTGGTACTAAAGTTATGTTTATATTTCCAACATATTTGATTGATCTGAAAAAAATTTTTAGTTATTATTTAAACAATTTACTTAAAACCAAATAACAACAACAAGAATTTATTTAGGATTATTTGCATATTTTTTTTTATTTGAGTTTTTTTTTTGCTTGGATATTGAAACTTTTTTTCTCGTCATATAAAAACTTGCCCTGTTCATTAACAATACTTTGACTTAAAAAGCCAGGTGAGGTGAAATCAATTTGGAAAAAGAAAAACTTTATTTCCCTCACTAACAAACACTAGTAATAACAAGAATAAATTATAATTAAAAACTGATAACGCACTGTGGCTGAAAATAAACACAAATTCCTTAAATACTTAACTAAGCCGGTGTGCACCGGGTACGAACAGGGCTTAAGGCCGCTGGGGGTGTTTAGTGGTTGAAAGGTGGTGATTTAAATAAAAAAATTCATGTTGTTGCTACTGTTGTTAATTTCACTCACACAAATATATACACCAACCATATCCTTAACAAAAAACATAACTAACTTGCAACGCTTATAAGTGCTTTTTCAACGGCATTTTGTTTCCGTTTGTAACCAAATTATTCAAATGGCAAGCAACATTCTTCTCACCGTTGTTGTTGTTATTGTTGTCATGTGATTACTTACAATTTTGATTATTGTTACCATCGTTCTATAAATCATTGCCAGCGAACACGTGACCTAGTCTCACTCTCTGTTTTTGTGCCACACTGCCAACACTAAGAATAATCATTAATATTTAAGAGTTACATACTACTTGTTGGAGAACTTGACTTTTATTTTTGTTTAACTTCTGTATTTACATTCATGTATATACATGGCAAAAGTTTGACGAAAGGTGCTGTAATTTACCAAAGTACAAGTTCACACACTGTTCAAGTTTGCTTGAGTTGACTTCCCAGGCTATTTAAAGTCATTTAACTTTCCCATTCTGCATACGGTTGTAATTAATTTCTGTTTTAAGTTTTAGAATAAACATTAACAATCATTAGAAAAGGATAATATTATTTCTTTTGTGGTGGAGGCTTCAAATAAAGGCACGTGTGAGGGCAATTCTTTTTTTGTGGGATATTAAGTATCAATAAATATCTAAATAAGTTTTTGTTGAAACAAGTGGAGTTAATAAAATGTTATTGCGTCATTATGGATTTTCAAAAGATATATTTTTATCTAAATTTTTATTTCACAGAGTTAGTCTGGCTTCACACTATGAAAGTTTTCTTTCAGAAAGTCTGGGTTTATCGGTGGGAGGGGAAGAGAACATGCTGTTCCTTTTTCCCCTCTCACCCATAAACTCAGACTTCCTGAAATAAAACTTTCATAGTGTGATCCCAGACTTACCAAAAAAAAAAAAAAATAAGCCTTAAGCTATTGCATATATACTTTTTTTTAACAATAGAGAATTTAGTTAATTTCGATGCAAAAAAAAATATCTCGCAAAACTTCCGCCAATTCTTAGCTTAGCAAATTCACGCTCTTTTTAAGAAGAATTCCATTTCTTATTAAAATTGTTTATTCGTGTTAAAGGCTTACTTACCATTGCCATTTTGTATGGAGGCTTCGCTGGTCCAAATTTTACAATATTCCATAACTCTGGCGTATAAATTAGACAGAATTCGACCAAAGGCATGAGTTATGTTAGTAAAAAGAGCAAATGTGGCTTGTAGCATATTCTGATAGGGCTTCATGATATAACCCCTCAAAAAAATAATGAAACAACTCTCCAAAAATTTTGTACACAGAACGGCGGTATGAACTAAGTCCCCAATGAACTAACTCCCCATACCCAAAATGATTTAAGTCCCCAAACGACTGTATGTGAAAAAACAATAACGACATTTGGGGACTTCGTTCACGTTTTTGGGAACATCGTTCATCTTATTTTTTGGGGAGTTAGTACATATGAACGAAGTCCCCAAAAAATAAAATGAACTAAACCCCTAAATTATTTTTTGGGGACTTAGCTCATTTCTTAAATGTTTTTAAATTTTGCAATGAGAAATAATTTTATTGCAATTTGGGGACTTAGTTCACTTTCATTAGAGGACTTTTTTCACTCTTGCGGCTTCGCTAACTAAAGCTTCTCTGAACAGACGGCCTTCGGCCGGGCGCAAGGATTTTCTCCTCTATGGTATAACAAAGACCGGCTTCGCTTACTAAAGCTTCTCTGTATAGCCGGCCTTCGGCCGGGCGCAAGGATTTTCTCCTCTATGGTATAACAAAGACCGGCTTCGCTAACTAAAGCTTGTCAGTATAGCCGGCCTTCGGCCGGGAGCAAGGATTTTCTACTCTACGGTATACCAAAGACCGGCTTCGCTAACTAAAGCTTCTATGTATAGCAGGCTTCGGCCGGGCGCAAGGATGCAGAGAAGCTTTAGTTAGCGAAGCCGGTCTTTGTAATACCATAGAGGAGAAAATCCTTGCGCCCGGCCAAAGGCCGGCTATACAGAGAAGCTTTAGTTAGCGAAGCCGGTCTTTGTTATACCATAGAGGAGAAAATCCTTGCGTCCGGCCGAATGCCGGCAATGCAGAGAAGCTTTAGTTAGCGAAGCCGGTTTTTTTATACAATGGAGGCCCAAAACAATTTCTATATTTTTTTAATTTTTTTCCACTCTTGTGGAAATTTGGTGAAATTGGGGTCTTAGTTCATTCCTGTTTAGGGACTTGTTTCACCTGTTTAGGGGCTTAGTTCATATTGGCTTTTTCGGGGTTTTTCCATAAATGAACTACGTCCCCAAATTTAGGGACTTAAATCATTTTGGGTTTGGGGAGTTAGTTCATTGGGGACTTAGTTCATACCGCCCACAGAACAACATCAACGATTTTTGGGGGTTATTTCATTTTGTTTGGGGTGTTATTTCATTCTTTTAATTGGGTCATTATTTCGTTTGAAGTAATCCCTCAAAAATCATTATGCAATTAAGCCCCAATATTTTTTTTTGTGGATTATTTTAACTAATTTTTAAATTTAAACGGAAAAGGTTTTTGGGCGCAATGCGAGTCGGTATTTGCTATACCATAGAGGAAAAAATCCTTGCGCCCTGCCGAAGGACGGCTATACAGTGCAACTTTACTTAGCGAAGCCTGTGTTTGGTATGTCATAGAGGAGGAAATCTTTGCGCCCGGCCGAAGTCTTGACCACACGCGATTCTTTAAATCAAAACTGTTCAATTAATTGTATTATATTTATTGGGGTCATATGTTATTTCAGAAATTGGGGTCTTATGTCATTTCTGTTTGGGGCGTTAGTTTAATTCATTGGGGGCTTATTTTATTTTCAAAACGGGTGTTTTATTGCATATGTAATAAGTCCCAGCACTTTGAGGGGTTATTTCATTATTTTTTGGGGGGTAATTTCATCGCCTTCTGATAGGCCTGCAACTTAATAAAAACCCACAAGAAAAAGTCAAACGATGTCATATCAAACGACCTCGTTTCGTTGGCTAGTTAACATCGCCTTCACGATAAGTGATTACTCGTGCGGAATGTCCAGTGCGTCACAAGCTGTGGGACACTTAGTGCCATTCTGTGAAAATCACATGTCGTAGTTGTCACAGTATACCATTCAGATAATTTATCTATACCACTCGCCGTTGACGGTGATAACCAGGCCAACATCGTTTTCAAAGAAATATGAACTTTTGATTATGCCGCTAGCCCAAAATTTGACAATTTTGCTTGTTAATGTACCAATTCATCTAATGAAAATGAGGGTCAGTTTTTATCAGTCCTATTTGATCGTTTATACTTTTTTATTGAACGCTATTTCCGTCAATGGTGATTTGACAAAACAGATAAAATATGACTGCCAACTCGAGAGACGTAGATTAATCTAGTACGCCAATTTAAAGAAATAAACATCCAATTTTACAAATCTGTAATCTTTATCAAAATTATACCAAAATACTTTTATATGATGACTGCCGGAATCTTTTAATGGAAAACAACTAGACGTCTTGTTCGACTGCACAAGTGAGTAGTCCATTTGCAAACACCGCTAGGTTAAAAAAAAAATTCCATAAAGCAGCCATATAAATGGCTCCCTAATGGCGATTTCTTTTCTGAGAAATATGTTGCACTTATGTAACGTGTTTTACATTTTTGTGTTCGTTTGTACGAAAAATACAACTGTGGAAAAATTAATTTTCAAGTTCTTTTGTGAATATGTTGATAATAAACATGCAAAACATGTTGCATATTGTACCCTTACTTTTACTTAAGGTGTACTGCCCTGTTTGCAACTGTTGTAGAACCAATGTAATTTATATAAAATAACTGAAAACTCATTTGGTTTTACAAACCATGGAGTTGAATTTTTGACGTTAAAAATTAAATGAACTTTTCGTTAGAAGTAAATGAAAAAAAGTAGACCAGGTTATAACTGAATTTTCATTTATTTTATATTACATTTTAAGTAAATTTTACCTACAGAATATTGTACACAGAAAAAATTATTTTTCCAATTCAAACAAAAATTTTGTAGGATTAAACAATTTTTTGTCTGAAATCGGTCCTATAAAGAAATTCGCATATTCAAACAATTTATTTGCATTTTGTTTATTGAAAAAAAAACACTGATTTTTTCAAACAAATAATTTAACTGAATCAAACAAAAAGTTTACTGAAATTCATATACTAAATTTCAAAATAAAAAAAAAGGTTTTTGCCCAAGCAATGATGCGCACTTTATTAGAAGATGATGGCAGAGAGAGCAGAGTGTCCGGCTGGCTTTGAGACACATTTTTTTGTTGGAATAATTTTTGAACGAAGTCTTTTTTATACACACAATGTTTTTCGTCATCACTCACTGTTGCTGTATCCTTTCCTTTGCTAATGAAGAAGAAATGTAACCCAAAAACGGCGACAGACCGACTCGATATGTTTTTCGTCATCATTATATTTTTGTATTTGATGTATTTAAGCAAACAGTTTGAACAAATTGAATACGGGATTTTGGTTTTTTTTTAACCAACTTTGAAACCAACCAAAAATTTATTTTGTTTCTTATAATGTTGTTGTTGTTTCTGTTGTTTAAAAAGAGTGAAACGTTTTTTACCTGGTATTTTTTTGTTTTTTTTTTTTTTTACTTCAAACCTCTTCATCTTTCTTACTGTTGTACTTTTTTAAATTGTCCAAAAATAGACTGTATGTGTTTTTTGTTGTAGTTCTTATATTTATCATAAAGAAGTGTGGTTTACAATCATTAAAAAAAATGCAAAAGGACGACAACATTAAAGAGCATTAAATATTTCATACAAAATTATGAAAACTTGAAACCAATAACGCGTGTATTATATTTTTGAATGGTTGTCAACATTTTTGTTGGTTAAATAAAAATCAAACAAAAATTTTAATTGAATCAGTAAAAAAAATTTGTAGAAATTAAAAAAATTTTCAAACAACCGTTTGTTTGAAAATAATTCGGCAATAATTTTTTCTGTGTAAGTGTTAAAAAATAAAAATATTAAAAAAAGTCTAATGTGCGAGGAATTTAAAAAAAATTTGATGTCTGCTGATAAGAAATTTTACATTTTTCTTTTAATAAATTTCCATTTCTAATCCAAATTTTTAATTAGGCTTAAGTTCATGAAATTTAATTTTTATTAAATTATTTTTATGAAGAAAGGAATTTTTACAACATGAAAATTAATTAAAATTGTTACCGATAATCTTTCATAATTGACCGTGGCCGGGGCTCGAACCCTGGCCGGCAGGTTACCATGACATGTTTCGATCGCAACCACTCGATCTCGAGCCCGAGCCACGTCAAGAATGAAAGATTATCAATAACAATTTTAATTAATTTTCATGTTGTAAAATTCCTTTCTTCATAAAAATAATTTAATAAAAATTAAATTTCATGAACTTAAGCCTAATTAAAAATTTGGATTAAAAACCATAAATAGTTCAACGAAATAACCACAATACTAATTAAATTTCCATTTCTTTAACAAAAAAAACTTAATTATTCCCCATTATTTAAAAAAACGGGAAATGTAACACAAATGATTTCCTAGAAATTCCGGGACGCATTCCCTAATTACAACCCTCTCTTAGTTTGCATAACCTTAAAAAAAAACTTTCTCATACTTGTATGCCCATTAACAGAAATCATTTATTGTAAATGTAACTTAATAACATAAAATGTTGACGTTTGACGCTTTCTGGTTTTTTTCTGAACAAAATGTCAGATGGAAATTTTGATTAATGATAGAAAAAGACGCAAGGTTAATAAATCTAGAATAAAAAAAAAAAATCCAAAAACAGGAAAAAGTATAAAAACATACAAAATAAAATAGAAAAAGTTAAAACATAAATTTATAAAACATTTTAAAGAACAAGAGAAAAATATTCTGCATAAAAACACAATTTAAATTATTGTATAATTTTTGTTTCCAATTTTTATAGCCAAAAATAAAATAAATATCTACATACATTTAAAAAGAAAACTTTTTCCTATAAATTATGGTAATTTTTTGTAAAATTATTTCCTAAATCGTACAACAACAAACATGATTACAAACAAAAAAAAAAAAAAAAACAAACTTTAAACTTTATGCTTTTGCTTTTAAAACATCAATTTCCTTGCATTTAAATACAAAGTTACACATTTAAAAGAAATAAAAAAAAAGTTTAGAAAACGAGAAAAAACTTTTATATAAAGACATTTTCCTTTAAATTGTTTAAAACGTCGTTAAAATGGCTCATATACCAGTCAGCCAGCAGCTTTGTTGGCAGCAGTAATACTTGCCAACATTTACACAAACTCATACTGTTACATTGTCATTACACAAATTCTCATGTGTATGAGTGTGTGTATTCAAACCGGAAAGTGCGCAAAAGCGTAATAAATGTTTGGTTTTTTTTTTATTATTTTCCTTTATTTATTTTAAACTTGTTTTTTGGTTTGGTATATGTTTTGTATGTGTTTGTAATTTTGTGTGTATGTTTTTTTTTTTTTTTTTGTAAAACGGAAATGCCGCCATTGCTGTCAGTTGTCAATGTTATAAAAATATTAGAAATGTATGTTTGTGTTTTTATTTTTTTTATAAATTCTACGTTCTAAACTTTTAAATTGTGTAGAAAACAACTATCATTTATTTATATTGATTTTTTTTTATAAAGATAGAGAGAAAAATACAAAATTTAAGAAATGTATGTTAATTCCATAGAGTAAATTAAATTCTAGGGCGTTTGGAGTTTTAAAAAAAAGTTTTGGTTTTTTCTTTAATCTGTTAAGAATAACTTTGAGAATTTATTTCCAAAATGTATGATAGTAAACATTTTTCAATATGTTCACCTTCAACAACTTTTTTTTTTTTACAAAAATGTTTAAATAAGAGTGGTTAAATTTTAAGGGCCGATGTTGAATGTGAACCACACCAATTTTTTGATTATGCTTAAAATTAAAATTTGTTGGCGAGCTATTTAAGATATAATGCCAGGGTATCCCACGATTTTTGGAGCCTCAACCACAAAGTCCTCGTTCGACCTAAATTAGAAAATTAGACAAACAAGAACGACCTGTTTGTCCTTAAGAAAGAATGGCAAAAAGCGAGAGCTGCTTCTCCACTCACAGCAGTTTTACGAGTAGGACCACATCTAAATGTCAAGCTTATTTCTGCATTTTTTTTTTCATTATTGAATCTTCGTATAATAAATATGAACTAACAATAATTAATCAAATCTTATCCTAATACTTTTTTTTGTCCTGCCAGTGCCAGACAAAAATTTTCTTCAACGGGTTCCGTTCACATACCAGGCGCGGATTCATGGGGGGGGGAATAAGGAAATTCCCCCCCCCCCCGTAAATTATAAAAATATGTTTTGTTAATTTCGATAATACAAGAATTCCCAATAATAATAATATAATAATATATTTTTTAATGTACAAAAGTTTTGGAAATCCCAGCAAGGGTTTTTTTTGTTTTTTTTTATGGATCATAATAGTTATTTATTAGATATTTCCAAAGAAACATCTAGTTTACCGTATTCAATTACTTATTATTCTACATTCAATCCCAGCAGGTGCCATCTATATCCAAAGACTAAACGTTTGACTTGATACCGCGTGCGGTTGAATTTTTAATAAGCCTTAGTATGTATATGCAATATTTATGTATTCATATATGTGTTATATGAATCAAAATTCTATTCGATAATTTTTGACGAAAGCACGGATTTGTCGGGGAAAAGCCAGATTTCCTTATCTTTAAGATATTTCAACATACAACAAAAAGTTTTTAGGGAAGAATTTATTGGCTTTGTTGTTGTAAACGCATTTAAAGAGGCTTCAAAAGATATTGATAACGTTGATGTGTCAATTAATGCGAAGGCACTATCATCAATAGTTCTTAAAGCTTTGACAAATTTTCTCTGATGTCAGCAGAAAATGGAGCTGTTCAAAATTTCTGAAAAAGCGACAAATGCTAAACAAACGCCTTGCTTTTCCCATGAATCGAACAACTCAATTTCTAAAAGCAATAAAGTGCCATTAATACAAAAAGTTGTATCATTTGTTAAAGAAACGACAAAATTTTTTTAATGTAATCATCCCAAGCGAAAAACAGTTTTAGCGAAGTATTTGGGAGCCAAACTCTCTTCATTATGCTTCTTTGCAACAAGTGTACTTCATATAGTAGAAGCGTTGGAAAAAATATCTGAGTGGAAAGGTAGTATCTCTACCTTTATATTATGGAACTCACTTAGTACTTTTAAATTTCTTTGCGGAATATACATGTTAAGTGTGATACTTATTGTAACACAGCCACTTAGTATAATTTTACAAAAGCAAGATATAGATCTTCAAAAAGGATCAAGCCTAATCAAAATTTTAATCATGTGCCTTGAAGAAAAAAGAAATAAATCCGAAGAGCAATTTAAAGCGATTTTTGAAAAAGTAAAAGTTATTTGCGTTCAAATCGAGGTCCCTATCGAAAAGACAAGTTTTGAACTACCAAAGATTACTACCAAGTTGTAGGTTACATTCCTCTTATTGAATTTATTTTAAAAGATCTCCTAACAACTTTTCCAATATATATCCCACATGTATTGAACATACACATCATATATGGTACATTTATTGTTTATATATGCTATATATTTTAGCACCCATATTCATAAATGATTATAAAATTTAATTAACGTTTATTTAGGAAAATTTGGTTTTCAAGCCTTTATTAAATTTAAAATATTTTTATGAATACAGGCATAAATACATTAATGAAATAAATTTTAAGTTTGAAGTGCGAGTTGATTAACATAATGGAAAAATATCTTGTGCAACTTTAATAGCTCGTTACGCGCATATATTACTACGCTTCTGAAAATTATCACTGTTTCATATATCCGCCAAACAACTCATCTATCACAACATCTATCATTTGCCATTAAAATTTAGTTTATAAAAAAACCGCAAAATAGAGTCGCGATTTTTTTTGCGCTCTTCCGTACAAATGGTAAGATCTTGTTATATTCTTGAAATTATTAGAAAATACTTAAAATTTTGTAATTAAATTTTAACTTTGCATAATAAGGAGAAAAATTGAAATTTAAAACTTTATCGCGTTTGGTGCGGAAACTTTCTTCACGATCGCGAAAAAGTAGTACATAATTTCTTAATATTTTTTCACGGTCTATACGGCTATGCGATGAAGAATTTGATATTCGCAAAAATTGCAAAAAGTACTTACCCTAATACACATATTGTTTTTAATAAACTTTTAAAAACAAATTTTTTACTTTTTTGTATCATACAAAATTCCCCCCCCCCCCCCTAAGGCTCAAGCTGGATCCGCGCCTGTCACATACATAGGTGATTATCGCTCATCTTCTTAAGCGAGTGTGGACGCCATGATTTAAAATAATTCGAGCAAGTGGATTTGGGTGCTGTTCCAGTCTTTTCAAATATTTTACTGCATATTTTCTAATCATAGTTTTTACTAATGAGCATTTCCATTTTATTTCACCGGTAAATTTCTCGATCGTGTCCGATTTCAATAAAATTTGGTGAGTGTGTAAAGTAGTATATGTGTGTAAGAAAAATGATTTTTTTTTTTTTTTTTTTTTAAAACTGTGGCAACACTATACCTTTGAATAACTGAAAATTTTGGGTTAGCGACCTCACTCTAAAGTTCATAACTTTTGTTGTGTAAAAGATTTTAAAAAATTCTTTTTGCATAAGAATGGTATAGAAATAGGGTTTTAGAAATTAAAAAAAAAAAATAAAAAAAAAACTTTTTTATAAAAAAAAACAATAAAAAAAAATTTAAAATTAAATTTTTGAAATGATTACCCCCTTTAATTTTTTTTATTTTTTTTATACAAATAGCCACATATGTTCTCTAACCACCCTGAAAATTTTAGAGTGGTAGCACTTAAACTTTTCAAGATATGTAGAGCTATGTAGTTACTACAATATACATTAGCGTGGCCGTTAGTTGTATGGAGAACTTTTTTTTTTTTTATTTCTTATATTCTCCCCCCCCCCCAAATCGGTTCAGTTTTATGTAAAAAAAAATACAAAAAAATTTCGTAGCGATAAGTTGTGTTTTAGGGGGGGCGTCGGCCCCTCAAAGTTTGCCATCAAGCCATTTATTCAAATGTAATTTGTTTGCATATGACTATCTCTTAAAAACAAAATTTTACAAGAACATGGTATATGGCAATATTTTAGCTCTTCTAGTCAACAACATTAGCCTCGAAGAAAGTTTTTTGCTAAAATTAATATTTAAGAAAATAATTAAGAAAATAACAACAAATTCCAAACATTTTATATACGTTTTATATATATATAAAAGAGGGATTTAATGTCAAGTGAACTAATTTTGAAATCGAAATCTTTCGATTTGGATGAAATTTGCACCACCGTTAGTCCCATTGAATAGTAGTTCAGACACAAATTTTCAACAAGATCGGTCAAAAAGTTTCTGAGTTTGGGAGGGTCAAAGTTTGAAATTTTGGCCATACAGGTGTTCTTTCACATCCATGTAACTTATTACCAATTGGGGTTAGCAAAATTTGTCTCAAGCAGCTTAGATAGCTATTTAATCAATCTTTTAAAAAAAATTTTTTGGTTTTTTTAAAAATTTTTTAACATATTTTTTTTATATTTAAAACTTTTTTTTTTTTTTTTTTTTTGCCAAGTTGTAAATTTAAAAAAAAAATTTTAAAAAATTCAAAAAAAAACAAAAAAATTTTTTCTTTAAAGATTGATCAAATAGCTATCTAAGCTGCTTGGGACAAATTTTGCTAACCCCAATTGGTAATAAGTTACATGGATGTGAAAGAACACCTGTATGGCCAAAATTTCAAACTTTGACCCTCCCAAACTCAGAAAGTTTTTGACGGATCTTGTTGAAAATTTGTGTCTGAACTACTATTCAATGGGACTAACGGTGGTGCAAATTTCATCCAAATCGAAAGATTTCGATTTCAAAATTAGTTCACTTGACATTAAATCCCTCTTTTATATATATATAAAACGTATATAAAATGTTTGGAATTTTGTTGTTATTTTCTTAATTATTTTCTTAAATATTAATTTTAGCAAAAAACTTTCTTCGAGGCTAATGTTGTTGACTAGAAGAGCTAAAATATTGCCATATACCATGTTCTTGTAAAATGTTGTTTTTAAGAGATAGTCATATGCAAACAAATTACATTTGAATAAATGGCTTGATGGCAAACTTTGAGGGGCCGACGCCCCCCCTAAAACACAACTTATCGCTACGAAATTTTTTTGTATTTTTTTTTTACATAAAACTGAACCGATTTGGGGGGGAGAATATAAGAAATAAAAAAAAAAAAGTTCTCCATACAACTAACGGCCACGCTAATGTATATTGTAGTAACTACATAGCTCTACATATCTTGAAAAGTTTAAGTGCTACCACTCTAAAATTTTCAGGGTGGTTAGAGAACATATGTGGCTATTTGCATAAAAAAAATTAAAGGGGGTAATCATTTCAAAAATTTAATTTTAAATTTTTTTTTATTTTTTTTTTTTATAAAAAAGTTTTTTTTTTATTTTTTTTTTTTAATTTCTAAAACCCTATTTTTATACCATTCTTATGCAAAAAGAATTTTTTTAATATCTTTTACACAACAAAAGTTATGAACTTTAGAGTGAGGTCGCTAACCCAAAATTTTCAGTTATTCAAAGGTATAGTGTTGCCACAGTTTTCAAAAAAAAAAAAAAAAAAAAAATCATTTTTCTTACACACATATACTACTTTACACACTCACCAAATTTTATTGAAATCGGACACGATCGAGAAATTTACCGGTGAAATAAAATGGAAATGCTCTAATGGCACATTGAGATCCTTATGGATGTTTGAGTTTTTAATATACCAGGGAGCGGCTGTAATTATTCGAAGAAGTTTATTTTGGCGCCTCTGAATTTTTTCGATATTTTTTTTTTTTTTTTTTTTTTTAAATTCCCTACGCGGATCCCGCGAAGCTCTACGCTTGTCTGCAGGAAAGAAACCAGAGTCTCTGGCGGGAATCGAACACGCAACCCCGGCGCTGATAGATAAGCTCTCTACCAGCTAGTCTACCGGGGCACTCTTTATTATATTATTTATATTAGAGGCCGAGACAGTGCTCCATAGTTGAATACCGTACCACCAGATAGGCTTTAAGATAGAGTTGTAAAGTAGAAGCTTGCAATCTAGACTAAGGACAGAATTTCTTCCAATAAGCCAATGAATTTGAATGGCTTTTAGTTTCATTTGAATTAATTTTGCCTCTATGTGGCTTTTACACGTTAATCGCCGATCCAGATGTATACCCAGATATTTTACATGCGAATGTTGACGAATTATTTGATTATTGATTTAAATAGGGAGGCAAGATTCCCGGCGCAATGTGAATGTTATATGTACGCATTTTTGCTCATTGACCATTATCTTCCATTGTCTTAACCATATTTCTAGTTGAAATATATGATGCTGTAAGTAACGAGATGCTTCATAACGGTTTTGGTGGACACTAAGAAAAGCTGAATCGTCTGCAAATGTTGAAGTTTGGGTGTAGTTGTTTGTTGGCATGTCCGAAGTATAAATTAAGTATAATAGAGGGCCCAGGATGCTGCCCTGTCGGAGTCCAGCACCAATTGGCTGAGGTAAGCTAAAGAAATTTCCTTCCTTAATAATAAATTGACGACCGACTAAGTAGCTTTCTAGCAGCTTGTGAGTGTTTACTGGTAAGTTTAGCTTCAATTTATGTAATAAGCCTTGATGCCAGACTATATCAAAAGCTTGAGAAACATCGATGAAGAGAGCGGAACAATATTTTCTTTCTTCAAAGGTTTTTCTTATTGCATTTACTATTCGGTGGGTTTGCTCAATTGTGCTGTGTTCCCTTCTAAAGCCGAATTGGTGGTTAGGAATACATCTATTTTCATTTAAAATTGGGGTCAATTTTGACACTAACAGCTTCTCAAACAGCTTTGACATATAAGAAAGTTAGCTTATAGGCCTATATGACTCAACTTTTGTGTGGTCCTTTCCTGGTTTAGGTATCATGGTGACTAAGGAAACCTTTCTCTTTTGAGGATAGTATTCCAGACGTAAAATAGCGTTAAAAATGAAAAGAATGATTTTCTTTGCTATGCTGGGTAGTTCCAAATGCATTTTGTTGCTGATCTTATCAAAACCAGGGGCTTTCTTGGGGTTTAAATCGCAAATAGCCTTTTCGACCCCTCTTATCTCAAATCTTAGGGGAACAGCTACTCTAGCAGCAACAGGTGGTAACTCGACCGCAATATCTTGAGACATATTTGGGGTAAATACGTTTTTTAAATGATTAAGAAATAGATTTCCTTTTTCAGCATCGTTTCTTGCCCAACTTCCATTCAAGTTTCTTAATGGTGGTTTAGAGACAACTGACCTTTGAAGATTTCTAGCCGCACGCCATAATGAGTAGTCTGATTGTAGAGTTGCATCAAGTTCCTTAAGATACTTTTCCAAAGAAGCCGTTTTCTGAGTCTGCAGTAACTTTCTTAGCCTTTTTGTACACTCTTTTAGTAAGTTCTTAAGTTGTGGAGAATTGTGCAATTGCCACTCTATTCGAGCTCTCCTTTTTTCAGACAAGAGACGCTCGACATCTGTGGAATATATTTTAATATTTTTCGTTTTTTTGGGGGCAATATTGGAATGTTGAACAGCTAGTTTTAGAAAACTGTCAAAATTAACAATAGAGCGATCTACATTCTCCGGTGTACTAAGCGGAATATTTTCTGTGCAATGGGTACTGAGATATTTTTTATATTTTAACCAATTAATTTGTGTAGCTGACGTCGATAAGTAACCAGACGGTGATGCAATTCTATTGGGGTTCATTATAGTAACAATTGTAGGTGTGTGGTCGGAAGATAATTCTAAGGAAGCATCAACATCAGTCGTTTCTATGGAGATGTTTTTAACCACGCCGAAATCGATGACATCTGGCAATAGTATAATATAAAGCACGACCCTTTGGTGTTATAAGTCGTGAGCCCCAAAAGGTATGTTTAGCGTTATAATCGCCAGCGGCCAGGAAACAAGGTCCTAATGATTTGAAATATTTATAATATTGGCTTTCTGATATTGAAAATCTAGGTGGGGAGTATAACGATGAAATCACTAGGTTTCTATTTAACTCCTCAACGAAAATGTTCGTTGCTTGGAGATAGTCTTCACGATGATCACACTTTAGGTAGTGTTTGACACGGGTTTTTATCAAAATGGCAGAACCTCAACAAGCTCTATCTCGAGGGTCCTTGGTATCATATAATATATTTCCATTGATTTTCAATTCAATTCAATTAAATTTATTTATTTTCATAACATGGATATACATATATTAACAAAGTAATAAAACAAATTTAAAGAGTTCAGGCGAAAATTAGCCTTTTCTACTTAGAAAATTAATTACAAAAGATATAATAATATTATATTTTACAATATTTTTTTTTTATGTTTAGGAAAAAAGTAACAAAACCTATTTAAATAATAAAAAAAAAGTTTTTAATGTTAAGATAAAACTTAAAACTACGTGCTAACTGACAATTCGTTAATGTGTAAATATTCAGAAAATTGACATCTGATATCATAATTTTGAGTGAGGTTCAAAATTTTATCATTGGCCACTTCGAAACAATCATTGATTTTAAACGTATTTCTTGAGGTCAAATGAGTTTCAGAAACCATCATGACATCAATTTGATTATTTTTGAGAAAGTATTCTAATTCATTTTTATGTTGGCGATTTGACATTTGATTTGACATTTCTCAATTTCAGACTAATTAAATTTGAAACATGAAAAGATACACAATCGAACAACGCGTTAAAGTTATTCAGGCTTATTATGAAAATGGGCGTTCAAATCAAAAGGCATATCGTGCAGTTCGTTATTCAGTGATGAGGCACATTTTCACCTCAGTGGACTCGTCAAAATCCCGCATTTGGGCGAATGATAATCCAAGATTGATTGCCGAAAAACCAATGCACCCACAAAGAGTGATTGTTTGGTGCGGTTTATGGGCTGGCGGCATCATCGGACCGTACTTTTTTCCAAAATGAGGCCGCTCAGGCAGTTACTGTAAATAGTGTTCGTTATCGTGAGATGATAACGAACTTTTTATGGCCCGAATTGGAAGATATGGATGTGGACGATATGTGGTTTCAACAGGACCGTGCCACTTGCCACACAGCTTAAGAAACAATGGCTCTTTTGCGCGCCAAATTCAATGGCCGGGTTATCTCAGGGGGTGGCGATGCCAGTTGGCCGCCAAGATCATCTGATTTGACACCGTTGGACTTCTCTCTTTGGGGTTATTTGACAGAAAAGGTGTACGTCGATAAGCCAACAACAATTCAAGAGCTAAAGGATGAGATAATTCGGCACATTAACGCCATAAAACCTCAATTATGCCTCAGCGTCATCGAAAATTTGGACCATCGGATGGAGGTGTGTCGCGGCGGCCATTTGGCCGATATTTCGTTCCATAAATATTATCATAAAAAGATTAAATGACAATAATTTCCTAAATATTTTTTGTGTTTTATTCAAAATCAACATCGGCCCTTAAAATTGAATCACCCTTTATATAATGTTTTATTTAAACGTATTCTTGTCACCGGAAACCATATTGTGGTTAAATTAGTCCTCCACAATATTGCATTATGAAAAATGGCTCCACATTTGTGGTAAATTTTTATTGATTTTCGGGGACGTATTTGCCAGCATCAAAAAGGGCGTTGCGCAATAAGTATTAGAGAAGCTTTAGTTAGCGAAGCCAGTTTTATCCAATAGAGAAAAAAATCATTGCGCCCGGCCGAAGGCTGTAGAATTATCCGGGATATTAAAATTCACGATTTGGAAATTCTTGATTTCTAACATTTTTTTTTTAAATTCGGGTTTATGAACCGAATCCAAATTTTTAATATAACTTTCTTTGTGTTTTTTTAGTTTTAACTTCAATTCATTAAAAATTTTGAGGTGATTTATTTATTTTTTTTTATTTTTAAAGTTATTTTAAATTTTCTTTACGGTAATTTTTCATATTGCGTTATGAAAAAAACCCCAAATTTGGGGTGAATTTTTATTTTATTCTTGGGTCTATATTTCCTGCGGTATAAAGTTTGGTAAGCTGCGAATCTTTTTTAACATCTTTTTCATCTACAACACCACCAACAAACACCAATCGTCCTACTCCACTGGTTGCTTTAGATGTACAAAATTTGATAACCACAGTAGTGGTGTACGAAATAAATCGATGTTTCAAAATCACTCGATGTAAAGGCTAGTTTACACGGTAATACAATGTTTTACGACATTGCAAAAAATTATGTAGAATGAGAAAAATCGTATCATGTAAAAGCAAAATGTATTGTGTAAGAGGGAATACACAAAATATCTGACAAGCGGTCGGTAAATGTTTCTTTTCTAAACCATTTTTAACAGCATTTATTAAAGTTGGCAATATTTGTATACAATTACTAAAACAACTAAAATCAACTCAGGGAGTATTCATGTTGTTTTTCTAAAAATTATAAAACTGTAAAACTTAAATGTTATTATTTTTGATTTAACTTATACCATCCGTGTATACATGGAATATACTTACAACAGACTTTTATTTTTTCTTTTTAACACGGGAAGAGAATTTCATATTATTTTGATTCTACAAAGTCATAATACATTGTATTACCTACACGGTAACTAGCCTTAAGCTATCGATACATTGAAACACTTCGATGTTTTTTTTACTCATCAACATCGAATGAACATCGATGTTTTTTATTGGATGCATCGAAGCGACAAATTTAATACAAGAACTTTGTAGTAAAGTTAAATGTTATTCTCATCAACTATTTTTGTATCTTGTGCATCGCCATACCTAATTTTGACTTTGAGTTTTAATACTATGTCGTCAAGCCTGATTATAAAACTAGGAAAAGGTAAAAAAAATGCATTTTTTTTTATTACAGCAAATTTCGAACCACCAGTATCACTGGTTAAAGATTGGTTGGCTGGCACCGCAGTGCAGCAGAGGTTAGAACTCAAGCAATTCTGATGAAAGAATGTGGTGATTCTTGAAACAGTGAATTAAACCCAGGTTCAAGCCCCAGCTCAGCCAAGAAAATTATCAATAAATTTTAATAAAATTTCATGTTTTAAAAATTCCTTCCTTCAACAGTTCAACTAAAAATCAAAATTGTTCTTAAAATTCATTATGTTTTATAATTGCAAACGTAATATAAAGCTTTATGTTATTAAATACCTATTTTTTTATAAACAATATTCATATCTAATATGTTACAAAAAATAATCGATGTGTACATCGAAAAAAACATCGATGTTCTTTTTTAATGCCCACCACTAACCCACAGTCAAGCATGGCGGTGGAAGTGTTATTGGTATTGGGTGCAATTGCAGCCAGTGCAGTAGGACGATTGGTGTTTGTTAGTGGTGTTATAGATGAGCATTAGTATAAGCGAACATTGGAAAGTCATTTTAAGGATTCCGTATATCCTTTGGGTCTTTCCGGTCGGTGGGTATTGAAACAGTATAATGATCCCCAACCATACAGCACGTTCAGTGAAGGAATGGTTGCTTTATTATGCACCAATGGAATTGAATGCACTCCGCAATCACCTGATGGGAATCCTATGTATCACTTTTGAAATATCATAAAACGTTAAGTTGGCAAAAGGAACGCTCGGTACAAGAATGCATGCAAAATTGCTTTGGGGACGCATGAAAGGAACTACCTCCAGATTCCACAAAAGCTTACTTAGTACGGTCAATGACCAGAAGGTTGCAGGCCATGATTGATGCGAACGAAGGTCCAACTATGTGCAGTAGTATTTCTGTTAAACGAACCTTCGATTCTGCGAACATCACATTTAACGAACACACAAGTTTGCTCCATTGAGTACCTTGTATAGCGAACAAAAAATATTTTTTTGTGCTCAATTTAGCGAACAAATAGGATTCATAATTTTAGTTTAAAAAAGCATAATGGGAAGTAATTTCTAACTAAGAACAAAGTGAGTAGCATAAAGTACCGCTATTTTAGGTTCTGTTTATGTAGCATTTTTGTTTGATTATGCTGCCTGCAATGATCAGTAAAATGAGTACAAAAAAAGAGACTTTTTTTTAAAAGAAAAACTAAAAAATGTGGATGATTACCAAACAAACATTACTCGATAAATTTTTTATGCAAAATTTTCAAGGAAATAGAAAATGAATTTGAACTTATTTTTCATTAAAATTATTTTAGGTTTTACGCTACCAGAGTAATGAATTGTACCTTTTTTTATTTTTTTTTTTTTATATATTATACAGATCTCAAACCATATTTCAAAATAAACCACAAATAAAACAGTTCTAGTTATTAACATGGGTACTAGACATAAGTATGGCATATAACGAACTTTTCAGTTTAACGAACAGGCCTGACAAAGTACTGGTTCTTTAAACCGGAAAACTACTGTATTGCGTTTAAGAAAAATAAGAAGGGGCTATATGTGCATACAAAATGTACAAATACTTTTGTCCCTATGAATTTTACTATATTTTTTTTAGTTTTTTCTTTGCATATGTGATGAATTTTTTTTGATTTTTTTTAAATGGAATATTAACACTGTGCTAGTTGAAAAAATAGACAAGCCGGGCACATGGCATTTTAACATAATTCGGGTACGCTGAATCCAGTTGTGCTTGCCGTTTTTTTTTTTTAGATGGCTCTGGTTTTCGAGATATACCGTTATTTCGAAAATGGAGAAGGTTGAACAATATATATTCGCGTAACTCAAAAATGTTTTAGTTTAATAAAATTACTAAAAAAAAAACCGAAATGTAGGATGCCCCTAGATAGGTCAAATGTATGACCAACGCCACTTTATTTGGCATCTCAATCATTAATTTCTAACATACCCACCCGCTATCAGAAATCCTTAATGGGGTTCCCATACAAAATGTTCAATGCAGACTAGAAATATATTGAAGAAAAAGCCTCATAACTGCCCAGGAGTCGCCCTTAGGGGAATAAAATGTTTGGCCGACCAAAATTAGTTCTTTGTCTTTAACATTTTCTCAAAACATACTTTCCCTTTATCTCCAATCCTTAAGGGTGCTCCCATACAAATATTGCGGTTTATAAAATTTTTTTAAATTGGGCGACAGCAGTGCCTAGGCTAACCCTAGAAGGGTCAAATGTATGACCAACCCGACTTTATTTTTCATCTCAATCATTTATTTCTAACATACCTACCCGCTATCTCAATTCTTTAATTCAATGCAGAATAGAAATATATTGAAGAAAAAGTCCCATAAATGCCCAACAGTCGCCCCTAGTGGGATAAAATGTATGACTGTCCTGAATTAGTTTTTTGTCCTTAGCATACATAGACTTAGACATACTTGCCCCTTATCACCACTTCCTTGGGCAAATCCCATACAAATATGTATTGCGTTTTATGAAATTCTAAAATTAATTAAAATGATTCGATTTTTGTTAATAAAATCAAAAGTTGCTAACAGATTTTAATCATTTGTGGCTTGTTTTATTTGCAATTTCGTTTTTTATACGTCTGGAAAAAATCGAATTTTTAAAGAACAAAAACTTCGATTTAGGTTAAAACGACAAGTGCCCAGCTTGTCTTAAAAAGTGTCAATGTCTATCACAGTGTAATCTTTGTTCAATAAAACTGCATATCATTTTTTTTTTTAATTTTTCATATAATTTTAAAAATATGTTCTTACTATTAAATTATTTTTAAGCCTAATTAAAAATATAAAAAAAAATTTGGATTGAAAACCATAAATAGTTCAACAAAATAACCACAATACTAATTATATGTTCTTACACTGAAAGAAAAATGCTTCATATATTTAATGAATCATTTTCATAAAAAAATTTTCGTTGTGTAAATGAAAATTTTCATTGTTTAAATGGAATTTCATAGTTAAAATGAAGTATTTTCGTTAAAATCGTTTCATTGGATTTCGTAATTACGTTAAAAATTTTCATTGGATATATGAAAACTTAAGTTTGTCCAAGTTAAACAAAAAATTTTTATTGGGAACATAAAAAAACAATAAACAAACATAACTATATTCATAAATTAATACAGAATTATAGTTTTCTTAAAAAAATGTTTTATTGTTAATTAAAAAATGTAAGATTTAATAACTTCATACATCTAATGTTACATGTATGCCATTAAATTTATGAAATCAAAAAATTTTTTTATAAAAGCAACATATTTCAATAATTGCCTTCATAAATTTAAATTTTCATTATGACAATAAAAATGTCATTATAGTAATGAAACAAAAACTTTCAATCCACTTTCAATCAACGTTGTTATTGTTATTATGGACAATTTAATCTCATATTTTCGCTCTTAATTGAGTAAAAAACATAGTTTTTTATCCAAAAACTACACTGCCCCGGTAGACTAGCTGGTAGTGAGCTAGTCTATCAGCACCGAGGTTGCGCGAACGAATCCCGCCAGAGACAGAAAAAAAATAAAAAATAAAATACAGTAAAATAAAATAAGAAAAAATAATAAAAAAAAAAAATAATTAAAAAATAAAAAAATAAAATAATAAAAAAAAATAAAAATAAAAATTTTACTTTATTGAAAGTATTTATCCAATGAATAATATTCATAGATCTAATGTAATGTTTCATTAAATCTTTTTAATGAAACACGTTTTATTGATCCAACGAATCGCTGCATAGGTTCCTTTTTAATGCAATTTTTCATGGGATTAATGTCAAAATTTATTGGTATTGCGAAGAAAATTCTTTCAGTGTACCTGTATATCATTAGTGGTTACATCCCTAATCTTAATTATGCAAATTTCCCTATTCGTTGATAAAGTGTAATAAAAGAAATTTATTTCAGAATGTATGTAGTTATAAGCAGCATCTTGAATTTTCGCGTTGTATTCCTTTTATCTTGATTATAGTCTTTTTAAATTTTTCAGGTGGATCTAATTTTATAGTGTTCTGATCCTTTTCTACACAATTATTTAACAAATAAGCTTCTTAATATAAAGCTAATTCAACTTAAAAAAAGAGTACGGATTTGTTTATCAAACATTGTGCCAAATAAATCAGATCTAATAAAGAAATTTAATTTGCTCAAAAATAGATTGTCCTATAAATATATAATATCAAAAGCGTTGCTTCACAGCCATACACAATTTTGGTACCTACACACAAAAAAAATCATGGGTAAAATGACCTAAAAATATGGTATAAAATTAACTAAGCGCAAGGGTAGCATGGCAGTATCTAAGTTTCTTAGGTAATAAAACGTTTAACTTAGGTAATTTCTATGTTCGAAAAAGTATCTAAATATTTTGTTAAAATTACTACACTCAAAATATTATGTAGTTAAATTCAAACGAAAATTCATTTGAAACAAATTAAAATTCATTTAAAAAACGGATCATTTACATTTCATTTAAAACAAATGATTTTTTCAGTAATTTCTAAGTTTTTTATTTATTGAACATCATATTCGTTAAAATTGAATAGTTTTTACTTTTAAAAAATATATTTTAACCGATAAAAATCAAACAAATTAACAAAAAAAAAAAAAAAATACGGAAAACATTATTTTTTGGTAGTTTGTTTTTTTAATAACAAACATAAATGTTGAAAAATAAATTTATTCGTAAAATAACTATATTTTTATTAAATTTTAACAGTACCGAAAACGAATTTAATAACCTACAATCAGTTACTGTAATAATTTTATGAGTGTAAGAAACTTTGAAAATTTACCAATGATAGCAAAGTAAGTTTAAATTTATATTTTAGAAAAGTTATCTAAGTTAAATTTTGTACAAGAACATAGGTTTTAGGTAAATTTACTACTTTTTTTTTTAATACTTTTAATACATACTTTAAATAAAATTAACTACATTTTTAATTTCATTATATTTTATTTATCAATTCATAATGTGTACCATTTAATTTAATGATCTACTGACACTTTTATATTAATTTTAACCTGTGAGGCCATGACTGCCCATAGTTTCCTAATAGGGTGAAATCTGGAAAATTTTTGCCTCTTCCTTTGCAAGGAATTTGTGTGAAATACTTATTGTAGCTTGAGATGCGAACAATTAGGATTACATTAATAAGGATTAAAACTAATTTTGTCTTTGAACTCCATATTGATCCAGCATCGTGTCGTGTAAATTAATCATCTTCAATAAAAGTAATAAATAATTATTGGTTTTATTGTTAATATATATTCTGTCTTATTTTTAAAAAGTTCAGAGGAGTTCCTTATCTTATGTTAATAATACTAACTTACATACTTTTTATTTTTATCCTTGGTGGAATAGTTTTTATATAATTTAGTTTTTTTAACTTTATATTTTAAAATTCTAAATTCAAATTTATATTTGAATGTTTTTTTTCACATCTGAAAATTCTAATTAAAAAATAAAATAAACATACTTACATACATATAATAAAAAAAATTCGAAGAAGATACCTACCCCAATTAGTAATATTGACAAAAATTTTAGACAATACTTATTGTATAAATTACCAATTATTTAAGACAATAAAACTTAGTTTTTTCTTTTTATATAAAAATAAATTACCTATGCACGCCTTGGTAAAATTACCTAAATTATTTTTTTGTGTGTATATTTATCTATGTAAAAACTAAAATGGCTCAAAAGTCTGGGGCTAAATAACGGCATTCGATGTCAATCGAAATTACTATACAATTACAATGGAAATTTCGATATCGAATGCCGTAATTCGGCCCTTGAGATGTATTGAAGTCATTCTCTACAAATTCCTAACTGCCATGTTTAAAGATCCGTTTAAAACTCCTGCTTTTATTTGGACCAATTACAAAAAAAACATAAAAACCATTTTCTTAGATTTTAATCTAAAACGGAAACTGATGGTTTGAAACGATTCTCATGTCAGTATTAAAAAGTTCAGAGGCATGGTTGCATGTCTTTCTACTAAGCAAAACGCTATAATTTAAACAAACTGCAATAATTTCCTTCATAATAAAAATTGAATATGAAAGAATTTTTATAAAGTATAGAAATAAACTTGAAACATCATCACGTTTTTCTTAGTCTTCAATTGTGGTAAATACAACAATTTTGAAATCTTTGAAACAAATCTTTTTAGTTAAAAGCTTCAATTTGATTGACCAATGATGGGTCACATGGCAAAATTCTTCTCCTATACATTTTACAAAAGTTACCTCTGTCAGTTGGCAGAGCAGTGCAGGTGAAGGGGAACATTTTAATCTTTCGTTATTGATTACGTCTGGAAATGTTGTGCAAATTAAATGCCTGCTGAACTGAACATTTTATTTTGTACGTGCCTTTGTGTCATTTGTTGCATAATTCTAGTGAATTCCAACAAATACGAAAAAGTATCTGTATACAATGTTTCTTTGCCCTCTGCCTCACTCAACAATGTTCAATAATGAATTTGTTCGTTTTTAAGTTTTATTAAATTTATTTTTCTTCTTCTTTATTTTTGTGCCTCTTTGCAGGGAGGTTGTGGCTGGCAATCATATATTATTAACTTTAAAACTATAATTTTATTTATAAAAAAAAAACGAACAGAAAAAATAAAATAATTTATAACTTATTGCCAGTTGCCAATTTTGAAAAAAAAAAAAAACATCTAATCAACCATCAATTCATTCATCCATCGAGTTTTTTTTTTAATTTTTAATTCATCCAAATTGCTCAAACATGTTCAATTGTCATTGCATGGCAAATGCCAGAGAAGAAGGCTGTAATTTTTAAAAGACTAGATGTGGTGGATTCTTCCTTTGTCCCGATATAAACTGCCATTTTTCTCCATCAAAGACTCAATGTTTTTGACGTTTAAATGTTTAAATTTAAAAGGAAGTTATAAGTTATTTTTCTTGCCACAAAGTACACTATTGCAAATGGCAAAAAGGTTATTTTATTTACAGTTGTTGTGGTTGTTAACGATTACGTAAACATTTCATTATTAACTTTTTTTGTATTAAATTATAGTAAGTCGTGAAGTTGGTTAAGGGCAGGTGATTTAAAAATATTTCCGATTTAAAATTTTTATCGAAATATTTATAGTTTGAATAAGATTTTGTATAATTATTATAGAAAAAAACCTACTGAATTTAATTAACTGTTTAAAATTATTTTATATATGCAATTTTCAAGACTTTAATTGAAATTTTTAAGATGCGATAAATATGTAATAAAAATTTTGCAGAATGAAGTGATTTTTTCCAAATCGTTAATGTTATGAATTTAGGGTATAAATTTGCTATGATATGGATAAAAAACCATGCCAAATTATTAAAAATTTTACTGTTTCTGTGCCTAAACTCATAAAATTCAAAAGTTTGAATTTGAAACGGAGGTTCGGCACTCTCGCCACATTCGAATGTTTAGGGGGTAAAAAGGGGTTAAAACTTGTTAATTCCCTAGCCTCATGTCTCCTAAACTAAAAGAGGTAGAAAAGAAATATTAATACTAATCGTTGTTCATTAAAAAATAAGCGGACAGGTGTCTGGTACTTTAATGAAATTCGGCCCATTTGGGAAGTAAACGGGTAAAACTTGTGTTTTGGACCTTTTTGTTGCCCCATCCAGCTTTTAAAACAAAAAAAAAAAAATAGAAAAAAAGCTATACAGCATTCGTAACTTATCTAAGAAATACAAACATACACCCTTATCGTGTTTGGCGTATTTAAAATACGCCTACGACTGTTTGGTAAAAGATTAAAGAGAACGTGAACTTATTTCCTTTAATCTATTACCAAACAGTTGTAGGCGCATTTTAAATACGCCAAACACGATAAGGGTGATCAATTTGGAACTTTTTCGAAATTCGATCGTTTAAGGTTGAAAATCGTAACTATTATTGGTACTTGTTTTTACAAAATATTTTTCTTCCTTCATTTTATTAAATTATGGGCTTTAGAATATTGAAATTTTTGGTAATCTAATGGGGTTAAAACAAGTAAGAAAGTATAGTCGGTCAAGCCCGACCATATGATACTCTACACCACAGTATTTAAAAACACATCATGCTTATGTGTCCATATAAATATGGATTTATCTAAGTTTATAAACTTCATTAATATTATTTTAAAAGTTTGTCAGAGGCAGAAATTGCCCCTTACCTCCCCTTGTGGTCCTATTTAGCTTATGTATATGTATATGTATAGCTTATGTGTCCATATAGATATGGTTCTATCTACGTTTTATATTTCATTAAAATCGGTTTGATAGTTTCTGAGAGGAAGAAATTTCCCACTATCTTCCCTCGTGGTCCTACGATTTTACGCATTTTCAATAGGCTTTGTCCTTACGCTAATAAGAACCTACATACGTTCCAATTTTTATCAAATTATCTCCAAAATTGCGACCTGTACTTTGCCCACAAGGTTATATGGACAGCCAGCCAGCCAGTTGGAAAGTTTTTCGATCGGTATACTTTAAGGTGGGCTTAGTACCAATATTTTAAGGTGTTACACACATCAGCACAAATACATAATACCCTCTCCACTACATGTGGTACTTTTTGAATTTTTTATAATATTGAACTTAGACAAATAAGATTTGCATATAAAAAAAAAATCAACGAAAAAGGAAAATGCGGACAAAATTAAATTCTGCATTTCTAACTCCAAAATTTAAGTTTTTGAGTAATGTCACTATTTAGGCAAATGAGTATACATTTTTGGACATTGCAGGAGTTATCACGGAGTTATCACGTGTCCACTGTCTATCCTCTTAAAAGATCAACAGCACATCGTTAGCAGGTCGAAATTTACCACAGGGGCTGGAGAAAAACCGAGCACCTGATCCGACAATTTTAACGTCATCTTCCCTACCGTTACATTGGTTGGAGGTGACCGTATTTTAGGAGCAACATTCTATGGTTAGATTTTAACAATGTTTATGTTTATGTTTGCAGGTTATATTTAAACAAATATGGCTTTAAATTTAAATTAACAACACTATGGTCAAAGTTAACAAAATTATGGTTACTTATTTCATCAAGTTTTTCAATATATTTATTAAGTTATAATTATATTTTGTTTTTTATCTTGTTACGTGTTATGTTCCACTTTTATAAGAAACCCTAGTTAAATAATTTTCTAGCCTTTGAGGGCCTTTTATAGCACTGCTTCTGTTTTAAGGGTTCAAAGTACTACATCAATTACGTTAAATTACGTTAAACGTAAACGCTAATAGTGTTTTTGTAGAAAATCATTAAAAAAATTACGTTTCCCTGTTTGTCATCTATCGAACACAAAAATAATACTGTACCGAAAGTAACATTAGTTAATAATTAGATTAATTTATTAGTGTTCTTGTATTGATTAGTTACATATTTAGTATTTGTTAGTTATTTTATTAGTTCAAATTGTTATTGTATAAGTAAGTTGTGCAAACTTCTAGTGTAAAAATCAATGTACAGATGTAATGTTAAAATTGTTGTGCATAATTGTACTTCAACCCCACTGTAAATACTAGAATGTTCGTTGTTAACGCCTAAAAGTATGCCTTGGTTTATGATGCTTAATAACTTCATTAATTCAGCCATATAGATAGTAACTATAGATGAATAAGTTTAATTAACAAAATAGCCGTTAGGAGGCCAACTTTCTAGAGTCATCTAGACTTTACTAGTATCATCTAAACGTCTGGGCTAGAGTAAAAATAGAATCGCAAGAGATTAAATAAATCCATTCTACGTTCAGACTTTGCCAATAACGCATCACGCGGAGAAAATTATAAACATTGTAGTGAATTGTGAATAAAAGCTGTTAAGTACGGTTGTTAAAGTGACTAAGTTCTAAATAAAGCTGTGTAAATAAAGGAAATAAACGTTATTGAAAAGGCGGTAACGTAACAATACTGTTCTTATTCAACTCAACAAAAAGATGTGAACATTTAATTCCGTTCGGTTTTTTTTTTAACCACAAACATCATTATGTTCGGTTCAGCTTATTATTGTTCGTTCGTTTCTGTTGTGCGTAGCGCTCTTTTGGCTGGTAAAAAACCAAACATTTTTTATAAAAACTAAATACACATACGAAAAAAAAACAAAAAGCCAGCAAAATAATTTTACACAAACAAAACATATACACAATACACACACCGGCTGTTCGTGCTACGGTCGTTGCTAAAACGATTTTCTTAAAAAAGAACATTTAAAAAAAATTTTACCCGCCCCCCCTAGATTTTATCCTGGATACGCCCATGTATTCGTGTACTGTCAACGGGAATATGTATGCCTGCAAAGTTTCATCCATTTGCATTGAGTATAAGGCCGTTAAATTAACGTTACAAGATTTGATTTTCCGAAGTGAAGCTAAAGAAAAGGTTTTAAAAATAGATATCGTTCCTGGTTGTGTAGGCCAAACGCTAAATAATGTGTTATTTATTTTAGAACACTGAGTATAATCAATCGGGAAAAAGGTTATGTTAAAAACAAAAACAGTTTGTTTGTTGCCATTGCGGGGACCATAATGTATTTTTTTAACCATACTTCAACCATGTTTTGCATTGCGTGTACCTTTAAAACGGCATGTTTCATTTTTTTTAACCACGTAACCTCTGAATGTGCCTCAATATGATGCAATCCAGAGGCTTAATATTATGGTTCAAGTAAAGGGTATCTGCTTTACATATTTTCTCCGAATGTAAAATTTTTAAATAAGGGCGTACCTTAAAAACACACGCACAATTGAAGGAAGCAATGTTCTATTGCTAGCTCTCTTTGATTATAAATTTAAGAAGAGTTCAGTCGAATAATTAGAGAAAAATGAACCCCTTAAAAGTGTTTGGTCGACACCCGGCAGAACAGTTTTATTTTTACCTTAAAATTGTCGATAAGACCTTGATAAAAGATACTCATGTTAGTCTAGAACACATATCTGTTGGTAACATAATGGTTAGTCAGAGCCAGTGATCCATTAAAGAGAAAGATTAATACATTTTTGAGTTACTATCATTACAGCAAATATTACATATCCATTCGCTCTAGAGCAGATTTAAGCTAAAAACTGTATACTCTATCTACTTCCCTCTTATCAGTTACAACTTGCGCCAAAGTTCTGTTCTATTTTATACTTAATCTAAGTAGCGACATAGTTGTGGTAATATAAAATCTAAGCATTAGGTTTTTATTCCTTAAATAAGTGCACTTCCTTCTAATCAATTCGACAAGTCCTTAAATGTCCAAATGGTACCGCACCACGCTTAACTGCTTTTCATTTAGCAATCGCAGTTGCTCAGAGATTTCCATACAGCAATAAGCGTCCTCCGATTGCTTTACTTTTGAATGTTTCACATCCATAAATATTATTACTAATAAATCACCAGGCCCGAAACCATTTTATGGTTAAATACGCCCGCCATAAAGAAACCACAATCATATTATGGTTCCTTCTGGAAATGGTTTTTTTTTAGTTTTTAGTAAACATATTATTGTTTTTATTAACCATAACATGGTCGGAGGCTTAGGATGCTTATGGCTTCTTGATAAAGATTATGTTTAACCATAACATGGTTGTCGGTGCCAATAATGTAAAGGGTGGTTAAATTTTAAGGGCCGTTGTTGATTTTGAATAAAATACAAATTATTTAGGAAATTATTGTCATTTCTTTTTATTATGATAATATTGGTATGGTTCAATTATGTATGGAACAAAATATCGGCCAAATGGCTGCCGCGACCTCGGCGGCACACCTCCAAACGATGGTCCAAATTTTCAATGACGCTGAGGCATAATTGAGGTTCTATGCCGTTAATGTGCCGAATTATCTCATCCTTTAGCTCTTGAATTGTTGCTGGCTTATCGACGTACACCTTTTGTTTCAAATAAACCGAAAGAAAGAAGTCCAACGGTGTCAAATCACATGATCTTGGGTGCCAATTTACATCGCCCCCACGTGAGATTGAATTTGTCGCGCAAAATAACCATTGTTTCGTTAGATGTGTGGCAAGTGGCACCGTCCTGTTGAAACCACATATCGTCCACATCCATATCTTTCAATTCGGGTCATAAAAAGTTCGTTATCACCTCACGATAGCGAACACCATTCACAGTAACTGCCTTACCGGCCTCATTATGGAAAAAATACCGCACCAAACAGTCACTCTTTGTGGGTGCTATTGGTTTTTCGACAATCACTCTTGGATTATCTTTCGCCCAAATGCGTCAATTCTGCTTATTGGCGAATCCACTGAGGTGAAAATGTGCGTCATCACTGAAGATGATTTTCTTCGAAAATTTATCATCCCATTTCCTTGCACCATTCTGACCATTAACGACGTTTGGAATGGTCAAAAGGCTTTAGTTCTTGAGTCAATTGGACCTTGTAAGCATCTTTATGCATAATTTTCATCAACGATGAGCGTGAGAGGTGCAATTGTTGGGCATGACGACGAGTTGAGGTAGACGGCTCTTCAGCCACACTGGTGTTTTCATATCACCTACAGACCCGGTTTGCTCAAATTTTTGTACGATTTTTCGGATTGCACGCACATTTGGACGATTAAATTGACCGAAAAATCACGAAATTATTTGTATGTTCATTTTTATAATAATTACTTTAACGCGTTGCTCGATTGTGTATCTTTTCATGGTTCAAATTGAGTTGAACAGAAATTGAGAAATGTCAAATGAAATGCAGAAAAAACGACGATTACGTGTGGTTCACATTCAACATCAGCCCTTAAAATTTATAATCTCTATAGTAAAATTTACCATAATAATTTTAAAAAATTTCCTCAAAAATAGTTTTGTTAGAGGTGACCAAATAGAAAAATGTGTTTTCACTGCAAGTTTAAAATATTGCGTAAGTCTCTAACTGCTAACTGAAGATTCTAGATGATATTCTCGATCAATATCGATTGTTGTGATTGTATGTAAAAATGCATAGTGAATGCGAGAAAACAAGGTTTACAAGTTTATTGTAATGCGAAGGCTTTAAATACTGGTAGTAATTTTCAAGTATCTCTACACTTTAATATTTATTTCATATCACACTCTAAAATAATTGTACTTACTTGAGTGAGATCACAACAAAATATGGTTTTTAATCCAACATATGCTGCCGAAAATATAAAGAAAATTAAAACCAATGCAAAACTAAACAAGCATAAAATACTAAGTCCAATGATAAAGATCTTTACACAAAATAAAGATCATCATTGTTTACCTCTCCCAACAACAAACAACCCTACTAACGGCAGTTTACATACAATTTGAAAAAAAAAACTTCCAACAGTTGCACTTTAAATGGCAAAACGAGTCGGTCATACTACAGGGTGGTTGCACATTTGGTTTGCAAAAACTCTATCTAAATAATGTTTCTCTAAAGTGGCTGACGGATATGTTAAAGATTTACAGACGATAGTGGCACTGGATTATAACAGTTTTTTTGGTTTTCTTTTTGTTCATGTCAATTTTATCTTATTTTATAAAATCTTTAAACTCATATTTATTTAAATACAACAAAATTTTGAAATAAACCCAAAATGAATCTCAAAATTATCGCTGAAAAATCTTAAACCAAAAAATACAATTGATATTTTTTTCTTCGTTGCTCTAATATTTCCAAATTTTAATGAATTTTTGGTCGTTACAATGTTTCATGTTTCTTTTTGTTTTTGTAAGATTAATCAAAATGTATAATTGTTTTCTTTAGTTTTTATAGTTTTTTTTTTTTTTTTTGTTACTTAATTAGTTGAACGTAAAAAATAAGCTACGAAAATGAATTCCCATGATTACAAAAATTCACACAATTAAATTCAATTTATCTACTTAATTAATAACACTCAAATGCATCAACATGAACAAAATAATAAAATTATTAAAACAGATACACACGTTAATCTTTGAATGTATTTCAACTTGTGATTTTAATAAGAAACTTTTTATTTTTCCAAAAAAAAAAAAAAAAAGTCTGAAGGGATTGAGATGCAGGAGGGATAATTAACAGAAACTGCACCTGCTTTAATTTTTTTTTGTAGCTTAAATTGCTGTTGCAGTTTCACCAGTCTGTTTTTGTTGTTGTTGGAATTTACAGTTGCTGATTGCATGTTATCATCTGTGGCAGTGATCTAGTTTAAGTAATTGAGAATGTGAGATAAATTTGGCAATTTGAAAGATGTAATTTAAATGGAAGAAGGCTCCAGTTTGTTTACAACGTTTGGGGACCTCTTTATATCCACACCACCGTAGTGGAGGGGGTATTGTGCTTTTGTGCTGATGTTTGTAACACCTAAAAATTTCAGTCCTACACTGATAGAAAAAGCGTCATAACGCTGATGTATTTTGACATCAGTACTATGACAAGTGTCTTCGTTATTGACCCCATGACACTTTTTATCATGGTGATGCCAACCTTAACATCACTTGGCCAAATTGACATTAGGGTCAAAATTTCAGTCCTACACTGATAGAAAAAGCGTCATAACGCTGATGTATTTTGACATCAGTACTATGACAAGTGTCTTCGTTATTGACCCCATGACACTTTTTATCATGGTGATGTCAACCTTAACATCACTTGGCCAAATTGGCATCAGGGTCAAAATGAAATTATATCATCAATGGGATGACACATTGGTATCTCAGAAATAACGAACATGTCCTCAATGCGATTACGCAGTAACATCGGAGAAAGGACACATTATCATCAATTTAATGACAATTTGTCATTAAGTCAGAGTCATTGGCATTGCCTTAAGTCAAAGTGAGAGAATATTATTATTTACTTACCCGTTACACATGTAATTACTTTTGTTTACAGCAGAACTCTCAATAATAAGACACCAGCACCAAGCCCCATATGGTTTTCGTAATCATTCTACTTTAAAAATTTGATGTATTTAACTTAATAATTTAAAAAAATAGAATATAGGAATTTTTGCTTCTTATAATACATTGCAATCATGAAAATAATGTTAATAATATACAAAATGTGACATCGAATTGATGTCACTATAGTCATAAAATAGATGACACGTAAAAATGACAAAATTGTACGAAGACGTTAGTCATTGGATTGATGTTGCTTTTTGCATCATTGATGCCATTTTTAGTAACATTGATGTTACAATTCTGATGTTAGGGCATCATCAATATGAAGATGCATTTGTCTATCAGTGTAGACCAGTGAAGGGCACATTTGCAAATCTTATGTACGCGTGCATAGGAATAAAAATGCTGCTTGTGTGACTTCGACACATGTACACTATAAACTTCTTCGTGTGGTCTTTGACAATGTACGTTCGGCTGTTGCTTTGTTGTTATTTCGTCAACACAAGCATAAATTTGATATTATGTGTGTGCCCTTCACTGGTGTAGACCAACATTTTAGTAATTTGATTGACACAGAGTAACTTTCTGAGTCGATCTAACGATGTCTGTCCGTCCGGCTGGCAGACTTGCTGTCCATGTTAACCTTGTGCGCAAGATACACGTTGTAATATGGAGATAATTTTATATATGGTGCATAGGTTGTTGTTGTCACAATAACTCCTCACGGGTGTGTAGTGAATTATCTTAGGGATTCTCAACCTTTTGATGCTACATTTTCCGGGAAAAACATCTGCAGCCAATACCTGGAATTCGGCAGGAATTCAAAATTGACAAATTTCTTGAGATCACACATCTCTTGAGATCATACGTCAGACTATTGGTCGAGGCCTCCAAGGGCATACTCTGTTTGTACAGGAATGCTTTTCACCATGGGAAGATGGCTTTTGCAGGGTGCGGATTTTTTCTTGGGAGAAGATGTCGTTGTGCTTTGAGATAAATGCTGCGATCAATACCTTCTTTGTGGTAGTCAAATGAGTGTTAATGTTGGTGAAGGCATGCACAGAAAGAAAAACACTCGGGATAAATCAAGTTTTTTATGATAAATTTTAGTTCGAGTCGTACTCAAAAATTCAAGTGCGAATAACACTAAAACGTACTCAAAACAATCCTAAATGGGATTACTTTCGAAAAGCAATCTTGGAATTTCTTGAAATAAGTATACAATTCTTAAATCAAGTAAAAAAAGATTAAACATTCTGTTGTGTTTACCGCTCCGGCTTACGCATGTTTTGATTTTCTATACACATTGAAAAAAGGTCTGGCCAGACTCATGTGTACCACGAAGGGCTAAAAAGAAAATTTGAACTCTTGCTTCTCATAAAGTTTATATTTAGTAAAAACCATATCGGACATGATAATCTAAAAAATAATATGTTTTTTTTTTATACTTAAAATTTGTATAAAAATATATAGTTACACAAAGTCAATAAAGGAAACATTTTTTTTTTAATTTTTTTTATATTCTTTAATTAGGCTTGAGTTCATCAAATTTAATTTTCATTAAATTATTTTCACTGAGGGAAGGAATTTTACAACTTGGAATTTTTATTAAAATTTATTGATAATTTTTCTTGGCTGAGCTGGGATTTGAACCCGGGTTGATCTTTACATTTTTCAAGAAACACCACTTTCTATCGTCAGAAGATCTTTGTGTTCTACCCACTGCACCACTGCGGTGCCCGTTAGCCAACAGTCAAACATTAATCTTTAACCAGTAGTACTGGTGGTTTTTTTTTAATTTTTTTTTTTTTAATTATTTTTTTTTTTTTTTAATTTTATTTAATTTTTTTTTTCTTATTTTATTTTTTCTGTCTCTGGCGGGATTCGATCGCGCAACCTCGGTGCTGATAGACTAGCTCGCTACCAGCTAGTCTACCGGAGCAGTGTAGTTTTTGTATTAAAAAACTATGTTTTTTGACTATAATGACTATAATGACATTTTTATTGTCATAATGAAAATTTAAATTTGTCTGTATATTTAAGATATAATAATAAAGTTATTATTTAATATATAACTAATAATCCAAAAAGTGGCGAATAAAGCTACAAAGTAATGAATTCTTGAAGTCATTAAAAGTAGGATTGTAAGTAAAGTTTTTGCTGGGTAATTGACTCAAGCGTATTTTGAGATTGATTTAATCTTAGTTTTGCTTAAATCAATCTCATTTTCGGATTATTTTAAGAACGAATTCGGATTAAAAAAATTTTATAATTCTTGAATCAAGCGCATTTTAATATTGATTCAATCTTAGTTTTACTTAGATCAATCTCATTTTCGGATTATTTCAAGTATGAAATCGGGATTGAATATTGATAATTTAAGTATTTTCCGATTGAAATTCCGAACTTGAATCAATCTTTCTGTACTTGATTCAAGAAAATCCGTACTCACCGTACTATTAATACCGCTTCGGATTGATTTGAGTACGGATGGATTGATTTTTCTTTTGAGTGTAGTAGCGAGTGAGCGAATGAAGGGACGAGGTATTGGATGCGCGATGAAGACCTGGATTTTGCATAATAAACGAAACGTTGATGAGAGGGAGAGAGAGTAGAGTATAGTGGTACAGACTCAGTAGTTATGAGCAAATGAAAAGTGTGGCCGGCTTATGCGTCCCGAACCGGGGACGACCTGGATTTTCTGAAGAGCGAAATGTTGGGGGACCGAGGATGAAGTGGTGATACTGGTATTGGTGAAGTTTAAGTAGTTTGTTAGTAAAGAGAAGGGTGGTAAAAGACCAGGAAGATTTAAATACTGAAAACCGATGAAAGGTTGAGGTACCGGGATTTTTTACTGGTGTGGTGGAGACATGGATTCGCAGTGAATGAAGAGTCGAGAGCGTAGAAGAAGGTGACGGCTCATACAGAATGTGTTTTTCACCGAAGGATGTTTTCTTCACAAAGAGTGATTTTCTCAAGGGAATTCGCTTTTCGGAATAACCTAATGTCTGTGATTAGTAAATTGCTAGAGAGTTCGAATTTTGAGAACGATTTCTCTGTGTGTGCTGTTGCTATTTCAAAGATGCTGCAGGCTATTTCTAACTGCAGCAGAGGTTCAATAGTTCCAGCTCCTAAAAAAGGGCCGAGTGTATAATTCTGCCGGATTTTACACTCAATTGCTGCCGGTGTGTGGTTGTTGCTATAATGCACAAGGGCGTATGGTAATGGCCTAGTTTGTCACCAAGTTGTTAAGATCCACTGTAAGATTACGCCAAATACCGGGGTTCATGTAAATTTTTTTTGACTTCTATCACAAGTAATGTTTTTCATACGCGATTTTCCGCTAAAAAAAATCCCGGGATCTTGTAAATTTCTTGGGAAAAAAATCCCTGTAAATATGTGCGGGAATTTCGGGGATTTTTTTTATTTAATTATGGCAACTTTACTGCTGATATAATTGAAATACGTTATGTCAAGATATAGGTGTAAATTCAAGTCCGGGTGATAAGGCAATGTTTGATGCTCTGAAAGTTCGAAATAGTAAACGAAGAGTAGCAAAAATGTACAAAATTGAAAATTTTTAAAAAAACCCAAATTTATGCGTTTTTTAAAAACCAAATATAGTTTTTCCTACTTGCTTCAAAAAAAGGGTTCACTCTCTAACAGCGTCTTGTAATACTGTGGTGTGTCTTACAATTTTAAACCTGTTCATTACGAAATACTAAGGGTATTCACGTCACAAGTTGCACCCTTGCAAAAAAGCAAAAGTGCAAAAATAAAACAATAACCACACAGACAATTAGTTGTGCGTAAATAATTGTCTTTGTGGTTGTTGTTATGTTTTTGCACTTTTTCTTTTTTGCCAGGGTGCAACTTGTGACGTGAATACCCCCAATATAATTCTCAACACTAAATTAAAAATTATTTTAAAAAAGATAAATAAAGTTCCTAAAATTCGTTGTTATTTGAAACATTTGAAAACTAGTTTAATTTTTCCGTTCAATTTGGGACTTAGTTAAAATACGGATTTGTTAGAAAATCTGGCAATTTATAAGCCATTTTTTTTTTCTTAAAATTTAATAATTTTTATTAGCAAAGATGCAAAACTGTGTCTTTCGTCTATTAAATAAAAATACAAAACAATAAAATATCACTAGTATTCTGGAACCTAATTTTTTTTTCTTTTTCAAGTTAACACAAGTTAAATACGTACTTTCTTTTCTATACTGCAATTCCAACAGAATCATTTTAGAAATTCTTTAAAAACTAACTTAGTTCCCCACTCATTCATTCACTTCACCTTTTGCTTAATAATTCACTTACCTAGGCTTTAAGACTACTTCTAATACTATTATTTATAATAAATTTATTTTTTAATTATTTTAATTACTCCATTTTCTTGTTGTCTTCTTCAAAGTGGAAAAAAACGTATAAAAAAGCAAAACTAAAATGTAAAACAAAAAGCGCATTTTAAGCTTAAGTCTGTGAACTCGGTTATTAGGTTTACAAGTTAATATTTCTTAGTCACGTACACCCTCAATTTACAAAAGAACTTAACTAAAAAAAAAAACATTTCTTTAAGTATGTGTTGTGTTACTTTTGCTTACAGTGAAAAAAGTTGAAATTCTTTTACAAAAAAATAAATAAGATGTGATACATCAGTTATAATTGTTAGAAGATAATGTGTGTGAACGATTTCACTGCATTTTTATAAATGAACTTTAAAGCGTATAAAGATTAATTAAATGCAATTACTATTTTTAAGATGAATTTCACCATAATAATTGAATTAAGAAATGCTAGGTTTTCAGTAATGACTGAAAGAAGTTTTAATCTATTAGGTGTATAACTTCAAAAATACGAAATTCACAACAGATGGCTTAGATCTTTACAAACGGTTTGTGTCTTTAATAACTTCTATAGTATTTTGACTGGCCAATATCTGTCATTTATTAAACAAAATGGTGTAAGCAGCAAAGTTTTCTCTTTTTTTTTTGCTTCAAAAATTTCGAATTTACTTTTTACAAAACATTAATTAGGGAAAAATTTTCTTAACTTCTTAAATTCCAAAAAAGTGCAGCTGAAGAACATTGATGGCTCACTAAAGAAGAACTTGCAAAATCCGCAGAACCCACTTAGGCTGTAATTAATGAACAATTGCAAGCAGCAGAACTAAATCAAAAGCAAGGACACTTGTATCACACTACACTCAAAAGAAAAACCAATCCATACGTATTCAAATCATTCCGAAGCGGTATTAATGGTATGGTGAGCACGGCTCTCATTGAATCTAGTACAGAAAGATTAATTGAAGTACGGATTTTTAATCGCGAAATACTTAACTCATTCATATTCAATCACGAATTCGTACTTCAAATAATCCGAAAATGAGATTGATTTAAGTAAAACTAAGATTGAACCAATCTCAAAATGCGTTTAATATAAGAATTATAAAGTTGATTTAATCCCGAATTCATACTTGAAATGATCCGAAAATTAGATTGATTTAAGAAAAACTAGGATTGAATCAATCTCAAAATGCGCTTTTCTACAGTTGATTCAATCCATAATTCGTACTTGAAATAAACCAAAAAAATAAAAGTTAAATTAGGAAGACATTATATTTTAATTTATTTACTTACCCGTTTTACACTTTACAGAATTTTAATTATAAAACACCAGCATCATTCCCGATATGGTTTTTTCTTTTAAAACTTAATGTTCATATTTAACTGAAAATATAAACTAAATGAGATGCAAGAGTTCTCAATTTTATTTTTTAAACATGTAAATAAAGTCTTTTCGTCTTGTTCTGTGGTTTTTGTTGTTTCTACACTCAACAAGCAAATCGTTTTTACTACTTGTGTGGTGTTGTGGTAGTGTCTGCAACAAACTTTGATAAGTTAAATGAGATTAAAACGCTCACTTTGTAATTTTACTCTTAGAGTGGCACTATCAACTAATCTTTTTTTAACTTGGCTTAAGAATTTTGTACTTATTTTAAGAACTTCCGGGATTAATTTGCGAAAGTAGTATCATTAAGTTTTAGTGTTATTCATATTTGAATTTTAAAGTACGACTCGTACTTAAAGTAAGTATAAACAACTTGATTTATCCCGAGTAGTTATCTTTCTGTGTAGTTAAAGCTAAGAGACGTTGAAAGAATATTGCACACATCCGAAATACTTATTGAACGTCGTAAAAATATGTTTTTCTCATCGAATCATTACAAGGGACAATAATTAGATCCATTAAAACAACCCGAAGCGAAAGAAATCATATGTATGTAAGGCATGGTCAATCGGACGGGTCAGCACCATGGTAGGGAAGGGTCATGTCTATTATGATCTGCTGAAATTTTGCCAGATGATCGCTTGGCAATTGTGCCGACCACAAAGGCTTTATTGAAAGCAAATTTTGGCCAAAAAAACGAGCGCAATATACGATCTAATATGAAGCCGTAGTCTTCCATCATGACAAAGCTCGGCTACATAATAAAGGTCCAGTTTAAAATTATTTGAAAATAGTTTTGCCTCACCCGCGTGAAGTCCAGTATTTGCCCATCATTTGTTTCGATTTATATGCACCCAGAGTATTTTTTTACACATTATGGTCAATTCAACCATATTAGTGTAATCTGCAATCATAGAGCGCTTGCCCTTAAACTCCGCCATTGAAACTTTAGGCATTTATATCCCACGAAACCTGCATAACATTTCTCTTTTCTGCCATAATGTTTACCTAATAATTCCTTTTATCCAAAAAAAAAAAATAACTACTTTTAAACAAACCGCAGACTTTGTATTAATTTTCTTTGAAAAATTTTTTTTTGGTGAGAATTCCCTCCAAAAAATGTCTGCATCAGAGTATAATATTTTGTTAAATTATACATACTTAAAATTGAGGTTTTCGCTTCTTAAAGGAATCCATAGAAATTCCCTAAAACTCGCTGCTCAAAAAACAAACAAAGAAAAAAAAAATAAACAAACACAAAACAAAATTTACATCTTTATAAAAAACTACAACTAAAATTAACAATAAAATAAAAATTACTTGAGTGCACACTTTGACTACTTTACTACGTTAATCATATTTAAATATTGGTGTCTTTTGCGCTACTTAACTAACGGAGCCATGCACAGTTTAATACTTAATTTTAATAATTCTCTTTAAAAATGTCAAGGCATTCCTTACCTAGAATTGTTCTATGTATTGTAGATATACTTTGTGTAAAATATTAGGATAAAAGGATAACGTTAACTGGCGCCGCAAGGACGCTAAAGTTTGAAGGTGCATTTGCAAAGGGAAAAATATATATTTTTTCAGTTTTTGTACAAATTTTGCCATTAACTATTTACTTTTGCAATTAAATGTAAAAGAATCGAAATGTGTGAGTAATTATCGCCATAAAGACAAAATTTGGTTAAAAAATTTTTAAGTTATTAAAATTTCCCCAGGTCATTAACGGGTCTCAGACCACTTGCACAAGAAATTTTGGAACAAAATTAACATGTCTTAAAAAATATTTGAATAAAAGCCAATTTTTATTTAAAATATACCCGTATTTACTTGTATATGAGTTTTTGCTTCGTAGGATACCATTAAATTATTCTCAGGTTTGACCACCAAATTTTTTTAAGGGCAGTTTCAAAACTCCATTATTAAAATTTTAAAAATTTTGTTAAACCAATTTCCGAATTTTTTTGATCATCACATTGGGATTTATTTAGAATATATTATGCGCCCCATACACGTTTCAATTCAATTTTCAACTGAGTCTTTTAACTAAATTGATGTTTGCCACACACTTCATCAACTGAATTGAAAGATTTTAAATTGATAAATATGAACAAATTATATCAATACCTCCCATAGTTTTTCCGTACCTGCGATTTAAATTTTGCGATTTTCGGGAAAAACTCTTTTTTTTTTGCCCAATTTCCTTACTGTTATGAGTTATAAGCAAGATTTATTTAGAATATTATGGTCCAGAATATTTTTAATAAAGTCTAAAAATTTTACTAAAATCGGAAAACATTAACTCTAAAATCATGAAGGTCAAAGGTCAAATTTCGACACATTTGGAATTTCTAAAGGAAAGATAGTGAAATATTACATATATTTCTGTGCTTATTTTTATGTAAAGCCTAGTGAAAAATGTTGAGCAACATTTATTTTTTCACACGAAAATTTTGACATGTATCAATGTTACTTATCATGCAAGTTTCAACAATTTGACGTTTTTATTCCTGTAAAGTATGCGACATTGTTTTGCGTAATGTAAACAAACCCCACATGTATTTTACTAAAATTTATTTTTTCAATAAAAAAGTAAGTAAATATGGATAAAAAAACTGTAACCGGTTGTATTATATTCATTTTTTATTTTTTTTTTAAATACAATCAGGTCTCGTTTCATGCGGATTCAAATTTATGCGATTTTTATATTAACGATTTTTTTAAAATTTTTACGGTTTTTGCAATTTTAGATGTTTTTTTATACTTTTTTTCCCCGTTTTTAGATTAGACCAAGCTTGCATCACTGATATAATCGTTCTAGATTGTTTTATTTTGTTTTTTATATGCATAGCCGATGTGTATGTATGAGTGTTTTTAAACTAATGAAGAGCACATAATATAAGTTTTAAAACGAAGGCTAATTGCGGTAAAAAATAGAATTAAAAATTAGGTGGAAGTTAGGAACATTTTAATTTAAGCTCGTTCTTTCCTGTGTTTTACGGTACAACATTGTAATAACCACACGCAGAGAAAAAATATGGTTGGGCATGGTTACAGTAACAACACTATGTTTAATGTAACAATATATTGTTGTCGTACACAAATAATTGTTATTTTTATTTAATATCAACAATATTATAGTTACTGTAAACATATCAATGTTTATCGCAATTATGAATTTGAGTATTGTTGACCGAAAAATAATTATTTTTCTAACAACTTAATTATGATAACTTTCTAAACATATTATATTTCTCACAACCATATCATGATATTTAATAGCCATAACATGATAACTTTCTATACATTTATCATATTATGTTAAAGATGTTATCAAACTATTTGTACTCTAATAATATAATGTTAGCGCCATTTGTAAAATAATTTTGCATCAGTTGTGTCGTTTATTTTATATGTGAGCGGTTAAACAATTTAAAGATAAATTCCCATAAAAAAAATAAGTTTAAAGAAATTAAAAAAATTAAAATATTAGCGGAGTTCATTCAAGTATTAGTGATGTAATAGAGCAAATGCAAAATATCATAGTTTTTTTGTAAAATCCAACAACAAAACACACAGAGATTTCGTTATATTTTATAAAAGTGCTACGATATTTCTGTGATTTTCATGGGCAACCGCGTATGTCTTAAAACAAATTTTTCAGGAAAGCCGAAAAACCATTCTAGATCAAACTATGGGCTAGGTATTGCACTTTTTAAACTTGTTCATTGCGTTAAAAAATCGGAATTGATCCATCTTTTGTCAAAAAAATGTAAAGAGCGTTCAAAATTAGGCAGTAAGGCATCAACATCTTAAAATCGAAAAAATGGACACACGCGGTTGCCCATGAAAACCACAGATTTTTCATTTGCTCTTTTGCAAGCCTGATATTGAACTCCGCTATTTGATTAACATTAATAAAAATTGTAAAAAGCCACAAAATAAAAAATCGGTTCAAAAATATTTAAATTTATTTTGTTTTTTTATGACAGCTATGAAAGGTGCTGTATCATAATATGATTGCTTCTAAATTGATTATGATTAACATGATGATAATATGATTACTTCTTAGCTTATTATGGTTAACATGACAATAATATGATTAATTTCTTAGCTTATTATGATTAACATGACAATAATTTGATTACTTCTTAACTTAGTATGATTAACAGAATAACAATATGATTAAGGGAAAAATATTATGATGAAATATTACGAGTATATTTAGTCATAATGTGATTCAATAATAATCTTAATATGGTGACTACAATCATAATTCTTATCATAATATGTTGCTCTTAGAATATGTTTACCACAACCATGTTTTTTCTTTGCGTGCACATGTAAGAGTGTGATGAAATTTGCATAACGTTTAAACCACTAGAAATCCCATAATTAAAATTTTACAATGTGATAAGGACACGAAAGGCCAATGTAGATTAAAAAATAAAAAAATATTAGAACTAAGTTAGAACAATTTTCATTTAAATGATTTAAACCGGAAATGGTTTTGCAGATGAAATTTTTTTTTTTTCAAATGAATTTTGTTCTTTATTTAAAGATCAATCGATTTTCTATTAGAATCACCTTAAAATTTTTTTTCGTTTGCTTAGTTTTTAGTTTGAAATAATAATACGGCTTTACAAATTTTTAATTTGGAAAAGTACCAAGAACGCCACATGCCTAGATAAGTTAATTGGTACCTCCTGAACACGAAAACCGCTGTAATTTTTTTTCCTAAGTACCGTTTTTTAGATAACGGTACTTTTGTGTTTTTCGGTGTATGGTCCCACTCAAACCCTTGTGGAGCCCAACCAAAAAGTCCGATCGAAATAAATGTAATGGCACCTCAAAGTAAAAAAAATGTCTATTTTTTAAGTTTTTTTTTAAATTTTTCATTTTTATTTCGTTTTTTTACTACGTTATATTAAATATCTGGAATGTTTTATTTCTTAACCAAAATCGGATGAAAAATAAAGTTTTTATTAAGGATTTTATGGGACGACAATATTTTCATCTCATATAAAATTCCGTGTTTTTTAAATACGTTAAAACTGATGGATTTTTTGAACTTTGAGGTGCCATTACTCAGCCATTTCTTATCAGATAGAAATTTGTAGCATATCGATGGAAAAGGCATTCAATTACCTTTCCAACTTAGGAAAAAAAAATTAAAGCGGTTTTCGTGTTCTGGGGGTCCCAATTAATTATCTAGGCATGTGGTGTTCTTGGTATTTTTTGGCTGTAAACCAGTGTAATTTAAAAAAACATTTTTTTGAAAACGGCAACACTTTCCCACCCCGTAACTCGACAAATAAACATCATAGAAAAAATATGTACTTATTTATATCTACTAGAACTATAGTTATAGTTCTACTAGAACTATATAAGGGAAATAAAGGAAACAAAATATTTTTATTGGGTTGTCCGCTTCACATATACATATTTGTTGATTTTTTTAATGCGATTTTGTTTTGATTTTTTAATTAAAATTTTAATTTATGCGGATTTTAAGAAATTTGGAACGAATTATTGGTTTTTATATGAAGCTAGAGCATCGTTTTATGCGAATTCAATTTATGCGAATTTTTTGGAAACGCATCTATCGCATTAACCGAGACCTGAGGTAATCAGTTCATATTTTTTTGTTTTGCTTGAAATTCCACGTGAAATAAATGCAGCTTACATTATTTCGCAGTTGTAAAAAATGTTGCCAGAAACATTTCGGAACTTTTTCACAAAATGAACAGAGTACAACTCTATCAACATTATTTCATAGATATTCCGTACAAGTTTTTTTCATATGGCTATTTCCAAAAAAACGTCAACCACAAAAAATGGAAAAAAAATTTTTCTTTTCAAGATTTATTAAGAGAATTGCTTATATTTTTTTAATATATGCGTATAAATTAATTGATTCGAAAAAAAAGATAAATGGTAAACGAAGTACTACAACTTTTAGGACATACTTGTGTATATTAGAAAATATGCATTTGGAACAACAATACTCTAATCTAAGGCATATTTATGATCTGAAAAACATTTTTTATTAAGTTTCTTATATAAAGGGTTATAAATAGCCACATAAAAAAATTTTAAATCATGGTGGAAAAATTGTCCCGTTTACAATGTCCCGTTTACAATTTCTTTAACAATTTATTTAAAAAAATGTAATTCATATTTTATTTTGAAATCGAAACCATTTTTAGGGCACATTAGTCCGCAACATTTTAAAATTAATCCCAATAAAATATTGTGTCAGGTTTCGCAGAAATCACTGTTTAAACGGTTACCCCTTAAAACCCACTTCCGTTTTTTGTCCCATTTACAATCACAGGTTTTTTGCAATTATCTCGGAAACCACGACAGTAAGCGAAAAATTTCATTTGCGGAAATTAAAGAGCTAATTGAGAGTTAAAAGAATCATTAATTTAAAAAATGAAAATCAGGTTGTTTTTTACAGTTTTGTCAATATAAACGTGTGCGAATGTCCCGTTTACAATCTTGGAAGTGCCCATATGCGTTTTGACAGCATTTCACGTGAAATATTGAACAGAGTACCAGTCTTAACTGGAGAAAAATAACACTAAAGTCATACGAATAAAAAAATACTCTAGGAGGATCAAATTCAACTCTGAAATTTCTTGTTTAAAAGGCAGCGTTGCCATTTTTACGCTTTTTTGGTCTTGTTGTCCTTTTATTTTTTCGCTAGAAAAAATTTTTTTTTATTGCTCTTTAAATGCTTTTTGTTACAACCATGTGATTTTTTTTTTTTTTTTTGTGCAACATCTCGTATTCGAACTTAGAGGTAAACTTCCTTCCAATTTTAAATTGCTGCATTAATTATCGCTATTTAAAAATAAAACTTAATAGATGTTATTGATTTCGTACAAAATTTAATTGATTATAAGTTTCTTATAAAAAAAATAATAAAAATCTCCCTAAAGAAATGGAAACAGAAGGAAAGATCTGAAATATTTTGGATTGTAGTCTACAATTTTGAAAAATCTTTGGAGGCATATACTTTTCTAGAACTAGCTAGCTTTATTATTTGTACATATACACATTTTTATTTCTTTACCCAAATTTTATTTATCAATGGAATGAATTGATAATAAAATAAATCATTTATTTGAACATTTCAATATACTTTTGCTTGCGCCTTTTACCCTTGTTTTCGTAATTGTTTACCCTTTTTACTCGTTTTTACAAAACACATGTAGCCGCTATTCACTTCTAAAATGGCAACATTGATATTGAGAGCATTTATTATTGCAAATGAGCACAATCGGGTTTTTTACTTTACTTTTCTGCCATACAACTAAGCAAACACTAAGTCAAACCTTTGATATATGCATGTTTCTTTAGCTGCATGTTAAACTTTCAAAATCAAAAACTATGGCCTGACAGATGAGAATGTCAAACTGTGTTGATATTTCTGTTCAGTACACAGAAAGATAACCACTCGGCATAAATTAAGTTTTTTATACTTACTTTAAGCACGAGTAGTATCCAAAAGTTCAAGCACGAATAACACAAAAACGTACTTAAAATAATCCTAAATTTTTCGGAATTTCTTAAAATACGTACACAATTCTTAAACTAAGTAAAAAAGAAAGATACAAATTTTCGTTGGTAGTGCTACTCTGAGAGTTACATTACAAAGTGAGCGTTTAAATCTCATTTAACTTATCAAAGTTTGTTGTAGACAGTACAACAACACCACACAAGTAGTTAAAATTAGCTTGTTGAGTGTAGAAACAACAAAAACCACAGAACAAGACAAACACTATTTTCATGTTTTAAAAGTAAAATTGAGAACTCTTACTTCTCATTTAGTTTATATTTTCAGTTATTACATATAGTTTTTAAAGTAAAAACCATATCGGTAATTATGCTGGTGTTTTACAATTGATCAATCATAATAAAATTCTAACTCTAATTAAATTTTTAGTTTATTTCAAGTACGAATTCGGGATTAAATCAACTTTTTAACTCTTAAATCAAGCACATTTTGAGATATATTCAATCTTTGTTTTACGGATTATTTTAAGTACGAATTAGGGATTGAATATGGATAAGTCAAGTATTTCGCAATTGAAAATCTGTACTTGAATCAATCTTTCTGTACTTGATACAAAAAAAAAGGTACTCACCGTACTATTGATATGGCTTCGGATTGTGTTGAGTGCGGATGGATTGATTTTTCTTTTGAGTTAAGGTTGGAAAGTCATCATAAATCGTTTAACGCTAGAACAACTCTTCTTAACTGTGAAAACTTATTTTGAAAAACATAAATCTAATCGAGATGTTCATATAGCACTTCCTTAAATTTACTTAGCTTGTTTCTGGTTAAATGACTACGTCAATAAGCCAAATTGCCATATTAAGAGCGAATGCCGTTAACGAATCACAATTACATATTTCCATTAAAATAGACTGTTTGGTGCGGTTTACATGCTCTTTCGCAATGAGCAACGAGCTGCCGTTACGGTGAATCGCGAGCGCTATCGAGGCAGCCTGTCTGAATTTTTGTGTCCAAAAATTAATCAGCTAAATATCAAAGACATTTAGTTCCAAAAAAATGGCTTAACTTGCCATACAGTATGTGTGTGAAGATAAATTCGAATTTATAAACCCAAGACAAAAACCCACGTCTTTAACATACAATGATTTCAAAGCTAACATTGCACTGTTACATACTTAACAGAGCTATGTTAACATTAAATAAATTGTAAAAATTAAAAAAATACACCAAATTTAATAAAATATCGCTATCCCACTACATGGAATCGATGGGCAGGACAATGGTCTATCGAACTATGGTAGCGGTAGTTCTCAAATAATTTCAGAACTTAAGAAATTTTATAAAAAAAAATTAAAAATTCTAATTTTGTACGTTCTTAAGAGGGATGAGTGGTCACTCTGGAGTCCAGGGAAATACTACCACTATCCCACTACATGGAATCGATGGGCAGGACAATGGTCTATCGAACGATGGTAGCGGTAGTTCTCAAATAATTTCAGAACTTAAGAAATTTTATAAAAAAAAATTACAAATTCTAATTTTGTACGTTCTTAAGAGGGATGAGTGGTCACTCTGGAGTCCAGGGAAATACTACCACTATCCCACTACATGGAATCGATGGGCAGGACAATGGTCTATCGAACGATGGTAGCGGTAGTTCTCCCTCTTAAGTTCATCCCTCTTAAGAACGTACAAAATTAGAATTTGTAATTCTTTTTTATAAAATTTCTTAAGTTCTGAAATTATTTGAGAACTACCGCTACCATCGTTCGATAGACCATTGTCCTGCCCATCGATTCCATGTAGTGGGATAGTGGTAGTATTTCCCTGGACTCCAGAGTGACCACTCATCCCTCTTAAGAACGTACAAAATTAGAATTTGTAATTTTTTTTTATAAAATTTCTTAAGTTCTGAAATTATTTGAGAACTACCGCTACCATAGTTGGATAGACCATTGTCCTGCCCATCGATTCCATGTAGTGGGATAGCGATATTTTATTAAATTTGGTGTATTTTTTTAATTTTTACAATTTATTTAATGTTAACATAGCTCTGTTAAGTATGTAACAGTGCAATGTTAGCTTTGAAATCATTGTATGTTAAAGACGTGGGTTTTTGTCTTGGGCTTATAAATTCGAATTTATCTTCACACACATCCATACAGTGCGCTTAACAATTGATTTATTGCAAATCAGTTTGGCGACAACTTTATTTACAGAATTTTTAAAATTACAGTAGAATCCCGATAATTCGTAATCGCAAGGGACCGGCTATTTCTTACGAATTATAGGGGTTTTCGATTTAGCGGGGTTTCGATTTACCGGGGTTAAAATAACATTAATACGAGTAAACGGTGTTTTTCAATTTATTTACTAAAACGATAAAAAAAACATCAAAGACAATTGTAAAAAATAAAATATATAAAAATTATTCATGTAACAAACTGATCTTAAGAAAATAAACACACACTAGCATAAGCAAACGCCCACGCAAAAAAAAAACGGTAAGCGAAAAATCATTCTTTCCATGTTTCTGTTGTTTTTATTACGAATTATAAGTGGTAGTTAGCAAACAATTACGATTTATAAGAGGTAAAGAAGATTTTATTTGAAAAAAAATTACGAATTAGCGAGGGGACCAAAATGTATGGAAATTTTATGAATTAACGAGATTTTTTCAAGGGACCGACAGTTTATTACGAATTATCGGGAATTACGATTTATCGGGGTACGAATTATCGGGATTTGACTGTATTTCACAAATAATTTTCAAAGGTCTGCGTTTGAGAAAGGGTTTGATTTTAATTTTTAATTTGAATTTGAAATCAAACTTCCGAGTTTGTTGGAAAGTGAACTCCCTAACTTATACTATAGTGAAGGGTATATACGATTCGTCAAAGCCGAATTTACCACTTTTACTGGTTTTTTTTCCGAAAGAAACAAGCAAAAATATTTTTTATAGGTTGTTTCTACGTCTACCATATCCAGCCTTAACTTTTTAATTATTCACTTATTAGTTCTTTAACTTGTGGTCAATTGTTACTGGCTGACTGAGTGACATGCAGTCAGACAGACCATGAGTTTTTCTTTAAAGTTCTCTATTACATTGTACGTGAATTTAAATTTTATAGCTTATTCTAAATATTTGTCTTGCTTTTTTTTAGTCATTCAACAATATTTTGTTACTAATTAAGTACGTGTCGTTTTACTGAAATATTTACGTACAAACACAAATTGTCTTTAAATTGACCAGAGGCGTTGTCATATGACCAATTTCATGGTAACATTTAAAAAAAATAGTTTCTTCTCTGTTCTTATAGTTAATAACTAAATATTAAGAAGAAGGGTCTTAAGAAAGTACAAGTAATGTATGGCTTTTAGTATTAAATTTTGTGGTTTTGTTGCATTATTTTCCACTTGACATCATTATGAAGCCACACAGGGTTTAGAGCAACCAAAATTATTAAAACTAAAAAAAATAAAATTTCTTAAAAATAACTCTTAGCTAAAAAAAATATGTTTGAAAAAACTGTATTTTTAAAATTTTTCTTTACTCTATAAAACAAATCCGTGGGGATTTAAGGGGAAAAAACAGCCAGTAAAAAAAAAATTAAATGTAACAAATATTGCTATTGACATGCTTTTAACCGTAAATTGGGGGAAAAAAAGAAATATCTAAATTTCTATTTTAAATGTTTGGCAAATGTTCGATAAATCACTTGCCAAAATGTTTTAAATAGAGAGAAAAGAAACTTAAAAATTATTTTAAAAAAAATCATGATGACATTCCATAAAATTTCTATGGAATTGTTTTTTAATGGAAATGGGCTGAAATATAAAAGGAAGCTTTTACCAAACTCCCTTTAGAATTTTACAATTGATTTCGTTTCTTTTTCTTTTTATGTATTTGCTTGTATGTTTCATTGTCTGTCTATTTATTCTATCTACAAATATATTTTTAGTTTTTCGACATTTAGATTTTTATCTTTCGAAAAAAAAAAAAATAAATAAAAAAGCATTTTCCAATATGATGTTATGTGTCTGTACTTTAAAGTTGTGTATACAGCAGTGTGGCCAAAAATTGGTGACCAAAAATGGCTAAATTTACGGAAAAAATGGCTAAAAATGGGCTAAAAAATGGCTAAAAGCTTTTTTAAATAAAAACACATTAAAATTTAATAACAAAACAGATATAATTCATTCTAAGTTGTTTACGATGAAGTTGTGAGTTAAGATCAATTTGTTAAATAAGAATAAACGTAAATTAATATTAAAATAAATTAATTATCAAAAAGTTATTTCAATTTTTGGGAATACAAAATTTTAATTTCAAAATATTTTGTTATTCGTGCTTAATTCCCAGTTTTTATTCTTGATAAAAACACTTGACATTTATTGTTGATGGGATAAGCTATTCCTATGCGCATTTCACTGGTTGATTTTTTAACCGATTTGACAGATTTATATACCGACGTGTTTAAGAAGAAATTTACCATTTACTTGAGTTATAAAGCTTGGACTCGAGGAGACCTATGGTTCCCGAAAGTGAGTTTAAAAAAAAAAAATTTAATCTTGGTCATAATTTTTTTGTATCTGAACCGATTTTCCCGAGTTTTTTATAAAATGTGTTCCACTAAAAATTTCCGATATTTTGGTATATAAGTCATATCCATAGGACATATGACAGCCCTAAAATTTAGGTTTTTATACAATTTTTAATTTTTTTTGTACGGGACAACCTAAATGTGTGTACCTAATTTGGAAATATTGGCTTTTGCCGTTCTCCAGATATACAGAAAAAAGCAATAAAAATACAACAACAACAAGGGATTTTTGGAAAAAATTAGAGGAAGTCGTGGGTTTTTGATCATATCTCAGCCATTTGTGGACCGATCTTGCTGAATTTCAATAGCACGAAATGGCGAACTATACGTGACATAAATGTAAAACAACCTAGCCGCTATCATGTCTGAAGTCTCCGGAAAACACATATCAAACGTAAGACGGACAGACGGACGGACAGACGGACGGACATGGTTAAATCAAGTTCTGTCCTCATAAGGACCCAGAATATATATACTTTATAGGGTCTTAGATCAATATTGCAGAAATTACAAACGGAATGACAAACTTATATATACCCTTTTCCACCTGAGGTTAAGGGTATAAAAATTAAATCATCGAAAAATGCGACGTCGTTATTGATCATCTCATAGAAATCACTCAGTAGTTTCAAATAATCATAAGTTTTAAATAATTTGAAGGTAAATCATAATCCAGATCTACAATAAAAAACAAGTAAGAGTGTATAGTCGGTTAAACCCGACTTTATGATACCCAACACCACATTAGAACCCTAGTACCAAATTTTATCAAATAATCTCTAAATTGCGACCTGTACTTTGCGCACAAGGTTAACATGGACAGCCAGCCAGCCGGACAAACATCGTGATACTGAGTTAATCGGTATACGTAAAGGTGGGCTAAGGACTAATATTTTAAGGTGTTACAGACATCAGCACAAACGCATAGTACCTTCCCCACTATTGTGGTGGTGGTATAAATATTGTATTGTTATGGTAAAAATTTTTACTTAATTGATAGAATCGAATTAACGGTTGCTTAATGTAACCTATTTCTCAAATTACTTTTAACTATGTTTACTTGGCTAAACACCCTCTCTAAATCAGCATTATACCATTATACCATGGAAGTGAGAGTAATTTTATGGTCAATTCTGAAATTTCTAAAACATTTTTGTTACCGCCTGCATCCCTTTATTGAAAAACTTGCAACCAGAAAGAAACAGCGATGTTTGTTTTGATCAATTTTATAAATTTAATAGTGGAATACTGTTGCTTTATTTTGAAAGATGTTTCAGCGTCATAGTTTATAGCGATTTTCAACATTTGTAAAAGTTGTGATTTAAATTTAAGGCGTTTCAATTGTTCAAAATGTTTATTTTACTTTTATAAATTTTTATAGTAAAATAAAACTTATTCTTTTAAAAGAAAAACGGCAAAAAAATTTTATGGCTAAACAAGTTGAAAAATGGCTAAAAAAAAAATGCCAAATGGCTAAACTCATTTTTTAATGGCTAAATAGGGTGAAAAATGGCTAAATCTAGCCACTAAATGGCTAAATTGGCAACACTGGTATACAGTGAAGGACATAACAGATTCTAAAAATTTTTAGGGAAAAAATAAAATATTATATCCACTCTATTTGACAGCAAGAAAAGAACTTCCAATTAGGACTAAGTCAGTTTATCTAAACGTATAAAGTTTTGTTATTTTGCTCATCTTCTTTAAGATCAGTATGTGCAATTTTTTCCAAAAGTAAAGAGTGCTTTCTTTCTATTTCAATTAATCTAATAGCAAATAGTAATATTTTCATGAAATATATATTGCCATATGCACTTCTTCTTTAGGAGCTTAAAATGCATTTTTCCTTTAAAATAACATATCGTTGGTATCATTTAGAAAAGCCCTGACTTACATAATTGCAATTGAGAAGGTACAATCATTTTAGAAACTGTATGTATCAAAATGTAAAATAAGTTGTACAATTGTAAATTCATTATTTCAGATACTGTTGCATTACATTTTTGTGACGAGGTGTATTTTTGTAAAATGTTTTGGAATCACTAAAAAACTCGGATTAGTGCCTTTCTAGATGAAACCAACAATTTGCGATTCTATAAACGCACGTTTTTTTACAGGAAAAAGTGCAGTAGGCCCTGTTTTCTACACAGAAAAAATTCTCGCCATTTTAATTAAATCATTAATCAAAATTAAAATCAAATTTGATTAAAAGTTTAATCAAGTTTACTTATATCAACAACTTTTCTGCAGAAAATGTTGTTAGTATCAAAAAATATTTAGCTGATACTTGTTTACTGGTGTAAAATTTATTAATTTTTTAATTAATATCACATATTTTTTTATTGAAATCCATTTTTATTATTTTCTGTGTATAAAAATAGTTTTTTATAATGAGTTTTTTTGAATCCCGATGGAACTTTAAATTGTTAAAAATAAAATAAAAAATTAAATTTTTAATATTTTTAATTAGGCTTAAGTTCATGAAATTTAATTTTTATTAAATTATTTTTGTGAAGAAAGGATTTTTACAACATGAAAATTAATTAAAATTGTTATTGATAATCTTTCATTCTTGACGTGGCTCGGGCTCGAACCCTGGCCGGCAGGTTACCATGACATGTTTCGATCGCAACCACTCGATCTCCTCAGATGGATTTGCCGTCTTACACTCGCAGCCATCGACGACTGCTGACGTCACTAGTCAAACATCAATCCTTAAACCAAATTGTATTTTAACATTTGGTAGATCGAAATTTGCTTTCCTGAATGATTATCCATTTTAATCGATTTTACATGTTTTTTCCTTTACTTCTGTTTCTTCGTACTTTCGTCAAGAATTTTTCTTGAAGTCCAAGTACATTTTTTGTTTTTTCACTTTGTCTTTCTCTTTCGGAAAATCAATAAATGGAATCAAGGTTTGGAAGTGATTTCGGGTATACGGACACCGGTGCTCCTCTTGACAATACATATTCTGGACGTCCAATTTTTAGTGTAGTGTTGGTGGCCTAAAATACAAAAGTATCGAATATTCACGCTCCACAACGTTAATCCTATTCGAATAGTGCATAAAAATTTTCAGTCCAAATTTGAGCACAATCGGTCAATATTTAGAGGTTGCGATAGTCTATGATTTTTCGGAATAAGGTAGAAATATAACGTACTCTGACTTATTATGGTGATATTCATTGTTTATTAAAAATAAAAATATTGATTAAAACAAATTAATAAACTGTAAATTAAGTACAAATTATCACATATTTAATTATTTTTTAAATTCTCGATAGCCATTTTTGCAATATTAGCTTTAGAAACCCCTATGGTAATCAACTAATCTTAGCAATACAGTTTTTGCTCCTCATTTTTCGTATTTGAGCTGTTAAATCGGGTCACCAAAGCAACACCTAGTTCTGCACAGTCATTTACAACTTTTAAAAGGACTCAAGTGGATTTCGATGGTTAAATACTTTTCCGTCCAGTCTCTTTAAGGCTTTAGCTTTTGGTGATAGCTGTAGAGTTTTCACCATTGTTTTTTAGTTTCATATGTAACTTTGGAATCGATAAAGGCAAGCCCTATTTAATATTCAGAAACTACCCTAAATGTCGACGAAATGCTTTTTCAGCAGCTTTAAGAATTTTTTCATTGGGAAAGTTTTCTAATACTGCTTGACCACTCCAAAGCCTTTGACACAGTAAGTGCATCATTCCATTCTCTGTCTTAAATTAAAGCACATATGCAATTTCTCCTCAACAGCTTTAAAACTGTTAACGTCATATCTAAGTGCCAGATGTCAAAGTGTATTCCACGAAACAAATGTCTCTGAACGTTACTTGATGCTCAGAGGTGTGCCACAGGGTTCAATACTTGGACCACTATTATATTCTATATACGCTAATGATCTACCTTTGCAAGTGAAACATTCAAATGTATGCTGACGACGTGCAACTCAATATAAGCTGTAAAATATCAGACGCCGTAAATTGCATTCAACTTATTAACGAATATCTCAATCATATTTATCTTTGGGCATCTGCAAATGGCCTGAGCTTAAACCTAAAAAAATCAGTTGCTATTGTTATATGACCATTAAAATATATAACCACGTGTCTACTACCAATAAAGATTAATGACATGACAATTAATTATGTTGATACTGCAAAAAATCTTGGTGTTCTTTTTAACAATCAACTTAATTGGTCAGACCATGTGAAAATAAGCTGTGGTAAAACCTTTTCTATGCTAAGCAATCTATGGATGTCACAATATTACACACCGATTCACATACGAATGCTATTAGCTAAAACGTATTTATTGCCAACACTCATGTTTGGATGCGTGCTTTTCTCAAGTTGCAATTCTGTTAGTAGGCGAAGGCTCAACGTAACATACAATAATATTGCTGGATATGTATTTGGAATAAAAAGGAACCATAAAATCTCACAATATGCGAAACAGATATATAACATAACATTTGATAATTGATTGACTTGCCGAACTCTATTGTTTTTGCACAAGATTATTTATAGTCAACAGCCTTCATACATATATGATAGAATCATTTTCTCTAGATCGAACCGATGTTACAAGATTAATAGGATCAGGTATAACAAATCGATTTCTTATCAACACTTTTTCATTAATTCGATTCGTCTCTGGAGCCAACTACGCCCTCGAATCCAAATCATAAGCAATGCAAGTGATTTTAAATCTGCCATATTTGAGAACTTCAGTTAAAATAGCCTCATTATTAACATATACATACTACTTATTTGATAACATATATTCATTTGTGTCCAAAATTTTAGTCATATAATATTAATTAAACGTATCTACCAAATTGCTACCCAATACTATAATATAAGACTTGTTCTTGTTGTATTGTGTTGATAAAAAAATAAATAAAATAAAAAAAAGGCGTATATTGTTGCTAGCTGATCAGCATATATCAGTGACTACGTAGCACCTCAGGAAATAAGCGAGAGGTCTCAAACCGCACGACATTAGAGGCCAAATGACAGGTATATTTATTGAAATCGTTCGGCGTATGTCATGGCAATGTCATCCATAATTTCAAACGTTAACCGTAAAGCGAACTCCCGCTTTATTTTTGAAGACATTAGGGTGGTGCTGCCAGCAGCATGTAAACCGCACAAAACCTTCCGTGCAGTTCTTCAGGATGTAATGGAGGCTGTATGCTCTGCTGTAGATTGGTTTCACTCAATATGCGGCCAATTTTTTACTTTATTCAACATGTTGTACTTTGTTACATTAAAGACAAAGGACAAACCGTATGTGTACCCTGTTTGTTATTGGTACGTAAAAAATGTTGTCAATATTTAAAAAATAGCAAAGTTGGATTTCTTAACAAGAAAGCAAAACAAGCAAAAAATATTAGAACTGAACTGGGGTTACTGTGGTATTTATGGAAAGACAAAGTACTGAAAAAAGTTCTTTAGTACTGAATTTTCCAGCACTGTGTAAAATTGTATAGAAAACGCACGAAGACGCAGTTCTGTTTGTACACACATCAAGTTTTAAAACACGGTTATTTTTCCTTCAAGCAGTACAATTTGCTCTTTCTGAAATTAATAAGAGAGCTGCATAAACTTTTCGCTATGAAAAGGAGAACTCTATAAACCTTTGGCTATAGAAACTTGAACCAAATGCAATCAAAGTTATTTTTGGGAATACAAAATTTATTATTAAAAAGATTTCTGTATGACGTGCTAAGTTCCCAATTTTTCATATTTGATAAATACACTGAGATTTATTGTTGAGGGAAAGCCAGCTTCTATGCGCATTTCACTGGTTGCTTAGGCCAGCTCATCAGGAAACCGTTTCCAAAGAACTTAGAAAAGCCAAAAATATTATACGAATAAAACCCTGCATTCATTTCACTTTCTATTGAAACTTATATTCGCTCTCTTAAGCTCTTTGGAAACGTTGATATATTTTCCTGTTTACTTATTTATCTAGTAGTTTCTTAAGTCTTCTCCGAATTGTTACTCACTGTATGTACGCTTTGCTTTTAGATGTATGTAAATGTATATGTAATTCTTTTTCCAAAAACAAACAAAAACGGAAAGGAAAATGACGAAAAATTTGCACAATTTAAAGCCAAAAACGCTGTTTACCACGCTTGAATGCATAACAATTTCGTTACGCTATCGGCAAATGTTGTTATTTTTTCTCTACATTTATTTTTCTATCTTTTCTATTGGTTAAATATACATATTTTTAGTGTGTCATGCCTTGTTTAGAATACTTTTGGAGAAAAGTGTGTCCAGCCGAAGGCCCCATTATTTTTAAAAACTTGAAACTTAATTTGTTGCTATTAAAAAAAAAAATTAAAAAATCCCTTTCTTTGGGTTTTTGCTTTTAATAATTTAAACATTTTTAAATTAATCTGAGCATAAACTTACGGTTTTTTGTAAAAAGGTTGGGCATTTCTTTTAAAATAGAATCTATAAACTGTTTTTGTTTTTTTTTTCATTCTACTGTTTGTGTCTAAAAGTCCTTCTTTGTAAACTGCCATTTTTTAAATGATTTCTTTATGCGGCAGAAGCAAAATTATTATGGAAATTTTGTGTTCTTTTGAAATTACAGAAAAAAACCTTAATGTTAATTTAAACTTTTTACAATTGTTTGATAATTTCTAAATACTTTCAAAAGCAATAAAAACATTAAAATGGTTGTTTTAATAACAGAATAATTTTTTTCTCATCTGTAATAGAAATTATTAAATTGTTTGAAAAAAAAACAAAAAAATTCTTATGAGAATTGAGGCTACACGTGTCTATAATTTGTTTGTAAACAGAAATTTTTTAAATAAATAAATATATTAAATTGTTTATTAACATTTTTAAATAACATTTTTTGAATTTTTATTTTGTTTTTTCTATTTCATTACAGATCATTTGAAAACCACAACTCAACAATGTGCCAGTAAGTATCTCATTATAAATTTCAACGACTTTTTATTAACACAATTATTAGTTATTATTGTTTTTATGGAAATAGAAAAAAAATTGTGGATTTAAATAGAAATAAATGCTGTGTATAATTTAAGTGCCCAATTGGAAATTTTAAGTGCTTTGGCAAAACCGCGGAGAGAATAATTTTAAAAGGATACAAAATCGAGAATAAATATATGAAAGTCTTAGTTTGAATTAAATATTTATTAACCCAGCAGGAAATGTCACTAGTGAATCTGTACTGACTCACTATTGATACAGTCGCTAGTACTAGTGACTTATTATACCACAGACAATGTTATTTACTATAGACTTTGAACATGTGCGTGTCATTGAAAATCTACTACTGAAATTGGAACTATTGACCTGGTAGTTCTTTTGGCGCGAAGTATGCAGATATAACAAGCAGCGTTGCCGTTGCAAATTTAAAAGGACTGAAAGTGTCACAAAAAAGGGATTTTCCAAAAGGGGTTGCAGAAAGGGTATTTAAAAGTAAACAAGTTTCAGGTTTTTTTTAACAGTATTAAGCTATTAAGGGGTCGCAAAAAGGACATTTTAAAGAAAAAAAAAGACACACAAAAAAGATTTATTTCAGGCTGGTGGTGCTGAAAAAACTTAAGTTTAGCTATTTCATAATTAGTATTGCGGTTGTTTTATTGAACTGTCAGACTAAAGTTCATCAAATTTTATTTTGATTAAATGAAATGAATTAAAATTTTGTTGATATTTTTTCATTGTTGACTGAGTGGGCATTCAAACACACGTTTACGGACAGGTCGCTTTGACATGTTTCGAGAGTTACCACATTATCTCTTCAGAAATCTTTGCACACAATGGTAATAGTATAAACGGCCATACACAGTTTAATATAATAACTACAATACTAGCATCAAAGAAAGTATAGTCGGTCAAGCCCGACCATATGGTACCATATACCACAGTATTTAAAAACAAATTTTCGAGAGGGATCTATCTATGTTTTAAATTTCATTAAAATCTGTTAGATATTTTGGAGAGGGAAAAATTGCCCCTAAATCCACTCGTTATCTAATTAAAAAAAAAATGCATAGCTTTTGTGTCCGCATAAATATGGTTCTACCTATTTTTAAAATTGCATTTAAAATTGGTTTGATAGACGACACAAAGACCCTATTCCAGAAAGCAGTTTGTATGGGGGCTATAAGAAATTATGGACAGATTCGCCCGATTTTCAATACGATTGGTCCTTGTACCTTCGGTGAAGGGTATAAAAAGAGGGTAATAAAAGATATCGCGTCATTACCGCAAAAAAGCTTAAGCGAAAAAAACAAAATATTACAGGAGAAGATTTTTTTTATTTTATATAATAAAAATTTTGTATGAAGGCTGTCACTTAAGATAAAATGGTTTTTGCTTTAAAATCGCAACGTTACCTTGTGGGACCACGACATTTAAGGAGATGATACAAGTGTTGCTAATAAAGTCATTTAATTTAAAATCGAAAATTGGAAAATAAGTCGCTTCACACACAAAACCTAGAGTGATCAAATTTGCCAACAGTGTTCTTCTTATATCGGATTTTTTATATATTATAATAGTTTAATTCGGCCTAGAATTTGACATTGCTCCCACACAAATTTCCTTTTCGAACAAGGATCTTGATCTTGAGGCTCTTCTGACATAAGAATATTTAATTATAGCGGCCGCAAAGATATACATTATAAAGCTAACTATTTGTGGTTATATTGCCGGGTATAACACAAATAAGTACCCATCTTTAAATTCATCGGTCGACCTAAACCTCTCTATAGAAATCTGAGAATTTTCAAACTCCGCTGCTCCTGAGTATTATGGTCTCTACCAGTAATCAATCTGAATTTTTAATTTTGCCCAAAAAGTAAGTCGTTTTAATTGGTACTCCAACCGACAAACGGCTTAAAAAAGTGAATTTAAAAACGATTGTATAATGTTAATGCTAAAGTTGGAAAAACTGTAACTCTGTACAGTTGTGATTTCGATTAACATGAGTACCTGTCATATGGCCTATTCTCATGGTGAATCTCAATCACTTGGAAATTAAAGATATTCAGTTATCAAATGCCTCTCTGTGTGCTGGGATAACATTCACACAGAGGTAACAATTTGAGTGTATAATCTGACAAAAATTATATACTCGCCCCTTGTTTAGGAACCGGTGATATCTAACCTCCACTGCCAGAGTAAATCCAGCATATTCTGTTGAATAGGGCACCTCCACAGGCTAAACTTTCCCACAAGGGTGAAAAATCAGCATTCAATGTGGAAGAGTTTAAGGGGGTTTAAGGCTTAAAACAGATACAGCGTTATTCTCGAAAGTATCTCTTCAAAAAAGGGTAATGGTGTTTTCTTTTCTACATAAAAATGTGACATTTTATTTAAAAAAATGCAATTTTTAAGAAACAAACACCAAATTGCATTTTTTTTAAATTAAATGTCACATTTTTTTGTAGAAAAGAAAACACCATAAGACGTTCGCAAGACAATCTTCCTGACGTAGGAAGTACTTATGGCGAGAAGCATACTAACGGAGGCCTTAATAGCCAAACCAGTACCGAAGTACACGGGGCTACTCATTTTCGTAGAGCCAGATGACAATAGGGTACTCTGGTGATTACCCCGGTCTTAAGGAATCCGAATACTTCAAGAGCCCTGTAATTTCGGATGTTTGTCGCATCCTTGGTATACATGCACCATGATCGCTCTCAATAGATTTTTAATATCCGAAAGTTCTGTTGTCAGTTGCCGCTTCCAGGTATGCGCTGGTCTCCCGGCCCGTATGCTTCCCTGCGGGCTCCAATCTAGGCATTTCTTGGCAATATCATCGTCTGGTTTACGGAGGGTGTGACCTATCCAACTCCATTTCCGCTTACTTATTTCCGTTCTTATAGGCTGCTGGTTTGCCTTCATCCAGAGTTGGTTGTTGGATATTGTTACAGGCCAGAATCTGTGAGAAATACCTGAAGGCTTTGTATGTCACGTGGTTCCATGTTCCAGGTCTCGCATTCATATAATAGAGTGGATTTTATGTTGGAGTTAAATAATTTGATTTTGGTTTGTTTCGAAATATTAGAAGATTTCCAAACCGGGTTTAACTGGGCAAATGCACTCCGTGCCTTATTTATGCGACTGGATATATCTACTGCTGAGCCACCAGTTGTATCAATTGTGCTACCCAGGTAGCAGAAAGACTTAACATCTTCTATGTCTTGATCACATACGAAGAAAGGGCTATCTGTATTACTATTGAAACGGAGCGATTTTGTCTTGGGTATATTTATTGTTATTGTTGTAATAAGTATCTTTTATTTTAAGATAAGTTCTAATGAAGATAAGCTGTACTCATAGTATGAAGTACATAAAACAAAATTATCTAATGAACTTTAAATACATACTGGATCGTTGTCTAAGTTTTTTTCGATTTCACTCGAATTCGATTTGCAGAACATGGCTGATTAATATTTGTTAAGTCACATGTATATTTTGTATTGTTATTTGAAGTATTTAATAACTCTTTTACTTTAGTTGTAAGCAAAAATGTTTGAAACATTTTGCAACTTTCATCAAAATTTAGTCTTTTGAAAATTGTAGCCCTTTTTCGGTCATAGAAATTGATTCTTGCGAGTAAAGATTATTACAAATACCTTAAGTCCTTGCACAAAAAGTATTGCTAGTTGGCATGACTAACAAACGAGATCAATTTATATAAATTTGGTACGTTATTTTTATCGCATTTTCAAAAAACTGGACCGTATCTTATTAATTGGAATATCTGCCGGCGAATTTGAAATTTTTTCTACACATCTATACATAAAATATAAAAAATATAATATATAAAAAAAGTAATTTTTCACAATTAAACAAAGTTTTTTAACTGGATAAATAGCATTTTAGCTAGTACCTGGACAACACCCAAAAAACTGGACAATCAAGGCCATTCCAGGCCGTCTGGCAACGCTAATCTACCCCCAGGCGAAAAGATTTTGTTTGTAGGACATATTATACTATTTTTAGAATTTAATTATTATGACGAAAAACAATTTGCTTTTGGGGACACCTCACAATCCCCCCCCCCATCCGACGAGCATACCCAAACATAGAATCGTTACAAGGTTGATATTTGGCTGTTGGCTGGCAGGCACCGCAGTGGTGCAGAGGTTAAAACGTTTAAGAATTCTGATGATAGAATGTGGTGATTCTTGAAACATGTAAATTTAACCCGAGTTCGATCCCCAGTTCAACCAAGAATAAAAATTATCAATAAATTTTAATAAAATTTCATTTTGTAAAATTCCTTCCTTCAGAAAAAATAATTGAATGAAAATTAAATTTGATGAATTTAAGCCTAACAAAAAATATCAAAAATTAGAAGATTTTTTATTTAGCAAAAATTCATCATTTGCAAGAAATTCATTTTTTCTCAAGAAATAATGTTTGTTTTTACAAAAAATTTCATTGTTTCACCAGAAAAGTTTCGCCAGAAATAATCTTTATGTTTGGTTAAATAAAATTGTAAATAAATAAATTTGAATTTACTGCATACATTTACCACATAAAACTCATAATTATTGCTGTTTGTTGAATATTCCGACATTTTATTTTTTTGTTTATAACATTTATTTATTTGTTAACGAGACTCTATTATGGTTTGAATAAAAAAAAAACAAAAGCTTAAATACAAAACCTTCATTTAGTTGTTAACCACAAATCAATGTACATCATCATCATCATCTTATGATCGACGTCGTATCATTCCAATATTTCACTTTGTCACATTTGTGACATACAGTTTTTTATTTGTTTTTTTTTTTACATTTGTATCTCGTTGTTATTTTCATACATTATTCTTATTCAAACGGCTCAATTTCATGATCATTTGATTCAAAGACGAGATAAATTAATGTTTATACACTGAAAAAAACTTTTACGATAAATATTTTTCCTAAAACGAAAATATAGGGTCATCAATTTAGAAGTTTCAAAAACGCCGGTCTGGTAAGGCTGCCAACTGTTTGATATCTGTCATCTGAAGTGCCATTTATTTAGTAAAAGTCTTGTCATTTGGGGATACGGATCGCTTAACAACCGAAGAACGCGTAAAAATAGCTAAAACTTACTACAAAAGTGGTGGTTCAAACGTGGCCTCTTTTCGAGCGTAATGAGATAATTTTGGTCATCATAGTCGACCTTCTTTACGAAGAACTTGCAAGATTATAAGGAAATTGAAAGAGGCTGGAGGCGTAACATATGAAGTCAGGCTTGTGCATCATCGCAATGTGCCCTCTACCGAAAATATCGCATGCATTAGTGAAAGTGTGGCGGATAATCCGATTTGATAACCGGCCTTTTTTGACTTTATTTAATTTTAAAATTATTAACTTGACGAGTTATGGTTTCAATATACGTTGCCATGAGCCACACAGCAGGGCCGATTTTGGCTCTATTGCATTGGAAGTTTCCAGAACGCGTAATTTCTCGTTTTGGCGGCTTCAATTGGTCACTAAGATGTGATTTGAGGCAGTTTTTTTTTGGGGGCTACTTCAAAGACCGTCTACGCGTATAATTCCCTAACCTTGGAGCATTTGAAAACTAAAGGTCCTTCGTTTGTATATTTAAATTTTATATCGCACATAAGTAATGTTAGGTATCAATGATCATCCGTACCCAACTGACACACTAAGAGCCATTAGTCCATTAATATACCATGGATTTCTACTCCACCGAACTCTCAACATTTAGCGGAGCTCAAAATGCATTACAGTTCAATGCCAGAGCCTCATATAATTCATCAAAAGTGGGAGTTCTTATTTAAGCCAGTGCCTTCTTGCCAATGCAGGACAACTGTGATATTGATTCACATGAGCGCCTGCAGTATGGCATTTTCCAAGTGCCGCTCGTATGCAAGAATCATGTTTTATACACAGGTCGCAATTTGAGAGTATGAATGGCTAAATAATATACTTCCCTTGTTTAGGGGCTGGAGCTATCTAACTTCCACTGCTAATCGATTCAACGCTGTATGCGTACTGATAGTAAAATAACTTTATGATGATTTTAAAACCGCAGCAATTACCCACTACACATGGGCTCCCCTACGAATAATGACACCCTTATTTACCCGCGATATGGGAATAACCGCAGCCACCTCGTTCTCTCCGAAAGTATTTCTTGAAAGGAGGGCAAGACCATCTTCCAAGTACTCGGGATTTTGGAAGCATATCTTGAAATAACACTAACGGAGACCTCACCAATAGCCAGACCGGTTTGGTTTTGACTCTCGAAGCACCATCAGTTGAGTACAAAGTAACAACTTCGGACTCCTTCATATTATTAGACCCTAAAGAGCCTAGTCATTTCGGATGTATGCCGCATTTTAACAATATTTCTGATAAGAATATCGAAACTGCCCGCTATTATTCCTCTGTTCCGAAGAACTGCATTGAAGTACGACTATAAAACGGAAAAGCGCCTTCTCTATCCCGATTTGCCCCGGAGGATGTAACATCAAAAGGCGAAATATCCCTTAGATGATCCCTACAACCCCCGGGGCAGCCAAAGCAGGATAGTATGCGAAATGTTTACTGGGATTCCTGGCGTGTTGGCCTAACTCCACGCCTTGGCAACGAGTATAAAACAATGCGATCACCAACCGCCCCCATTGCGAGACCGCAACCACACACACTGGCGATAATTTTAGTATCCGGCAGAATTATACACTTGTCAGTTGCTTATTAACTGAAGCTATCTAATCTCGGCTGCTGAATGGCTGGCAGCATCTAGTCGAATCTCCTTTCTCGCGATTTTGGATTTAAGTCGCAATCAACAGTCGATCCTCGAACGACCCTTAACCAATAAATGGATTGAAACCGAGGTTTCAGGAGATAAGATAGGAAATCTGGTCAGCCGTGATCTCGAGAGATCTGTTAATTTTGAGCCTTGCCGAATTCTGCACGCAGAGAAAAAATATGGTTGGGCATGGTTACGGCAACAACACTATGTTTAATGTAACAATATATTGTTGTCGCACACAAATAATTGTTATTTGTATTTAATATCATCAATATTATAGTTACTGTAAACATATCAATGTTTATCGCAATTATGAATTTGAGTATTGTTGACCGAAAAATAATTATTTTTCTAACAACTTAATTATGATAACTTTCTAAACATATTATATTTCTCACAACCATATCATGATATTTAATAGCCATAACATGATAACTTTCTATACATTTATCATATTATGTTAAAGATGCAATCAAACTATTTTTACTCTAATCATATTATGTTAGCGCCATTTGTAAAATAATTTTGAAGAAGTTGTGTCGTTTTTTTATTTGTGAGCGGTTAAACAATTAAAAGATAAAATTCCATAAAAAAAATAAGTTTAAAGAAATTAAAAAATTAAAATATTATCGGGGTTAATCATACTAAGTTAAGAAGTAATCAAATTATTGTCATTGATTACTTCTTAACTTAGTATGATTAACAGAATAATAATATAATTAAGGGAAAAATATTATGATGTAATAGAACGAGTATATTTAGTCATAATATGATTCAATAATAATCTTAATATGGTGACTACAATCATAATTCTTATCATAATATGTTGCTCTTACAATATGTTTACCACAACCATGATTTTTCTTTGCGTGTAGGTATACCCCTGGGCTGCTCAATGCAGCACAGAGGAGGTATTCCTCTTTCTCGTTTTCTTAATCGCAACTGCGGCGGTAATCATAGTATCTGGCTTTCAGATGCTGTGCATTCCTACTTATAAGACAATGTGATCACATATATTATAAAACTAAGCTTTCTTGTATGTCTGTCTGTCTGTCTGTCTGGTAATCCTTCAACCAGTGTTTGCGGATCATTTTTCGTTAGCCGTTTCGTTCGTCAATCGCCGAAGTTTTATTATGCAGGGGAGGAAATCCACATTTAAATATTAGAATTAAATCGACTTTAATACATATCGTCACCTAAAATGCAAAAGGGCGTAAGAACCAACAAATTCAAAATCAAGTTTTGGTTGATTATGTTGCACTACATAGACAAAAATTATGATTATGATGCACTATAAAATTAAAAAAAAAAATATGTTGTTACGCCCTTTTGCAAATTAGGTGACGATATATAAAACTGTAACGTGACTGACTGCTTAAACCTGAAGCTTAAAACTGGAGGTGGGTCTCTCTCCAAATCGGTCCACTAAGACGGGATTTTTGGAAATTCGAATGTTTAGGGGGTAAAAACAGGTAAATTCGATAACCTTACATTTCCAAAAATAAAAAAATACAAAAAAACTGTAATACTTATCGCTGTTCTTTAGAAAAATAAGCGTACAGGTGTCTGGTACTTTTTTGAAATTTGGCTCTTTTAGGGGGAAAACGGATAAACCCAGAATTTTGGTACTTTTTTGTCACCCCATCTATCTTTTGAACCAATAAGCCAAGAAATAAACTTTATACCACATTCGAAACTTAACGAAGTAGCTGGTTAAATGCTAGTAATACATTAAAGCAAATCTAATACTCGATTTACAAAATGTCTAGATTATTTTATTATGTTTTAATTTCTTTATGTGTATAACCATTTAAAACCCATAAAACTTATTAAGCAATATGTACTTTTTTCACGATTGTATTTCTTTCCACCAATACGAAACACAACTCTTTATAAATTATTTTTGTTTGATTTTCAATCATTAACAATTACAAATTGTTCACAGTTGGTATTTATTTCGTTTCAGCCATTTTTCCTAGATTTGTTTTTGTGTGATTAACTATTTTATTAATAATTTAATAATAATCATTTTTGTGGTTTTTCTATTACAAGATATTTTTTTTTTTTTTTTTTTTTGCAATTGTATTTGTTACAACAATTATTTGTTATTGTTTATTGTATTAAAGAAAAATCACAAACTACATCTTGTTGTTGTTTATGTAACTTATCATTAACTTTAATAGTTTTGAATAATTATTGACTAATTTAACATCAATTGTTTGCATTTAATTTCAGTCAATTTATTAATATATAAATATTTTTTTTTTTTTTTTGAAGAATTACATGGCAAAACAAATATTTATACGACCTGCTTGGTTGGAAATATGATGAGTTTCTTGAAAATTGCGAAAAAAGGTTTTCTATGAAGTTTAAATTTCATGTAGCACCAATAAGATAACAGAATCGTGGTATTTTCTGTGTACATTTTAAGAATAGTTTGTGAAACAACTCCATATGTACATACATATATCATAAAAAAAAAATTGTTTTTTTAAGAAATATATGTGATAAATTTACACCTGGGGCCTGATTCTGCCATTCGAAAGCAATTTAATATCTAATTATTTCAGGCAATACTAAACGAATCGGAATTATTTTTCCAGTGTTGTAAAGAATTAATTTGAGTTTAGGTTAGGTTAGGTTAGGTTAGGTAAAGAAGGGTTGTGTGCCCACAGGCACACCTCCACTCGGAGACCGAATACGATCCATTGTGATTCCCTTCAATGAAAATATGAAGTAAGAGATGGAGATAAGAGGAAGTGAAAAATAGAGAAAAGGAAGTAAGATATAGACAGAAAATTAGAAAGTAGGACCAATACCCCCCTTACAGTCCCCTCAACAGAAACAGCCGCGTTATTTCCCTGACAAACCCCAGTATATTGGCCGGATTACATCCAGCTATGCACCCCAGTTCGTCGTGAAACCTATCTCCTAGCCACTTCAGTCTGAGACCCTGCATCCTAGGACAATGGCACAGTACATGCTCAATCGTCTCTAGCTCTTCCGAATCCTCGCATAGCCTGCAGAAGTCCGGTATGGCGTTGTCCCATCTGCCCGCAAAAGCCCCGACAGGACAATGACCCGTCAAGAACCCTATAAGTGTTCTGAGACTACCCCTATCCAATCCCAGTAGAACCCTGGTTGCCCCCGCGTCCAAATTGGGCCATAGTGCCCTAGACACCCTGCAATCCATTCTGCCCCTCCAGGATCGGTTAACGTCATCACGGAATTTCTCCCGTATCACCCCATAGTAGTAGCATAGAGGGGGTTTTACCCCCCTGTCCCCCACCACTAAGTCGAGACCCGAACCCCCTCTCGCGAGTTCGTCCGCCACCTCATTCCCATCAACCATGCAGTGTCCTGGTACCCAACACAGCCTCACGTTGAATGACCCCATGAGTTCCCTAAGAGCGCTCCTACACCGCGCAACCAGGCATGATCGCACCGTATGGCCCCTCAATGCCCGAAGCGCCGCCTGTCTATCGACGTAAATTGTCACCTCAGATCCACCCACGATGTGATCCAGTATCACCTCCGTCGCCCTCCAGATCGCTAGGATCTCAGCCTGGAAGACACTGCACTCATCAGGGAGCCTGAATGACCTTTTTACCTCGGTGTCCGCGATATAAACACCGGCACCAGTGCCGGTTTCCATCTTGGATCCATCTGTAAATACTGCCCACCCCTCAAACAGTCCATTGGATCCACTCCAATTTGAGTTTAACAATACTGAAAAAATAATTTCGATTTGTCCAGTATCGACTGAAAGAATTAGAAATGAAATTGCTTTCGAATCGAGAAAGTAGTCGATCACGACTGCCAGAATTAGGCCCCTGTAATACTTTATTCGATTTTGGTTAAATTGGGCCTTTTTATATCTGCACTATCTAAAAGGAGAGGTTATAATACTTTAGTGCTGTTGTGTGTGAAACTTAAAAATATTTGTTCTGGATCTAACTTGAGGTATATCGATCGACTCAGAATCACTTTATGAACCGATCTAACGATGTCGGTTCGTCCAACTGTCTGTCCATGTTAACTTTGTGCGAAAAGTACACAGATCGAAATTTAAGAGAACAAATTATAAAATTTCTTATTGTCTCAAGGGCGTAGTCTAACAGAATCAGCTCATAATTTCTTTCTACAGCCGAGTATTTGTGACCATTTCCCGTCGTATGATGTTGATATTTAGACTAAATTTGGTCCAAAATACTTTATTTCAACCTTAATCATCTTATTTAATTTTATTGGCATCGGCATATATCACTGGATGGTCGTTAACTGCATGGAGGATATTTGTTTTCTACTTTTCCAGGGACTCACCACCCTAGTTGTTTTTTTTTATCAACATTTTCTAAAAACATACTTGCCCTCTCCACCCCTTTAGAAGGCTCCCAAACAAATACTGCGTTATATGAAATGTTTAAATTTAATGGAAATTTTTCTTCTTTTGTGAACAAAATCCAAAGTTGTTAGCAAATTTTAATCATACATACCTTTTTTGTTTGCAACTTTGTTTCTTATATATGCCTAGATAAAATTATAAGCATAGATGCATTTTCCTGTTTTTGTTTTCACTTAGTTTTTCCTTAACCTACTTACAACTGCTATTAATGATGGAAGAATTCCAACCAATTGTAGTGGGGACTGTAAGAAAAGATTAACTCACTGTTTATTGTTGTTCTTTTTGTTTAAGCTTTGATATTGTTACAGGTAAAACTGGGGTGTATAACCAGTGAAAGCGCATAGGAATAGCTTATCCCTTCAACAATAAATTTCAGTGTTTTTATCAAGAATAAAACTTAGTTATTAAGTACTACAAACAAAATCTTGTTAATTAAAGAACAAAAATGTTTAAATTTTGCCAAAAAAAATCAATATTTCTGAATATTAGAAAAAAATTAACTTTCTAAAAAAAAAATTTTAATTTCTAAAAGGTAAATTTATTTCGGAATTTCCGGTTTTTTAATTTATTAAATAATAGAGACTTGAAGAATATTTAGCCAACTAAAAAAAAGCCAATAGCTAAATTGATTTTAACATGGCTAAACGAGATGAAAATGGCTAAATCTGGCCACTAAATGGTTAAATTGGCAACACTGAATACAAATCTAATATATAAGATTTTTCCTTAATTCAGAACTATTATTTGAATACGACCATAAATATAAAAAAAAACAAACACAAGGAATCCTCCTAAATGGAAAGTACGAAGTCGACAAGGTTTTTTAATTCATAATAAAAACCAAGCATGTCCAAATAAACTGATTTAAAGTGTATTCATAATGATTATATAAGTTTCTGCTTTTGGATTTGTTGTTATTGCACCCATTCCCATCCATCTTCCACTATAAATTTTCAAAAACATGATTGATTACCGAATCGATTAGTGTGTGCTTATTGTGGCATTCGAATGCACCATGTTATAGACTTTTTTTCTCTCAAAGGTTATAGATTTGAGTTTATATGATTTCTAGAGTTTATTTTTATTTAATGTGAATGAAGAACAAAAAAGGTGTTTGTTTACTTATATAATCGATAAAGCATTAAAACTAAGTTTAACTTTTTTTCAATGTTTTATTTGCTACTGATCCATCTATTTTTGTTTGGTTTCTTCTAATTTAATTGATTTTTTCTAAAAATTTATGAAAAAGTATGAAGAAAATTATTTAAAACTCTAGTAGGATTGTTGTAATGTAAAATATGATGATGAACTTAAAATTAAAATTGAAATAAGAGGTAGAACCGTTTAAGGTGGATGTCTGAAGAAAAAATATTTAACTGTGTAGTTATTTAACCTTGATTAGGGGGAGTTTTCTTAATGGGGGTTTTAAGATTTGTTATGGCAACCTAATTTGGCTTTAATTTAATAAAAACATTTGTTTCATATGGATAATCGTTGTCTTACAGCACAATGTGTGGTCGAATTCAATTGTTTTCGGATTCAAATTCTTAATAATCTTTTTTTTTTTGCCAGACATTTCCCACAAAAATTTTAATGCTGTCTGTCAATTTATAAACTCGAGATCTAAAGAAGTGTTCATCCTTTTAATATCAGAACCAAATGAAACATATTTTTAATAACTTCTATTAAGTTGGAGCGCATGTGAGTTCGATAATAATATGAGTGCGAACACCAATACACAGGTGGCATCTTTAGTACATGACTGTCTACATAGATATTCACTGGCAGACCAAACTCGACTCTTTAAAAACGTTTCTAACACACCACCTCGTGGTCTTCAGTATCATCAAAACTAACAAAATCCTAGTGGTTACAGGTTCCGCCAATAAGTACAAAATCCTCAGACGGGACGCAATTCATACGGTTTGTTCAGAATCTATTAAAACAAATCGAAGCTGGCAATGTCTGGCCTATCAATCGAGTGGCGTAAACTATGATGACGGTTACACACACACTCAAACACTCTTTTTATAATTTTAATAACTCCATTTTTCCTTTCATTCATTAACTGAGACACATGGGTCTGCAATCACACTTGTTTCAATTATTGTCAGGTTGAAATATTAAAGCCTAATTTAATTAAATTTGAGATCAAAAGATCTGTTGTTTCAATATGTTTTCCCAAGCGAAAATTTTAATTCTATTTTGAAAGTCTAAAAAAGGAGGAGATTTAGACAATTTTATCATTGTCATCCTAAAAACTTAATACAGCTTAAATAAATATTTGGCCAAGTTATTTGCAATCTGTTATAAATATTCATGACAATGCCAGATTACAAGATTTACATGATACAATTTTAATTGTTTTGCTCGAGTTTTTTTTTTATTAAAGTTGACCTTTTGACAACTTCAAATGAACAGCTGCGGTGTCCGAGTGGTTAAGGAGATGGACTTGAAATCCATTGGGTTCTGCCCGCACAGGTTCGAATCCTGTCCGCAGCGTGAACATTTTTTGTTACATTATTTATGTTTTTTAAGTTTTTAATAGCTTAGCGCTTTTTCAGTTTTAAATAAAATGATTAGCTGCGGTGTCTGAGTGGTTAAGAAGTTGGAATTGAAATCTATTGCGTTTTACCCGGACAGGTTTGAATCCTGTCTGCAGCAGAGAACTATTTTATTTCAACTTACTGAAATACTTTTCAATGTTAAATATATGAAATCTCGAAATATTGAAATTGCGATAAAATGCCATGTTTTTCAGGTTTTTTTCGCCAGTAGAATCAGTTCAGTGTTGCCAAGTTGTCTATTAAGTGGCTTGATTTATTTTTTTTTTTTATTGTTTAGCTTTAAAGATTTTAATTTACTGCCTGTTTGTTTAACAAAATTAAAAATATTAGTTTAGAAATTTATATTGAAAACAAGGAAAATTTAAGTTTTTATAATGGTTGCTTAACTATAAAATCCCAAGCGAAAAATTGCATTTTATTTTGTAAAAACAGGCAATTAGTTATTTATTTTAACGATTTTTACTCAACAAAAAATCCTTTATCAAAGTAAATTTTTGGAATACAAAATTCATTATTCATAAGATTTTTGTATGACGTGCTAAATTACAAATTTTAGGGTTCTTGCTTTAATCGGTTAATCGCTCGATTAATTAACCGAGGTTTTGGTTTAATCGGTTACCTGATTAATAGTTTTTTTTTATAAATTAAGTAATTTCAATATATAAAATTAAATGAAAATGCATAAATTACACAGGGGAATAAATTAAAACATTTTTTGTGCGGTCTGGAATTTGATAGCAAACGTTTACTAACTTTAGGACGCTGATTTGAAATGAAGTCTCCATTTTTCTCTATCAGCTCGACTTTTCGAGATATACCGTTATGTCCAAAATTAAGGCACTTTCACTACATATATTGGAATAACTTGAAAACAGTTGACCATATTCAGTTAAAAAAAGGCTGAAACTCGACAACAATATTATCTTTAAGCTGTGCTTAAAAAATTTCTAATTGTTAAGAGGTTGTTTGTGTAACTGTCAAGAGTTTCTTCTGTTCTGACACATCCTAGCAATGCTCAACATCGAACATTTTGCAAAATAGTTTATTTCCGAATTCCTTAGTTTCTGATTTGTACTCTATTTTAAGAAAGTATTGTTAGAGGGAAATAAAGGGTGTCCCAACTAGAACGAAATTTTTAAATTTGGCGCCATTTGAAGTGTCATTGTTTGACATTTGAACAATTGTTATTGTTTGCTAGTAGAAGGTACGAGGTTAGTAAAAATGGAGCGCTACACGAATGAACAACGCATTCTCATTGTGAAATTGTTTTACCAAAATGGTGAAAGTTTTGCGGCTACAGTTCGCAAATTGCGATCAATTTGGGGTCACAATAATGCTCCGAAAGAGTCAACTGTAAAGAGATTAATGGATAAATTTGCCGAAACTGGGTCTGTTAGTGATGTAAAGACAACAACGCGCCTTCGACCAGGTCGATCGACCGAAAATGTCGCAGCTGTACGTGATGATGTCGCTCAAACTCCATCCACCTCAATTTGACACCGAGCTCAGCAAATTGGTGTCTCCAAATCCACTATGAAGCGAATTGACTCAGGAACTGAAGCCAGCTGACCATGGACAGCGAAGGGAGTTCGTTAATTGGGTATTGGAGAGACAACATGAAAATGCTGATTTTGCCGATAAAATCATCTTCAGTGACGAGGCTCAATTCCATCTTGATGGCTTCGTCAATAGGCAGAATTGTCGCATTTGGGGTGAGGAAAATCCTCGAGTGATTCACGAGAAGCAAATGCATCCTCAACGTGTTACTGTGTGGTGTGGTTTTTAAGCTGGAGGAATCATTGGACCTTTTTTTTATGAAAATAAGGCAGGTCAAGCGCAAACAGTCAATGGTGTTCGGTATCGTGAAATGATAACCAGTTTTTTCTTGCCTAGAATTGAAGAAATGAATGTGAAGGGCATGTGGTTTCAACAAGATGGCGCCACATGTCATACAGCCAGAGAAACAATTCAATTGCTGCATCAGTCATTTTTCGGTCGTGTTATTTCGCGTTTTGGAAACCAGAATTGGCCGCCTAGATCGTGCGATTTAACCTTTAGATTATTTTTTGTGGGGCTATGTTAAAGCTCATGTCTATACACACATGCCCGCTTCAATTGGCGCATTGGAAGACAACATTGAAGAATTTATTCATAAGATACCGGCCGAAATGTTGGAAAGAGTATGCCAAAATTGGACTAAGCGGATGGACCATTTGAGGCGCAGTCACGGCCAACATTTGCATGGAAAAATCTTCAAACATTAAATTATATGGACCGTACTATCGATTCAAATAAAGATTTCATTAATTTTTCTGAATTTTATGTGTTTTTTTTTAACTTTCCTATAGCTCTTAAATAATCACCCATTACATATTCTTCTTGCTCCCACTGGAGCATGGGGGGCTGTTTAAATTTCATTGTATTTAAAAAGTCCCGAACTTATTGACCCGTCTTTGTATTAAAGATTGGTATTTATTTAGATTTCCGATTGGAAATATGTTCGCTTTATATTTTAAAATAGTACTCTTAAATGTTTTTTGATGTGCTCTTTCCAAACCATTTTCTACAATCTTCTTAGAATCGAAGCGCCTTTACTTCTTCTCGGTTTTTGGTGTTTAGCTGTTTAATAATTTTGAATTTTTATTTTATTGGCATTCGCCTTACCCTTTTGTGTAGCTTCAAAAAAATATCGGGAGCCATTAATCTACTATAACTCGCTCGCTGAAAATTCTGAACTTGAAGAAAAAGTCCCATAACTGCTTAGGGATCTCCACTAGGGGGATAAAATGTGTAATCGGCCCCCACTAGTTGTTTGCCTTTAGCATTTTCTCAAAACATACCTGCCGTTTATCACCATCCATTAGGTCGATTCCATACAAATATGGCGGTTTAATTAAACTCTTAAATTTGGGCCCTGCAGCGCCTTGGATGCCTCTAGACAGATCAAATGTATGACCAGCTTCATTTTATTTTTCATTCCCACCATTTATTTCAAACACACATACGTATCTATCTCCATTCCTTAAGGGGACTTCCAAACCAAATTTTCAATACTGACTAGAAATATATTGGAGAAAAATATATTGGAGAAAACGTGCTATAATTGTCTTAGAGTCGCATATATAAATAATCATTCAAAGCAAATTTCGATGTAACAAAGGTTAAATACAATTTGTTTTTAAGATTGATGTTTGACTATTGACTGCCAGCAGTCTTCAGTGGCTGTGGATGTTAAACGGCAAAGCCTCTGAGGAGATTTAGTGGTTACAATTGAAACATGTAAGGGTAACCTGTCCGTGAAAGCCTGGGTTCGATTCCTAGTTCAGTCAAGAATGAAAAACTATCAAAAAGTTTTAATTAATTTCATGTTGTAAAATTCCTTTCTTCATTAAAATAAATTAATGAAAATTAAATTTGGTGAACTTTAGCCTAATTAGAATATCAAAATTTGGATTGAAACCCATAAACAGTTCAAGAAAAACGACGACAATACTAATTATAATTATTGATTATAATCCAAATTTTTTTTTTTTTTTAATATTTTTAATTAGGCTTAAGTTCATGAAATTTAATTTTTATTAAATTATTTTTGTGAAGAAAGGAATTTTACAACATGAAAATCAATTAAAATTGTTATTGATAGCCTTTCATTCTTGACGTGGCTCGGGCTCGAACCCTGGCCGGCAGGTTACCATGAAATGTTTCGATCGCAACCACTCGATCTCCTCAGATGGATTTGCCGTCTTACACTCGCAGCCATCGACGACTGCTGACCTCACTAGTCAAACATCAATCCTTAAACCAAATTGTATTTTAACATTTGGTAGATCGAAATTTGCTTTCCTGAATGATTATCCACTTTAATTGACTTTACATGTTTTTTTCCTTTACTTCTGTTTTTTCGTACTTTCGTCAAGAATTTTCCTTGAAGTCCAAGTACATTTTTTGTTTTTTCACTTTGTCTTTCTCTTTTCTGTTGACCTTTTTCAGCACAACTTGAAGGACAAATGTACACATAGAGCTCGTGCCTTAGCTTTAACAATAATTAGTATTGTGGTTATTTTGTTGAACTATTTATGGTTTTTAATCCAAATTTTTTTTTTTTTAATATTTTTAATTAGGCTTAAGTTCATGAAATTTAATTTTTATTAAATTATTTTTGTGAAGAAAGGAATTTTACAACATGAAAATCAATTAAAATTGTTATTGATAATCTTTCATTCTTGACGTGGCTCGGGCTCGAACCCTGGCCGGCAGGTTACCATGACATGTTTCGATCGCAACCACTCGATCTCCTCAGATGGATTTGCCGTCTTACACTCGCAGCCATCGACGACTGCTGACGTCACTAGTCAAACATCAATCCTTAAACCAAATTGTATTTTAACATTTGGTAGATCGAAATTTGCTTTCCTGAATGATTATCCACTTTAATTGACTTTACATGTTTTTTTCCTTTACTTCTGTTTTTTCGTACTTTCGTCAAGAATTTTCCTTGAAGTCCAAGTACATTTTTTGTTTTTTTACATTTTTCGATCGCAACCACTCGATCTCCTCAGATGGATTTGCCGTCTTACACTCGCAGCCCTCATGGGCTGCCGGCCAGGGTTCGAGCCCGAGCCACGTCAAGAATGAAAGATTATCAGTAACAATTTTGATTGATTTTCATGTTGTAAAATTCCTTTCTTCATAAAAATAATTTAATAAAAATTAAATTTCATGAACTTAAGCCTAATTAAAAATATTAAAAATTTGGATTGAAAACCATAAATAGTTCAACAAAATAACCACAATACTAATAATTGTTAAAGCTAAGGCACGAGCTCTATGTGTACATTTGTCCTTCAAGTTGTGCTGAAAAAGGTCAACAGAAAAGAGAAAGACAAAGTGAAAAAAACAAAAAAATGTACTTGGACTTCAAGAAAAATTCTTGACGAAAGTCCGAAAAAACAGAAGTAAAGGAAAAAACATGTAAAATCAATTAAAATGGATAATCATTCAGGAAAGCAAATTTCGATCTACCAAATGTTAAAATACAATTTGGTTTAAGGATTGATGTTTGACTAGTGACGTCAGCAGTCGTCGATGGCTGCGAGTGTAAGACGGCAAATCCATCTGAGGAGATCGAGTGGTTGCGATCGAAACATGTCATGGTAACCTGCCGGCCAGGGTTCGAGCCCGAGCCACGTCAAGAATGAAAGATTATCAATAACAATTTTAATTGATTTTCATGTTGTAAAATTCCTTTCTTCACAAAAATAATTTAATAAAAAATAAATTTCATGAACTTAAGCCTAATTAAAAATATTAAAAAAAAAAAAAATTTGGATTAAAAACCATAAATAGTTCAACAAAATAACCACAATACTAATTATTATTGATTATATTTAGTTTTCTAAACTGACTGCGTGGATTAATTAAAGTTTATCCTTGCTTAAAGGTTGTTTTATTGCGCACTTTCGGTTTTTTGTGTCTTCAACCGTGTTTGAGTTACATGAATATATGTTGTGCAACCTCCTACATTTTCGAAATAACGATATTTCTCGAAAACTAGAGCTAATCTAAAGTAACGGTTAGCGCCACTGGATTCAGCGTACTCGAATAGGGTTTACCCGCCAACTTGACAGAAAAAAAGTGTAAATTCGAGCACAGTGTAACTATTATTGGATAATGAATGCCCCATATTCTGCAATTTTTTTTCTTCACATGACCATAGAGGGGAAAATGGGTTTCACCGCTTGAGTTTGTAAATGAACTAGTCATTTTCTAGACACAGTTTCCAAAAACGACGACTTCAGTTAATGCATATTTGTATAGAATTTGGCTTAAATTTGTCATCCAATTGAATTTATATGGGAAGAAGTACGCCAAAATATCACCAACTGCTGAGAATGTCCCCTACACTGATGGAAAAGGCGTCATAACGCTGATGTATTTTGACATCCGTACTATGACAAGTGTCTTCGTTTTTGACCCCATGACAATTTTCATCATGGTGATGTCAACCTTAACATCACTTGGCCAAAGTGTCATCATGATCAAAATGAAATTATGTCATCAATGGGATGACACATAGGCGTCACAGAAATGACGATCATGTCTTCAGTGCGATGACGTAGTAACATCGGAGAAAGGACACATTAGCATCAATTTAATGACAGTTTGTCATTAAGTCAACATCATTGGAATTGACTTAAGTCAAAGTGAGAGAATATTATTATTTACTTAACCGTTACATATGTTTGTTTCACGTTTGTTGAATTACGACCTTTGTTTAAAGCAGAACTCTCATAAATAAGACACCAGCACCATGCCCTCCCCCCTCCCCCCCCCCAGATGGTTTTTGCAATTATTCTACTTTAAAAATTTTATGTAATTAACTAAATAATTTAAAAAAATAGAATATAGGAATTTTTGCTTTTTATAATACATTGTAATCATGAAAATAATGTTAATAATATACAAAATGTGTTATCGATTTGACGTCACTATAGTCATAAAATAGATGACACGTAAAAAATGACAAAATTGTACGAAGACGTTAGTCATTGTATTGATGTTACTTTTGGCATCATTGATGCCATTTGTAGTAACATTGATGTCACAATTCTGATGTTAGGGCATCATCAATATGAGATGCATTTTTCTATCATTGTAGTGAAAGTCTTAAAGTTTATATCAGTTCCATTCGAACCTGAAAGAAATTTCGAACAATAATCAAATGCTGATTATTAAAATTGTGGTTCATTCCGTGCTGAGACGTCATAAATTTCATCATAAAGTTCTGCCAAGCTACTTTCGAAAAAGTTAATTAACAAAACTTGATTTTTTATAAACTTCCGGTCTCTACAAAATCCATTACCAATCATTGCAATTAATTATATTAAATAATTTAACAATTAAATTCAATTGAGTTGTCTTTAAAACAAATATTCCATTTTCATTTCATTGTTAATCTCTAAAGTTGGCAGTTGTCAACAAAATGATGAAAAATCATCAGTCATTTGCTTAAATTTAACTTAAAAACACCAAAAACTGTGACTTTATTTCAATTAATTTTTTCTGATTTTAAAGTTTTATTTTTGTCTTGGGTCATAAGCGTGGGTTGGTTGATTTGTAACAATAAAATAAACTAAAAGGCGGCTTTTTTGTTAAATGTTCGGTGGATAGTTTTTGGGTTGATAATAAAAATCAATGAAATCATTAAAATGGAAGAAAAAATAAATAAAAACATAAATTTTGCTTTATGAGTTTATATGATCCGATTATTAAATTAAATCAGTTGAGGGTATTAAAAATATACGAGGGTTGGGGGAGAATCAAAATTAAAGCACATAAAGTTTGTCATGCAATTTTAAGACACATGATGCGTAATTTTTTTTTTAATATTTATTATTATTATTGTAAAAATCTGTATAAATTATTTAAAATCTACATTTTTATTTCAATAAAATTAACGTTTTTTTAGATACTTCATTATTCATTGTTATTGTTTTTGTACTTGTCATAATTTTTTCCCCCTTTTTATTTTTTTTTAAATTCAAAACCAAAATAACGTCAACAAATTTAAATTTTATGTTTAGTTTTTCATTAGGCATATATCCGGTTTCAGCTTTTCAGTTAAGTTTTTCTTTTTCTAAACGGAAATCATTTGCAAAATTTTACATCCTTCTTTCATAACTAAAAATGCATAAATATGTATTAAAAACAAAAACTAAAACAAAAACAAAAAAAAAAATCCATGCGAAGTGTAACGCAAATAAAATTAAAATATTTATTTATAAATGTATTCGTATAAATTTTAAAAATATAATTAAAAGAAAAAATAATAATTATATGCTGCTCGTATTCAATTGCACTCATTCATTTCATAGATTTAATGAAAAACTAATGTGAACTAATTACAACTGGAGCAACAACAAAACATATTTGTGTGTTAATACAATGAAAGCATTTGTTTGTAGTACGAATTAAGATACATTAGGTGAATATGAATAAATAAAACGGTATTAGTTTTATACCTACATTTGTGTATAATTAGAAGTTTTATGCATAAATAAATATAAATATTCCAAAAAATAAACACGCACTTTTCCGCATTGAACCTCAACAAAATGAATTGAAACTTAGTGTGCGGCTTGCCAAATGGAGAAAAACTGTGCCCATAAATTTATACATAAAAAAAACTATATTTTAAATACAAGTTACCGCAAATACAAAGATAACACACCCAGTTCAAAAGTGACTTAACTCAAAGTTTTCATTTTTCGGTCTTATATGCTTAAACTATGTACAATACACTTGTTTATCTAAAAAAAATATTAGTGTATTTTGTTGTTGTTAAATGTTATTATAAAACGGTAATCACCAAGTTCGGTTATAATTAACTATCGGTTATAGCTGTCAAAACCGGAACTTTAATTGAAAGTTAGTTTTAACCGAACTTGGTGAAAATGGCCGTAAGTCTTTCTTTATGCTCGAGTTGTGGCACTTTTGATAAAATAAATCACTTTGGAGTTTATATTAACTAGACTTGTGTCAGCTTAGAATTTGGCAAAAGTGTAAAAACTTGAAATGAATTCAGCTAAAAAGACATAACTCAAAATAATTCGGTAACTTGTGCAAATAATACATCATCAAAAAGGACACAACTTAAAATTGTTCAATATCTAGTGTATAAATATGTAAAAAAGACTTTTTAGATCATAATCTGTATGGAATTTCTACTAAATGGTCCAAAGATTTGTTTTTAACTGTTTTTTGTGGGTCAAAAACTGTTTTTTTTCGATTTCTAAAAAATCAAGTTTTGAGTCACTTTTGAACTAGGTGTGCGATATGTATGTAGGTTCATCATAATTTTAAAAAAATTGGCTTGAAAACAAATTCTATAAAAACCCCGGACTTAAAATAAATTCTTTCAAAAACCAGCAGATTAATTATACTGGCTGTTGTACTTCCCTTCCCCAAGACGCAGACCGAACAATGGTCAGTCCTTTAAGCTGATTTTTTAAATCTCCCTTCCCAAAAACCATAACCCCCTAATTGATTTCCGAAGAAGTCTCATCAATAATAAGAAGTCTCTTGGACTCTTGGTACAAGATAAGCCGTGGCAAACCTCATAGAAAGAAGACCTGCCAATTGTGTTTCTGCCGAATAACAACCTTTGGCTGCACAAGTATCCTCAGAGGATGTTACACCGAAAGAATGTTTGCCTACATTAGCCCGGGGAATCTTTGAGCAAACAAATGAAAATAATTATGGTTTTTTTTTAATCGATTATGGTACAGTGGCCATGGCTTAAGGTTAAAAACTTTTAAGCTTTAACCCAAAAGCGGGGATATAAAGATCTTAAAACTTTGCCTTAATAGCGGGTCTGACATCTGTAAAATTGTTAAGACAACATCTGTTAAAAAGATCTACTAGAATAAACTGAATCTCGATATTGGAACACTTGGCTGGTCAATGGACGATTGGTAGGCATGCAAGCAAACTAGATATCCTTTTTAGTGAAGTCATATCTAGAAAGAACTTAGAGCTAAGGAGACAGTATTGAATCTTGTTTTGGAACTGACCAACTTAAATTTAACCGGACATAAGTTTTTTGGGTATCACTTTATACAGGATCCCTCTGAGGTATCCGGGGCTAAAATCGACAATTTTTTTTAAATATTTCAACGCAACGGGCTGGCTCTAGCTTCCTTACCATTAACACAGCATAAAGTGCGAACTGGGATCCTTATTCATAGCAAGTCGTGTGGTCCTATTACAAGGGAGTTACAACCGATTCTACACTGACAGACATACAACAAAATTTCTGTAAAATCTATTGTTAACATTACAGTCTTAAGCGAGGAACCAAGGGGTTCACGACTCTCCACCTGGGCTTAACGAATTCTGGTACTCAAAAAACATAAATTGGTCTTGGATGCTGTTCCATCGGAGTTCCCCCCTGCCCCTAAGCTAAATATCGGATCCGCCCATCGGATACAATCTTCGATTTTTGAAATTTTCGGCTATGTAAATCTTTAGATAAAAAAAAATCCATTTTGTGCCACGCTCAGCTTCCCAATCCTGCCCAGATTTAGTCGATTATTGTGTCTTGATAACCAAGGTGCTTGTACCTAATTTGGAAATTTTGGCTCTTACCATTCCCACAAAAACTTAAATGTTATTTTTTAAAATTTTCTAGTATTTTCCACAATAATTATTCTTTTATATTGGCGATGAAATATTTGAAAAATCGATTTAATAGTTTAACAGAATCACCTTCGTGCTTTAGTTTAACATTTTAAGGATACTACCATCCCTAGAGGAAAAGGAACTAACACCAAACTTGTCACGTGACAGTTCTAAAGTGGCAGGGACCGGTTCTAGTTCTAACACTTTATATGAAGGGGACTTGTCACTTTAACATGGCGATGTCCTAGGAGGGGGTTAATTTGCGCCTTTTTGACACTTCGTGACAGGTCACAGATAGAATCAGCCACTACCCGCACAAAATCCAGCCACATGACTAGTTTTGTGTCAATTACCTTTCCTATGTAGTAACTACTCTTTAAACACATTATCACAAGTTAGGTGATGTGTCGTATTTTCACCTGTCACAATTCGTTCCTTTTTATGACAATATTGTGATCACTGGTCACGGGATAGGTACATTAAGAACAATCGACACAAATTTCCCGCAGGGATTGAAGAGTTTAAAGTCAAATAAAGACCTGTCTCTTAATAATTTAGCTTCAATTATAGAGTAGGAGTCGATGTTAGATTTTTAGTCAAAGTTGGAGTCGAAGACGGATTTCAAAAATATTAGCGGTTGAAGTCAGAGTCGGAATTAGTACTACTTTTTGACGACTCCACAGCCCTGCTCTTCACAAAATGTGGATAATATTTTACATTACTTTGTCCACCTATTTTTAAACTACAATCTACAATTTTATCAACTGCTAATCTTAAATAAATTAAGAAAGAAAACCTTTATTTATAAATCAAAAATCCATATTGAACCTGTATTTAAGGCTAGAATTTTGTTTCCTCCAACATTGGCAACCCTATACAGAGCTTACAAATTACCAACTCTCTAAAAAAAAAAATAATGACTATAACAAATTCCATTAAACAGGCGCTAATTTACAATATAAAGCAAATTTTCAAAATGAATAATAAATTTTTTAAACTAAAATATGTATGTAAAAGTGTAGACGAGGAAAGTACCACATATCTAAATGAATATTGGTCTCTTTGTTGATTTTTTATTCGTGTGTGTGTGTGTGTGTGTATGTGAGTGTGTATTTTTAATAATTTTTTAAAATGTCAAAATTTACATTTAATTGCTGACTTTGTTACACCATCACCACAGTGCACTTCCACTTACTCACTAACTCAGCCATCATTTCACCCAATATGAAGAAGAATACCCACTTTAACTTATTTAGTATGTAATTAAAAATTAAAACAAATGCAGGGAAAGATCTGCAACAATCACACAATTAAATATTTTTAAAATCTAAATACAAATTATGTTCAACAACTCGAACTCGTATGTAGCACCTGTGAATATGTTAACTTCCCTAACAAGTTTGGGAGGTTGGCTGGCTGGTTGGCTGGTTGGTGGGAGGAGGCATATGAAATTGGGATGAGTGAAATGGTAAAATTATGAATATTGTTGTGTGTGTGTGTGTGATTATGAAAAACATTTTTCAACTAAATAAAATTTTAATTGTATGTTTTAAATAGTTAGTGAGAGCTTGTTAATGTGTGTATTGACTCGCCAACAAATGAATTTAAATATAAAAAATAATTACCGGTGTTTTTTTTATAAATTTTACTAACTTACTTACATATTTTTCGGTTAAGCTCATTTTTATAATTTTTTTTAACAATCCGAAAATTAATTTATACGAGTATTAACTGTAACTTTTCCGGTAGTTATACATTTTTATTAATTCATTAAAAAAATTCATCTGGTTTTTTTTTTAAATAACTTCATTGCATATTTTCCTATTATTTTAGAGTACGGAATTAAAAGAAATTCATTTTTGTTTTGGTTTTTGTTTTTAAATTAAACTACCTTTAGATACTGCAGGATTAAAGAGTTCAAACTTTCAAAAATGGTATACTGTTAATAATCCTGGTTCTGGTAAGCCCATTCTATTTGAATATGGGTCCAAGCATCTGGTAGTGCAATTACGACAAATATAATAAATCATTTTCTTTTAGTTAAAGGTATTTGAATTTCTGTGGAACTCAGGAAATTGTACTTTTGATTACGTTCAGTTGAATATATGAATACAATAAAATTCTTAAAATGTTTTTAAAATTCCCAGGAGCTTGAGGGCGGAAAATTTCAGGAATTTCTCTATAAGGTCTTTGACTTGAATTTAAGGTTCTGTGGCATTTAATGGTACTGGCGGTTGATAAAAGAAAGGTTTTTCCAAATTTTAGACCTGAGTAAATGTTGGCCAATTTTTTTACGCATCAAACGTTCTTAAAAACAATCACCAAATTTAAGCTGTTTTTAGAAAAAAAAATTTTAAGGCAAGGAAAACTGCTAACATTTGTAATAGCCAATTTCACCAATCTATATATATAAAAAGAAGTGTACACTTTGATGTCACCAGTAACTGCGAAAACGGGCTGGGGTACGTTGGGGATAGTCTGTAGATGGTTTATGTAAAGTTTGCATGAAATCGGCCTTGTGGTTCCGGAGATATGGCATTTAGATTTTCCTATATATTCCCATACAAATATCAACAAAATGCCCTCCATTTTAATTTCCTTCAAAACGGCTTGACTGATTTTTATGAAATTTTGTATGTGTTTTTGTTAGGTATGAGAATAGGTCGTAGAGTATATTTTATATCGCTACAGGGCGCAAAATAGTGCATAAGCTTCCCCTCCCTATATCTTATTAGCTAATCAACCTGTTTTCTTAAAATTTTACATGCAGGCACTGTTACATCTGAGAGAAAATAGGGAATAGGGCGTGAAATAGGGCAAGAGGAGTAAAAGCTCCCCCTCCCTATATTTGCTTAACAAATCGAGCGATTTTCTTTTATTATTTAGGGCGTGAAATAGGGCAATAGAGGTAAAAACTCCCCCTCCCTAATCTTTTATACTTATCAACCGGGTTTCTTAAAATTTTGCATGCATACACTGTAACATCTGAAAGGAAATAGGGAATAGGGCGTGAGATAGGGCAATAGCGGTTATAAGCTCCCCTTCCCTATATCTTTTAAACTAATGAACGGTGTTTTCTTAAAATTTGGCATGCAGACGCTGTAACATCTGAAAGGAAATAGGGAATAGGATGTGAAATAGGGCAAGAGGGGTAAAAGCTCCTTCTACCAATATCTTCTTGAAAACTCGCAGCCAAATAGCGTTACAGCTGGAAAGTACTATAGCCTATAGTTTTTATTATTTAGGGCGTGAAGCAGGAGGGGTAAAAGCTTCATTCCCTATATCTTCTTAACTAATCAACCGGGTTTCTTAAAATTTGGCATGCAGACACTGTAACATCTGAAAGAGAAAGGGCATGAAATAGGGCAAGAGGAGTAAAAGCTCCCCTCCCAATATCTTCTTAACTAATCAACTGATTTTCTTGAAATTTGACGGGCAAATAGTGTTACATCTGGAAAGAAATAAAGCCTATAATTTTTATTATCTTCTGAACTAATCAACCGGATTTCTTAAAATTTGGCATGCAGATACTGTAACATCTGAAAGAAATAAGTTATATGGCAAAACAACGTTTGCCGGGCCAGCTAGTTCTATTAAAATATTAAGTCATATTTGATTATTGTTTTTCATAAACTTTCTATTTTTATTTGACATGAAAAACGAATTCAATCATAAATTGATATTTAAATAAATTGGTGAAATCGGCCATAAAAGTTATAACCCGATATAATTGCTCTTTAAGCAAGGACCCAATATTTGACTTAAATTTCAAATAATATCCAACAGAAACACTACAAAATGTTTCAGATAAGGAGATATTTAATGTCTTTCTTTATTAAGGTCCCACAGAAACTCAAGAGCAATATTTTTCTATATCAAAGAAATAATGGAAACACATGAAATGGAAGAGCGAATTCAACAGGTAAGCACAATATCCTTAGCACTAAAATAATTCTCTATTTTTGGTGGAATTAAAATGTTCTTTTATAGCAGGAGCTGCTATGGCTCATTGTTCCAGCCCGGAACCTTGTGAAGCAAAATATATGGGGTCAGGTCAAATAATGACATGAGCGGTCTAAACAGTAAATCCAGTTGAAGTGAAAAACCAACGATAAACATTGCCTAAGGCCCAATATTTTTAGTTTTACTTTTAATTTTTTTGTTCTATAAGAATTATTATTTTCATTTTTTTGTTTCTATTTCGAAACTATAATTTAAAATTTTTTTTTTCAAAAAAGGCAACATTTGAGCACCCTATAATTCGACAAATAAACATCATAGAAAAAAAAAAACATTTGGCACATACATTTACTTCTGCTAGAAGTATAATTATGACAAATTTCGTCAAAAAATGTTTTCAAAAACTACCTCGGTTTCTTTTTGGTCTTTAAGAATAAATACCCTGCAGGATGTGTGTGAAGATAAATATGAAAAGTTAAATTAATTTTTAAAAAATATCGCTTGCGATAAAAAATATATTAAAAAAATATCGCATGTGTTTTATAAAGAAAATACGACTATTTACACGAAATTTTACAGTTTTTATGAAAAATCAATAATTTTTATTTAATACTAGCTGGCCGCCCCGGCCTCGCTCGGTAGCTGATTACTAATGATTGATGTAGCCGTTTTCTGATTTTAGGTAAATTGAAAAAAGTGGGCGTAAAAGTGGGCGGGCCAAAATTTTCTTTCCGTAAAAACCTTAGTTGGACCATGTCGATTATTTTACAGAAAAAATCGTCCAAATCGGTCAAACAAATAGAAAAAGTGGGCGTAAAAGTAGGTGTGGTGAATTTTTCTTTCGACGAAAACTTAAAATTGATTAATAAGAACATTTGAAGGAAAAATTAGTCAAACCGATGGAGCCGTTTTCTGATTTTAGGTAAATCGAAAAAAGTGGCCGTAAAAGCAGACGGGGCAAAATTTTCTTTCCGTAAGTTGGACCATGGCGATCATTTTAAAGAAAAAAGCGTCCAAATCGGTCAAGACGTTCTCAAGTGATGCGATCAGCAACACACAACATTTCATTTTTTTTATATAAGTAGATTAAAAACTTATTAGATATTTTATTAGTCTTTTTATATTAAAATTTATGATTTTTGAAAAAATTTTACTTAGAGTGAAATTCCCATGAAAGTGCTGTGTGAGGGATATGACCACTGTGTCTAAATCATTCGATCTCAGGGAAACAAACCTTATGGCAAATGAAGAGTATGGACAAGGCTACCATAGTCTATAATGATCATAGCTGCAGTATGTAGAATTCCGCAATCAAATTTGTTACGTTTAACAAAAGGCCGCAACATGTTCTTTGCTACTTTTTAAATAAAACAGTTGAACTTAAAAGAAAAAAAATTGTCAAATGGATAGAGTGGATAGTTTGGATAATGTATGTACTTATAGATTATCGTTGCCTTGTCCATAGTCTTCATTTTCCATTAGGTCTGATTCTCTGAGATCGAAGGATTTGGACACAGTGGCCATATCCCTCACACAGCACTTTCATGGAAATTTCACTCTTAAGTGAAATTTTTTCAAAAATCACACACTTTAATATCTAATAAGTTTTTAATATTAAATAAAAATTATTGATTTTTCATAAAAACTGTCGGATTTCGTATAAATAGTCGTATTTTCTTTGTAAAACGCATGCGATATTTTTTAAATATATTTTTTATCGCATGCGATATTTTTTAAAAATGAATTTAACTTTTCATATTTTCTTCACACACGTCCCTGCAGGACATTTGTATCAATTGTTCTTAAAGCACTAATCCTGTGGCCAGTTAAAAGAGTATTACAGTAAAATGGACCGAAAGGAAAGATAACTGACACAAAACTAGTCATGGGACTGGATTTGTTTATTTTACTTTATATGAAGGAGATCTATTATATTAATAAGTTTCACTCGGGACAACATCTGCGACAGGCACTTTTTTAACCGAAATTAAATGTATTCATTTAGGTTACTTCAGTGACCTGTTACAAAGTGTAAAAAAGGTGCAAAATAATTCCCTCCTAGAACATTGCCATGTTAAAGGGACAAGTCCCCTTGTTTTGAGGGGTTAGAAGTAGAACTGGTCGCTATCACGTTAGAACTGTGACGTGGCAAGTTTTGTGCTTTTTTTTTTTGTTATTTTAACAATGTTTTCTTTTCTTCCTTAAATTTCTAAATGTTGTGAACAGACGCCGTTTATAAACAATGTCCTTATGTGTGCACGCCTACACAAAGGTTTAGAATAATCTAGCCTTTGCACTTAATACTTGCTTAGAATCTGAGCAATTTTAATTCTGTTTTAAAAGCAATATTAGCTATATTACAAAGGGAAACTCGTAAAGGAGCCGAATTTCATCCTAGGTTACTGACAGAATTAACCTGACATTTGTATGATCTTTCTTATTGCTATTTTTGGCATGAAACACAGCAAACAAGTGTTTTCCAAAGGCGACATACAACCAGTCTATTTAAAACCCCAGAAGTGTCTTATAATTGTGGCACCAGATAGGACTTTGACTAGATACGAACATACAGTCGAGTTGCAGGTATTGGCTTTTTTCAATATTTCCTCCTCAATCACAACGACAAAATGTATCTCTCAAGACACTCTGGAAGGAATAATCGTAATAACATAGAAAAAAATAAAAATTAATTTCAATTAAAAAATTGTGATATTAACGAAAAAATTAATAAAATTTGCATCAATAAACAGAATAATATTATCAAATAAATATTTTATTGGAGTACCCTGGTAGGCTAGCTAGTTGTGAGATAGTCGATCAGCCCTGGGGTTGCGGGTTCGATTTCCGCCAGAGACTCTGGTTTCTTTCCTGCAGACAAGCGTAGAGCTTCGCAGGGATTAGCTTAAGGAATTAAATCAAGAAAAAACAAAAATATAAGTAAACGCTTAATTCACTTGATTAAACTTTTAATTAAAATAGATTATATTTTTGTTTATTGGTTTATTTGAAAAAAAAAAAAATTGGCGAGAATTGTTTCTGTGTAAATAAGATTAAATTTTAGACCATTTGATACAAAAAGTTGAAATTTTAGATATTTTTATTAGGCTTAAGTTCATTAAATAAAAACTACATTAAATTATTTTTAGTGAAAGAAGGAATTTACAACATCATAATACTTTATTTTATGTCCTGCCAGTACCAGACAAAAATTTTCTTTATCACGGTCTCTGTTCACATATGTAGGTGCTTATCACTCATCTAATTGGCTAAGTGCTGCAGTGTCTGTTCTTCTAAAGCAAGTGTTGCCGCTATCATTTAAAATATTTCGAGCCAGTGGGTTCGGATGCAATTCGAGCTTTTTTAAGTATTTTACTGCATATTTCGTAATCACAGTTTTAACTAATGGCACATTGAGATACTTCTATTTAACATACTAAGGGCCATTATTATAACTTGGCGTTAGCTGTTATCCGACAGTTACGCTTTTTGACAGATAACACATTATTATCTGTCAATTTAATCTTAACTTTAGCTCACTTCAAGTTGTAATAATGGCCTTAAGAGGCAGCTGTGATTGTTCGAAGAAGTTTATGTTGGCGCCTTTGAATTTTTTCGATATTAAAGCCCGAAGCATTGCCCAACAACTGCATACCATATCACCAGATTGGCTTTAGGATGGAGTTGTAAAGTAGAAATTTGCAATCGAGACTAAGGACAGAATTTCTTCCAATAAGCCAATAAATTTGGATGGCTTTTATTTTAATTTGAGTTAATTTTGCCTCTTTATGGTTTTCCACGTTAAATGGCGATCTAAATGTGTACACCCAGAAAAAAATCAAGGTAAAAACGTCGAAAACAAGGTTGATTTAAAATTTTTCGGTGGTGATTTTGCTTCATACGTTTTTCATGTTAATTCAACCTGATTTTAAAATAACTTGCGAACAACATTTTTTTCTTTTAGAGTAACTATAATTCATGTTCATTTAACATTGCAGTAAAGTTAGAGCAAAATGTGATTTTTATTGAAATAGCAATCCGAATCACGTTGAATGCAAGATATTTCAAGCTGAAACAACGTGAATTTCATGTAGAATCAAATTGGTTGGGGTGTGACAGTGTGAAGACAACATATCGGTCATTTGCTGCAAGACCGGCATAACTCAAAAAAATCAATTTCGAGATAAACGCATTTAAAGTTTTTGATTTGCTCTAACTACTTAGAAAAAGAGAAGACACATTCTCTTCAAACTGGGAAAGTATAAAAGATATAAAGATGAATTTAATACACAATATAAAGAAAAGCAAAGCGAAGAATTCTGCATCTCTTACTCCAAAATTTAATTTTTTGAGTTATGCCGGTCTTGCAGCAAATGAGCGTTATGAATTTATTTAAGAATAATTCAAAACACTTACCCCTGTAACACATGTTTCACTTATTTTGTATTATCCTTTGTTAACAGAAGCATCAGCAGAATCGCCCGATATGGTTTTCGTCATCATTCTACTTTGAAAACTTGATGTACTATTTAACTAAATAATTTTAATTAAAAGAATACGGGAATTGTCTTCTTTTTATAACATATTTTAAACATGAAAATAAAAAAAGTTTACATACTTATGTATGTATGCATGTTAATTTAACAAGACAAACTTTTAATATAAAAAACAGGTTTTTATGGATTCAATATTGAACAATGTTATTTTAACAATGAATAATATTAAATAAACGTGATTTAAGGTTATTTTAATATTTTTCATTTAAAATTAATATGAAATAATGATAAATTTAAATAATTCTCAATCAACATTTCGCCATGTTAATTTTACATTGGTATTTTTTCTGTGTGTACCGAGATATTTTACATGCGAATTTTGAGTTATTATTTGATTATTGATTTTAATAGCAGGCATGATTTTCGACCCAAGGTTAATGTTATATGTACGCATTTTGACCTTTATCCTCCATTGTTTTAACTACAGTTCTGGTTGAAATATATTATCCTGTAAGTATCTAGATTTTTCTTGTCTTTTAAAACAAAAAAAATAATTTAAAGATGTATAGTTCATTATGATCCCTTTGTTTCCTTTGTGCTATCCTGTATATGGGGATTTTTCACATAAAGACCGCTATAAGGACCCAAGTTCAATTAATCTCCTTCATCCAGAGATCCTTTAAGTCGACTTTGGTCACCACATAATTTCATTTCATTGAATGCATTAAAACTCTCTAAAGATTTTTTAATTTCTACACTAATTTCATTTCCCTTTTGTTTAATTCCATTTTACCATGAGTATGTGTTTAAATTAAAACTAAAATTAATTAAAGTAAAGCAGGTGTTTTAAAATTCAATTTTAAAACAAAACGCAAAAACTCATTTCAATTGTTTTAACTTGTGGTTAGTTTTTTCTTATTATTATTGTTTAAATTTTAAACAAATTCATATTTAAATTCCAACTTGTATTCATATTCGTGTTAATTGTTGTTAAATTAGCATTTTTTGGCTGTTACAACAACCACAAAACAGCAGCGATCATTAAATAGTTACTGATACTAAAATTAAGTACGAATATCGTGGCGATAGTGCTGGTGGTGGTGGTGGTATAAACAGTGGCGTGTTTAATAAAAATTTGTTGCAATTTAAATGTAGAAAATAAACCAAGATTTTTATTAGTTTTAATGTTAATTTCTATAAAATGTTGTTTATTGGGGAAATAGTTTATGGTTTGATAACCGATATTTTATTATTTAAGCTCTTATAAGGATATTGAGGTAACTAGGAAATAAGTGAGGGTGTTTGAACTACTTTTTAATTGGGTATCTGAAGTGTTTAAAATTATGAAAGTTTATTAATCAACTTTATGGAAAATCTACATATATTTATACCCACACCACAATTGTGGAGAGGCTATTAAGCGTTTGTGCTGATGTTTGTAACAGCTTGAAATATTGTTCCACGACCCAACTTTGGGTATACCGATCGACTTAGAATCACTTTTTGAATTGATCTAACGATGAGAGCGACAAAAACTTTTGCGAAAGGTACTATGTCAAGGCAAAATGTTGTAGTGGTAGCAGTGTTGCCAAAACTTGGTGACCAAAAATGGCTAAATTTACGAAAAAAATGGCTAAAAATGGGCTAAAAAATGGCTAAAAGCTTTTTTAAATAAAAACACATTAAAATTCAATAACAAAACAGAAATAATTAATTTCAAGCTGTTTACGATGAAATTGTGAGTTAAGATCAATTTGTTTAATAAGAATAAACGTAAATTAATATTAAAATAAATTAATTATCAAAAAGTAATTTCAATTTTTGGGAATACAAAATTGTAATTTCAAAAGATTTTGTTATTCGTGCTTAATTCCCAGTTTTTATTCTTGATAAAAACATTTGAAATTTATTATTGATGGGATAAGCTATTCCTATGCGCATTTCACTGGTTGCTTAGGCCAGATCATCAGGAAACTTCATCCATAAAGATTTTAGAAAAACTAAAAATATTAAACCAAATAAAACTGTTAAACGTATAAGGCCCGTTTTCACAACTTACCGATAGCTAAAGGTAGGATTTTATCGGCCGCGTAAAATATGTTCCATTTTTACAACTTAACTTTTACCTACCAGGTAGAATTTACCTTAATCTACTTTATCGCTCACTTTAGGTTAAAGTAAAGTTTGAATAATGCAACACTTTTTATAAGGCCGGTTAAAGTCTACTTTTAGCTATCGGTAAGTTGTGAAAACGGGCCTAAGACTTATAGTACACACAGAAAAAAATCAATGTAAATTCGTTCAAAACAAGGTTGATTTTACATTTTTCAGTAGTGATTTTGCTTCATTGTTGTTTCATGTTAATTTAACATGATTTTACAATAACTTGCGAACAACATTTTTTTCTTTTAAAATAACTATAATTCATGTTAATTTAACATTGCAGTAAAGTTAGAGCAAAATGTAATTAATATTGAAATAACAATCCGAATAACGTTGAATGAAAGTTATTTAAAGTTGAAACAACGTGAATTTCATGTAGAATCAAATTGGTTGGAGTGTGATATAACAGTGTGAAGACAACATATGCATTTATTTAAGAATAATTTAAAACACTTACCACTGTAACACATGTTTCACTTATTTTGTATCTCCTTTGTTAACAGAAGCATCAGCAGAATGGCCCGATATCGTTTTCGTCATCATTCTTCTTTGAAAACTTGATGTACTATTTAACTAAATAATTTTAATTAAAAGAATACGGGAATTGTCTTCTTTTTATAACATATTTTACACATGAAAATAAAAAGATGTACATACTTAAGTGTGTATGCATGTTAATTTAACAAGATAAACTTTTGATTTTAATATAAAACAGGTTTTTATGGATTCAATATTGAACAATGTTATTTTAACAGTGAAAAATATGAAATAAACGTGATTTAAGATTATTTTAATATTTTTCATTTAAAATTAATATGAAATAATGATAAATTTAAATAAAGGGCATACTTTTGCAGAAATTTACCATGATTCTCAATCAACATTTCGCCATGTTATTTTAACATTGGTATTTTTTTCTGTGTGTAACAGTTCTACTTGTAATAATATCAAAGTTTAAACAAAACACATCAACCATAAACAGTGGGTTTATCTCATCTTACATTCCCCACTACAATTAGTTGAAATTCTCTCAACTTTAATTGTAGTTGTAAGTAGGTTAAGAAAAACAAAATAAAAACAACAACAACTTACAAAGGATGTTGTCAATTAAGTGTTTTTTTAGGCTGTGCACTTGCCTGTTTATTATCAAAATGTAATTTAAATTTTTGGGAATACAAAATTTTAATTTCAAAAGATTTTGTTATTCGTGCTTAATTCCCAGTTTTTATTCTTGATAAAGCAGCCAGTGAAATGCGCATAGGAATAGCTTATCCCATCAACAATAAATTTCAAGTGTTTTTATCAAGAATAAAATCTGGGAATTAAGCATGAATAACAAAATCTTTTGAAAATAAATTAATATTAAAAAACTAAATCATCGAAAAATTCGATGTTGTTATTGTTCATCTCATAGAAATCACTCATTAGTTTCAAATAATTATAAGTTTTAAATAATTAAAAGGTAAATCATAATCACGACAACATTTACCCAACCTTTTGAGTCCAGATCTACAATAAAAAACAAGTAAGAAAGAATAGTCGGTTAAACCCGACTTTACGAAACCCTACACCACATTAGAACCTTTGTACCAAATTGTATCATATAATCTCTAAATTGCGACCTTTACTTTGCGCATAAGGTTAACATGGACAGCTAGCCAGCCGGGCAAACATCTTTAATTCGACTTAGAAAGTGATTCTGAGTCAATCGGTATACGTGAAGGTGGGCTAAGGACCAATATTTTAAGGTGTCACAGACATCAGCACAAACGCATAGTACCCTCTCCACTATTGCGGTGGTGGTATAAATATTGTGTTGTTAGGGTAAAAATATCTACCTTATTGATAAAATCGAATTAACGGTTGCTTTAATGTTGAGACCATGGAAGTGAGAGTAACTTTAAAGTCAATTCGGAAAAAATTTTGTTACCGCCCGCATCACTTTATTGAAATACTTGCAACCAGAAAGAAACAGCGATGTTTGTTTTGATCAATTTTATAAATTTAATAGTGGAATACTGTTCCTTTATTTTAAAAGATGTTTCAGCGTCATAGTTTCTAGCAATTTTCAACATTTGTAAAAGTTGTGATTTAAATTGGCGTTTTAATTGTTCAAAATGTTTATTTTACTTCTATAAATTTTTATAACAAAATAAAAATTATTCTTTTAAAAGTAAAACCGCAAAAAAATTTTATGGCTAAACAAGTTGAAAAATGGCTAAATCTAGCCACAAAATGGCTAAATTGGCAACACTGACTGGTAGGTCCAAAATTAGCTTTTGGTCCCATATAAATCCACTTCCTAAAATCACTTAAAGGCGAACAAATCTCATAAAGTTAAAAATATTTCAATAGGCTCAAAGAATTCGTTTCTATACCGAAACTTTTATGGGAAGTTCCACGCCCTCTTATCTCATCCCGCGCACATTTTGTTGCCGCTTTCCAGATATACATAAAAATTAAATAAAAAAACAACAAAAATTGATTTTTTCAGCCATTTGTGGATCGATTAAGATGAATTTCAATAGCAAACAATTCAGGACTATATGTGGCATAAATATAAAGGGTGCACGTAGAGAAAAGACATGTTTAAATATGGTCACCTCCAACCAAACTATTTTTAAAGAAAATTTTGAACATATTATGGTTAATACAACCATATAATTGTCAGCGACAACCACATTATGGTTAACTTAGTCATCTATCAAGAACACATAACTATATTATGGTTGCCTCTAAAAATTTTATGGTTGAATATGACTACAATTTGTTTTTTAAATTTACAATATTATTTTCCTCTTTTCCAAGAGCAACATACTATGGTTGAAAACCAACTATGCTATTGTAAGTGTTTAACAAATTTTAGTTATTATTAATCATAACATGTTTGGAGGCAACAATAATATGGTTGGGGCTTCTTGATGGAGGCCTAATTTAACCATAATATGGTTATCGCTGACAATAAATATAAATTAACCATAATATGTTTAAAATATTCTTTAAAAATAGATTGGTTGGAGGGGACCATATTTAAACATGTTTTTTCTTTGGGTGTGGTTAAAATTTTAAGAACCGATGTTGATTTTGAATAAAACACAAGTTATTTAGGAAATTATTGTCATATCTTTTCTTTATGATAATATTGGTATGCTTCAATTATGTATGGAGCAAAATATCGGCTAAATGGCCGACGCCGGCGGCACACCTCCATCCAATGGTCCAAATTTTCGATGGTGCTGAGCCATAATTGAGGCTCTATGCCGTGAATATGCTAAATTATCTCAGCCTTTAGCTCTTGAATTGTTGCTGGCTTATCGACGTACACCTTTTCTTTCAAACAACCCCAAAGAAATAAGTCCAACGGTGTCAAATCACAGGATCTTGGCGGCCAATTGACATCGCCACCACATGATATAACACGGCCATTGAATTTGTTGAAAAGAGCCATTGTTTCGTTAGGTGTGGCAAGTGGCACCGTCCTGTTGAAACCACATATCGTCTACATCCATATCTTCCAATTCGGGCCATAAAAGTTCATTATCATCTCACAATAGCGAGCACCATTCACAGTAACTGCCTGACCGGCCTCATTTTGGAAAAAAATACGGACCGATGATGCCGCCAGCCCATGAACCGCACCAAACAGTTACTCTTTGTGGGTGCATTGGTTTTTCGACAGTCACTCTTGGATTATCATTCGCCCAAATGTGGCAATTCTGCTTATTGACGAATCCACTGAGTTGAAAATTTGCCTTATCAGTGAAGATGAATTTCTTCGAAAATTGAATATCCATTTTCATATTAAGCCTGAATAATTTTAACGCGTTGTTCGTTTGTGTAGCTTTCCATGGTTCAAATTAAATTAGTCTGAAATTATTGAGAAATGTCAAATTAAATTCAGAAAAAAACTTGACGTTTAGGTGTGGTTCACATTCAACATCGGCCCTTTAAATTTAACCACCCTTTATAACTACTAAGTCCCCATCAAATCTGGGTTCTTCGAAAATCCCATTTCAACGTACAGACGGACATAGTTAAATCAACTTTGCTTCTAACACGGGCCCAAAATGTATATTCTTTATAGGGTCCTTTCCACCTGTTGTGAAGGGTGTAACAATTTCCCCCTTTCTATAATAAACTGATAATTTGCAACATTTTCCTCGATATTTATTTAGGTTTTCTTTAAATTTTGAAAAAAAAATTATTATATGCATTAAATAATCCAACTCTAGAGTACAATTCGTCAGTTGCAAAGCAATTCACTTTTTTGAATGCATCCAACTGCATCTCAAGGATATTTCGTCTATTTTTTTGTTCATTCGCCGGGGTAAATCAGGTGCAGCCATTACCTGGGATTTGGCCAAAATCCAAAATTGGAAGATCTCTTGAGATCCAGGCTGACCAGAGTTCCCATCTGGTAACCTCCCAGGTGATACGGAACCGGTCTGACTATTGGTTAAGATCTCCGTTTGTATGCATCTTGCGAGAAATGCTTCCCGTCTTTTAGGGAGGTTATCTTTGCGGAAGTTTATCTTTTCTGCTGGCAGAATACTTTCGGTGACCAGGTGGTGGTTGTGCTTTGAAACCAAAGTCATGGGAATACAACTGAAAAGCCCGCTAAAGGGCTGATTTCGCACCACTTGTGGTAGAGGTCGGCGTGAAGGAGGACTGTCTTGGCATTTTCTAAAACCAGTGAACGTTGGATAGCTCCAACTACTGAAAAAGGGGCGAGTGTATACTTTTTCTGGACTATACACTCAAATAGCTACCTGTGGGTGTTGGTGCTTCTCAAACTCAGGGGGCGGTTGGTAAACTTATAGTTTGCCATCCAGTGGTTAACATTTACCATGAGGTAAGACCAAATGGCAGGTACTCATGCAAATCTGTTTCTACATATTTAGCATCGTTAAACTTAATGATACAGATTCCACACAATTATATATTTAAAATTGTCCCCCTTTCTATAATAAACTGATAATCTGCAACCTCCTCTGTTCAATTTATTAATTTTCTAAATTAAAATCCATTAAAACCATAAAAAACTTTTTGTCAAAATATCTAGAAATGATTTCGTGACAAAATATGCTAAACAGTGACAATTTCACAAAACAAAAACCAACACGAATAAAAAATAAAAAATGAAAAAAAAAAAAAAATTAAATAATTAAAATCATTTTTTTCCACTCATTTCTAGAAAACAAACAAAAACCAGAGAAACTAACAAATACGAAAATTAGGGCTTGTTTAAAAGATAAAAATAATAAAAAAGCCATAAAATTGGAAGCAAAAAATAAAAACACAAATACAACAACAATAAAAAATGGCAAAACTACAAGCAAAAGTTCAAACAAAAGATAAAATAAAGGAAAATAAAAAACAAATAATAGAAAAAACAACAAAAAGAAAAAGATCAGTATCATTTAAGAAAGTTTATAATTAAAAATGATAAACAGGAAATCTATGAGCAGCCATTTTGATTTTCCCAACAAGAAAAACTTTATTTTTACCAAGAAAATTTCATTTTTTTCCTCAGCAATTACTATTGATGTTATTTTCCATTGTCTTAACAACAATTTGAAGAAGATGATTGTGATGATATGAACGGCAGCAGTTTCAGAGGGTTACAAATTGGAGTTGGTTTTTGTTTATACAATGGCAAAGTTTAGCTACAGACGAAAAAGTTTTTTTTTTTTTTCTATCTTTTTTTTATAAATAGACTACAACTAGGAATTGATGGTTTTTGTTTTCTTGTTAAATTGATGCTTTTTCTTTGTTTTTTTTTAATGTTGTCTGTTAAGTTTTGTTTTAAATTAAATTCCCAAATAAGTTGTGATGGTTTTTAATAGAAATCATTGTTTTATTATCTGCTATTTAGAGTTTCCTGGTTTATTACAAATGAAATTATTATAATTTGTCTATGATATTTTAAAAATTTGTTCAAAGTTTTTATAAAACAAAATTTGTTTTTAATTTTCAAGATTTTGTTTGTCGTGCTTAATTCCCAATTTATATTCTTGATAGAAACACTGAAATTTATTGTTGATGGGATAAGCTATTCCTATGCGCATTTCACTGGTTGCTTAGGCCAGGTCGTCAGGAAACCTCATCCAAAGAATTTAGAAAAACTACAAATGGGCAAATCCCATAAACAGTCCACCAGCGATTGAAATTTTTTCTTTTCACTAGAATCGCTTAAAAATATAATTTTAGAGTTGATTATGGTTTAAAAAATGGGCGGCACTAATGTGTATGTGTATGTTTTTCCTAAGATATCACTTAATTGAATTTTTAAAAGCTTTTAGTATTTTCACTTTTTGAAAATAATCGACAGGTATTATTCATATCTACCCACTGTAAAAATATCGAACTATTTGGTCTACCTTTTGGTAAAGAAACGGTTGGTTTAAAACAACTTTTTCATATCCCTTTCATGTTAAAATAAAAAAAAAATAGTTTTGCTTCTATTGAAATTTTAAAATTTTGTTGAACAACCCAGTAAAAACTTCGCCTACTTTTTCAAAATGAATAGCTTCTCTAACTCATTATTTTGTAGCTTTCTTCTATTACTACATCTATAACAACTTCTATAACTAATTTTTTCTGGATGTATTTAAGTAAAAAAATAATGACTTCCTATAAAAATGCGTTCATTTTGGGACATGCCTTGTAAAATTCATTGGTTCTTTCAGTAGAATTGTAAGTAGTGCTCTTATTATTTTCTGATTACTCAACACATTATTTTGTAGGCGAAGTTTTTAATGGGAAGTGCGATATGTTTTATTTTTTTAAGTTTTGTGCTTATTTTTTGTTGAAGCTTTAATATACATATTCGAATAAAATCAATTTTTTATAACCAATGTTTTTTCTTCTATTTAATGACAAAATTACGTAGGGATTTTTGTAGAGGACATTTTTTTAACGTGTAGGGAAAGCATGTGTAGGTATTTTTTTTTGAAAAATCCACTGGCAACACTGCTTACAGCAGACTTAGCAAAATATAAATTTTGTAAAAAAATAAAGTTGAAATTCGTTATGTAAGAAATGAGTTTAAGAAATGTAATTCATAAAAATATAATTTGTTTTGTTAAAATAAATAAAATATTATAACAAAATACTACTGGAAGAACTGTAGCGTGCGTCACAAAGGGTTCACGGCTTTTGTCAAAAAATCACAACATTTTTTGGCAGCGAATAAGTGCGTTTCGAATTCTTTTATAGTCATCTTTCTTTAAGGAATTAAATTTTGTATACCTTATCATGCCAAATTCGCTAAAAATTAGGAAAACGCACTTCAACCTTTGAAGTTACTTCCACTTTTTGTAGCGTGCGTCACAAAACTTTGTGATCAATTATTTCGCAACAAATACTTGCTAAGAAATTATGACATATGCCATTCGTAAGAACATATTAATGCCACGAAATACATATATAAGTTGAAGCTATCTCTTTTGAAAGATCAAAAAATGTTTATATTTCAATCAAGAAACGCGTGCGAATGTAGCGTTCGTCACGCAGGATTTGCCCATATGAAAAAAAGTACAATTATGGCATCGGCCGAAATTCGTCATTATTTCTTTTGCTTACGCCAGCAAACTACAAACAAATCAGTACCATCCCAACAGAGAAAAATGTAAATGAGTTCTTGAACAAGCTTATCGGTGGCATGTCATAACGTCCAGTGTCAGAGTGTCCGTGGACACTATGTTTCTGTTATATATTTAATATATGCACCAAGAGAAAAAACCACAAAACCATTTTTAAACATTTTTTAACCATATTATGTTTAATTTAACCAAATCATTGTCACCGACAACCATATTATGGTTAAATAAGTTTCTTTAAAAATAGTTTTGTTGGTTGTGACCACAATAAAACATGTTTTTCTCTGCGTGCATGTAGATCTTTTTTTGTATATAACGTCTTTAGTAATTATGGACCTTATGACATTTTTAAAAATGACATAATGTCCATTTGCAAAGTATGTTAATGCCCACGGACATTATGACATTTTCAAAAGTGTCACAGCGTCCGTGGACACTATGACACTGGACGTTATGACATGCCACCAGCTTATCATAAGAGATTTCCTACAAAGAGACAACAAATATGATTGAAAATGACTTATTCTCGCTATAGTTTTGTTAGTGTTTTTGAGAATGCTGTCCCGTTATTTGACGCGTGCCTGAATTTTGTATTATTAGTTAAAGTTTTCAGTCTTTGTGTTTGGTTCGAAGAGTGAATTGAAGTGAAGTGTTTTAAACAGTGCACAATTGTAAACAAAAGTAGATAAATATTATTTAAGTAAAAAACTTTTTCAAAATATGTCATATAAATTTAAACAGACTTACATTCAATTTCATTAAGGGTCCTCATGATATCGTTTATAAGTCTCGTAAACTGTGCACTGAAAGAAAAATGCTTCATATATTTAATGAATCATTTTCATAAAAAAGTTTTCCTTGGGTAAATGAAAATTTTCATTGTCTAAATGGAATTTCATAGGTTTGATGAAGTATTTTCGTTAAAATCGCTTCATTAGATTTCGTAATTACGTTAAAAATTTTCATTGGATATATGAAAACTTAAGTTTGTCCAAGTAAAACAAAAAATTTTAATTGGAAACACAAAAAAACAATAAACAAACATAACTATATTCATAAATTAATACAAAATTATAGTTTCATTAAAAAAATGTTTAATTGTTAATTAAAAAATTCAAGATTTAACAATTTCATACATCTAATGTTACATGTATGCCATTAAATTTATGAAATCAAATAATTTTTTTATAAAAGCAACATATTTCAATAATTGCCTTCATAAATTAAAATTTTCATTATGACAATAAAAATGTCATTATAGTAAAGAAACAAAAACTTTCAATCCACTTTCAATCAACGTTGTTATTGTTATTATGGACAATTTAATCTCATATTTACGCCCTTAATTGAAAAAAAAACATAGTTTTTTTATACAAAAACTACACTGCCCCGGTAGACTAGCTGGTAGTGAGCTAGTCTATCAGCACCGAGGTTACATGTTCGAATCCCACCAGAGACAGAAAAAAAATAAAAAATAAAATAAAGTTAAAATAAAATAAGAAAAAAGAAAAAAGAAAAAAAAAATAATTAAAAAAAATATAAAAAAAAAAAAAAAATTTTTACTTTATTGAAAGTATTCATCCAATGAATAATATTCATGGATCTAATGTAATGTTTCATTAAGTCCTTTTAATGAAACAGGTTTCATTGATCCAACGAAGCGCTGCATAGGTTCCTTTATAATGCAATTTTTCATGGGATTAATGTCAAAATTCGTTAGTATTGCGAAGAAAATTCTTTCAGTGTGCAAACTGTGCATTCTTACACCCTCGTAAATGAACTGTCAAAAATTGTATGAGAATTCATTTACACAAACTGCTTAAATTTGCCCAACAATTTTGACTCGTAAACTTGCGCTGTTCAATTGTGCATTTATACAGACAAATTTTTTTAATGCTTACCGCCGTTTTCAATGAAAACTTCAAGTGTAAATAAATCACAAACAATAAATTCTTGTAATAATATAAGCATATTAGTCTTTTGGCTTTCTTTATGCATGTTTAAAAACAAATTTCATTTATAATTTACAAATTTCAAGTTTTTTATTATATTTTTAATTATTTTTTTTTAATATATTTTTTATTGACGTTTCTGATTGAAATGACATTAATTGTTTAAAAATACACAAAAATTAAAAAGGATCTTCATGAAACGAGTCTCGCAAGTTTACCCATTTGCACAAATGGTAATTTTAAGCAATATCATGAAGACCCTTATTATGAATTTTATGACGTAAAATTTTAGACGTCATTTTTTCTTTGGAAGCAAGAGGTGTAGAGAAGAAAGAGGAAGAGAAAACAGAAATCATGTCTATTTTTCTACCCCTCTTTCTTCTCTACACCGCTTGCTACCAAACAAAAAAATGACGTCCAAAATTGGACGTCATAAAATTCATCATGTAAATTGAGTGTTAATCTTATTAAAGTTTAGAAAAGTATTTTTCTGTAAGCTTTTTCTAATATTAGACTTCTTAGCTTACATTATATTATGTACAAGTAATATTATCGCAAGGGATCAGTTTTCATTATTAAATAATTGTTTTGATAATAGTAATCACAACACTTTTCTAAGTTTAAGTCTTATGCTAGTAAGCTTGCTACAAGTTCTTTCTAAGTCGTTTTGGTTTGTTGGGATGTGACCAAGTTTTGTTTTAGTTTTCAAGTGCGTTAGTTAATAATGTTACTTTACACACCGAATTTTTACGGAAAAGTTCGTCGTGCTGGGCAAAATACGTAGTTCATCTCAGTTGTGTTTTAAGAAATGATAACGTACAGACGTAGTATTTGCAAAATACATATGTGCTTCATTAATTCATTTATCGTATGATTTTAAATTTTGTTTTTAACGATTCAAAAATAGTTCTCATCACCTCCATGTGAGATGACAATGCCCGTAACTCGCTCGTGCAGAACGTCCAACATGGAACATTATCCAAATTAGGCCAAAATAAGTTAGTAATCTTCATTGCGGTTGACAGTGATTGCCTTTTCAACAGCGTTTTTTACGAAATATAGACCAATGTCCAATGACCAATGCCCAAAATTCGACAATTTTGTTTGTTGGCATACCAATTCACTCAGAAATGGGCGTCTTTTGACGATATATGTATATGATTTATCTTCCATGTAGAAATAAATCAAAAATATTTTATTTTTAACATTTTGGCTAGTAGTAAACTATACAAACGGCTTGACAAACATACACTTTTCGTTCGCAAATAAACGACGGAAATATAATTATTATTTTTTCAATAAAGGCAAAATTCCAAAACGTCTTTTGCAATGCAACCGAACAAAGTCGTGCATTCCTGAACGCAATCACTTAAGCAAATAAAATTGGACCACCTGTTCCAATTTGATAAAATGGACTACTCCATGGACTGGTCCGATGTAATGCAAGCATGGACCATGTCATTGTTAAAAAGTGTTTGTAGTGAGACGACATGTCTTCGTTTTTTAACGACATGCTTTCGTTTTTAAACGACTTCGAAACTAGTCCTCTTGAGTATACCATGGAGTAGTTTTAAGACTAGTCCTTTGTAATCTAAAGATGGGTTATATGGTCCTGTTCTAGGACATCGTAATGTTAAATAGACCAGGTTTTTTCCATACGTTTGGGTTACTTTTGGACTAGTCCTGGTCCCTTGTGAACTACTCTTTACACGCGTGTTTGGACTGGTCCTATTATTTGCAGGGCGGTACGCACACAAAACGCAAACATTGATAAATTGCATTAATAATTTAGTCGATGCTTTGCAGACATTTTTTCTAAAAAAAAGTAACCAAAACAGCACGTTACTTTATATCGAAACTGTATCAAAACCGCATCATTGCAATGTGTTTTGATGTTTTGCAACTCACCCAAATTCTATTTAAAAAAATATTATTCTCGTCCATTTTATGCTTTCTCTTCTCCTTTTACACTTTTTAAAATTTTCACTGGAATGATAAAATTGAGCACTAGGCAGGCTAACAGTTGGATAAAAATTCCACATGCTTGTAAAAAGTTAAAAATTTTTGATTTTCGTACAAAACATGCGCTTCAACTCTCAAAGTTCTAAGACCATTTATTTCAATAGGCTCTGCAATCCGGCAGAAAAATTGTCTTTCCTAATATTCGGATTTATTCGGCCATGTTCTGGAAATCGAATTAATGTGAAATTGAAATCGATGAAGGTTTTCAATTGAATTTATTTAAACATTAATGTAGCTTTTCCTGATTTCAAAAGTAGTTAAGGTAGAGGAAAGTGGACCTCAAATTATGAGGTAGATAAAACGAACTACTTTTACGAATTTTAAACACAAGAAAGTTTTCAAAATTTGTTTGATATTAATTTCGCGAAATTTCGATTTCCAGAACATGCCCGATTATTTTTTGTGTTTATAAATTCAAAATTTAATAGTCCTTGATAAAGGCACTTCTTTTTTACACAACTTAATTTTTTATTTCTTAAAATATTAACAAACCACAGCACTCCATTTTATTATTTTGTAACTAAAACGTATAATTAAGTTAAATAATTTAGTCAACAATGTCGATGTAAAAATACAATACACAAGACAATAGAAGTTGTAAATACGAGAAACTTCCGCACAACCAAAATATGAAATATAATTAATTTCCTTTTTCCTTTAACTTCCTCACAAACACGTTAACACAGTTTTTATGTGAGGAGTTCTATAACAAAATATTCAAGTTTTTTCGTATTTCTTTAATTGAATAGCAATAATTTTGCTTACATTGAATAAATGACACAGAAAAAATTCTCCAAAATTGTTCACCAATTAAAGCATTGCTTTAATCAAGTGAATTAAAAATTTAATCAAGTGAATGAAGCGTTTGATCAAGTAAATTAAAAGTTTAATAGATACTACTTGTTTGCTTTCTGGTGCAAATTTAATTAATTTTTTAATGAATATCACGAATTTTTTAATTGAAATCAATTTTTATTATTTTCTGTGAATGGCTAAAATCAAAAAGAAATATTTCCAAATAAATTAAATCAACAACTTCAAGATACACGTACATATGTAAGTAAAAAATATTTTATATAGAGTTTATATGTATAGATCATATAGAGACTGTAAACATTTATTTAAAACAATTTAAAGGTTTCTTGCTTTAATATCATCAATAGTCAGTTATGAACATTCTAACACAAACAGAGATTTGTTATAACTTTGAAGATATTTCTTTACAAACTTGTCCTAATATTTTCGTACTGTATTAGGGATTATATTATTGACCACCTTTAACAAAATGTTAAAGCAGCCTGCATGGGAACAATATATGTGTAAGAATTATTTTGTGCGGCTCAGAATTGGTGATTTTGTTATGCTTTTTATCTGCCGGCGGATCGAGAAGGGTCATATCAAGTAGGAGCTGCTGAGGAGGACCACAAAAAAGAATTGGCTGAATAACGCTCGAAATTTGCTACCAGACATACATTCGTGATTTTCCATCATAACAATGCTTGGCAATATGTTTGCAAGACCAGTTGAAACCATACACCACAATATGTAGAGCCAAGTTTTTTGCTGTGCTATCAGGTACATACATGGTTAACGTTTTTATGGGGGCTTGTGAAATTAGTTTTGGTTCAATTCCCACCATTTTTAATAGTCTTTGTTGTCCTTATGGCAACTTAGTCTGAGTTCATACGGCTCATGTCTTATTGACAAGATTCTTCCTTTTTCTTCTTTGAGCATGAATTGGCGTTAAAATGATTCATGTCATGTTGACGACATGTTTTTTATTTTGTTTTATTTGATATTGAAAACAAAAACAAAATTAAGCAACGAATAAGAAAGTAAAACGTAAAGACAATACATTCATCTGCGTACTCGTTTCTTTTCCCCTCGTGCCACTCACCTATAAAGTAGCAACCCAGTTGGCCAAATGGTCATAGACGCAAATGTCGTCAACGATGTCTTCCGAACATTTTTGAATTTGTCGCCTATATAACATTGATGGCGACAACTTAAGTAACAAAACGTGTATATTGTCGTGTCAAAAATCGTATTTACGACTCTTTTGGAGACATTTTTTTAAATTTGTCTTGAATAATAATTTATTGAGGACAACGTAAGTAACCATTGCATGCATTTTGTCGTGTTTCAAACCACACTGACTACAAAATGCATGCAATTGTCGCTCATCTTGTCTTCAATTAGACTTTATTGAAGACAACTTAGGCGACCATTGCATGCATTTTGTCGTGTTTCGAACCACTTTGACGACAAAAGGCATGCAATGGTCGCTTACGTTGTCCTCTACTAAAAAAAATTCAAAACTTTAAATTTGTATGTAATTTAAAATTAATATTTCTTGATGTTTTGCTTTTATTATCAATATTTTTTAAAAAAAAAAAATTAAAAAATAAATATTCCTTATAACGTTATTCGCGGCTTTGTTTCAATTGTGCAATTGGAATACGTGAACTGATAGGACAAGAAACACAAAAAATAAATGTTTCTGCTGACTACATTGCCATATCGTAAGCTCAATATGCAAAGCTACTAAATCCACTTTTTAAGTAAATTGAGATTTTAATGCCGTGTGGAAGAGAAAGATGCACCACGTCGACCAGCATGTAGTTTTTCTTCAAATTGAGTCTTAAAGTGTGTTAAACCAACTATATTTTTAGGTTTTCTCTCAAGCTGCGCATATGAAATATAAAAAGTTTGTTGTTTCCATTAAAAGTTATTGGAAGTTTGCAAGTTTGCATATTATGTCGACGATATGTTAAGTTCAGAACCCATTCCCTTATTAATCAAAAGCCTATTGGAGGTCTGACTGTCTCCACACATCCAGTATCCACTATTTTCGAGCCCAGTCTCTCAAACTCTTCGGCCATTTTATAAGTTTGGAATTCACTATTTGGAATTCACAGCCAGCAAGGCCCTGGATTTCACAGCCCATCAAGACCCTAAGAAATTTTATTAAATATATCCTCGAGATATACCCATTTACCCGTTCCCCTTATTCTGGATATATCGGCACATCTGAAGTATAGCCAATATATCAGTATCGGTGTTCGTTAAATCCCTAATTGGCACTTACCTATCGGCGACTAAATCGTAGATAGTGTCAACAATATTGTCATCAACGACACTATTAAGGTAATGTCGCTATACGGCATTAACGACTTTATGAGAAAAAAGTCGTTTATATAGTCGCCAGTTTATTGTCGTTTACGACTAAAGTGCCCTTTATTCGAAAAAGTCGTCGACGATTTGCATGGGCTGTCGCCAACATGTCGTCAGGGATTTACTATGGGTCTTGTAAGCGTCCTCGACGTTGTCTTGAAGACATGGCCAACTGGGAATCTTGTCAATAAGACATGAGCCATATGAATACAGACTTAAACGTATGTTCGACAAAGTTTCCCCGGACAATAACCAGCCAGACGTCCGGAGTTGGGGAAGCCCTAATACTTTCATGTGTTAACACTCATTAGCACAAAGTGCTTATCCTATTTTCTGAATAATCCGTACTTAAATCAAGCATTCTGAACTTAATGTAAGGAAATCCGTACTTACCGTACTATTGACATCACATCGGCTTGATTTAAGTACGGAGAGATTGATTGATTGATTTTTGCAATGCAGTTGTTGAAAAGTTTTAATGTTTGTCTATAGACTGGCAGCCGTCGCAAACGGTAGAGCTGCAAATAATTTTGATGTTGGGAATGTTGGTATTCTTGAAAGATGTAAATTCAACCTGGGTTCGAGCAGGCTTTCAGTTAAGAATTAATATTAACAAAAAAATTTTTTAATTAACAGTTTCTATAAGAGAGCATAGGGCCTCAGGCCAAATGACAGTTTCATAAAAGAACAAAAATTTTCCTTAGGTTCAATATGGGTTGCCTCATATTATTTAGAAGTATTCGGACATTTGCTTACGCCTTAAGAACATTATGGTTGGGCCTTAATTATAATTTTCGTGCACTGCCCATTCCACTCCCGACGCACAGACAGGTATTTGGCCCTAAAAGTCGCTCAAAAGTATTTTTTTTTTCATTTAAAATTTTATATTAGTATTTTATTGGATTTAAAGGTAGGTTAGGGTATTTCAGTGTAGAAAAAGGCAAAAAACATTATTATAAATCCTATTTATTTGTCATTTGCTACAGTGTCGTATTTATTTTCAATATTAACGTTGCAAATGCCGTTTTCTTCGAGTAAATTTAAGACTTCAATCTTCTTTTTCGATTTGGTTTTCCTCATTCCTGTCAGAACAGGGCCTGATGTTAAAAGCAACCTGTTTAGCACATCTTGGTTGCATTCTATTCTTGAAAATTTTCTAGAATAATCCAGCCTGTATGTGCGAACATATTTATAACGGAAGAGTTGACCAATTGGCAGAATCGCCACCCTTTTTACGGCTGCTCCATGGTGTAACACCTTGTGCAAGGTCGGTGACACAGACTGAAATTGATAAAGGGAACCATACAATTCATTAGTACATATTCTTAATTTTAATACCAAAGCACATGGCATCCAGTATTATTTTTAACCGGTATATTAAATTTTTGTCAATCCCAGATATCTCTGCTGATCTTTCGTGTTCTTAAAAATAGCGGCGACCGGTATTCCCATCATTAGTGTTGCCTTAGGTATGTCCAACAATAAGCCCAGTTGGTCTCGAAAAAAATGACATTTCATTGAAATTCTTGATTAACCTAGTTTTCAAAGCCCATGTATTAAAAAAATCGCTAAAAATTTAGGGGTGGATTCGGGTGGCTGTTTTGTGCTTTTTAAATTTCTGGAGGTTCTATTCTACAAAATACTACCAAATTTAAAGCTCAGAAATGAACAGAAATAGTTTGAAACCTCTGTGAAATAAGAAGATGTGTGTGTTATTTTTTTGCATTTGAAGAGCTTAACCATTAAGGACAAAAAAACTAGTTAATAATTAGAATCAATGTAAAACTTAAGTTTTAGATAAAGCACATACCAGATTGAACACAATCCGTAATAGAAACTAACACAAAATCTACTTTATCACCACGAAATGAATATTTGAAGACACTAAAGTTATATAAATCATACAAACACGTTTTTCGAATGGTAACTTCCGACTGACTTTATGTAACTGGTGAAAGGTTGAACTGCGCCATGTTGGTTCTATTGTTTCGAGGGGTTACCTCACTTTTAACAAATAACAGTAAAAAGGGTGTAGTGCTAATATTAAAAAAATTCAATTTAGCGACTTTAAGGGCCAAATACCTGTCTGTGCGACGGTGCGGTTTAAAACATTGATCATTTCGATATGGAAGTCCTCATATACATACATATGTAAATGCTTAAAGGCATTTTAGAGAGTGCGAGTATTTATTTCAGTTTATTATTGTCTGTTCTCTTTTACATTTATTTTTGCTGCTGTAGACTGTATTCACTGTATACTTTACAGTCTATACGTGTGTCTTTTATTAAGATCGTGCGGAAATTGTTTTCCTTTCATTTCACCTTTATAGTTTTTCTTTCCTTTTCTTTCTTTTAATTTAATAGTTTTTATTACAGTTTTTCCAGTTTTTTCTCAATTTTTTCTTTTTTAATGTTAAACAAAATTTCCATTTTCTTTTTTGGTAACACCTTACGCTATTATAATCATAAAAATCATACAAAGCCCGAAAAAAGGGTTAATCACATTTTGATGACTTAATATAATTTGATACAGTTAATGTGTGTGTGTTGTGTATGTGTGGGGTATAATTTTATGTTTTTAACAAAATATTTTTTTTTTGTGTAATTTATATGCTAAAATGTTTTTATTAAGATATTTTTAGTTCAAGTCTAATAAAATTATAATCCAATTAACAGGGTTTAAATAATTCAGTGTGGATATTGCATGCTACTGGAATTTCGGGGTTAATTTCTTAAATATTATGTGTGTTTTTTTTTAGTAAATTGATTTAAATTACATTAATATTTTACTTTTGGAGTTTTTTAAGTCCATTGGAGGTGATTAGTATAATTAGCAGGGGAACAAAGAAATTTGAATTAAATATTAGTCTTTTTTGATATTCAATAAAAAAATGTGGTATAATATGGTTAAAGGTAACTAACCCAATAATATTGTGATCACTTTAATCATAATAGCAGTTACCGCCATCATATTATAATTTCAGTGGTATTTTCTGTATCCATTGACAATCATCCCTGCAAATAAAATTGGACCACCTGATCCATTTTGATAAAATAGACTACTCCATGGACTGCTCCGATGTAATGCAAGCATGGACCATGTCATCTTTAAAAAGTGTTTGTAGTGAGACGACATGTCTTCGACGACGTGCTTTCGTTTTTAAACGACTTCGAAACTAATCCTCTTGAGTATACCATGGAGTAGTTTAAAGACTTCTCCTTTGAAATCTAAAGATGGGTTATATCGTCCTGTCCTAGGACATCGTAATGTTAAATAGATCACGTTTTTTCCATACGTTTGTGTTACTTTTGGACAAGTCCTAGTCCCTGTTGGGCTACACTTTACACGCGTGTTTGCAGTGCATGATCTTTAAACTAATGTTGATTGCTATCGTCCCAAAATCGACAATTATGTTTGTTGAAATTTATACCACCTAGTGCGCCGCACATGGGAGGCCTGTGGGAGGCTGGAGTTAAGAGCTTTAAGCTTCACTTTAGGAAGGTTGTAGGGGATCACAGATTTAACATCGAAGAGTTCTCTATACTTTTAGGCAGAATTGAAGGCGTTTTAAATTCCCGACCGTTATTTCCGATGACTGAGGATCCTGACGATTTAAACGCGTTGACTCCTGGGCACTTTCTACGAGGGTCACCGATAATGGTTCCACCGAAAATGCCAGCTAATGACTTGAATATATCTCTTCTTAACCGATGCAAAAAGTTGAAGGCCCTTCACCCTAGATTTGCCCAAAGTTGGAAAACGGAGTACTTACAGGAGTTGCATAATCGATACAAATGGCGCCATCCAAAAAAGGAATTGCTTGTTGGTGATTTCGTGATTATCAGGGACGAAGTGTTTCCCCTTTGTGATTGGCGATCAGGGCGCATAGAGTCCGCTTATCGCGGGTCAGATAAACGAGTCAGAGTGGCTGACGCAAGGAACAAGTACGGTTTGGTTACTCGGCCTATCGTAAAACTTTGTTGGTTGCCAATTATGGATAAGTAGCTACTTTTAATCCTATATTAGGATTCAACAGTAACCCTTATTGCTGCATTCTTCAAATAATTCTGAGTCTTCTTTTAGCTTGTATTTCTTCCATTTTCAGAACAGAGGGTATATAGTGTGCTAGTCATGGCTGTTGTAGCAACTGTTTGTCCCAAACTCATAAAACAGCTGACTGTTACACCTCCTCTGTGTGTCGTAAATGCGGTAGTTTGCACCACACTTTGCTGCATAGTGAGGGGCAAAGGCAAGGAAATGGTTCCGGCCAGCGACGTCTGGTAGAGGAGCGTCTTCAACTTCCTCTTCGCGGTAGCAGCATACAGGACCAAATTGTGCCATCGGCCCCAGTAAGTCGATTGCAGCGCCGTGCACACCAGACAAGCCTCAGCGATCAGTCATCTGCGGGAGCAGTCCAGGTTCTCACCGCTCGACAAAGGCGTTCGAGAAGAAGGCCGATTCCTATTCAACGGCATCTTGAGCAGCAAGTCGCTGGACAAGCCACGACACACCAGCTTCTTCGTCAAATGGTGGCTACCATGAACCGCCTCGGCGAAGCAATTCTCGTTGCACCCGTGCAAGGGGGCGGCATGTTCAGGCGCCCTCTGAGGAAATGCTTTTAGATCAGGAGGACGATTTTCTTGATCTGGACATCGAGCCCCTGCTGTAGGGTTTTAACTATTGTGAATGCCGCTAAGAGAGGGTGACAGAGGGAATTCGCCTTAAAGTGGCCGATTTGTCAAAACATCAAAGTGCCATTACAGTTTTTTTGTAACCCTTGCATACCAGTTCGCTAGCTCCACTTTTTTTTTCAATAAATAAGTTACTCATATTGAACAGGCAGCAACAAATATTGCACCGACCTCCATAATTTTTCCTTTTCACTTTTTTGCCGAACACACTTTTCTCCTATCCCCATTCATTAAGCGGGCAACCATAGAAACTTTATAATCTTATGAAACTGTAAATAATTGACACCACAACTCTTATGATGCCCCTAGACGGGTCAAATTTATGACCGAACGCACTTTATTTTTCGTCAACAACATTTGTTTTCAATTGAAACTTAAAAAATTATATTAAATAAAATATCCCGCAACTGTCTATGAATGAACGACCTGACCTCTATTGGTTTTTTGTGCTGAAAACTTTTTCAAAACATACTTGTCCATTATATTCAATATTTAGGGAGCTCCTATACGTGGCGGTTTAATGAAACTTTCAAACTTGAACACTAGAAGCTGTGGGAGTCAGTTTAATACAATTTCATAAAATGTTATACCTTGTAGCGGCTAGGAATGCTAAAAACAAATGTTGGGAATGATAACTTAAGTGTAATCTGGCCAGTCTGTGGGCATCATAGGAGCTGTGGGGTCCAATTTTTTATAATTTCATAAAATTCTATACATACCAATTAAAAAGTGCTAAGGGATTGATTATTGTCATAAAAGGCATAGATAGTTCTGTTCCTACAGAGGATATAAAATCTGCCGTAGAGTAACAGGGGTATGAGGTAAAATCTGTGCATAATATTTTGAACAGGAATAAAGTTCCTCAACCACTGCACCGCATTGAGATATCGTTTGATTCATCGGTTCTCAAAACCAAAAATTCAGTTCATCCCATATACAACTTGCACTACCTACTCAACAGAAGAATAACTGTTGAGGAGCCAATAAAACGAAAGGGTCCCTCCCAATGCACAAACTGTCAGGAATATGGGCATACAAAATCATATTGTAAATTGCCTCACGTATGTGTGGTTTGTGGCGACGCTCATAAATGAATAAAAGAATGTTAAGAAATGCAGCAACTGTGGCGAAAATCACACGGCAAACTATAGGGGTTGTAAAGTCTTCTTGCATTTATTAAAACCTGCTTTAGTTCAAAAATATACTCACTCCCAATATGGTCCGTCACATGCGCCCAGCCAAGCCGCTGGCTCAATTGCTAGTACTACACAAACAAACAAAACCAATCATATGCCCAAGTACTAAAGGGAAACCCTAATGCGAAAAATCTCCCGAGTACTCCCAACGCAAAGCAACCTCCGTACGCTAATGTTCCTAGGGAAGTTCCACAAATGCCTACCTCAATTGAAAATGTAATTCAAACTATGAATAACTTCATGGCCACTATGCAGAACATGTTTCAGGAAATGATGCGAAACCAGAAAATGCTCCTGCAAGTTCTACTCAACAAAAAATGAACCAGTTAAAAATATGTTTCTGGTATGCAAACGGGTTATCCCAACATAAACACGAAGTTGCAAACTTTCTTCATAGGCATGAAATCGACGTACTTCTTGTCTCTGAAACACACTTTACTCATAAAAACTGCTTTAGGGTAAATGGTTACCTTACGTATGACACAAAACATCCCAGCGGACGAGCTTGTGGTGGCACAGCCATAATTGTGCACAAACACATCAGACACTTACCATTGCCAGAGTTCGAAGAAGATTGTACCCAGGCCACATCTATAAATCTTACTGATTTCAAACTAACGTTAACATCCGTTTATTGTCCCCCGAGGCACAAAATTCTACACGATAAATTTCTCAACTTCTTCTCCACATTGGGCCAGAAATTCATTGCTGCTGGCGACTACAACGCTAAACATACATATTGGGGCTCCAGACTTATTAGTCCTAGATGTAATCAGCTATATAATACCGTAACTGCAAATAACTTTGATGTGGTATCGAGTGGCGAGCCTACCTATTGGCCAACCGACTTCAACAAGCTACCAGACGTTATTGACTTTGCTGTTATCAAAAACATCAAGCGCGATCAGGTACTAGTTAGTTCCTCCTATGATCTTTCGTCTGATCATTTACCTTCAATCCACATTTTAAAAGGTAACTCTGGCGCCGCAGCTGCAAACTGTATTTCCTATCCAAACAGAAACACAAATTGGTTAAAGTATAAAATGTATGTGAGCTCTCACCTATCACAGTGCATTCCCCTAAAAAATTCATCTGACATCCAAATAGCTGTCGACCGATTTACAGAAGTCTTGGATGCTGCAGCAAGAAATGCAACCCCAATCAAGCGGACAATTAAACGTGCTCCTTACAATACATCAACGGATATAGAGACCCTTATCAGAGAAAAAAGGAAGTTAAGAAGACAATGGCAAAACAGTCGTTCCCCAATCACTAAGGCCCAACTGCAATTATGCCAGACAACTCTTCGCAACAAATTGAGACAGAACCACGAGTCTGCAATAGAAGGCTATCTAAACAGCCTAGATGCCACAAAAAACTCCAATTATAGCTTATGGAAGGCTGTACGGCATATGAAATGCCCTATAACCCAAGAATCTCCAGTAAGACTGGAAAACCGCACTTGGGCCAAAAACACAGATAAAAAATTAAACGCTTTCGCGGGCCACCTTGAGAAAGTTTTCACGCCACATGATATACATACTTGTTCCTGTCGTCCAAGCATTCCTGATAAGGTAAACCATCCATTAAAATTTAACATTACTCAAGTAAAATCTGCAATAGAAAAAGTGAATATTAGAAAATCTCCCGGACTTGACCGTATCACAGGGTCAATGATAAGAAACTTACCATCGTCTGCTTCCAGAATCTTGCTACTCATTTTTAACGCTATATTAAGAGTCGGATACTTCCCATCCTCATGGAAGAGGTCTATAATTGTTATGATTCCCAAGCCAGGAAAATATGCTAGCCAGGTTGCGTCGTACAGACCGATAAGCTTATTATCAATCCTATCGAAGCTTTTCGAAAAAATATTCATTTTAAGTATAACTCCTCATCTAAATGAACACGACATTATCCCGGATCACCAGTTCGGATTCAGAGCGAAACATGGTACAATAGAACAAGTGCATAGAATTGTCACCCTTATTAGATCGGCGTTTGAGAAAAAGCAATACTGCTCAGCCCTGTTTATAGACATTTCCCAAGCATTTTACAAAGTTTGGCATGATGGGCTACTCATCAAAATAACACGATTGCTTCCTCAAAACACTCACAAGCTTCTGGAGAGCTATCTAACAGGCAGAACATTCATAGTAAGGTCGAAATATAAATACTCCCCCCTCAAGAAAATTACTGCTGGTGTTCCCCAAGGCAGCATATTAGGACCGCTTCTATATATAATATACACAGCGGATATGCCAACAAACCTGAGCACGCATACCTCTACATTTGCAGACGACACAGCATTTATTAGCGTTAACCATGACCCAAAAGTCGCATCGCAAAATCTGCAGTCCCACATCAATGAACTAGAGGCATGGCTAGAAAAATGGAGAATAAAGGTTAACCCGGCTAAATGTGCTCACTTAACTTTCACGCTCAGAAGACAAACGTGCCCAGCAGTAAAAATAAATAACATCTCTGTTCCGGTAGAAAACCATGTAAAGTACTTGGGAATTCATATAGATAGACGCTTGACCTGGTCTCGTCATATCGAAGCGAAAATAACGGCTATGAACCTTAAAGCAGCTCAACTACATTGGCTTCTCGGTGGAAACTCAAACTTGTCTTTAGACAACAAAATTCTTCTATACAAGCCCATCATAAAACCAATATGGACATATGGCATCCAATTATGGGGTACTGCATGCGCATCTAACATCCAAAAGCTTCAAAGAAGACAGTCTAGAATATTACGACAAATTGTCTGCGCCCCATGGTATATACGTAATGAAATTATCCACAGAGATCTCAACGTCCCCACTATCCAGGAGGAAATATTCAATAAGCTACATCGATAAACTAATGGTCCACCCTAACTACCTCGCTCGGGGTTTGCTTCAGTTCGAAGGTCACCAGAGGCTAAAAAGAACCGATACTTTGAGCCTAACTAGAAGACAGTCTTAAAATTTGAATAAAGCAGTTAGTGGTTACACTGGTAACAACTAATAAACAACAAGTAGAATTTAGATTTGAATACATATTGTAAATTTCGATAAGAAAGATTCAATAATAAAAAAAAAAAAAAAATAAAATTCTAAACTTTTTATGGAAGCCCCCTTAAGGAGTGGAAATAGTTCGGGTAAACCGTTGGGAAAGAAAAATTAAGGGAGTTGGCCCTCTAGGAGTAACTCTGTGGTTGATTCCTTTTTAATCTCAATTTTAAGTCGATGAGCGTCCACTTCCACTTGTCCTAGCGTAGCGCATCCAAACCCTGCTACTAAGAAAATTCAAGCATCACGATTTCATAGCTAATAATAATTTTATTCTTATTTCTTCTACATTTTTTTAAATATTATTTTTCTTTATTAATACTTGAGCTTAAGGTCACTTTTATTTCAAATAGTTCGTTTATTTTTTATATCGATATTTCGATTTCCTTAAATTTTATAAATAAAACTAGCTTAACCCGGTGCGCTTCGCTACACTGCTTTAACCACTTCTTCAGTTGTGCGATATTTAATATATGCATCCTATGGGAGGTATTTGCCCTCTGCGCCTACCCGCTTTATTTTAATTTTCAAAAGTGAAGTATACCATAAGAGTGACTTCTACAAACTTTGAACATTCTCACTATAACATTTCTTAGGATATGCGATATTAAACATTGGCGTCCTATGGGGGAAACCCCTTCCCCCGCTGATATTTTATTTAAATTTTGGGGCTCAGAAGAACCTATTACCAAAAGTTCAACAAAATGCGTGCAGCGGCTCTTAACTATATTTCTATCTATGAGGGGTAATGCTCCGCCCATTTTTATATTATAATTTATAGTTTACCATAATAGTAGCTTTAACCACGTTTGAAGACACTCCCTTTTATAGTTCTTCAGTTGATCGATATTTAATGTATGCATCCTATGGGAGGTATTTCCCCTCTGCGCCTACCCGCTTTATTTTAATTTTCAAAAGTGTAGTATACCATAAGAGTGACTTCTACAAAGTTTGAACATTCTCACTATAACAGTTCTTAAGATATGCGATATTAAACATTAGCGTCCTATGGGGGCAGCCACTTCCCCCGCTGCTATTTGATTTAAATTTTTGGGCTTAGAAGATCATACTGCCAAAAGTTCAACAAAATGCGTGCAGCCGCTCTTAAGATACGCAATATTTAATATTGGCATCCAATGGGGGGTACCAATTCCTCTGCCCCTATCAAAAAATAAGTAGCCTACTTTATTTTTAGGCCTCACGTGATGTTAATGTAAAAATTTCAGGAAAATCGGTTCAGTAGTTTAGAAGTCTATAAGCCAACAAACAAACAAACATTTTTCATTTTTATATATACTACATATTAGGGTATTCATTTAATCGGCCTTTTGCTTTAATCGGTTAATCGCTCGATTAATTAACCGAGGTTTTGGTTTAATCGATTAATAATCGGTTAATTTTGTTCTTGATCGGTTAACCGATTAATAATGTTTTTTTATAAATTAAGTAATTTCAATATATAAAAACGCATTAATTGTTTATTATTTGGAGTTTATTAGTAAAATAAACAATAACATACCAAACATAACAATTCTTGATCTAAAACGAGCAAACAAAAAAAAAAAAAAACAATTCATAAATATTTAATATGCATTTTTCCATTAATACACAAGGTGTTCTATCAAGTCATATCGCCATAATGGCTGTAGGAAAAATCGCCCAAAGAAAAATGGCCCAAAAAAATAAATGAAAAATCGCCCAAAAAAATTCCATGTAAAATTGGGCCTGAATTCATATGAAAAGTGACCCAACATTTTTGGGCTATTTTTCATTATTATTGGGTCATTTTTCGTTTTTTTAAATTTCATAATGAAAAATCACCCAAAAATATTGTATGAAAAATAGCCCATTTTTTCGGGCCATCTTTCATTTTTAAAATTTCGTCCAAATCTTACATACTACTTGGCTAAATCATGTTTAAAATAAATATTGTTGTGTTTCAAACAAAATAAAAATTTTAATGCTGTGTTCATTGATTCTTCATAACTGTACAGTAGAAATCTAAATTATAAGCGGTAACAGTCATATCGTCGGCTTAATATCCTGCTAAGCCACTTTCAGCACATTTAACAGGAGAGACGAAAAACTTCTTAATTTTCCTATTTGCAGCTTGATAGAAAATTAAAAATAAAGTTAGTTGACACTCTTCAAGACTTAAATAGAATAAAAACCACATGCTGGTCGACTAGGCGTACCTTTCTCTACCACACGGCATCAAAATCTCAATTTACATAAAAAGTGGATTTAGCCGGTTTGCATATTAAGCCAACGATATATACATTTCTTGTAATTATTTAAAGACATAAGACTTTATGACTATCTTGTATATCCCCCAAATATGTATTAATAAAAAAATAAACTGACATAATTTCATTAGTTATATGAGATCTTTTAAAATAATCTTTTAGAAAAGTTTTTTTTTTGCCAAAACTTGACTTGGAAAAAATTCTTTTATTTATCGTAGATGAATATCTAATTTCTCAGTCCTTTTCCAGGATTTCTCTCAACATATAAAATACTCCATTATGCCATTAGAGTTTTTTTTTTTTTTGATTTTTAACACTTCTAATTGTTTCTGTTAATTCTGTTAAAAGACTGATATGAGAAGATATAAGAAGAAACAAATAACTAAACACATACATAAAACAGAAAAAAACGTGTTGGTAATCAAAAATTGAACCCATTTTTCGCTACATTCCTGTTGATCGATGATGAAGATAAAAAAAAAACATTGTAATTTAAGTCACCAGTCGGCGGAAAATGGGTAAAATAAAGTTCACTGAACATCTTTTTTGTTTTTATGAAAAAATATTTTCTAAACACATACATACATTTTGTATATAAGATGAAACAAATAATTAAAATATTGAAACTTTTATCACATCGGTTAATCGACTGAAATTAATCGGTTTAATCGTTAATCGAAAAAAGCCAATTTGAAATTAACCGATCAGTTAATCGGGTAGTTATTAATCGGTTAGCCGATTGACGATTAACCGAATGAATACCCTAATAGATATCCTGAAGAAAATTTCCAAAGGAAATCGAATTATCGATATAAAAAATAAATGAACTATTTGAAATAAAAGTGACCTTAAGCTCAAGTATTAATAAAGAAAAATAATAGCTAATAATATACAAAAACTATCAGCTAATTACCAGTGGTATCAACAATTATAATATGTTTGCCAATTACCATAAAAGTTTATAGAAATGCTGCTAAAAAAACATCGTTTTTTTATTTACGTAAAGATAACGGAACTTATTTCTAAGCGAACCCTCTTCAGAAGTTTTAAAAAGCTACAAATCTTGTTACTTTTATTACACTGGCGCTTGAAATATATTAAATAACAAAGAATTAATGTACCATTTAGTTATACTCTTAAAATATTTAACTGACCACGAAAGCACTTAAAATTAACAAACAAACTGCTGGCGTCAGCTCATTACAGGTGAATGCAATTTATGGCAAACTTTTGATGTTAAACACTCTAAATAAGACGTCAGGAGACTAAACCCATACATACTTATCATGAATTAACAAACTTACTTTCATAAAATAGTCATAAAACTGAAAGAAACCGTAAACAAAATCACTATTAAATTAAAGTAAATACAAGTGAATTTAAAAATTGTTGCTGCTGCTAAAGAACAATTCAGCGAAGCATTAAAGCGAACATTTAACAAATAAAAACTTGAATGAAAAACATTTTACAAAATTTATGTAAAAAAGCTGATAACGTTGTAAATTGCACCAGGAACTACGAGCAGCCTAAAGAAAAAAAGTAAAGAAAAAAACAGAAATAATAATCAAGTTTCATAAAATTATTATTTATGAGTTAAAAGAAGTTAAAAAAAACGTAACACGGTCATAAGAGGAATAAACAACCTCATGTTTCTACTGTTCTCAAATTGTGTAAACTTCTGTCTGAATTCCAAAACTAATCAATTTCTTTTTTTTTAATTTTTCCTCTTCCTCGTATAATGGCGGGTTTTGTAGCTGCTGGTATAGTCTAAATGGAGACACATATTTAAAAGAATTTATAAAAACTTAAAGTATATAATTCTTATCATTGCCATTTAATCTGACATCAACTTTTATATTGCTGTTCTGATATTTGATTTGTACCCTAGTAAATTTCATTTGCACCGATCCTGTTTAAGGGTTAACAGTTGTTCTTCTTTTTGTTTCAAGTCGCAATTCTATGAATCGCAGCACGCTACCGGGTTTGTGCCCGAAATAATAGCAATATTATAATAGACTTAAGATCGGAACCCGTTTGAATCATTAAACAAAAACTTAAGTCGGCGCACTTCAATACCCCCATTGAAATAAAATTGGTTAAAGTATATAAATATATATTATCCCTGCATGGGAGGTATCCCAAGCTAACTTTTTGACAAATGTTGTGTATTAACGTACCTAAGGTATTTGTAGAAAATTTTAATTATTTTTCTGGTACTGTTCACCAGATTCTCATATAGATTTTGTCCTTGTCTAGCAGGTACCATTCCTACTTTTTTTAATCGTTGTTACAAATTGGCAAATTTCCCTCAAACCGTTCTCCAGTTATATTATATCTGGAGGTGCCACGCCCACGATGTCGTTTGGTACTTAACTGGGCGACAACCAGTAATTTCATAGAAAATCGTAGTTTTAATCCTATTTTTCATTCAAATTCTCAGCTTAGATTAATTAACCTTAACTGGGCGACAACCAGTAATTTCATAGAAAATCGTAGTTTTAATCCTATTTTTCATTCAAATTCTCAGCTTAGATTAATTAACCTTGCAACTTTTATCGAAAATCATTTCCTTAATCGAAATTTTCTTAGAAGTCCAAAATTTTTTATAGAACGTTTTTTTTTAATAAAAGTTTAAATAAAAATATGTTATAAGAAATTTACGATTGTTATAGACAACGCTTATTTATTTTATTGCCTTTTTCACAAAAAATTGCATGTTTCACTAAAAATTTAATTTCTCACTGGAATGGCATTTTTCACTAAAAATTGCAATGTTCACTAAAAATTGCATTTTTCTCTAAAATTTAATTTGTCACTAAAAATTGCAGTTGCCACTTAAAATTGCATTTTTCACTATAAATTGCATTTTTCACTAAAAATTGCATTTTTCACTATAAATTGCATTTTTAACTAAAAATTGCAATGTTCACTAAAAATTGCATTTTTCTCTAAAATTTAATTTGTCACTAAAAATTGCAGTTGCCACTTAAAATTGCATTTTTCACTATAAATTGCATTTTTCACTAAAAATTGCATTTTTCACTATAAATTGCATTTTTAACTAAAAAAAAATGCATTATTCACTAAAAATTGCACTTCTCACTAAGAATTGCATTGTTCACTAAAAATTGCATTTTTCACTAAAAATAAAATTTTTCACTACAAATTGCCTTTTTCCACAAAAATTTAATTTTTCACTAAAAATTGCATTTTATAAATTCATTGCAATTTCAGTTTGAATTTGCATTACTGACTCAAAATTCACAATTCAATTTTAATTAAAAAAAATTCAAAAATTTTAACTTATCCCACCGAAATTTCGGAAAATCATTATTGTCATCAGCTTTCTTATTTCAATTTCATAATCTGCTGTTTTAGTGATGTGATGCCCACTCTTCGTCCCATGTCAATTATAGATTTTTCTATAAATTTTTCTTTCTCTATTCACTTGCCAAAAATATTTTCTCTGTGCCTCTTTGTTTTGTTTGTTAATATATTTCTGTTGTTGTAGTTATTTGAATTCGTGCTGTTGTTGTTGTAATAAATATTTCTACTTGTTGGATTAATTTTAATTAACAGTCCATAATTCTGACATTATCTGCTTAAGCAAATTGAAGTAACCAATTGATTTTATCGTTTGCATAAATGCACATTAGCACCGTAACACCTTGAAACTGGTTGGTATCAATAAATATGTGTATTTGTTCGACGACTGAATACAATTTTTTTTTTCTTCTCTTCAAATCATGTTGGAGTTTGTTGTGCATTTTGTCCAATGCACCGGAGCGATCGATATGCACTCACTCATTCCAAAATACAGCAACTACCTCACAGCACAGTTGGCATTAAAAAGCATCGTTTATAACTCAAAAAAAAAAAAAAACGTTATTTCATACTTTGAAAAAAATAAACTGTGAATAATGACCAAAAATCTGGTGATATAGTCACACACACACACACACACGTATACAAACTGAGTGTCGTCGCATTCGGCAGCAAAACAAAACAGTGGTGGCTGCTGGCAAAACAGCCAGTGCTAAAAGTAAAAAAAAAAATAAATAAAACTAAATTAATAATAAAAATATTGCAGTAAAACGTGCTGCCAATATTAATTAAAACCATTCATACGTCATTTTTACGCATTAACTTAAATAAAGTTTTTTGTTTTGTTTCGTTTCGTTGCTAAAAGAAAATGTTAAGCAGAAAATTGTCTAAAGAATGCGACAGTTTTTTAATGATAAATTTTTTTTTTTTTTAAATTATTTTTAGGGTTATTTAATGATTTCTTAATATGCAGATGGATTATTTCTGTAATCTTTGTTATTATTTCAGTTGAGTTGTTTTTGAATGATTCTTAATTGGTTGCTGATATAAAGTCAGCAATTGTATGGAAATACGCTCGTACTAAAATGGAATTATAATTAAAAGTTGGATTAGTCTCTAGATTAAAGCCTGGGCTTAGTGGGTAAATTTCAGACGGAAAACAAAATAAATAAAACAAAATAAATAATTTAATTAAGTTTTAAATTTGTATTTGATTGTAGTTTTCATCTAAAATCTCAATTTTTAATAAACATCCTCCGGGATTTTGTTACTAAAAATTGCATTGCTCTAACAATTCAACTGTATAATAATTTTATTATTATATAGTTATACAAAATAAATAAATAAAAATAAAATTGTTTACCCAAAATTTTGAATTTTTACTATTAATTGCATTCTCTTTTTATACCCTTCACCGAAGGTAAGAGGGTATATATAGCTTTGTCATTCCGTTTGTATAATTCACAATATGAAAACCCCAGAAATGATGTGGACTAGGTTGATGTATATTTATGTCAAATATACTCCGTTTAAGTTTGCTATTGAAATTCAGCCAGATCGGTCCGAAAATGACGGAGATATGAGCAAAAAACCACGACTACCTCTAAATTTTTCCAAAAATTCCTTGTTGTTGTTGTATTTTTTTTATTTCTGTATATCTTGAGAACGGCAAGAGCCAAAGTTTCCAAATTAGGTACACACATTTAGGTTGCCAATACACACCATCCTACAAAATGTGGGCGGGATTGGAGATGTGGGCGTGGTACCTCCCATACAAAAATTAAAAATTTTATAAAAACCTAAATTTTAGGGCTGCCAAAATATCGAAAATTTTTAGTAGAACATATTTTTTATAAAAAACTCGGAAAAATCGGTTCAGATACAAAAAAGTTATGACCAAAATTAAATTTTTTTTTTAAATACCCACTTTCGGGAACCATAGATCTCCCCGAGTCCAAGCTTTATAACTAAAGTAAATGGTAAATTTCTTCTTCAACACGTCAGTATATAAATCTGCCAAATCGGTTAAAAAATGGCTGAGTTATAACCGAAATATATATTTACAAGTTTATATAAATGTTTATATATAGATATAACTTAAGTAAACGGTAAAATTCTTTCTTAACAAGTCGGTATATAAAACTATCAAATCGGTTAGACAATGGGTAATTTATGAGCAAAATACTCACAAAATGGGCTAAAAAACATCAAAATTTTTATAAAAACCTAAATTTTAGGGCTGCCATATGTCCTATAGATATGACTTATATACCAAAATGTCGGAAATTTGTATGAGTTATAACCGAAATACTGGGGTCTAATCACCGCATACGATATCGAGCAAAATTCATCGAAATTATTTTTTTTGGTATCTTGAAACTCGATATCGAATGAAATGTATTGAATTTGAAATAATAGCATTCGACATCGAGTAACTCGCCATTACATTTATCGAGTTTTCATTCGATACGCCAGTGTCTATCGTATGCAAAAAAATTCAATAGTTTATTCGATACGATAGTATCGAATGCTGTGATTAGACCCCTGAATTCCCGAAAATTATTCTTTTATACCCTTCACCGAAGGTAAAAAGGTATATACAATATTGATCCTACACCTATAAAGTATATATATTCTGGGCCCTTATGAAAAGCGAAGTTCAAAACCGGTTGCCTCTTATTTAAAAAAAAAAAATATTTACCAGTTTTATTTAGTTTTTGTCTAGTTGCTCTGTATTCTGCTCGCACAATGGTGAAGGGTATATAAGATTCGGCACAGCCGAATAAAGCACTCTTACTTGTTTAACCTAAAGTTTAAATTTTTTCTGAATAATGCATATTTTATCAAAAAAATGCATTTTTCACATCATAATTTAAAAACTTGAAATTCGAAATTTCATATAAATTTGATCAACAACTGTAATTTTCTGGAAAAGTCTTGATAATTCACAATGTTTAGAAAAAATTGTATGTATTCTTTAGACGAGGCAATATGTTTGAAGTTATAAACCAGACTTTAAGAGCAGACTATAGACCGGTCATAGTCAGGCCAGACTTAGGTATAACGTAAGAGTTTGCGTATAAAGCATTATTCGTGAAACGTACAAGCCCTAAAATATTTTGCCAGAATTCCTTTTAATTTGGTATAATTATTCCTCTAGAATATAAAAATGTGTGCGGCAAATATTTTTTTGTATGGTGTTTATTTGTCGGGTTATGGGGTGCTAAAGTGTTGCTGTTTTTATAAAATTGATTTTTTAAATGGCTGTAGGAAAAATCGCCCAAAGAAAAATGGCCCAAGAACAAAAATGAAAAATCGCCCTAAAGAACATGAAAAATTACCCAAAAAGTTATCTATGAAATTTTGCCCAAAAAAACGAAAAAGGGCCAAAAAAAAAAAAAATTAAAAATTACCCAAAAAGCAAAAACGAATTTTTCCCAAAAAAAAAAAAAAAAAAATTAATTACCCAATTTGCAAAAAACCAACAAAACTATTTTTAGAGAAACTTATTTTACTAAAACAAAAACCGGCTTCGCTAACTAAAGCTTCACTGTATAGCCGGCCTTTGGCCGGGCGCAAGGATTTTCTCCTCTATGGTATAACAAAGACCGGCTTCGCTAACTAAAGTTGATCTGCACAGACGCCCTTGGGCGGGCGCAAAGATTTTTTCCTTTATGGTATAACAAGTACCGGTTTCGCTAAGTAAAGCTTCTAAAATCTGCTTTGTTTCCGAACGAAGGCCGATTTCGCAGAGTAGCTTTAGTTAGGGAAGCCAGTATTTGTTATACCATAGATGAGAAAATCGTTGCGCACTGCCGAAGGCCGGCTATGCAGAGAAGCTTTATTTTGCTAAGCCGGTTTTTGTTATACCATAGAGGAGAAAATCCTGGCTCCCGGCAGAAGGCCGTCTGTGCATAGAAGCTTTAGTTAGCGAAGCCGGTACTTGTTTCATCAAAGAGGAGGACACTGTAACACTTTTTGGACACTATGACACTGGACGTTATTTTCACAAATAACATTTAGGAATTCGACGTTTAATGATAATGAATGATTTAGACAAATAGTCTGTAAGATTTGGACGAAATTTTAAAAATGAAAGATGGCCCGAAAAAATGGGCTATTTTTCATACATTATTTTTGGGTGATTTTTCATAATGAAAAATCACCAAATTTAAAAAACAAAAAATCACCCAATAAAAATCGCCCAAAAATTTTGGGTCACTTTTCATATGAATTCAGGCCCAATTTTACATGGAATTTTTTTGGGCGATTTTTCATTATTTTTTTTTTGGGCCATTTTTCTTTGGGCGATTTTTCCTACAGCCTTTTTAAATTATTGTTTCGGCGTAGTAACAAATTAAACAAAAATTAATTAAGATAAGTGATTCTTATAGGAAATCGTTTTATCTTTTTAAAATAAAAAAATTAAAAAAAAATTTCAACTGCAAAACCGGAAATAATAAATTTAAATTAAAAATTTTTCTAACTTCGACTTATATTCTTTCTTTTCTTAATTTTTTTTTTTTTTTTTGCCAAAAAGTTTGATAGTGGGATCGCCATAAGTTAAAGAGTTACGAAAGTTTCTTTACACGCGTTACCCACTTTAAAATTGGACTAAGTTTGTCATTCCGTGTAAAATTTTTATTGTTCTTGACCCTTGAGTAATTCTTAGTCGATTTAGCCATGTCCGTCTGTCAGTCGGTTGAAATCTCGCTAACTTTTGAACGACTCAAAAGGAAAAAACAATAATGGCGTCAAATTGTTGTTAGTTTCCTAAGCAGTTTGGGGTTGAAATGCAGCAACATCGGTTCAGTAGAATAAGAGTTATGAATCAAAATGTGGAACAACCACCCTGAAAAATTGATAAGTTTGTTAGAAACCCTTAGCGAAATGGCGGCGAAATGCACGGGCTGATATAAGATTCTGTACCAATTCGTTTTATAAGACTATAAATCATACCACAAAATTTCGTGAAGATCGCTCTATAATTTACCTAAGTAGGCCCCATATAAAGCGCACTCTCGAAAATCAGTTTAGTATGCCTAAAGCTGTAACGAATAATAGCTGTCGGTGGAGGGTATAAAATATTCGGCACAGCCGAATATATCTTATTCTAACAAGGTTTGTTTGATATCCATTAGTTTTAAAGTTTTCAGGCTATGCAAATTTATGTTTGCTAGCTATGGGTTAGTGGTGTATAGAGTTTCTTAGTAACAGGATTTGGATGCGCTAGACTTTCTAGTTTTATGTGGCTCGGAACAAAAATACAACACTTTACGCACGGCCACATTTTAACACCTCATAACTCGTCAAATAATCATCATACAAAAAAATATTTGGCACCGGCATTCATATCTACTAAAGGGATGCCAAGTGTAAAAGAATTTAAGCAAAATATTTTTTGTAATGTCCGCTGCACTTATACATTTTTGTTCTTAGTTACATCGATAAATCGTCATAATTAAAAATTAAAAACACCATTAATTTTTGAAATTTAAAACCTTAAAGTTCATTTAAGTGTAAAACTCAGTGCGTTGTAATTTCTATATAAATCACATATAAATATGTAAATTAGAATTTTTTTTTTTTTGTAAATTAACTGAAATGAAATTATTATTAATAGTTTCGAACACATTATTTTCACACATTCTGATTTGTTACCTTAAAATCATTAAACTTTTAAATTGCGTTTTTTTAATACAAATGAACAACCCAGTTGCAAATGAAATCAACAATTCAAAACTACTCAAAGTTGAAAAACATTTAAAAAATATTTTAAATAAATTAACACTCTTGAAATGCAGCACTCTTACTGTCGGTGATTTGTCAACAACTAGACATAATTTATCATAATCTGTCGGACTCTTCCTCCTTTTACGGTTTAGGAATATTGTTTAGAAGAATCATTAGTTTTCACATAATTATTGTATTCTTTGAACTATTGAAATAAAAACGTACAATAAAATTCCAATTCATAATAGAAAAGTATGTATGTATTTGGCTGATGACATTAAACGTTTGTTAAATGACATACAAAGATTTGCATAAAAAATGAATAAATTTTCGAAAAACTATTTGAAATCATGTATTTGACAAAAGAGTTCAAAAAAAAAGTTAACAATTGATTACAAAAAGAAAAAACACCCTAATTAATAAATGAAGTCACACAAAGTGATCTGCAGTTGTTAGAATAAGAATGCAATAAAATGTTTTTGTTAGATTCATTCAAGTGGAAGATTTGTCTTTTATTTATTTTAAAATAGGGTTGAAGCAGTTTTTTTTTTGCTCAGGCTGAAGCAGAGGTTTACACAAAACTGCTGAAAGGAATGCCAGGAAAAAAAAATAATTTGGAATTTGCGGAAATTTTAAATCAAATATTTTTTCCACAAAGTCTTTAACTCAAATGTAAGTTTTAGTAGCAATTACCCAATAAAAAATGGAGCTTCCAACGAAGCAGGTTTGTAAGGGAGAAATATAAGGGTTTCGCTTACCATTGCGCTTACGGAAGACATGAATTTTATATGGTGAGTTCCCACTTTGAAGCAATACATTTTTGACACATAAAGCGCATTATTCACCGCATATAAATATTGTTGGATGTAACGATCATCTTTACACACTGAATGTTTTGATACAGTTATTTTTTAGTATTCTCCCTTACAAACCTGCTTCGTAGTAAGGGAATGCCGTAGCACTTGAAATGTTATTTTTTTTTTATAAAAGTTGTTGAGAGTTCTTTCACTTACTTTACTGCATTTCTTTATGTCTTATTGCGTAGCACATAATTGTGCGCTTATTTTTTTAAATGTACCTTTAGTGCTTCGCAAAATGATAAAATATTTTATTGGGAAATGTTAAAAATCTAATGGTGTTTTCTTTTCTAAAAAATAATGGTGCATTACAGTTGTGTAATATATTTATTAGGTTACACGAACCCTTACAAAGTGATACATTTTTCTAAATTACAATGGAACAAAATAATAGCTACGTTTTACACTCAACACTAATGTGTATTTAGCGTGTTAAATATTGAATGCAAAGTTTGTACTTAAAGCGATATTCACCACGCTTCTATCAATTTTCAACATCAAATTTTCTTACAATTGCAATAAGCGTTAACAGCACTGATTTTCAATAATTAATGTCTGCTGTTGTAAAAAATTTGGCGACAAAAAAAATATAATTAAAGTAAAACAAACGAAAAACAAAAAGTTTTTATATCCATATATATCCAATATAACTGAAAATCACAATATAACGCAAATTGTCCGCAAACACAAGAGAAAAAAATACTTGCTTGCATAAAAAAGTACTTTACGCAAATGCAAAAAAGGGTATTATCTCACACTCAGTTATAACTGCGGGTAAGAAATGGAACAAATTTGCCATTTATTGTTGCAACATGTTAAGAAAGGAAAACGACAACTTCTGACATTTTTGCATATATTTTTAGAATGGTACAAAAACCCGCACGAATGGTAGCATATATGGAACATTATTGTCAGAAAAGAAAACGCCATAAGTTTTAATTTTACTTTTATTTGTCTTCATTGTAAATCGCCGACTTTATAGGTGTGAAGCAAGTAAAAGTGAAAAATTTAATAAAAATCTAAAAACAAAATCTACGAGTTTTAGCCGAAGGCGTAACATTTGACTTTCATTTCGAAAGGCAGTTTTAAACTCTTCGAGCAAGGCTTTCATATTTATGCAGAATTCATAACGGTAAAAGATTTAGGAGGCCAATTTTTGCTGGAGATTCGAATATTGATGGTTTACAAATACATTTGTCAGACAATTTATTAAATTTGCTTGAAAATTATGACTTCAGACATTGTCATACATTGATTACTCGGCCAGAAAGCGGAACATCCATAGATCATATATACAGTAACATTCTAAATTGTTTGTCTATTTAATCCGTGGAATATGAACTATCAGACCATAATCTTATTTCGTGCAGAATCAGAACTGAAATTCAAAATCAAATATTAAGAGAAAATATTTATTTGTGTTGTAATTACGATCGTGTTTATGATTACATTTGTAACCATCTGCCGAATATAAATCAAACAGGAGATCCATCTATTTATACATCTCTGTTAGTATCTTGTATTGATGACGCTGTCAGAAATTCTACCTTCGAGAAAAGACAAAAAAGGTCCATTAGAGCAGAAATTACTCCATGGATGACTTTTAATTTGCAAAAATTAATCGGTTACAAAAACAAACTTTTAAAGCAACGGCGAAAAAAACCTATAAGCTTAGATATTCAGGAAAGATTGAAAAGAGTTAGCAATGTTATAAGGAGAGCTTGTAAAGAGTCTATGAACAACTTCTATAAAAATAAACTAGATGAAATTCAACATGATCCAAAAAAGAGCTGGAGGTTTTAAAATGAGACAGTTGGAAGAAAAAACAATCAACATTAAAGATTCTAATGGTGAACTTATTTAAGATGATTCTGAAAAGGCGGAGTTGCTAAATAATTTTTTTATTCAATCAATTAAAGACGTCAAGGTGCAAATTGAACAATTTCCAACTGACTCGTATAATTCTTTAAGAACAATGGTGCGTTGTAATAATATATTTCATCTTAATGATACAACATATGAAGAGGTTCAGAATGTTATATTAAAAATAAAGCCAAATAAAAGCGCTGGACATGATAATATTCTGCCCAAAGTTATATTGAGCAATAAGAATGAGTTTACTACTTTTTTGGTAAATATTTTTAATAATATGGTAAATATGAGCATTTATCCTGATATTTAAAAAATTCATAAGGTAATACCGATTCCAAAAGGAATCAATAGTTGTACGGCTGATATGTATAGACCAATCGCTATTTTATCGAGCATTGATAATGTGTTTGAAAGAATTTTGCACAATCGAATTTCCACTTTTTTGAGAACAATTAATTTACTAAATGATTTTCAATATGGATTCCGGGAAGCATGTGGTACAGAGAAAGCTGCCGTTAATGTTGTTAATTTCATTTGCAAAGGTCTATATGATGGATATTGTGGCGTGGCAGGTTTATATCATGATCTTACAAAGGCATTTGATTTAATTGATCATAACATCTTGTTACAAACAGGGTTACCGTTCGAAATTTTCGAAAAGGGTCACAAAAAGGGGATTTTCCAGAAAAACGGGTCAGAAAAAGGTTATTTCAATAAAAAAAAGGGTCAAGTTTTTTATAAGCAGTATTTCCCATTTTAATGAACATAATAAGACCAAGTTTTTTTATAAGCAAACAAAAAAATAATATTTCAGGTAGGAAGAGCTCAAGAAACTTAATTTTTTTATGGAATGCTCTGTCCTGTTTTAAACACCTGACAAAAAGTTTATTCTTTATCATTATAGCTAATTTTTTCATACGTTTTATGTAATTTTCCGATTAAGCGAGGTCAAATAGATTTTAGTGTGTGTTTTAAATTTCGCTATCCCTCGCGAATTGTAACCATTTTCTCGATTAAAGGATTTTTAATAAATATAAGACTTCGCTACCATACCGCTTTTACCAAATATTTGGGTATTTCCGCTAATTGAGCAATTTTTACCGCTTGTTTTTATTCCTGTTAGGGCCCTCTCAATACTGTCGATTCAAAAGGGGGCGAAAAGTTCAATACCTTTTGCCATTATTATGGGCGAATTTTTTTGAATAAAACATGCTACTGTTTAAGAGAGCAAAACACCAAATTGCATTTTTTTAATAAAATGTCAAATGTTTGTTTTAAAAAGAAACCACCGTAAAAAATAACAAATATTTATATGAGTTATGTTTGCTTTTAGGGAAATTGTACTTTACTATCAAAAATCAAGGAGAAGAAAGCATGGAATTGTTAGTTTATACTTTGAGTCTGTTCCATATCAAGCAATGCTTATTTCGAACACATTTGTTTAGCACTTCTGTTCCGCAGTGTTGACAAAAAACAAAATGTGAGAGCTATTTCCATAAAACGGTCAACAAGTGTCACAAACTAGGTGATAATGATACAAAAGTATAATTTAAAAAAAGGGTCATAAAAGGTATCAACACCGTCGAAAAAGGGTCAAATTGATACTTTAGTATCATAACGGTAACGCTGGTTACAAAAACTTAATTGTTATGGTATATGTGGAAAAGAACTATCTCTTTTGGAAAGTTATTTAAGAAATCGTAAGCAGTTTGTCCAGATTGGTGCTAGCAAAAATTCGTTTCGTGAAGTCGAATTTGGAGTTCCGCAAGGCAGCGTACTTGGACCTTTATTGTTTATTATTTTTATTAATGACTTGAAAAAATTGAACTTACTGGCAAAATTTTTATATATGCAGACGACATTAGTTTATTTTATTCTTACAAGCATGAAACGGTAGCCAAAGTACAAATAGAGCGAGATGCGGCATTAATATCGGATTTTATGAGAATAAATAAACTTTTTTTAAATGCTAACAAAACTCGATTGATGAGATTAAAGCCATATTCGGATCGTAACAACTTTAGTGTTTTTGTAGATGGAAAAGAAATCTTAGAAGTCAGTTCTTTTAAGTACTTAAGTATACAATTGCAGAGCAATCTTGCTTGGAGTTAACATATCCAAAATCTTAAGATTAAAACAGCCCAGGCAATTGGTTTTTTATACAAATTTAAGAACAAATTTGATAAAAAAAAAACCAAATTATTAATTTATAATGCACTAGTTCAAAGCCATTTTAATTATTTAGCCATTTTATATGGACATAAGAAAAGTTCTGAATTAAAAATGTTGCAACGTATGCAAAATAAAGCTTTAAAAGTGGTAGCTAATCTTCCCAACACACATTCAACTTTATCATTATACACAGACGTTTTTAAAACTTTATTACCTATTTATGGCATTTACTAATGTATGTTTTTAAGTGTTTAAACAGAGTTGGACAGCATACCATATATTTTTCGAGTTATCAGCACTCACTAAGTACAAGGAATAATATGAACTTGGCAGTAGCATGGTGTAGGCTAGAAACTACGAAGCAACGTATTGAGTATAGGGTAGTCGTGAATACAATGGTTTACCGTCAAATTTGAAAAATATAAATAGCATTTCTTTATTCAAAACTAGTTTAAAAAATTTTTTGCTTCAAAATATAGAGGAACTTTTAATGTAATTCTAAGACCGCATTTACATCTATGCAATTAACGCCGAGTTTTTTTTTTCTATTTTCTTTTAAAGTAGTTTCTACGAAACTCTTTTCACATTTACATTTTTTTCGAGCATTTTTTCAACTTTTTCAATCCCGTTTTCTTCCCTACACCTCTTGCTAACAAACAAAAACTTGCATGCAAAAGTTGCAGCAAGTTGCGGCGTTAATTGCATAATGTAAATGTGGTCTAATTCATATTGAATGTTAAAATATTATTTTTTTTTGCTTCTTTTGATTTAAATATATTTTTTTTTCTATTTGATATTATAAACGTATTGTTAACTAGAAATTATTTCATAAGTAATGCAATATATTATTGCCAACTCACCTCTAAAATGCCTTCAAGGCGCTGAGGCACTTATATTGTAATGAATTTTTTGTGGAAAATAAATGAATTTATATCAAAAAAAAAAAAAAAAATTAAATTAAAAGGATTTAATTCCCAAAACAGATTCTAGACTTAATTTCCTCCGGTTAAGGATCATTAAATTATTCTTTACAAAACATTCCCGAGAATGAAATAAAATTAATAGGTTCCCTGAAATGTGAAATTTTGCCAAAATTTACTTTTAAAGGAAATATTGTTTAAATTAACTCTTTTGTGGGTGATTTTGTTAAAATTTACTTTTTATTGGAAATTTTATTTTGTTAAAATTTACTTTTTATAGGAAATTTTATTTTGCTAAAATTTACTTTTTATAGGAAATTTACATTTTATATGATATTTTATTTTGTTAAAATTTACATTTTTTAGGAAATTTTATTTTGTAAAAATTTACTTTTTATAGGAAATATTATAAAAATTTACTTTTAATAGGAAATTTTATTTTGCTAAAATTTACTTTTTATAGGAAATTTACATTTTATATGATATTTTATTTTGTTAAAATTTACTTTTTTTAGGAAATTTTATTTTGTCAAAATTTACTTTTTATAGGAAATATTATAAAAATTTACTTTTTATAGGAAATTTTATTTTGCTAAAATTTACTTTTTATAGGAAATTTACATTTTATTTGATATTTATTTTGTTAAAATTTATTTTTTTAGGAAATTTTATTTTGTCAAAATTTACTTTTTATAGGAAATATTATAAAAATTTACTTTTTATAGGAAATTTTGTTAAAATTTACGTTTTATAGAAAATTTTGTTAAAATTTACTTTTTATAGGAAATTTTGTAAAAATTCACTTTTTATAGGAAATTTTGTTAAAATTTACTTTTATAGGAAAAATTTTTCAAATTTCCTTGTTTTAGAAAATTTTGTTGTATGTTATTTACTTCTTATAGGAAATTTTGTAAAAATTTACTTTTTATAGGAAATTTTGATAAAATTTTCTATTTGTAGGATTTTTTTTAAATAAACTTTTTATAGGAAATTTTATATTGTTACAGTTTACTTTTTATAGGAAATTTTGTTAAAATTTACCTTTTATAGGAAATATTATTAAGAATTACTTTTTATAGGAAATTTCGTAAAAATTTACTTTCATAACCTTCGCACTGATAGACTAGATCACTACCTATTCGCCTACCGGGTCACCCAACATTTTTGTTATGTGTCATAAACTCTATATTTTCTCCATAAAATCTTAAATTGTTGTTTTTTATTCGAAATTAATTTAATTTATAATACATTGTATTTTTTTACTGATAAGTCAATTTATTTTATCTTTTGCTTTAAAAATAATAAACCAAATTCTCACGTTGATTGTTTAAAAAAAAAAAAATAATAAAAGCAAATTTTAATGCGACAAAAAGGCATCAAAAACACTTAACACTTTTAGAAATTTGATAACAGAATCTTAAAATCGCCTTAAAAACCGTTAAACTTTATTTTTATCACAAATCAAATAAATTAAAGAAAACAAAAAGGCAACATTATTCCATATAAAATACATAAAAAAAATAACAAAATACGAAAGCAACGGCTGCAATTTTTTTCTACCGCTAAAAAAAACTGCACTCAAAAAACTGCATTTTATTTAGACTTTTAGTTCTTAAATGCTCTCATATCTTATATGTGTGTTTAAAGATTAAGATAAAAATAAAAAAATGTTGCAAACTACAAATATGTAGGAACTTTGCAACATTAAAGATTTTGCTGATAGTGGAATTGGAATTGTGTTGTTGCTGCCGTTTCTCTTTTACTCAGCTAAATGTCATTCTCATTGGTAATGTGACAAATTTTCTTAAAAGGACATTTAATCCTTTAAGCTGCTTACGTCATATATTTCAATTCTTTAAGTGTAGCCTTATTATACATATACATACATACATAATTTTTCTTATGAGTGCGTGTTTATTCTTAAATATTTTCATGCATTTCTTACAATAAACAGATTTTACTTTTACATTGTTTGTATATTAAGCGAAAAGTCAAGATGATTTTTAGACCCACTCCACAAAAAAGGAGAGGGTATTATGCGTTTCGGCTGATGTTTGTAACAAATTAAGATATTGGTCCTAATATACCAATCGACTTAAGCTGAAAACACACTATCGGCGCAATGTGCCAACTTTCATTGTATATCATGTGCCGATAATGTGAGCACACGTACCCAGTAAAAACTTCGCTTACTTTTTCAAAATGAATAGCTTCATTAACTCATTATTTAGTAGCTTTCTTCTGTAACTACATTTATAACAACTTCTATAACTACTTTTTGCTGGATGTATTTAAGTAAAAAAATAATGACTTTCTGTAAAATGCGTTCATTCAAAAAATTCATTGGTTCTTTCAGTAGAATTGTAAGTAGTGCCTTCATGTTTTTCTGATTACTCAACACATTATTTTGTAGGCAAAGTTTTTACTGGGTTATTTTATAAAATAATATACGACAGTCTGCGCCGAAATCCTTCATGTTCTAGCGGGTGCAAGATTTCCCCTAGGTCCCAGAGGAAATGGGCAATGGGCGCCGGTGTAGAGTATCATATCGTCAAGCTTGACCGCTTATACTTTTTTACTTGTTATGTGTGAAATCAAGTCAACATTGTAATTTTATTCAAATTTTTGCAAGTATCTCTTGCAAGAAATGTTTTTTTATATAAATAATAGGTTGATTGAAATATTTATGTTTCAAATTTCTGTATTCCTAACTAAACAGACTTTTTAATATTTTTCTTTAAATAATCTGATAATAGCCATAAATATTTTCTTTAACAAAATTCCGCACACTTGTGTTTGTTAGATCATAAAAATCTTACAACCTTAACCCAAAAATTTAATCCTGTCAAACCACAACATATAAAAACAACAAATTAACGCCTACAAAAATTCAATTTTGAACACACACATTGAGGTCTGTCTATATGTGGTGGGTTTTTTGTGGAAGCATTAAAACATCTACTTAGATACGAGTATAAAATGAAGTCAAGTAACTAAAGCAATTAGTCAAGGAGATCAACAGCAACTTTCTAACCACTGCATTAGATTATGATTTTCCAAACGAATTGATGGAGAGAAATATTTGTAAATTTTCAAAATGCTTAAATAAGAACAAAATCTTATAAATGCCTTGAAACAAAAAAAAAAAAAAAAAAAAAAAAAAAATAATAAAATGGAAATTCGTCATGGTGGCGTCTAGTTTTATTTGATTTAAAAGGTTTAAAAATATTATGAAATAAACGATTTTTTATTTCTTTGATATAAAACCGCCTATTAGGTTTTTACTGCAATGTATTCATGTATGCTTTACCTTGCAGTCCTAAAGACTTCTCTTAACATTACTTTGTAAGGGGCTCTAAACATTACTTTGTAGCAGTTTTTAAACAACTTCCTACATCGATTTACTTTGATATGGTCACGGTTAACTAATTATTTATTTTTGCAGAAAGTTTAAAAATATTGTAATCTTTATTATACCATTTTTCCGTGGCAACCGTATTATAATTATGTGTGTGGATTTGTGGGATGGAAAACTATGGAGAATAGTATTGTCCACAAATCCCAATTAATTTTTTTCGCCCCTGTTGACTCCTTTTCCAGAAATCTGGACTCATCCCCTAGAGAATTCAAAAGAGTAAATTGGCCATAAGTCGCTCCAACTCGCTCTGTTAAAAATTCTGGGGATGGAAAACGATGGGGAATAGTATTGTCAACAAGTCCTTATCATTTTTTCGCCCACGTTGACTCCTTTCCCAGAAATCTGGATTCATCCCCTATAGAATTCAATAGAGTAAATTGGCCATTCGTCGCTCCAACTCGCTCTGTTAAAAATTCTGGGTATGGAAAACTATGGGGAATAGTATTGTCCACAAATCCTTATCATTTTTTCGCCCACGTTGACTCCTTTCCCAGAAATCTGGATTCATCCCCTAGAGAATTCAATAGAGTAAATTGGCCATTAGTCGCTCCAACTCGCTCTGTTAAAAATTCTGGGTATGGAAAACTATGGGGAATAGTATTGTCCACAAATCCTAATAATTTTATTTCGCCCATGTTGACTCCTTTTCCTGAAATCTGGACGCATACTTCATAACAGCGTTAACATAAGTTCTGTTAAGTGGTTAACAAACGTAGTGTCATAAGGGCGTTATATATAAATAAATCTTTTGTGTGCCACTTTTAGTTATCCAATTCCTCCAACATTTTGTCGGATGTTGTGTATGGATAGCCAAGAGATTGTGCCTAATTTGGAAACTTTAGCTCCTTTCATTCTTCAGAAATACACAAATCTATAATGAGTTTGTATGGGAAGTGACATGCCCACTTTTACAATTCCGCCCATTTTAAGAGGTTGTGTATTGATAATTAAGATGATTGTACCTAGTTTGGTAATTTTGCCGTTCTCCAGATATACAAAAAGAAAACAACCACAAGATATTTTTGGGTAAAATAAGAGGTATTTGTGGTTTTTTTGCTCATATCTTAGTCATTAATGGACCGATCTCTCGGGATTGCAATAGCAAGCATAAATATATAAGAACCTAGTCCCCATCGTTTCTGGGATCTTCGGAAAACCTATTTCAACATACACACGGACAGACGGACATCGATAAATTAACGGCCTGTTTAGCAATTCAGAATGTTAGAATTTAAGAATATTAGAATTTAGTTTGTTTTAAATATAATTTTCTAAACGAACGTTGACGTTCTAAATCGTTAAACAGGCAGTTATTTTATCGATGTCTGTCTGTCCGGGTGTATGTTGAAATGGGTTTTGTTTTTGTTTTAAATATAATTTTCTATGCGAACGTTAACGTTCGAAATCGATGAACAGTCTGTTGCTTTGCTGCTCATACTTTATAGGGTCTTACATAAATATTGTAGAAATTACAAGCCGAATGACAAACTTATATATGGGCATTTCCATTGTGGTGCGACGTGGCATTTGTACGACAAAATATAAAAACATTAAATAAAGAACTCCGACTCCACAGCCCTGACTAAATAATAGAGGAAAGCGTTTTCATGCCCATACAATTTGTATGTAGCATACCGAAATTGCGCGGCGGCAACGCTTTGAATTTCGAAAATCCGATTTTCACAGCGCGTTTAATAGTGAAGTTGGCAGTTATTCTTTATCCATAATGGCAATTTAGCTGTTTTTTCAGGTGAATTTAGCGTTTTATCTCCATTTTTATTTCAATTATGCGGGTTTAATGAAACAAGAAAGTTAACACTACTGTCTGTGACTCAATGTTGACGCTTTTATTTAAGTATCGCATTTCAGCGTAAGAACTAAGCGGAAGAAAATACTAGGCCTTCCGCTTTTATTTAGCGGAATCTGTAAAGCGAAGAATATTTGATTACTTGAGTGTTAAAAAATACTTTGCTTAGATTATGGCTTATTAATAAAAATTTTAGAGAGCGTAACACAGATGCAAATCATCCAAAGAATTAATTTTAAAACACAACAGAAGGTAATTCTGATGAGCATCGTTTTTAATTTGGTGAATGGTTTGTAGATAATGAAAAAGAAACTTAATAACAACAACTAAAAATCACTTTAAATATTAACAAAATTCACTTCAAATATGAAAACTGCCCAAAGCTACGCACATCTCTTGACGCAGTAGCAAGAGCAACAAACTGCTTCAAAAAAACTAACTAATAATAATGTTTGGAGCATTATAATTATAACATTATGAATCTATAAAAATCGCTTATAGTCAAAAACTTTGTGTGTATGTCTGTATGTTTTGAAAAACACTTATGGACAAGATTTTCAATAAATTATTTGAAAAATAATTATTGATCGTTTTATGCGTACGCGCTTGCTGGCTTGAGTTTGTCTTTGTATATTTGTTTGAAAATCTAAATGAGCTTTTATAAATTTCAGCTACTGTTTGACGCAACCAATCGGGTTTTCTAACTTTGGACAACCATCCATTCATTCATCCATCTATCCAGTCTTTTATTGACTGGAGGCTAAAATATTTAAATTGTTAAGTTTGTTTTTTGGAGTTTTTTCTAAGCGGTATTTACGACTTTATACAAAAGAAACTTTTCTTTATGGTTTTAAAGTTTTCATTGTGATTGAATTTATTTTAAATTGTTTTTATGAAACAACAACAATTTATTGGCTTCTACCAGCGTGTGCGTGTGTGGCGGAGATTGTGTTTTTTGAATATTAACTTAAGTGATTTTTTTTTTCTATTTCATTTTAATATATTTTCATTGTTTCTTTTTTTTAAACTAAACTATTGACAGGCATTTATTTATTAACGAGTTTTTAATATGAAGATCTACACAAAAATCTCTTAATACACGGAAAATATTTTTAAATATTTACTTTTAGTTATTGCTTAAATTTTCTTTTAGAAAGTAGGGCTATCAGTCGCGGAACCAACATAACAGTTTTTTTTTTTAAATCATGTGAGAACGGCTGGAGCGGTTTGGCTGATTTTTTTTTAAACCATTATTTCCACGAAAAGCTTAGGATTTTATAGATAGATAAAGTTAGGGCTATCTAAGAAGCAGTTAAAATAGATAGCAGGTTCGGACGGCATTGAGTTTGAGAGAATCTACTTCCATCTTATTTCTTTCACTTAAACTTCACCTTGGTTTATTTTATTTGTAATTATAATTTTAGTTCCTTTAATTTTGTAATCTATACTTAACGGGCTTATTGCTAGCTTAAATTTAATTTATGGACTTGGCTTATATATACTTGAAGGAAAACAAGATTCCACCCGAAAGCCCTGACCACGGCCGGATTTAAAGGCAGCCAGGTTTTCCAACAAGTAAAATGTTTGTATTATGAGCCGTAACAAAGTTTCGAGCATTTATTTTTTATTTCGCTCTTACTGGATAGATTTGTCGAGGGACCAACCTTCGGTTCATTTGTTATCTTCTACGTGAGTTAATTTAATTCTGTAAGTTCAATATAAAATATGTCAAATGAAAAACAAAAAAAGCATCAAAAAGTCTCCTCTTATAAATTCTCATCCACTAAGGACGCTGCATGTTTAATTTTATGTTTCTATATATGTTTGTCGAATATTAACGAAAATTCAAAAAGTACCAAATGAAAAACAAAGAAGTAGCAAAATTTTTCATCTTATAGGTTCTCATTCACCCAGGGTGCAGGGTCCACCTATAATATTTTGTTTCTATGTTCACTATCAAAGAATTATCACATGCATCACGGAAAGGTAAAAGAAAAAAAAATTAATTTCACACTTATTAGTATTGTGGTTACTTTATTGAACTATTTATGGTTTTTAATCCAAATTTTTAATATTTTTAATTAGGCTTAAGTTCATTAAATTTAATTTTCATTAAATTATTTTTATGAAGAAAGGAATTTTACAACATGGAAATTAATTAAAATTTATTGATAATTTTTCATTCTTGACTCAATCTGGGCTCGAACCCAGGTGTTTACGGACAGGTTACCCTGACATGTTTCGATTGCAACCACTCAATCTCCTCAGAGGGCTTGCCGTTTAACACTCGCAGCCATCGACGACTGCTGACGTCATTAGTCAAACATCAATCCTTAAACCAAATTGTATTCAACCTTTGGTAGATCGAAATTTGCTTTGAATGATTATCTATTTTAATTTATTTTAACATGTTATTCTTTTACTTCTGTTTTTTTCGTACTTTTGTCAAGAATTCTTCTTGAAGTTCAAAGTACATATTTTTTGTTTTTTCATTTTTTGTCTTTCTTATTCTTGTTGACCTTTTCAGCACAACTTGAAGGACAAATGCAGACATAGAGCTCGTGCCTTAGCTTTAACAATTATTAGTATTGTGGTTATTTTATTGAACTATTTATGGTTTTTAATCCAAATTTTTAATATTTTTAATTAGGCTTAAGTTCATTAAATTTAATTTTCATTAAATTATTTTTATGAAGAAAGGAATTTTACAACATGGAAATTAATTAAAATTTATTGATAATTTTTCATTCTTGACTCAATCTGGGCTCGAACCCAGGTGTTTACGGACAGGTTACCTTGACATGTTTCGATTGCAACCACACATTTCACCTTTTTGATACTTTTTTTTACCCAATTGAGGTTCGGTTAACAAACAAAGAAAGGAAACGTTCTTAACTGGTTTGCCTGTGCCGATTTATGCATAAGAATTATTATTCGAAAAGCGGTTTCTGAAAATAGTCGAAAAATCAACTGCCCTATTTTATTTTTATTGCACTGTGCAACAAAAAAACCAGCCTCAATACTTGAATGAAACTAGACTATTGGTAGAGCAAATCTGCCAAAGGGGTTTGAAAAGTTAACTCGGGTTCCTGAAATATCGGCCCCTAAAGTTTTTGAATTTTTTGAAAAGGCGTTTGGTATAAGTCAAAAAATATATACTAAATGTATTTATGAGCTAAAATACTATATCAGATGCCTTCACTAAAATTGTATGGCTATTTTTTTCTTAGAAAATATTAACCCTCTAACACTATTTTAAAGGGGTAATTTTTGTCCTTTTTTAACCTTCCGACAAAAGTATACTAAAACGGCATTAACTCTGAAAATATTAACTTTAATATAACAATAGCGTTTGTGCTCATATTTACATATTTAGAATCTCCATCATTGATTTTATGTCTGGTTAAAATTTCGTCAAATTTTACTTCCAAAAAGTGGGTCAAAATGTCGTTTAAAAAAATAGTGTATAATTTCTGATTCAAAATGTTCCTTTAATAAGTGTGTAAGCTCATATGCGGTATTTTACTTCAAATTGCCACTCCAAAGTTGTTAAAAGAATAATAGTGTATACGTATTATACTCCATTTTAGTCTGTAGAAAAAAATACAATTTATGAAAACTTTAACCCATAAAATAGCTTATAATAATATACACTATTGTTTGAGAAATAGTTTCATTCCGATCATCGAAAGCTGCATGATCTCCAAAATTTGTGCAAGAAGAATGTAATTCCTTGTGGCTCGCAGTCATTTTCTTTTGACTTACAAGTTGGAAAGGAGCGAAATTGTTTAGATGAGCCAGATGTAGCAGAGGAATAGAAAGAAGACGAATGAACTTTTAGTTATTTTTGATTAACGCAATGTATACCTTAATTTGTCACAATTTTTTTTATATAATAACCCAAATTGGAAAGTAATGAAGATGGGCCACTGAATTAACAAAACTATGAATTAATCACTGTTTTATAATGTTACAAATTGATATTTTTCAGATCAAATATTTGAATAAAAATACCGTTAAATTATTGAATAAAACAGCGAATACCAAACAAAATAAAAAAGTGTATCAGATACATCATACGAATTTCTTAAAAAAAAAAAAATAGCCTATATAGAGGACTTGCACTTTGAATGACATAATAATGGTCTTAAAGGATGCGTAGAATAAAAAAATTGGTAAAGTTAAAGACCAGAAACGGTATTATGTGTTCGTCGAAAAATCCACTATCAAGAATTTTTATTTTCCGCGATATTGAGGTTTTAATTGACATCCGATTTGACAAAAACTTTAAACACGATTTTCTCAAAACCCCATTGTTATATTGAGGGGACGATATATTGTGCACATCTGTTAGTAAATTATTTTTCTGTAAGTAAAGTGTTCTTTAAAGATACATACAAATTTATTTTCAAAAATAACCTTCATGAAAAATATATATCCAATTGTTCAATGTGCAAATTTTTCGATAGCAATAAGTGTTATATTGCGTTTTTTTTTAAAGAATATAGTGCTATGTATACTTAATCCTTTCTCCAATGTTACTGAATCATCGCACTGATGACTTTTTTTTATTAAACTGACTCTGATTCGTTATTTCTGTGATTCCGATGTGTTATCCCATTGATGACATAATATCAATTTTTGTCCCTGATGACAACTTGGACAAGTGATGTTAAGGCTGACATCACAATTATGAAAAGTGTGATGGGGTCAAAAACGAAGACACTTGTCATAGTACTGATGTCAAAATACATCAGCGTCATTTTCTATTAGTGTAGCTATATGTTATTTTTCCTATAGCAAATAGCACTTATTTATTTATTTTTTATACCCTCCACCACAATTAGATGTGAAGAGGGTATATTAAGTTTGTCATTCCGTGAGAAACTTTTTTATTATTCATCTCAGACCCCATAAAGTATATGGGTCGATATCACGAAATGACTACATTCTGTGGCCCGACGCATTTTGTATTAAAAATATTACAAAATTAAAATTCTAAGAACAGGATTAAATAAAACAAAATGTACTTCAACGAGGCGCGGAAATCAAAATAAAATATTTTAGATATTTTTATGAAAAAATTTGGTGGCACGGTGCAAATCGTCATTACCATGGTGTGCGTCCAAACGTTTTGTGTTCAAAAAACACAGATTTTCATTAGTATCTCAAAATATATATTATAAATGAAGTACGTCAAGTTATTCGAGAAGAATAAACCAACTCAATTTTAATTTCATAAATAAAATTTTATTTTAAAACTTATGATTTTGAGAAATTTTAGTCCGTGGCTAATTTTTTTCGTCATTCCCCGTGGGCCAATTTGTTTATTAAAAAACAATGCTTTAAACCGGTTTTTTGGTTAGGTGTTAACTGTCAATGTAACGACAATTCCCGTTAGTTTTAAAGTGTATTGACAGAAGTGAAAAATGTAGTCAGTTGTTTGAGAGCTTTTGAAATGTTTAGTGTTTTTTGCGCATGTTCCTGAAATTTTGTCATTCCCGTGGTAAGTATATTTTTCCGTTATTTATATTATAATTTCCAAATTCGTTGTATTGGTTTGTTCATTTTTTAAGTCTTTATTAGATTCTAATATGTTTTATAAAAATTTTTGAAGATTTTCACATTTAAATCCAAGAATACTCACGTTTCCATCATTACCGTGCAGTCATTACCATGGGAATAATCTAAACCTCGGTAATGACAAAAGGAACACGGGAATTAATTTTTCAATGTATATTTGAGATTATTCAATCTATGGTAATTATTTAAGAAATTTGATGTTCCCCAAACTTAAAAAGTACACCTGGAATTATAATCCAAAGAATGGACATAACGTATGCATTTTATTAAATGTGTTTCCATAAATTGCTGTATGTGTTTTATTTAGCTGCAATACATGATAAAACGTCATAACCATGCTGCTCAGTCATTACCGTGCCGCACAAATATCATTTCTGTTGGACTATTGTCATTCCCGTGGGGTGCAAAAATCATTAAAATCCTTTAATATACATGGCCCATTGCTTATTAATATATAAAAAGGTCTTATAAAACATTATCAACCGAAAAATAATTATTTAAACCCATTTTCGCACTTGGCCGTTTTCAATCCTCGATTGTAGTCAATTCATGATATCGACCCATATATATTCTGGGTCCTTGAGTAATTCTAAGTCGATTTAGCCATGTCCGTCTGTCTGTCCGTCTGTCCGTCTGTTGAAAACACGTTTACTTTCGAACAACTCAAAAGAAATGCACAATGCTTGTAGTTATCCTAAGCAGTTTGGGATTGAAATCCAGCTAAATCGGTTCAGTAGGACCAGAGCTATGAATCAAAATGTGGAACCACCACCTACAAAAATTGATAATTTTGTTACAAAAAAATAACATAAATGCTGGAACAAGGCACGGAATGAGACAAGATTTTGCAATCACGCTGTAAAATTTCGTGAAGATCCGTCCATAATTTACCCTAAGCCCCATATAAACACTACTCCCGGAAAACAGTTTAGTACGCCTAAAACCGTAAGAAATAATGCAATCATTTTGGCTCGTCACAGTTTTATAGGACTATAAATGATGCTGTGAAATTTCGTGAAGATCGGTACATAATTAACCCTAGGCCCCATAGAAACCCTACTCCCGGAAAACAGTTTAGTACACCTAAAACCATAATTAATAATGGTATCATAACAGAAATTCGTAGGTCACAGTTTTGAAGGACTAGAAAAGACGCTTTGAAATTTCGTGATGATCGGTCCATAATTTACCCTAGTTTAGTCGCCTAAAACCATAATTAATAACAAATCGTCACAGTTTAAGATAATAATAACATCATACAGATATTACTCTTTAAACATTCGAACTGCCGGTGGAGGGTATCAAAGATTCGGCACAGCCAAATATAGCACTCAAACTTGTTCTATAGCAAATTGTACTACATGTAACTTTTACTGAACAAAAAAGTTACATTTTTGATTATTTCTCTACAGAATTTATTTTATCGCAAATTTCTTTCTGTGTATCACTAATGATTAAAAAAAAAGAAAATAAACGTGACTAAATACCTTTAGCTACTGAACTATGAAAAAAGTACCTAAAAGAACCTTTTTGCTTTGAATGTATTACTGCGTAGCTTGAAATGTAAAATTTGCTACGCATTTAATTTTAACCTTTTTTTTAGTTTTTTTTTTTTCAAATAAATAACTGCATATTGAATTTTGAAGAAAAGATAATTATAAATTCAAAAATCTTTAAAGACAGGAAGCCATTTGTTATTAATATTTTCGTTAATATTAAATAAATAGTTAATACACCAGGCAAACAGCCCATCAGCTCATATGTGATTGGACGGGCTGCGCTGCCTGTCAGCCAGCTAAACATAATCCATTCATCTAGACGAGTCATTTGATTTGGGGGCAATTATAATTGCTTTATTATAATTTTTTTCTTTTTTGTTTTTTTATAATTATCTCACGTGCACTGCCTGCAGAAATTTAGAAATATTAACAAATTAATAAAATTAATTTGTTTTTGTTAATCTATTGGTTTTTTTAATCTATTGTTTTTATTATTAATACTTTGTCTTAAATTTTTTTGGAAACTTAAGCGGTTTCTTTTAAAAGAAAAATTGTTTAAGACTAGTTATTATATTCAATTTATTGTAGAATAGGTAAAGTTTCTAAAAACAAAAAATTTATAAATGATTGATGGCTTTTATTTTTTATTTATTTAAATTTTATTTGTATGTTTGTCAATCGGTGTGTAACACCAATACGTTTGTTCGTGTGACTTGTTCGCGTACTATTTCACCAAAAACGACGAACAAATCACAATAACCTTAAAAGTCAAAAACAAAACATGAATTGTGAAGAAGATGGAACAATTGGACTTTTTATACACAACAAAAAAAGAAATTAAAAAAAGAAGCAAATGGACGTAATTTAACCAAAAACTATGGAAATTACTTCTCCTCAATTGATACAATTTGACGTTTCGTTGTGCACTAAAATGAAAAAATTGTCAAAAGTTCGCGTACAAACCTACTAACGCATCGAACAAATCACAAGAAATTGAGAAGTTTCAACGAGCACGAACAAATTACACGCATAAATAACTCCTCTGTGGGCAACTTCTTGCCGAAATGGTAAAAATAGCTCCATAAGTTTACATGACCCTCATACAACTTTTTTCCTAGTCGAGTCTTTGTGCCCATAAACTTACTTATTTCGTTGGTATTGAGATATTTTTTGGTCCAGCAATATTTTATTGCAACCTACACTGAAAGAATTTTCTTCGCAATACCAATGAAGTTTGACATTGATCCCATGAAAAATTGCATTAAAAAGGAACCTATGCAGCGCTTCGTTGGATCAATGAAACCTGTTTCATTAAAAGGATTTAATGAAACATTACATTAGATCTATGAATATTATTCATTAGATGACTACTTTCAATAAAGTAAAAAAATTTTTTTTTCGTTTCTTTTAATTACTTTTTATTATTTTATTTTACTTTATTTTTTATTTTTTTTTTTCTGTCCCTGGCGGGCTTCGATCGCGCAACCTCGGTGCTAATAGACTACCTCACTACCAGCTAGTCTACTGGGGCAGTGTAGTTTTTGGATAAAAAACCTATGTTTTTTACTCAATTAAGAGCGTAAATATCAGATTAAATTGTCAATAATAACAATAACAACGTTGATTGAAAGTGGATTGAAAGTTTTTGTTTCATTACTATAATGACATTTTTATTGTCATAATGAAAATTTAAATTTATGAAGGCAATTATTGAAATATGTTGCTTTTATAAAAAAATTTTTTGATTTCATAAATTGAATGGCATACATGTCACATTAGATGTATGAAATTATTAAATCTTACATTTTTTAATTAACAATTAAACATTTTTTTAAGGAAACTATAATTTTGTATTAATTTATGAATATAGTTATGTTTGTATATTGTTTCTTTATGTTCCCAATTAAAATTTTTTGTTTAACTTGGACAAACTTAAGTTTTCATATATTCAATGAAAATTGTTAACGTAATTACGAAATCCAATGAAGCGATTTTAACGAAAATATTTCATTATAACTATGAAATTCCATTTAGACAAAGAAAATTTTCATTTACCCAAGGAAATTTTTTTTATGAAAATGATTCATTAAATATATGAAGCATTTTTCTTTCAGTGTACCTATCTGGAAAACGGCAGCAGCCAAAGTTTCCAAATTAGGTACAATCATCTTGACTATCAATACACAACCTCTCTTTTTTAAAAAAAGGGCGGGATTGGAGAAATGGTCGTGGCCTTTTCTGTATATCTGGAGAACGGTATCCATCATATCAACACAAAACATGCCACAAAATGGGGTGATTGGAGAAGAGGGTGTGGCACAAAATAGTTTTTTTAATATCTAAAGAATGGTAATAGAAAAATTGGGTACACATAGCTAGGTTATTAACAACCAACCTCCCTTAAAATAGGGAGGATATTGGAGAAGTGGTCGTTGTACTTCTCTTACAAAGACATTATAGGTTTTTGTATATCTGGAGAATGGCAAGAGAAAACGTTTACAAATTGGGTACAAGCGTGGGCGTGGCGCAAAATATAATTATTTCTATCTAAAGAACGGTCTTTATATTACTCTCGGTTCTTATCACACAATGGCGAAGGGTATATAAGACGCTTACTTGTTTTCCAATCAGTTTTTATTTGACTATGGATCCCATACAAAAAATACCTTGAAACGCCATAACTTCTTTATAAATGCCATGACTCACCATAGGTTTCATATAAACACTCTCTCTGAAATTGCTTTTCGACGAACAAATCTCAAATAGATATTAATTAATATATAAAATTCGGCACAAGGAACTCTTATATGCATATAAACCTCGTAACATAATTTTGTTTTCTCAGTTTCATGATTGCCCGGTCATTGGTCCTAGATAGAGTACACTATCAAAATATCTTCTATAAATACTGTGGTGTAGGACATAGAATGGCTGGACTTGCTCGACTATACTTTCTTACTTGTGTTTTGTTTTGTTATTGTCATCGAAAATATTCCACAGTTCGAGTTTAAAATAGCAATATTATTGATAAATTAACCTTAAATGGGTTCAAAAATTATTGTTGTTGAAAAAGAACACATTTGACTTAATAAATTTGATAGTTTTTTATCAGACCATAGTCGAAAGTTTCATAAGGCGTTTTCCTCATAGTCTGAAGGCTCAGTTAGTCTTTACTTTCTGTTCTGTTACGAATCAGCTGATTTTTTTTTTTTGTTATTAAAAAACCTGTGAAATTGATTAGTTTTTTTGTTCTGTTGCGGTTCAGTTTGTTAAAATCAAAAAATTGTAAGTTATTGTAAGTGACAGCAAAATGAATAATAAAAAAAATACGTATGTATTTATGTCGAAATAAACAATTTTTTGATTTTAAGAATTCATAAAATTAAATTTCTTCAAATTTATTTGCATAAAAGTGATTGAAATGAAACAATGGACGGACGGTGCAAAACTAATAAGTTTGTCATAAATGGCTGATAAGTTGCTACAGAAAAATTAACTATTACAATTTCGAAACAGAACGGCACGGAACAGAACAGAAACAGAACGTAAAGACTAATTCTGCCTTGAGAACGAGCATACAAGTAACATGACTAGCATGAGTAACATCAGCTATTACGAATTGCGGCTCCATTTGCTTCAACCGAAGTAATAGATCTGAACGCCAAAACGGTGGTGCTTGAACATTTAAAATCTCCTTACGATGTACATAGACATGCTTCCAATTCAATAAAACGGGGTCACCAATTCGTTGGTAAAATTACAATAAGCATATTCATAAGACGTAACTGATGGAATGTGCCCAATACAAATAATATAAACATTTATTTTGAAAAAATTCAAGTCAAAATTCGAAAACTAACTGACTAAAAAACTAATCAATATTTTTTTTTTGTCAAAATAAATTCTATGAAAAACTGATTTATTAAAAAAAATTTAATTAATGGCGATTTCTTTTCTGAGACAGTATATACATGTAACATTTTCTAATGTTACCTATAATCGCTCGAAGTGTTACATGTTGTGCAATTTTCTTATTTACAACTATTACACTTTCATCATTAATGTACTTCATGAGCGACTTTTAAAGCTATTTGAGCGGTTTCTGCACGCTATTACGGGTTGGAAACAAATATTAACATCACTAATGGCTTATAAAAATTAAAACGATTATAATATAAATAGACTTTTTGATTTTATTTTGTAGGTTAGGTTAGGTTAAGAAGGGTTGTGTGCCCACGGGCACACCTCCACTCGGAGACCAATACGGTCCATTGTGAATCCCTTCAATGAAATATAAGATAAGATAAGAGGAAGTGAAAAGTAGAGAAAAGGAAGTATGAGATAGACGGAAAATTAGAAAGTAGGACCAATACCCCCCTTACAGTCCCCTCAACAGAAACAGCCGCGTTATTTCCCTGACAAACCCCAGTAGATCGGCCGGATTACATCCAGCTATACACCCCGGTTCGTCGTGAAACCTATCTCCTAGCCACTTCTGCCTGAGACCCTGCATCCTAGGACAATGGCACAGTACATGCTCGATCGTCTCTAACTCCTCCGAATCCTCGCATAACCTGCAGAAGTCCGGTATGGTGTTGTCCCATTTGCTCGTAAAAGCCCTAACAGGACAGTGACCCGTCAAGAACCCACAAGTGTTCTAAGACCACCCCTATCCAATCCCAGTAGAACCCTGGCGTCCAATCTGGGCCATAGTGCCCTAGACACCCTGCAATCCATTCTGTCCCTCCAGGATCGGTCAACGTCATCACGGAATTTCTCCCGTATCACCCCATAGTAGTAACATAGGGGGGGCTTTATCCCCCTATCCCTTACCACTAAGTCTAGACTCAAACCCCCTCTCGCGAGTTCGTCCGCCACCTCATTCCCATCAACCATGCAGTGTCCTGGTACCCAACACAGCCTCACGTTGAATGCCCCCATGAGTTCCCTAAGAGCGTTCCTGCAACGCGCGACCAGGTACGATCGCACCGTATAGTTCCTCAATGCCCGAAGCGCCGCCTGACTATCGACGTAAATTGTCACCTCAGATCCACCCACGATGTGGTCCAGTATCACCTCCGTCGCCCTCCAGATCGCTAGGATCTCAGCCTGGAAGACACTGCACTCATCAGGGAGTCTGAATGACCTTTTTACCTCGGTGTCTGCGATATATACACCGGCACCAGTGCCGGTTTCCATCTTGGATCCATCCGTAAATACTGCCCACCCCTTAAACAGCTTATTGGATCCACTCCAGATTTCCCTATCCGGGAATTCCACTGGTGGTGTAACACCGAAGTCCAGAGTCGTAGTCCTATGATCCGAAATTCTCTCAAGAATATTACCCCGATCAAGCAGACCCACCTCGTACAAGATTCTCGTGTGACCATCCTGCCTAGGTCTAACTAAGGAAGACTCGTAAAGTCTAAGTAAGTTCCTAGCAGCCACATTCCTCACATAATACTCAATAGGGGATAGATATAGTAGGATGTCCAGCGCTGCCTGTGGAGTGCTGCTCCTTGCACCCGTGATGCCCAGAGATGCACTCCTTTGAACCTTGCTAAGCATCTTCCTATAGCTATCCACACTCAACGCGCCCCACCAAACAGTGCATCCATAGGTAAGTATAGGACTAACCACCGATGTGTAAATCCAATTTACCATATCCGGCCTCAGACCCCAGTTCTTACCGATGGAGTTCCTGCATGTGTAGTAGGCATTGAGTCCCCTTCTCATCCTCTCCTGAGTATTTCTCTTCCAAGAGTTTGCAGTCCAGAAACTTACCCAAGTATTTTGCACCGTCCGATAGAGGCAACTCGACACCATCTAACACTGGCCCTCTAAATCCCTCTATCCTGTACCTTCTGGTAAATAGCACCAGCTCAGACTTCACAGGGTTAACACACAGTCCCCTGTCCTTTGCCCATGCCGAGAGCTCGCCCAACATCACCTGCATAATTTCCCCGATCGTGGACAGAAATGTTCCCTTGACCAGCAGAACTATGTTATCCGCATAGGCAACAACTTTCCTTCCCATGGAATCAAATGACCTGAGAATCCCGTTGACCGCAAGCAACCACAGTAGAGGCGATAGAACCCCCCCCCCCTGTGGTGTCCCCCTGGTAACCCTCCTCCTTATCACCTGATCCCCAAGGCTCGAGTTTATAATCCTACTGCTAAGCATGCAGACTATCCACTCTACCAGAAAGTCCTTTACTCCCAGCTCCATCAATGAATCTCTAATCGCCTCAATCCTAATGTTATTAAAGGCTCCTTCTATATCCAAAAACGCGGCGAGAGTATATTCCTTATTCCTTAGACCGTGCTCAATATAACCCACCACCTCATGTAACGCACTCTCAACAGATTTACCCTTCAGGTAGGCGTGTTGAGCGTTGCTAATAAGGCGGGTCCCAATATTACTCCTGAGATAGAAATCTACTAGTCTCTCGAGAGTCTTCAACAGGAATGAAGACAGACTAATAGGTCTAAAATCCCCCGGTTTCAAGTGGCCCGCTTTACCAGCCTTGGGTATGAAAATCACCCTGACCTCTCTCCACCCCCTGCACCCTGTGATTGTTCCAATCATCTGGTGCTCTCGTAAGCTTGGCCCTATTAAACAGTCTCCTCACCATAGACCTTTGAACATGAAGTTCCCTGGTCCACCATTTAGGCTGTTTTCGCCTGCCCGGAAACGTAACCGGGCAGGACTGCTTATAGCTTTCCCTTAGAAGATGAGTGAACCTGTTCACCACCCCCTCCAGATCCGTCGGCAGCAAGTCGCCCAAGGCCTGTTGCGCCAACCCAGTTCGGACCCATTCCTTGAAGGAGTCCCATTTTGTCCCCCTCGGGTTCCTGAACGGAGCAGCCCTAGGTAGGTCAAAATTCAGTGTGAAGGTAATGCGCCTATGGTCTGAAAAAGTACAGTCCGTTGCCACCCTCCAATCAACAACAATTTGCTCGTGACGGTTTACTAATGTCAGATCTATCACTGCCTGCCTATCTTTATTTCTGAACGTCGGCGTGCTACCCATATTACAGACAATAAGATTGTTAGTAGTTATAAAATCAAACATTAACTCACCTCTTTTGTTAATATCGGCACTCCCCCATTGGCTGTGATGAGCATTGGCATCGCAGCCCAATACCAGGATTGCACCTCTCCTCCTTGCATATGCCGTCAGTTGCCGCACCTCTGTGCCCGGTGGGTCCAACCCCTCGTATGGCATATACGCCGAGGCCAGTGTAAGCGTGCGCTTCCCTTTGGCCTCTCCATTTATTACGGTCAAGTCACCGCACCTGAAAGAATGAGATATGAGAAAATTCAATTCATTCCTCGCTAGTATACACGTTCTTACCTTGTCCTCTGTGGACGGGACAAACAGAGTATATCCCGCAACCCTTAAACCGCAAACCTTATTTTTATTTATCCAAGGTTCTTGGATAAGGGCTACTTTCGTCCGAGTACTGGAGAGGAAGGTTACAAGTTCGGCTGAGGCTGCTTCACAATGGTGCAGGTTTATTTGCCCCACTAACAACCTCCTTGGTCCTGTCATGCTTCGGATACCGAAACCTGACGTTACCTAAACCGAATCTAACAACCCCCCCCCCCCACCTCCTCCAAGAATTCCATGGACTTCCGATCGACTGCGAAACGGAAGTCCTTGCCGGTATTCTCCTTACACACCAGTGAGGTCACTAGCCTCCATTGGTCAGTAAGAAGCCTACCATTTTGGTTGCCCAATACTGCCAGTATAGTTTCCACCTTGCGTACAGGAGGTGGAATCCACACTGTCACTATGGACCTTATTGGCAAATCGGAGGCTTGTATGACTTCAAACCTTGCCCCCGGGTTAATGTCGCCGCATTTGCCAATTGTGGTTCTTAAGAATTCCAATGAGTTCTTGTTACCACAGTTGACAACCTTGAAACCTTTAACCCAGTCCGCACCATTGAAGGATACGTCCTCATCTTTGCCTTTGAACATTGCCAGCTCGTCGATAAGCCTAGCCTCTACTAGCTGCCATAGTTCGGCACTGATCCTCCCATCCGGATCATTCCGATCTATGACAGCCACCTGCAGATGACCCTCCAGGCTCGTCGACTTCTTCACTCTTTTATTCGATGAAGAAGGCTGATCATCCCCAGATCTGACCCTCTTAATGGTCTCCTTATTGGAGCCATTAGGAGCATCAGCCGGAGATGTACCAGCCCTGTTCACTGTGCTCGGTGACTTCGGTACGACTGGTTTCGAAGGCCCGTTCCTGCCCGCGCCTTTTCCCCTAATGACCTCCTTACGAGAGCCACTAGAGGAATCGGACGGAGGATTACCAGCCTTCTTCCCCGTGTTCGCTGCCTTAGCCTTATCCTCCGCAGCTCGTTCCGAAGACATGAGCGCTTTTGTCACCGGGGCAACCCCTCCTTTCTCTGACTCTCCACGGCAGGTTGACGACGCCACCGGCCCTGTACTCTTTTGAGTAATTTCCGGGTCGGCGACCTCATCCACCTGCTTTCTCCAAGGATAGGGCCAACCGAGCACGGTACTGACAGGGCCGTAAATTGTTTCGAATTTAGCGACGCTTTGTCGGTGCCTTCTCAGAAGGTGCCTACCCCTCGCGGAGAACGTTGAAGGATCTCTGTTTGCCATCTTATCCAGATATGCAAGAGAACTCCTTGTTCCGTTCTGCGCCTTCTCCTCCTTCGTTCGGCTGGAGTTCTTAGTATCTCGTGGAGGGGCGCTTGGCCCATCCTCCACGGCGTCCTGCCGAACAAATTGTGGACAATCTTCTCCCGAGTGCCCCCTCTGATGTCCCCCGGCCTCACAGATGAGAGTGGCAGGCTCTGCAGTCTGACTGTGAGCTGATATATCAATATCAAGCTCCGTGTCAGAGAGCAGAGTCAATCCCTCTAACCCCTGAGTAGCCCCGGTTTCACCACAGGAGTCACCCGATTCTACCAGAAGACTATCCTAATATAGGTCGGTCAGTACCTGTCTCTCCTGCTCAATTATGTTCTCATGAACAGTCAAGAGGGTACTCTCCGACTCAGAGACCGTGACGTCCGACTGACCCTGGTCAATCTCGTCCGTCGTGTCCTCATTTTCCGTTATATTTTTATTGCTTGTTATTGTTTTTTTTGTTTGTTGGTTTTTAAAAAGGGTTTCATTTTTGTTCCCACGAGTAGGCTCGTTCAGACGGACCGTACCACGCAGTGACGGCGTGCGTGGACTAGGCAACTAACATACAAAAGCGCTTTGCCCTGACGCTGAGGGGAGCTGTTAACGACTAGTTTCTTTACGCACTAACTAGCCACACAGGACCTCGGCACTGCTACCAACCACGTTGTCCTTAAAAGTGCATATTTCGCGCCCCAACCACTGGTAAAGCCCCCACCTTACAAGGAGCGAACCCCCGGGTTGGCACGCTATGCTATATGTACTGATAATGGACCGGAAGTGTGCAATTCACCACCGCCTCATTATCTTGACAAGAGGAGTAACCTTTAGTTGCACACCCCTTCAGTGTTCTCGACCTCCCGCGAAGACGTATTCATCACATACATAATCTCAAGAGATCAGAACCGTAGAGTGCACTTAAGCCCTCGCATCTCGACAAGATTGTTACCCAGGCGAGGGTGTAAATATTTTTATATTTTGTTTTAAAACTAATTTTTTACAAAATTAAGAGCGGTATGAATTATGACGAACAAAATAAAACATTTCGTCGGTTGATAATTTTAATGTCGTATGTGGATTTTTTGCGGTTTTGAGTTAAGATCGATCCTTAGGTTTTCCGATCAGATCTTTTATTTGGCGTTATCAGTTTTTCGATACCTCATACGGTTTTCAAAATATGGAGTGCTGAGTTTGTCGTATGTGGCATTTGCTTAAGCAATTTTCAAATTAAATGTCGTATGTAACTGGCAAACGCCACATACGACAAATTTCCATATAAAACAACCAAAAAAGGTAGTGTTTAAATGTAGTGTTTAAAGTTTTTGCAAGGTTTTTAACAAGCACTACACTTTGAACAATTTTAATTTTCTTTTACATATATTCATTCCCTTTATCTTCAGAAATCTCTGATATTTGCTTTTTATATACAAAATGCTAATATCCGCATTATTTACACTTTTCTTTAGTTTTCGTTTTTTTTTTTTTAAATAAAGGAACTATTTTATAAACCTAAAATATGTTATGTAAATATTTTCTTTTTTTAATTCAATTTTACCTTTCTCTACAATATTTTCCTGGTAACTTAATTTCGTTTTACTTTTACTTTCCCATTGAACTATATAAATTTTGAAAAAATAGCAAATTAAATTTTTATACTCGTAATAAACAATTATAAACATGCTTTCATGTTAATTGCTACTTTTTGTTAATTTGGTAAATGTTATTAACAATATAACTATTTTTTTTTATATTCGTAATACATTTAATTATTCTATTAATTTTTATAAATATTTTTTAAACATTCGCAGTGGTTGAGTGATTTTTGTGAGGAAGTTTAGCTTTTTTAATAATTTTTTTTTATAAATTTTAATTTTGCTTAAAATTATTAAAAAGCATGACTTTTTTATAAACATTCAAAAGTGAGCAATTGTTGGGTTTTCTAAAAACAGGAGTGCTTTATGGGCATTTTTTTGTGAAAGGTATACATATACATCACTTCTTACCTTTTACATTGTTTTTTAGATACTAGGGATAAATAAATATTTCGCTATGGATTTCAGTGCTTTAGTGTATTTATATTAGTGTTTTTCATACGGGATTTTTGTCCCGGGATCCCAAACATTTTACGGGAAAAAAAATTCCGGGAAATTTGTGCGGGCAACTTTACTGCTGATATAATTGTATAACTGTAAATAAGTTGTGTCATGAAAAAAACGAATTTTGAGTTTTTGATATTTTATCTCTTTTGTTTCGTTTAAGTCACTTTAGTCTAGCACAATTGCTTCTATTCGTTATCATCTGATCTTAGGAAAAAAGTCTACGAAAAACACCAAATAAATATTTTTCAATTTAACATTACGAAAAACTACAGTTTCTGACTTAGGACCTTTTTGCCAAACTCCAAAGAGATGTCAATTCATATCCGATAATTTAATCAATGTTTAATGTTTAATGCACTGAAATTTCGAAAGACGAATAGTAAAAAGGTACAGAATTTTTCATTTGTTTAAAAATCCATATTTATTTGCTTCGCAAAATTTAATGATTTTATATGCAGAGCATCTGCATCAAAGTTTTTTTGGATTAGATTCTGTGAGAAATGATGACAAAAGTTTTTAATTAAGAAAACGCTTTCAACGATTCTGTAATTGCGTATTCTAAACTTAAATCCAATTTTAAAAGAAATATTTTGTAATAATTTGCTTAAATAACACTGTACAACAAAATCAATTTTTTCCAAAATAACAAGGTCCGGCTTGTAAATTATGATAGAGGAGACAAAAAAAAAAGACACGTGTATCGGCGTTTTGAAAGTTTACATCTGAATTTTATTCGAGGGGGGGTTAAAGTTTCCCAGCCTTGGCACATTCTTATTGTTAATCGGTATAAGAAACGATGTGAACCTTACATTTTAGATATAAAATGTGTTCAGCAAATTTATGCAGAATGTTTCGAAGAACATTTTTGTAGAATATGTTATCCCTCTAACTCCTCAAGGTATGATCCTTTTTTGTCCTTCTTTTAAAAAAGAGCAAAAAACCATTATAACAGGGATTAAAGGCCTCAAAATGTTCCGCAAAAATATTATCCGTGAAATTGAAAAATTTAAAATTCAACCAGAAAGTTAGAAATAAGACACAAAAGAGAGCTTAGGTGAAAAATTTTGCATTTATAAAGAATTTTCTTTTACCCAAAAAATTAAGCATTAAAAAACTAGTTCAAATTTAACTAAAAATCACTAATAACTCTATTATGTTACCTTCGATAGCAAATTTGGATAGGATGTATTCATTGATTACATTTTTTTTTTAGCTCTTGGTAATTCCACTTCTTTATCATACATTGTCCAGCATATTCCAGAGATAAGCGAATGAATGCTTTTGCCTTTATAGCGTTCTTCAATACATATGTCTGATGGTATTTTCGAGCAGTAGTAGAACGATTTTTGCCTAAGACATTGTATATCACTTTCTTAATGCTTTTCCACGCATCAAGCTCAATTGGTGAGAGCATTTCGTCGACGTAAGCGTTTTTTTCTTTCTTATATCTTGACCAACAAAAACATCTGTTGATATTAAAGCAAATTTTAAGGCTTTCAACAATAACAACGACTTGAAGAACATATACATATGGGCATTTCTGGCGTTACGAACGTACGTTTGTAGGCTTTTGAAGTACAAATAATATAGAAAACAAAACTTTTCCTTGCATTTTTTTCTCGATTTGACAGCATTTGGGTAGCTCTATGTTTAGTGCAAAAGATAGATTTCATCGAGTTTAAGTTTTCATTATAAGAGTTATAAACGTGTGGTCACGAACGTACGCAAAATAGAAGTCAACTTTGGCCGACAATAGTGAAATGTAAAAATCTGCGCAATGGAACGGAATATTCAAAAGTGATTAATTTATTTTAAAAGTGTATTAATGTAGGTCTCCATCCAGTATTTACATAATAAAATATCTCTCTTGGTTTTTGTTTAATTGGCTTATTTACCGGTCGCGAACGTACGGATCGCGAACGTACGATTTTTCCATATGTTTTTTTTTTTTTTATTATTATCACCACGCATTTTCCCATAAATGTCTTAAAATTTCCTTAGCAAAAAAACTTAATACTCCTTTTACAATTGATTGTAATGGAGAGATTGTGAAGAAAGAGTGTAAACATTACATATTTTTTGCATGTAAAATAAGTATATAAAAATGTCTTTAGAAGTAGAAAATACAGAAAAATATAAAATTTTGCAGTTTCCAGCCCAATTTCCTGAAGTAAAACAGCTGAGATATGCTATGAAACCATTATTTTACAAGAACAAAGAGTTTTTTATAATAATGAACAATAAAAGACGATGATAATCAACATTTTATTTTTCATCCTGGTAGACCTTTCTGGGGAAATGCCCAAATGTACCTTCTTTAATCTTTGCTTCGCTTAATTTGGAAATATTTTTTTCAGAATATTAAATGCCGATTCATTTGTATTCAGACATTTAACAAAGTTTTTTACCACACCAAGTTTGAATGCTTGATGAACGATATTGTGCTCTCCCAAGTGCATAAAAAGCATCCGTACTTAACGTATCCAGTCTGCGTACCTGAAAGGAAACTAACGACTTTTAAGTCACAACAGATCCGCCATTTATGGTCTCATATTTTAAGGAGTCCAGTATTAATTTTATATCATCATAGCTCTCTTTAATATTCATTCCATAGGCAATTGGAATAGGATTTTTGGTATTATCGTAATGCAGAAGTACAACTTTTAGACTCTTTTTAGATATATCAATAAATATACACCACTCGCCGTCAAAAATCATTGCATTCATTATTCCTTTAATATCGTTGCAATAAGCAAACGTGTTATCATCGTTTACTGAAAAGAACGGCAGAACGCTGTCTTGACGCTTACGAAAGCTGGTAAAATTGACACCAGGTTCAAGTAGATGAAGACTTTTTTAGTCTGCAGCTAAAATTGCTGATTTTAACCCCTTAAATCCCTGTTTTAATGGTGTTTTTGCTCTTTTATAAAAGAAGGACAAAAAAGACCCTTACCTTGAGTAGTTAGAGGGTTAACATATTCTACAAAAATATTCTCCGTAATATTCTACATAAATTTGCTGAATACATTTTATAGCTAAAATGTAAGGGTCACATGGTTTAACATGGTTTAACCCCCCCCCCCCCCCCCCCTCAAATGAAATTCAGATGTAAACTTTTAAAACGCCGATACACGTGTCTCTTTTTTTTTTTGTCTCCTCTATCAAAATTTATAGGCCGGACATTGTAATTTTTTTTTGTGTTGTACAGTGTAATTTAGTTTTTTTGGTTTTATATAAATGCTGTTGGCTTTGAATTAATTCTATGGCAATAAGTGCTTAAGTATATTCGTTTAGTTTTACAGGAGAACAATTTAAAACTTTAGAGGTGACTTTTGGAAATTTACACCGAATTTAATATAATCATCAGTTCTCAGCGGTTATAGTTTTTTAAGTTTTTATTCCTTAACACTCCTAATGTCACAGATCGGAAGTTTTTTATTTTACATTGAAAAAAAAAAAATTATCAAAAACTAGTTTTGCTATAACTTCCTCAAAAATCTTACAAAATAATTCAAACTGCTTTTGAACATGAAGGTTTTTAGTTGTCATTAATCACTTTTTTCTTTTTGTCAAAGAATTAAAAACTTTGAATGCATTAATAAACTTATTTAATTCATCTCATAAAATGTTATTTGTTCAAATAAATTAAATTAAACAATATTTTGTATCGATTTGTATTGAGCGGGAATTCCCGGGATCCCGGGAAATTAAAAAATAAATCCCGCTTTCCCGGGAAATCAAAAAGTCCGGGAAAAGAATAACTATAATTTATATGCACATTGTGATGTTAACATGAAAATTTTTCAAAAACAACACTTGCAGGCAATTTCACCAGGTTAAGTTATAATTAACTATCAGTTCAAACTGTCAAAAATATAAAAGTTTCAACTCAAAGTTCTACACTGAAAGAAAAATGCTTTATATATTTAATGAATCATTTTCATAAAAAAATGTTCCTTGGGTAAATGAAAAGTTTTATTGTCTAAATGGAATTTCATAGTTATAATGAAGTATTTTCGTTAAAATCGCTTCATTGGATTTCGTAATTTTCATTGAATATATGAAAACTTAAGTTTGTCCCAGTTAAACAAACAATTTTAATTGGGAACATAAAAAAAACAACATACACAAATAACTATATTCATAAATTGCCACAAAATTATAGTTTCCTTAAAAAAATGTTTTATTGTTAATCAAAAAATGTAAGATTTAATTATTTCATACATCTAATGTAATATGCCATTAAATTTATGAAATCAAAATTTTTTTTGTAAAAGCAACATATTTCAATAATCTTTCATAAATTTAAATTTTCATTATGACAATGAAAAATGTCATTATAGTAATCAACCAAAAACTTTCAATCAACGTTGTTATTGTTGTTATGGACAATTTAATCTCATATTTATGCTCTTAATTGAGTAATAAACATAGTTTTTTTACAAAAACTTCCCTGCCCCGGTAGACTAGCTGGTAGTGAGCTAGTCTATCAGCAACGAGGTTGCGGATCGATTCGCGCCAGAGACAGAAAAAAAAGAAGAAATAAAATAAAATAAAATAAGAAAAAATAAAAAAAGAAAAAAAAAATTTTTTTTACTTTATTGAAAGTATTCATCCAATGAATAATATTCATAGATTTAATGTAATGTTTCATTAAATACATTTTAATAAAACAGATTTCATTGATGCAACGAAGCGCTGCATAGGTTCCTTTTTAATGCAATTTTTCATGAGATTAATGTCAAAATTCATTGGTATTGTGAAGAAAATTCTTTCAGTGTACTAAATTGCACATTTTTTTAATGAAAACTTTTGGTATATGATGATTTTTAAATGGACATATTTGTATATAGGGTCTTTTGTATTTCCTCGCTTGCAGTTTTTTTGGTAGTCGTCCATCGCATTTTTGATATCCCCGAATACACTTTTTTTCCTCTGCTTTTCTAAAGTCTTGTCTACAAACAAAACATTTAAAAACCTTTTTAAACCAGAGATCGGCAAACACATAAATTTAAATATCTTATATAGAAAGAAAGAAAGAAAAACTCGGGATAAATTAAGTTTTTAATACCTACATACGAGGCGTACTCAAAAGTTCAAGTAGAATAACACTAAAACGAACATAAAACAATTCTTAATGGGATTACTTTCAAAAATCAATCCCGGAATTTCTTGAAATAAGTACAAAATTCTTAAGCCAACTAAAAAATGATAAAACTTTTCGTTGATGGTGTCATTCTGTGAGTAAAATCACAAAGTGAGCGTTCTAATCTAGAACAACAACACCACACAAGTTGTTAAAAAACGATTTGCTTTTGCGAAACAACAAAAACAACAGAACAAGAGGAAAACACATTATTTCCATATTTAAAAAGTAAAATTAAGAACTCTTGCTTCTCATTTAGTTTATATTTTCAGTTATACATGTACATTAAGTTTTTAAAGTAAAAACCCTATAGGAGATGATGCTGATGCTTTAAAATTGAAAATCTGTAAATCAAGTGAATCAATTACAATAAAATTCTCCTTCTAAATTCACTTTTGGTTTATTTCAAGTACAGACTCGGGATTGAATCAACTTTATAACACTTGAATCAAGCGCATTTTGAGATTGATTAAATTTTAGTCTTACTTAAACCAATCTCAATTTCGGATTATTTTAAGTACCAATTCGAGATTGGATATGGATTAGTTAAGAATTTTGCGACTGAAAATCCGTACTTTAATCAATCTTTCTGTACTTGAGTCAAGAAAATCAGTACTTACCGTACTACTAATACCGCTTCCGATCGATTTGATTACGTATGGATTGATTTTTTTTTTGTGTGTAGTAGTGTAATGGAGAAAATAGATTTATGTAAGCAGTGTTGCCAAAAGACTTTGAATGTAATACTAAATTGGTAGAAAATTATTCAAAAATCGGTTAATCAACTGCTCTCAAATGGAAGTCTTCAGAGTTGGTCAAATAGCTCAATCAGTTGTGCTAAACGAAAACTAAATACACAGTCTTCAATACAAACTTATGTTAAATGCCAAGTCTTCTATTAAAACTTGTTTTAAATACGAAATCTGTATTTTTCTAATTGAACAGTTTTCTATAAAAATAGGAGTGGTTTGCACATTTTTCTATGAACGCTTGTGTTAAATGCACTGAGATATACATACATATAATGAATGTATAAAAACTGTGTGCGTATTGAACAGTTTTCTATCAAAACTTATGCTGATTGCAAATATTGCTATGAAATCTTCTGCTGGATGCCCACTTTTCTATAAAAACTTTGTCCATTTTCTATACAAATTTTCTTTTTAATTCTTAGTTTTCTATAAAAACTTGTGCTTTATCCACATTCTAACTGAACAAATATTATCTAGACCTTTATAAGTTCGAACAAAATAATTTAATTAAAGCTTAATGTATTCTTTCGCACAACTAAATCATTAAACTTCACCTGATTTCTCTGTAACGCTTTCTTTTCTCTCATTCATTCATTAATTCATTCACTAATTTAATCTTTTTCCTCAAATTGTATAAAATTAAACCCTTTTTTTAAAAACAAAAACATGTCATAAAAATTATTTGTGCTTTGAAAAATTCATACTAAAAACCACGCAATTAAAAGCTGAGATTAGAATTTAAAAAAAAAAAGTTTAAAAATCAGTTATATTCACACGAAAAGTTACGAATGGTGTACGAGTTAATGGCATCATTGCATGACTTAATTTATCACAATTTGAGATTCTTAAAAATCTCTAATGTTTTTATAATGAAACTGATTTACCAGCAATTTTTTCCAAGATGAAGTTTGTTTATTTGTTTGTTGTTGGCATGAAATTGATGCATTGTTTTAAGGGGCTTTGCGGGGGAAGTGGGCATTTAAAATGAAATTGGGAAGAGATGAAATTGCTGTGTAGCTGTTTTAATAATGAAACCTACAAACCGAGTTCTCAGTCTTATTGAGAATAATTGTAGAAGCAAAATTTTTATTATTTTAATAACACAACAGCAATTCAAGCCGTTTTTAGTTTAAGATCTTTATTAACATAAAAAAAATTATAAGTGAAAAAAATTATGGTAATTAATTTGTTATTTTATGATTTCTTTTTTTGTTGAGAAACAATTTTTTAGTGCAAAAGAGAAGGTTTGGTAAAAAAAAGTATGTATCTTTATATATTAAATTGTAACGAAATTGACTGACTGATTTATCACTGTACAGCTAAAACCTTGAAATTCGGACCAGAGGCTGGTCTCCCGCAATATAGATCCAGTAAGACGTGATTTTTTGGAAATGCTAATGTTTTTTTACCCCTAAAACGTGTAAATTCGCTGCAAAAAATCGTTGTTCATTAAAAAATAAACGGACGGGTGTCTGGTACTTTTTTGAAATTTGGCCTTTTTGGGGAAAAAAGGGGTAAAGCCTGTATTTTGGAACTTTTTTTTTTTTGCCACCCCTTCTATCTTTTAAACCAATAAACATAGAAATAAAAATTATTTCACATTCTAAAAAACGCCTGAAAAATACAAATATAAATATGGTACTTTTTCGAAATTCGAACGTTCAGGTGATCAAAATCTTACCTGTTTTTGTTTCTTTTCTGTACAATTGCCGTTTACGAATATTCCTCTAAACTAATAAAAAAAAACGAATTTTCTTCAAGAAGAGTCGCGTGTAGGGTACCATTTTCTCATTATCATTTATGATCAGAAAATGAGCGAATATTCTGGTATTTTAATCGCGCTGAAGAGACAAAAAAGACTCGAATACGATTAAAAATTTAAAAAAATGCTAGCTGGGACTTGTGAACAAAAGGTATGTACAAGGTTCTTCCATCATACTACGGCACTGTGGCTGAAAATTTAATTTTAACGGACAAAAGTTACATTTTTTTGTTGTCGCCGATTTCAAAAATTTTAATGCTATTCGATAGCAAACATACTAGAACTAACCCTGCGGGAAATTTGTGTCAATTGGTCCCACAGACTGGTCCTGGGAGTTGTGAAAATAGAACAGGTACAAAAAGAAAGAACTCATGACCAGTGAAAGGAGAACCAATCACGTAACTGGTTTATGGGGAACAAAAAGGTAGAAAAAGTAATGAATTACAGTCCAGTCTTCACCGGTGGTGTGATACATTTTTTTGGGACTTTCTAAAATTTGGCTTTTGAATTTAATTCTAGGACTTGTTTTTTTGAAATAATACTACATCGTATTGAAATAATACTAAATTTAAGTAACTGTCACTTAACACGTCCATTGAGAATAGATTTGTGACTGGTCAAATGGTGTCAATTGACCCCCTCCAATGACAACCCCATGTAAAAGTGATAGGTCTTATTCATAGAAAGTGTTAAAACTAGAACCGGTCTCTTCCACCAAAGACCTGTCACGGGACTACTTTGGTGTCAGTTCGCTTCCCTCTAGGGAAGGTATACAAAAAACTGGATTCGAATATTGGTAACTGTGGGTGTGGCATCCCAATAAAAAATGGAGCTTCCAACGAAGCAGGTTTGTAAGGGAGAAACATAGGGGTTTCGCTTACCATTGCGCTTACGGAAGACATGAATTTTTTATGGCGAGTTCCCACTTTGAAGCAATACATTTTTGACACATAAAGCGCATTATTCAGCGCACATAAACATTGTTGGATGTAACGATCATATTTACACACTGAATGTTTTGATACAGTTATTTTGTAATATTCTCCCTTACAAACCTGCTTCGTAGTAAGGGAATGCCGTAGCACTTGAAATGTTATGTTTTTTATAAAAGTTGTTGAGAGTTCTTTCACTTACTTTACTGCATATCTATATGTCTTATTGCGTAGCGCATAATTGTGCGCTTGATTTTTTAAATGTACCGTTATTGCTTCGCAAAATTATACAAACTTTTATTGGGATGCCGCTTGAATCAAATATTTTATGTTGTCTTAGAAAAAATTAAATTCTTGTAAATTTGATCTGAAATAAAAATATGATTTCGCGCAAACTGTTATAAATAATGGGTCGAATTTTTTTTTTTGTTATATTACACAGTACAACATTTTTCAGTTAATTGATTGCCAACTCAATTCTGTGAACTGTATGTGAAATTAGACCCAAAAAGAAGAATTTCTGCATCATTCGTTTTGTCTTCTTACCTGCGATTTGAAGTTAGTATCGATTTGAAGTTAGTACTATCGTATAGGGGAATTTATCACGTTTTATGCCCTGTTGTTTGACATAGCTCGACAACCACTAGCCCAATTTAGTTGAAATAAATTTTAAAAAATTAAGAATTACAATTCACTTAATCTGTTCATATATTGTTTTCCTATACAAGTAACACTTTCGAAGTTAAAAATGAATGTATGAAGGGAAAAAATTATTTTTTGCCTAAAAATTAAAATTTTTTTTTTTAAAAATACATAAATACATGGTGCAAGAAATGCAATTTCAGCGTCATGGATGCACCGATTTTTTCGAAATAAAACAGCAACCTGTCCACTCGTTGCTGTATCAGTTCTCGCTGGACACGGTTCTTTCCTAGAACGCCTTCTATTACTTCTTTCAATGCGTTCCATGCATGTTGGTGGTCGTGATGCTCTGAAAGCAAATGTGTGAAAGAATCACTTTTGATCAATTTCCGAATATCAGGTCCATTGAGAATACCTGTTTTAAATACATAAGAAAAACGAAAAAATTATTGGTAATGCGAATGTATAGAAATTAACAAATTTAGATATGACAATATTGAAATACAGAGTACGATACGTACCGTTTTTAATTTTCTCATCACTGAGTTTCGGAAAGATGGATTTCAAACAGTCAAAGGCGCCGTTAACTTTTTTGACCACCACTTCAACGAATTTCCCAGCTATTCCCAGTTTTATGTGGAGCGGTGGCAACAAAATATCATCCAGGTCCTTTATCATAGGTTCATTGCGTAATTTTAATTGTTTGTTGAGCTCAGGAGTTCTTCCTTTCCAATCTTTACATTGATATTGATTTCCTTTGTATCGTGAATCCCAATTACAAAGGAAGCAGAAGTATTTTGGATATCCGCCCTTTTCTATAATCCCTTGTAGTATGTTGACCACCTTCAGATCGCAACAAATGTTCCATTTGTGTTCATCGTATTTGATTTTCTTCAAAATTTCGCCCAATGCTTCATACGTTTCCTTCATAGTTGTGCTGAATCCCAATGGAATGCATGGTTTTTTATTTTTTTTTTGTGCAGCAGCACAGCCTTCAAACTAGTAACTGAACCATCGATGAATAAACGCCAGTCGCCAGCGATATAATCCATTCCCAATTTTTTCACTAAACCTGGGATATCATGGCAGTACGCGAACGTATTTGCTTCGTCAACGGAATAAAATTTCTGAAAATCAGCTTGGCGTTGTCGGTATGATGTTGCGCTGACATTTTGCTGTGTGAGTTTTCTTCTCTTCAAAAATGATGTCAGCCATTCGGAGTCGTGTTGTGATAGTCCCAGCTTGGCCACAATGTAATCCATTTCGATTTGTGGTAGCGGTTGTGGTGCACTATTTTCAATATCGGGTATCCAATCAGCATCATCCAAATCGGTCGGATTGGTGAAAACGGTTTTGGCTAGCAGGGACACAGTATCCGCACTCGGAGGTTTAGGTGCATCGGTATCAGCAGGGCGTTGCACTGGAAGTGTGGCAGTAAATGCAGCAGTGTATACTTTTGTTTTCAATTGTTGTCTGTTTAATCCAGGACGAAAATTTATGCATGCATAGCACCTGGATTCATCATGTCCAGTTGTGTCTTCCACCCAAATTACTGGCTTCATAAAAGATAACTTTCTACTTTTTCCGTGAATCCATTTTAGAAGGGTAGTATAACAACTGTTGCACACTGTGTTCGGCGTAAAATTTGCACCACTTAAATCTGCTTCATCGAAATAATTACAATACGCGGTTTTGAATTGCTCAGTAAACAAATTTTTTCGATCTTTTTTCTGTATTTTTCGGACGATATGACCACAAACGTAACAATATTCATCCAAATATGGGCACTTGTTGTTTTCCATATTGATATATTTTATGTTTTGTTGTTATTCACTTTTAAAAAACTGGAGAAAAATCACTTTTACTGTTCGCGTTCGTCGGCACTGGCTGAATGCCAAAAATCGATCAATGCACACCTACAAATACTACGTATTTTTGAATATTTTACTGACAGGTACTTATAAATGGGCGCATATTTTAAGGGCGGCTGGCTATATACCTGATTCAGCACTTGTACGTTTCAAACTGTGCAAAACTTTCCAAATAATGACCACCCTTAAATGTGGGTGCAATTTCTGTAAAAAAAATCATATAGGTAGCCACCGGAAAAACCCAAATAATAAAAAGGTCCACTTTCCGTTTAATTGTCCACGTACATTTATTACCGCAATCATAAAAATCAAATAACCTTTTGTTTATTCCTTTTTTTTTAATTCTCAGAATCATGAAAAAGGTGTCAATGTTTTCTCCAAATAATGTTGTGCATATCTCGAGCAAATTTTTGAAATTCATACATTTACTTAATTGTGAATAAATGACAAACGCGTGCATCGATTTTTATGATCTTTGTCTCATTTTGCTCATAGGTTATGTGACTTTGCGAAAAAATAACTAGACTTGAAACTTTTTTCCATTTTGGATTTTTTATGTATTTAAAAAAAAAAAAATTTAAATTTTTAGGCAAAAAATAATTTTTTCCCTTCATACATTCATTTTTAACTTCGAAAGTGTTACTTGTATAGGAAAACAATATATGAACAGATTAAGGGAATTGTAATTCTTAATTCTTTAAAATTTATTTCAACTAAATTGGGCTAGTGGTTGTCGAGCTATGTCAAACAACAGGGCCTAAAACGTGATAAATTCCCCTATACGATAGTACTAACTTCAAATCGATACTAACTTCAAATCGCAGGTAAGAAGACAAAACGAATGATGCAGAAATTCTTCTTTTTGGGTCTAATTTCACATACAGTTCACAGAATTGAGTTGGCAAATCATGTGTTGTGCTGTGTTAGTGGGATGGTAGTATTTTAGAAATAGTTCTTAACATCTCTGTATCATTTATACCTGATGCGTTATTGAATGTTTCCTTAGGTTCTATATTTTAGTCAAATCCAAAACTCAGAGGAATAGAACTTGTTAGGATCAAAAGGGTAAAAGAGATTTTGGTACCATTAGAAAGCTAAAAATGTCCTCTTTAACCCCATATATACTTTTGCAACTGTTTGGAACAGTCTGTTGAACATTTTTTTCCTTTTTAATGAAATTACTCGCAACATTTTTTTTTTTTTTTTTTTTTTTGATCTTTTTATTTTATTGAAATATAACAATGGTTTACTAACGTTTTGTTTTGAAAAATAATTCTGCAACTTATGCAATTCATGGAAAAAATGTGCTCCAAAAGGAGCAGGGCCCTATTCCACAAAACAACTTTTCACTTTGCACTTATCAAATTAAATTTTTTGGCAAAGTGATAAGTGTTTCTGTTCCACAACATTCTTTGCAAATCTAACTTTGCATTAAGCTACCCAGCGGGAAAATGGAATTAATAGGAATCGAGAAAATAATACATATCTTGTATGATATTTGATTCCAGAATTCATTATTCTTAACACAGACCATGTCCTAGGATTGTAATAAATTATTTTAATGTATCCTGCGAATGAATTAAATAATTCATTCTTTGGAATAAATTATATTATTCAAAAGTCTTATAATAAAAGTCTTCTCCAATGCCGTTTGGAATGCATTTTTTAATACCTGTTTACTTTAAATAACTTTGACCCACAGACATATAATTTGTGCTTTGACCGTACGCTTTGAAGCCATACTGCGACTAAAATAAAAATTATAAGTAGGCGACATAAAGGCAGCAGAAAAATAACTGATTTTTATTAAGGAAATATGTATGTAAAGCAAAAACACGAATAATTGTTACTAACAGAAACAATTCATTCCTTGTTCTGCAAATGTGGGAATATACGTGGTAATCAGTGCTTAAATTTTGTGTCTGATGAAATTACCTTCTCGATTCCAATGAATGCATTATTATTTTTTTTTCGAAAATAATGCATTATTTTTTTAATTATTTATGTAATCAATTCCTCATTTTCCCGCTGGGTAGTTTTTGCAAAAACTTTGCTCTCTTTGCAAAGTGAATGTGCAAAGTGTTCCACAAAGGATTTAATCATCTTTGCATTAAATATAAATTATTAAAATGAGCTAAAAAGTAAAAATGGAAAAAATACTTGCAGTGTTACATGTTATTTAAGAAAAAAAAAGATATTTTATTTTCTAGTAAGTTTTTTTATTATAAAATTATTTTAAATAACATATGAGAATTATTTCTTTTTAAAAGTTATTTTTATTATATAAACCAATTTTATTTTCGAATGTGTTCAATGAATCAAATTTCAATTTATTAAGCTTGCTTGTAATAGTCTTATTCCATCATTTGTTCACATATTTTTGCTTATGCAAACATTTGCTTAACATCGAAAACTTGAGAACGGCTTGACCGATTTGGACAATTTTTTCTTTAAAACATTGGTGTCCAGCCCATACCACAATTGTGGAAATAAATTCACACACCTTCTTCACACGCATTCTTACGCTCTTTCATTTAGTCCACGAGAGTACACAATTCAGTCGTCGATTACCAAGCGACGAGTGCACATGCATCCGCTTACATATTTTTTGTATTTTTATTAAGAATATTTGTCTCTTTATTCACTAATACTAATAAAAAGCAATACAACCACAATTTAAATTTTGGACGTCACTGCTTTAAAATGATTGCCGGACCATGGCAACTTAGGTTTTTACGGAAAGAAAAGTTTGCCCCGCCCACATTTTTCGATTTACCTAAAATCAGAAAACGGCTCCATCGATTTTCTAATTTTTCTTTCAAACGTTCGTATATTTTTAACGAAATTTTAAAAATCGAACGCAAACATTTTTCCTAATTTGGACAGGACAACGTCTGTCGGGTCAGCTAGTATGCATATAAGTTATAAATTGAAATCATTGAACACATTCGAAAAATTAAAATGGTTTATATAAATAATAGAAATAACTTATAAAAAGAAATAATACATAAAATGTATTAAGTATATCTATACACATTCTGCTGGTATCTTATAAGTGTAAAAATGTACACACAAAATTTACTTCATTGCTAAATAAAGGATAGTTTAAAAAAATTGTAACATGAAGGTACAATAAATTCTAGTAGTGTACAGATATCCTAATTCCTAATATGTATATATCTATAGCTTCAATTTTTACCAAAGGATGGCTTAAGCATAAAGTATGCGAATTTTAAAAGGAATAGGACTATTGCAAGAAAGCTTTAACATTTAATTTTAAAGGTTAATAAATTATAAAAACAGGCTTCCTGGGAGGAAGTTTTGAAAAAGGTCCAATCTTGGCAACTGGCGTTTGTCCAAAAAACATGGACATATGCGTCTACTACAACATCGACAACTCTATGGATGGTTCTGTAAACTTCTGATTTTGCACCACCATGCATAGCTGCAACTCTATAGTACTGGCAACCATTTCCGAGCAGAAGCACACAGTAGCAGTTGATTTTCAGCTTGCAAACTGCGCTTTTAATTGTGCTCTAATTCTTCTTTAATTTTATTTAAAAAGAAATCAACTTAAACAAATAAGAAAGTATAGTAGGTCAAGCCCGACCATATGATACCCTACACCACAGTATTAAAAAACACATCATGCTTCTATGTCCATATAAATATGGATTTATCAATGTTTATAAACTTCATTAAAATGGGTTGGAAAGTTTGTGAGAGGCAGAAATTGCCCCCTACCTCCCCTTGTGGTCCTATTTTTGAAAAGCTGTATAGCTTATGTGTCCATATAGATATGGATCTATCTATGTTTTAAATTTCATTAAAATCGGTTTGAGAAGCCAAAATTGCCCCTGTCTCCCCTCGTGGTCCTATTTTTTAAAAAATTCATCCCTTTTGGGTCCATAAAGATATGGTTCTATCTATGTTTTAAATTTCATTAAAATGCCAGTGAGCCGGACGGACATCATTAGCTCGAATCGGAAAGTGATTCTGAGTCGATCGGTATACTTTAGGGTGGGTATAGGACCAATATTTTAAGGCGTTACACACATCAGCACAAATGCATAATACTTTCTCCACTATTGTGGTGTGGGTGTAACAATTAAAATTTTGTAGTCCCGAAAAATTAATTCGGGCCCTATAATTTTTTATTATGACCACGTCTCCACTATTGTAGAACAAAAACTCGCGTTTTAACATTTTGAAAGCTTCACTAGCTATAACAATATGAATTTGCAAAGAGATCGTTTACCTTGCAAATTTTTGACAAACTTATCAAAATTTACTTTGCAAAAATAGAATTTACAGTTTTTGTGGAACGAAACAGCATAATTATTTGCAAAGTCTTTGCAAATTACACTTTGCAATAATAACTTTGCACTTTGCACAAGAGAACGTACGTGGAACAGAAATTGAAAAGAGAATATAAAAATTGCAAAAAAGACTTTAAAAATTTCACTTGTCAATTTCAACTTATCAAATTAAATAGTTCTGTGGAACATAAAGTTTTGCAAATTGACGAAAAATTTGAAAAGTGCAAAGTGAAAAGTTGATAAGTTGGTTCGTGGAATAGGGCCCAGGTTTTGTGTATGAATTCATACCTCAAATCGCTTCAAACCTGCTGATGGGATGCCTGATTTTTGTATTGGGTGTTCCCTGTTTGGAGAACTATTTTCTGCTGACAACAAAGCACTCCTAAAGTGCTTTTTTAGGGGCTATAATTATATTAAGATATTCATTAATGTTTTGCTTTTACTTGTATAAATGCCTTTTTTCCAATCATTTTCGTATATTTTTTTTCTGTTTGCAACCTTCTTCGTTGTCAGCACTAACATAGCAGCTTTTTTATATATAATATTCTATATCATTTACTGCTTTATAAAAGCTCTTTTATTGATGCGATCGATTATGCGCTTTTTCTCTTAAGTGCTTCAAAAATGCCCAATTTTTTTTACAGGGAACTGTCAAAGCCGAGCAACTTTTGAGAACATGAAAGAACATGGGTCCATAGAGGGTCGATAGAGGGTCGATAGAGTGACTTGTGGTCCTCTTAAATTGGTAGCCTCAGGAAAAAATTTGCCAAGAACACATGTATTTACGACTTGCAAAAAAATAGACAAAAGCTAACTTACAAAAAATATGCTTAAATGTTAAGTTAATCTCCTTTGCCTTGCGAGATATTCACATAAAACGGATTTTTTGGCTAAATTTTTTTTAACGATTTTTCCTATTTTTTTAATCGGTTGGATTATGTTTAATACAAAGCTGTTATCAATAGTGGGTTAAACATTTTTTATATTGGTATGAAAGCACATTTTAAGCAATGCTATGGTGTATTGTAAAATGCTTATGAATTTTTCTATACGATTAGTGGTTTATTCAAGGCGAATGTTAGATTTAGGAGAGTTTTAGTTAATTTCACATTTGTTTCTCCCACATGCTCTATCCAAAAAAAAGCCAAGTACACGCAGAGAAAAAATATGGTTGGGCATGGTTACGGCAACAACACTATGTTTAATGTAACACTATATATTGTTGTCGTACACAAATAATTGTTATTTTTATTTAATATCAACAATATTATAGTCACTGTAAACATATCAGTGTTTATCGCAATTATGAATTTGAGTATTGTTGACCGAAAAATAATTATTTTTCTAACAACTTAATTATGATAACTTTCTAAACATATTATATTTCTCACAACCACATCATGATATTTAATAGCCATAACATGATAACTTTCAATCAAACTATTTTTACTCTAATCAAATTATGTTAGCGCCATTTGTAAAATAATTTTGAAGCAGTTGTGTCGTTTTTTTATTTGTGAGCGGTTAAACAATTAAAATATAAAATTCCATAAAAAAAATAAGTTTAAAGAAATTAAAAAATTAAAATATTAGCGGAGTTCATTCAAGTATTAGTGATGTAATAGTGCAAATGCAAAATATCATAGTTTTTTTGTAAAATCCAACACCAAAACACACAGAGATTTCGTTATATTTTATAATAGTGCTACGATATTTCTGTGGTTTCATGGGCAACCGCGTATGTCTTAAAACAAATTGTTCTGGAAAGCCGAAAAACCATTCTAGATCAAACTATGGGCTAGGTATTGCACATTTTAAACTTTTTCATTACGTTAAAAAATCGGAATTGATCCATCTTTTTTCAAAGAAATGTAAAGAGCGTTCAAAATTAGGCAATATGGCATCAACATCTTAAAATCGAAAAAATGGACACACGCGGTTGCCCATGAAAACCACAGATTTTTCATTTGCTCTTTTGCAAGCCTTATATTGAACTCCGCTATTTGATTAACATTAAGAAAAATTGTAAAAAGCCACAAAATAAAAAATCGATTCAAAAATATTTAAATTTATTTTGTATTTTTATGACAGCTATGAAAGGTGCTGTATCATAATATGATTGCTTCTAAATTTATTATGATTACAGTATATTTAGTAATAATATGATTCAATAATAATCTTAATATGGTGACTACAATCATAATTCTTATCATAATATGTTGCTCTTAGAATATGTTTACCACAACCATGTTTTTTCTTTGCGTGTACATTTTTTATTGAAATGTTTCCGTTGCTGTCTTTAACTCCTCTGTTGTTGTTGATGGATTGTTTTGATAGCTGACCAATTATTTGGTATAGTTTGCCCTGCATCTTTCGCCATCTTCTCAAAATATTCCCGCTTGTCAGTATGCGCGGATCGAAAGCTCCCAAAACGATCCGAACTTTTCATTACTTTTGCAACGCTCTCTAATTCTGGCGTCTTTAACAAGGTATTAAAGGATGTTGGTAGAGATCTAAAGCAATTGAACCTAAATATAATGAGATCCTAATCGACTTGAATCAAAAATAAACCGCTGGCTGACTGCAGCCAGAGATTGTTACGGAGGAAGAAAATTCCGCTTAAACTTTAACATGTACTACATATTAATTTTTTGTGTTACATCTTTAATTAATTCAAAAAAATTCATGTGGATGGCATTGGGAATATTTTATACTTAACAAAAAATATATATTGGGAAATCTCTTTAATTGTTGTTTAAAGAGTGTTTTGCCAACGTTATAAAGAAGACATGGGCAACCCCACCATGAGGTTATCATTTGTGGGTTGGCAGAACACTGCAAAAGTAGAACTTGAAATGTTTAGCCAACGTTTTGTACATCTTTAAAAATGTTTTGCCATCAGTGGGCCGATTGTTTTTTTGCAGCCTGGGTTTTTGATTGAGTAAAGACTTTAGTTTAAAAATGGCTTCTGTGACTCTTGGCCTTGAAGAGCTTTTTTAGCTGATGTCGTTTTATTTAAAAATACAAATTAAATATTTAACGATTGCTGCATGTTTCATTTCTTTAAGCTTGTAAAGTTTAACCTTTTGTTCTTAAATCTTTACAATTAAAAAAATCACTTGCTTTGTAGGCCTTTAAACACTTCAGAAGTATTTTCTAACCATAAATTCAATTTGTTTCTTTAGCTACATACGAGTACGAACGATAACTTCTACAAAAGTCGATAATATTTCCCAGGCCTAAGGAGAATGAAAAAGGGGTTGTTTTAAATTAATCAATTTAAAAACCACATCATCTTAAACATTTAAATACAAATGTAATACATTTTCAAAACTCTCACCACCTCAACTCATTTGAATTCACATGGTAGACTGGTAAATTATTTGACCCTAAAAAGTAACTGTGTGTTATTGTCTTCCACTTACAACTTATTTTTCCTTAAGTGACACTTAAGTGCAACATTTTTGTTGCAAACTCACTGAACTGTTAAAGTTTTTGTATGAAAAATATCTAAAGAATAGAACTTATAAAAGATTAACTTTAACAACATGCTCGTTAGAAATAAATGAAGACTAAAAAAAGTGAACAAAACTTTTGTAAAACAATCAACAAAAAAACCGCAATTGTTTAAATTTCAGAAAAAAAGAGCACTTACAGAACTAAAAAAAGGCCTTTAAGGACACTTGACAGTTGTGGCAACTTCATAAAATGCCTTAAAGTGTGAGTATGTTTGTGAGAATGTGCCACATTCTTGGAAAGTAATGTGGGAATAATTTTTTTTTTCAACATGCATGTAACTGAAGTTTGTTGGAATAATTACTACAGCAGATGATTGCATGTAAAGTGTCCATAAGCAACGACTAACAATATTTCCTTTCGACAACAACATTTTAGATTTTCATTTAGTGATTTCAACTATCATCGCAAAATGATCGAAAATAACAACATTTAAGGCAACAGAAAAACAAACGAATCGTTCATTTAATTAGCTAAATTCAAATAGTAATTAAGTGCAGTTTAAATATTGTTAAAATGACAATAATTGTTTGTTTTTTTTTTTTTTTTTTTGAGAACAAATATGTTGAAAAAAAATTTATAAAACAAAAAACCTACAAACGCGATTATTGTAACCACCTACTTTGCACCAGGTTATTTTGGGGTGAGTGAACAATGGGACAAAACAGTAAATTGTTCACAATTTAAGTCAACTTAGATCTTAAATTGTTTGACTCTGTTGCTCTGGAGATTTCAGATTTCAGCTCAAATATCCACGTTTTAATCATATTCTAAAGTCTTGATCTAGTCTCAGTCTCCAGTAGCGGGATCGATTATTCGACTGTTTTCAAAAGCCGGTTTTCGCCTTTTCAGAATGGTTGCCATTTTATATAAACCGGTTTTCGGTTGAGCGCTTTAAAAATAACCGGTTAACCGGTTTTATTTAAATAAATAATAACACGAAAATCAAATCAATTATTGAAATAATAAGTTTTACTATTGTGGTTATTTTATTGAACTGTTTTTTGGTTTTTAATCCAAATATTCACATTTTAATCAGACTAAAGTTTACTTAATTTAATGTTCATTAAATTGTTTTTATGAAAGAAAAGAATTTTACAATACAAAATAAATTAAAATTTTATTGATAATTTTTCATTGTCGACTGGCCGGGGAATTGAACCCACGTTTACGGACAGGGGGCAAATCATGGCAGTCGTGATCGAATACTTTTTCGATTCGAAAGCAATTTTATTTCAGTCAATACTGAACGAATCGGTATTATTTTTTCAGTGTTTGAAAACTCAAATAAATGCTTTACAACACCGAAAAAAAAAATTTCGACCCGTTCAGTATGGACAGAAAGAATAAGAAATTGAATTGCTTTCGAATCAAAAAAGTATTCGATCACGACTGCCATAATTTGCCCCCAGGTTTTTGACAAAAAAATAATTTTGATCCATTCAGTATGGACAGAAAGAGTTAAATATGGGACCATTTTCCATATGGTCTAGATGAGTGACAACGAAGGATCTGTCCAAATATGGCCAAAATCCCATAGTGAACACCAAAAAAATTTCAAAGTTCAATTTTGGAAAATTTGTTAAAAAAATCACAAATATAATTCAGGCATATGGGTACCATAGAAGGATAGTGTGGTCCCTAGTCCTCATTTTCCATATGGTCTGGATGAGTGACAACGAAGGATCTGACCAAATATGGCCAAAATCCCATAGTGAACACCAAAAAAATTTCAAACTTCAATTTTTGAAAATTTTGAAAAAAATCACAAATACAATTCAGGCATATGGGTACCATAAAAGGATAGTGTGGTCCCTAGTCCTCATTTTCCATATGTTCCGGATGTGTGACACAGAAGGATGTGACAACTCCAATTTATTTTTGTTTGATTTTTTTAATTTGTCCATAGAAATTATTAGGAAATAATGAATAAATTAATTGCATATTTTTTCTGCATTTTTTAAAGTATTTTTTATTATATTTAATCCCAGTTTAAAAATATCTGATACTATGACATATTTAAATATGCGATGGTTAAATATGTCATATTTAATTATTTCGTTACGTCATTTCATCCAGAGTTAAATATGTAGTGCGTTAGCCGTTACGTCGAAACATATTTAACTCGGCATAATTATCTTCACACACATTAAAAAAATCCCCCAATTAAAAAACAAAACCTTAAAAAGTTTTTTTTTTTTTTTTTTTTTTTTTTTTTTTTTTATTTTATTATGACCAAATTTTAATTTATTTTTAAAAATTGTTAGTAGAAAAAAAAAATTTTATTTTGTTTGTAGCGACTGGTTTCGGCATGTTTTTTTAAATCCTTTTTATGCGATTCCATTGAGGAATTACAAGCAGAACAATATGCTGCTTTTGAAGACGAATGAGCCAATTTATAAGAATTTGGAGCTTTAAGATCAACAATAAAAATACATAAATCCGTCATTTACTAAATATTTCGATGCATCATAAGTACTTACCAGTAGCTCAGCATTCTTTTTCATAAACTTTATTGTATTGTCTTTCATATTTACTTATTTTTGGTGAAGACATATTTGCTTGAAAATTTTCTTTAAAAAAATCAAAAATTGTATGTGTTGTCAACGGTATTAGATTCTGTTTTTATAATTCTTCTTTTTTAAAACGCTTACTCAAGAAAAAAAACATAAGTTCATTAAGTACCTTCTACACACGAAAAAAATGATAATCTTAATTAGGACCGTTTACACCGAATAAGTGGTTGATAAGAGTAAGATAAAAGTTTTGCTTCTTCTTTCATATTTTATATACGAAACAACGAAAAATAAGCGTAAATAATAAAAGAAGGAAAAATATTTTAAAAATGTGTAAAATTCTTAAAAAATCCCAAATTTTTTTTTTAAATCTCCAAAAAAATCCCCATTCCTTAAATGACTTACTTTGTCCTTTTTGTTCGCATAAAATCCCCAACTTTGGGACTAAATTCTCAAGTCTGGCAGCCCTGCTCTTAAAGGAACTAAATACATTTTTTTATTTCAGATATTCTCCCAAGTTTGTTTTAAAAAAGGTTTAACTACTTTTGCCTTTTCCTTTACCCAATGGTATTTTTTGCACTCCAAAGAGTTGCTCGTAACTGTCATAAGTGACTTAAAAAGGAAGCTTATCAACTTTCTTCCCGCCCTCTTGCAGGTCCGCCAACATTTTTCCATTCCATTGCATTATGCATTTTTCATTAAACACAACTGTGCAAAAATTGACATTTTGTATAGAAGCGCCCTGAAGGAATGGATATAGCAGGGAGATATGTTAGAACCAAATGTTGGAGATAAAAAATATTGTGGGGTCGTTCATAAATTTAACCCGTCTAGAGACATTTTTGAATCTGTGGGGGTAAGTTTTTTTACAATTACATAAACTTTGTATTGGAGCCTCTTAAGGAGTGGAGATATGGGGTAAATATATTTGAAAAAAATGTAAGGGACGAAAAATCAATGACACTTAATCTCTCTAAGTATACGAGTAAGTATTTGATCGTATACGACTGACGGAATTACCCCCCCCCCCCCCCCACGATCTGAATAATAGCGACAGTCTCTTAAGCGGCCCACACACTTGCAACATAATTATCCAATTTTCCGTGTTGTACAATTATTCCGCCAATGTCTATATATATTGCCAACAATCCAAAGACTTTTGATTTTTCTTGCACAACGAAAAGAAGTGTAAAATACTGTAAAATGTGTTGGCAACATTGTAGTTACAATGTTGTTTTGCTTTAAGAAAGAAAGAACTCGCTGTAAATTGAAGTTGTTTCTTCTTACTTTAGTACGAGTCGTACTGAAAAATTTAAGTACGGATAACAATCCAAAATGAGATGACTTTCGAAAACCAATAGGCGTGAGTACTCGTCTGTTTATAAAGACTATAACAAGAAAAACATACATTATTTTCATGTTGAAAAAGTAAAATAAGAAGCAATAATTCCCATATTCAATTTTCGTTTTTAACTATTTAGTTAAATACATCAAATTTTTAAAGTAGAATGATTAGGGAAACCATTATAGGCAAGCTGCTGGTATCTTTTAATTGAGAATTTTTCTGTAAGCAAAGTTCTGTGGGGTAAGTGTTGAGGTTAGAATCAATCTAATATCACTTCCGGATTATTTCAAGTACGAATCGAAATTAAACCGTTTTAGAAATTCTTGAATCAAGCACAGTTTGAGATTAATTTTATATAACTTTTAATGAAGTAAATCCTGTTTTCGGATTATTTTAAGTACGAATTCGGGACTTAATATGGATTAGTTAAGTATTTCGCTGTTGAATAATCCGTATTTGAATCAAGCGTTCTGTACTTGATTTAAGTAAAGCCGTACCTAACGTACTTTTGACACCGCTTCGGCTTATTTTAAGAACGTATGGATTGATTTGTTTTTTTTTCAGTGTTGCAAAGTGTTAATAATATGGCGAATAACATATACAAAAGTATTGATAATGAATGGGATGCTTAAACGAATTTGGTCCTATTTACCGAGATAGTGTGCTAAAAATTCTAGTTTTAAAATATGTTTTAGTCTTAAAACGAATTTAAGACAGTTTTTTTATGAAACTAAGCCACAAATGCGTTTCTAGATGAATTTGATCTCAGTTTTTAAAACAGTTTCTAGACAAATCAGATCTTAGTTACTGAGACGGTTGAAAGTTTTTATCAATTTGATGGCACTCAAATCAGCCAGTTTCTTAAGAATTCCTGTTTCAGTCTCTGCTGATTCAGTTATAAGAATTTTCTTTTTAGAGGCACTAAGGCAATTTCTAAAGGAATTTGGTTCCGGTCGCTTAAGTAGTGTATTATTAATTCCTTTAAAATTTTATGGAAGAATCAGATGTCATGCAATACAATAGATGGATCTGATTCAGGCCACTGTTTCAAGATGCATCTGGAAACTAAGTCGAAATTTGATTTTAAGTGTAGGTTACAAATTCCCTTTTGTACTTTTCTAAAAATCCCCACAAAATACAACATCTCAGCCCATTGTGCACCGTATTTTGAAAAACTAACACGAAATTATATCGAAAGATAAAAACCACTAATAAAGACCACAAAAGGCGCTTAAGTTGTAAACACTTTGACAAATGCAAATGTTGTTAGTTTAGTTGTTGCAATTTACTTAATTTTTTTTTTTGTCGTTATTTTTATTCATTTATTTGTTGATGGCATAATACAATTACAGACTAGATAATTTGGTCAGTAACACGATTATGGCAGCAACAACACAGCCCAACACGATATTGCCATTTTTTCCGTAGTCGCTGTAAAAAATTTTACATGCAAACGAAGAAACAAAAAATAGAAATAAACAAAAGACAAATGTAAACAAATGCATTAAATGCTAAAACATGGTAAATTTTAATAGAAAAATAGTAATAAAGAAAATTATAAAAAACAAACAATCAAACAAACAAACAATATCTAAAACATAACGATACAAAATAAATAAATGGTTACAAGTTTCTTTGGACGAGGGCAAATGCAGCAAAAAAAGCTTAAAGGCTAAAATATATTAATGTTTTTAATTGATTTGACGACTATGGAAAAGGCTGAGTGGGGAAAGGTGTTTTTATAAGAGATTTAATTCGACTTGGTTTTTCTTAAAAGTTTGGGAGATAATTAAAAAAAAAAATAATTATTTTATCAAGGGTTAATCAATTGTGTTTTGAAAACCGATACATTATAAAATGGCTTAAGCATTGTTCAATAAATGTTTACGTTAGCTTGTTTAATTAAATGATTAAGAATAAAAAATATAATATTGTGCCGCATAAAATAGACCCAATAAAAACTTTTTTCATTTTGCGAAGCACTAATGGCACATTTATAAAAATAAGAAATGCAGTAAAGTAAGTGAAAGAACTCTCAACAAATTTTATAAAAAAATGGCATTTCAAGTGCTACGGCATTCCCTTACTACGAAGTTGGTTTGTAAGGGAGAATACTTAAAAATAACTATATCAAAACATTCAGTGTGTAAAGATGATCGTTACAACTCGCCATATAAAATTCATGTCTTCCGCAAGCGCAATGGTACACTCAAAATATTATGTAGTTAAATTCAAACGAAAATTCATTTTAAACAAATTAAAATTCATTTAAAAAACGGATCATTTACATTTCATTTAAAACAAATGATTTTTACAGTCATTTTTAAATTTTTTATTTATTAAACAGCATATTCCTTAAAATTGAATAGTTTTTACTTTTAAAAAATACATTTTAACCGACAAAAATCAAACTACATAAAAAAATACAAACGAAAAAACATTATTTTTTGGTAGTTTGTTTTTTGAATAACAAACATAAATGTTAAAAAATAAAATTATTCGTAAAATAACTATATTTTTATTCAATTTTAACAGTACGGAAAACGAATTTAATAACCCACAATCAGTTACTCTAATAATTTTTTAAGTGTAAGCGAAACTTTTATGTTTCTCCCTTACAAACCTGCTTCGTTCGAAGCTCTATTTTTTATTGGGGAAGTAATTGGAAATATGACATCAAGGTGGCCCGAAAGGGTTTACCCTATCGGAAAATGCAATAATTTTTGCAAATAGCGGCAAACGCCAATTCTACTGTGACATTTGTAAAGTAAACAGATACAGAAAAAACGTCAATAAGAAAGAGAGCGCTTTACTCCTAGATTTTCTGAGGGTTGCATTTCCGAAACGCCTGATCTCTTGGCAAGACTCTCAATTTAGCCGTTCTAGACTTCTTTTTTGTAGTCAGGAGTCTATCTCAACAAGCCTTAAGATCCAATTAGACGTGACGTAAACATAATGCCACAGCCGTAACGGTGACCGTAGAAACCAAAATTTAATTGGTTGTATAGTTAAGATTATGTCGTTATTGTAACTCACCTACACGTAGAGAAAAAATATGTTTATATATGGTCACCTCCAACCAAAATATTTTTAAAGAAAATTTTAAACATATTATGGTTAATATAACCATATAATTGTCTGCGACAACCATATTATGGTAAAGTTAGTCCTCCATAAAGAACCCACAACCATATTATGGTTGCCTCTAAAAATGTTATGGTGAAATATGACAATAATTTGTTTTTAAATTTACAATAGCATTTTCCTCTTTTCCAAGAGCAACATACTATGGTTGAAAACCAATCATGCTATGGTAAGTGTTTAACAGATTTTAATTATTATTTATCATAAAATATTTGGAGGCAACAATAATATGATTGGAGCTTCTTGCTGGAGGCCTAACTTAACCATTATATGGTTATCGCTGACAATAATATGGTTATAATAAACATAATATGTTTAAGATTTTCTTTAAAAATAGTTTGGTTGGAGGTGACCATATTTAAACATGGATTTTTCTCTGGGTGTATAATCAAACAAAGTGTTGTCCATAAGGCTGGTTTTAACAGCTGTTTTGTATGGTTATAGTTGAACTTTAGACTGGAATGTCCTCAAAGAGAATATATGTCAGGAATGCGGGAACCTATTGCCGGAAATTATGGCAACAGTTATGGAACATGCTATAAATCGGATTCATATGGTTATCAATTTTGGCGGCGGCCGATATCATTTCTCCTGCTTAATGATACAAAATTCAGACCACGAATAATCACAATCCAAAAGCAAAACTTAAGTTTTATATTAATTAAAATAAATTTAGTTAAAGAACATCAAGTGAAAACTATTGCGCCTAAGATCATAATTATAGAAGTCACTTATTTTTATCCGTTTCGTCTTTGTTAAAAAAGTTAAATTTAAGTTATAGATAGACCCTCTCTTTTTTTATGATTTTTAAATAATTTCATTTAACAATTTTCTCTTTCTGTTTATGAGCTTAAAAACGCCAAAAATGATTTAAAAATAAAAACAAACATAAACCACAGGCTGTTTGTCTAGACCGGATGTTTATGAATTAAATGAAATAAATAAACAAAAAATACTTTCTGTTGCTCTTGTGATGAATTTTTTGGCAAACAATTGCAAAGTTTAACTTAAAAGCCAACAAAAATGTTTATTACTTTTTTTCAGGCCCCAGAGGAAAAAGGAAAATACAACACATTTAAATCAACAGTTTAATTTTAGTTTAATTGCAGTCTAGTAAGATTAAAGCAGAGAAAACATAATTTTCGATTCAAGCGCAGTTTGCTTTACTTTCGTTTTTAAAGTTTTATTGCAAAACACACAGATTTAAAAATATTTTTAATTACTTAACTGCATATTGTACTTAAAGCTACGAGAGTATGGGCCTTGCGATTACTTAATGCTTTCCCACGACTGTCTAGTGCTCTAAACTGTTGCCGACCATTTTACCACTATAATCATTTCAGCTGGTACATTTTTTTTATAAAGGCTTTTATAAATTCGCTAAAATCTACACAAACTAAAGAAAACAAATTAGTTGGAATGGTGGAGTGAGTGAGTGAGTGAGTGAGTGAGTGAGTTTTTCTCTATTTACCAAATTAAAGAGTCATACTTAACTTATGAATTTTAAGTACTTTAAATAAACCACTTGGTGTTTCCGTTTCCAGCACACTTGAACACAAAGTTGCAAATATTTGTTACAACCGAACACGTGCATGTATTATTGCGCTTTTAGTTGGTGGATGAATGAGAGGCAGACGGCCGCTGTTTTTTTACAAGTTTTAATTGTTCTCGTTAGAGTTGCCAGGATTATGTCTGTAGTAGTAATTTGGATAAATTTGTTCAAAGTTGTTAGCCACTGAGACAATTTCTAATATTTTCTAATAGTATAACTGTTACTAACACAGTTTTTAAACGAAACAAACATTGAATGCGTCAGAGATCAGTTTTCAAGCAAATATATTTTGAGATACAGATGGAGTTTTTATGAGGAACTCAACTCAGTCATTAAATTGGGTTTTAAGCAAAATTGACCTTAGTCACTAAGAAAGTGCTTAGACGGAACTTATAAAGGGCATATTGATTTGAACACCCATTTTCGTAAAAGGCTGTAACAATCTTAACTCACTGCTCAATTGTGTACCTGTCCATGGTTGAATTTGTCATACATTGAAACAAAGAAATGTCAAATAAAGTCGGGCCAAAAACTTGACGTTAAGGTGTGATTTACAATTAACATGGTGCGTTTTTGTTGGATCACCCTTTATAAAGGTATACTTCGTCGTATAAGATAAGTAGTTTTTTTTTTATCAGTGTTAAGTGTTAAACAAACCTTAATAACTGCAGCCTCAGGAAAGGGTTGAAATTGTAACTAAACTCTAAGGCCGAGGCCACGCAATGAGCGGCTGAGCGATGAGCGTCAAAGCGTCAAGTTGGAGCGGCAAGTGGCTTATTACTGAGCGTCACTTCTGAGCGGTTAAATGTTAAAATGCCATTGTAAAGAGTCAATGTTATTACGCGGAAATCGTATTCATAAAAATTGAATGCGTTTTTTATGAAAAAAAAAATTGCAGCCTGTTCGTCGATTTCGAGCGAAGACTTCGTTCGCTTAGCTTATATTTAAAACAAATTATAAACAAGTAAGAAAGTATAGTCGGTCAAGCCCGACCATATGATACCCTACACCACAGTATTAATAAACACATCATGCTAATGTGTCCATTTTTATCAAGCAAGGGGAATTAAACCATTTATATACAAATCTACCCAATACAATACTGCTGTATATCTGTGAAATCCTTTGATTTGCTGTTGCTAAAAGTAACCACCAAATTGACAAAACAAAAAAATAATTTCTCGGTCATATTTTTATTTTTAAAATTTGGTAATCTGTCTTCCCACAATTCGGTCGGCTTTGTGCGGATGTATTCATAAGCTCCATATTCACTTTTGCCATGTTTATTTTTTGACGCTCAGGAAACAACTAAAAATAAAAACAAGTTTTATTCCTGAGCGACGCCGCTTAGCCGCTCAAATATTTCGCTCACATGCCACTTCAGTAGTATTTCATATGTTTTAACTTTTTGCGTGGCCTCGGCCTAAGTCAGTTTTAAAGAAAATTAAGACTTAGCATTTTTGTTAACCTCTCTTTTAAAACAGTAGGCAACACAGTTTCTTTATTATTCCTCACAGGTGATTATGTAAAATCATTCCAACTCTGTGCTTTTGTAGGTTGTAAAAAATAAGTTCTCTTAATATTTATAACAGTACAGTTTATGGCAAAATTAATTGCTAATTGTTGCAAGACTAACAGGAAGTGCTTCGCTATGACTTTTATTGTAAAGAAATTCTTTTTTTTTTAGTTTCCTTTCTTTCATACATGTTAACATTTATTTCTTTTCATTTACAAGTATTTCAAAATTCATGTAAATTTTTTCTAAACGCCACTTAATTGCGTGAAAAAATTAAACAAAAACCAAAGCAAAAAAAAAAAAGTGAAAACTTAACGATTTTGAACGCTTAAAAGGAATTATGTTAAATGTCAAAAGTTTTAGCCAACTTGTTATAAGCAAAAAAAAAAAAAAAGTGAATAATGAGAGGAGGGAGAGTTGTGTTGACCAAAAGTAACGCAATGGTGAAATTTCATGTTTCACTTGAGTGATAAAACCAAAATTGCTTTTAACGAGTGCTATTTATTTATTTTTTTTTATGTAAAACAATAAATTAATTTTTTATTAACATTAATTTTGTCACAGAAAAAAGCAGAAATATTAATTAACTCTGAACTAAATAGAAATATACAAAAAGAAAAAAATAACAGCCCTTCATAGTTCAGTATGTGACCATTAAATATTTCATTTGCTTTTTCTTTTATTTCGTTTTTTTTTTTTTTTTTTTTTTGGTGACAAAATTTCCGGTCACTTGTCGCGCGTGATTGCGGTTTTGCGTTGATTAAATGCTACAATTGTGAACATGCCAGACATCAAGGGACTCTATTTGTTTGGCTGTATTTGAAACTTTCTGCAATAAACACATAAAATAAATTCAGTGACCCCCTTCGTTTTGTTTATTTTTATGAAATTAGTTAAAGTGGGTCAATTAAAAATTCAGTAAAATTTTAAAAAATTTGTAAGCGTTATTTTCGATGTGCAGTTTCTTAACGAAACTATAGGAGTATTTTTACAAAACTCACACGTAGAGAAAAAACATGTTTAAATATGGTCACCTCCAACCAAACTATTTTTAAAGGAAATTTTAAACATATTAATGTTAATATAACCATATAATTGTCAGCGACAACCATATTATGGTTAAATTAGTCCTCCGTCAAGAACCCACAACCATAATATGGTTGCCTCTAAAAATTGTATGGTTAAAAATGATAATAATTTGTTTTTAAATTTACAATAGTATTTTCCTCTTTTCCAAGAGCAACATACTATGGTTGAAAACCAATCATACTATTGTAAGTGTTTAACAAATTTTAGTTATTATTTATCATAACATGTTTGGAGGCAACAATAGTATGGTTGGGCCTTCTTGATGGAGGCCTAATTTAACCATAACATGGTTACCACTGACAAAAACATGGTTATATTAAACATTTTATGTGTAAAATTTTCTTTAAAAATAGTTTAGTTGGAGGTGACCATATTTAAACATGTTTTTTCTCTGGGTGCAAGCCGTTTTTTTATTTGACGAATTGACTGCAATTTCTTTGTTGTTGTTTTTTTAAACAAAATTATTGAAGATTCTTAACAAAACTGTAGCAGTTATACTTAAAAACTGCAATCCCTTCTTTCGAAACTTTTATATTTCCAAAGCTGTGAGGTTTCGAAACTTTAACAGTTTATTTCCAAAAAGATTCCTTACAAAACTGTTAGTTTTCTATAAAACTAGAAAAAACTGCTAAAGTTTCCATACAAGTTGCTTTAGTATTTATTTAAACCAATAGTTTCAATAGATTTTATACTAAAACGAGACAGCTTTAAAGCAAATTTTGATACATATCTACGACAGTTTCTTAAAAAATTTAAAATTAACTGATAACACTGTAACAGTTGCAAAATTAGGCAAACCGGGCACATGGTGTTTTAGCATAATTCGGTTAGCTCTTGTTTTCGAGATATACCGTTATTTCGAAAATGGAGAAGGATGCACAACGTATATTCGCGTAACTCATAAACGGTTTAGTTATTGAAAAATGTTGCTGCTGCATTGCCTAGGATGCTCCTAGATGGGTCAAATGTATGACCACTCCTACTTTATTTTTCATCTTAATCATTTATTTCTAACATATCTACCCGCTATCTCCATTCCTTAAGGCGGCTCCCATACAAAATATTCAATACAGATTAGAAATAAATCGAAAAAAGCCCCATTACTCCCAAGGGATCGTACCTAGGGGGATAAAATGTATGACCGACCTGTATTAGTTTTTTGCTCTTAACATTTTCTTCAAACATACTTGCCATATATCTCCACCCCTTAGGGGGGCTCCCATATAAATATGGCCGTTTAATGAAATTCTTACATTTAGCCCCCGCAGCGCCTAGGATGCCTCCAGATGGGTCAAATGTATGACCAACCCCACTTTATTTTTCATCTCAATCATTTACTTCTAACATACCTGCGCGCTATCTCCATTCCTTTAGGAGGCTCTAATACAAAATGGTTAATGCGGACTAGAGATATATTGAAGAAAAAGTCCCATTAATGCCCAGGAGTTGCCCCTAGTGGGATAAAGTATATGACCGACCTCAATTAGTTTTCTGTTCTTATCATTTTTTGGATACATACTTGCCCCTTATCACCACTTTTTAGGGGGCTCCCATACAAATATTGCGTTTTATGAAATTCTTAAATTAATTAAAATTTTCGAGTTTTGTGAATAAAATCAAAAGTTGCTAACAGATTTTAATCATTAATGGCTTGTTTTGTTTGCAGCTTCGTTTTTTATATGTCTGCAGCTGCATTTTCCAATTTTTTTATGCATTTTTTAAAATATAAACTCACTGTTTATTGTTGTTGTTTTACTTTTCTTAAAGGAATTTTATTTCGGAATTTCGGTTTTTTTTAGTAATGTCAATAAACTAAACCGTTTTTGAGTTGCGCGAATATATGTACGTTGTGCATCCTCCTCCATTTTCGAAATAACGGTACATCTCGAAAACAAGAGCTAACCTAAAAAAACGGTGGGCACTATTGAACTCAGCATACCCGAATTATGCGAAAACGCCATGTGCCCGGCTTGTCTAAAAAAAAAAAGTGTAAATTCCGAGCACAGTGTAATTTATAGCTGTCACAGCAATTTTAATGAAATTTATTTGTAAAATTTACAAAACAAACAGTGACTAAAAACTCTCAGCTTAGCAAATTTTAGCAATTGCTTCCCAGTAAAAAATGGTGCTTACTGGTAAGCAGGTTTGTAAGGGAGAGAAGCACAATTCCCCCTTACAAACCTGCTTACAAGAGGCATGATTTTTATATGGCGAATTCCCACTTGGAAGCACTACTTTTTTGTAAAATCACTGCGTTTTTCATGGCTTACATTATTCCGTGAAGGAATAGCTTCCAAAAACCGCAGCTTTCATACCTTTGATTTATTGCTTCTATACTGTATACAAGAAGCGCAACACAAAAACTTATTCAAAGAACAAAAAGCAAAACAAACACACAACACAGTTAATATGTAATTTTTAAAATAGAACGAAACTGTACGCAAATTAAAAAGAAAACAACAACAAATCTTGTAATTGACCACACAAAAATTTGCTTGCGTCCTCTCTGCTCAAAAACAATTTGCTGACTGATTGCGTAATAAAAAAGAAGTAATTTGAAGCATCTCTTGTTTTCGATTACATGTCGGGAATAATCGTAAACACATTTTGAAATCATTGCAATACAACGTGCTTCCATGTAAGGGATTAACAGAAGCACTTTGAACTTTGGTCGTAAATTTTTTCTTTTAAATAATCATTTCAACTACTCCCTTACAACCGGCTTACTTATAAGGGATTATGCGAAGCTATTAAATAATTTTCATTTACTTATATTAAAAATTGACTTCAATGGTTTTCGCTTCCCTGTTGCTTCTAAGTAGTATGTAATAGCCAGCGCATATATCAGCGCTCTTGTACTTTTCTTGCTTCCCAAAACCTTAAAATTTTTTACTGGGTTTATACACAAAAAATTCCATTTGTTTAAGAGAGTTAAACGAAAAACTGCCAAAGTTTTATACAAAGTAAATTTTAAACAGATTTAATTGTTAAAGGTGTTATGATACTTGCTATTTTTTGTATTGGATTTTTTTAGGATTGACTGAATGAAACAACAAATGCGAGAAAGAACAAGAAATACAATATGTAAACAAACCTTTTTTTCTGATTGACATTTCTCATGTATATTTTTTTCTTTGACTAAAACAAAAAAAAAAAAAAAAAAAAAAAAAAATGGCAAAAGCTTTGGCAGATGAAACTACAGTGGTTTAACGAATTATATATTGTCAGGCCCTTTCGTTATATCGAAAAGTTCTTTAAATCCCGAAGTTTCTTTTAATACATTTTTATTAATAAAACAACAATATTTTAATAAAACAAAGTAAATTCGTTTATTTCCATTTATAACACAAAATAAATGGTACTTCATATCTTTTTTAAATAAATGAGTACATAGTGGAGATATAAACGGCTGCACTTACTCTTTGTAAGAAGAGAGTTCCTCCCCATTTTGATTCATTAAACGAATTCCAGCCAAGGCTGTCATAAAATTGTCCACCATAAAATGTTTTGTGTAGATCTTGGGCTTTTGCTTTTAATATTGGACAACTAATAGGAATGTTCGCCTTCCTCCTGTTTTGAAACCAATTAAACAATTCTGTTTCTATTCTTGGAAACTCACCTGTTTTTAACGCCCTTTTATTCTTTGATTCGAAATTATGTATTCCCATTTCGCTCAAACGTTTCCGTTTTGCTTTTATAATTGTTCATATTGATAACTTTGGCAGCTGATAGTTATTAGATAAAGCACTGAGTTGCAGGCCCTTTTCATAGTTGTCAAAAATGTTTAATTTTTCTTTAAGAATTAAACGTTTTCTTTTGGGCATTTTGATGTCAACTTTACAAAAACTTCACAAATGATTTAAAACAGAAAACAAACATTTGTTTTGTAAACAAAAGACTTTGTAACGTACAAATTTTTATTTTGGCGAGCAAGTATTTTCTTTGCTTTCTTTGTAAGAAAAGAAAATACTTCTCTTAACTCGTTGTTTTCAGTAAAATCGCTTTTAAAATATGGTAAAAATATATACAAAAACAAAAGAGAATGGATGCAAATATGTTTGCATTCATTCTTATATCCTTTTATACATTTTTTTGTAAAAATTCGTTATATTGAGTACAAAAACTCTCTGTTTGTTCGTAATATAAGGTACTCAATGGAAAAAATATGACCGTACGTTAAATCGCGAATTCGTTAAACTGAGTATACGTTAAGCCGGGATACCACTGTATTTAGTTTTTGATAAACGAAATGAAGCAGGTGCCCTTCATATGGGATTTCAAATCATAAATTTTCAATTAAAGAACATACATATTTTTCATTATTTGCATTAAATTTGATCGTATTTAAAAAAAAAATTGTTTGTGATTCCAAAATAAAATGTAAACAAAACAATCAATATTGCCTACGTTTTTTTCCCCACAAAAACCCGTCAAAAAGGCTAAAAACCGCAAAACAAAAGTTAAAACCCGCTACTTTCGATCAAAAACTAAAAAAATTGGCAACAGTGCTAACATTTAATCTGGAAATGTCAATTTTAAGTTAAAAACTTTTATATTTTTTTTGACAGTCTTAGATTATTTATCAATAACACATGTAGACTTGTTTGTAATTTCAAGATTTTTTTTGATATAATCATACTCTTTACACTTAGTCAGTTTTCCTATGCAAATATATTTGCATTGTTCTCCAATATAGAAAAAATACAAAAAATAGCAAATATCATAACACCTTTAGAATAGCAAAGTTTGAGCTTCCATGCAAATGTTAAAGCAAATATTAAATTTACCCACTTATAAATTTATTTATTGGGCTGCCAGTTTTTTTTTTTTTAAACTACAAAAAAGTTGATGTTAATTAGTAAAATTCACAAAGTAATTTAAATCCATTTGTTTGTTAAACAAGATTCCAACACCACCACTACTAACCAACCAAACAACCACTCACTCAGTCATTCGCTCTTAAAACTCGTACACTTTACGCATCAAATACGTTTATTGCGTGAATTTGAATGTTTGTTCGAAAGCGTATGGGCATTAGTAGGGTCTCTTATATTTTAACTAATATTTTTATCCATAATTTATTCGTATATATACATATATATCTATATATATATATATTCCCCTCGATCCTATAAGGAGCATAGGGCCTCTTAATTTATTATTGTAGATCCAGTCTAAGTGTGAAATATTTGACTTAATATTTGGATTGTATTTAAAATTAAGCTTTTCAAAGAGCACATAAATCATTATAACATGTTTGAAAATGTTGGTTATGTTATACTATTCTGCAAAACTATTTGTTTATTATCTTCTGTCATTCCTTCTAGGACCATTTTTAAATCAACATTTTTTAAAGGGCCAAATACACCTGTCAAATGCTTGTCCAGCAGGCGAATTAACTCGTGTACGTGTGCTGGACGTAATATTCGCCGTTATATCAAAATTTTTTTTATTTTTCATCCAGCATCGTCCCTGCAAATAATAGGACCAGTCCAAACACGCGTGTAAATAGTAGCCATATAACACACCTTTGGGTTACTAAGGAGTAGTTTTAAAACTACTTAATGGTATACACAAGAGGATTAGTTTTGAAGTCCTTTAAAAACGAAAGCATGTCGTTAAAAAACGAAGACATGTCGTCTCACTACAAACACTTTGTAACAATGGCACGGTCCATGCTTGCATTACATCGGACCAGTCCATGGAGAAGTCCATTTTATCAAAATGGATCAGGTTGTCCAATTTTATTTGCAGGGGGCTTTGTGACAGATACAAACACATTTTCACTAATACTACCACAATGCTTGATAAGTGTTTTTGGGCCCTCTTAAGATAAAACTTCTTATTCTTTCTTTAAAATAACATAAACAAATTAAAGAAATCAGCTTCTGTAGGGCTAATAAATCAGTGCAAGTAAAACAATCTTTTTGGTTTAAAATGTGTGCAAACCAGCAAACCAGCAAATCTATAAACCATCTCCAAACGCATTAACGTTGGCGTTTAAACAACAGGATATCAGGGGCGTTCTGGAAATCGAAATCGCAAAACGAATGAATTTGACAATATTTGTCGTAGCGTTACCACAATATTATTTTTTAGCCTAAATATATGTAATATAATAGGGTACACTAATATACAGCGGTTGAGTTTAAACTACGGATAAATTTAAGTTTAGTTCACCTAAGCCAGCGTTTAAACATTCACTGATTTATTTGCCATAAGTCTCTTAAATCAGGTTTTTTCTTTTGATTAGCGACATTGAATAATGTCTTTGGTTCTATAAAATAGAGACTACCCTAATAAACGTACAGTAAACTACTAGGATGTATCTTTGCGCTTGTTAATTTGTATCTTGTATGTGGTTTCAGTGTTATTTTTTTTAAACGACACTTGCCATTTGATACACATGAAAAAAATCGCTAAAACACTACACAATAATATTCGGTTTGTACATGTTTTTACAAATAGTTACCCAATTGACCAAAACTTTAAACGGATGCAATTTTAAATGTAAAAATTCGGTATAGAAAAAGAAATTATCAACGATTTTGCTTTGACGTGTCATTAAAGGAAATATTTGCATTATGCAGGGTAACCCAAAACAAACAAAAAAGCGAATAGATCGATTCAACTTTTTTTTATTTTACCTCTTTGTAAATTTATTTATAAATCTTTATAACTTAATTAAAAAAAAAAGAAATAAAAAAATTCCCGTAAGTAAGTTTTGTGTAACCGCGCCCTTTTCAAGATGTTGTCCATGTCATTTTAAGACCTTTGGAAATTTAAATCAAATATTCATTTTGTTGGATTAGGTTGCTTACTGATTATTCTGGCAAACACGTTTTTTCAAATACCCCCAAAGCCGAGTTAAGCCGTATGCCCTCCGACTTTGCCTTGTTAAGCCCACAATAATTGATGGATCTCCACAGCTGGTCTTAAAAACGTTTCCAACATTCCAAATGAAAATGAATCTTTTCGGATGATATTCTACACCAAACTGTACAAGCTGAAGAATTCTCGTAGCATTTTCCATTACCCATAATCTGTACTTTTATTTATTGATAAAGCCATTTCATAGAACTTGAGCTTCGTCACTCAATATCGATTGTGATTGTTTACAATTTAAATGCACGGAAAAAAATAAAATCACTTTTAATTAAAAATTTAATCAAGTGAATGAAAAGTTTACTTATATCAGCAACATTATTGCAGTCACCGTTGTTAATATCAAAAAATATTTATTAGATACTATTAATTTGTTAACTGATACAAATGTAATAAATTTTTTAATTAATATCACAAATTTTTTAATTGAAATCAATTTTTACTTTTTTCTGTGTACATTAGTTTGTGTTTCAGTAGTGTCCCTTTCCATTTTTAATTTTCAATACCGATGTTATAGACCACTAAATCTCCTTCGTTTTCCTCGGAACACCCTGTATTTTTGACGAAACTTAAGTAAATCTTAAGTAAAGGCTAAAAATTTTTCGCATTTCATCACCAACGGCTATGGAAGCGACAATTTTTCTAGTTGGTCGTTAATGTTTATCAAAAAAAGTTTTTTAAATACAGTATAACCTCGTTAATCAGGACGGATATAGTTTCAGTCTTTGACATAGTCCGGACTACAGCTAAAAAAATTTTGATAACTCAATGTAAAGTTAAAATTATTTTTTATTACCGAAAATTTTTGTTAAACTACAAAAAGAAAAATCAATCATTTTAAGAATGCTATATTTTTTAATGAATTTAGAGAAAACATGTCATTAATATTTTGATTTGCAGTTCAGAGAAATAAATAAAAAGTGATTTAAATTAAAAAATTAATTAAATTTGCACCAGTAAACAAATTAAAAGTATGAATTAAATATTTTATGATATCAAACGTTTAATACATTTGATTAAATTTTTATTTAATACTGATTTTATTTTTGATTAATGGTTTAATTGAAAAAAATAAGTTGCGAGAATTTGTTCTGTGTTACCGATTAACCTACATATATCTTAATCAGAAAAATGGAAAGCATCTGAAAGTATCTGTTGCAGAAGGGCAGAAATTAAGAAGAGTTTAGAGCAGATCGTAACTGTGGCTCTTAATTGAACAAGAACGTTTTGGTAGAAACTTCGACTTGTATTAATACTAGTTTTTATGGTATTTTGCCATGTAGACTTGAGTAAAAGGAAATGTATTTTATTTTTTTATTGTTTGAAATTATTGCAGATATTTTTTATCATCTTCTTTTAGAATTGTCTAACACCATAATTGAAAGATTGCAATGACTTATTGGCACTTGTCACAAACTGCTTAAAATGTTTAAGAATGGCTTTCCTAAACCATTCTTCAAATAAGAAGTTGACATCCAAATCCCCTTTAAATAGATTTATATATGAACAGCAGGGAGCCGAAGTTTTTAAATTATCTTGGTTTTTCTGATTTCCTACATATAACAAGAAGCGGCTATTTATGAGATCCCGATGCTTTTGCGCATGGCATGAATATAAATCTATGACGTCTATGGTATCAACAGATTTTATAAAAGAGTTATCGCGTATGTCACAGTCAATAGAGTGTGACGATGATATCACCCTTCTTGGTTCTAAACGAACCATACAGATCAGATCTTTGCCTCAACTTTTCTTTACTTATTTGCTAGAAAGGCCCCAGTAAAATATTTTAATCGCAATTTATGTAAAAAACTGTACGCAGACTATTTTTATATGACTCTTTTTACTGGCGTTTTCTTTTCTGGGTAATATTCCGCTTTTTGTCTTCCATTTCCATTTCTTAATGTTCTTTTCTGAAAAATATGTTTTATTTTAAAAGTGTAACGCGTTCTTTTTTCATGATGATCCCATTAATAAGAAAAAATTCTATATTTTCAACACACATTTTAGTTAAAGGGGCAGAGTGCAGCACTAGATAAACAGCTGGTTTTGGTATTATTTCTGAATAAATAAAATTTTTTCTAGTTCGTCTCTTGTATTTTCTTCTATTTAGAAATTAAACATTCAAACTTTAAACGCTAATTGTTTTATGGCGAAACGTGTGTTGTAAACGCATCACTTCTTAAAAATTAGGTTAGCATTTAAAAATGTTGCCAAATGACATGTAGCACTTACATATGATAAACTTTTTTTAAGAAAAGAAGAAGCTATACGACACAGCTTTGTAATTCAAAAATCAAAAATGTTTACAAGAACATATTTTGTTGTCTCGTTAGGGTTCCCCTGGAAAGCTACAGCCTAATTAGAGAAGTTATGTTAACACTTAGTAAAGTATGAATGGAAACCCAAACAAATATGCTTCATTTTGTGAGCACTTTGCAGAACTCAGAAAAAGAGTTATCTTTTGCTTTCTATTTTTTGCGTTGCATTTGGTTTTTGTATGAAAGTATGTTCATCCTTAACAAATGTTTGACGAAAAATCCCGAAAAAATCGTGGCCACTTAATTTTTCAACCATTTACATTATCTTAAACAATTATTTTGGATTTTAAAACCTTTATTTCCAAAATATAATCGTAGTGAAACGTTATTTAAAAAGAGTTGATTTATGTTGGAGCTAGCAAACGTTGTGTGGAATAAAACAAACGTTTGATAGAAATAGTGGTTACGTGTAAAGCGTAAAATATTTGTTGGGTGTGACTACAGCTTTGGTCTTAATAAAAACCTTATTCATGATTTTGTCGCTCATCGTATTATCAACGAAGATTTCTTTACTTTATCGTCGCAAAAACTTAAGCGGCAATAAATGCCCAAATTAAGGAGAATGTCGTCTATGACAATTTGGCCAATTGGGTTCATATTTCTTTACTAAAAAAAAAAAAAAAATTGTGTATAACTTTAATTGTTAATGTGTTATTTTTATATTTTTGTAAATCGTTAATTTTAAAATATACAATCAAATTCACATTCGTGTATCTCTATATGTATCTCTTTCTGTATCTAAGTAGTTTTTGATGCGATACTTTTAATTCAAATGTTTTACTGGTTTTGAACACATTCATTCAGTGTTCAACAAATGTTCGTTTATTTAACTATTGTTATAATTCACTGTAAATTTGTGGTTATTTAATTAAAAGTTAGTTACTTTATAACGGTTTTTATTAAGTTTAATAAACATCACAGTAGTTTTTGTTGCTTCTATAACTGTTCGTTATTTACAAATTATGCTTTTTTTTTGTATTGGAGACTTTTATTCTCGTGTCTTTCTGTTCATTTGTAGTTATTTTAATGATTTTGTTGATTTCTTAATTTTTTAATTAGGTCATAAATTTAAGTCAATTACGGTTGAAGGGTGCAATTATGTGAAGAAATTCGTTTTTATTTTTTCTTTATTAAAAAAAGGTGAACAGCAATTGTGACTTAAATTTAGTTTAAAGTGTTTTGATGTATTAATGCCTTAATTAAAGAGAAATTTATGTAAGAAATATACGGAAGTACTTTGTTCGTTTTATAGGTATTGGTCCACTTGTTACGCAGAAAATAATAGAAATTGATTTCAATTAAAATATTAATTAAAAACCGAATTAAATTTGCATTAGTAAACAAAAAAATAGTATCAATTAAATATTTTTTTGATATTGACAACATTTTCTGCAGTCGATTAAATTTTTAATTACAACTGATTTTATTTTTAATTAATGGGTTAATTGAAAAAAAAAAATTGGCGAGAATTTTTTCTGCGCACATTTTAAAATGATTCTCTTCACTTCTTTTTAAAATCCGTTATTCGGAAATAAGCGATCATTAAATTTTGTGATTTTTCAGCCATTCAGCAATCGTTCACAGAATAAAATAAAAATTGATTTCAATTAAAAAATTTATAATATTAATTAAACAATTTAATTAATTGATAGTATCAATTCAACGTTTAATTCACTTGATTTAATTTTTAATTGCAACTGATTTAATTGAAAAAATTGGCAAGAATTTTTTCTGTGCACATTAAAAAATCAGTTCTCTTTATTTGCAAATCCGTTATTCGGATTTTAGCGATTATGCAAATAAGATAAAACACAGTAGCGCTTCGCTAAAACCCATTCATTCCCTGATAATTAGCCACGAATCGTTTGCATTTAGCACATATTCTTCACTCCAACGGCGTTTTCTATCCGTCATCTCAGAAACAAGTAGTAGACATTTTTTATATACTCTGGTGGCTTCCATCAGCGTTTTATGAAGAATTTAAGCATCATGAAGATTTTGCAGTGTTTCTATTTCCTCGCACTGAAGGTTTAATAGTGCATTCCTTACAACTGGTATTGTTGTTCGGATCTTTTTGTACAACTCCCAGTTGATTTGACAATTACGTTTTTTATTTTTTTTACTTTTTTCTATCCGCAACTCACGAACTCAAATAAGTTTGGATCAAATTTAATCTAAATCCCTACATAAAAAGATGTTTTTTGGACACAAAGACTTTATTCCGTAAGGAAGTGGGGGCTATGAGAAATTATGAACAGAATGTCACCATTATCAAAAGGCTTTATTGTTGTGAAAACTACGGCCTATGTACCAAATTTTATTATATTGTTCCCAAAATTGCGTCCTGTACTTTTCGTACAAGATTATCATTGACAGCCAGCCCGTCAGCCAGCCCGTCAGCCAGCCGGAAGGACATCGTTAGATTGACTAGGACCAATATTTTAAGGTGTAACAAACATCAGCAAAAACGCATAATACCCTCTCTACTATTGTGTTGTGGGTATAAAAACATCTGATTCCGTATGGAATGTGCGATCAGTTTCGCGATTTGCTAAAGCAAATGAAAGTTGCATAAAACTTAATTAAAAGTTTTCTTGACACATATATTCACACAGTTGCTTAAGCCAGCTTAAGCACATTATGGTAAGGCCTCTGGTCTATAAACGTTTGCCAAGTAAAACAACAACATCCATTTTAATAAAAACGAAACCGATGAATATTTTGGCATACCATCTCCATGAAAATTAATATTATTAAAGTAATTTAATCAGGCTAAAGTTCATTAAATTGAATTTGTATTAAATTATTTATATGAAGAAAGGAATTTTTCAACATGAAATAAATTAACAGCCTGTTCATCGATTTCGAACGTTAACGTTCGCATAGAATATTACATTTAAAACAAAAACAAATTTTCGAATTTTGTTTTTGTTTTAAGTATAATTTTCTATGCGAACGATGACGTTCGACATCGTTAAACAGGCAGTAAAATTTATCGATAATCCTTCATTCTTGACTGAGCTCGGAACCGAACCCAGGTTTTCACGGACAGATTGCCCTCACATGTTTCGATTGTAACCACTCAATCTCTTCTGAGATGTGTGTGACAAACGAAGATCGTTTTAATTTGAAAACTTCAAAAAACAAATGACTATTCTTTGTAGTAACCATTTATTGAAATAAATCTAATAAAAAAATTATTAGTTTGTGTTTTTTCGCACGCATATTTTTGAGCTTTTCGGCATATTTGCATGCATATATTAAGCATGTTATGCATATTTAAACTTGTCCTGTTTATAATTAAATCCAGCCATAAAAATTGTTAAAAATTAAATAAAAAAGTCGAAAATCAAGCTAAAACTAAATAATGAAATAACAATTTGCTTTAACAAAATTTTGTTAAATGTTACGAAATCAATAATATGAAGCAATTTGTTTTTTAATTTCGTTTCTTCTTTTTCCCCACCAATTGTAGGGGAATGTAAGAAAAGATAAACACACTATTTATTGTTGGTGTTTTATCTAAGCCGTGATATGGCTTGCAAGTAAGACTTGAATGTTTGTAATTCTCATTCGTTTTACAGTTTTATTTGTATGAGATACTAGCGTTTTCAAATTCTTTGAAAAGGGTTGCCTGGTGATCTGGCCAAAGCAACCAGTGAAATTCGCATAGAAACTAGCTTTCCCTCAACAATAAATTTCAGTGTATTTATCAAAAAATCTTACTAATATTATTAAAAGCTAATTTATATTTGAAATTTTAGTTTTATCATTTAAAATTTTTTAATGAAACCCAAAAATAAAAAAAGTTAATTTTCCAGATGATGATTAACTCACTGGAATTATTCTCATTTATTTTTTTACTTTTTTTTTTAAATCTCACTATTATTTCTAATTTGTTGTAAAATATCTGTATTCAAACTTCATCGATTTGAAATGAATGGACTATTGAGAATAGCTTTAATGTGGTTGCTTATTATAACTCATGAAATTAAATAAATTTTAAGCCTTTGAGTATAAAAAACGTTTATCTTAATCACTGAAGAAATTCAAGAAAAGAAAACTAAAATGAGGTGCCATTTATTACATGATGATATAATTCTTCTCAACACTTTTTTATTTTGTATTTTGGGAATATATTTATAGAAATGTAAAGAAATGAAGACTTTGGAAAAAGGGGCTAAACTTTACAAAACCACACACACAAATGCAGCTCTAAACTCAAAAACAAATCCAAGTAATAAAGCGAAGAACGATTAAATTTAACCATCAAAATTTATTGTAGATAATAAATCTAAAGCACATACGAGGGTTGAAACAATTGGAGTTTGGAAATCATTTAAAACCCACAAATCAGAGGTTTTATGGCTGAAATATAAGAAGGCCCTTTATATTTTCTTTTATATTTTCTTTTATTATGTTGCATTGAATGAAATAATAACACAATGCTTAATTTAACTTTGTTTAATATTAAGTACTTTTCATTTCATAGCGACTAAAACCGAACTATTTAACTTTAAGTGAATTTCTTTCCCAAAGATCCTACCGATCATCATGCAAAAGTTAAGCGTGTTAATATATTGCTGTACAGTGGTCTACATTGCAAAGAAATTTTAAAGTACCTTCTTCTATTGGCTCTATTAAAAAATAAATCTAGATCAAAGAAGCTAGAAGTTCATATTCTGTTTCAATACAGTTTAAATTCGCTTCTATATCATATTTTGTTTAGTTCTAGTTCAGTTCAAGTTTAATTCAATTGCAATTCTACTTCCATTCTAGTTCAGTTATAGTTCTAATTCGGTTTTTCTTCGTTTCTCATTCAGTTCTATTTCAGTTTTAGTTCAGTACGACTTCAGTTCTAGTTCAGTTCTAGTTCAGCTCTAGTTCAGTTCTAGTTCAATTCCAGTTCAGTTCTAGTTCAGTTCTAGTTCAATTCTAGTTCAGTTCTAGATTAGTTCAGTTCGATTTCAGTTTTAGCTCAGAGCTAGTTCAGTGCTAGTTCAGTTCTAGTTCAGTTGTAGTTCAGTTCTAGTTCATTTTTAGTTCGGTTCTAGTTAAGTTCTAGGTTAGTTCTAGTTCAGTTCTAGTTCAGTTCTAGTTCAGTTCTAGTTCAGTTCTAGTTCAGTTCTAGCTCAGTTCTAGTTCAGTTTTAGTTCAGTTCTAGTTCAGTTCAGTTCTAGTTAAGTTCTAGCTCAGTGTTAATTCCGTTCTAAATCAGCTCTTGCTCAGTTCTAGTTCATTTCTAGTTTAGTTTTAGCTCAGTTCTAGTTCAATTGTAGATCAGTTCTAGTTCAAATCATTTCTAGCTCAGTTTTAGTTCAGTTCTAGTGCATTTCTACTTCAGTTCAAATTTAGTTCTAGTTCAGTTCTATTTCAGTCCAAGATAAGTTCAGCTCTAGTACAGTTCTAGTTCAATTTTAGTTAATTTATATTTCAGATCTCGTCCAGGTCAGTTGAGCTCAAGTTCAGTTCTAACTCGGCTCTAGTTCAGTTCAATACATTAATAGTGCTTTTATATCATTTAAAGCTTCATCTTTTTCTCACATTCAACAAAAAAATAGTTAGAAAACAAAATTTTACCATTAACATTACCATATCCATATGCTAACTTTTTTTTTGTATAATCGATCCCACTGTATGTATTTGGGATCACTTAAAAGAGGCCTCATTCATACATATTTATCATAATAGGAACCATATAAATTGTACAATTCATCTCTTTCACATTGAACAAAGACCACATGATGATAATCTTCATTATCGTCATTATGATCATGTGTTAAATATTATTTTATGTAAATTATAAAACGTTTAAAAGCATCAACTACGCCCCTTTTATTAAATGTTGGTAATTGGTGCCGCCAAAGCGATTATTTAGGAAACAACAAAAGGAAAGAAAACCGAATAAGGGGATAATTAGTACACGGCGCCAATGATGAAATACAGGTAACCAACTTAAAAGAAATTAAAAGAAAAAAAAAAAACAATTTAAAAGCGGAGATGGGTAAAATGATTTGCAAGCTCTTAATAAAAATACAAAACTTTCTAAAACTAATTTTAAAATATTAAGAAATATTTTTAAAATGACATGCATGTTTTACAGCAAATTCTTTTTTTTTTTAAGATTTTTGATTATGATTTTTTTTAATAATCATTTATTAACAATCTACTTAAAAAAAAAAAAATTAATCCGTTCTACCCATATGTCTGATTTTTCTTTTTCTAACTGAAACAAAAAAAATGTGTCAAATTTTTTTTTTTTTTTAATTTGCTTGAGTAATTTAATCTGCATTTGTTTGGCTGATAAAAATCAACAAACAATTAACGCATTTCAGTTTTATTGCATATTGTAACTGTTAAAGCTACGAGTATTTGTTGAAGTGCTACCAAACCATTGCAACACCCCTTTTCTGGTACTTAATTTGTCCCTTTTTTAAGTTTTAGGGGTGTTTTGTGTTAACTTGTGTGGCATTTTGTATTTAGTTTTGACTATCAGTTTTTAAGGATCTTTTTTTTAAGTAATGCAAATTTACATTTTTAGTTACAGATCATATTTTTGTGAATATTAATAGTTTCAAATTTCTCATGCAAACATATTAATGAAATGATAAGCAGGAGATTTTTCAACATTTTATATTAAAAAAAAGAAAATAAACAAGCAGAGTGCTTAGATAATGACAAATTTGAAATTTAATAAAAATATAATGCCTTTTTGGAATTTTTAGGGAAAAATTTGTAACGAAAATTTTTATCAGATATTAATATTTCATTGAGATAAACTGGCTGACGAACTTGTCTTGTTGGCAGTGTTGCCAATTCAGCCATTTAATGGCTAGATTTAGCCATTTTTCATATCGTATAGTCATGAAAAAATCAATATTTATTTAGTCAAATTTCTTCAAGCAAATCTAATGGTGTTTTCTTTTCTAAAAAATAATGATGCATTATAGTTGTGTAATATATTTATTAGGTAACACGAACCCTTACAAAGTGGTACATTTTTCTAAATTACAATGGAACAAAATAATAGCTACGTTTTACACTCAACACTAATGTGTATTTAGCGTGTTAAATATGGAATGCAAAGTTTGTACTAAAAGCGATATTCACCACGCTTGTAGCAATTTTCAACATTAAATTTTCTTACAATTCCAATAAGCGTTAACAGCACTGATTTTCAATAATCAGCTGTTGTTAAAAATTTTGCGACAAAAAACATATAAACAAAGTAAAACAAACGAAAAACAAAAAGTTTTTATATTCAACACAATATAACTAAAAATCACAATATAACGCAAATTGTCCGCAAACACAAGTGAAAAAAATACTTGCTTGCATAAAAAAGTACTTTACGCCGATGCAAAAAAGGGTATTATCTCACACTCAGTTATAACTGCGGGTAAGAAATGGAACAAATTTGCCATTTATTGTTGCAACATGTTTAGAAAGGAAAAAGACAACTTCTCACATTTTTGCATATATTTTTAGAATGGAACAAAAACCCGCACGAATGGTAGCATATATGGAACATTATTGTCAGAAAAGAAAACACCATAAGATTAAAAAAATGTTATAAATGCTGCATTGGTGTTGTTGTAACCTTGAACTTTTCGAAATAATTAAAAACCAATGACTTTAACAATAAAACAAATCAATTTTAATGCTAATTTGAGCTTTTGGTTATTCAAAGATTTATCTTATGATTAATTTATTGTTACTAAAATTTAATTAATACAAACAAAATTATCTCTTAAAAATCTATTAAATATTTCCTCTACAACTTTTTAGAACTTCTAATGCAAATATATGTTGAACTAATACTATCCAAATGCTAAACTGCAATGCAAATCTTAAACACCTTTACAACGGATAAAATTCCGTCATGAAACCCGATCAATTTAAAATTAACAAAATTATAAACAAAAAAAAAACAAATTATATCGCGAATAGACCTACAAAATCTTGTTAAACGATCTCATTTATGTCCACCACCCAGTGTGACCATATCTTAAAACTTTTACAGCTAAAAATTAATATAAAAAGTACTTAAAAGATTTTTGTTAAGAAATTTATAAAAGAAAACAATTAAATTTGAAACTAGGAAAATAACTCAGTTCATTTAAAGGCTAAAAAAAGCTTTTAAAAAGTGTTTAAGTGTCGACATGTGTAATTGAAAAAAAAAAATTAGGTTCAGTCCATAAAACTATTCCTCCAAATTTTTCAAATAAAGCTAGAAAAGCATAAAATTAATCAAACTGTGAAATCCTAAATGAAAATTTTTTGGCTTTATAAAAATGTTTAATGCTTAATTCCAGCGTTTAAAAAACTGCAGTCCAATTCAAAAACTGTAATTTTTTCACTTCTTCATTTCGTCGATTGATAATTTAAATGTCGTATATGGATTTTTTGCGGTTTTAAGTTAAGATCGATTCCATAGGTTTTCTGGCCTGCAGCCGTATTCTGTAATTCGCTAAAGCTAAATCTCTATCGCTAAAATTATATTAAGTTGACTTGGCTACGAATGCAATACTGTAACGTGCATTGCTTAATTTGGCAATGCCATACAAATTTAATACGCCGCAATTTTAGCTTTTAATGTCATCGCAAAAATTTTTAAATTTTGTATTCTCTTAGGCATTTTAGCGATCGAGATTTAGCTTTAGCTAAGCGAATTGCAGAATACGGCTGCTGATCTTTCATTTGGCGTTATCAGTTTTTCGATACCTCATACAGTTTTCGAGATATAGAGTGTTGAGTTTGTCGTATGTGGTATTTGCTGAAGCAATTTTTAAACTACAAACTCAATTTACTCGAAACTATCAGAATCCACATACGACATTTAAATTATCAACCGACGATTTGTCATTGGCCAAAAAACTGATGCTTTTACTTCTGAATTATTAAATGTAAATAGTCGCTGTCAAACCAACTCAAATAGCGAAAAGTTGTACACACATTTCCTTTTTTTGTTCAACAGTTTTTGGTTTCGACTGCAGTTATTCAAACCCTGATAAATTTAGCCGCAAATATGTCAAAATTGTAACACTGCCACTACCTCTTTTTCCACTTCTCTTCTGAAATACATACCAAAAATGCAAAACGTAGAAAAAAACACACTTTCAAAATTTATAGACTTAAGAATATCCCTAGCATTCGGCATGTTACCGGTATTAAATTTCAGGCGCGAATAGTAAATGGAAAAGACAGGAAAACCAGCAACTCAATTAAAAAATTTGATGATCAAGTGGCTGGTCAGTTGGCTGACGATTGAGTTGATGGAATTGAAGACAGCGAGAGGAAGACAGTGTTGCACCAACAGCAGCCGTTGCATAAATAAAATTTTAAAAAGATTAAACATTTAACGAAGCTATAAAAATTACGAGCTAAAAGCTTTTGAAATTAAGAAATACAAAAACAATAACAATTTCGTTTTATTTTTTAATGTTACCAGTTTTTTATTTGATGGCCTCAATGACGAAGAAACTGTCTTTAGTATCCAGTATCCAAACAGATAATTAAGACATAAACGGTAATGGGTGCGAAGAGATTTGTTACAATGAAATACTATTTGTTGATAAAATGAGAAAGAAATAATAAAAATGCGATTGATTTAAGAAATAAAAAAATAGAATTTTTTTAAAAAGAAAAAACTTTATTATTATTTAATTATAAATTAATAATAAAAGAAAATTGTTATGCCAACTTTCAACATTTTAGGAAAAACTTGCAGATTTGAATTTAAATTCCTAAAAAATTCGTCTTTCTCAAACATTCTAAACTTCCCAGACATTATCTTTGTAATTGGCTTTTTTATAATCGCCAATCAGTATCAACTCGTCTGTTCTTAAAATTATAAAATACAATCAAATACTTTGCTTTGAAAAGTTTTTACACAGTTTTTAGCACTATGCAACACATAAAATACAGAGTCCTTCTCGTGTGCAATTTCTTGAAGTATTTACCGAAACTAACAAAACCAAATTTGGGGAGGCCAGAAAATCCGAATGGCAGCTTAATCGCTAATCGCCTTACAGCCGTACCTAAACCAGAGCAGAAAGCGTTTTCTAGTTGTCAAAAGTTCTCATGCCCATACAATTTGTATGATGCATCCCTAAATCACAGGTCACTGCAATGAATGCATAATATCTTTAAAAGGGTATCTTTAAAAGTCGTCTTGTAGCCAATGAAGATCCTTTATTACACTGTAACACAAATTTTTAACAAAGGCGTGATCAAATGAATCTGACAACTAATCTTTATGTAAAATTCTCCGCTGAATGGTCAAAAGTATAACATTTTTCGAGATATAACCATTATATGCAATTTATTTTTTTTTATTTAAAGATAATAGAATCACTTAAACAACCACGTGTCGTTTGTAAAATGACTGAGTTACAGGGGAACTGTTCAAATTTCACAAAAAATGTTAATGATTTTTTTAACTTATTTTTTTAAAACCAAACAACAACATTTCTTAAAGTTTTATAACATACAACGTTAGTTTATTTTAATACGATGGTTTTGTGCCCAATAGGATCTAGATCTAAATATACCAACAACACAAACCCGGTTTTCAGGTACTCCTTTCCCCTTTTTAGCAAAGCTTTGACGAAATATTTGATATGTAACGGTTGCAAAATAATGTTTTCTTTATTTACCAAAGCCTTGTATATGACATTATCTTGGACAAGCATACAATTTACTCTATCCTGCCAATTTTTTTGGGCATAGTGTTCATGTCGCGCTCGGCTGTCCCATCTGCAGAAAAAACAGCAATTTTTTGTGTGGCCTTGTGCAAACCAGTCAACTTGGCAACAAATTTAGATCGCACAGATTTTCCAGTTATGCTGTTCGTACTTTATTAGACCCAGTAATTTAGACATAGACTTATACAATTCTTTAAACTAAACTGCGTGCGAGACAGGAATTGTGCTTCTACAGTTATTTTTTCCAAAATTAAATGTTTCTAATATTTGAAGCTTTCGTTTTAGAAAAAGCGAAAACTAGGTTATTTCGCTACATCCTCTGTAGATTTGTAATTCTTACACCAATCTGGGTCTTGTTGGGCGCAAAATGTTCGTATTGAAAGAAACTTGTGTCCTATGTACACAGAAAAAAATAATTTTCATATTTGAATACGAAAATCGCATATTTGATAAAAAGAAATTTTGAATTTTCTGCGATGACGGTTTTTGCATTATTGATAAAAAAAAAAGTTTGTAGGTATACTTATTGAATTTTTAAGTCAACAACCAAGGTTATTGAATCAATAAAAAAAGTTGTTGCCCAAAATAATTGTTTTCAACAAAATTTTTGCGTGATTTGTTATAATAAAGTGTTGGACATGTTGAATAAATCAAATAAAATGTTTATCGAATCTTTATTTATTAATGATGACGTGCTTAATTCCCAATTTTTTTCCTTTTTAAATAAATACACAAAACTTTATTATGGGGGCATAAGCTAGTTCCTATGTGCATTTCGCTGGTTGCTTAAGCCAGATCATCAGGAAACCTTTTTCTAAAGACTTTGGCAAAACTAAAGATATTTAACCAAATAAAACTGTTAAGCGAATGAGAATTATGACCTATTATAAAATGGACAAGAGTTGTAAAAATACTGTTTTAACGTTGATTCAAATATTTGTTTTATTGAATATCAAGAAATATTTAAATATTTCATTATTAAATATGTTTCATTGATTGCTATTTTGCAAAGTGTATATTTGATAAATTTTTTCATTGAATCAAACAAAAAGTTTGTTGAACAAAAATTATATTTTTAACAAAGGTTGTTAAAAATTTTCTTGAGATATTTTTTTCTGTGTAATAAAACATAAAATTTTTTTTTTATTAGTTGGTTAAAAAAAAATAACTTGGAAAGAGCAAAATTACAAAAAATCATAAAATTGCTTAAGAAGTTTGCACTTTTGTCCTCTTGTAACTCTGTCATTTAGTAATTTTATTATTTTTCGTTAAAAAAAAAAAGAAATATATAATTTGTCATATATTTTTGAAGATATTTGCATTTAATTCACATCATAATTTTTAAAAACACAAGTAAAGGTTATTTTGAAAAATCTCGAAAACTATTTTATTTTTGACCATTCTTAACTTGAACAAGTAGTGGTGATTGAAATAAATATCCAATGCCTTTTTACCAGGTTATAATACGGCAAGCTCAAAGGCATCACTGAGGTTGGGACAAAAGAATTCTAAGAATCACAAAGGGCGTCACCATTCCTCAGTTTTAAGTTTCAATTCAATTTATTTTTCAAAAAAAAAATATAATAAAAAGAATTTAAAAGTTCACAGAAAAAATTCTCCGAAATTGTTCACCAAAAGCATTAATCAAAACTAATATCAGTTTAAATAAAAACTTAATCAAGTGAACGAAATGTTTAATCAAGACAATTAAACGTTTAATCAAGTGAATGAAATGTTTAATCAAGACAATTAAACGTTTAATCATGTGAATTAAACGTTTGGTTGATACCATTTTATTGTTTACTGGTGCAAATTTAATTAATTTTTTAATTATTATCACCAATTTTTTCATTGAAATCCATTTTTATTTTGTAGAAGAACCCCTGGCATGACTTTGAATTTTTGTTGGCAAAGGGTGCAGAAGGGCAAGCCGGGGTTACATATTTCTACATCATACGTCTATAAATTCCAGGTCGTTCCTGATCTTTCAAGCTAATAAAGTCATAATGAAAATCAAGTCTTAGTGATACATATTTTAAAATCTAAAGATTTGTAGAAATCCGGTCGGACAAATTCATTTTAATTCAAACTTTAATCCATACTATTTCATTAATGTTATTTCCGTTTCAAAAATTAAATGGAAATGGATTTAATATACAAAATTTATTTATAATTACCTGTGGAAGATCTGCTGTAAATCCGTATTAAGAAAAATCTTTTTTGTCTTCTTCATCTACCAACAAAAGTATTAATTAACCGGATATTATTTCATAACCAGTCTATTATTTATTTTTTGGTTTTTTGTTTCTCTAATTTCAAGCGTTTTAATCATTAAATATCAATAATAAAATATTAACCCTCTTTTAACACAATTACAAAAAAAAAATAAAAAAAAAATACTAAAAACCCTTTAAGCCACATCCGGTCTGCAGTATAAATTTTTAAAAACTTGAAACAAAAAGCCATTTTTAATAAGTAAATCATGTTTATTAAAACATAAAAACACAATATGACGACCAATTTGGTGGAAACAAAAATTTTTGTTTTTTTTTTCATTTTAATTTTTATAAAAAGCCAAAATTTGTAGTTGACACGCAAGTCCAGAAAAAAAATTATACGCCTGCACGATGGTTGGTTTTGTCTTTTTTTTTTTTTTTTTTTTGGTTTTTTTGAAAATTAGAAAAAGACTTGACTTTAAATCGCAGAACTGTAATTGGAGCACATGTATTTGAAAAACGTGTATCATTTCATTTGAAACATTCAGACACGTTTTATTTACTATTTCAAAATATTTAATGGCGATATAAAAAGCCCCTAATGATACTTTAATGAATTAAATTGTGAATTATGAAATGTTTATTTATATTTGATGAGCCAACAAATATTTTTATGGAGGGAGAAACATTTTAGTTTTATTTTTTTTTTTAATCAAAATTACTGCTTAAAGGGTTTGGAAGGGATAATAAGGATAGTGGATATTTTGAATTTACTTAAAAGAAATAATTGGTTTAAACTTAGAAACTTTTAACGTTGAAATGTTTTGTAAAAATTTTTCGATTAAGGATTATTTTTTTTTTAATACTTTTACTTTTTTGCTCTTAGTTTGCTTTACTGTAATTTCGGTTGAATTTTAATATGCTACCTTTTTCTAGTAATTCATGTAAAAAAGGGATACGAGTCCTTATACTGCCTCCAAAAGATTCTTAAAATAATTTTTGCCTTTTAAATCGAAATTTACATGCCTTGAGTACATTATTTCAGAAACAATTATATTTTATAGGTTACAGATTTACGAAAAGTAGGCGTGACCTTTTAACGATTTTGGAAGAAATGTTTTAGTTTTTAGGTCAAACGAATGTGGGTATGAATCTACGACAACTAGTGTTTACCCAGTGGTCAAAATTCAACCATAATTATTTATGCAATTATGAAAAAAACATACATTTAAGTATGAATGAAACTAATATGTTTCGAGCATTGGTTTTTTTCTTAGAGGATCGATTTGGCGATGGACCAACCTCCAATCTATATGTTATCTACCACTCAAGTCTTTGAATGTTGAATTTAATTTTAAATTTCAATAATGTAATGTTCCTTCCACTTTTCTAAAGAAATACTTGTTATTTGTAAATAATAATGAATCATACACAGAAAAAATTATTTTTCCAATTCAAACAAAAAATTTGTAGAATCAAACAATTTTTTGTCTGAAATCGGTCCTATAAACAAATTTGCATATTCAAACAATTTATTTGCATTTTGTTTATTGAAAATAAACACTGATTTTTTCAAACAAATAATTTAACTGAATCAAACAAAAAGTTTACTGAAATTCATTTACTAAATTTCAAAATAAAAAAAAAAGTTTTTGCACAAGCAATGACGCGCACACAAGTAAGCACTGTATGAGAAGATGGCGGCAGAACAGAGCCGCCGGCTTGCTTTGAGACACATTTTTTTGTTGGAATAATTTTTGAACGAAGTCTTATTTATACACACACAACACAATGTTTTTCTTTATTACTCTCTGTTGCTGTATCCTTTCCTTTGCTAAAGAAGAAATGTAACCAAAAACGGCAGCAGACCGACTCGATAAGTTTTTCGTCATCATTATATTTTTGTATTTGATGTATTTAACCAAACAGTTTTAAAAAATTGAATACGGGATTTGGTTTCTTATATTGTTTTTCTTATAGTTGCACTTTTTCAAAGCGTCCAAAAATAGACTGTGTGTGTTTTTTGTTGTTGTTCTTATTTTTCACACAAAGAAGTGTTGCTTACGATGAAATATAAAACTGCAAAAAGACGACAACAGTAAAGAACGTTAAATATTTCATACAAAATTATGAAAACTTGACACCAATAACGCGTTTATTATATTTTTGAAGAGTTGTCCACATTTTTGTTGGTTAAATAAAAATCAAACAAAAATATTGTTTGAATCAGTAAAAAAATTTATAGAAATGAAAAAAATTTTCAAACAAGCGTTTGTTTGAAAAAAATTTTCAAACAAGCGTTTGTTTGAAAAAAATTCGGCAATAAATTTTTCTGTGTAGTTTCTTTGTTTTTAAGGTTTGATTGAAAAAATAATAAAAAATAAATAGTTTCGAAAAAGCAATTTTACAATTCAGGTGTAAGGTTATATAAAAAAAATTTTAAATTACAATAATATAAAAAAATCAGAAAGTACCAATTGAAAATAAAAGTACCAAAAAGTCTCCTCTTATAGTTTTTCTCTTTCGTACCAATTGAAGAACAAAAAAGTACCAAAAAGTCTCTTTTATAGATTCTCAATCACTCTTGACTCTGCATGCTGAATTTTATGTCTCTTGGTTCAGTATGAAAGAAAACTAAAAAAAGGACCAGTTGAAAAAAGTACCAAAATGTTCCTTCTTATAGATAATCATCCCCTCAAGACGGTGCATGTTTAAGTTTATGTTTCTAGCTCCAATATTAACGAAAATTAAAAAAAAGTACCAGATGTAGAATGAAAAAGTACCAAAAAGCCCTCTTACAGATTTTTATTCGCTCAGGACAATGCATCTATGATTTTATGTATCTAAGTTCAATATTATAAAAAAATTCAAAAATTATCGCATGTAGCACGGAAAAGTAAGAGAAAGAAACTTAATTTCTCGTATGTATTTCCCATTTTTGATACTTTTTTTCTCCCCATTGAAGTATAAAAAAATTGCAATATTGTTGTGGGAGCCCATAATTTAATATGTAAACGCTCGAATTTTAAAATAGTATCAAGTTTATATTTGTGTTGTTTTTTAAATATGTTACGAATAATGCACAATCTTTATTAATAGTATATTAATTTGTTTAAAGGATAGATGGGGTGACAAAGAAGTTCCAAAATACAGGCTATATCCGTTTACACCCTAAAAGGGCCTTATTTCAAAAAAGTACCAGACACCTGTCTGCTTATTTTTCTAAAGAAGATCGATAAGTATTAAATTCCTTTGGTTTTTTTTTTTTAATTTTGCAGATATGAGGTTACCGAATTTTCCCTTTTTACCCCCTCAGATTTTAATCTTATATTCTTATATATATAAAAGAGTGTCGTGAGTGACTGACTGACTGACTCATTCATCATCGCCCAGCCCAAACAGCTGACCCTAGAAACTTGAAATTTGGACTAGCGATTGGTCACTCATATGACATGACATATTTTAAGCTATAAAGGAATTTCTAGTAATTTATTCTAAAATACTACTTAAGACAAAATTAAAAATATTTTTTTTAAAGTTCTATAACTAGACCGACATTCCCTTTCTTTTACGTTTACAAAATTTAAGAAAAGCAAAAGGGAAAAAACTGCATTTCATTTATTTTACATGTCAAAAGTACAAACAACTTTCCACTTTTAAAAGAGAAAATTGGCCGGACTCTACAATTTAGGGACATAAAATGAAATGTCGCCAATTAAAATCGCTGCGTGACATAAAATGCATGTCATAAAAAAACTCGCTGGCTCTCTTTTCATAAAGTTTTGTGTGTGTGTGTGTGTAATTTGTATGCACACAAGCATAACAAACCAAAATTCTCCTGCATACCTTTAGGAGTTACAACTTCTGGACTACTTTTACATACCTTTAGGAGTAGTAACTTGTACGTTTGTGTGTTTTTGTTCTTCATACAAGAAGTGTAAGTGTTTAGTTTCCTTTTTTATTGTTCTTGTACTGAGGCATGCAACTAAATGTTGTAAATCATACAAACAACAATTAATTGTGTAACACAATTTTAAATTATGCAAAATTAAACAACAACTACTACAAACGTTGTTCTGCCATGTTGCACTGAAATGCGATTGCACAGCATGTGGTAGAAAAAAAACATGGGAAACTTGTAGCAATCAATTATTGTACCGTTACTTAAAAAAGTTGGCAGGTTACGTGTGGCCAATGTGTAGAAAAAAAACCCTAAAGCTAGACTTAAACATTTCATAGAGTAAGTTACTAAAACATAATTTCCTCTTACCAACTGTAGGGCACTTAAAACTTTTTATCTACCCCTGAGCTATGAGTATCTAAAACTAAACAGTTGCAAAATGCAATCTGTTTGAACAACACGCAAACCATTAAATGGGTGGCCATTGCATTTTAATAACATTTAATAATAAATTTTCCAACATGACGATGTCTACGAGAGGGTGAAAATTTGACAAAATATAAACAAAAAAGCCAATTCATAATCAACAAAAGGCTCAAAGGACTAAATGTGTAATCTGCCACAACTCCTGCATAAATGAATTTGAGGTCCAATTGGCAGGGGGTCTTAAATGCAGACCATAAAATATCCCCGTCACTTTGTTAGAGTAATCAAATTGACTGATGGCTTTGGCGAACGCGGTAGTGCCTGCCTGCAATTGTTATTAACACATTTTATGTGCCAACCTTTTTGCCGTTTCGCACAATGATTTTTTTTCAGTTTTGTTTCTAGAACAACAAACGCCGATACTTTGTGTTTTGAATTTTATTTTGTAATTAAAATAATTGCACTCATATGTGTTTTGAATATTTTGTCCTTGCTTACATTATTCTCTGTTTACCTCCAGTATGTTTGTTAAATTTTAATTTGTTTTGAAAACGTTTTCGTGCCTTTGTTGGGCATAAATGGTAACAATTTTTTTTTAAACCTACATCTAATGGCAATTAATTATAAAAACACATCGCCTAAGAAAGAAAATAGCTACCCGTAATAGTACGTTTGTTTGCAAACTGTGACGTGTATCGCTCAGGTGTGATTAGTTTTAAAAACATTGACATAAATTTGCAATGTTTTCTTTAGATTTTCTTTCAGCTACAACTCCGGAAGAGGAGAGGTTCGTTTTGGATTGGGTTTTTGCTTTCGCCGTTTTTATGAAAAGGAAATTAAACGTTTTTAAAAATTAGAAAATTTATTGCTTTTAATCATGATCGAAATAAAATAAAACAAAAAAAAATTGAATTATTCAATAATGTTTAAAAATATTTGTAAAGTATAAAAATAGTTCTCACAATTTTATTCACTTAAAGTCAGTAAGTCTATTAGATCGCATCATGAGATAGAGTTATGCTAGCTATCCCTTTTTTGAAAAAATACTATGTATTTTGTTTTTGTAAAAAGTTAGAGTGATTGTCAAAATTATTGGTTTATAAAATATACACAATTGCTTTAGAAGGTAAATCTTTTTCCTGTATTGTAAATTTATTGTGGCTCCACTTTTTTCTTGCGCCTTTTAAAGTCCTTGTGTTTATATTTTATATTCACTTTTTTGTTTTATAACATTTAAATAAGTTTTTTTTCAAGGATTTATATTTTTATTGAATTTTAAATTTTTACAAATTTTTCAGTATTCAGTATACACAGAAGGAAATAAACATTAAACAGATGACTAGAAAATTTCACCTTTATGAATTCGCCTTATAGATTACTGTTCTGAGCCAGGGCCAAGTCTAAATAGACCGATAATGTCAAAAAGAGAGTCCGTTTCTATACCCGACTCTTTTTTTAACCGACTTACAAAATTTTAATGATATCTATGGCTTTCTGATTTCTGATATTTCTCTCCCCTTAAGGTGCTGATATCGTCTTTATGAGCACCTTTTTCTTGCCATTTAACTTTCGAGAAATACAGATGCAGGCAATAATAGAGTTACTAAATATTCAAGATATACAAACACCCGGCTTTCGAATAATTTGAAAAAGCGTAATATAACGGTTACACTTCAAATAAAAAGTACAATCTTTGTAGCTGTTCAATGTTAAAAAGACTTATATCGAGCCCTTACCGCAAAAAGAGCTTAAACGACATCATTTTCCATTTTCGTTTTTTTTTTTTAGTAAATTAATTATTGGCAACACTTGCATCATTACCTTAAATTTCATGGTCACCCAAGGTACCGTTGCGATTTTATAGTAAAAACCATTTTAGCTTAAGCGCCATTGAAGGTTTGTTTACTTTTGCTGTGACCGTATTGTCAAAGAAAAAGCAAAATTCAAAATATAAAATCAAGGCGAATTTATTACAGGTGGTCTTAAAAGCCCTGCTGATAACTTTTTTTTTTTTAGTCAAAATCACTGTTGGATGCCCAAAATTTTGTTTATTATCTTTGTTTCTGTTTTTGACATTGTACAATGATTTAGCAAAAACAAATTGCTTGTGGTTTTTGTACGAGTCGTACTAGTTATAGTACCGGGATTACCTGGGATGAATTCGCCTTGTATAAAATGAAATTATTTTTGTGTTTTTAAATTGAATTTTTGATAAAAAAATAAAAGAATAGAAAAATAAACAATAATTTAAATAAATTTGGAGTTTTTTTAATATTAGCGCCGTAAAATAAATTTACGACGCTACGTCCTACGTTCATATGACGTACGACTCAATTGTGTTCTTAGAATACGACATAAACATATGTATGTACCCAGCAGAGAACAGCTTCCCAGTTGGCTATGTCGTGCACGAATCATTGATGAATCGTGCACGACCATGTTAATTCCTGCACGACACGTACGGGACAACGAATGCAAATCGTCGATGATATTTTCAAACAAGTGTCGCGTAAATCGTGCATGACACAAAGAGAGACAATGTCGCTCAGCCTGTCGTTGATGACCACATGCACGACATTGTCGTCCATATAGTCGTTAATGACCACATGAAAGGCATTGTCGTTTGTATTGTCTTTGATGACTATATAGACGACAATAGATTGTACTTTGACGTCAACGACTGCGTAAAGGACAATGTCGAAGAAGATGCAGGAGTTACAGCTTACACGACAATGTCGCCTATAACCCTTAATTAATAAATAAAAATATACAAAGGCACATATATGTTTTTAAAATCATACCTTAGTCTTTGAGTTCTCAGACTTGACTGACTGATTTTCTTCACTTTGCTTTGTTTTTTTTTATTATTATCGTTATTTTACAGTTATTTTTATTTTTTATTGGGAACAACTTATTTTTGTTTGTTAAGAAGACAGCTTACAAGACAATGTCGCTCATATTGTCGTGCTTAGAAGTTGACAAAGGACACCTTACAAGACACTGTCGGTCATGTTGTCGTGCATACACTTTAATACAGGACAGCTAACAAGACACTGTCGTGTAAAGTTCTTGATAGGGGATACCTTAGAAGAAAATGTCTGTCATGTTGTCGTGGATAAGTTTTAACAAAAGACAACTTGAAAGACAATGTCGGTCATGTCGTCGTTTATTAACTTCTTCAAAAGACAGTGCACTAGACAATGTCGAGTATTTTGTCGTCCACGACATTTTCCTCAAAATTGTCTTCCTGAAATCCTAAGTGATAAAAGACATGTCGTGCATAAATTGTTGACGACAATGTCGTCGACGGCAGTTTGGCCAACAGGGTTTATGCGATTGAAAAAAAATCGCATTTAATCAACAACAACAAATACACTCGCTTGCGGTCATACAATCAAACTTGCGCAACCGATAATATTCGCTGCTGGTTTGCAGTCATTCAAATATTGCACATCGTGCTTTGTTATTTATACAATCGTTAGCTTCGTTTTTTAATAAAGATGTTTGTGTGTTCTTTGCGACAATGATTGTTTTGGTAAAGAAAAAAAATACAAAAAAAAAGCCAGCAATGAAGCAATTATTACTCATGTATTCATTCAGCATTAACTATGTAGTACAAGAAAAAAAAATTGAAATGAAACTAAACGCACATATGTAGGTACATACATACAAACAATTTCCATAGAAACATACTTTTTTTATCTTAAAAAGTACAGTAGTTCTGTATGTAGGTACAATGTATTCTTGTTATTGTTGTTTTTATTGTTGTTAATTTTAACAAAGCATGAGAGTGGTTTATTGTTGTTAATGTTAACAAGCGTCTCATCGCGTGGACAATGGGCCGCGTGAATAAAAAGGTAGCTTTAGCTAATACTTGAAATTTTGAAGTTTAAACTAGCTTTGAGGTGAATAAAAATTTCAGTTAAAGCTAGTACTTTATACTGACTAGTAAAAACTAGTTTTCCTAGTGTTGACTCAAAAAATGTGTGAATAAAAACGAGTGAATGCTTAAAAAGACTTGTTTTTGCTTAATTTTTTTAAGCTTATGATTGGGGTGCTTGAATTATGTATTTTGCAACAATATTTAAAAAAAATTGATTTTTTTTTAATTTTATGAACGTTGGCCAAAGAAAAGAATATCTCCTAAGAGCAGATTTTCATCCAGAAGTTTATTTAAAATTACATATTTATTTTTCGGAAAAATATCGAAAATGGTAAAATCTCTGTAAATGTCACATATACATTTAAATATGTACATATCCCTGCAGGAAATGTCACTAGTGAATTTCTACTGATTCACTGTTGACACAGTCCCCAGTACTAATGACTTATTATACCCCAGGCAATGTTATTTACAATAGACATTTAACATGTGCGTGTCATTGGAAATCTACTACTGACGTTGGTACTACTGACAAGGTAGTTCCATTGGGAACATATGTAGACATTGAAACCAGAGAATCGCTAGTACATTTTAGTAAAAGTAGTCTACACTTTTTGTAAGAATACGAAGTCAAAACTTTCTTTTTTTATAATTTCTTCAGCTTTTATAGGAACTGTACTTCTCAGTTGTTATTGATAAAATCTTTTTCGTATTAAAGCCAAATATAGTGGCAATTGTAATGTAGTGTAGACACTTCGATGACAATGTCACCAATATAGTCGACAATACTGGTGACTTGGAGACACTTGCACCCAGGTTTCCTTCAGGGATGTTACAGTTTACCACATCAAAAGAATTACTTGAAAGCAAAAACAAAGTCATAAATATATTTTATTTTTGTTGTTGCTTTCTACAGAAATTCACTTTTTTGTAGATTCAATTTTTTTGCAGATTCAATTTTTTTGTAGAAAGCAATTTTATAATTAGGGCCTTAATTTTTATAAATATTTTTAAAACAAGTTACACAATAATAAATAACAATCATTGATAAAGGTCGGTACAGACTTTTGCCATAGAAAGTCTGTGTTGCATTTTTTAAATAAAATAAAAACAATTTTTGAAAAGGAAAAAATAAAATAAAAATATCAATACACAGTACTTGTTAACGCTTCAAGACATAAAAAAGGAAAAAAAAATTTTTTGTACTTATATTCTGTTTTATACATTAATATTTTTGAAAATAAGTTTTAAAAAATTTTAATTTTTGACATTTTTGCACTTTGTAATTAATTTAATTTAATAGTCACATTTTCCAGCGTTTGCTTCCCCTTTTAAGCACTAGCTATCTAGCACTAGCAAAGAGTTATTCACACTTTTTGTAGTTTAAACTTTTCAGCATAGCTAGTACTGAAAAGTAAAAGCTAGTGCTAGTACTTAGTACTAGCTAGTATAAGCTACATTTTTATTCACTCGACCCAATGACTACTTGACTGCAAAAGTATTAGTATGTGTTCTTTTGAATTTACACAGTTGTGTTATATTGCGTGAGCAACAAAAATGCAAATAAAGCACTTTCAATAAAAAACGAATAAATGCAAAAATCAAATGTGTACAAAAACGATGTAAAAATTACCAATGTTGAACTTTGTTTTGCAAGCAAAGAGTGAATGTAAATTTTAGCGTATGAATAAATCAAGAAAAATTGTGATTTTGCAGTTCTCTGGTACCCAGGCAGAAATTACGACTCTTCTAAATATAATGTACCGCCACAACCCTGTAAATACAAAATTGTGACACTACCAAAAATATAGTACCATCACAACACTGTAGATACAAAATTACAACCTTAGTTTTTTAATACCGTTTTTAAATAAGATTCAACACCGGTACAACGCCCTAAATACAAATATACGACTTTAGTTTTTAAAGTCGTATTTACCATAAAACTATACCGCTACAACACTGTATATAAAAGAATTACACCTTAATTTCCTAATACCGTCTTTATAATAATTCTATACCGCTACAACGATAAACATATACATATACAAAAATGTAGTCTTATGAATTTAATAGTGTCGTATTAAAATGAAAAGACAAAAACTATTTTAGGTTAGAAAATATAAAAATGTTGCTTGTTTATTTAGCGAATTTATATTTGTAACAATATTAAAAATAAGAGTCGGAAGACGGTTGTGACTACGTTGTAAATTCGTGAATCCAACATTGTAAATTTAGATTAACAGTACTGTGACAACACCAAAAAGAAGAGTCGGAAGACGCACATTTAGCGTTATCATTTTAATATTGCGATAACATTGTTAATTTGGTAAACAGTACGTTGTATTGATGTTGATAGTACCTCCTGTAACGTCGGCACAGCGTCGTTTTTGATACCTACCAAAATAGTGGAGAGAGTATTAAGCATTTCGTATTACTTTAACAAATTGGTGCTATACCCACCCTTAAGTATTCCGAAACTGATTTTGAGTCGATCTAACGATGTCAGTCCGGCTGGCTGGCAGTCCATGTAAACCTTGTCCGCAAAGTACAGGTCGCAATTTTAGAGATAATTTGAAGAAATCTGGCACAATGACCAAAACTTTAAAAATGTAGCGAATGGGCCCATAATTTCTCATAGCATTCATACAAGCATCTTTCCGGAATAGGGGCTTTGTACCCATATACTAGGGTATTCATTCGGTTAACCGTTAATCGGTTAACCGATTAATAACTACCCGATTAACTGATCGGTTAATTTAAAATTGGCTTTTTTCGATTAACGATTAAACCGGTTAATTTCAGTCGGTTAACCGATTAACCGATGTAACAAAATTTTGAATTTTTTTGTAGATCATAATATTCTTTTTGTGTTTTTAATTATTTTTTTCATCTCATATACAAAAGTTATGTGATTAGAAAATATTTTTTCATACAATATATTTCCTACATTCTTAAAGTACAGTACAAAAAGAAACTTAGAAATTCGGAAATAAATTTTTTGCAAAATGTTCTGTGCCGAGCTTTGCTAGGATGAGTCATATGATGACCTAACAACAGAAGAGACTTTCGATAATAACGCAAACAACCTTTTAACAGAATCAGAGTAAACCATTAGCAGTGTTAAAAATTTAAAAAAAATATTAAAACAGGAATTTAATGGCATAATGGAAGATTTTTTGTTTTTCTATATCTGTGGCATTTTGACAAAACATCTTAAGTAGAGAAAAGATAGCAAAAAAGTTTTTAAAACAAACTCGGTGAAAAAATGATTTTTATCAAATAATTAAATACACCGAAATTAAAGAATAATTTCGTTTGTAATACAAAATTTTAAAAACGTAAGCAAAAATATTTTTTGAATGAAAATTTTTATTTAATGAAATTACTAAATTTATAAGAAAAACATTATTAATCGGTTAACCGATCAAAAACAAAATTAACCGATTATCAACCGATTAAACCAAAACCTCGGTTAATTAATCGAGCGATTAACCGATTAAAGCAAAGGCCCGATTAAATGAATACCCCACCATATACCATCTTATTATGTTGCTATTTAGATTTTTTTTTTGCAAACAAAATCATCTTACCAAATTTTACTTGAAGCGGTCCATAATTGACCATAGCTCACATACAACTACTACTTCCGAAAATAGTTTTTATACCCTCCACCACAATCAGTTTTGAAGAGGGTATACTAAGTTTGTCATTCCGTGTGAAACTTTTTTATTATTCATCTCAGACCCCATAAAGTATAAATAATCTGGCTACTTGAGTAATTCTAAGTCGATTTAGCCATGTCCGTCTGTCTATCCGTCTGTTGAAAACACGCTTACTTTCGAAAAACTCAAAAGAAATAAGCAAACTTGGTGTTAAATTGCTTGTAGTTATCCTAAGCAGTTTGCGATTGAAATCCAGCAAAATCGGTTTAGTAGGATCAGAGCTATGAATCAAAATGTGGAACCACCACCTAAAAAAAATTGATAGTTTTGTTACAAAAACTAACATAAATGGTGAAAAAATGAACAGAATTATATAAAATTTTGCAAAAAATCCTTAAATGGGACTAGAAATGACACTGTAAAGTTTCGTGAAGATCAGTCCATAATTTACCCTAGGCCCCATATAAACCCTACTTCCGGAAAACAGTTTAGTACGCCTAAAACCGTAAAAAATAATGCTATCATAACAAAATTTGGTACATCAAAGTTTTATAGAACTAGAAATAAGACGGTGAAATCGGTCCATAATTTACTCTAGGCCCCATATAAGCCCTACTCCCGGAAAACACTTTAGGAAGCCTTAAACCATAATTAATAATGCTATCATAACAAATTTTGGCACGTCCCAGTTTTATAGGATTATAAATGATACTGTGAAATTTCGTGAAGATCGGTCCATAATCTGCCCTAGGCCCCGTATATAGCCCACTCTGGTAAAATAATTAAATACGCCTAAAACCGTAGCAGATATAGATATTGCGGTAAACTTTCTTCCAGCTTTGCTTCATATGGCCAACAAAAAATACCTTAGATCCGATTTTAGAAGCCTTCTGAAATTCACTGCAAACGCAAAAACTAATTGCTCCGCTGTATTGAAAGTTATGTTTTTTAATACCAGAAATCACTTTGCAGAATTTTGTGATGATTAGTTCATAGCTGAACATGGCTCCAATATAAATTGCCCTCCTGAAAATCATTTAAGTCAGCTTAAACTGTTACGAATCATCATACTTTACTCAAGCTATTTAAAATTGTTAAAAAAAAGCAGTTGTACGCTGATTGTCGGTCAATAATTTAATCTAGGTTTAAACCGAAACCAATTTTAATGCAGATGTCTGTTTTTATAAAGATAAATTAATAATAAATAGACATCATATAGATATTACTCCTAAAACATTCGAACTGTCGGTGGAGGGTATCAAAGATTCGGCACAGCCGAATATAGCACTCCAACTTGTTTAGATTTTAGATTAAGTTTTATTTTGATTGTTGTGCATTCTTTACCAAAAATAAATTCTAAAAGTTAATAGTAAACTGCACTCATTTTATTCGACACCTGTTGAAGCGACAAACCAAATTTATGTACATGATTATGGCACTAATTTATTGCTCATAATTAGGTATATTAAACCATTTAAAAACAAAAAAGAAAAAAAAACAATAAAATTAAATACAAATTTTGTTTTGCTAAAGACCCTCGAAAAGCGTCTCTATACAACTCTCTGTATGAAGTAGTTCATTTCACTAATATGTTAAAGTCGACTGTAGTAAATGACAAGATAATGATGATTAAGTCTCAAACTTAGACAAGACCTAAAACTCAACAAATATAAATAATAGTCCAACTAAAATAGTATTTCCAGCTTAAACTTATAATTATCATAACTAAATTTTAGCTATTAATACTTCATTATTTAAATTATGTAAATTTAACAGCAAACAAACAAGAATCACATTAAATACATTAAAATGCTACAGCAACAAACAAAAATAATAATTAAATACTATAAAACATCAGTAGACAAAAAAATAAAAACAGCATAATAAAAAATTATTCTGAATTTCTGTATTTAAATTTAATTTTTTTTTTACAAATTTCCATCATCATAAGCCACAAAAACTTAATACGAAATTAGAATTTGTATTCTATGAGTTGGGGGTTTAAAACGTTATTTGTGATGAGTTTTTGTTTGGGAACATAAAAAAATATCCAAAGAACAACTTTTAACAGAGGAAGTGACCGAAAATTGGAGGAGGTTAGGGAAGTTAAAACAATGAGAAAATTAATGTTAAACTAAATACGAGTCATTAATTAAAGATACTTAAGCTAAATGACCACAAACAAACACATTCGAGTTTAAATATATGAACTCGTCGCAGTTGAGTTGAATACTGCCTATCTTTTTTTTTTTTTTCTTTGGCTGAAATGTGTTTAAACTTGTAAATTGCCGTTTTAATTATACTCTGCTTAGGGGTTAGTTTACGAGGGAGTTTATTTAAACCGAGTTTAAAATTAAAGTTTTTTTATAACACCTGTGTTTTGAAACACAGACTGCTTTTAGGCTTTCGAATTAAAGACTTCACTTAACTTCTAAAATCACAGGGAGTTAAATTAAAATAAAAAAAAAAACATCACGAAAACAAACCGTGCGATTCAAAAACAAGATCACAAGAGCATCTCAAACTTATTTAAAAAGAATGTACTGCAGGAGGATTTAAAAAAAAATTTAATTTGTATAGCAGTGTTCAAGGTATATTTATAGCAGGTAGTCTCGGAAAGCCAGCTGGTTATTTTTTATTTGCTTGTTTTGTGATACAAACTGTCAAATGTTGTATAGTAAACAAGTAAACAAGTTTTTTCTATATCTTTTGTCTCTTTTCAACCCCTTTGCTGTTTGACAGTTCGTATCACAAAACAACAATAAAAAGCCCTGTTGTTTGTCTTATTGTACAATTGTTGTAATCTCGCGGCTACCTGCTATAAATATACCTTGGCAGTGTTATTGACGTCAGAGTGCTGCCAGATTATTCTCTAGCCCAATCGATGCGAAGGACTACTAAATAAGCCAACACAAACATCATGGATAAAAAAAACAGTCATTTAAAGTTTGGTAATCGTGTTCTAACACTTTCGATAAAAGTTTTGAAACGTTAATTTTCAGACTTTTTTTTAACATTTTTTGTAAAATCTCCATCTATAAAATTCGTTTTTTATTTCCAACATTCTGTAAAAGGGAAAATTCTTAGGTATCATTGAAAAACATTTTTTTATTCTTGTGACGCACGCAGAAAAAAAGGGGCGTGGCAAAATCCAATTTTCATATTGCACCACCAATCACATCTATATAGTTTGGACGATTTTTTCTCTAATATGATCGCCATGGTTCAATTTAGATTTATACGAAAAGAAAATTTTGCCCCGCCCACTTTAACGCCCACTTCAGCGAAACCCTTATGTTTCTCCTTACAAACCTGCTTCGTTGGAAGCGCCATTTTTTATTGGGAGGGTACCTAAAAGGGAGCAAATTCATTGCAAAAACTTACAGTGAAGGCACACAAAAATAAAGCTTTTCTTTTAAATTATTTCCTTAAAAGTGAAGAAAAAAGAACGGCAAACTCGATTTTTGGCAAAAACTCAACTTGAGCGACTTTTCAACATCTGAAAAAAATTTCAAAAATACTTTACCCTATAAGCTTTTAAATTCTGCTTGAGTACCCATGAAAATCTAAAAGAAAATTGTCTTTGGGACACACTATTGTTCAGTTTTATTTTGAACGTCAGCATTCGATTAATCAGACACAAAGATCATATCGAATAATAAGCGATCAGTACTGAAATTCTGTAACTTTTTAACGACAAAAAATTGTCGTTAAGTAGTCAAAATTCGTTAGCTAACGAAAGTTGTCGTTAAGAGCTATTCTGTAATGAAATTTTAACAATTTTTATCGGCAAAAAATGTCGGTAGCTAACGACACAAAAAAAGTTCTTGTTTAATAATAACGACAATAAATGTACTGTTAACAGATTAAAAATATAGAGTAAAGTAGCCAATTTTTAACACGAAAAAAGTAAGAAAGTATAGTCGATCAAGTCCGACTCTACATTGCAGTATTTGGGTGATCATGTTTCCGCCAAAAAGAGTATGTTGTGAGGTTATTATTCACATAATACATTTTTGTGCCAAATATTATCTAAGTATCTACCATTATTAGTGTATTCGTATGGGAGCTGTGGTCAAATATGGACCGATTCTAAAAAAATTTGTTCTGGTGATTAATGTAGGTTGCGACAAAATATTTTTGGATCTTATTCAACTCAAATGTCTATAAAACAAGATGGCTATTAATAGGCACAAAACCCTATTCCGGAAAGAAGTTTTCATGTGGGCTATAAAAATTAAATAACTGCTTCTCACCATTATAAAAATGCTTCGACCTTGTGACAATAAACGCATATGTGCCAAATTTTATAAAATTATTTTTAAAACTGCGACCTGTAATTTGCACACAAGGTTATCTTGGACAGACAACCAGCCATCCTGATAGACGGACGGGCTTCGTTAAATGGATTTTGACATTGATTCTGAGTCAATCGGTATACTAAAAGGCAAGCCCAGAACCTTTTTTTAAATGTGTTACACACATTCGTACAAACACATAATACCCTTTTCACATACAGTAGTGCTGGTATGAAAAGTAAGAGCAGAATGTTGTGCTAGAGTGGCTCAGTCATCTGGAAATTTTTCTCTATGTATAAAAGAATTTAAAACCAACATATTTGTTTAGAAATATAATCAATATTTACACGTTTTCATTCATGTTTTGTTAAAATAAATGCAATAAAGCAAATTTATTTTGTATTTTTTATTAATTTTAAAAAATTTTTACTTTGACGTTCTTATATTTTTACCGATATTTGTCGTCAATAGTTCTAAACAAAAATTTTTGTTTATTTAAAATACAGAATAACAAATTCGTTAAAGTAACCGAGATTTCTCGTTAATTAACGATATCGGTAGTTAAATTCAAAAAGTTACAGAATTGAGGTACAGTACTGAAACTCTGTAACTTTTTAACGACAAAAAATTGTCGTTAAGTAGTCAAAATTCGTTAGCTAACGAAAGTTGTCGTTAAGAGCTATTGTGTAATGAAATTTTAACAATTTTTATCGGCAAAAAATGTCGGTAGCTAACGACACAAAAAAAGTTCTTGTTAAATAATAACGACAATAAATGTACTGTTAACAGATTAAAAATATAGAAAAGTAGCCAATTTTTTACACAAAAAAAGTAAGAAAGTATAGTCGATCAAGTCCGACTCTACATTGCAGTATTTGGGCGATCATGTTTCCGCCAAAAAGAGTATGTTGTGAGGTTAATATTCACATAAGACATTTTTGTGCCAAATATTATCTAAGTAACTACTACCATTATTAGTGTATTCGTATGGGAGCTGTAGTCAAATATGGACCGATTCTAAAAAAAATTTGTTCTGGTGATTTATGTAGGTTACGACAAAATATTTTTGGATCTTATTCAACTCAAATGTCTATAAAACAAGATGGCTATTAATAGGCACAAAACCCTATTCCGGAAAGAAGTTTTCATGTGGGCTTAAAATTAAATAAATGCTGTTCACCATTATAAAAAGGCTTCGACCTTGTGATAATAAACGCATATGTGCCAAATTTTATAAAATTATTTTTAAAATTGCGACCTGTAATTTGCGCACAAGATTATCTTGTACAGACAACCAGCCATCCTGATAGAAGGACGGGCTTCGTTAAATGGATTCTGACATTGTTTCTGAGTTAATCGATATACTAAAAGGCAGGCCCAGAACCTTTATTTAAATGTGTTACACACATTCGTACAAACACATAATATCCTCTTCACATACAGTAGTGTAGGTATAAAAAGTAAGAGCAGAAATGTTGTGCTAGAGTGGCTTAAATCATTAAGATTTAAAACCAACATATTTGTTTAGAAATATAATCAATATTTACGCGTTTTCATTAATGTTTTGTTAAAATAAATGCAATAAAGTAAGTTTATTTTGTATTTTTTTATTAATTTTAAAAAATTTTCACTTTGACGTTCTTATATTTTTACCGATATTTGTCGTCAATATTTCTAAACAAAAATATTTGTTTATTTAAAATACAGAATAACAAATTCGTTAAAGTAACCAAAATTTCTCGTTAATTAACGATATCGGTAGTTAAATTCAAAAAGTTACAGAATTGAGGTACAGGCCCATTTCCACCTCCATGGTCACATGAATAGCCAAAATGGCAAAATATGGGGACCCAAAGCCCAAAAATAATTGTCAAACATCAAATGAGCCCTCTTTAGAATAAATCATTGGAACATATCGAGCCTTTGCTGCAATAGCGTCATAGCACAAAAGACCTGATTTTTGTAATACGTATTTAATTCTTCAATTCCCAGTGGAACGTAGGTCCGCCTACTAGGTAAGAATGTGGAGCTAATTGGCATAAAGTTTCTTCATATGGTGTAAAAATTGCATACAAATATCTTATAAACTTAACTCTACAGAGAAGAATAAAATTTTAAGGTACTAGAAAATTCAAATTTGAGTTACGAATCTATTGCAGTAAAGGCTCGATATATTTTCGAAAGCGACGTACAAGTTGCGGTTGATGTGGATGGCATTCAATACCGGACAATGAATGTAAGTTGTTTAAGGCCCGAGGAAGAGAACATTCCGAATGCTGGTTTCAAAAAGATGAAGCTACAGCTTGTCCAATAGTTCTTTTTTTGCGATCGAATAATATCGATTTTTGCTGATGCTAACTGGGCCGATTTAACGGCTGGCGATTTGTTTTCTTTGGGGTTACCTTAAGGGAAAGGTGTATGCCAATAAGCCAAGAACCATCCAACGGCCTAATATACGAGAAGAAGTGAGAGTGCTGAGACTTGAAATTCTATGAAATATTTTGGGAAATGGTCTGCAAAGAGCACGTCAGGTTGAAAAAAGCAATGAAAGAAACTGTCATTAAATTGAGGCATTGAAATTGACTTAAGTCGATGTGAGAGAATCAAATGTTTGTTTCACTTTTGTTGTATTCTGCCCTTTCCCAATAAAAACTTTTATCATTTTGCGAAGCACTAATGGTACATTTAAAAAAATAAGCGCACAATAATACGCTACGCAATAAGACATACAGAAATGCAGTAAAGTAAGTGAAATAACTCTCAACAATTTTTATAAAAAAAAAATAAAATTTGAAGTGCTACGGCATTCCCTTACTACGAAGCAGGTTTGTAAGGGAGAGTACTAAAAAATAACTGTAAAAAACATTCAGTGTGTAAAGCTGTTCGTTACATCCAACAATTTTTGTATGCGCTGAATAATGCGCTTTATGTGTCAAAAATGTATTGCTTCAAAGTGGGAACTCGCCATATAAAATGCATGTCTTCCGTAAGCGCAATGGTAAGCGAAACTCTTACATTTCTCCCTTACAAACCTGCTTCGCTCGAAGCACAATTTTTTATTGGGTTGTCACAATTCTGATGTTAGGGCATCATCAATATGAAGATGCATTTTTCTATGAGTGTGTATAATATTCAACACAAAGAACTCTTAAATGAATCTTAAGCTTATAACATAATTTTATTCTGGCAGGTCCATGATTGCCTATTTGTCCCAAATAGTATCCACTCTCGAAAATATTTCTATAAATTGACTTTCTTATTTGTTTTGTGTTTTGTTTTGTTTAACCAAAATCATAAACTTTAAGGTTAAATTTAAGGTTGAGTGATTTTTATACACTCTTTCAAAAAACTGATAAGAAACACTCCCTTCAAAAAAAAAACTTAAAAAAACAGATATGAAAAATTATGTTGAATTAAAATTCTAAGATCTATTTAATTTTCTTTGTTTCATTTGAAAATAAGTGTGTGAAAATGTATGTAAAATCATACTAATTTAAATACTAATTTAAAATTGTAGTCGTTATTCAAATTAACCGACAAAGAAAATAAGTTTTTTATAAAGAATTTTTATAAATTAGCTTTGAAATTTTAAAATGATCATAAATAAAAATAATAAAAGACTAAGGGAAATTAAAGGCTCTTTAACTTGTAAAAAAAGAGCCAAAAGCTTTAAAATTATAATTTTTAAGTGTTGATTTTTATTATAAATAATAACGCTAATTTGTCTTAATTAAAAAAAAAAATAAAGCCAAGTCTTGAACACGAGTTAATGGACATTCTTCGACATCAGTAACTGGACATATTTATCAAATTATCATGAACTTAAAGATTTCACTCTTCAGATAAGATCTAATTTAACATTCCAACATTTTAAAAACATTATCATAATTTATTTGATTTAAATCTAAGATTATAAAAAGCCACTTAAGTTGTTTTTTTTTTTTTTTTTTTTTTTTTTTTGAACGATTATTCAGGAACATAAATCCATTTTCTTGCTTTTTAAATAGACCTGTGTTATAAAACAAAAGACATAAATGATTTTAAACATTTTATTCTTTAACTTTTTCTTGGACTTTTTATTATTTTCCTCAATAATTTTTTAATTCGCATTGCATGTTGTCACGAGTCATAAATCCGAGCAATTCGACCTCATGTGTCATGCAATTATGATGATAAAAAAAAAGAAAATAAACCTTGTAACATTCTTGTTATAATTGTTGCACTACTTTTAATATTTCAAATAAATAAGTTAGTGGATAAGGTTTGTAACGGCCCTTGAATATTGTTATGTTTTTATCTTTTAAAAACTAATTGTTTTATTTCCTTTAAATAATCCCCAAGTTCTTTTATTGTAAATTTAAAATAATCGCCCATTCACACACATGTTCACTTTAAGAATTTTTGTTGTAAATAAATGTTTAATATAATTGATTAAATTGTTACTTTAAACTGATTTTAATTTTCGTTAATGGTTGAATTGAAAAAACAAAATTGGCTACAATTTTTTCTGTGTAACTCATATGGTATGGGCGCTATTGTGCCAACTCTATTATCTTGGGAACAAAAAAGAATTAATTTGTCTATAACTTGATCATTTATAAACCGATTTCTTTAACTGTCTCTATCAGTAATTTGTTAAGTTAACTTAAACGAAATTAAATTTTGTCAATAACGGAATTATTCTTGTCTTAACTCGGAAAAAACAAGTTTTTCGTTTTTAAATGTAGTGCAAAATTTGAAGTTACACTCAAATCAGTGAAGAAAAAAAGATGCTGATGATTGTTTTTTTTAAATGAAAATATTTTTTTTTAGTGCAAAATTTGTTAACATCACTCATGTTTAGTGAGATTGCTAATTCGTGTGCTCATTTTTGGTTTGGCGCATATGCCAAAAAGTCGTCAAGGAGAAAAAGGTTTACATAAAGTTTTTTAAACATTTACCCGATAGAATTTTTTGTATTTTCACCACTGTTTCTGGAAAAATGTAAATTTATGTGAACGTTCATGAACGAACTTAGAAGTTTATAGTATTTTATTGAAAGTAAAAACTATTGTTTGTGCCGCATACGCCACTTTTCTTAATTTGTTACTAAAAAGAAGCATTTTATGCTGCATAGGTATACTTAATTAATTTGTTGACATTTTGTTTTGCTTTTGCGTTAACTACTTTTTTACGTCAATAAAGCAAAGCATGAGTGACATTTTTTTCTTGTTGTCATTTTATTCACACCTATCGAAAACAACTACTCCCATGAAAATATTCCCATATTTGTTTATTTCGTATTGTGAATGATTCCCATAACAAATTTTTTGGGAATGAATTCCCAAACATAAAAAATTTGGCATCGCCAATGTTTACTCCCGCGTATTTTTTTAATAAAAAAATTCCCAACAAGTGTTGATGTGAACGAGAAGGGAACATGTAAATTTTAATTTGTATTCTAAAGTAGGACTAAATTAAATTACTTTTTCCTTTTATTGAAAGAGTGTACATAAAGAAAATGAAGCTAAACACTATTCATTATTTATTTTAATATATTTTTATTAGTATTTTATTTTGTATATTTTTCTTTCACAATACAAGCACTGACAAGTTACTCACAATAGAGACTTTTGTTTACAGAGCACTGACAAATAATTCACAATAGAAATTTTTACTCCCAAAATATTTGCGATACCAATTTGTTGGGGATGGGAATTTAGGTTTGATCCCATATATCATATTCCCATAACATTCGCGATAGGGATGATTATGATTTCGCTTTAACTACTTTTTTTCTTACGTCAATGCATCAAAGCAAGAAGTAAATTTATTTTGTACGTGCCAAATAATACTAAATAAACTTTAAAATAGTTGATGTGGAACAAAATTAATGCTTATTATCGTAGAAGCTATACAAAATTGGATGAACCCGGTTTTGGATTTAGAAAGGGGTATTAACAGTATAATACCCAATACCTACCCCAATTTTTTTACAAATGGTCGGTAGGTCAAACCAATAATGCGCTGACGAATTTTCAATATTGCACTATAACTAATCGTGTTTTCTTTTCTACAAGAAATTGTGAAATTTTATTTAAAAATTGCTATTTAGCGTTCGTTGCTTAAAAATGTTTTGCTCCCTAAAAGAGTCGCATGCTTTTTTGCAAAAAAAAAAAAAAAAAAAATCAAAGCTACAAATGGCAAGGGGCATTGGCACTTTTCCTTCTTATAAATCGACAGTGTTCATAGTGCCCTGTAAAAAATGTGACTTCGGTTTATATACTGGCATATTTTTATAACTGCGATGCACAGTTTTTTTTTTTAATTTATTTTTATTATTGAATCTTTCTTATCGAAATTTACAATATGTGTTCAAATCTTAATTCTACTTGTTGTTTATTAGTTGTTACCAATGTAACCACTAGCTGCTGTGTTCAAATTTTAAAAATGTCTTCTAGTTAGGCTCAAAGTATCGGTTCTTTTTAGCCTCTGGTGACCTTCGAACTTAAGCAGACCCCGAGCGAGGTAGTAGGGTGGGCCATTAGTTTATCGATGTAGCTAATTGAATATGTTTTAATTTCCTCCTGGATAGTGGGGAAGTTGAGATCTCTGTGGATAATACCATGGGGCGCAGAGAATTTGTCGTAATATTCTAGACTGTCCTCTTTGAAGCTTTTGGATGTTAGATGCGCATGCAGTAACCCATAATTGGATGCTATATGTCCATATTGGTTTTATGATAAGAGAATTTTGTTGTCTAAGGATAAGTTTGAGTTGAAGTTGAGCTGCTTTAAGTTTCATAGCCGTTATGTTCGCTTCAATATGTCGAGACCAGGTAAAGCGTCTATCTATATGAATTCCCAAGTACTTAACATGGTTTTCTACCGGAACAGAGATGTTATTTATTTTTACTGCTGGGCACGTTTGTCTTCTGAGCGTGAAAGTTAAGCAAGCACATTTAGCCGGGTTAACCTTTATTCTCCATTTTTCTAGCCAGGTCTGTAGTTCATTGATGTGGGACTGTAGATTTTGCGATGCGACTTTTGGGTCATGGTTAACGCTAATAAATGCTGTGTTGTCTGCAAATGTAGGGGTATGCGTGCTCACGTTTGTTGGCATATCTGTTGTGTATATTATATATAGTAGCAGTCCTAATATGCTGCCTTGGGGGACACCAGCAGTAATTTTCTTGAGGGGGGAGTATTTATCTTGCGACCTAACTATGAATGTACTGCCTGTTAGATAGCTCTCCAGAAGCTTGTGAGTGTTTTGAGGAAGCGTTCGTGTGATTTTGATGAGTAGCCCATCATGCCAAACTTTGTCAAATGCTTGGGAAATGTCTATAAACAGGGCTGAGCAGTATTGCTTTTTCTCTAACGCCGCTCTAATTAGGGTGACAATTCTATGCACTTGTTCTTTTGTACCATGTTTCGCTTTGAATCCGAACTGGTGATCCGGGATGATGTCGTGTTCATTTAGATGTGGAGTTATACTAAAAACAAATATTTTTTTCGAAAAGCTTCGAGAGGATTAATAATAAGCTTATCGGTATGTACGACGCAACCTGGCTAGCATCGTTTCCTGGCTTGGGAATCATAACAATTATAGACCTCTTTCATGCGATGCACAGTGGCTGAACATTTAATTTCATTGGACAAAAGTCCAATTATTTTTTATCGCCGATTTTAAAAATGTTAATGCCATTCCATAGCAAACATATTTGAACTAAGGCATCCAAAAACTGTATGAAACTAATGGTAATTGTGGGTTTGGCATGCTGCTGCGTTTTTCCGGGATTGGCACTTGAGGAATTTCTTCATCAAAAATGGGAATGTTTTTAGTCCACTGCTTAAAGTACTTTTCGGCCTACATAACTCCCAAATTAAAATTATTATTTCGATAGTGTAAATTAATGCAAGGGCTTTCAATATGAATGAAAAATAAGAATTTTAAGGTTTGACATTCTATAAATCTGACATGAATAAAAATATCATAATTAAATTTGGCAGATTAAAAAGTTCTTAAAACAGTGCACCTAAAACATGATTCTTTTTGAACCAAAAAATACCATAATTCTCAATCTCAATCAAAAGCATTTTCATACTACACATATGCTAAAAAAAAATATCAAAACTTCAACTTTGACCTTAAATTTATCAACAACAAACTCAAATCTTCTCTCCAGAAAATTAGAAATTGCAAAAATATCTCTATCGGTTCAATAATTACAGACTTTTAGCTGATAAAAATGATTTTCAGCCACTGTGCTACGATTGCCTGAAAGACCGACAAAGCTACCCGAAAATTGCAAAAATTCGGTAGAAATGGCTAAATAAGCGGAAATTCGCAAAAAATTGGCTAACAGCGGGATGAATGCGAGGTGTCAATATTTATTTAAAATCGTTAAAGCAGTATAGAATCAGAAAACTTGCAGGACAAATACGCGAAAAATTGGAAACAAATTCTAAAATTTATTTGAAATCGCTTAATCCGTTAAAAAAAACAGCATGTCGGAAAATAACATAAAAATCGTCAAATAACAAATAGCATTATTACAGGGTTGGCAAGAAATTCAATACATACCGCTTTTCAGAAGGTGATATTTTTTTTTTTTTTTTTTGTAGAATAGAAAACACAATTAAAAAGCAAAGGTTTTGTCCACGTTTATAAATTCTGTGGTCACAAGCGATAACCGCCTAAGTCGTCTTAAGAAACAATAGAGTAACATTTGTTTTTATTAAATATTTCTGAAATAAATACATCTTTCGTTTTAATTTTTTTAACCTTAGCATTGTGTGGAAGAGTATCTTTGATTCTTAATTACTTTTTTCTAATGCAAATAATTTTTTCAAAAATACAAGCATAAATTTAAAAAGCCTGTCTCAAAAACTATTTTGACCACAGAATTATAATAAGAACAAGTAAGAAGGTATATTCGGTCAAGCCCGACCATATGATACCCTACACCACAGTATTAAAAAACATATCATGCATATATGTCCATATAAATATGGATTTATCTATGTTTATAAAACTCATTAAAATCGGGTTAAAAGTTTGTGAGGGGCCCCCTACCTCCCCTTGTGGTCCTATTTTTGAAAAACTGTATAGCTTATGTGTCCATATAGATATGGATCTATCTATGTTTTGAATTTCATCAAAATCGGTTTGAGAGGCAGAAATTTTCCCTATCTCCCCTCGTGGTCCTATTTTTTAAAAAATGCATCCCTTTTGTGTCCATAAAGATATTGTTCCATGTATGTTTTAAATTTCATTAAAATCGGTTTGATAGTTTCTGAGAGGAATCGGTTTGATAGTTTCTGAGAGAAGAAGAAATCGTAGGACCTCATGGTCCTACGATTTGGCTCATTTTCAATAGGCTTGGTCCTTGTGCCAATAAGAACCTATGCCCTCAATTTTATCAAATTATCTTCAAAAATGCGACCTGTTCTTTGCGCACAAGTTACATGGACAGCCAGCCAGCCTGCCAGCCAGCTTGCCAGCCGGACGGACGTCGTTAGTTCGACTTAGAAAGTGATTCTGAGTCGATCGGTATACTTGAAGGTGGGTCCAGGACCAATATTTTAAGGCCTTACACACATCAGCACAAATGCATAATACCCTCTCCTCTATTGTGGTGTGGGTATAAAAATGTTTGGCGAAACACCTAAGTTTGAAGTTAAAAGGGCGTATATAAATGAAAGTGTACATCGTTCACATGGAGGACTTATGGGTAAAAAATGGAGGTCTTTTTAACTCATATCCAAGTCATTTATGGACCGATCCAGTTGAATTTCAAAAGCAAACTTATCCAAACTATATCGCACTTGTTCAACAATAGTGTATTAAATCAAAATTCTTATTTTTTCACTTAAAAAAAAAAAAAATATCACGTAATACTCTTATCTACACGCTGTAAAAATATCTTGCTGTTATGTCTACTTTTTGCTAATGAAACGGTTGGTTTTTCATATGCCTTTAATTGAAAATTAACAATTGTTTTGCTTCTACTGAACATTTTGAGTTAATACAGTATTGTTGAAAAAGTGCGATATAAATTATAAATATTATACAACCGGGTCTTCGGAATACCTATTTCAACATACATACTGAGAGGCGGGCATCGCTAAATGAACTTTGCCACTAATAAGTACCCAGAATATACATACATATCGTCACCTAAAATTCAAAAGGGTGCAACAACAAAAAAAATTCAAAATCGAGTTTTTGAGCTGCACTAGACTAAATTACATGTCCCTATAAAATAAAAAAAGTATTGTTACGCCCTTTTGCATTTTAGGTGAAGGTATATACTTAACACGGTTGATCATAAATATTGTAGAAATTATAAGGTGAATGACAATTTATTCCTGCTGCGGTGAAGGTTATACAAAGAAGGGCTTTTCAAAAGTCGTTATTGTTTTACTCAAATAATTCACTTGACTTGCACAGTCCATTAAGAATAAAGCGTAAAATAAGTACAAATTCTATTAAAATAAAACAACAACAAAAGTCTAATAAAAATGGTTTTAAACGATAAGAACTCAAATAGGAAAACACAAAAAGGAACATTTTTACGATTATAAAATTAAAACAAAAAAAGAACTTACTTAACTTAACAATTCATTTATTCATTTTTCTTTCCGCTCATATTTAGGACTACAATATAATTTTGCAATTAATCGCATTTAACACAGCAACATTCTAACAAACAGCTGAAAAAAAGTTTAGCTACGTTTTTTTACATGTATGTGTGTGTTACAATGTTGTTGAAACAACATTGTATGAAACTTATGGCAATAGTCTTTTAACTTGCAACGTGTTTTATGTTAAATTAGTCAGTCTTAAACCAAAATGAACCTTCTTTTTGTAGAAATTATTTTACTTTAATAAAAATTATTAATGTAACATTTCTATTTGCGATTTGTAGTTGTTTTGGCGTTACGTTTGTGGTAGATTTGTTATAAAATATTTATCAAGAACTAGAGGAAAAAATGTGAATGTTTATAAATATTCATAATGAAAACTATTTGAGTTTTGAACAATTTTAATCGTTGACATCATGCAACAATATGAGTCACTTTTGTTTTGGCAAGCAACAGGTTGAATTTAGGAATAGAATTAAGGCGATTAGCGAAAAAGTTATGAACATTTTATAATTAATTTGGCGGACTTGGAGATAAGTACGTGTTTTTCTTAAGCTTTGATATTTCTTATGTTTGAAGCAAAATTTATAGTGGGCCAACTCGTTGTTCGACTTTGACTTTCTAAAATTTGGTTCTTAAATGTAATTCTACGAATTGTTTTATTGAAATAATACTACATTGTATTGAAATACAACTACATTGTAGTAACTGGCTCTAAACACGTTCATTGAGAATAGAATTGTGACTGGTCAATTAGTGTCAGTTGACCCCCTCTAATGACAACCTCATGTAAAAGTGATTGGTCTTATTCATATAAAGTGTTAGAACTAGAACCCTTCTCTTCCACCAAAAACCTACCACGGGACTACTTTGGTGTCAGATTGCTGCCCTCTTGGGAAGCAGCACAATTCTTCTTCTTTATTTGTTAATCCGTGTTCGGATTTCAGCGATTATACAATTATAGTTGTAATACAATTTGGACAATTAAAGAGCACTCTGAAGACCTCTCTCATATTGTTGATCTTTTCATTCTTGAATGTTTATAACAGCCTTACCACAACATGAGCGGAAGGCAAAACGTTTTCTTTCGCTTAGCTTTTACGCTGCTATGCCATACATAAACAAGGGCGTTAATGTTGTGTCATGAACAGTAGGGTTAACTCTCTTGTTTAATAAGACCCACATAATAAAAATAAAAAATGGAGTTAGCTAAATTGCCATTATTTGTCAAGAATAGCGGTCAACTTCACTATTCCAATTGCAAGGCGTTGACGCTGCGCTACTTAGGGATGCTTCATACGAATTGTATGGGCATGACAATTTTTTACAACTAAAAAATTCCTGCCGCTTTTGTTTAGTTACGGCTGTAATTCATGATAATTCTCTCATTCTTCTCGATCGTCTCCCTACAATTTTAGTTTGGGCAATAATTTGGACAATTTGTTTTGATAATTATACCCACACCACATTAGCACAAACGCATTAGTGCTAATGTTTTTAACATTTTAAAATATTGGTCCTAGCATTAAGTATACGAATCGACTAAGTATCACTTTTTGAATAGATCTGACGATGTCCGTTCGTGTGTCCTTCTGGCTGTCAATGTAAACTTTATGCGCAAAGTAAAGATCGCAACTTTGTAAATACCAATGCAAAATCAGAATCAGTACATCAGTTTGCATATAGCTCTATACAAGCTTTTTTCCTGAATGAATTTTTTGTGTCCATAAACCATATTTTTATGTTTGAATGTATATTAAATTTGGTCCAAATTTATTTTATTGCCGTACAAATAATCTTACTAATTTGTATTGGAACTGATCCATATTTGACTACAGCTCCCATAAAAAAATTACTTCCAAAAACAGCTTTTAATGCCATTATCTTTCTTATAAATGTTGGTATTAACATACAAATTAGCGACCGTAACTTTAACAATAGCTTCTATGTAATGACTTTTTTCTCCCATACAGACTATTTTGTCCCATATAGACTATTGTGTCCCATATAAACCCCCTTCTTAAACTCACATAAAGGCAAACAAATCTTATTGTACTATAGATGAAGATATCTAAATAACATCCCAATAAAAAATTTTATCATTTTGCGAAGCACTAAAGGTACATTTAAAAAAATAAGCGCACAATTTTGCGCTACGCAATAAGACATACAGAAATGCAGTAAAGTAAGTGGAAGAACTCTCAACAACTTTTATTAAAAAAAAAAATAAAATTTCAAGTGCTACGGCATTCCCTTACCACGTAGCAGGTTTGTAAGGGAGAATACTAAAAAAAACCTGTATCAAAACATTCAGTGTGTAAAGCTGATCGTTACATCCAACTATTTTTATGTGCGCTGAATAATGCGCTTTATGTGTCAAAAATGTATTGCATCAAAGTGGGAACTCGCCATATAAAATTCATGTCTTCCGTAAGCGCAATGGTAAGCGAAACTTTTATGTTTCTCCCTTACAAACCTGCTTCGTTGGAAGCTCCATTTTTTATTGGGATACGGCACAAAGAACTTTAAACATGTATCTTAACCTCACAACATAAATTTGTTCTGGCGGGCCCATGATTGCGCTGTAGGCTTTCATATGGCTGCGTTGCTTTCTTACTGGTTTTAGTTAGACGTAGACGAAGCAGATTGAGAATTTTTTAATTGACTTCGGGGTCGGTAAATTTAGTAGAGTTGTCCATTTTATGTACGATTTGATTTAGAAAAGTACAAAAGCAGACAAGGGGCATTCCAAAAACAAATAAAATTATTTATTCTACAAGGGCCATTCTACAGTACTTTTTGTTAGCGAAACTTGTCATGAATCGCAATTAAACTTGCTTCCGAAAGCCAACACTGTAATAAGGGCTGTGGAGTCGCAGTCAGAGTTTTAGAGTCGGAGTTTAGATTCTTGTACCGGAGTCGAAGTGCCCACAAAAACTCGCGACTACAACTCCAAAACTTTACATATGTAAAAAACTTTATTAAAGCTCAATGCGGCACGTGTAAGAATAAAATAATCAAGTTGAAATTTTTACAGAATTATTTTCTTGCTATATTTGACCATTTAAAGGGTACTGCACGAGTTTTTAGTCAAATAAGGTCCAGTCTCTAGCAAGACCAGCAGTTGGAGTCGGACTTAAAAAATTTCAGCGGTTGGAGTCAGAGGGTAGTACTAGTTTTCGACGACTGCACAGTCCTGACTATAACAAAGTTAGGCTATTTTAATATTTGAAACTCACGATGTGAAATTTTCTTAACATGTTTTTATAATTAAACGGGTGTTTTCTAGAAACCGAATGCACTCAAAAGTGGATTACTTCAGCAATTTTTGTGTTCAGCATTTCACATCCACATGTTTTTATTCGTTTTCAATTAGCCCTTATAGTTTTAGGGACTTTTAATTAATTGTATGCCTTGTTTTAAATATTTAAAATTTTCGCGAATTTTTGCAAATGTTTTTTGTTATTTTCCCACATTTTGTATTTTTAACCCATTTAGCGATTTGAAATAAATTTTAGTGTTTGTATAAAAGCTAGTAATTTTCCCGAATTTTAGCCATGTTCGCGATAGAAGCGATTTTATCCTGTGATTCTTTACAGCTTTAACGATTTTTAATAAATACCCAGCAAAAACTTGGTAATGACTTGCCATTACTGAACAACTTACTTTTCAATGACTACTTCATACCATATGCATTACATAGAAGTAGTTTAGTAATGGCTGACATATAATCTGATACCTAAGTACTTGTGTATGAGTTGATTAACTAAATTTATAATTCATTCATAATAAAATTGCATCTATGGTTGAATTTTTTTCAAATCTAATACAAATTGGTTTTAAATATTTATTCTTACAATTTGTTTTTTTTTTTATTACACTGAAAGAAAAATGCTTCATATATTTAATGAATCATTTTCATACAAAAATATTCCTTGGGTAAATGAAAATTTTCATTGTCTAAATGGAATTTCATAGTTATAATGAAGTATTTTCGTTAAAATCGCTTCATTGGATTTCGTAATTAAGTTAAAAATTTTCATTAGATATATGAAAACTTAAGTTTGTCCAAGTTAAAAAAAAATTTAATTGGGAACATAAAAAAAAACAATATACAAACATAACTATATTCATAAATTAATACAAAATTATAGTTTTCTTAAAAAAATGTTTAATTGTTAATTAAAAAATGTAAGATTTAATAATTTCATACATCTAATGTTACATGTATGCCATTAATTTTATAAATTAAAAAAAATTTTTTATAAAAGCAACGTATTTCAATAATTGCCTTCATAAATTTAAATTTTCATTATGACAATAAAAATGTCAATCCACTTTCAATCAACGTTATTATTGTTATTATGGACAATTTAATCTCATATTTACGCTCTTAATTGAGTAAAAAACATAGTTTTTTTATTTAAAAACTACACTGCCCAAGTAGACAAGCTGGTAGTGAGCTAGTCTATCAGCACCGAGGTTGCGCGATCGAATCCCACCAGAGACAGAAAAAAATAAAACAAAGTAAAATAAAATAAGATTAAATAGAAAAAAAACAAAATAAAGTAAAATAAAATAAGAAAAAATAGAAAAAAAATAATTAAAAAAATTTTTTTTTAAAGTCATTACATGTTAGTTGTAATTTTGGTGACATCGGAGTAATAAGTTTTTTAAGTCCCTATTTGTAAGCGAATGTGGTAATGACTTATTTAACTCCCTATTTGTAAGCGAGGGTGGTAAGTACTTGCCTCCAATGACATCACCGTGTTAAAATAATGAGTTAAAATGCCAATGTATAAGTAGTGAAGAGTCGTTATATTAGCTTTTTAACTCATTACTTTGCAATGTAAGTTTTTGCTGGGTATTACTGCCTGTTCATCTATTTACGAACGAAGACTTCGATCGCTTAACTTACATGTAAAACAAAAACAATATTTTATTATTTCTTTTTGCTTTAAATGTAAGTTAAGCCATCAAAGTCTTCGTTCGCAAATAGATGAACAGGCAGTTAGACTTTGTTATCATGCCGCTGTTAGCAAATTATCAATCTTAAGTTCAACTAAAGTTTTTTCGAATAAAAACTTCGAATACACAAAAACATGCGGATATGAGAACACCACTTTATGAATTATTCGGATTCAAAAAATTTTTCGTTTTCAATTCAAGTCGTAACCGAGAACATACCCGAAGAACTTTTTTTTGGCTGTATGTTTTTCAAAGTGTTCTAAAACAACTCAATCGCGTTGTCATTTATGTAATTTTCAATAAAAATCGAATTTTATATCATTTTCAATAATAAACGGAAGCGTTTGTTTTAAAAAATATTCATCAGTCTATTTCTTTATCGCCTACATTACGACCTTTCTTGTCACTAACCTCAATAACCAGAAATTGCTACAGGTGGTATCAGAAAGCAAACATGTATTTTTTTTTTTTTTTTTATTTTAGTTAACGTACTTATATTTAATACAAATACATCACGCCTTTTTAAGCTTCTAGCAACATGTCATTTATTTTATCGAGAATAGGTTGAATTTTTTTATGCACTTTTATGTTAGCGAAATTTTCTTTAGAAACTCAGTGAACTGTGTATGAATTATTTTGTTAATTTTTCTTTAAATAAAAAGTTTCGATTCTGTGTAATTAGTTTTTTAAATTTTATTTTATGAGCATTTTTTGCAATTATAAACGCATATAAATTCGTCCTCAGTTAGATTCAACTTGGTTTATTTAAAGTTACTTGACTTGTTATGAAATAACTTTAAAGAACCATCTATTTGTTCTTCATGGGTTTTAAAATTGTCACTCTAATTAAAAAATGTTTGCAAAGGATTAAAAAAACTTATTATTATTATTGTCTATGACAGCTGTCAAAACCACCGGCTTGATCTAAAGTGACCAAAAATTTTACACATAAAATTTAAGTACATTTAAAGTCCATAAAAAACCATCATCCAACCATCCACTTTGTATTTCCCCTACAACGGTTAGGCATACATATGTCAAATTTTATTATGTTCACTCTAAACATTCCTCTTTTATTAGCCACACTCTGTGGGGCCACTTTGAGTTCAAATTATTATACAAAAAGTGTGGCAGCATAAGCGCATAACCAAAGTACCACACACTTACTGTGGCATGCTAATGATCACAAATACGAACATAATTTCAATATCAATAGTTTTGAACAATAATTTTATCAAGTCAATCATCGAATGTAGTTTTCTTAAATTCAACACTTTTTTCCATTAAAAACAATATGACACGTGTCCGTATGCTACAAACAACTGACATTTCATTTAAAATCGATTTTAATCAATGACTGAAATAATTATGACACACAGCGAAAAACAGTAGGTATCCTTTTGGGTTGGGAACGAATTCTATAAAAAGAGAATAAAAGAATTTTTCTAAAAATAATTAATACAAAAGAGAATTATTTCAAGTGTTTGTTGTAATAAAATATCGCTTGTGGCTATCAAATTAAACACATTTAAAGAAATACATATTTGAAATAATTTGGTTTCATGCTGAGAATTAATCTTTTGTTATGGAAAATAATAAAAATTTTAAGAATAAAGTAAATGAATTATTTTGTTGTAAAAAGTTTTTAAAATGAGATCATTAAAAAGAAGCATAACGTTGCATAAAAGTGTTACTATTTGAATAAAAAAGAATCTTAATTGATTAAGAACTAACGTTTACATTTACTCTACAACAAATTAAAAAAAAAAAAAAACTTAAAAAAGTTCGGAGGAAAATTTATAGAAATATTTTTTTCAACCTTGAAAAATTTTCTGATTTTAGCATGTCGACAGCTCAATACCAAAACCTGCTAAGTCGAAAACGTGAGTTTTGCAGGAGAAGCTCTAAAATATTAATATAATAAGAGTATTTTTGCATCCTTAAGGAAAAACTGCGCAAAATTAAACCAAAATTTAAACTATTGAATCCAATAGATAAAGAGTCATTCAAAAATTACACAACAGTTGTTTGGAAAATATCCTTAAAAAAGAAAAAATACCATGTGCACAACAAATAAAAGCGACAAAGAGCTAAAAAGGTGAGAAAAAAGCAGCTTGTAATTGTTTTGCTATTAATCATCCTTTTCAAGCTTCCACTTCCAGCTAGTTCATTATTTTTTTTTTCTTTTTTCAGCCTTAATAGTTTCAAAATATTTCCACCAGATAACAACATTTTCCAACTTTGAACAGCAGCAGAAAAAAAAATGTTTTTCATTAAGCAACTAATGAAAAAAATTGCCAAGTCACTTTATACCTTCGAACAAAAAGGATATGATCCTTTTCATGTCAACTATGTATGTTTTCTTTTTTCTTAATTCTTATCCAACTGTCTGTCATTTGAACGAAACTATTAAAATTTCGCACCTAATTGTTTTTCTTTTTCCTGTCTTGTAGGAACGTTGCTGTTTTTTTAGTCACTCCTTTTTAAGCCTCAATGTTGTTGCCAAATGATGAGGACATATTGGGATTAACTCACACTCACTCCCTTACAGACAGACGTCTACAAAAAGCAGGCTGATCCTGCTGTTGTTTACATTTAACAGTTTTTATTTCTATCTTTCTCTCAAAATAATTAGTTTTGGGCGTTTAATCTTGTTATAGTTCGGCTTAACTATTTTTACAAGTGTCAGTTAGTAGTGGTTTGAATTTTCTATTTCTACCTGTAGAGTTTTGAATAGTAGAGTTTTTGTTAGATTTACAAAGTTGCAAATTTCTTTTGCTATTTTTTTTATTTTTGGTTAAAAACCAGGATTAAAATTTAACTCTAGTTTAAGCCTGGCGCCATCATTAGAACAGCATCTTAAAGAAATGAAGAGGAAATGTTATAGAACATTTTCAAATTGAAAAAATTAAGGAAGGATCCTTGTATTTTAAATCCGCTAAAGAGATTTCTTAAGTTTCTCAAGAGACTGGCATACAAGTTCTATATGTAAATTTAAAAAGAAAATAACTGAAAACTATCAATAGTTCAAATTGTATGGAAAACAATTAAGAAAGTACGGTCGGTCAAGCCCGACTATATGATACCCTACACCATAGTATTTTAAAACACATTTTCGAGAGTGCACCCTGTTTGGGACCCATGGAGAATCATGCTTATGTGTCCATATAAATATGGATCTTTCTATGTTTTAAATTTCATTAAAATCGGTTTGAATATTTGTGAGAGGCAGAAATTGTACCCATATTCCCCTTGTGGTCCTATTTTTGAAAAACTGTATAGGGCATGTATGCATATAAATATGGATTTATCCAATAAAAATTTTTATCATATTGCGAAGCACTAATGGTACATTCAAAAAAATAAGCGCAGAATTATGCGCTACGCAATAAGACATACAGAAATGCAGTAAAGTAAGTGATAAAACTCTCAACAACTTTTATAAAAAAAAATAACATTTCAAGTGCTACGGCATTCCCTTACTAAGAAGCAGGTTTGTAAGGGAGAATACTAAAAAATAACTGTATCAAAACATTCAGTGTGTAAAGCTGATCGTTACATCCAACATTTTTTTATGCGCTGAATAATGCGCTTCATGTGTCAAAAGTGTATTGCTTCAAAGTGGGAACTCGCCATATAAAATTCATGTCTTCCGTATGCGCAATGGTAAGCGCAACTCTTATGTTTCTCCCTTACAAACCTGCTTCGTTGGAAGCTCCATTTTTTACTGGGTATCTATGTTTTAAATTTCATTAAAATTGATTCGATAGTTTCAGAGGTAGAAATTGCCCCTATCTCCTATTTTCAATAGGCTTGGTCCTTGTGCCAATAAGAACCTACACTGAAAGAATTTTCTTCACAGATCCAATGGATTTTGACATTAATCCAATGAAAAATTACATTAAAATTCAACCTATGTAACCCTTCATTGGATTAATGAAGCATGTCACATTAGCCCCCCGTTAATGAAATGATTCATAAAATTAATGAAAATTTTGCATTATTTTAATGTCGAACGTTTAAAGAAATTTTTTTATTATTTTAATTTAAAAGTTTTTATATTTAAATGAAATTTTTAATTTACATCATGTAATGTTCTACTTTCATAAGCTTGCCTTTAAGTTAATTGTACTAAATTCATTTTCCAGCCCGCGACGACCTTCATCAGCCTTTTTTTAATTTTGTGTATTTAAATTAACAATCAAAGAAAAAAGAATGTGAAAAGTTAATGCTCTTGTTTTTTCTTTCGCGTTGTTTGTTTTTGAACCTAAATATTTCTTACATTTAGCTAAAATCAGTATTTAGTTATCGTAAAGAAGTTTTTTCATTAATGTTGTGAAACATTAAAATTTACAATTACAAATTTTTTCCATATATTTTAATGTCTACCGCTAAAAATTGAATTAAAAAACGTTTTTACAACAGTTATCGGAAGAACATTTTTAAGTTATAAGTATTTTGAAGTTAAAGAATTTTATATTGTTTTCATTGTTTTAGTGACATGTATCATGGAAAATATGAAGTTACAAAAGATTTTTTTTTTTCATTAACTTAAAAATATTTAAATATTTTAATTAATAGTTCGTTTTTAATCTTAAAAAACTATTGAAATTATGTATAACAATAAGTTGAACTTTTCTTTTGAAAGAGATATTAAGTTGTCATTAATTTAATGAAAAATGTTAACGAAATTACGAAACTCAATTTCGTAGTGTTAATGAAATTGTTTCTTTATAGTTGTAAAGTTTCATTCCCGTAATTAAATTTTTCATTGGATTAATGAAAAAATTTAATGAAATTGATTCATTAGATTTATGAAGCATAATTCTTTCAGTTTAAATGCCAAATTTTATCAAATTATCTAAAAAATTGCGACCTGTACTTTGCGCACAAGGTTACATGGACAGCCAGCCAGCCGGACGGACATCTTTAGATCGACTCAGAAAGTGATTCTGAGTCGATCGGTATATTTTAAGGTCCAGGACCCATATTTTTAGGTGTTACACACATCAGTACAAATGTATAATACCCTCTCTACTATTGTGGTGTGGGTATAAAAATGTAAACAATTAAATCATTTAAAAGAAGTAGGAAAGTATAGTCGTTCAAGCCCAACCTTGTGATACCCTACTCTACAGTACTTATAGATTAACTTATTTAACTTACCCTATTTGGGACTCCTGGGCAATCATGGACCCGGCAAAATAAAATTATAATATGAGGTAAAGATTCAGATAAGATTTCTTTGTGCCGAACATTGTCCAGATATATGTTAGTAAGATTCGCACAAAACTTTACAAGGTGATTTAATATGCAATAATATTTTTTTAACAAATTAAACCTAAATACCAACATAAAAAGATGGGACTCTATTCCTGAATGAAGTTTGTATGGAATGTATTAAATTATAAAACGAACGATTTTCCCCATTTTTAGTAGGTTTTATCCTTGTGGCAATTAGAATAGATTTACCAGACTGACATAGTTAGATTGATAAACAAAGTAAGTGGATCAGCACTACTAAAAAGGGTTTTAAAATTCCAAGAAATTAGATTTTTCAATTTTAACTTTAGTTTCTACAACAACAGACAGGCGACAAGACAAATTCAGCGAAAACCTCAAGCATGACAAGCGGTTTGAAATTGACATATGAGCACTTCCACAGAAAAGTTCTCTACTTGTCCCGTGAAGACATCTAGCAATTAATCTAAGATCCATTTTTATCAAACACTTCCTCTGCTTGACTTAATGTAAAGCTAGTTGCGCTTTACACCAAAATACAAAAAAGTAAAATATATTAAAAATGATTGTTTGATAAACAGTTTAAAATGCTTGGTGGCGTACCGTGGCAAAAAGTTGACTTTTCTGTGGAAATGCTCATTTCTCTAATAGACAAGGCTTACTAGAGTCCTATCTAGTAACACAGGAACCAAAGTTATAGTTTCTTGAGAACCCTTCGGGAAATACCAGGTGGCTGTGGCTATAACCTTAACTGCTAGAAGGGAGATCTAAAAAAAATTGCAATTAGAATTGGGGAAATTTTAGCCTGTTTGCAGATAATGGATCATGGTAAAACTGGACTCGCTTTGAATGTTTCACAGGGTAAGCCAGCCGCAATTCCTCTGCGAACTATATGAAGAAAAATCTTCAGACACTGTTTCGATATGGCTGATGGTAAATAGAGAAAACTGGACACCTGCAGGGTTACCAAGGGAAAGTGGCCCATATATGACTTATTTCGCTCTGTGCTCTCCCTAATTTCAACCGTAAGGACATATCGTGACTTTTAAACGTACTCACTGGTCATTGGGCTATCGGTAAGTACTCTGTGAGACTCGATCTACCTTTTAATATTTGCTGCCGCAGCTGCAGAGAACCTGGAACAGAGGAGAAACATTTTCATCTCCTATATGATTGTCTATTGTTCAATTTGACACGACATTAGATTATTACCTTCAACAAGAACTCTTTCAGTTATCGCGGATGAAACTCGGCAAGTTGGCGATATACTTATATTAAGGCAACGGGCCAGCTCAAGCCATCTCAGTTATGTTTGCCCTGGTGTCATGCTTGATTCGGGGTTTCTATTCTTGACGAGTTGTGTGGTATCAAATGGAGTAACTATCGACTCCTCTTGCAGCACGCCTATCTTTTGGGCGGGCTACAATGTTAAAGAACCAACCAATGGATCCAGTTAACCATATTCTTAAATTGTCATGTTTGTTGGTTGGTCTCTCACAGGGGCATAAGTAGGCGCATTATATCAACTTAGATTCTAGTACACAGTGAAGAAAGGTCGTCCAGGCAGGTATCAACTCACCTAAATCTATAATATTGAATTTGTCCAATTTTCATGCTCCAGTATTTGGAATGGTCGAGGACGAATTAATTAATTACACTTATTCTAGATGTTTAACCGGCATGTCTTTAAATCGAGATAAAGTGGATTGAAAATGAAACAAATTGTGAAAACGAGCATGTTAAGAAAATTCATAAAAGTATACCTTTTTACAGGGTGGGGCAAAAGTAATCACACTATTGGAAAACGCTATTACTTTTGCAAATGGCGCCAACTGGCATTCAGTTTTGACATTTGCGAAGTAAACAAACGCAGAATACAAATCGACAAGCCATAAATCGGTTTACTCCGCAAGAGCGCGGAATAATTGTTTCCATTTTTTGCGCAATAATTCGTCGGTTGTCTAGGTTAATTTTATTGTTCCTCAATTTCCCGCATATTTTCGTCCTCAATTGAATGAATTGGGACTGGAGAACATGTCGACCCCTAACCGCGAAAATAACGTAGGCGACAAAAATCAAATTTTACAGGGGAGAGCTTTTTTGTTTTATTTCATAAAAATTTTGTATGAAATTTGTCGCTTACATTAAAATTGTTTTTGCTATAAAATCATTACGGTACTTCATGTGATCATGACATTTTAGGAGATGATGCACGTGTTGCCAATAAGGTCATTTATTAAAAAAAAAAACGAAAATGTAAAATCATGTCGCTTACGTTATTTTCGCGGTTAGTGCTCGATGTGGTTTCAACAGGACGGTGCTTAAACTCTCGTTTTGGTGATTTGCACTGGCCGGCCAGATCACCCAATTGGACCGTTCCTGACTTCTTAAATCGCGTGTTAACAAGCCTCAGACTCTTGAAGCCTTTAAGGAGAATATTCGCCAGGAATGCGAGAACCTGTCGCCCGAAGTTCTAGCAAGAGTGATGGAATGGAATAAATTCTAATGGATTAAAAACAAAAATTTCACAAGCAGAACCAAAGTTTGTCATAAAACAAAATTACAGCAAAAGAACATTTCGGTGATTATTTTTGCGCCACCTTGTATCACACTTACTCAACAATACTGTTTTAACTCAAAAATTTAAAAATTCTAAGTAGAAGCAAAACTAGTTTGTAGATCTGAATATTACGTGTCAATTTTTTCCAAAAAGTTAAAAAAAAAATTTTGAGTTAATACACTATTGATGAACAAGTGCGAAATGGTACTTCATGCTCTTAGTACTAATTATATTTAAAAGAACAACTCTTAAAACTAGGAAAATATCCGGTCATTTTGTAAAAGTTTCAATTAAAAATCTTGTTCGATTTCAATTCCATTTCATTTTGATTTCTAGAACACGTCCGTATGTTTTTATTCGAGTAAAAGTTATTATCTTTAGTACACTTCACACTTCATGAAAAAAATAAAACATCGTTGATTTAAAAAAACCGGATTTCCCGATGAAAGTATTGAAAATCATTAATTTCAATCCAGTAAAAATTTGATGTCACTTATGTAGTCAATTTGACAACATTTAAAAGGAACTTCCTATGACTTTTTCATTTCCTCTAATGCTTCTGCATTTTATCTTCTTTAAAAAAAGTTAACAAAAATTCTTTTAAGACGACTTTTATTTTATTTTGCACTAACAAATTTCTTCGAGAGTATTTAATGGCCAGCCTGATTTTAAATGGCTGTATAAATATTTAATGCATTTTTTATCTAAATTGTCTTAAAATGACTATAAATCTCTTTCACTGCAATGTAAATCAAATGCAACACTTACAATGTTATAATAATTTTAAATGAAAATAAAAAATTTAAGTACAAAAATGGCATCATTGGAAAGTGTGAGCACTTGTTTTGGTGAGGAAAAAAAATAATCACAGGAAGGTCATTTAAAACGACTTTATATTTTTTAAAAAAAAGTTTAGCTTGTACGAATTTAAGACAAGCCAATTAATTTCCATCTTTAGGGTTTTTTTAGTTTTTTTTTTTTAAATAACTTCAGTTTAAAGTTGAATAAAACTTGTATACTAACTAAATGACACGTACAAATACTAAATTATACTCACAGTTGATTTTTTTTATTCCATAAAAGCAAAACAAAAACGAATCAAATTGGCAACATTTAATTTTGCAGTCATTCATGCCTCATCATGCATTAACATCAGTAATTTTAAATTTATCTATAGTTTTCGAAAAATAATAAAATATATAATTTAACAATAAATGATCTTTTGGTGATCTTTTCAAATTGTAAGGTTTTTCGGCAATGATTGTTGAAACGTGATGATGGAAATCTTTTTCAAAAGATTTGATATTTGGATTTTTATATATTTGAAAATAAGTAACTGTTTCTTGTATTTTTAATTTAAGGATTGTTTTTCGTTTTTCTTTATAACAATTCGTTGTTAACTAAATTATGGGTTAAAAATAAAAAAAAAAAATTTTAGTTTAATAAATAGAAAAAAAGTTTGGAAATATGAGTAATAAAATTTCCAAGAAGAAAAATTTTTCTGTTAGTTACGTTTTGTTTACAAAAGTTTTAAAAAAAAAAATTTTATATCTAATCTATATGGGCATTTCCATGAGAATGTCAACCAGGTCCCAAAAAACTAAAACGCTTGAAACTTTTTTTCAAATACGGTAGAAAGGAAAAAAAACACCCAAACTTTACTATACCGAGGTACTTATAACTTTTTACAAATTTTTAAAAATCAAAAAATAAAAGTTTTAAATCACTTTCTCATTGATTCATTTTTAGTAACTCCAATTGACAATTTTTAATATTCTGGCTAAAAATACAGATACTGGCAACCCTGGAATTAAGCTTTAAAATTAATGTTACAACAACAATGAACAAGATCCATGACGAAAGAAAAAATTTATAGTTCGATTAGCGGTATATTTTTGTGTTTGTTTTGGATGCTATTCTAATGTCACGTACGTGGTGCGAAAACATCACTTATCTTTGTCATTTGAAATTGATCAGTCTTAGGATTTTCAAAATAAAAGTTCAAAGCAAGATATTTGCTGCAAAAAAATATTGATCAGAATTTTTTTTAAATTGGTATAATAAAAATTTTATAAGCTTTTAAAGCTCGTCACGTACGATATTGTTAGTACTAAACTGCAACTAAATGCATCATCTTATTATGTTGGTATTTAGTTTAAATTTGTTCAAAAATTAGTATTGTGGTTATTTTGTTGAACTATTTATGGTTTTTAATCCAAATTTTTAATATTTTTAATTAGGCTTAAGTTCATGAAATTTAATTTTTCATTAAATTATTTTTATGAAGAAAGGAATTTTACAACATGAAAATTAATTAAAATTGTTATTGATAATCTTTAATTTTTGACGTGGCTGGGGCTCGAACCCCAGACGGCAGGTTACCATGACATGTTTCGATTGCAACCACTCAATCTCCTCAGATGGATTTGCCGTCTTACACTCGCAGCCATTGACGACTGCTGACGTCAATAGTCAAACATCAATCCTTAAACCAAATTGTATTCTAAAGTTTGGTAGATCGAAATTTGCTTTCCTGAATTATTATCCATTTCAATTGATTTTACATGTTTTTTCCTTACTTCTGTTTTTCGTACTTTTGTCAAGAATTTTTCTTGAAGTCCTTTCTTCATAAAAATAATTTAATGAAAAATTAAATTTCATGAACTTAAGCCTAATTAAAAATATTAAAAATTTGGATTAAGAACCATAAATAGTTCAACAAAATAACCACAATACTAATTATTGTTAAAACTAAGGCACGAGCTCTATGTGTACATTTGTCCTTCAAGTTGTGCTGAAAAAGGTCAACAGAAAATAAAAAGACAAAATGAAAAAACAAAAAATGTACTTGGACTTCAAGAAAAATTCTTGACAAAAGTACGAAAAAACAGAAGTAAAGAAAAAAACATGTAAAATCAATTGAAATGGATAATCATTCAGGAAAGCAAATTTCGATCTACCAAATGTTAGAATACAATTTAGTTTAAGGATTGATGTTTGACTATTGACGTCGGCAGTCGTCGATGGCTGCGAGTGTAAGACGGCAAATCCATCTGAGGAGATTGAGTGGTTGCAATCGAAACATGTCATGGTAACCTGCCGGCCGGGGTTCGAGCCCCAGCCACGTCAAAAATGAAAGATTATCAATAACAATTTTAATTAATTTTCATGTTGTAAAATTCCTTTCTTCATAAAAATAATTTAATGAAACATTAAATTTCATGAACTTAAGCCTAATTAAAAATATAAAAAATTTGTTCAAACATTATTTTATTACAATCAAAATCATCTTACAAAATTTTTTTGTAATCGGTCCATATTTGACCATAGCTCCCATACATTGCTACTCCCGACAATTACTTTTACGATAGGTACTTTGTCATGACAAAATGTTTTGCGGGTAGATCCAAAATTATTCATAGGTCCCATATAAACCCCCTTCCTTAAATCGGCTAGGGGAACACAAATCTCATATTGATGGAGATAACTAAGTAATATTCGGCACAAATAACTTTTACATAATTCTTAACCTCATAGCATAGTTCTGTTCTGGCGATCTTGATTGGCCACGGGCCCCAATTAGGGTACACTCTCAAAAAAATTTTTTTTTAATATTATAGTGTAGGGTATCATATGGTCGGGCTTGACAGACTATACTTTCTTATTTGTTTGTTTTAAGTTTTTATATACATATACTTACAAAAAATATATTTCATGCCATGTAAATACTATAAGAGATAAATCTGTCACGTACGGTATGTCACGAACGATATTACATTTTGTTCCTTATAAACCATCCAAAAAAAAATTATTTTTTCCAATTACGGATTATAAAGGAAAAATATGTGATTTAATGTTAAAAATTAAAAAAAGAAGAAAAACCTCCCACAATTCGCAGATTTTCGTATTTTTTTAAATTCACCTCAAACTCACTTCCGTTTTATGCCACGTACGATATGCACTTATTTTGCTCGATATTTTGAACAACAAGGTTCCGATTTTTATAATTTTTTTTTTCATATATAGTACCCTCTAAATGAAAAATTATGATAAAAAAAATGCTCCAGTAAATACCATTTTTGCAAAATTTCTATCTCTCTGAAGGCGTACAAATGTCACGTACGATGACATGGAAATGCCCATATATAAAAAGAAGTGTACACTTTGATGTCACCACTAACTGCGGAAACGGTTCTACCGATTTCAATAAAAATTTCAGGGTACGTTGGGAATAGTCTGCAGATGGTTTAAGTTAAGTTTGCACGAATCGGCTTAGGGGTTCCGCAGATATGGCATTTAGATTTTCCTATATATTCCAATACAAATAAAAAAAAATGCCCTCCATTTTGAACTCCCCCGAAACGGCTTGACTGATTTTTGTGAAATTTTGTATATGTATTTTTTAGGTATGAGAATATGTCGTAGAGTATATTTTATATCGCTAGAGGGCGCAAAATAGGGCATTAGCTCCCCCTCCCTATATCTTCTTAGCTAATAAACTTGTTTTCTTAAAATTTGGCCTGCAGGTGCTGTAACATCTAAAAGAAAATAGGGCGTGAAATAGGGCAAGAGGGGTAAAAGCTTCCCCTCTCTATAAATTTTGCAGGAAAATAGTTTAACATCTGGAAAGAACTATAGCCTAACATTTTTATTATTTAGGGCTCGATATAGGGCAATAGGGGTAAAAGCTTCCTCTCCCCAATCTTTTAAGCTAATCAACCGGGTTTCTTAAAATTTGGCATGTATACACTGTAACATCTTAAAGGAAATTGGGAATAGGGCATGAGATAGAGCAATAGCAGTAAAGGCTCCCCTTCCCTAAATCTTTTAAACTAATGAACAGAGTTTCTTAAAATTTAGCATGCAGACACTGTAACATCTGAAATGAAATAGGGAATAGGATGTGAAAAAGGGTAAGAAGGGAAAAAGCTAGCCCTCCCAATATCTTCTTAACTAATTCTTGAAATTTCTCAGGCAAACAGTGTTAAATCTGGAAAGTACTATAGCCTTTAGTTCTTATTATTTAGGGCGTGAAGCAAGAGGGGTTAAAGCTCCCCCTCCCTATATCTTCTTAGCGAATCAGCCGGTTTTCTTAAAATTTGGCATGCAGACACTGTAACATCTGAAAGAGAACAGAGCATGGCATAGGGCAAGAAGAGTAAAAGCTCCTCCTCCCTATATCTTCTTAACTAATCAACTAATTTGAAATTTGGCTGGCAAATAGTGTAACATCTGGTAAGAACTATAGCCTATAATTTTTATTAAATTCCTAACTAATCAACCGGTTTTCCTGAAATTTGGCATGCAGACACTGTAACATCTGAAAGAAATAAGTTATATCGCAAAACACCGTTTGGCGGGTCAGCTAGTATTTATTTATGTCCTTTGTACACTTATGGACGATTTCTATTCGTTTTTCATGTCAAATAAAAATTAAATTATATAAAAATCTGTATTTAAATGATGAATTGATATTTAAATAGAATAGATATTTAAATAGAATTGGTGAAATCGGCCATAAACAAAATTAAATTAAATGAAAACTGAAGACACTTGACTTAAAAAAATAAGGAAGAGAGTTGCCATTTTGCTTAAAGTATTTTTCAACAAATTAGTAGTAAAAAATTTTTAATTAACTTTGCCCCAATTTGCTAGCAATTAATTTTTTTGTGGTTATGTTTTTTTTTTAAATAAGTCTTTTTCTTATTTCGCTTTAACGCGGATTTTGGTATAATGTTGATTTGTGTAACAGTATTTGAAAACATGTTTTGTTTTTTTTTTGTAAAAAGAAAATTTTAAATAAATTTATTTTTAAAAACTGTTAAATGATCTTTTAAAGCTTTTTTATTGACTAATTTTTTTTGCTTCAGAAGTCATTCCCGAAAAATATTTTTAAAATAAAATCAGTTTTCAAATTTTATTTTCTTAATGAAATACATCGCAATGCAAAAGTAACACCAGTCTTTTCAAAAATTGTTCTTGAAGTGCTTTTTTTTAAGTCTTTCCAGTGAAACTAATTTTGCTCGGGAAAGATTTTATCTAATACTGATTTTGGTACAAAAGTTTTTTTGAAAGTTAAGGAATACAAATTGGGAATTAAGCACGACAAACAAAATCTTGGAAAATAAAAGTTTTGTATCCCCAAAAATTACTTTGATAATTAACTGGCAAGTGCACGGCTTAAAAAACGAAACTGGCAACATGCTTTATTTATTGTAAGAGCAATAAAGCAGGTTGTTTTTGTTTTATTTTGTATTTTCTTAACATAATTACAACTACAATTAATGTAGGAAGAATTTCAACGAATTGTAGTGGAAAATGTAAGAAAAGATAAACTCACTGTTTATTGTTGTTCTTTTTGTGAAAGCTTTAATATTGTTACAAGTAAAACTGTTACTCATAATTCTTATTCGCTTAACAGTTTTGTTTGTTAAATATCTTTAGTTTTTCTAAAATCTTTGAATGAAGTTTCCTGACGATCTGGCCTATGCAACCAGTGAAATGAGCATAGGAATAGCGTATCCCTTCAACAATAAGTTTCAGTGTTTTTATCAAGAATAAAAATTGGGAATTAAGCACGAATAACCAAATCTTTAAATTAAAATTTTGTATTCCCAAAAAGTAATTTTTGATAATACATATACAGGCAAGTGCACGGCTTAAAAAAACTTAAACTGGCAACATGCTTTTGCAAGTTCTATTTGTTTTCATTTGGTTTTTTCTTAACCTACTTACAACTTCAATTAATGTTTCAAACATCCCAATCAATTGTAATGGGGAATGTAAGAAAAGATAAACTCACTGTTTATTGTTGTTATTTTTGTATAAGCTTTGATATTGTTACAAGTAAAACTGTTGCTTATAATTCTTATTCGCTTAACAGTTTTGTTTGATAAACATCTTTAGTTTTTCTAAAATCTTTGGATAAATTTTCCTGACGATCTGGCCTAAGCAACCAGTGAATTGCGCATAGGAATAGCGTATCCCTTCAACAATAAGTTTCAGTGTTTTTATCAAGAATAAAAATTGGGAATTAAGAACGACAAACAAAATCTTGTATATTTGATAATTTTTTATTTTCGAAAAATCCGTTTTCTTTAACGCCACATAATAATCTCTTTTTAGTAAAGCAAAAAACATACGAAATATATTTTAAAACTAGTATTAACAAGTTAGAGTGCCGTATTCGGCTGTGCCGAATCTTTGATAAGCTCCACCGATAGTTCGCGTATTTCAGGAGTGGGATCTATAGCGGGCCTTTATCGCAAAAATGAATTAACCAACAAAAATAAAATTTTACAGGAGAAGGTTTTTTTGAAATATTTTTGCTTCAAGTCTAGGGTTTCGCTTGAAATGGCTTTTGCTCTTACTTCGTAACTTTGTCGATTTTCATTTAAAAACAAAAATCTAAAATGTTGTTGGTTACATAATTTGATATCTATTTATTATCAATTTTTCTTTATAAAAACTTTTAAAAAAATTTGTGTATTTTATAAAATTTGTACTTAAAAGCTTTTAAAAATTAGTAGTGTTGTTATTTTAATGAAATCTTTTGCAAAGATCATTTTAAGAAAACTTGTGTATTTTATAAAATTTGTAATTAAAAGCTTTTAACAATAATTAGTACTGTGATTATATTACATAAACTGCTTTTTAATCCAAATTTTAATATTTTAATCAGGCTAAAGTTCATATAAAAGTTTGAATTAAAAGCTTTTATCTAAAATAGGTTATCTTAGAGTTTGTTAAAAAAAGCGTGTTTAAAGTTTTTCAATATTCTAAATCGTAGTTACATTTTCAAACAAAGTTTTATTGCAAATAACTTTTTTCAAAACTTTTTTGGCACATGGCAACCCTACCCGGTCTATTTATAATTGACTACAAAATGTTGCCTCTGGCTGACTGCACTTAATAAAAATCTAAAAATTTGTTTCTACAGACATTCTACAGATCAAAGGAAGAGAAACAAATACTCTGCCATAACTGGAGACAATTACACATTAAATGGAAAACAGCATCAACAACAACAAGACATCAACAAAATTATACTCGTAAAAAGCTCCTAACTCCACCCAGACTTTAATGGCAAATGCAAGTAATTTAATTGTTTTATTTTTGTCGATTGCAAGTAGACTCCACAATTGTCGATGAATTGATAGTTAAGTGTTTGTGTGTGTGTTTGTGTCTGTAATCACCATTGTTTTCGCTTTACATTTTACCCCTGCTCCCCTGATAAAGCCTAACATTTGCCTCATTTTTATTGGTTGCATTTAAAAAAATTGTATTGATTTGTGTCTTTCGCTGGTCGTACAGCAGTATGAGTTGTGTTCATACATACAGACAAACATACATACATACTTGCAATTTAAAAGTGTTCGTTAGTTTGATTGCAAATTGTTGCAAAGTTTTATAGTTGTTTTTTTTTTTTTTTTTTTTTTTTGAAGAAACCAATAATTCAAGACAAATGGCCAAAATGCTTTATGGCTGTAGGCAATCATTCGTTCTTCGTTGTTGCAGTATTTATTGCCATTCAGTCTTATTTTATTTTTATATTTTTCCACTTTTTTTTTTGCAAAATTTTTCGCTGAAGTAGAATTATTTTCATTTTTTTTTTTAATATTGATATTTTTATTTTTAGTTATGGCGTTTTATACTGTTTATGTCCATTATGGCTGCCTTGGAGTTACAATTTTTTTCACTTTGTTTTTTGATCTTTGGAGAGTGGGTATTAAATTGTGTCCATAGTTGTCTGGTTTTATTTTAAAAATAAATATATTTTTTTAAAAAAGAACTGCACAGTTCTGTGTTTCATATCGGTGGCAATTTATCTGTTATTATTTGTTGCTGCTGCTTTTGTTGCTTGGCTTTTGCAGGCGACCAACAATTTTGATGCAATTGCAGTCAGTGTACAATTTTTGTATTTTTGGTTTTTAATGTTTTTCTTTTTATAAAAATTAAAATAATTGTTGCAATTTTATTTTAGCTTAAAGGGTACATTTATGCTCGTTGTACCATAATGAAGTATTACTTTAATAACTTTTAAACGATAATTGGCGTGGTTATTTAATAAGTAAGAGATAAATATATAAAAATATTAAATGTGTATAATCATAAAAGGCAACAAAAAATGTAAGATCTCGCCATTTTATTTAAAGAAACATGCCCACATTTTTAATAACATTAAAAAAAATATGAAAATAAATAAAATTCACAAGGTAAGTCCTAAAGTCATATGTCTTATAATAATAACAAGAAAGAAATATGAATCCCTCATAATTAAAATAAATAAACACAGCATAAAAAGTTTTATAATTTTAGGACTTTTTTGTTTAAAACACAACAATAATTTTGTAAGCTATTGTAAGATCTTAGGATTTTATGACAATATGACTTGATAGCACACATTTGTCCAATTCACAAGCTTGTTTTAATGTCGTATTCGTCGTATAATTGTCTAACTATAAAGTATTTTATATTTCTTGTTAGTAAAAAAAAATTAAAATAAATATTTTTCATAATGCATTATGACCCCATTTTTTTAATTACCCCAAAACAATGAAAAATAACCCTAAAAATAAAATGAAATATGACCCTTAATTCGGGGTAATTCTTCATTATGAGAAATCACCTCAAAATTTATAATGAATTTTAACCCCAAAAAAGAACACAAAGAAAGTAACATTAAACATTTTCGGTGGAGTTCATATACCCGAAACTAAAAATCCCAAATTAAGAATCCCGATTTCAAAATCCGGATCATTATACAGTTTTGGTTTTAAAAATCGTACGACTGGTAGCATGGCTGGGCTTTCGGCCATGCGCAAGGATTTTTTTCTCTATGGTATAACGAAAACTGGCTTAACGTTATAGCCGGCCTTTGGCCGGACGCAAGAATTTTATTCTCTATGGTATAACAAACACTGGCTTCGCTAACTAAAGCTTCTTTGTATAGCCGGCCTTCGGCCGGGCGCAAGTATTTTCTTTTCGATGGTATAACTAACTCTGGCTTCGCTCAGTAAAGCTTCTCTAAATAGCCGGCCTTCGGCCGGGCTCAAGGATTTTTTCCTCTATGGTATAACAAACACCGGCTTCGCTAACTAAAGCAACTCTGCATAACCGGCAAGGGTTTTCTCTACTTTGGTATAAGAATTTGGGTTTTTTATACTATCCCTAGAAACTTTTACATAGAATTTTATAAAATTTGTGTAAAAATGTTTGGGGTGATTTTTCATTTCTTAAAATTTGCAAAGTAAAAATTGTGATTTTATTTGGGGTCATTTTTCATTCTATTTTAAATGCAAAAACACCCTAACGAAAAAATTAAAAATAACCCAAAAAAAAAAAACAAAAAAATTGCGCCAAAATTGCGTGTTGTTGTGTCTCATGTAAAATTTTGGGGCCGTTTTTCATTTTGCTTTTTGGGCCATATTTCCTGGGGTCATTTTGCGCACCGCCGTAATTTTCATACAAAATTGTTGTACAATTGATATTTACGTTTTGAAAAATGTTGTTTTCATACCAGGCCTGGAAATGTTAGATTTGTTTGGTGAAGTTGTAAAAATCTTTTTAGAATGTACACAACAAATTTGATTCTTCTTAATTATTAATATAAAGTTGTAAAAATCTTTTTAGAATGTACACAACAAATTTGATTCTTCTTAATTATTAAATTGTAAGGGCCGTTGTTGAATGTGAACCACACCTAAACGCCAAGTTTTTTTCCGAATTTTATTTGACATTTCTCTATTTCAGACTTACTCAATTTGAACCATGGAGAGATACACAATCCAACAACGTGTTAAAGTTATCCAGACTTATTATGAAAATGGGCGTTCAAATCAAAATGCATATCGTGCACTTCGTGATTTTTTTGGTCAATTTGATCGTCCAAATGTGCGTACAATCGCAAAAATCGTGGAAAAATTCGAGCAAACCGGGTCTGTAGAAGATGTGAGAACACCAGTGCATGCTCGTACAGCTCGTACTGCAGAAAATATTGCTGCTGTTCGCGATAGTGTGGCTGAAGAGCCGTCCACCTCAACTCGTCGTCGTGCCCAACAATTGCACCTCTCACGCTCGTCGTTGATGAACATTATGCATAAAGACTTGCATTTACACGCTTACAAGGTGCAATTGGCTCAAGAACTAAAGCCTCTTGACCATTCCAAACGTCGTGAATGGGCAGAATGGTGGCAAGAAATGGCAACAGTGGATGATAAATTTTCGAAGAAAATCATCTTCAGTGATGAGGCACATTTTTACCTCAGTGGATTCGTCAATAAACAGAATTGCCGCATTTGGGCGAATGAGAATCCAAGAGTGATTGTCGAAAAACCAATGCACCCACAAAGAGTGACTATTTCTTGCGGTTTATGGGCTGGCGGCATCATCGGGCCGTATTTTTTCCAAAATGAGGCCGGTCAGGCAGTTACTGTGAATGGTGTTCGCTATCGTGAGATGATAACGAACTTTTTATGGCCCGAGTTGGAAGATATGGATGTGGACGATATGTGGTTTCAGCAGGACGGTGCCACTTGCCACACAGCTAACGAAACAATGGCTCTTTTGCGCAACAAATTCAATGGCCGTGTTATCTCACGTAATGGCGATGTCAACTGGCCGCCAAGATCATGTGATTTGACACCGTTGGACTTTTTTCTTTGGGGTTATTTGAAAGAAAAGGTGTACGTCGATAAGCCAGCAACAATTCAAGAGCTAAAGGATGAGATAATTCGGCACATTAACGGCATAGAACCTCCATTATGCCTCAGGGTCATCGAATTTGGACCATCGGATGGAGGTGTGCCGCCGTGGTCGCGGCGCCCATTTGGCCGATATTTTGTTCCATACATAATTGAGTAATACCAATATATCATAATAAAATAAAATTACAATAATTTCCTAAATAGTTTGTGTTTTATTCAAAATCAACATCGGCCCTTGAAATTTAACCACCCTTTATGTATGTTTAATTCATTAAAAAATATTTTTTAAACGTGTTTAATTAAAATTGCTTAACAATTTATAATTATCACCATTTCGCATCAAAATAAAACTCCCATACCTGGTTTAATTTCATGGTATCGAATAATGTGAACGACGACCTTTAAAAAAGAAGAAGAAAACAAAAATCGTATTATTTTTAACCATAACTAATACGAGAGAACTTTTGAATTGGACAATTGTGTATCTTCCAAATTAAAGTGCCGGTTCAAACACACGTCAAGTTTGACTTGTCAAGTCCTGAGCTTTAAGGAGAGAAGGGAAAAGCGAAATTCAGAAAAATATCATATCTTTTACACACAGTGTGTCCTTAATAACTTGTATATTATTTTTCAGCGTAGACATCTACCATTTATTTTCACTAAGCCATTGAACGAAACTGTGTAATCAACAAAGTTGATTTTTTCTTCAAAAAATCCAAATTATGTATCCACCAACAAAGCAACAGTTGTGGGAAGTTTTGCTTAACTCCTTTAGATTGAAGAGAAAAGGCAGTCAAAAAACACATCGAAGCTTGATCGCAATACGTTTCATAAATTTTAAGTAGCGAAAAATAGTTTGGACAGCTAACACGAAAAACCTTTGCAAGGTTAGCCAAAAAAGTTCAAAGGTGATGCACTGAAGGCATTGCTCAATGAATATTGTTGTAAAACTCAAGGAACTTCAGCACCAATTTCAAGCGTCTGCAAGCACCAGGATTAAACCAAAAGCTCAAAAATTTGGTATAACACGAGATTGAGCAAAGACGCGTTAAAAGATGATTTCACGTAACCGAAATGCCGCTAAAACGCCATAAAAAGAAGTGATTTTTACATTCGACCTTTACTACCGATGAAAAATGAATCTATTATGACAATTTTAAGTGCAAAAAATCATTTTTAAGCAGGGTCAACCAGCCGAAATAAAGCCAAAATAATAGCACCAAATAATGTCCCGTATTTGATGGGACCCGAAGGATCGCAAATATTATGAACTCGTAAAACCGAGCCATATGAACTGAACAGAAAATTTCCGGAATATATGAACGAACATAAAGCCGTAATATTCCGAAATGACAACGCTCGGCCACATGTTACAATATTAGATACAAACTGTTAAGGAAATAGTGGTTGATAAGTTCTTATTTATGTGTCCAGACCTTGCGGTATCCTGCTACTACATATTTGCTTTCGACGATGCTGAACGCTTTCAGATGAGTATGCTGCACTTCAGAACACGGTATTTAAAATTAGCTTATTGCCTGCTCAGCGATTTCGAAGTTTTCGTTTGGAAATATATTTCTATAGATGAACATTCATTCTTGGTCGCAAAATATAAACGGTTGTTATTTTAGAGTTGATTGTTTAAAATAACTCAATTCAACATCTTAATTAAGTATTAAGAAAAAGCGATTTATAGAAATCCAATAATGATCTGTTTCATTGAAATTCTTCGCAAACGCATCAATTGCCAGCGCTTAATCAATGATAATCGAGCAACATTCCTGGTTAAATATCAATTTAAAGAAAGAAACAAAAAAATTTAAGAAGAATTGCAGCCAAAACCGCAATGGAGAAGTGAAAAAAGGAGCATAAGGAACAATAAAGCAAGTGTCAGTAGCCACATAACAATCAGCAACTTAATGCCTTTACAAAGTTTATCTCTTTGTAAATTGTGTAAAAAACATGATAAATGATTGTATTGTAAGGAAGGCCGAATTGGTAAACTGAAAAAATGTAAGAAGAAAAACAACTAAAAACCTTTTTTCGGCTTAAGCATTTTGAAAAAGTAGGAAATAAAAAATAAAAAGTTATTGAAACGTTTACGGCGAATTTTAAGTACTTTACAGCAACGTAAGGTTTATATAAGGACTTTTTATTTAATTTATAGATCTTAATAGGTGTCATCGCACTAGCGTCTGATTTAGATGGACCCATATAACCTTAGCTTACAATGTATGTAGTGTTGGACCAATCCGAAGTCATAGGCCATCGCTGTGTTAATGTAAGTAGGAACTTTGGATGGGTCGTATGAGATAAAAAATCCACTGGGTATAGAGTTATGTTCTCTTGGTAGGTAAGGTGTTTTTCTCTATCTCTCTCTCTCTCTCTCATATGTTCTAATAATTTTGTAAGGCTAGGGATTTAAAATTTTATTTCTAAATTTCAAACTCAAACTCAAAAATAATTGGTAAATCATTGGTGGCCACTCAAGCAGCAGTTTTAAAACGTTGCGAAGGAGCAAGTTTTATCCAATAGCAAAGAAATTAAAAGAAATTTGGTAGCACATGAGTTGAAGACCAAAAACGTTGCAAGAAGATTTGTTTATCCGAAGTACTGTTGAAACTACATAAAAATATGTTATTTTTGTACATCATTACTGATTCCATTACGACATCCCGAAGGTCAATAAATCGAATGTGAAGCCCAGGAAACCATCCAATGAAATCTTATTCTTTGCAGATCCTAAGATAGGAATGTAGTGGGCACAAAAATTAACAAACAACATTGTAAAGCAACAAATTTGGGATACCAAAAGGAAGGAGTGAGTAGGTAAGTAGCCTGACAACTGTGATGATGATTAGGGGCTGACATTTTATGCATTATTTATTGCAAGATATGCGCATTTAATATGCTTAAATAAATTCAAAGTAAGCGCTTAAAATTATTAAAACATGCGTGCTCCGATAGTCTAGTTTGTGAGTATCAGTGCGAAAATTGCGGGTTGGAGGTCGAACCGGTTCAAAGTACAGTGTAAACGCAGCAATTTATTTTATAATCAATAAACGTAGTTATATATTGCATTAAAAAATTATTTTACTATGCAAAAATAAGCAGAACCAATTAAATGACATTTTCCAGCCAAACGTGTGATTCGGCTAATTAACTTTGTATTTTAGCGTTCGAAAAAAACATGCGTTTGCATATAATTCCATCCCTGAATGATGATCATCAACAAACAAACAACTCATATGTAATAAATGATTCTCGTAATTTACCACAATAAGTGTATAAAGTTAGTAAAATCACAAAAAAAAAAAAAAAAACAAACAAACTCCAAAAGCCTGACTTCGGCAGTAGCTTACAACAGAAATCCGTTTGAAATAACCGCTTTGTATACATTCAAAATAGAAGAATCCGTAAAAGGAGTTACTACAACAATAAAAAGTAAATCTGATTACCGCATTCAATCCAGCTAATGTTCGATGATCTCTGGCATAAGCCAAGCTGTCTGTCATAAAATACCCAGGGTGCGACATCATTCAAAGGCTCATCAGTTGTATGGAGTTAAAAAAATTTCATTTCTTAAAGGCTGCTGTTTTCTGCTGCTGATCGCTCACTCATATAAGAATATGATTTTTGCAGCTCGCAATGTCGGCTCTTAAGAATTTACTTTTCCATCATTCATTTTAAGGCCAAAGCAAACAGCCAACAATCGCATTGAGACAAAAAAAAAAACACACACATACACAGAGATGAAAATTTCTGAAAAGAGAGATTAGAATGTGGATACAAATACAAAAAGCTTTATGATCTTGGAGTCACTCTTGTCTTTTATTTTCTACCTTAAATGTGTTAATATCAATCACAAAATGATTGATTAGATGCAAGATGCGTACAAAGTGGAGTACAAAATTAAGATCTACAGAAATGAAGTGAAAAGAAAAGAGTTTGATGAACAACATTTATTTAGTTTTAAAGTTTATTGTTTTTGATTTAAGATATGAGCCCGGGACAAAGATGTATTTGTTGGCTATAAACCTCAGCCGAAGTTTTAGTATTTATAAGGAATTGCAAACTCGTTAAATGCAGTCAATTTATCGATTATTGTTTGTTAAGTGACTTTAAATGAAGAAATCAAAAATGGTATAACAAAACTTTGTAATCTACAAATATTCGCATATTTAGTAAAACATATTCAAAATAAGAAAACGAAATGAGTCTTTTCACGCTGAATTGACTCTTCCTTCCTTAGGACCCAAAAGTTTTAGCCAAACTTACTTGAGAATATTATACCAAATATTATACACTGTGCGATGATGTAAAGGTCTAATTAAATACATATGTCTAGCCATGCTTTTTATAACTGTCTTCCTATTATCTGGTTTAAATCAGGAACTTTGCATCCAAACGCTAGTACACATTTGTTTTGTAGAGTTCTTTTTTATAAAACCAGCACGCAGGGGATGAACCCTACTAATTTTTTGCATTATGTTGGAACTAGGAAAATAGGTTATGGGAAGGGGAATAGAGGGAGTAGTGTTTGTGAACATTCGACTTGAACTTATTAATGTTTTAAGTGAGAGGAAAGACTTAATTAAGCAGGAAGGTTATTCCACATACGAGCCGTCCGGCCAAAAACCGAGTTCTCCCTGTAATGCGTTGTACGATTCACCTCTCAATCCACCACAAAAGGATGGGCTCTTGAGAAAAAACGTGTATTACGAACAAACATACTGGTTTCGGGAACCAGATCCCTAATTTCTTCGGAAAACATCCCATTTAAGTAAAGATCAAACAGGTTAAGACAACACATATTGGGACGGTGCTCAAGGGAGTCAATAGAATTGGGTACCCTACTGTCACCAATGAGAATCTTCGCCCTAGTAGCTCCAAAATAGACTTTGAAGCACCAGCCCACACTTATAAAATTATTACAATAACTGATTGTGGGTTATTAAATTCGTTTTCTGTTCTGTTAAAATTGAATAAAAATATAGTTATTTTTCGAATAATTTTATTTTTTAACATTTATGTTTGTTGTTCAAGAAACAAACTACCAAAAAATAATGTTTTATCGTATTTATTTTGTTATGTAGTTTGATTTTTGTCGTTTAAAATATATTGTTTAATAGTAAAAATCATTCAATTTTAAGGAATATGCTGTTCAAAAAATAAAAAATTTAAAAATGAATGTAAAAATTATTTGATGAAATGTAAATGATCCGTTTTTTAAGTGAATTTTAAGTTGTTTAAAATTAATTTTCGTTTGAATTTAACTACATAATATTTTGAGTGCACACATGTGTTTTGTATTTCATACGCGGTAGGATATAGGTGGTATAAGTAGTAAGGAGATTAGATGGAGTGAAGTATATCTTAAACCAACTTAAAAAACCGAGGCACTTGAATGCTTCTTCTGACGCCTTAAATCAGACATCACATTGTATCTTTATGCCCAGAACATCAAGAGATTCTGATTCCTCAATAATTATACCAACCATATATACATATGAGGCACATTGATCTGTTGCGCGTTTATGCGTCAGCACGCAACATTTGGTTTTCCGGGCATTAAAATCGACCCCATTTGGTCGTGCAAACATTCCGGGACTATGTTAAGGTCTCGGCCAAGCGTATCATTCATATTCTGCCTCAAAGCAGCGACATCGGATATGCTTGGTCTGCTGTCAAATAAGCACGAATAAAAAAGGGTGGCTGTCATCTGCAAAAGAGTAGATAGGCTTGGAAGTTTGACATATCGCACCTGTTCATCAAAAGTAACACAACTCAAAAAATTCTATTTTCCACTTTTTTGAAGGAAACAGTGTATTATTACCATATCTAACGACTGTAAAATTTTTGGTATTCTATTTGTAATATTTCATGAGAGAAATGCCTTTATGTCTTTCTTTGCGTACTCATATTGTTTGTTTTGATTCAATTAAAGAGTTGTAATTTTAGTTGCGTTGAAGTGTTCAAGGGTTATGGTGCTCAAATGAATCAGCGAAACTGTATTAATTCGAGTTGTGATTGTTTTCATGTTAAAAATCTGTTTATCAATAGCTGTTGATTTTGGGTTGTGATAAGCATAACTTGAAATAATATTGACATGTAGATCAAAAAATTTCATGAAAACTGTATTAAATCAAAAATCCGTAATAATTTCGGAAAAAGGAAGAAGAGAAATAAATTTTGTGATTTTATTGAAATATTAGTGAGTTTCCTTTATAACATTATATTTGTTTATAACAATAATTCCATCATATTGGCGGAATTAGTTTTTTGCCTCTACTGAAAACTTGTAAATTTTGAGTTGTGTTACTTTTGATGAACAGGTGCGATATGTAGGAGTGTATTTTGAAAAATAAGAAATAATGCAGAAGAAAGAAAAAGTACGGGAGAGCAGAATGTTAGGTATATCCGAAACCTGTATTGGAAACAATATGCACAGGAGTAACACAAATATAACAAGTTAGAGTGCTATATTCGGCTGTGCCGCATCTTTGAATGGCAAAAGTTGCAAGAGAGTTCATAGGTTTGGAAGTTTGACATATCGTCGGTTGATTATTTAATTGTCGTATGTGGATACAAATTACATACGACATACGACAATTAAATAATCAACCGACGATATGTAGGAGTGTATTTTGAAAAACAAGAAATAATGCAGAAAAAAGAAAAAGTACGGGAGTGCAGAATGTTAGGTATATCCGAAACCTGTATTGGAAACAATATGCACAGGAGTAACGCAAATATAACAAGTTAAAGTGCAATATTCGGCTGTGCCGCATCTTTGATACCCTCCACCGACAGTTCAATTATTTCAGAAGTGATATCCATTTATTTTTAATTTATCTTTATAAAAACCGATATCAGCATTAGAGTCTAAACACAATGCTTGCGGTGCGGTGCGTTTTCTCGTTGCGGGAGAGAAAAATAAACATAATACAACGAAAGACGGCAATTGTTGTTATTGTTTGTTTACATTTTTATTAATTTATTTGTGCATAAATTTTTACGATGTTTTTTGTTTACAATAATCTTGTGAACATCGCCAATTATTCAAAAACTATGGCAACATCAGAAAGAGAACGAGTATCAAAAATTGAGAGGGAAAGAAAGTCCGCAATGGAAATAAAACAGATTTTAATTTAATGCCGTTCCGAACTGCGTTTTTTTACTTTAAAATCGTATGAAAAACCGCACCGCAATAAATGATCGTTACATTGTGTTCAGACTCTTAAAATTGGTTGCGACTTAGACCTATATTCAATTATTGACCGACAATCAGAAAGTTGTATGCTTTTTTGTTTAGCAATTTTAACTAGCTTGGGTAAAATATCAAGATTCGTAACATTTTAAGCCGAACTTAAATGATTTTCAGAAGGTGAATCTATATTTTAGCCATGGTTAGTTATGATCCAATAATCCCAAAATACTGCAGAGTGATTTCTGGTATTAAAAAAATAAATTTCAATACAGCGGTAAAATTAGTTTTCGCGTTTACATTGAATTTCAAAAGGCTGCTAAAATTGGGATCTAAGGTAAATTATGGACCGTATATCACAAAATTGCATAACATTTTTTCTGGCCATATGAAGCTACGTTGGAAGAAATTTTACCGCAATATCTATTCTACTACGGTTTTGGGCGTATTTAATTAATTTACCAGAGTGGGCTTTATATAGGGCCTATACACGCAGAGAAAAAATATGGTTGGGCATGGTAACGGCAACAACACTATGTTTAATGTAACAATATATTGTTGTCGTACACAAATAATTGTTATTTTTATTTAATATCAACAATATTATAGTTACTGTAAACATATCAATGTTTATCGCAATTATGAATTTGAGTATTGTTGACCGAAAAATAATTATTTTTCTAACAACTTTATTATGATAACTTTCTTAACATATTATATTTCTCACAACCATATCATGATATTTAATAGCCATAACATGATATCTTTCTATACATTTATCATATTATGTCTAAGATGCAATCAAACTCTTTTTACTCTAATCATATTATGTTAGCGCCATTTGTAAAATAATTTTGAAGCAGTTGTGTCGTTTTTTATTTGTGAGCGGTTAAACAATTAAAAGATAAAATTCCATAAAAAAAATAAGTTTAAAGAAATTAAAAAATTAAAATATTAGCGGAGTTCATTCAAGTATTAGTGATGTAATAGTGCAAATGCAAAATATCATAGTTTTTTTTGTAAAATCCAACAACAAAACACACAGAGATTTCGTTATATTTTATAAAAGTGCTACGTTTCTGTGGTTTTCATGGGCAACCGCGTATGTCTTAAAACTAATTTTTCAGGCAAGCCGAAAAACCATTCTAGATCAAACTATGGGCAAGGCATTGCACTTTTTAAACTTTGTCATTACGTTAAAAAATCGGAATTGATCCATCTTTTTTCAAAAAAATGTAAAGAGCGTTCAAAATTAGGCAATATGGCATCAACATCTTAAAATCGAAAAAATGGACACACGCGGTTGCCCATGAAAACCACAGATTTTTCATTTGCTATTTTGCAAGCCTTATATTGAACTCCGCTAGTTGATTAACATTAAGAAAAATTGTAAAAAGCCACAAAATAAAAAATCGATTCAAAAATATTTAAATTTATTTTGTATTTTTATGACAGCTATGAAAGGTGCTGTATCATAATATGATTGCTTCTAAATTTATTGTGATTAACATGATGATTATATGATTACTTCTTAGCTTATTATGATTAACATGACAATAATTTGATTACATCTTAACTTAGTATGAATAATAATATGATTAAGGGAAAAATATTATGATGTAATAATACTAGTATATTTATTCATAATATGATTCAATAATAATCTTAATATGGTGACTACAATCATAATTCTTATCATAATATGTTGCTCTTAGAATATGTTTACCACAACTATGTTTTTTCTTTACGTGTAGTAAATTATTTCTAGTAATAAAAAACTGTGAAGTATTTAATTTTATTCTGATATCATTATTTATTACGGTTTATGAAGTAATAAACTGTTTTCCGGGAGTAGGGTTTGTATGAGGCCTAGGGTAATTTATGGAACGATCTTCACGAAATTTAATAGTATGATTTCGAATCGAATAAATAGATTTTATGGAAAATCTTATTTCATTCCCTGCATTATTCCACCATTTATGTTAGTTTTTGTAACGAAATTATCCATTTTTTAGAGTGGAAGTTCCACATTTTGGTTTATAGCTCTGATCCTACTGATCCGATTTAGCTGTATTTCAATCCCAAACTGCTTAGGATAACTACAAGCAATTTGACACCAAGTTTGTTCATTTATTCTGAGTTTTTCAAAAGTGAGCGTGTTTTCAACAGATGGACAGGCGGGCATGGATAAATCCACTTAGAATTACTCAAGGAGCCAGAATATATTATATCGCACACCTAGTTCAAAAGTGACTCAACTCGAAATTTTTATTTTTCGAGTTTATATGCTTAAACTATGCACCATACATTTTTTTACCTAAAAAAAAAATATAAATGTATGTATTTTCTTGTTGTTAGCAGTTGTTAAAAAAATAGTTATGTCTATCTTTATGTTTCAATTGGTATAAAGTTCATAAAAGTGACTTATTTTTGGTTTAGCCATCAAATAGCCTTAATCCAAATTGTAAGAGTTTTGAAAGAAAAATATTTGTTGGAGTTTGTATTAATAAGACTTGTGTCAGTTTAGAATTTGGCAAAAGGGTCAATACTTGAAAAGAATTTAGCTAAAGTGACAAACTTAAAATAACTTATGCAAATAATACATAATCCAAAATGACAACTAAAATGGTTAATTATCTTGTGTGCATAATATTAAAAAAAAAAACTATTGAGGTCATAATCTGTATCGATTTCGTACTTAATGGTCCAATGATATTCTTTTAACTATATTTTTTAGGTCAAAAACTGTTTTTTTGTATTTCTGAAAAATTAAATTTTTGAGTTGAGTCACTTTTGAACTAGGTGTGCGATATGTTTTATGGGGCCTGAGATCAATAATAAAAAAAGTTTCACACGGCATAACAAACTTAGTAAATCCTCTTCCCATCTAATTGTGCTGGAGGGTATAGAAAGTGGAGTGAGACAAGGATGTATCCTTTCATGAATAGTCTTTAGTTTTTATGCAATATATTAGTTAGAAAAAGTTAACGCAGATTACAATAACAATTTACTTTAAGAACGCAGCAACATATTTGAGGCAATAAGAAAAAATGACCTAAGTCTGTTTCTTTAGTTTCGCAAGAGACCAATTTTAACTTTTAATAGTTATTTTTGAAAATATATTTTTATATGAAATTTTTGCTATTTTTTAAATTTGGCTTAGGTTCATTAAATTTTTTTTTTTTTTAAATTCTTTTAATTAAGGAATTAATTGTACAACGTGAAATTTTGAATAATTTTCATTCTTGAGTGGCTACGTTATCAAATTTATTTGATAACACGGTGAGACAGTCCAAAAAACCTGGGACCGGATATCATTTTTCTTGTAGGGCTTGTCGAGTAAAACAAGATTCCAATAGTGAAATATGCCGGACACCTCCAAAATCCGGATTTACGGTTAAAACCCCGGTTTTTGTACCTTTGCGCACTTATAAGCTTGTAATTTTGTTGATGATACTAGATTTGGAAAGAAGAAACTGAGATCTTTCGAACGATATATTAATATATATTTTTGTCATCTTTGTCATAATTTTAATTTAAATTGCACACGATTTTTATTAAATTGCAAACGTTTTTTTTTTTTAATACACAGATTCAAAGTGAAAAAGAAGACATTAACAAAACGTCATATTAAAAAAACAACAATACTAATTAGATAGATTTAATATTATTTATAAAATTCCCTGCAAGGGTAAGGATAATGAAATATGTAATAAGGTATATATAGGTACTACGAAAAACAAATTAAAAACTAGACTAGCAGGACATAGATCTGATCAAAAATCCAAAAATATATCTTCTCAAAAAACTGCATTGTCTTCACATTGTGCCAATTTTAGACATACACCAGATTTCGAAAATACAAGAGTTTTAAATACAGAAACAAACTACAAACGGCGCTTCATGCTAGAAATGTTACAAATAATCAACACACCAATAGAACAAAGAATTAATTTTAAAACCGATACAGACAATGTAGCTTAAAATTACAGACATTTAATTTATAAGAATAAGATAGGAAATTGAATAAGTTTAGAAAAATGTAATAGAATAATTTTGTTGCCTGTGTATTATTTTTATTATTTATTTTTCATATTGTCAATTTTTGTTATTTAATTTAAATTTTGTTTTATAAAAAATTGTTTAAAATTTATAAACTTAAGATCCCTGAAGAAGCTGTCCATTGTGGCAGCGAAATATTGGAAGTAATAAATTAATATATTTTTCTTAACCTGACCTTGAGCTTGATTTGAAAAAAGAAGAAATAAAATTAAAAGGTCGAAAAAATAGACTAAATAATTTTTATAAAATGTTTAAAAGTTTATTTTCATGAAAAGTTAAATAACTCAGTCAATTACTTATCTATTTTTAAACCCAAATATGCGTTGTAATCGTTAATAAACGTACTTTTTGAATAAACTCAATAGTATTATAGTTTCTTAAGAAAATAATGTATAAAAACGTCACTAAATTTGAAATTTTTTTGAAAAATCCACAAAATTTGTGTTTGCTCGACAATAACACCCAAATTTCTTCAGTTTTCTTAAAAAAGTTATACATTGTTCGAAAGATCTCAGTTTCTTCTTTACAAATCTAGTAAGAAATTGAAAATCGGATCTTTATCAACAAAATTACAGGCTTATAAGTGCGCAAAGGTACAAAAACCGGTTATTAACCCGTAAATCCGGATTTTGGAGGTGTCCGGTATATTTCACTATTGGAATCTTGTTTTAGTTGACAAGCCCTACAAGAAAAATAATATCCGGTCCCAGGTTTTTCTATTTCATTCAATTTTGTAACACTGTGTAATCAGTCATCGATTAGACTTCGTGATTTTAGTGGCGCACTGCTCAAATTGAAATAAACTTGTCATATCGAATAAATTTTTTTTTAAATAAATATTTAATTTTTTGTGTAATTTTTTAAATTGTAATTCAAATACAAGCTCATAGTTATAACACCCCAGTTGGCTATGTCGTGCAAGAATCATTGATGAATCGTGCACGACAATGTTAATTCCTGCACGACACGTAAGCGACAACTAATGCAAATCGTCGATGACATTTTCAAACAAGTGTCGCGTAAATCGTGCACGACACAAAGAGAGACAATGTCGCTCAGCCTGTCGTTTGTGACCACATGCACGACATTGTCGTCCATATAGTCGTTAATGACCACATGAAAGGCATTGTCGTTTGTATTGTCTTTGATGACTATATAGACGACAATGGATTCTACTTTGACGGCAACGACTGCGTAAAGGACAATGTCGATGAAGTTGCAGGAGTTACAGCTTTTACGACAATGTCGCCTATAAACCTAAATGAATAAATAAAAATATACAATAGCACATATATGTACCTTAGTCTTTGAGTTCTCAGACTTGACTGACTGATTTTCTTCACTTTGCTTTGGTTGTTTTTTTATTATTACCGTTATTTTACAGTTATTTTTATTTTTTATTGGGAACAACTAATTTTTGTTTGTTAAGAAGACAGCTTACAAGACAATGTCGCTCATATTGTCGTGCTTAGAAGTTGATAAAGGACACCTTAAAGACACTGTCGGTCATGTTGTCGTGCATACACTTTAATACAGGACAGCTTACAAGACACTGTCGCTCATACTGTCGTATATAGTTGTTGATAGAAGATACCTTACAAGAAAATGTCTGTCATGTTCTCGTGGATAAGTTTTAACAAAAGACAACTTGAAAGACAATGTCGGTCATGTCGTCGTTTATTAACTTCTTCAAAAGACAGTGCACTAGACAATGTCGAGTATTTTGTCGTCCACGACATTTTCCTCAAAATTGTCTTCCAGAAATCCTAAGTGATAGAAGACATGTAGTGCATAAATTGTTGACGACAATGTCACCGACGGCAGTTTGGCCAACAGGGACCGTACAACTATTTGAAATTTTGGCCTCACCCATGATCGAACTGAGTAGATGCTGAAAATATAGCATTAAAAATATTCGTATCTCTCAGTTTTTCTAGATAAATTCATTTCGGTTTTTGACGATCAATTCAACTTTTAATCCAGGAGACTATCGCTTTGAGAAGTTACGATAACACCCACACCAGTTGATCGAGATAGCAGATTTTTTGCTTAAATGCTTGGTATTGTTATCAGATGTAATGTAAGTCCATGGGTTCAAAGATAATGACGATATTTCTTAAATTTTGATACAATTTCATATAGTTTTGCTCTAATTTTAATTAAAAAAAATATATATTACTAAATATAAGGGCATATATTCAATATGTGTGTTGTTCGACCTTTTGTTGCACTTTTAAATGTAAAACCGTGTGTAACGTGTTTTTTATTATTGTTCCTCTTAACCCTGAGATCCAGTGGATTTCGAAATATTGGAAACATTTTTTAAATAAATAAAAAAATATAAAAAACCTGACCTTGAGCTTAACCAATTCTTTACAATAAGGGCATATTTTTGGAATTTTAGAGTTTGTTGTGAAATTTCTTCCCCTATTTATCAGTAGTCTTCGTGATATGTTTAGTTCTTGAGATAGATGATAAAAATGGGTCTAAATTATTGGACTCAATTTACAAAATGCAGTTCTACAAATTTAATGTAAATATAAAAAAAAATACGTCTTATCCTTTCCAAAAGAAAAAAAAAATTAAGTAGTGTTAAGGAAAAAAATATTGACGCTTATTCTGGAATTTCCAATTTTTTGATTTTTTTTTTTTTTTTTTGTTTCTTTAGAATATTTAAGCTTCCATTTTTTTAAAGACCGTATTCATTCCTTCCAATCAAAAAAATTCAAATTGTCTCCGATCATCAATTAAACACATTTGTGTCTGCCTTTTTGTGTCTTTGAAATTATTTTGTTTTATTTTCAAGATTCATTAATAATTTTCGCAGAATACAATAATTTTTCATTACGATAAAGAATTTTGGCTTGTTTTGGTAATGGTGTGGTGGCTGCTTCTGTTGCTGTTTTTACTGCGGCTGCCACTTCAACTACAACTGCTATTCCTGCCTCTGAGGGAGGTAGACACATACAAGTCTAAACGATCATCATCTTCATCATTGTCTTTGGCCGCAACTGAAAATTCCTTTAAAATCGCTGTGTGTCAGAACTCTTAAGCACACAAAAAAAAGTTGGAACAAAAAATAATTCAGCTAAACAAATGGATAAAAATTAATGATGAATATATTACAACAACAGATTGTCATTTTCCTGGCTGGAGATAACACACTCTCTGTGGCTGTTGTTGCAACACAAAGCAACACCAACAACACCACATCACTTTACTGCAATAACCAACAGCCAAAAAAAAAAAAAAAAGCCAGTAGCAATTGATGTTCTTGTATCGAACATGAAGTGTGCGGTCTGTTTATCGATAGTTTAAATGTGAAAAATCGTTTTGGCCAGACAAAATGAAATTGTAAATTTTCTGAATTAAGTAAATAAATGTTTTGAAATGATGATACTCCAATGAATATAAAATTTAAATTGATTTTAAGAAGCTTAAAATGTTAATCGAATAATATTTTTTCTTTCAAGGTTATGGACTGTAACGTAAAGCACTTTGTTTAGTGCCTTTCGAAGATAAGAAACGATTTTGTTTGTGTTAAAACAGTAGCGAATTAAGTTTTTAAGAAAATCGAACGTTTAAGCCATAAATTTTGGATTAAAAGTTGTTTAATAATATTCGCCTTTTTAAAGTGGGTTTTAGTGGACGTACAAGCCGTCAACGTATAGTCTTAGTTAAGGCTCAGTTAGGCGAACGTTGCTGTACCCGTAATGTACCGCACCGTACTGTAAGCACGTTAGTGCACTTATAAAACGTTTAAAAACGTGTCATATGTTTTCCCATACATAAACAAAAAGCAATAGTATACATAAAACAAAACACACAGTGATGGGAATCAAAAATTTTCAAATGGTGACCGTTGTGCAGAAAAGGTACCACGTGATTTAAATGGTATTAAAACATTATTTTGTGTATGCAAAAAATGTTAATAGTTTAATATTTATTTTATAGATTTACAATAAATAAATTTGTATTTTAGCATATAAAAATTTTAAGCATACATATATTGTAAATGTGCATACACCAAACAAGATTTTGATACCATTTAAAGTCTTTTATATGTTTCCCTTTTTCATTGTATGTGAATATGCATTTGTTTATTTTAAACATCTAAACATATGTATATTTGGAAATATGTTGTATTGTAAGTTGTTTTGTCGCAATTCAGTAGATATACTGAAAAAAGAGCAAAATTACCCGCATTCAATGAAACATACAAGCCGCCCATCACTGTCTTACAAATGTCACGTAACAACGGCATGATTTTCTATTTTAAACAGATTGGTACGTTGCAACTACGGTACATTGCATTTCGGTAAGCTTTTCTATTGGTTTTCATATAACAAAAAGCGAACAGCTGATGGATACAGTACAGATACGGTACAGCAACGTTCGCCTAACTGAGCCTTTAGTCGGGAGTAACAGTAACTTAACCTTGCCGTAAAAACACAAGACCAATCTATTTCCTACAGATTGAGACGTAACATCTTACTGCTCACCACAATGCACACAGAGGCGTCACGAGACAGAAAATCTTGTGTGTTTTCTGTCTTTTTCTTCGAAAGATGCCTTTTTGCATTTTTGTTTTGATCACGCAATTTTTGTTGATTGCGATGGCCTGTTTTTACACATTGTCAATTCACTACCAAAAACGCTGACACTCTCTTTCTTCGAAAGCTGCACTCACAAATGATTTGGGCATTTTTCGTACGTCACTTTTTTTTCTCTGTATGCTCTGTGCTGCTAACTGTTATCGCTCTAATTGCTTTGCATATGTACAACATAATGAAGCAGCTGATTTGCAACGTTACCACAGAGTATACAGAGGCGTCACGAGACTGAAAATATTGTGTTTTTTCTGTCTTTTTCTTCGAAAGCTGCCCTTTTTGCGTTTTTTGTTTTGATTATGCAATTTGTGTAACGGCCTGTTTTTACGCATTGTCATTTCACTAACAAAAAACGTTTTCTTTCTCTTTCTTCGAAAGCTGCCCTCGCAAATGATTTAGGCATTTTTCTACGTCACTTTTTTCATCTCTGTATACTTTGTGACGTTACTGTTAGTCCCGGCTAACTGAGCCTTTAGCGCGCATTGAATGATTATTTTATTAAACTGTTTATGGTTTTTAACCCAAATTTTGATCTTTTTAATCAGGCTTAAGTTAGTTAAATTTTATTTTCATTAAATTATTTTTATAAAAAAAGAAATTTAACAACATGAAATTGACACTTTTTTTTTGAGACATGCTGAGCATCTGGCGTGGTGATTGCCGTTTTTTCAGATTGGCTCTGGTTTTCGAGATATACCGTTATTTCGAAAATGGAGGTGGTTGCACAGCGTAACTCAAAAACGGTTTAATTTTCATAAAATAATTTTTATGAAGAAGAGAATTTTACAACATGAAATTAATTAAAATGTATTGATTACTTTTGATTCTTGACTGAACTGGGAATCGAATCCAGGTTTTCACGGCAGGTTTAAGCAACCATGTCTTTTTATATATAAGTTTGTCATAACGTTTGTAATTTCCACAATATTGATTTTAGACCCCATAATGTATATATATTCTGGGTTCATATGAGAAGAGAAGTTGATTTAACGATGTCCGTCTGTCCGTCTGTCCGTCTTACGTTTGATATGTGTTTTCCGGATAATCCAGACATGATAGCGGCTAGGTTGTTTTACATTTATGTTACATACAGTCCACCATTTCATGCTATTGAAATTCAGCCAGATCGGTCCAAAAATGACGTAGATATGAGCAAAAAACCACGACTACCTCTAAATTTTTCCAAAAATCCCTTGTTGTTGTATTTTTTTTATTTCTGTATATCTTGAGAACGGCAAGAGCCAAAGTTTGCAAATTAGGTACACACGTTTAGGTTGCCAATACACACCATCCTACAAAATGTGGGCGGGATTGGAGAAGTGGGCGTGGTACCTCCCGTACAAAAAAAATTAAAAATTTTATAAAAACCTAAATTTAAGGGCTGCCATATGTGCTATGGATATGACTTATATATTAAAATATCGGACATTTTTAGTAGAACATATTTTATAAAAAACTCGGGAAAATCGGTTCAGATACAAAAAAGTTATGACCAAAATTAAATTTTTTTTTTTTTTAAATACCCAACTTTCGGGAACCATAGATCTCCCCGAGTCCAAGCTTTATAACTAAAGTAAACGGTAAATTTCTTCTTCAACACGTCGGTATATAAATCTGCCAAATCGGTTAAAAAATGGCAGAGTTATAACCGAAATACTGAATCCACAAAAATTACTCTTTTTTATAATAACTTTGTTAAAATATATATTTACAAGTTTATATAAAAAAGTAATTTCAATTTTTGGGAATACAAAATTTTAATTTCAAAAGATTTTGTTATTCGTGCTTAATTCCCAGTTTTTATTATTGATAAAAACACTTGAAATTTATTGTTGATGGGATAAGCTATTCCTATGCATTTCACTGGTTGCTTAGGCCAGATCATCAGGAAACCTCATCCATAAAGGTTTTAGACAAACTAAAGATATTAAACCAAATAAAACTGTTAAACGTATAAGAATTATAGCAACAGTTCCACTTGTAACAATATCAAAGTTTAAACAAAACACATCAACAATAAACAACAGTGGGTTCATCTCATCTTACATTTCCCCACTACAATTAGTTGAAATTCTCTCAACATTAATTGTAGTTGTAAGTAGGTTAAGAAAAACAAAATGAAAAAAAAACAACAACTTACAAAAGATGTTGTCAATTAAGTGTTTTTTAGGCCGTGCACTGCCTGTTTATTATCAAAAAGTAATTTCAATTTTTGGGAATACAAAATTTTAATTTCAAAAGATTTTGTTATTCGTGCTTAATTCCCAGTTTTTATTATTGATAAAAACACTTGAAATTTATTGTTGATGGGATAAGCTATTCCTATGCATTTCACTGGTTGCTTAGGCCAGATCATCAGGAAACCTCATCCATAAAGGTTTTAGACAAACTAAAGATATTAAACCAAATAAAACTGTTAAACGTATAAGAATTATAGCAACAGTTCCACTTGTAACAATATCAAAGTTTAAACAAAACACATCAACAATAAACAACAGTGGGTTCATCTCATCTTACATTTCCCCACTACAATTAGTTGAAATTCTCTCAACATTAATTGTAGTTGTAAGTAGGTTAAGAAAAACAAAATGAAAAAAAAAAACAACAACTTACAAAAGATGTTGTCAATTAAGTGTTTTTTAGGCCGTGCACTGCCTGTTTATTATCAAAAAGTAATTTCAATTTTTGGGAATACAAAATTTTAATTTCAAAAGATTTTGTTATTCGTGCTTAATTCCCAGTTTTTATTATTGATAAAAACACTTGAAATTTATTGTTGATGGGATAAGCTATTCCTATGCATTTCACTGGTTGATTAGGCCAGATCATCAGGAAACCTCATCCATAAAGGTTTTAGACAAACTAAAGATATTAAACCAAATAAAACTGTTAAACGTATAAGAATTATAGCAACAGTTCCACTTGTAACAATATCAAAGTTTAAACAAAACACATCAACAATAAACAACAGTGGGTTCATCTCATCTTACATTTCCCCACTACAATTAGTTGAAATTCTCTCAACATTAATTGTAGTTGTAAGTAGGTTAAGAAAAACAAAATGAAAAAAAACAACAACTTACAAAAGATGTTGTCAATTAAGTGTTTTTTAGGCCGTGCACTGCCTGTTTATTATCAAAAAGTAATTTCAATTTTTGGGAATACAAAATTTTAATTTCAAAAGATTTTGTTATTCGTGCTTAATTCCCAGTTTTTATTATTGATAAAAACACTTGAAATTTATTGTTGATGGGATAAGCTATTCCTATGCATTTCACTGGTTGCTTAGGCCAGATCATCAGGAAACCTCATCCATAAAGGTTTTAGACAAACTAAAGATATTAAACCAAATAAAACTGTTAAACGTATAAGAATTATAGCAACAGTTCCACTTGTAACAATATCAAAGTTTAAACCTTTATGGATGAGGTTTCCTGATGATCTGGCCTAAGCAACCAGTGAAATGCATAGGAATAGCTTATCCCATCAACAATAAATTTCAAGTGTTTTTATCAATAATAAAAACTGGGAATTAAGCACGAATAACAAAATCTTTTGAAATTAAAAGTTTATATAAATGTTTATATATAAATATAACTTAAGTAAATGGTAAAATTCTTCCTTAACACGTCGGTATATAAAACTATCAAATCGGTTAGACAATGGGTAATTTATGAGCAAAATACTCAAAAAATGGACTAAAAAACATCAAAATTTTTATAAAAACCTAAATTTTAGGGCTGCTATACGTCCTATGGATATGACTTATATATCAAAATGTCGGAAATTTGTATGAGTTATAACAGAAATACTGGGGTCTAATCACCGCATACGATATCGAGCAAAATTCATCGAAATTATTTATTTTGGTATCTTGAAACTCGATATCGAATGAAATGTATTGAATTTGAAATAATAGCATTCGACATCGAGTAACTCAACATTACATTTATCGAGTTTTCATTCGATACGCCAGTGTCTATCGTATCCAAAAAAATTCAATAGTTTATTCGATACGATAGTATCGAATGCAGTGATAAGAACCCTGAATTCCCGAAAATTACTCTTTTTATACTCTTCACCGAAGGTAAAAAGGTATATACAATATTGATCCTACACCTATAAAGTATATATATTCTGGGCCCTTATGAAAAGCGAAGTTCAAAACCGGTTGTCTCTTATTTAAAAAAAAAATAAGTAAAAAAACAGAAGTAAAGGAAAAAAACATGTAAAATCGATTAAAATGGATAATCATTCAGGAAAGCAAATTTCGATCTACCAAATGTTAAAAAAATACAATTTGGTTTAAGGATTGATGTTTGACTAGTGACGTCAGCAGTCGTCGATGGCTGCGAGTGTAAGACGGCAAATCCATCTGAGGAGATCGAGTGGTTGCGATCGAAACATGTCATGGTAACCTGCCGGCCAGGGTTCGAGCCCGAGCCACGTCAAGAATGAAAGATTATCAATAACAATTTTAATTGATTTTCATGTTGTAAAATTCCTTTCTTCATAAAAATAATTTAATAAAAATTAAATTTCATGAACTTAAGCCTGATTAAAAATATTAAAAATTTGGATTAAAAACCATAAATAGTTCAACAAAATAACCACAATACTAATTATTGTTAAAGCTAAGGCACGAGCTCTATGTGTACATTTGTCCTTCAAGTTGTGCTGAAAAAGGTCAACAGAAAAGAGAAAGACAAAGTGAAAAAACAAAAAAATGTACTTGGACTTCAAGAAAAATTCTTGACGAAAGTACGAAAAAACAGAAGTAAAGGAAAAAAACATGTAAAATCGATTAAAATGGATAATCATTCAGGAAAGCAAATTTCGATCTACCAAATGTTAAAAAAATACAATTTGGTTTAAGGATTGATGTTTGACTAGTGACGTCAGCAGTCGTCGATGGCTGCGAGTGTAAGACGGCAAATCCATATGAGGAGATCGAGTGGTTGCGATCGAAACATGTCATGGTAACCTGTCGGCCAGGGTTCGAGCCCGAGCCACGTCAAGAATGAAAGATTATCAATAACAATTTTAATTGATTTTCATGTTGTAAAATTCCTTTCTTCATAAAAATAATTTAATAAAAATTAAATTTCATGAACTTAAGCCTGATTAAAAATATTAAAAATTTGGATTAAAAACCATAAATAGTTCAACAAAATAACCACAATACTAATTATTGTTAAAGCTAAGGCACGAGCTCTATGTGTACATTTGTCCTTCAAGTTGTGCTGAAAAAGGTCAACAGAAAAGAGAAAGACAAAGTGAAAAAACAAAAAAATGTACTTGGACTTCAAGAAAAATTCTTGACGAAAGTACGAAAAAACAGAAGTAAAGGAAAAAAACATGTAAAATCGATTAAAATGGATAATCATTCAGGAAAGCAAATTTCGATCTACCAAATGTTAAAAAAATACAATTTGGTTTAAGGATTGATGTTTGACTAGTGACGTCAGCAGTCGTCGATGGCTGCGAGTGTAAGACGGCAAATCCATTTGAGGAGATCGAGTGGTTGCGATCGAAACATGTCATGGTAACCTGCCGGCCAGGGTTCGAGCCCGAGCCACGTCAAGAATGAAAGATTATCAATAACAATTTTAATTGATTTTCATGTTGTAAAATTCCTTTCTTCATAAAAATAATTTAATAAAAATTAAATTTCATGAACTTAAGCCTGATTAAAAATATTAAAAATTTGGATTAAAAACCATAAATAGTTCAACAAAATAACCACAATACTAATTATTGTTAAAGCTAAGGCACGAGCTCTATGTGTACATTTGTCCTTCAAGTTGTTCTGAAAAAGGTCAACAGAAAAGAGAAAGACAAAGTGAAAAAAACAAAAAAATGTACTTGGACTTCAAGAAAAATTCTTGACGAAAGTACGAAAAACAGAAGTAAAGGAAAAAAACATGTAAAATCGATTAAAATGGATAATCATTCAGGAAAGCAAATTTCGATCTACCAAATGTTAAAAAAATACAATTTGGTTTAAGGATTGATGTTTGACTAGTGACGTCAGCAGTCTTCGATGGCTGCGAGTGTAAGACGGCAAATCCATCTGAGGAGATCGAGTGGTTGCGATCGAAACATGTCATGGTAACCTGCCGGCCAGGGTTCGAGCCCGAGCCACGTCAAGAATGAAAGATTATCAATAACAATTTTAATTGATTTTCATGTTGTAAAATTCCTTTCTTCATAAAAATAATTTAATAAAAATTAAATTTCATGAACTTAAGCCTGATTAAAAATATTAAAAATTTGGATTAAAAACCATAAATAGTTCAACAAAATAACCACAATACTAATTATTGTTAAAGCTAAGGCACGAGCTCTATGTGTACATTTGTCCTTCAAGTTGTGCTGAAAAAGGTCAACAGAAAAGAGAAAGACAAAGTGAAAAAACAAAAAAATGTACTTGGACTTCAAGAAAAATTCTTGACGAAAGTACGAAAAAACAGAAGTAAAGGAAAAAAACATGTAAAATCGATTAAAATGGATAATCATTCAGGAAAGCAAATTTCGATCTACCAAATGTTAAAAAAATACAATTTGGTTTAAGGATTGATGTTTGACTAGTGACGTCAGCAGTCGTCGATGGCTGCGAGTGTAAGACGGCAAATCCATCTGAGGAGATCGAGTGGTTGCGATCGAAACATGTCATGGTAACCTGCCGGCCAGGGTTCGAGCCCGAGCCACGTCAAGAATGAAAGATTATCAATAACAATTTTAATTGATTTTCATGTTGTAAAATTCCTTTCTTCATAAAAATAATTTAATAAAAATTAAATTTCATGAACTTAAGCCTGATTAAAAATATTAAAAATTTGGATTAAAAACCATAAATAGTTCAACAAAATAACCACAATACTAAAAAAAAAAATATTTACCAGTTTTATTTAGTTTTTGTCTAGTTGCTCTGTATTCTGCTCGCACAATGGTGAAGGGTATATAAGCTTCGGCACAGCCGAATATAGCACTCTTACTTGTTTACTAGTGTAATCATTTCAAAAACATATAAATGTCGATAATAATGGACTTCCCTGAACCAATCCTGTGCATGCGGTGGTCCCGAAATTGGCCAACAAAAATTTAAAAAACTTGAAAAATTATGGAAACGTGCTAATGCTTAGAGAGCTACTGTTTAAAAGCACACATCGTCCAAAATTTTTTAATTATTTAAATATTACTCTAGGAACAATAGGCTAGTTCGTAGTTAGCTAAACTATCAGTGCGAGGGTTGCAAGTTTGATTCCCACAAGATACTTTGATATGTTTTTAAGGTCTAAATTACTATTGTTTGGTTAATTAAGTTAGAATATAATTTTATTGTATTTTTAACTCTTAATATATTAATGAATTAATACAATGTATGTATAAAGACCACCCTGTAACACTTTTATTGCATTTAATGTTCAGAAAAAACTTGAATTTTCCCCATTTTTCCATTGAACGAATACCAAAATTAATTAAGAAAAACATGTTTATCATGTCATTTATTGTATTTGAACTTTGTGTTTTCCAAAGTCAAGGTACTACTTATTGCTTAATTTAAATTTTATTTTTAAATATTTATTGTAGAATATTATAGAATAAAACTTAGTCACGCATAAATTTTTGCAAAACCCTTTTTCCATAACAATAATTTTTTTTTTGCTGTCTTTAATGCAAATAGTTTAGTATTAGAAAACGCATATTAAGCAAACCGAGGGAAAATTACTTTATTATGGAAATTTTTTCCAAGTAATTGGAATTGGTAGAAGAGTTAAGGGACACGGAGAGAAATGGATACATTTAAACATATCAAGCAATTTCATATCGTTATTTTAAGAATTATTGAGTAGATAATGGAATTGTTTTCTATTTTCTTAGCTGAAAATTTTTTAAATGGATCGCTTAAATTGTAGAATTTTTTATTTTATGTTGTAGCAGAAATCTTTTAAGGGCGAATACTTTTACAGAAAACTAGTTCGGCTATTTTAATAGAAAACTTTATTTATGATACTTTTATCAAATTTAATTTTTATACCCTCCACCACAGTTAGTTGTGAAGAGGGTATATTAAGTTTGTCATTCCGTGTGAAACTTTTTTATTATTCATCTCAGACCCCATAAAGTATATATATTCTGGGTCCTTGAGTAATTATAAGTCGATTTAGCCATGTCCGTCTGTCTGTCCGTCTGTTGAAAACACGCTCACTTTCGAACAACTCAAAAGAAATGAACAAACTTAGTGCCAAATTGCTTGTAGTTATCCTAAGCAGTTTGGGATTGAAATCCAGCAAAATCGGTTCTGTAGGACCAGAGCTATGAATCAAAATGTGGAACCACCACCTAAAAAAATTGATAATTTTGTTACAAAAAATAACATAAATGCTGGAACAAGGCACGGAATGAGATAAGATTTTGCAAAAATTTGTTTTATTTGACTGGAAATCACGCTGTTAAATTTCGTGATGATCCGTCCATAATTTACCCTAAGCCCCATATAAACAATACTCCCGGAAAACCGTTTAGTACGCCTAAAACCGTAAAAAATAACGCTATCGTAACAAAATTTGGTACGTCACAGTTTTTTAGGACTAGAAATAACACTGTGAAATTTCATAACGATCGGTCCATATATTACCTTAGGCCCCATGTAAACCCTACTCCCGGAAAACAGTTTAGTACACCTAAACCCATAATTAGTAATGCTTTCATAACAGAAATTGGTACGTCACAGTTTTAAAGGACTAGAAATTACGCTGTGAAATTTCGTGATGATCGGTCCATAATTTACCCTAAGCCCCATATAAACAATACTCCCGGAAAACCGTTTAGTACGCCTAAAACCATAATTAATAACAAATCGTCACAGTTTAAGATAATAATAACATCATACAGATATTACTCCTTAAACATTCGAACTGTCAGTGGAGGGTATCAAAGATTCGGTACAGCCAAATATAGCACTCTAACTTGTTATTAAATTATTTTTACTGTAGGAAGGAATTTTACAACATGAAATGTATTAAAATTTTTATTAGAACGTCAAAGAATTCTGATGAAAGAATGTGGTTATTCTTGAAACATGTAAATTCAATCCGAGTTCGATACCCAGCTCAGCCAAGAATAAAAATTGTAATAAATTTCATGTTGTAAAATTCCTTCCTACAGTAAAAATCTATATGTATAAAACAGGATGTGTGTATGGACTCCAAAACAGCTGGACCGATTTTGATGAAATTTTCAGGGAATCTTCAGAATATTCAGGCGGGTGACACTGTGAAGTATGATTTTTGATTTTCTCCCTGCGGGTGTAGGGGCGTGGCAAAATCCAATTCTCATATTGCACCACCAATGAAATCAATATAATTTGGACGATTTTTTCTTTAAAATGATCGCCATGGTCCAACTTAGATTTATACGAAAATAAAATTTTGCCTCGCACACTTTAACGCCCACTTTTTTCGAATAACCTAAAATCAGAAAACGGCTCCATCGATTTGACAAATTTTTCTTTCAAATGTTCATATTTATCCATTTTAAGTTTTCATCGAAAGAAAAATTTACAACGCCTATTTTTACGCCCACTTTTTCTATTAAGCGCATAACTTGAGAATTACTTGACCGATTTGGACGATTTTTTATTTAAAATGATAGCCATGGTCCAACTTAGGTTCTAACGGAATGATAATTTTGCCCCGCCCACTTTAACGCCCACTTTTTTCGATTTACCTAAAATCAGAAAAAGGCTCCATAGATTTGACTAATTTTTCTTTCAAATGTTCGTATCTTTTTAACGGATTTTAAAAATCGAACTCAAACATTTTTCCTAATTTGGACAGGACAACGTCTGTCGGGTCAGCTAGTAACTTAATAAACTATGACAAAGCTAATTTTTCTGCAACAGCATAATTGGTTTTTGATTTAGGTGAACTAAACTGTGTTCCGAGAGTATTTTATATTGGGCCTATGCTAAAAAAATGCACCGATGCTCACGAAATTTTGAGCTATGATTTGTGTAAAATCTTATATAAATCCATGCTTTTCGCCAACATTTATGTAAATTTGGTATCTGAACTCTTATCCTGCTGAACCGATATTGCTGCATTTCAAGCCCAAACTGCTAACTAGAAGCAGTTTGACACCAATAATGTTCTTAACTTTTGAGTTGTTCGAAAGTGAGCGTGTTGTCAACAGATAGACATGGCTTAAACGACTAAGCATTACTCAAGGACCAAGAATATGTATACTTTATTGGGTCTGAGATGACTATTAAAAAATTGCACATGGTTTTAAAGTGAAATAACAAACGAATTTTTCCAAGTGTACTGACATGCAGTGTAATCGTAAATGTGTTGTATATGTCAACTGAAGAATTATTGCGTGCTTTTTAATGCGTAACTGCGTAAAATTTTTTTTTTTTTTTGCTAAAACTTTTAATAGACAACAAATAAAATAAATAAACTACTTACTACAGACATTACGCACTACTGCAACAAAAAAAAAACTCACATTAACAATTTATGATTATTAGTTGGGTCGTTATTTGGTTGGTTAAACCGGCCATCTGAAGTTGGAAAAAATTTTAAGAAAAAAATGATGAGCTAAACTCACTTTAAATGAAAAGGCAGGGAAAGAAGTTCGGTAACCGCATGTCATAATGAATACATATTTTGATTAGTATAAATTATTCTACAAATTACCAGCTTCCGTTTAAAAAAAGTTTATTTCTTTAGGTTTCTATAAAAACCAAATAAGACAAAACGTTTTAAGTTACAAAAAAGAAAAGAAACGAAAACACATGAAACCTTTAAAATGCGTTGACCTTACCGGTTTTAAAAACTTACTTGTCTAAATAATTATGATTTGTTTGAATATTCAAGCATGAAATTGTAAAGGACGTTTGAAAAGTGGAAAATCTTTTAAACGAAAAGGCAAACTCGAAACAGAGAGATTAATTTCAAATAATTAAAAATTCTTTACTAATCTTTCACTTTAACGCCCTAATTTATATTTACACCCAAAATTAAATGTTTGTCTACAAAACTGTTTAAAAATTCCCTAACAAAAATGGCGCCACGATGTTTGTTTAATGCTTGTGTGTGTGTTTGTAAACAACCGGAAATCTTTGCGGTGTTTTTACATTTAAAATTTATCCCGCGGCTTATCAGATCTTTCCTGGTCCTCACATCTTTTTTTTTTTTCTTTAGCTCTCTTATAATTCTCTTCAAATCAATATTCAAACCATATTATTAAATCTATTTTGTTTTAGTTTTCTTTTTAAATAATTGCTCGTCATTTGTTTTTGACTATCCAAAAGTTTTTTTCTTCAGTTTTAACTTCTTTGAAGTTTGAAGTTTGTTGCTTAATTAGGTCATATTTTTCAAACATTTTTCTATGCAGTTATCTGGCACTTTATTAAAGTAATGCTTGTGTGATGTTCCGGGTTGTACCAATTTATTGCCACAGGGCGTTAGTACCTCATTATTTCTGTTTTTGGAGCAGAAGCAACGAATATTTTATTGCCATAAATAGCTTGAAAACGTTTTCGTTTATGTTGGGAGGTTGTTTTTATTGGCCAATAACACAGCAGCTCTCATTTACTTTGTTTTAAAGGAAAACAAGTTTACGAAATTTTTTTTTTTTTTTTTTTTGAAATAAAAGATTTATGTTAAATCCTAATTGACTAGGATGACCAGTTGTTCAATTTTCCACTAGAAATCACAAACTACCAAAAGTGTAAGTGGAGAGTGTAAAAACGCAAAAATATATTGCCCGACCTTTTTTTAAATCTTTACACTGAAAAAATTTTCTTCACAGATCCAATGAAATTTACTTTAAAATTTAACCTATGTAACCTTTCATTGGATTAATGAAATTTTTCATAAAATCAATGAAAATTTTGGATTAGTTTAATGACAAACGTTTATTTTATCCATTTTTTCAATGAGGATTCATAAAATCAATGAAAATTTTGTCTTTGATTTTATTAATCCTTCATTAATCCAATGAAGGGTAACATAGATTGAATTTAAATGTAAATTTCATTGGATCTGAGAAGAAAATTTTTTCAGTACAGTCTCAGTTCAAGTTTAATTTTTAATTTGGGAATAAATCCCTTATTGTGATAAAACTGAACAGTCGCTTTTAAGATTTCAAGCTTGTCTTTGTAAAAGCAAACCCCTTGTTAAGGAGCTTTTGTAATATCGAGCCATAACCGCAGAAATAGTTTAAGCGACATCATTTTCAATTTTCGTTTTTTTTTTTTAAATAAATTAATTTATTGGCGAAACTTGCGTCATCATTTTATGGTCATACAAGCTACCGTTACGATTTTATAGCAAAAACAATTTAAGCTCAAGCGCCATTTCTAGTATATTTTTTTTTTTTTTTGTAATAAAAAAAAAGGTTTCCTGTAAAATTTTGTCTTCGTCGCTTAAGCTTTTTCAGCGGTAATGACTCGATATGCTAGCGGCATCTGTTAAATAGCAAGAGCACCTAGAGAGATCCGACAGCAGACCGATCTCTTTTAGAAGTGGTTGGAAATCAGCCCTTGAAGCTGACTTTTTCGGATCTCCTTTCCCGTGACTTTGGGTATAACCAAAAATCCGAGGTGGTCTCAACCATAAGTCACACTGGGCCGTGTCTCAGGGCTACGGACTCGCTTGTTACCGGACAGGAAATCTGGTCAGCCGCGATCTGAAGAGATTTGTCAATCTTAAACCCTCAAACTCAAGGTATTGACTGCACCTGATTTCCACAGAGACTGTAACACCAAGAAATCCTTTAAATGCTGCCTACTTAACCCTCAAGTACCGTCAAGAATTAAAGTCAGTTTTTAAATCGATTATGTTATAAATATGACACAAAGCGTTCTATTGTGTAATATTGCCATATTTTATGAATGTGACATTAATAAAAATAAAGTAAATACAACTAATACGACACATTACAATACTTTGTGAATTTGCTTATTATTTGACAATACATTTACAACTTTTTTTTTTGCACAAATTGCCAGTAAAAATCTCGTTGGATTTGATTATGATGGGAGATTTTGCTTTAAACTATCCGTAAAGTAGCAACAAAATGACTTTAAAAACCAGGAATTGCAATTTCAAAAAAAAACTCCAATGCCTTTTTAGGCATTTAATATTTTTAAAATTAATGTTTAGCATTTTTTCCGAATATTGAGTAAAGCCTTGACTACTTATACCCACATCTAAAAACATTTTTCCGTAAGATGATTATAAAATCCTCTTTGTGCTTAACAACCATATCGTCATATACCGAGAAAAGTTCAAATAAATGGCGAGATAGGAATGGAGTGAGCACTCGATGGTATGTGGTTGCATTGCATGAGAAGTAAAAACCAGAGTTTAGAAAAAATTATATATTTTCATTTATATTTACGCATTCATAAATTACATCATTCACACTCATGAAAACGTAAAGAATTAAAAAAGATTAAGCACAACCTTACTCATGAGGTATGAGCAATCAAAAATTTTAGGAACGCTCCTCACAAGTATTGTTCTTGTTGCTCTACATTTTTCACGACCACAGCACAAATAGCCTGTAAGTGTTCTGTATTCATGTTTTGTTTGTTTATTTTTCTTGTGAAAAATTTAAATATTGTTTAATTTGTGCTTATTCTAAACACAATTGAAAAAATGCAAATGGGCGATGATTTATTTTAATAAAAAAAAAGAAGAAGAAATTGAGTGCTCGGCTAATGGCATCGTAGATTAGGTCTCGAAAAGGCAATCAACCTTATTATATTTGGCGTCGTCAACAGTAACAACGCCGTTTTTTAATGTTTTGTTTCAATTTCGTATTCCCGTTGGCAATATTGCCATATTTCGATGACTGTTAACATATGTTTAGTATTTTCTAAGAAAAATTGGCGTTGCTGTTGCCTTAAATTGCCCTTGATTTTGTCGTCGACATTTTTAGTGTTGTCTTGTGCTGCTTTGTGTCGTGTTTTAAAAATTTTACGTTATGGATGTCTGCAATTTTGATTTCTACGGCGGTTTTGATATTTTTCTTCATTTGTGTTGTGTTTTGATATATTTTGTGCGGATATAATTGAAAAAAATTAAAATAACAACTAAGTGCCAGTTCGAGAAGCCAGTGTAAGAGCTTGTAAAAAATCCATCACTAGCCAGAGGATTATGCAGGGTCTCTTTTCCTAATAAATTAAATATCCCGATTAAAGAAGAGATGGTGGTCTTGGTTTTTTTTTGGAGCTAAAATTTTGATGTGGGTTCCGTCCACACAGAAATGCAACTGGCTATTTCCAAAAAAACGTCAACCACAAAAAATGGAAAAAAAAATTTTTTTCTTTTCAAGATTTATTTAGAGAGTTGCTTATATTTTTTTAATATATGCGTATAAATTAATTGATTCGAAAAAAAAGATAAATGGTAAAAGAAGTACTACAACTTTTAGCTCATACTTGTGTATATTAGAAAATATGCATTTGGAACAACAATACTCTAATCTAAGGCATATTTATGATCTGAAAAACATTTTTTATTAAGTTTCTTATATAAAGGATTATAAATAGCAACATAAAAAAATTTTAAATCATGGTGGAAAAGTTGTCCCGTTTACAATTTCTTTAACAATTTATTTAAAAAAATGTTATTCATATTTTATTTTGAAATCTAAACCATTTTTAGGGCACATTAGTACGCAACATTTTAAAATTAATCCCAATAAAATATTGTGTCAGGTTTCGCAGAAATCGCTGTTTAAACGTTTACCCCTTAAAACCCACTTCCGTTTTTTGACCCGCTTACAATCACTGTTTTTTTGCAATTATCTCGGAAACCACGACAGTAAGCGAAAAATTTCATTTGCGGAAATTAAAGAGCTAATTGAGAGTTAAAAGAATCATTAATTTAAAAAATGAAATTCAGGTTGTTTTTTACACTTTTGTCAATATTAACGTATGCGAATGTCCCGTTTACAATCTTTGAAGTGCCCAACTTTAATTTATCCATTGTAGACAGAGTTTTGTCTTCATGACTTCCAGAGTCTCAGACAAAATTTTTAATCTTGTGGCTGGGACAGTCAACGGCGTCATAATACTCTTACAAAATACCAATTTAACATAGAATTGATGTTGTCTTTGATAAGAATTGTTGTTGCCTTAAAATTGCCGTTGTTATTTCCGACGCCAAATAGAATAAGGGTGAATATGAAGACAAGCATGAGAGGTGAATGAATGCTTGTCCAGACGACCTGCTTGGTTTTAAGAAAGTCGCAATACACTCACACTTTTTCAATTACACAAACATAATTTTTGTATTTTCAGCCAATCAGCGTAACCCCAGGTTATTTATTTATTTATTTAATTTATTCGTCTATGGAATTAATCCTTACAGACTACTTATACAACATAAGTGTTGATAACTCAAATAAAATAATTAATTATGAATTTAAAAAAATGATTATTTTACTTTTAGTTACTTTAGTATTTAAAGAAAAATCAATAAAAATATACAGTTCATTAAATTAAATACACATTCTCCTGAGAGGGTCAGCGTTTGCATACTTAGCTCTAAAAAACTGAACGGATAATGGTGAGAAGTAACGTGTTGGTCGTTGAGGAATGTTAAACGAAATATTGTTGATCAGAAAACCAGAACAAACACCACCGTTAATAATATTCAATAGAGAACGAGACATTTAACATAGATCGTCGGCTTTTTAAGGTTGGCAGCTTAACAAAGGCGAGTCTGCTGGTATATGATGGAAGACTTAATGGGTTAAAATTTAAACTTCGAAGACAGGAATTGTTTTTGCACAGATTCTATCCTGCCGATATAAGTTTGGTACATAGGGTCCCAAATTATGGAAGCATACTCCAAAATAGGTCTCACAAGTGATGTGTATAAAGTTTTAGTTACATAAGGGTCATTGAACTCTTTAGCCCACTGTTTTATAAAACCAAGTACTCCTCTGGCTTTGTTTACCATAATTGTTATATGATTAATGAAACTTAGTTTAGGATCCAATAAAACACCAAGATCTAAAAAGCTACCCACTTTTTCTAGTTGATAATTGCCCAGCATATAATTTACATAGTACATACTTATTTGTTTTAATTTTTATTTATTTTGGTTTTGAGTTTTTTGTACATTGATTAAAATGAGTTTTGAGGATGTGGATGGGGAGCCAGTCATCCTCCGGCCAAACGCGGCGAATATCCAAACGCGTCAAATATAAAAAAAAAATCTGATATGTACAAGAAATAATAATTCTCAATAGGTTACATCAGAGGCGGAAACGCCAATATAATCATGAATAAATGAATAAATTAAATTTTTCATGCCTGAAAAATACACATATGAATTTGGTTGTTTGCTCATTTTTCATGAGTGAAGAAATTCAAATTTATTTTATTTCTCACCCTCAAGAGGATGAATAGCAGTAAATTGTTTAAACGTTCACGCTCGCTCTTGACTGAATGATGAGCGAACATTTCGGTACTCTAATTAAAACAGTCCACAGAATAGTTAGAACAATGGCTGCGCCAATCATAAGTGCATACAAATTTTAACCACTAATCTCCCGCTACTAAAAATATTCGGATTGCAGACGGCGAATATCTTTTTTTAACCCATGTTCTGTAACTTTAGTGAGAACTTCTCGCATCGAAAAGATGTGAAACAAAATATTCCATCGTTTCTCGAAAAGTGAGAAAAAACTGTGTCTGTAACTCATGTCGAAAAATATCAACAGAGATTACGTCGTTACGTTATAAATGTCATAATATTGCACTCAAAGCCGATGTGGCGTTGAAGACGTTGAGGACGCCAGTAACACATATCGTTGACGGCGACCAAAATTTACTAAAATCGAAAATTTTTCAACGACGGCGGTGAAAATACAACCGTCGGCTATACCAAATTGTGTAAAGAGCGACTTAAATGTTTTCTGTTTGCAAACGAGCTTTGAGAACATTCTTGTATTTTATAAAATTGCTTAAAGCAAAATAATAAAACAATGAAAAAATGGGCCAAGAACAAAATACTATTTTTATTATTCTTCGAATTTTGCATTTTTAATTGTTTTTTAGTGTTAAAATGTTTTCTCGCCCCATTTTTATTCGTGAGTTTATTTGACAGTTCAAAGCGGGAACTTTCTCGCCAAAATGTTACAGACACATTTTTTCTGTAAATTGGCGAGTAATTTCCTTACGTGATAGCTTGTACTCGCTAAAAAAAAAAGTTACAGACACAGTTAAGTGAGAAAAACAGCTGTTTGTTTCAATATATGGCATTTTTGTTTCATTTCACACATTTCAATCGAAAAGTTTCTCGACGCGAGAGTTACAGAACATGGGCACTGGTAAGCGCTTTGATTACAACAAATTTATGGTATTGTAGTTTAAGACAAGAGTGCAAAAATCCCGAATCCCGGTTGGCATCGCTACTCCGGCTTCAATTAAACTTTTAACTCGTAAAAATCGATTTTAGTATTCTTGTTATGTACAAAAAAATGTTTGAATCACATACTCTGGTCACCCTAATACCTGGCCAATAACGATAATTTGCCAATTAGTACGAAAAAATACAAAAACGCAACTGCCTAAAGTTAATAACGTGATTGGATTATAAGATGCCGTTTTAAAATCAAACAGTAGCATTTTGTTACTTCATCCATTTTTTTAACGTAAATTTTCAGCAACTTCATGAAAATTACTTGCAGCAATAAATAACTACTTGCTGCAAAAAAAAACAAAACAGCACAATAACTGCGGTAGCAGAACTAACAAAAAAAAAAAACGATTTTAAGGCATGCAAATTGACTAAAATACGCTAATTTTTGGCGTTTATCTCATTATACTACAAAAACGTAAGTAAATTGGGGGAAACAACAACTAAATCTTTTAATCAAATACCTAAATCCTCAACCAAAAAAAAAAAATTCAGAAAAAATGGAGGATGAACTTGAAATTGCAGTTGCAGTTTGTTGTAACATGACGATTAATTTAAAATCGTGCTAAACTTTATTAAAAATTCGTTGCTTAATGCAGGCATTCATTTATTCACTTATTCTGTTCGTTCATTTTGTAAGCAAATATAGTTAACTGTAGGTTGAGAGCGTTAAGATGGAGAGAGTGGAGTAAAATTGATGAAATTGATTATTGGTGGGTTCACTACGTCGCGACGCTGTTTTTGTGAATTGTTCCAATTTTTCGCAATTACGTTTAAAAACGCCCTGAAATTTTTTGTTTAATGATTGTAAGAGGGTTTTTACGTTTGAGCGTTTGAGAAAACATTTTACCCATTTTTATAGATGTTATTGAAGAGATAGAAATAACCCAGCGAATATTTTAACTTAAACAAATCATTATATTTGGCCAAAACGGATTTTGAGCAGTAACGCGCCGTGGCTGGCTTAAAATTATTCTAAGAGTCAAATTCCAGAGCATATTGTCAAGCATTTAAACCGGTCAGCCTAATTGTATTCTTCAAGACAAAAAAAATTACCAAAAGACTTTAAAAGTAGCAATCTTGGTGGCCAAATGTTAGCAACAAATGTAAGTCGATTGTTTGATATGCTATCACACACAGCAGTGGTGCAGGCTCATTTTTAAAGAACTTAAGACCAGTTGCTTCTGCTAACACATAAACTCACGAATCCTCTAGCGATGCATAGATATATAAATAATCCAATAACGAGACCAGAGTGTCTATAGTTGCTTAAAGTTACAGATACCACTCTGGTCTGGTCTAAAGATCAACTAGTTTTAAGCTGTACACAGAAAGAAAAACACTCGGGATAAACTAAGTTTTTTTAAATTACTTTAAGACCGAGGCGTACTCAAAAATTTAAGTACGAGTAACACTAAAGCGCACTTAAAACAATCTTAAATGAGATTACTTTCACAAATCAATCCCGGAATTTCTTAAAATGACAATTTAGCTATTTTTTGTCAATCTAGCGATTTTTTCTTATCTTTTTATTCCTATTATGTGGGTATTATTAAACAAAAAAGTTAACACTACTGTTTGTGACACAACGTTGAAGCTCTTGCTTAGGTAGGGCACATCAGCGTAAATGCTAAGCGGAATAAATCGTTCTGCCTTCCGCTCTTGTCTAGGTACGGCTGTAAAACTAAGAACTCTTGCTTCTCATTTAGTTAATATTATCTGTTATACATACATACATATATGTACATTAAGTTGTTAAAGTAAAAACCATATCGGCAATGATGCTGGTGTTATAAATGAAATTCTGTGGAGTGTAAAACGGGTAAGTAAATCAATCATTATAAAATTCTTCTTCTAATTTCACTTTTGGTTTATTTCAAGTACGAATTCAGGATTGAATATGGATAAGTTAAGTATTTCGCGATTGAAAATCCGTACTTGAATCAATCTCTCTGTACTTGATTCAAGAAAATTCCGCTTTGGATTGATTTGAGTACCTATGGATTGATTTTTCTTTTCAGTGTACTCCGGCTAACTCAGCCTTTAAAGCCGCAATTCTAGATAGGGAGTGCACGTATATGACACAAAAAAGTAATGAGAGCTTATAGACGGTGAATTCCTTGCATAACTGTGCAAGCTTTGAGCTTTCCAAAAGAGTACGTACAATTCTACTTGTAACTCTTGTTAAATTAAAATTAAATAAAAGGAAACGGTTACATTCCCAAATTGATCGCCGATTTTCGCTACATAATTAGCATAAGATAATCAGCTGTATTCATGACAATGAAGTTGCCAGATCTGTGCTAAGCAGTTGACTCTCTGCTGGAATGCAAAACCTTTCAAAAGCGCTTTCCGCTCAATTCAACTTAAACGTCAAATGCTATAGGGATTAATTTTGTTTTACTATTTTTCAAATTATTTAAAAACTATTAAATGTAAATTTCAGAATGTTCTCTTAGTTTCAAAAAGTTTGCTGGGATTATAAAGCAAATTTTTAATTTTAATTGAATGATCATAATGAAACATTTGGATAAATGTCCGTCCATCTATCTATTGAACGGTGATCACAGCCAAAGAATATTTATAAATAAGATTTCATTTAATAAAAACATTATTTATGAAACATTTTGCTGCGTAATCATAGTTAAGTGTTTTTGTGACTCCTACTGCTTCTGTTGGTATTAGGCGACTCCAAACCGACAATTTTAGCTGGCATTTAATAGTTTTGTCTGTTGTATTCTACAAGAGAAACTTTTTTTGTTTAAAGATCATTTTGTGTAACTAATATTGAAAATCATTAGGGCGTCTGTTCATTCACAGCAGCTTTTTTCCATTTCTTTATTTTTTGATTCGTTCCTTAATTCTTTTACACCGTCTTCTTGATCTTGTGGCCTGGCCTCTTTTGTTTGTGGTGGCAAAAAGAAAAAAAAAAAAAAGTAGTAGCTTTAGCTTTGATCCACACCGTCGGAGGGAGTTAGCGTTAAATAATCTTTTAGAGCTACTGCTTAAATAGTAGTTAGTTGTTGCTTTGACTGTCAGTCAAAGGAGGCAAGTAATGGTGGCATATGGTCGGTTTTATGGTAGATCCATCCATCTATCCATCCATCGTCAATGTTTAGTTTTGGCTCTTTTCATATTTGACAGCCGCTCAATGATGAATGAATATTTCTCTGTGTTGTTTGCCGTTCGGCCGATTGGCTGCTGGACTACCAACAATGAATTTGTAAGAATGTTGCGAAAAAATATAAATGTGATTTTGAAGTTCTTTTAACTCATAGAGATCGTTTATAAAATATTAATATTTGATAAATGTAAAAGCATAATTTAAGATTGTAACAATGACTTGATGACTTGAATTTTTCTTTTCGTTAAAAAAAAAAACAATTGATCATTAAGAATTGAAAGGTGAATTACGTAATTTCAATGTATCAATTAAATTTTAAATTAAGCCAAACACCTATTTCATGCATTTACAATCATTCTGGATACCACGTCGTAACAGTTTCAACTACATATGAGGGGCTTAGAGCACAAGGGGTTTAAGTGCCTTTTTCTAAAATTGAGTTTACATATGGAATTATAGGTATATTTCGGAGAAGTTGTTCAGAGCACAAGAGGTGAATGTAGGATTCTCATCTGGACGCTAGATATAGTGATAAATTCAAGCACTTGACATTAAAATACCTGCTTCCTTTGGAGCACAAGCGAAACAACCGCTTCAGTCTCATTATTTAAAATAAGTCACTTGAACCCCTTGTGCTTTAAGCCCCTCATATGTTTTCTGTAGAAGACATTTCTTAACAGTTTTGACTACGTTTTTTGTAGAAAATATATTATATTATATAAGTTTTGATCAGGCTTTCTTTACAAACATGTCGTAAAAGTTACGACTAGGTTTTTATTGAGAAGACATATCGTAACAGTATCGACTACGTTTTCTACAGAAGATATATCGTAACAGTTTTGACAACGGTGTTCTTAAGAAAACATGTCGTCAAAGTTTTGATTACGTTAAAAAAAAATCGTCGTAGAATTTTCAATTATGTACGTTTTTTTTAATAAAACATGTCGGAACCGTTTCGAATAAGTTTTTCTATAAAAACAAGACGTAAAGACGGATTCACGGATTGGTTTGAAACACAATTTTTGTCTGGCAAAAAAAGTTTACTCACAGTATGTTGAACAGAAAGGAATTTAATACTACATAGAACAATATGCGGTACACATGGGTATATCCTCTTTAAGAGTTTCGACTATGCTTTTTATAAAACAAACACATCGTAACACTTTCGACTACGGTTTGCTATAGAAAACATATCGTAACAATTTCGCCTTTTTTTAAGCACATTGTCAGCTAATTATTGGTTTGACCTACCGACCATTTTCAAACAATTTGAGTAACACTGTGTAATTTTTTAAGTCATGGAAAAATAACCATATACGGACACCACTACGTGATAAAACACCAAAAAAAAAAGACACGTGTCTCCCATTCCCAAGTCAAGCAATTTTTTTATAGGCCCCCAAAGATTTGGGGCCTCGGTGTCATCTTTGCAAAAAGTGATCATTTTATCAGGCTCATACCTTGCAAACCGTTTGGAAGTTTAATTTACCCTCTGAGACAAAGTTATAGCTCTATAAAATTGTGAATTTGTGATATAAAATCCAAAATACTTCATCTTCAAGACCAAAATCGAAAAAAAACTTTAATAAATTCGATTTGTTTACCTTCTTTCCCCTGTTTAGGTCCATAGGTAGCAAACCGCTCAGAGTTCAAGGACCTTAGATCTCAATAAACAAGTTTCTAGATCATATGAACTTCCTAGGAATGATTCTTAGTACCGTTGAGGTTCTTTACGTCAACTTTGGGATACTACACTATCTATAACCATATAAGGACACCACTACGTGATAAAAGACCAAAAAAAGAAGGCCCGTTCTCCCAGTAAATCAAAATTCCGAACGGTTTGCAAGATATAAGCCTGAGAAATTAATCACTTTTTTGCAAAAATGTCACCGAGGCCCCAAATCTTTGGAGGCCCATAAAAAAAGTGCATGACTTTGGGCAAAACTGGGAGAGACGGGTCTTTTTTTTTTGTCTTTTATCACGTAGTGGTGTTCGTATATGGTTATTTTAGTGTTGCAATGTGTAAATGAATACCCCCTTTCTGAATCCAAAACCTGTTTTACAAAATTCTTTATGATTTTTGATATATTAAGCATTAATTTTGTTCCTTATCAACTATTTTAAGCTTTATTAAGTATTATTTTGCTCTATACGCCACAGCTTTGCGAATGCAGCAGATTTCTCATACAAAGACGTACAAAATAAATTTCACTCTGGCTTTGCTTCATTGCCGTAAGAAAAAAAGTAGTTAAAGCTAAATAAAATGTCAACAACTCAATACACAGTAGTAAGTGTACGTATGCAGCACAAAAAGCTTTTTTTAAAATTAATTTAGAATAGTGGCATATGCGGCACAAAGCAATAATTTTCACTTTCAATAAAATACTATAAAATACTACGAACTAAGAAGTAGTTCGTTCATGAATGTTCACAAGCACTTACATTTTTCTTGAAAACATATCCCAGAAGCAGTGGTGAAAATAAAAAAAAAATCTCTCGGTTATATTTTCAGAAAACTTAATGTGAACCTTCATTATTGTCTTCACTATGACTTTTTTGGCGCATATGCATACGCTGGCGACATTTCGTTAGAGTTAAAACTACGTTTTTATAGAAAACATGTCGTAACAGTTTTACAGTTTTGTGATTTTCTTTCGATTTTCCTAAAGTATAGTCTACACATTTGTAAAACTTGGTAAATTTTAATTTCCTGCTTAATTTATTGTGTGTCAGCTTATCACATTTTTTATTCCAAAACCTTTTAATTTTCATGTCTGTATGCCTAAACAAACTCACCCATTAAAACCGTTTTTTTTTTTTTTCATTCTTCAACTAATTTAAAAGGCAGAAAATGAGAATAAGTAAACATTAAAAATAATTTTTTTTTTTAAGTTTCTCTAACATTTAAGTTCATTTAATTTACATAATCTGTGCAGAATTCATTAAATACTTGTCACTCATTCGAGCTTCTTAAAGAACTTCAGCAAAATGAGCAGGGGAAGATCATCATCAGTCAGACATCAGATCTGATCATCAGAAGGCAGACAAAACAAAAATTTGAATAATTTTTACATTTTTGGTGGTAAACAGTGGAACAGAATGTTGTTTTTTTTTTAAATCTAAACACTCCAGCCATGATGAATTTACACCTGCAGTGAGAATTACAATTCGATTTAATCAGAAAAAAAAAAAACGGAGAGAAAAATACCAAAAACGAACTTCGGAACAAACAATTAAAAAATATCTCAAGCGTGACAACGTTTTAAATAGAAACTTTCTGCCACTCCACTTGTACTGAGACTAATTTGGTTTAAATGTTAATTTCAAAAGCGAAAATTTTGTTTCCAACAAAACTTGTATTGAAAATACAAATGTTTGAGTAAAGCCCTACAGGGACAGTCCACAAAGATAAAAAAGTAGTTTAAATGTAAATTTTTCTTGTTGGTTTTTTTCAAAAGTGAACTCGAAAATGTAATTGTCATTCATCAACCGGGTACAAACGTTGTGACGTATCGTTTTGGAAACTTTTTTAAGGAAAAGTTTTCATATTTTTCACTAAAGACCCAAAAATGTTGCAAATGATCATTTTTTTCGAGCACAAGTGGTGGTTTGTTGTCTGGTATTTACGATCAAATAATTTCTTTTTTGTACTTGTAGATCTTAATCTTTGTTAAATTTTAAATAGTGTTTAAGTAAATGTTCAACATTAAATTTTGGTTTATTTATTGTCCTGTAAAAGTAAAATTAAAAAAAAACCAACCAGGGTTTTTATGAGTTTTTTTTTTAATTTGAATTTCCGTTTAGCACCCTTAACTAAATGATAATTTTATTTTTAATAACGTTCGTTATCGTTTTTTATACAAAATGTTACGACCAGGAAAAAATTTCAAGTTGCAAACAGTTTTAATATATTTTTAGGCTGCTTAGACCTGGGCGCAAATTATGGCAGTCGTTATCGAATACTTTTTAGATTCGAAGGCAATGTTATTTCAGTTGATACTGAACGAATCGTTATTATTTTTTCAGTGTTGTGAAAACTAAAATAAATGCTTTACAATACTAAAAAAATAATTTCGATCCGTTCAGTATAGACAGAAAGAATTAGAAATAAAATTACTTTCGAATCGAAAAAGTATTCGATCACGACTGCCATAATTTGCCCCCTGGTTTTTGATTTCGAAAACCTTTTTAGAGCTTAAGCAAATCTGTTTTATTTATAACGCACTAATTTAAAACGTATTAATTTTAATTAGTTTAAATAATTTTCGAAGAACTTTTTTTATTTCGCAATAATTTTTAATTAAAAAACGTATTTCGAATTCATTCGAAACTGCCTATAATTAATTTTGGAAGAGATTTTTAAGATAAAGTCAGAACAGTTTCTGAATTTTAAACACATTTTAATCGATTTTCTTTTAAAATTACGAAATAATAATTCGGAAAATTGAAATTTTGATATTTAGTGAGACTTGAGTTCATCAAATTTAAATGTCATTGAATTATTTTACTGCAGGAAGAAATTTTACAACGTGAAATAAACTAAAATTTATTGATAATTTTTATTCTTTAGCTGAGCTGGACAATTTTTATAACTTAATCTGGGTTGAAATCTTTGAAACTTTCTTTCAGAAAGTCTGAGTTTATTGGTAAGAGGGAAAAGGGAAGAGACGAATACCATTAAAAAAAAGTAAGAATAAGTATGACTTTTATAGAGGCTTATTATTAAATTTAATTTCTGTAAAACACCATTCGAATAGGATTCAATATGATTTTCCTAAAACTAATTTTACAAACAGGGTGGCAACCGTGTATTTCGATTCAAAAGAATTGATTTTGACTTGATCAAACAATTTGTACTGTGTACTACGATTTCGTACTATTTGCTTCGAATAAACGGGAGTTGTTTATGTCTTATCCCAACAAAAAGTCCTTTTCGAAACGTTAGCACTCTATAGCGAACAATATAAATCCCTTTCGAAAGTCCAACTCTGTATTACGAAAACAAGCGTCCGAGACGGTTTCATGACTTTTCATAAAAAACGACCACATTTTTCGACTGCAACTAAGTTATTTGTGAATTCTCTTATGTTCATCTTACTTTTAGGACATAGATTTTGTGTACTTTATTATGCAAAATTCGTTAAAAAATCCGAAGACAACGCCCAATTTGTGATCAATTATTTCGTAACAAATGCATGTAAAGAAATTATGTTATATGCCATTCGAAAGTACACATTAATGACACTTATGCCCAATTTTCAGGATAGTATTTAAATCAAAAGGCCATGTCACAGAGTACAATTCCGTTCGGAATTTGAAGAAAACATATTGTTTGTTGATGGAAAGTGTATTTTGATAGTTTTATGGCCTTTCAGATACAGACAACTCCCATACCGTTCATGAAAACAAAAATGGTTTCATTCCGAAACATTTTTTCGTCATTTTCTGAAGCACCAAAATACGGAATGAATTCCGTTTCAAAACGGAATTGTACTCTGTGACATGGCTGAATATTAAGTTAATTTTCATAACAAACTTAAATCGTGTTTAAAACAGATTGGTTTTTTGAGTTTTATTTGAAAAGTCTTATTTACTAAATACAAAAACAAAAATATAAAAAAGTGTATTTATATACAATATGGTCTGAAAAAACAGCTGACTGTTAATGCTTTGCCTGTTGTTGTTGTTTTCTTGTGATATTGAGGCCACCTTGCTAAAATATTACAATGGAAACTTAAGTTGAAATTAAGTGTACCACATCGGTGACTTAAGTTTCAATTAAGTTTTTAGTGGAGAAGAGAATTTTGTATTTAAAACGATTTTAAAAATAAATGTGTTTTAATATCAATCCTGAAAATTGGCCTTTAAGCCTAGATTACACTATCTCACAAGTCTTACGTATTCCATAATACTTTGTGAGATAGAAATCAAATGAGTTTTGTTGCGACTGTCAAAAAATCTAATGTAACATGACAGTTTGTGTTCACACCATCACACAAAGTTTAAACACTTACACATGAAATAAAATGCAACCCTGATCCAATGAAAAGTATTATTGTTTAGAAATTTTTCAAAAACCGATGAAGTCGTATGGGATGTCAAACTTTTTTCATAATACTTGTCATTTTTGTGACACATTGCATTCACACTATCACACTTTGTCGTATTACTTGAGATTTTGACATGTATTAATACAAAGTATAATAGTGTAATCTAGCCTTTAGTAGTTTACGAAAATTCAACCCTGTTATGATAAGTTGTTGTTATTTTTTGAAAATGTTCAAAGAACAACTAGATCAGGGAAGAATTTTTGAAAAATACTTAAGACTTTGTGGGATAGTGTGTAACGGCCTTTAACACTCTGTGTAAGTTGAAGCTTTCTCTTTTGAAAGACTAAAAAATTATATATATTATTCAGAAAACGCATGCTAATGTAGCGTACGTCACGCAGGATTTGCCCTTATACAAATAAAAAGCAGTATAAAGAAATGGTTAACGTTTTCTTTGGAATCTTAAAACCACCGGGATATACATACAATCCGTTTTTTATTAAAAAAAAAACTCAATAATAATATTTTTCACACATTAATTAAAATTAAATTTTTTTGTTTTGGGATAATTTCGTCCATTTTGGATTTAAGTAGCAGTGTTACCAACTTTTTATCAAATTTCCCATATGTTTATAATTAAAACTCTGTCAATTCGATCGAGTCACAAGAATGGTCTTACTTTTGAATCGAAAATTGCTTTAGAAGAATTATACTTTTCGAATTGAAGGACGCGCGCGGTAGCCCCTCAGTTTCGAAATTGTTTTCTATACAATTATTTTCAAATATTTTAGAGTTTGTTTTCTATCGCACAATAAAAACACAATTGGAACGGCTTTGAATATTTTTACTAAAGAATACATCGTTATTTGAATATTTTTAAATATGTTTACGATAAAATTCGAACAGTTTTGCAATAAATTTAAATCATTTCGCAAAAGTTTTCGGTACATAAGAATTATATGTTCCATTTAAGACCCTCAACCGAAATTCGTATCGAGTGGCAGTGTTACCTGCTGGACTTAATACTAAAACCCCAGTAAGCTGGCAGTAAAGTTATGCAGCCGTACAGTAAAAAAGTAAAAAAAATCAAATTTCTACATATAAAGACGTTAAGGTTAAGTTACATATTACCGCTTACAATAATCGTTCTAATAGCTTTACAGACAACAAAATGAAGCAGCTAACTGGGGCTTAAAAGTAACACTGTTATTTCGTACACATTTTGATGTAGATAAAAATCACTTCCGCTTCACAAGCAAAACCCCACTTCAGTTGGTATCTGGCTGCTGCTACTTCGGCTTATTCAAATGTTAAATAACGATCAAATGTTTAACAAAAAAAAAAAAAAAAAAAACATTTTCAATTCATATGCGTTAATGATGATGAATAATAAAAAGTGGTAAGTCAGGTGTATCACAGATGGGGTCACTAGCACCTCATTTTTACGTTGTCAGGTTTTTTAACCAACAAAAATGTCGAAATTGTTGGATGTGCGCTGACTCGTGTAAAAAGAAATTAAATGAGTCGCAGACTTTTGGCAACTAGAAGCAGAATTAAAAAGAATTTATTTTGAAATAAATAAACAAAATCTTAAAAGATTTATTTAGAAAACAACCAACAACCAACAAATTTACATAATAACTTTGTTTAAAAAAAAATTTTTTTAACGAAAAACAGAAAATAAACGTTTAATTTTAAATAACAATCCTACTTAAGTGTGATTTCAGTTTATTTTTTCCAGACTTCTAAAGCAGGTGCTGCTCTGCTGTTGTTCGTGATGTGTTGCGTGAAATGTGTTGACAGTTTAAATATTTTGTTGTTGTCATTATCATTATTGTTTACGCTAGTAATTTCACTATACACATTTCGTATTTAACTCATTTTCTCGTTTAGATTTTTTTCATATATTTTGTTTTTTAACAACTACAATACACTATTCTTTTTTTTTCTGAAAATGTTAAATGCATTTTAGTTTGTATTTTAACACTTGGTTTATTCAGTTAAATATTTAACTTTCAACAATTTCAAACGATTAACTGACACAATAATGACAGTTAAATGTTTCATACAACCAGACATACTTGTTCATTTGAAAATTGTCTCTTTGACTACACGCAGAGTGGAATAGAGTTTGTGAAAATTGTCATTCACTTGATCATCATCAACAGGAAATGCATAATTGGATAAATAAGTGTCTGATGTAGTTTTATGTTTTTTTATTTTTTTTTTTTTGAAAATTAATAATAAAAAGAATATTTAAAATAAAAAGCATCTGATTTAATAAGACTTATGCTACTACTACTTTTTATTACAAAAAAAGCTAAAAAAAAATCTAGTTTTTTACAATAAAACTTAGGAGATCCTTTACGATTTAAAAAATTAATTGTCGAAAAATAAAACTGAAAAAAAGTTAAATATTTTAATAACAACAAATCCTCGAAGCAATAGACTTCTTCATCAATTGAGCCGTCTGCATAAGAACACCATGCAACAAATGGGAAGTTTTTTTTCCCTGAATAACCACTATAGTTTTTTTGATCGTCTATAGTCACCTTACGTCAAAAAACATCATTATTTCAAATTTCATGGTAAGGTATTTTTTAAAAAAATTTTTCTAAAATTTTAGATTTTTGAAGAGGCTGCTCCATCTTGTCGTAACTTTGGAACAACGCCCCCGATTTTGTATACGTCATTTATTTTTTCCTTTTATTTTCCTATATGGAATTAATGCTTTCATTTCCAACAGGCATTAAGCTGTCCATCGATTGTTAGACCTGCTAGCTCTATAATCGAAAAGTGACTCGTAGTTGGTTTACCCGAATAGTGAATATTACATTTATACACTTGCAAACATTTCAGAGGAATTCATGAATTCAAGTGTGAATGCATGTTTCACATTTTCAACATCTAAGAAATACTATCAATAAAAAATGTCACCATTTCTGAAAAAAAATTTTTGGTTTTTTAAATACATACGTTTTTTCTACAAAAGTTTTATGGCCTGTTCAACAATCTCGACAGCAAATCGAAGTGATCACCATCCATTCGCTCGATTTCAAATCAGATTGGGTTCAACCATTTCGACAGCTTTCGATCGCTTGCTTTTACGAGTGTTAACATTTGTTACTTAGTGCCGGTTCGCACACGTCAAGTCTTGAGCTTTTAGGAGAGAAGGGAAAAGAGAATGCCATTTATTTTCCCCTACCTCCTAGAAACTCAAGACGTGACGTGTGTGAACCGGCACTTACGTATTAAAAAAAAATAAAGTATTGCCATATACAATATTTCTGTATTTTTTTGCTTTTTTGTTCAAAAGTATCAAAAATAATACTAATTTGCTTGATAACAAATACAACCACGTTTGAAATTTTATCAGCTGTATAAAAATGTCAAAAAATAAAAAAAACCTTTTTTGTTGAAACCAAAACTTAAATAGGTGCAAACAAAAGTTAAATTTAATAAAAAAACAAAATATTGAAGTAAAAATAGATAATACAAGCAAATAAATAAGCGAATCAAATAAAACTTAAAAGAAAGCTAAATAGGAAGCAAGTCAATATTTTAAAAGCATCAGCTTTATCCTTGGCATTTGTTTCATTTGACGACAAAATTAACGACAGTTATTCCTCAACAACCGTCTTCCTCTTTGAAAAGGACCTCTATCCTTCTTCGTTTGGATGAAGTGGAACAACTTTTGTTGTTTTCCTCCAAAATTTTTTGTGTTTCAAATAATATTATTAAGGGATCTGTCTCTTCAATTTTGCTTTCTTGTGCAACCACCGTCGCAGCTTTAGAAACTCTTGGTGGTGATTCTAATATCTGCTGACTGAGTTTTAGCACTTTTAACTTTACCCGCCAATACTCTACAAGCAGGTGCTGCAGCCGAGGACCAAAGCAGCGTCCGATCAATTATATGGTCTAGGGAAGTAAAATAGTTTTGTCTATAGGTACCGCCACAAGTTTCTTGCAGGCTTTTGTTGTTTTCTGAAATTTTTTATGTCCTACAATTCAATTCTGCCCATGTCTGTAAATATATGTTTGCTCCAAACACTGGTGCACCTCTCGACATATGAGGATTTTCCTCCATGTATTCGCCTAATGTAAGTAGTACATGGCACTCTATTATTTCTCTCAAGTATCGCTTTCGAGATATTTGTGAAAATCATGACTTACTGCAGTTGCTTTAGCTAGTTATTTTGAAAAATCGGAAGAATTGTTCATCTGAATTGTAAAAACTATTGAATAAATATCTCCTCTTTCAGCACATATTTATACTGTGTTGATCAGATACAAATTTACTGTGTTACAGGCCTTTAGATTTAAAAATTTTTTTTTATGTTTTTCAATATTAAACGTTATCATCAGTGAATTTGTATCCGATCAACACACTATAAAGAAAGTAGGATACACATATTTATTTGAAATTTTTGGATATATATAAAATAATTCCAGAAAAACACGATTTTCTCGAATATCTCGAAAACGCGTATTGAGAGAAATGAGTGCCTTATTCCTGTTTAGTCGCCCAAATAAAGCTTAAGCAAAATCGCTTTTTAATACTAATTTTTTTCAATAAATAAAAATTAATAAAATGTTACCATTTGAGGGGCTTAAAGCACAAGGGGTTTAAGTGTCTTTTTCTAAAATTGTGTTTACATATGGAATTATAGGTGAAGTTCGGAGAAGGTGTTCAGAACACAAGAGGTGAATGTAGGATAATCATCCGGACGCTAGATATGGTGAACAATTCAAGCACTAGACATTAAAATACCTGATTCGCTTGGAGCACAAGCGAAACGACTGCTTTTGTCTCGTTATTTAACATAAGTCACTTGAACCCCTTGTGCTTTAAGCCCATCATTTGTTCTCCATTTTAATTTATAGTTTAAATGTTTAAAGCGGTTTACAACTCAATTACTGTTAAATATTTCTTGTTTTTTATAAATTCCATGATTCGACAACAAAACAACAACTGAGTGGTTTTGACATTTGTTTTCGTAATGTCGGCAATACCTTCGATATTAATAAACCGCTTTTTGTATGAAAGTACTTACGTTTTCTTTCGAGTTGTCGTTTAAACGAATGTGCGTATAGAATAAAGTTAGATGAACCCAAAACAGTTTTCGATCGCTTAGAATGCGATCGAAGTCGTTGAACAGGCCATTAAAATTTTTTAAGAAATACCCAAAATTTATTTGAAATTCATTTTGTTTAATAATATAAAAAGTATTAAACAGAAAAAAAATTGTAAAAAAGGAAAAACTTGCTTTCAAAACAAATGTCATTTTGTTAGTGATGCTACTCTTTTTAGTGATGACACTAAAATAATCGGAAGATGTAGAATGAAATACAATGAGGTAGGAACATCTTGTAAGATGTTCTTTTTTAGCTCTTTAGATTTCTTATACCCTTTGTACACTTGCATACATTTCGGAGGAACGCATGGAAGATTTTGAAAATGTGAAATACGCGTTAACACTTGAAACAAATAGCATCTACTATCAATAAAAAATGTCAAAACTTTTATTTTTTACATACTTTTTTCCTACAAAAGTGCCAACATTTTAAAAGATAACACCAAAATGTATTTCTAATTCATTTTGTTTAATAATTTTAGCAAAATTAAGCAAAATAAGGCTTGCAAAAAATAAAAGTGATGCCACAATAACAACAGAATTTATTGCCACTTTTCTAGTGATGAAACTTAAAGAATCGAAAAGTGTAAAAGGTAATAAAATGAGATAGTAACATTCTGTAAAGATGTTGAAAAAGTTGGATTTTTAGTCCTTAGTATTTCTTATGGGAAATTCGCAAATTGATGTTAAATGTTAAATGTTGACAAGTGTGAAAAGGCTATTATGGGAAAATTTCAACATGTTCTCAAATTGATGGTAGATGTTGACAAGTGTGAAAAGCCTATTACTGAGATCATTATTCGATTTCGAAGTGTTTGTTCATTGAGGAGAGAATATTTTCCTCAATAGGCAAGTCAGAAAGCAAATTTGCAAAACGAAAATAGACAGTTTGGCGCACTTTATGGGCCGTCCCAATATTTAGCCCCTTTTCATTTCTCAGGAAAACGAGATTTATTTTCAATTTTTCGAACGTCGCTAAAATATATTTAAATTTATTTGAACAAAAATAATAATAATTATTGAGATTTTTTAAATTAGTTGAGCAATTCATTAAACGCTAGTTAAAAATAAAAAATTTCAGTTCTTTATACACAAAGCCAACATCAACATAAAAAAACAAAAAAAAATTAAATTATTTGAACAAAATATTTCTTTGAAAATAGGATTTTGGTACAGAACACGCCATCGTTTGCAGGCTATTGCTAACTTTAACCAAGAAAAGTGCTGTCAACGAGAAAACATGTTCCTTTTATAGGGATTTTTGTCTTTATAGTCAAAATAAAATTATATAATCTGTGGATACTTTCCTTCAAAAACTTGTACTAATTCCTTTTTTAAAGAAATTATTTTGAATTATTTTCATAACAATTTTTGATTTTAGTTGAACTGTTAATTTTTAATTATTGATATCTTTAATTAGGCTTGAGTTTATCAAATTTAATTTTCATTAAATTATTTTCACTGAGGGAAGGAATTTTACAATAAATTTTAATAAAAAATTCCAAGTTGTAAAATTCCTTCCCTCAGTGAAAATAATTTAATGAAAATTGAATTTTTTTCTTTTAATCGAACTAGCGTTTTTTAACTAATTGCTGCATTAAAGATGTCCAGGCATTATTCACTTTTGTTATCATCTATTGAAGAGTATTTACTGCAATTTTTGAATCTACTCAAACAATATTTTTATGCATGTGGGAGCAACTTTTTTCGTTTTTATGCGAGTAATCTGGGTTTAAAAAAAATTGTTAAATTGTGTATATTTGTACTCCTCTTTTTGAATAGTTCGAAATTTTAGAGCTTCAAAGACACTAGTTACGACGCCTAAGCAATATATTGGGTGTGCTTTCAACAGAAGCAGAAAATTTTCTAATTATCACACGAAAAGTTTTTGGAATGTTGAGCCCTTATCGTAAAAAAGCTTAAGCGACAAAAACAAAATTTTACACGAGAAGATTTTTTTTCGCTTAAGCTAAAATTGTTTTCGCCCTAAAATCGTAACGGTTCCTTATCTGACCATGATAGTTTAGAAGTTGGTGCAAATGATGCCAATAAATTCATTCATCAAAAAAAAAAAAAAAAAATTAAAAGTGAAAATGATGTCGCTTAAGCTATTTTTACAGAATGTGGACTATATGTGCTACTCTTGAATTTTTTTAATGTTTCTCTGGATTTAATTTAATTGCATGCGTATAAATTTAAAAGAAAATGTTGTTAATCACCAAATCCGAAAAACTGTCTCAAACGCAAGACTTGTGCTTTTAAAAAAGACGGATAAAAAGAATGGAAATGTGTACTCGTCAATTTCCTTTTTCCCTTATTATTCTGAATTCGTAGTACTCTTCATGAGTTTATGTTTAAGGTAAATTTAACTGACATAACAAAAACAAAGTGTTCTTAAACAAACGCAAGTTCAAAAGAAAATAAAAATTTGTTTTAGCTAAACCTTATGCGTGTGAATCAGCACTTAGCTACATTTGAGCCAACTGGGACACCTTCATGCCTTTAATCATATTCAAAACCCAATGGCATAAAATTATCTCTTAAATAAATTAACTTATTGTTTACAATTATGTAATTTTAGTATATTTTTTTCAAATCTAAACAAATTACTGTCTTGTACCCAAAAACCTGTATTAATTTGCTGGACCACCTATAAGTAACGGAATCTTATATTCTCTTTAAATAAATTTTATTACTTATTAAAATTAAACAACAAAGGCTGACACAAGATTTCTGTTTTTTATTTCATTCATTATTTAAATTTATTAACGTTTAACATTTATTTAAAATTTAAAATTTTTTGCTGAATCATTTTCAAATTAATGCGGAACCAAAACTTACAAATACAGACAAACAACACTGTACAACAATTTCGAACTTTTTCTAAAATAATGGGGTTCTGACAATGGATACTAGTTGAAGGGGCCAAAAAAAAAATATGAACGAGTCGGCGTTTTGTAAGATCACATCGGAATTTTATTGTAGAGGGTTTAAAGTATCCCCTGCCTGTTCATGCAGCATATCGGTATATAAAACTATGTGCTCTTTACATCCGGAGTATACGGTATGTTTAACAACTTTTTAGAAAATATTACGGCAAAAATTTTTGTGGATCATATTAACCCTCTAACTCCGCTTTATAACGGTAATTTTTGGCTTTATAATAACGAATTGTAAAAAACACCATATAAAGGGGGAGGGATGGAATGCAATTTTTTACAAAAATGTTGGCCTAAAACAACAAAGCCCAAAACTTAACACAAACAGAATAAAGCCGCCAAACTCAAGGCAGGGTTGTTCTGTATGCTAATTTCATTCGCATTTTTTTTTTTGCAAAATGTTTTTAATAAATTTTACAATTCGCACTCCCTTTAGAGAAACCAGTGCGAACTATTAAAATTTATATCATTTTTTTTATATACAAAAACAATTCCCTAAACTGCTAGAAAAATATGTCTTCGTCTCCACTGTGCATTGAAGGCTTAATAAATGAAATGAACATAAAGCATACCTGGAGTTTTTATGTTTTGTTAGAGTTGAATAAAAATGATTGTTATAAAACGGAGTTAGAGGGTTAATATGTTCAACAAAAATATCTTCACATTTTCTACAAAGTTGCTGAACATATCTTATACCCTAGAAGTAAAGAACAAAAGGTTACAACTTTATACCCCCTCCCCCCCCCCCCCCCCCCCCTCCACTCTCTAAAATAAAATTCCGATGAGATCTTTTTATACGCCGACCGACATTCGTATATTTTTCATTTTTTTTTTTGTCTCAATTGTCAGAACCGAGTTGCTTGTTTTTCTGTGTTGTACAGTGTAAATTTTAATCCAAATTTCTAAATTTCTTCAAAACCAAAACGAAAAAAAATCAATTGTCATGCTTTGAAGTGATCATTTATGAGCCATATAAAAATTTATAAAGTGAAACATTTAAAAATTTAGATAAAAAATAAATTACAGTTTGTCCATCAAACGCACTTCATGCCTGCCCTGCTAAAAAAAAACCCCTAAAAAATACGGTCATTGTGGGCATAACAAAAAAAAAAAAACAAGGAAATGAGGGGTAAAATATGTCAAATCATCCAGTAGCAAAGATTATAATTTAGAAAAATATGTATTTAAATTTCGTATTAATGGTTGTTCAATAGAATGTTATAAACAATTTCGTCATGGAATTATGGATATTAAAAAATTTATCATTTTTATTGTGAAGCTTAGCGCATTTGAAATAATTTACAATTCTTTGCAAAATTACGCTGTACATACATATTTACAATATCTAATCTAAGACATCTGGAGGCTTATTCTGAATTGCGATGCGAAAATCAATGCGATGCGCAAATTAAATGCGATGCGAAAGAAAATTGGTATTCTGTTAGACTTTCGCAATCGCATTCGCAATTTATTTCAAATTGTGGCAACGCTGCTCAAATATACGTCAGTGTCAATAAACATCAAATTAAAAATAAATAAATTGTTTTTGTTTCGCTGTGAAAATTGTTTAAATAATTTATTTAGGACATTCTGTATTAAAAAAAAATAATAAAAATGGATTTTGTGGCACTGTGGTTCGACGACGAAGAAAATGAAAATGTTTTGTGTGTACTTTAAAATCGGCCCAATCCTATTAAAATTTAAGTTAAAGTTAAATATTTTTGAACTGGTTTATATATTTCATACTTTTTAAATCCTGCAGCTTCTCTAATAGGTGGTGCATTGATATTTAGTTCTTCAGTTAACGTTTGCCACAAAGTATTTGCCGACTGATGTACATTTGATGTTTTTTTAAATGGCCTCTTGACAATTGGCTGTGCTTATTTATATATTCTATCATTATTTCAAATTGACGCGGTTTGGTGGTTTTATTGCTTCCTGAATTAAATAATAAATATATGATGAATAAATCAATAAAATATTATCTTTCACTAACATGTTTGCACTTTGCGAATGCTATTTTGTTGTCGAATAAATTTTGCGAATTTGACATTTGTTTTCGCAATGTAAAATACCGACTTGTCACCTTTTCGCATTTGAAATGCGATTAAAAAAAAAACTTTGCGAATATCGCAATACAGAATACTAATTGTTCGCATTTATGCATTTTCGCATCGCATTGATTTTCGCATCGCAATTCAGAATAAGCCTCCTGGTAATTTCTTGAGTTTTCGCCTTAAATTCTACTATACTTTTTGTTAGCAGCTCGTTATACGTAGTGTTTAAACTGTGGCTAACTTTTTGTTATGCATACGGCTGCTAGTGTCTAATATTGTTAACTAGGGACGCGAATATTCGGTTTCCGAATAGCTTCCGAATTTGCGAGCTATTCGCTTATTTTTGCTATTTGCATTCGCTAAATTTATGCACATACTTAAAGCGAATATAATGGCAATGTCACTAACATCAGGAAACTTTTTTAACTAAATGAGTAAAAAAACATAGATTTTTCACTTTCGCTTTAGCGTTCGCTAAACACACATTCGCCGCTACCCGTAATGTTAATACCACAATTACCCATAACATTTTAACACTAACAGCCACTGATGGGATTTGTGGTACAATTGTACTAAATTTGGTACAATTGAAACTTTATTGGTACGCTGGTATAATTCATCCTTTTTTGTTACAATTTGAGAAAAAACAAATACCCACGAAATTTGACATTTCTTTAAATTGGATTAACTCGCTTTTTTTAATAATAAAACTTCTAATTACTTATCTCCAGCCCTGACGAGTACTACCAAAAATTACATTATTGTTAATTTATGTTCATGATATACATACTAAAATATTCAGTACATACATAAGTAATTGTACTCGTATCCCTGTAGGAAGCCTGCGATCAAGAGTCTCCAAAACGCCACTTTTGTCGATTGTTTTGGCGACACTGTCAACGAAGCATCTACACTTTTGCCAGCCTTTGACAAATAAAGAGAATTTTGTATACTCACACCACAATAGTGGAGAGGGTTTGGGCAGATGTGTGTAACGCTTAAATAAATTAGTCCTAGACCCAAGTTTTAGTATACCGATCAACTAAATGTCACTTTCTGAGTCAATTTAACGATGGTTGTCTGTCCATGTAACCTTGTGCGCAAAGTACACGTCGCAATTTTTAAGGCAATTTGATGAAATGTTGTATTTAGGTTTCAATTGATAAGCATAAAGAATACTTCTTTTTGGAATAGTGTCTGGGCCTATAAGCCTGTTGGAAGGTACAAAATTAACCATAGGTCCCATATAAGCCCCATTCCTTAAATCAAGTATGGGGGAGCAAATCTCATATAGATGAAGATATCTATATAATAATCTGCACAAAGAACTTTTACATAAATCTTAACCTCATGACAAAGTTTTGTTTTGGCGGTTCCATGGTTGCCAATGGGTATCAAATGGTCGGGCTTGACTTTATTATATACACTGAAAAAAACAAATTAATCCAACAGTACTTAAATCAAGCCGAATCAGTGTCAATAGTACGGTAAGTAAGGATTTCCTTTAAATAAGTGCAGAATGCTTGATTCAAGTACGAATATTCACAGCGCGAAATACGTTACTTATCCATATTTAGTCCCGAATTCGTACTTAAAATAATCCGAAAATGAGATTGATTGAGGTAAAACTAATATTAAATCAATCTCAAAATGCGCTTGATTCAAGTATTATAGATTTGATTTAATCTAAATTCTGTTAAAGAATTTCTAAGATGGTTTAATCTGGGCTGATTCTAACCTAAACACTTTCCCCACAGAACCAGAACCCGTTACACGTGTTTATTCCACTTTTGTTGTATTCCGCCCTTTGCTTACAGAAGAATTCACAATTATAAGACACCAGTAGAATTCCAAATATGGTTTTCGTAGCTATTCTACTACGAAAATTTTAAGTAATAAACTACATAACTTTAACAAATAGAATATGGGAATTGTTGTTTCTTATTTTACTCTTTAAACATAAAAATAATCTAAACTTTTCTTCTTGTAGTGTTGTTGTTTCTATACCACAAACTTTTACAAACTCACGCGAATTTTTTTTTCGAAAGTTATCCCATTTCGGATTGTTTTAAGTACTTTAAATTGCTATTCGCACTTAAATTTTTGAGTTCGACTCGTACTAAAGTAAGTAGAAAAACAAATTTAGAATGTATTTTTTTCTTTCTGTGTAAAAAGCTGTTATAAATTCTTATGTATGCTTTTTTTGTAGCCAAAATTTGGTACAGTTTATGTAAATTTGGTACAATTATGCCATTGAATCGGTACAATTTAAGAATTGTCAGATCCCAACAGTGCTAACAGCCCGTTACCCTGCAACCAGGGCTGTCAGATTTGACGATTTATCGTCTTTTTGACGATTTTTTGTTCCGAAATTAGCAAAGTGCTGATTTGGTGATTTTTTCTAAAAAGTGACGATTTTTTTCTGTTTCCAAAGTCTAAATAAAACATAACATTTTCTAACACGTTCGTTTTTTATCTTGGAATGTTTTACAGCCGTACCTAAACAAGGCGTAACGTTTTATTTCGCTTAGCTTTTACGTTGATATGCCATACCTAAGCAAGAGCGTCAACGTTGTGGCACGAGCTGTAGTTATAGTTTCTTGTTTAATAAAACCCACAAATTATAAATAAAAATAGAGATAAGAACGCTAGATAAACCAAAAAATAGCTAATTTGCCATTATTAATTAACAATAGCGGCAAACTTCACTATTAAACCAGCTGTCAAAATCGGGTTTTCAAATTGCAAAGCATTGAGGCCGGTTTATTCATAAATTAGAAACGCGTGCCGCTTTTGTTTAGGTACGGTTTTATTATGCAAGCCTTAAGAAAATCTTTAAATGATTATTTTTCCGAGTACAAAAACAACAATGTTACACTTTGTTTATCTTTTGTCAAACCATCATTGAATAAAGCTTTTACGACTCTCTGTATAAATCATATTTGAGTCTCATACGATTCTTGACATGAGAGTCTCGTTCGATTATTTTTTCTCAGGAAATTGACGATTTTCTCTCAAATTTATCTTGCAGCCCTGCCTGCACCGAAATTTAGTATTAACCAGATTTCGAACAAACTCTTGTTTTTCTTCAGATTTCCTATAGAAAACGAAATCTATGAAATCAAGAAGAACTTAGTGATGCAACAATGGTTTTTACATCCCAGTACAAGAAAAAATTACATATTAAGCAAATACGGCGGCTTGTTAAAACTGTTCAAAAACGAATGAGATTTAGCTTATCGTGCTTAATTCCCAATTTTTATTCTTGATAAAAAAAACTGAATTTTTTGGGAGAATGTTTCCTGAGAAATGCTCATAGAAACTAGCTTATCCTCCAACAATAAATTTCAGTGTATTTATCAAGAATAAAAATTATTAATTGACATTTTGTATTCCCAAAAATTACTATGTGTGTGAAGTTAAATTTTAATAATGTTTAACCCTAGACACATTCCATTATGTTAACAGAATAATTAACAGAACTTATGCTATCGCTGTTACGATAGATGAGTCCTGATTTCTGGAAATGGAGTCAACGTGGGCGAACAAAAACTATAAGGACTTGTGGACAGTAAGTTTCTCCATCGATTGCCATCAACAGCATTTTTAACAGAACGAATTGGAACAACTTATGGACAATTTACTCTTTAGAACTCTCTGGGGGATGAGTCCAGATTTCTTGAAAAGGAGTCAACGTGGGTGAACAAAAATGATTAGGATTTGTGAACATAACATATTAAAAAAATCTTGTTAATGTTAGAAAATTCAATACTAAAGCACTAGATTTTGAGGACATTTGTAGTAAGAAAATCGCACGCCTTTGTCGTTATCTTTGATGTTATGCTTTTCGTACGTTCACTCACTTCGTATTGGCTAATGACTTAGCGTCGCTTAACTGTACTGAGATTTATTTTTTATATATACAAATGTTTGTGCCGTGTATGTGCTCAAAAAACTCAAGAACCGCTGGACCGACTGACAGCATACTTGGACAATAAATTATTTTAGTCGGGAGCTAAGTTTCTCTTGAGTTTAATCCCGATAGGTGGCGCTGTTGTCGAGATGTTTAAATTTTTAGGTAGATAACGCTGGGGTCAAGTTATTAACAAAATTCTCCCGTATTTCATCTATATATATAAAATTGGATGTGTGTGTGTATGTGTGTATGTATGTAACGTATGGACTCCAAAACGGCTGGGCCGATTTTGATGAAATTTTCAGGGAATCTTCAGAATATTCAGGCGGGTGACACTGTGAAGTCTGATTTTTGATTTTCGGTCTGGGGGCGGAGGGGCGTGGCAAAAACCATAACTTGAGAACGGGTCAAGCCGTTTTGAACGATTTTTTCTTTAAAATGATCGCCATGGTCCACCTTAGGTTTTTACGGAAAAAAATTTTCCCCGCCCACTTTTACGCCCACTTTTTTCGATTTACCTAAAATCAGAAAACGGCTCCATCGAGTTGACTAATTTTTCTTTCAACTTTCGTATTAATCAACTTTAAGTTTTCATCGAAAGAAAAATTTACCACGCCTACTTTTACGCCCACTTTTTCTATTAAGCGCATAACTGGAGAACGGCTTGACCGATTTGGGCGATTTTTTCTTTAATATGATCGCCATGGTCCAACTTAGGTTTTGAGGAAAAAAAATGTTGCCCCGCCCACTTTTACGCCCACTTTTTTCGAATTACCTAAAATCAGAAAACGGCTCCATCGAGTTGACTAACTGTCCTTTCAAATGTTCGTATTAATCCATTTTAAGTTTTCATCGAAAGAAAAATTTACCACGCCTACTTTTACGCCCACTTTTTCTATTAAGCGCATAAGTTGAGTACGGCTTGACCGATTCAAACGATTTTTTCTTTAAAATGATTGCCTTGGTCTAACTTAGGTTTTTACGGAAATAAAATTTTGCCCCGCCCACTTTTTTCGATTTACCTAAAATCAAAAAACGGCTACATCGATTTGACTAATTTTTCTTTTAAATGTTCGTATTAACCCATTCTACGTTTTCATCGAAAGAAAAATGTCTCACGCCTACTTTTTCGCCCACTTTTTCTATTAAGCGCATAACTTGAGAACGGCTTGAACGATTTGGACGGTTTTTTCTTTAAAATCATCGCCATGGTCCAACTTAAGTTTTTAAGGAAGGAAAATTTTAAAGGCCGTAAATTTCGTTTAAAGCTCAATTTAAATCGTCTGGTAATACAACACTAATGTTTGCTTAGGGCCAGCAACGCGGACCGGGTCAGCTAGTTTTTTATATTTATTTAGAAAATCCAGAGCAGCGCCAAGACCAAACAGCTAGTAACTTTATAAATTTAACTTGACTTATCCGGTAGAGAGCCAAGGAAAAAACTCATCGTGTCAACGAAGTTATACCCTGCCAATATGACTTCAAACAAAGCGAATTCACTATAAGGTGGGGTCAAGTCAACATATGGTGATCTTTTTCGGTGGTCGACTTGTCAAAGTTTTTATACAAACTAGTTTTTTATGTAAACAAACTTTTTTTTACTATCAATATTTTTGACAATCTGATCACAGAAGCGTGTTGTTGTAAAGTTGACCTCACCTTCTAGTCAATTCGCCTTGAATTCAAATATGTAGTTTAAAATTAAAAAAAAAATAAAAGATTTTGAGGAATATTTTCAATCCACTAATACAAATTACGCTTATAAGATGACTGCAAAAAACTCTTAACTAAATTAAACAATGTCACATCGTTTGCTAAATTATTGATAAATCTTAATAGTTCAGATTTTTTTTTTTTGCTTTTTATTTATTTGATTTGGAAAATGTTTTGAATGAAATCTCTTCACTCTCACTTTTTTTCACTTCTCCTAAATGTTAAAGAGGCGCAAAGAAAATCGAAAAATTAAAAAAATCTTATTTTAATCCTCTTAAGAGATTAATAATTTTAAAGATATTTGACACTTCTTTTAAATGAAATACACACGAGTATTACGAAATTGATTTCAAAACAAATTTTGAACACTTTTTTATTTTTGAATTAACTTTACAATTTGTAAATATATCCGGTGTTTTTTTATTTCATTTTGCCAAAGAAATTTTTAATTGATTCATTTAAAAAAAGGAATTGAAAGGAAGTTTTTTTCAAGAAATTGTTTATATTTTGAAACAAAAACGCTTTGTATACCCACACCACAGTAGTGGAGATGGTATTATGTATTTGTGCTGATGTTTGTAACACTATAAAATATTGGTCCTAGACCCACCTTGAAATATACCGATACACTCAGAAATGACACTGAGTCGAGCCAGGACGGACATTGGTTATGTCGGAATTTTGGGTAATTGGAGCAGTGTTTCAAAAAATTATGGCGTAACCTTCTACGTTCGAACGGTTTACGACCCAATTGCGTTTCTAGCTTTAAGTTAGCAGAGTAGAGAAAGTTAGCCGTATTTTGTTCAAATTTAATTTTGAATTTGTTTAGAAAAATTCATAATTTAATCCATATTCTATCAAACAATTCGTAATTATGTATTACTTCTTTTAAGATGTTAATATGATATGATTTAATATATCTCATTTATTAATATTTTCTTTTCTCTATTTCTTTTACAGAATCAAGACTCAAGGTAAGTCCATTTACATATTTAACAATACATGAATATAAATATATATATTATAACAAATAAGCCCTTAATCTATAGGAATTACTGTTTCTGTTACCGAACTTTTTTACTTCCCGAAAAAATAAAAAATGTCAAACTTCACGGGAATGCTGTTCGATACAGGAAACTTGTTATTCGGATAAATAAATTATTTATCTAATATTTAAACCTTCGAGGGAATGCATAAAAGAAATTCCACATTTTGTAAAAAAAAAAGTAAAACTCTATTTTTGGTATTTTTTTTTTTTTGTTATTTTTGGGTGTTGTGGTAATTTAATCACCACGGTTTCAGAATATTATTTTCTATTTCTTAAAGTTTTATTTTAAATGGAGTCCAACATATTTTATTTATATTTTTTTAATCTTACAAAGAAAATTTAAAGGGAATATCTCTTACAATTTTTTTGGTTGTATAATAATTTTTACCATGTCCAACCAATTTACACATATACATTAGCGTAACCGTTATTTTGTTCGATTTCTTATGTTCTCCCTCCCCCCCCCCCAAATCGGTTCAGTTTAATGTAAAAAAATAAAGGGGGGCCGCCCTACAAATTTTGCCTTCAAGCCCATTTATTCAAATGTAATTTGGTTGCAAATGACTATCTCTTTAAAAAAACATTTTACAAGAATTTTTCTATCGGGTGATTTTTTAAGAGCTATAAATTTAAAAAAAAACACATAAAATTCCGAAAAATGCATGAAATCTTTATTTGAATCGATAGTACGGTTCATATAATTTAATGTTTGAAGATTATTTCATGCAAATGTTGACCGTGACTGCGCCTCAAATGGTCCATCCGCTTAGTCCAATTTTGGCAAACTCTTTCCAACATTTCGGCCGGTATCTCATGAATAAATGCTTCAATGTTGTCTTCCAATGCGTCAACTGAAGCGGGCATGTGTGTATAGACATGAGCTTTAACATAGCCCCACAAAAAATAGTCTAAAGGCGTTAAATCGCACGATCTAGGTGGCCAATTGACCGGTCCCGAACGTGAAATAAAATGTTCACCGAACTCGCCTCTCAATAAGTTCATTGCTAAGCGTGCTGTGTGGCATGTGGCACCGTCTTGTTGAAACCACATGTCATGTAAGTCAAGCTCTTGCATTTTGGGCAAAAAAAAGTTGGATATCATCTCACGGTAGCGCTCACCATTCACAGTTACGTTACGATTCGCATCATCTTTGAAGAAGTACGGTCCAATGATGCCACCAGCCCATGAGCCGCACCAAACTGTGACTTTTTCTGGGTGCATTGGTAGCTCTTGCAATGCTTCTGGCTGATCTTCACTCCAAAATCGACAATTCTGCTTATTAACGTACCCATTGAGCTAAAAATGAGCTTCGTCGCTGAACACAAGAACCGCGCGATGAACTTTCTTAACAGAGCACGCATTTTGATAATTAAATTCAATAATTTGCAAGCGTTGTTGGCTTGTTAGACGTTTCATGGTTAAATTGTAAGTGGCATGTCATAACGTCCAGTGTCATAGTCCATAGACGTTATGACACTCCAAAAAGTGTCACAGTGTCCATGGACTTTATGACACTTTTGAAAATGTCATAATGTCCGTGGGCATTATGACACTTTGCAAATGGACATTATGACATTTTCAAAAGTGTCACAGTATCCATAATTACTTAAGAAGTTAAATACAAAACAAGATCTTCATATGCGCAGAGAAAACATGTTTTATTATGGTCGCAACCAACAAAACTATTTTTAAAGAAACTAATTTAACCATAGTATGGTTATCGGTGACAATGATTTGGTTAAATTAAACATAATATGGTTAAAATTTTTTAAAAATGGTTTTGCTGCTCTGGGTGTATATATTAAATATATAACGAAAACACAAGGATTTTCTCCTCTATCGTATAACAAATACCAGCTTCGCTAACTAAAGCTTCTCTGCACAGACGGCCTTCGGCCGGGCGCAAGTATTTTATCCTCTATGGTATAACAAACACCGGCTTCGCTAACTAAAGCTTCTATGTATAGCCGGCCTTGGGCCGGGCTCAAGGATTTTCTCCTCTATGGTATAAAAAAACCGGCTTCGCTAACCGGTCATAACGTGTCATAAAGTCCATGGACACTATGACACGCCACCAAATTATAGACCAATCTGATGATGTTTGACAGTGAACCAAACACGAAACGTGCGTCAGCTGTTTAAACCAGTGTTGCCAGAAATATAATAGCTAAAAAATCACCCGATATAAATATAAATGAGTTGCGTGAGTGACTGACTCATTCATCATCGCCCAGCCCAAACCGATTGGTCACTCCACAAATCGATCCACTTAGATGGGATTTTTCGAAATTCGAATGTTTTGGGAGTAAAAACGGGAAAATTCGGTAACCTTATATCTCCAAATGCAATCTCCAAGAGATGCAAAATACAGGTAATACTTATCGTTGTTCTTTTTTGAAATTCGGCCCTATTAGGGAGTAAACGGGTAAAATCAGAATTTTAGTACTTTTTTGTCATCTTTTGAACAAAGTTAATACCACATTCGAAACTTACCAAAAAAAAATACGTATAATAATTTGGTACTTTTTCGACATTCGAACATTTAAGGGCTGAAAATCGTAACTATTTTTGGTACTTTCATTTATTGACATATTCGTACTAAATTATGGGCTACCACTACAATACTGAAATTTTTGATACTTGAATGGGGGAAAAATATAGTACCCAAAAAAGGAAATACGGGAAATTTGGCATTTTTTTTTAGCTTTTTGTTTCTACTAAAGTAGCGGGTTGATTGCTAGAATTTAAACAAGCTTAAACCTTGAAAAATAAACTTTGGCATAAAAATATGTCCACGAAGAACAAGGAGACGCTAATGAAGTAGCGGGTGTATGCTAGTATGATATATAGGAATAGGAATACTCAAAGAATATTTTAGAAAATAACAAATAAAATACTAAACATTTTATATACGTTTTATATATATAAAAGGGGGATTTTAAGTCAAGTGACCCAATTTTGAAATCGATGTCTTTCGATTTGGATGAAATTTGCAACAAGGTGGGTCCTAGCTTAGACACAAATTTTCGACAAAATCGGTCAAAAAGTTTCTGAGTTAGAGGGGGTCAAAGTTTGAGATTTTGGCCAAACAGGTGTTCTTTCTCGTCCATGTAACTTATTACCTATTGGTGTTATAGGGCCCATACACAATACCATCATAATTGTACAATCAAGTAATTGTGCAATTAAGCTTGAAGCACACAACACACCAGCATGCTGGTACAAAATTCATTTTTTACCAAAAATTGTGTGGAAAAGGTTGTAATGAATAACAATAAAATTTGTTCTGCTGTTATTATTGCTATTATCCTAAAACGAAAACGAATAAGGAGTAAAAAAAACGTGTTTTAATTGAAATTTTGTTTTAAATTTTGTATTTTTTGATGTTTATGCCTTGACGATTTAACATTTATGAGCTAACTTTACAGCACACGATACAATCATGCTGGTACAATCAAAAAAATATCAAACTATTTTTGATAAAGCACCATCAGCTGGTACAATCACACCACAAGCTCATACACGGTCCATCAGCTGGCACAATCACTTGATTGTACAATCATGATGGTATTGTGTATGGGCCCTATTAGCAAAATTTGTACCAAGTAGCTTAGATAGCTATTTGCTCAATGTTTTTTAACAAATTTTATTAGTTTTTTTTTTAATTTTTGAATTTTCTTTTTAAATTTGAAACTTGGCTAAAAAAAATAAAAAAAAAAACTTAAATTAAAAAAAAAATTCTTCAATGTACTTAAATAAAATTCAATTTTTAATTACAATATGTTGTTCCCCTTTTTTTATTTTGTTTCTTTTTATTAAAGCCTGATTCCAAACGACTTAAACTATAAATAAAACATAATTTGACTTCCTCATTATGTTTCCAATTAAGTTTTTACTATTGCCAATCATTTAAAAGAAGTCGATTTCACTTGTAATTTTTTTCAAAAAAAAAAAAAAAAAAAAAAAAAAAAACATTAAAATAAAACGTCAGCAAAAACCCGTTAATTTCAACAAATTAACAAATTTTACAACAAAAACAAAACGAAAAATCATATTAAAATTTATTTAAATGTTTAATTCACATAAATAATAACAAATAATGAAAATGCCACTTAATACGTAAATTTAAATTGATGCCAAATAATCCACCCAGTTGTTCAGTGATGCCTAAAAATAATTAAGCCGATTAAAAAAAATCTCATTTTAAATAAAATCACCAACTAATTTTCATTTAATAGCAACAACAATAATTTTGTTCACACAATGAACACACAGTTGATGTTGTTGCTTTTTTGCGTAAACTTGATTAAAAATTTATTTCGTGACACGGTCTTACAGAGGGAGAGGGAAGTTAAGATATAAATTGGCATAAATACACATTTTGTAGTAGTTTTTTTTTTAATTTTCTTGCAGTTTTTTCCTTTTATTGCTAGAGATTAAAAATATTTGTTAATTAAACGTATAAACGACATTTGGTTAATTGAATTTAATAATTTTGTTGATTGCACTTGTTGTTGTTGTTGCTGCTGATTTATTTTTGTATTAAAACACAACAGCAACATGAAATGTGTTATATAATTTCTTAATAGCAAAAAACGAACAATAATAATGTGATGGGGAATTAAAAAGTATTTATGAATAATATTTTCTTCATAGATGGGAGTGCTTACGAAAAGGATTTATTGAAAAAGCTTATTTTGATAACCAAAATGCCAGTCAGATAAAACTACTGGGGTCAAAGTTTGACACAAAATCTTCTTGTATCTCAGGATCTTTTGATATTGAAATTTGAAAGTGCACACACTAAGAATCATATATAAAATACAGGTAGATTTAGGACAAGTTTATTTGGAATTAAAACTAGAACCATCCCTTTAAAAAATGGAGCTTCGAACGAAGCATGCGAAAGACATGAATTTTATATGGCGAATTCCCACTTTGAAGCAAAACATTTTTGAAACAGAAAGCGCTTTATTCAGCGCATATAAAAATTGGTAAATGTAACGATCAGCTTTACACACCGAATGTTTTGTTGTTACCGTTGTTACTTTAATATGCTCCTTTACAAATCTGCTTCGTAGTTAGGAAATGTTATGGCTGTTCAAATGTTATACAGGGATTTTCTGGAAATCTAAAACGCACTTGGCTTATGGCTCTCATGCTGGCCAAGTTGTAGGTATCAGTCCAAATATAGTCAGAATTTCCATATATTGCTATGTAAAAAATGCATAAAGTCACTTGGAATGTCTTCTCTATACTCATAAAGCCTTAAATCCAGTTCCCAAATATGATTGTTTGGGCCATAAAGATAACTTATTGTCCGACTGTTATCTCTTACTTGTTGTATTAAAACACTTTATGATCTTTACACCTCTATAACTTCAATAGGGTTACCGATTTAGTGCTTTCCAAACCGTCGTTCTGGCAAGGCTGTCAGCTGTCATCTGAAGTGTCCTTTATTTAGTGAGAAGTTTGTCGTTTACAAATATGGATCGCTTAACTACCGAAAAACGCGTAAAAATAGTTTTAACTTAATGAAAAAAAGTTGCGGAGTTTTACGCGCGATATCTGAGAGAGTCCTTGTAGAAGGTAATTAACAAATAATCCATGTCGTGTTGAATTAAACACTGGGCAATCACATAGGAAATGAAATACCGTCTCCTCAGTTAGAGGTTCTCTGCAGCAGCGGCAGCATTCATTAACAGGGAGACCGAGTCTCATAGCTTCCTTAACGATCGTCCAGTGACTAGCAAGCACGTTGCCAGTCTCGAAAAAAAGACTCAGATCGTATGTAGGCCACTGCCTTTTTTCTAAGCATGGCAGTACTGCTATGAAGCACCGTTACCGTCAATGCAGACTTTCTTTGCCTGCAATTGAAGATAATGAACTGGACGATATGTGATTTCAAAAAGACTGCGCTACGAGCCACATAACACGACCTCTTTTGGCTTTATTGCATACATAGGAAGTTTCTAGAACACGTAATTTAACGTTTTGGCGGCGTCAATTGGGCACCAAGATCATGCCATTTGACGCCGTTAGGCTTTTTTGTCGGCCTACAGACTATGCGGAAAGTCCCCTAACGTTGGAGTATTTGAACACGAACATAAGTCAAGTTATAGCTGAGGTTCCACCTGCAGTTTGCAAATATGTGGTCGAAAACTACCATAAAAGGATCGAGTTCTACAACTAATATATAGGCGTTCATTTAAATAACATTGTAGATCGCAGGTAATTGCAAGGTCTAAGCATTATATGAAATAAAAGTGTCATCGAAATCATAGCTTTTTGTGAGTTTTATTTAACTTTTCTTTAAAAACCGAACTATGGACAACCCGTTACCTTTGCATATTCACAGCATTTGAACCATATATACAATTCTTGTATGTGTTTTATTTCGTATCAAGGCGAATTCATTAAAAGCCCTGTTGATTACTTTGCTTTTCTAGCTTTATAATTGTTGAAAGTCGAAATTTTGTTTATTGTCTTCGTTTCTAATATGTTTTGTTTCTGTTTTTGACATTTTACAAAAACATATTGCTTGTGTTTTGTGTACGAGTTGTACTTGGTGTAGTACCGAGATTACATGTAATGAATTCGCCTTGTTAAGTATCAATTAAAACTTCCCATTTCTGATTATAGTTCAAATACTTCTTTATAAAAAAAAAAATTTAAGTTTAGTTGCGCTTTTTTATGTCACGATTAAAAACGGCGACAACAACTGCAACAACTAAAGTCGTTTAGTAACTTTTATTGAAAATATTGCAGCACCTGCAATCATGCCACCACAACTCATACACAAAGAGGATCTTACACCAAATATGAATGTTGGGTGTTCACAAGCGTTTGATCTTGCACAAAGAAAATAAGGAGAGAGAGAGAAAAAACACGTAAAGATGCATAGAAGAAAGAAAAAGTTATTTAAATGCCAAAATCCTGATAGCGCAACAAATTTGTTTTGACTTGACACACTTGGTCATGGAAATAATGAATTTTTAACTTACACTAAATTATACACACTTATTGCGTTTATGAGAGGCTCTTTCAAAAGCGGATTTTCTTTTCTCAAGAATTTAAAGTGAGTTAAAAAGAAAAATGGAAAATTGCTACGGTAGGTCAATGTGTTAATAAGCAAATCATTGAATTTGTTTAAAAGAATTTAATTAAAAGAGTTTAAAGTAAAAGTCCTCCGTTTATAGGTTAACGTTGCATTTCAATCACTGTGTCAGCAAAAATTGGCCTGGAGAAAACGATGGTCCGATATGGCTACGGACAACTCATTTATGGTTTTATGAAATTCAATAAAAATATTATATTCTCTTTAATCAAACTACTTTTTTAAAACAACCTTATTATGAAATTAACCTAAACTAAATCAATAAGAATCATATATATCATATATATGTGCTCACTCACAACCATTTATATGTTTGTTGTGACCATTCTTATAAAATTAAACAATAACATTCTGCTCTTTTCATAAATTTTAAGAGAAATATGTTATATGTTGTACAAGCAACCACAGACAGACAAAATTCTAGCCAACTTTTTTTTTAATTATTATTTAATTAAAACTTTTAATCAAGTGAATTAAAAGTTTACTTATATCAACAACGTTACTGCAGAAAATATCGTAAATATCAGAAAAAAATATTTAATTGATACTATTAATTTGTTTACTGGTGTAAATCTAATTAATTTTTTAATTTATTTCACAAATTTGTTAATCGAAACTTACTTTTTTTTCTGCGGTAAACAGTTAAATAATATCACAAAATGATAGTAGGCATCAATATCGTTGTGGTTGCCTTATTGATGATTGAGACGGAATATGAATGACACACTCAATCTTGACCATACGACAATCTCCGAGTGGGGTCTTGCGAATAGGGTCGATTTTAATGCCCGTAAGACCCATTGTTGCATGTTGACCCACAGACGTCTTGTGGAGTCGCCATCATTTGTATCCATGGGAGGTAAAGCTATTGCGAAATCAGACACTCTTGATGTTCTAAACATCAAAATTAAATGTGATGTTCGTTGGAACCAACATGTCTTTCAAGTGTCGAAAGAAGCTTTCAAGTGTCTTGGTTTCTTAAAACGGTTTAGGAACTACTTCACTCCGTATGATCTGCTTGAAGGTCTATCTTGAAGCTTCTGGATCGGGTGCAAAGGATTGCGTTGAAGCTCATCAATGACAGTAGGGTACCCAGCTCTATTGACTCTTTGGAGCATCGTCGGAATGTGGGTTGTGCGGCATTGTTCTATCGATATTACCACGGAAGGTGTTCAGCTGAGATCGGCGAACTCATCCCTGAGACGCGGGTGCATGCCCGTAGTACTTGCCTTTCCAGCAGATCACATCCGTTTGTTGACTGTCCAAATGCATGGATTCGAAGTCGGTACCCTTGCTCTGGTGCCACGGCTTTGTGGCAAAGGAGGAAGGGGGCGCTGGTCAACGCTTTATTTTGACCCAGCGTTAAGAGCACGGTGAGGAAGGATCTTAGGATGACGATCACGTTCAACTGGACAAATCTGTCCAATGTATTGCACAACGCATTACAGATAAAATTCGTTTCTTGGTCGAACTAGCCGTATGTGGAATAGACTCTCGGCAGAAGTCTTCCCAATCGGCTACAATTTTAAAAGCCCAAAATTAGATGTCCACAAACACTACTCCCTCTTTCCTTCTCCCCATAACATATTTTTTCAATTCGAACACAATGCATTGAATTAGTGGGGGGGCATCTCCTGAGTGTTGGCTCAAAGTAAAAAAAAAACCTAAAATGGTTATCGGGACAATAGTTTTGTCTAAATATCTACGTATAGAAGTTTAGAGAATTTAATTAATTCAATCACACGAGTTTAATATGGAGGGCTCAGAACTGAAGCGAACCAAGTCAAAAATGAAAATTCGATAATATTTGGAGTTGAGTAAGTGAATTTTCAGTAGAATTTCTGGAGCCATTGACATGGGCTTATTACCGTTACCTTTGGAAAGAAAAACTTTTTGATTTAGTCCGTTAAAGAACTCGATAGAGTTAAACGTTGCGAAGAATTTCACACCAGTTTTGAAATACAAATATACAATTCATTTTATGACTTGGTTCGGTTCAGCTTTGAACCCTCCATATATCAGTCATCAGTTTTTTTATATACCACGAGTAAACGTTCTTCACTACTTTTCAGCACTTTGTGAGCAGCAGAACTAGTTCTATTGAAAAACTAGGAATGCTGAAAATCTTGTTAAGGGAAACATTTAAGAAATTTATTTCATCTGTATCTTAAAATCCGTTATGCTATTAAATTTCTATGAAATAACAAAATTTCATTTAAGTTTTAACAAAAACACTCAACAGGAAAAACCTAAAAGCCATACTAATTGCTATAATTAAAGTAATTTGGTAAAAAATTAAAAGCCAATTAATACTTTTTGAGTTTCCAAAACCAGGCAAGTTTTTTGTTTTTTGTCAAATATATAAAAACTTAAAAGCCACAAAGTCGTGTGTAATAAACCAGTATAAAAAGCTATTTTTATACCTGAAAAAGATCATAAATGATCTTTAATAGCTTGAAAAAAGAAAATCATTCCCAGACATTAGACGATATTAAACTACAAAATGAATAAAACGGTTTTACGCACTTTTCTTTTCAGACTGTTAACAAATAGTATACTATTATCAATTATAATTGAACAATTATAAAAAAGTTAAATAGTTTTATGGTTATTATTAGAAAATCTTGATTTAATTCGCTTTTGAAACTTTGTCGTGCAGTTTAAGTTGGTAATATTTAAAAGGGAAATTTATTGAGAAAAACTATGAAGTTGGCGCCAAGTTTTATTGAATTTTAATAAAGATTTTTAAACAAACGGCTTAAAAGCGACAAAAACTCATTTAGTGGACATTTTTACAAAGAATTCGTATTTTCCCCAATAAATCGACTAAATCCTATCAAGATATTTTCACAAAATGGATTTCTTTTTATCAAGCAATTTTCAGCTTAAGTTAAACTTTAATAGCTGAAAGACTTAGTTGGCATTACGTGAATATACTTTATATTGTTCAGTTGCCGAAACTATGGATATCTAAAAAGAACATTAAATGCTAATTTGACAGTGCAAATACTAACACAAATCCGTTTTGCTTAGCTTCTGCAGGCTAAAGGCTCAGTTAGGCGAACGTTGCTGTACCCGTAATGTACCGCACCGTACTGTAAGCGCGTTGGTGCACTTATAGAACGTTTAAAAACGTGTCATATGTTTTCCCAAACATAAACAAAAAGCAATAGTATACATAAAACAAAACACACAGTGATGGGAATCAAAAATGTTCAAATGGTGACCGTTGTGCAGAAAAGGTACCACGTGATTTAAATGGTATTAAAACAGTATTTTGTGTATGTAAAAAATGTTAATAATTTAATATTTATATTATAGATTTACAATAAATAAGTTTGTATTTTAGCGTATAAATGTGCATACACCAAACAAGGTTTTGATACCATTTAAAGTCTTTTATATGTTTCACATTTCCATTGTATGTGTATGTATATGCATTTGTTTACTTTAAACATTTAAACATATGTATATTTGTATATTTGGAAATATGTTGTATTGGAAGTTGTTTTGTCGAAATTCCATAGATAAACTGAAAAAAGTACCAAAAAAAAGAGCAAAATTACCCGCATTCAATGTTACATACAAGCCGCCCATCACTGTTTTACAAATTGTAAATTTTCTGAATTAAGTAAATAAATGTTTTGAAATGATGATACTCCACTGAATATAAAATTTAAATTGATTTTAAGAAGCTTAAAATGCTAATTGAATAATATTTTTTCTTTCAAGGTTATGGACTGTAACGTAAAGCACTTTGTTTAGTGCCTTTCGAAGATAAGAAACGATTTTGTTTGTGTTAAAACAGTAGCGAATTAAGTTTTTAAGAAAATCGAACGTTTAAGCCACAAATTTTGGATTAAAAGTTGTTTAATAATATTCGCCTTTTTAAAGTGGGGTTTAGTTAAGGCTCAGTTAGGCGAACGTTGCTGTACCCGTAATGTACCGCACCGTACTGTAAGCACATTGGTGCACTTATAAAACGTTTAAAAACGTGTCATATGTTTTCCCATACATAAACAAAAAGCAATAGTATACATAAAACAAAACACACAGTGATGGGAATCAAAAATGTTCAAATGGTGACCGTTGTGCAGAAAAGGTACCACGTGATTTAAATGGTATTAAAACATTATTTTGTGTATGTAAAAAATGTTAATAGTTTAATATTTATTTTATAGATTTAAAATAAATTAATTTGTATTTTAGCATATAAAATTTTTAAGCATACATATATTCTAAATGTGCATACACCAAACAAGGTTTTGATACCATTTAAAGTCTTTTATATGTTTCCCTTTTTCATTGTATGTGAATATGCATTTGTTTATTTTAAACATCTAAACATATGTATATTTGTATATTTGGTATATTTGGTTGTATTGTAAGTTGTTTTGTCGCAATTCCGTAGATATACTGAAAAAAGAGCAAAATTACCCGCATTCAATGAAACATACAAGCCGCCCATCACTGTCTTACAAATGTCACGTAACAACGGCATGAAATTCTATTTTATACAGATTGGTACGTTGTAACTACGGTACATTGCATTTCGGTAAGCTTTTGTATTGGTTTTCATATAACAAAAAACGAACAGCTGATGGATTCAGTACAGATACGGTACAGCAACGTTCGCCTTACTGAGCCTTAATGCATTAAATGTGAGAAAGACACAAAGAGAGAACTGATATCGGCTTTGCTTGAAAATATTAATCGGCCAAGTTCTGCCAATCGCACGATTTGAAATCTCAAAACGACAGATTTATTTTATAGTGTTCCAAAACTCATGCGATTAGCATGCAATCTGCAATAGTTTCTTATAAATATTCTAGTTCCCTTGAGCATACTTTTGGAATTTAAAGTCGCAAACTTCTATTATGCGATTTCCAGTCAGAAAAAAATGTTAAACCGTTTTGCGATTATTAATTTTTCTACCAAGGCGACTTCACTTTTCAGATGGCGTTGAAAACACAACAAAACTTAAACCTTAAAAATTAACTTTTTGGAGTAAATTGCTTTCAGAGCTGTATAGCTAATGCCACATCTGTTTCTCGACTGATTAACTATAATTGACATCTTTCTTGTCCAAACAATCCAACAAAAATCATTTAGTTTTTTTAAGCGTTGCTTTTTCATCCATTTTCAACAAAACAAGTAGTGTTAAATTTCTTTGAAATATTTATTTATCTTAAATCCCAAAAACCCATAATAATAATATGATGCCGTCATCTTGTGCACGCTTACATAAAATGAAAGTATGTAATTGTAATCTTTGAATCCCTGATCACTTACTACTCTCTTGTAGAGACAACACAATCGAAAAATTAAGAAAAACTATAAAAATCCCACGCTTCTTTAGGGCAAAAACAGCAGTAGCGCGTTACGGCAGCATAATCCTCTAATAGTTGCCCTAAAGATATGACTTCAAATTAAAAATTGTAACAGTTTCCTAAGAATAATATTTATTTAATTTTTATTTGTTTAAGTTTGTATCATATATTTTTCGAAGTATCAACAGGGAGAGAAAGAGAAACTGATACTTTGTAGAAAGGTTAATAAAAGAAATTTTAAGCGATGTTGGTAGACCAGAAGAAACGCTATTCGAAAGTACGAAAACTAAATTTCTGTCTAATTAGTAAAACATATATGCAATTTTTTAAAGAAAAATTTTATATCAGATTTTTGCAATTTTTAGTAAAAAATTAAATTTTTAGTGAAAAATGCAGTTTGTAATGAAAAATTCTACTTGTACACTGATAGAAAAATGCATCATCATATTGATGATGCCCTAACATCAGAATTGTGACATCAATGTTACTACAAATGGCATCAATGATGCCAAAAGTAACATCAATACAATGACTAACGTCTTCGTACAATTTTGTCATTTTTTACGTGTCATCTATTTTATGACTATAGTGACGTCAAATCGATGACACATTTTGTATATTATTAACATTATTTTCATTATTACAATGTATTATAAAAAGCAAAAATTCCTATATTCTATTTTTTTAAATTATTTAGTTAATTACTGGTGCTGGTGCTGGTGTCTTATTATTGAGAGTTCTGCTTTAAACAAAGGTCGTAATTCAACAAACGTGAAACAAACATATGTAACGGTTAAGTAAATAATAATATTCTCTCACTTTGACTTAAATCAATTCCAATGACTTTGACTTAATGGCAAACTGTCATTAAATTGATGCTTATGTGTCCTTTCTCCGATGTTACTACGTCATCGCACTGAAGACATGATCGTCATTTCTGTGACGCCGATGTGTCATCCCATTGATGACATAATTTCATTTTGATCATGATGACACTTTGGCCAAGTGATGTTAAGGTTGACATCACCATGATGAAAATTGTCATGGGGTCAAAAACGAAGACACTTGTCATAGTACGGATGTCAAAATACATCAGCGTTCTATCAGTGTAGTGAGAAATGCATTTTTTAGTGAAAAATTTCATTTTTAAGCCAAAATACAATTTTAAGTGAAAAAATTGCATTATCCACTAAAAAGAAAAATGCATTTTTTAGTGATAGTTTAAATTTTATAATTAAAAGTTTTGATCGACCTTAATTTAATTACTCCAAGCGCTGTTTTAAGTGGAAAGTGAAAGTGAAGTTTACAAAAACTGCAAGTTCTAAAAAAAATTTTGTTTCTGATGATAAATTCAGCTTTCACTTGTAACAATATTTTTTTGTTAAAAAAAAAAAATTTTTAGTGATTTATAAAATTTTCGGTTGAAATTTTGTGAAAACCTCTTCAGTTTTTGTAAATTTCATTTTGTAAAAAAGGATTATTTTCGGTGAAAAATGAATTTTTTGAAAAAAATTTCTTTTAACATAAAATTTTTGTGATATCATTACGATATCTTATCTAGACGTTGTAATCACTTTTCCTTATACGGTTAAATAATTCATCAATTTCATGTTAAAGTGAATTAATTGTATTGTCAGCATCGAACGAGGTCTGAAATGCGCCGATATAAATCAAGTCCGTAGAGATTGACTAGCGATATATACATATGTACATCATTTCGCCGTAAGTACATCCTAACAATATTAAACAGCAACAGTTTTATGCTTTGTGAAGAGGTTGTGCCAACTCAGAATTGGAAATGAAAATATGCTAGGTCTTGTACAGCCAGCGCTATCAGTAGAAGAATCAAGAACATCCATTTTATCGGGTAGTCCCAAGCAGTTAAGCACTTGCGAGATTTGACCCTACATTTATACAGCCTGAACTTATCTGCCAATTCAATTCGCCAATAAAGGATTTTGGGTTATAAGGAATTCAAGCTTTTCCATTTGCTGCTGCTTACTCTACTTATGACACAAAATTTTTTATTCATTAATTGGTATAGAATTGATAGAAAGAAGCAGTAAATGCTAGAAAGAGCAAACTATAAAAAAATGTAAACAAAGTTTTTTAGTTTTTTTTCTCTAGTTATGGTTTTGTTTCAGGGATGGCGTTGAGAATTTTTAAAATTGTACTTTTTTACCCAAATTGTACAAAGAGATTTTTCTGTTGAAATTAATTTTATTTATGAAAAAGTAATTTCAATTTTTGGGAATACAAAATTTTAATTTCAAAAGATTTTGCTATTCGTGCTTAATTCCCAGTTTTTATTCTTAATATTTATGTTCTTAAAAAAAAACACAAAAAGGTATTATAAATCTTAGTGTAAAAAATATCAACAAAGAAGTACAATTAAAACAACTTAGCCATCCCTGTTCTGTTAATTTAATTAAATGTTGCCAACTTTTTGTTTTTAGGTTTCTCAAAGCTGAATTTGCCCATAAACCGCTGATTCAGCAACACTTTTAATATTTCAAGCTTGAAATGTCAATTTTAAGTTGAACAATTTTACATATTTTTTGACATAACTTCATTTTTTATCGATAACTTTAGAAAAATTTTTAACAGTTTGCCATTTATCTTAAAACGGCTGAACCATTCGCACTTGGTAAATTTTTCTATAACTTTATATATGCACTGTTCACCAAAACTTGAACAAAGCATTAAAAATGTAGTGTCATAAGGGCTTTACGACCTTTCGACAGTGTTGTCAACTCATAATACAAATTTAACATGCGATAGTCAATGTTCGATAGCCAGTGGAAATAATCTCTCGAATGCAAGTGAAAATAAGGAACAAATTTAAACTTTTTTTGTGCGGTCTGGAATTTGATATGTGACTTTTTAAATATGTGTGTTTCATGACACACACATTTTTCTTTTTCGTTTTTTCTTTTTTGTATGGAGATCGATATTCAGTTTTCTCAGTAAATTGTGAATAAAATCAAAAGTTGTGCACCGATTACAATGAAATAAACTCATTTCATTCGAAATTATGTTAAGACAAATGTTTTGAGACCAAAACTGTGATTTTGTCGTATTTTTATTTTTGATGAATTTTTAAAGAAGAAAATTGTTTATTTTTTTCAAAATGTTCCTTTTTTTCTTCAAAAACTCCACCATAAGTACGACTTAAAGATAATACTGCTGCCGAGATTTTTTTGTTTACTGAATATGATCAACCGTTTTCAAGTTATTCCAATATATGTAGCGAAAGTGCATTAATTCTGTACATAACGGTATATCCCGAAAAGTAGAGCGGATAGAGAAACAAGGAGATTAGATTTGAAATTATCGACCTCAAATTAGTCAAAATTAAAATTATCAAAGTAATTTTTGGGAATACAAAATTTTAATTTAAAAGATTTTGTTATTCGTTCTTAGTTCCCAATTTTTATTATTGATAAAAAAATACTGAAATCAATTATTGATGGGATAAGCAATTCCTATGCGCATTCCACTGGTTGCTTAGGGCAGATTTCATCCAAAAAGATTTTAGAAAAACTAAATATATTTAACCAAATAAAAATGTTAAGCGTATAAGAATTATAAGCAACAGTTCTGCTTGTAAACATATCAAAGATTAAACAAAAACATCAACAATAAACAGTGAGTTTATCTATTCTTACATTCCCCACTACAATTGATTGAAACTCTTCCAACATTAATTGAAGTGGTAAGTAGGTTAAGAAAAAACAAAATGAAAACAAAACAACTTGCAAAAGCATGTTTCCAGCTTAAGTTTTTTAAGCCGTGCACTTGCCAGTTTATTATCAAAATCATTTTTGGGAATTCAAAATTTTAATTTAAAAACACACACATCAAGAATAAAAATTGGGAATTAATCACGAATAACAATATCTTTTAAATTAAAAATTAAAATTGAATTAAAAATTCCAGACCGCAAAATGTCGGTTCCGCAGTGTAATAGTTTGGCTTAAATAGTTGAGAGATGTGGAATTTTTAAAAAAATATTTTTTTTTTTTTAAATTTATTTATTGCAAAAATTTTCTATGCCATTTTTTTATATGTTTAACTTTAAATATCCGCTTCACTAACATAAATATTTTTAATATCTAACTGTTACAAATCCAGTAACAAATTTTTTATACCACCATCTTTGAAAGAGTTCCGCTACTGTATAAATTTCTCCAAGTCATAGAATAAACAAAATTCAATTCTATGTTCATAAACTTACTCGGTATACAAATTTTTGAATTGAAATCAATCAATATCAGTTGTTATGTTTTTCATATATACATTTCAGTCTTTTCGTAAATTGATACTCTCTCTATTCCTTCATACAGCCATTCATTCATATACTTGCGCTAATTTGGATATACGAACTGATAAATGACAATACTGGATAAATTTATAGATACTTATGACGGCAAATGGAAGAAGAATTATGAAATAAAGAAATGTTGGAATTAACATTTGCAGCAAGTAGACAAGCTGACGTTAGACCAACAAAAACAAAAGTAAAAAAAAATAAAAACATCATTCGAACGAAGTATTTAAAAATATTCGTTACCAGATGACATCAATAGCTTGTTTCTGTTCTTGTTGATGTGCCAATGACTTGTTTAATTGTCATTTGAGTTAAATTAATTTAATAATAAAGTAAAAAAAGATACTTTTACAAAAAAAAATAATAGAGAAGTATTTCGATTCATGTTAACGTTTTTGTTTTTTTTTTTCTAAAGATTGTTTCAAACTTTTCCTACTTCATAGATACTCTCTTAAAAGCCTTATAGTTTTTCTTTTTGTTTTCTTTAATATTTTTGTATTGTTGTCATTTCAATTGGAAAATATAATGATAATTTTTACCTGTAAGGAGTGGTCTGGTCTGGTGTGGCGTGGCGTGGAGTTGTGAGTGCATCTGTCTGTCCGTCTGATGTCTGTTCGTTTTATAGAAAATTGGTTTCTATCATTTGTTTATGTGGTTTCTTTTATCAGTTTTTTTAACTAATTTGAAATGACATTGACATGTTAATGTTGTTTGTTTTTTATTTGAAGTTGATATTAAAGTTGTTTGTGTCTTAGCAATGATGTCTGATCATATAAATTTTTATATAAAATTTTTTTATTATTGAAATTTACCTTTATTAATATGTCTTGATGTATTCGGGTTTTGATATTTTCTTTAATTTTCTAGTGAAATTGAATTAGGTAGACTTTTTGTATGCTTATTTATATTGGACATATTGTTGAAAATTTGGCGAAAATTAGGACAGTAGTTTGTAAACAAGAAACGCAGTATTTTGTGTTGAATTTTTGTAAGAATATATCAGAAGTGGAATTTATTAATATGGAATCCTTAAATTTTTAACCAATCTTAATAAAAATCAAACAGTGATAATATCCGTTAAGGTTAAGGGTATGCCAAAAGTACGTTTTCGGAAAGTGGCTTTATATAAGGCATATGGCTAATTAGTAACTGATATTAACGAAATTTGGTAGTGTGCAAGTCCATTAAACGTTTAATTCACTTGATTAAACGTTTAATTCACTCGATTACACGTTTAATTTACTTGATTAAATTTTTAATTAAAACTGAATTTATTTTTGTTTAGTGCTTTAATGGTGAAACATTTTGGAGAATTTTTCCGTGTTCTAAACTCAGTCTTATAAGGCGATGACGTAAAAGATTTAACAACAAAAGCATTATTTGTTACGGTTTAAGGCTGACTAATGTGTTTGCCGAGAGTAGGCTTTATATGGGTGTGGATCAATCTTCATGAAACTTTGTAGTATTATTTATAGGTTTATGAAACCAAATTTTACTACAAAATGGTGTGCTTTATATGAGGCATATGATTAATGATAGGCGAATCTTTTGGTGATATGATTACTAGTCAAATAAAACCATTTTGTGCAAAATCTAATGACGAATAGTTCATTTCGCCTCCAATTTATGTAAAAGCTTTTAACAGATACATACATACATTTTTTTAGGATCTTTTTTTCACATTTGGGTCAAATAAATCTTTTCCTACTGAAAAGATTGTACTGGATTTCAATTCCAAAAAGCTTAGGATAGTTAGAAACGATTCCACACCACTACTAACGCTGGAGGGGTAAAAAAAAAAACATTTAATAAATAAATAATTCTTCAGAGTTATATTTTTATAACATGTACATCTAAAAGAATAACGAATTATATTTTTACCAAACACTAGCAACTTAGAACATTTGCCTGGACCAGAATTTAGGCAGAGAATCGAACCTGCTATCCCGCGATTGGCAGTTCAGCCTACTAGTGCTGGGATACTATCGATATTTTCTACTATTGATAGTTCAGATTTCACTATCGATATTACTATCGACTGAATGTTAATACTTGTGCAGGAAAACTTCAACTTGTTTTTTATCAGACTATAGTTCGTGGTTTTTATCACTTTATTGAACGTATGAGACTAGGGTTGCCAAATACCAAAAGTCAAATAACTGGACAATAGAAAAAATGTACCTGGATTTTTAAAAAATAGCTGGACAATTCGGAAATGCACTTAACTATAAGAAAAATTTAAATTTTACTTCAGATTTTATTAAAATTCAAAATTATTATGAGGGCGAATTCACAACAAGTGGCAGCGAAAGCCTGTTGACTTTGACAGATCGAAACAATTTGTTTTGGTTTCAAATTGTTTTATTTATAGATAGATAAAATTTCGGGCCGTAAACACTAATATTGCAATTCAAAAAAACATGTGTTGTTTCAGTGATTTTTGTATTGTTGTAGTATTGCTGCCAAAGTATATATCAATTCAACTAAGTATATATTAATTTAAATCAAATAAAAAGTACATAAACAGTATGACTAAACGGGATCAATTAATATACATTCTGAACGTTATTTTTATCGCAATTTTGAAAAACTGGACCGTATATTATTAGTTGGAATGTCTGTCGGCAACTTAGAAATTTGTTTTTGGTAAAGGATTTTTTGTTCTATACAATAATATATATTGTACTGGTATGCAAGTTGGCAGCACCGAAATGTGGCAATGACATTTTGGCTGTTGACAACTGCTACCAACTTCAGTAGGGTTTCGAGCAGACATGCCATTTCCGGCATTATGATATAGAAAAAGCAAGAGTGAACAAATTAAACGTGTATTATAAAATAGTATTAAGGAAACTTGTACAATAAACTATTAACTAAAAGTAAAGTACCATTACAATTCAGGTTTGGGGTACAACTTACTAAAGAATAATAAAGTTTCCTTTATACGAAAGTTCGCAAAAAAAACTGAAATTATAATGAGCACTAGTGAAGGTGGTGGAAAGATGGAGCTTCGGCCGAGTCGCAACGCAATCATGGCATTGTTGACTGCAGCTGGGATTGAATTCCCTGAAACTGTATCTATTGGCCAACTTCGATTGTTGTACGACGTCATGGAAATTGGCAAACAAAACTTAAGTGACGATAAATCATCAGATCACCATGCCGCTAATTTTGTCGGCGGTCCGGCCGCTGTAGAAAAAGCTAACGCCGACAACGTGGTAATTAACCCAATGCATATTAAGAAGTGCTTAGACATTTTTACTGCCGTAAATGATTCCTCTGCCGCTACTGCTGCCGACGCTGACGAAGATGTTATTCCTGCTGCCACTGCTGTTCATGAGGTGCCTGCTGTTTCTGCCGCCCAGGCTGTTTTAGACTTTTATGCTGTTTCTGATGTCCCGAGGCTGAATGAGTACGTAAATGACGGGCCGATCACTGCTAAATCTCTTGAGTGCCCACCAGCCGCTGACAGAGTCAACCTGGCTCTGTGCACGGAAAATAAAACACTAGAAGAAGAAATAAAAAATTTAAAAATTAAAATGGAAAGCCTCCAAGCACAAGCACAGATAAACCGGTTGGAGAACAACACACAACACAGCAGCCACCATATAGATCTGCCGGAACTAGACGCCGCAGTACCAACTTTTAGTGGAGACAGCCACTATGACATTTCTAAATGGTTTATACAATTTGAGGACTATGTTGAATTGTGCGGCTATACCGATAAAGAAAAATGTGTGGGCATACGCCGTCGCCTAGAGGGCACTGCAAAAAAACTTGCAGATAATTTGGGCCTGTTGAGTTACAGAGACCTCAAAGAAAAATTTTTAAAAATGTTTAAACGTCCCGTCAAGACGTTTATAATCAGCTCCGCTCACGTACCTTGAAGCCTGGTGAATCTTATCTGGGCTATGTTATTTCAATGCAGTCTATTGCAGCCCAGACTGATATGGATTTTATTGTGGACGGGATACCTGATACCAGTAACGTCATCCCATCCCTTTGATCTCTGAACAAGTTGAACGACATAATTGCACTGATGATTTTTAAATCCGGTTTGTTTTCTTTTAAATTCATTTTCATCATTTCATCTTTATAATACATTATTTTGGTTTTATACAAGTAAATATTAAATTTTTGTAAAATATCTCGTCCCATCAGCATCGGTATCATTGGCTCTTCATCCGGTAATACTAAAAAATTATGTATTATACGTTTGTTCTTAAAAAAAAAATTCCTGAAGTGTATATATTATTCGGCGCCGCATAGGAAGAACGAAAGGAATTTGTATAATATAGAGAAGAAACCAATACCGTTCGACACATTGCATGTGGACCTTTATGGCCCTTTACCGTCAGTTAGATCCAAGAGGAGGCATATTCTGGTAATAGTGGACGCTTTTACAAAGTATGCAAAGTTGTATTCGGTAAACTCACCAGGGACAAAGGAGGAAGTATTTCGAGTACTATAGCAGACCGCGGCGCATAATAAGTGACCGTGGTACGTGTTTCACGTCCGGTGTATTTAGTAAGTTCCTAGAGGAACGAAATATCACTCATGTGAAGGTCTCAGTGGCGTCGCCGCAATCAAACGGTCAGGTTGAAAGAATTAATAGGGACATAAGGGCAATGTTGGCCAAGATAACTGAACCTGTAGGGCATTCTGACTGGGTAGAGAAACTGACGCAGGTAGAATTTGCCATAAATAATACAACTCATTGCGCTACCGGCCAGTCGCCTTCTAGGGTACTTTTTGGGGTAGAACAGCGGGGTGAGGTAAAATTTGAGTTTACTGAGCATTTACAGGAAAGGTACGCTAGTGAGACCGTTGATCTAGACGCGGTTAGGGAGTCGGCATATTCGTCCATACAAAGGTCTCAATCTCGCAACCAGAAGTATTTCGATGAACATCATAAACCAGCTGAACAGTTTCAGGTGGGCGATTTTGTAGTGTTGAGAAATGTTGATACGACAGCGGGGCTGAATAAAAAGTTGATACCGAAATATCGCGGCCCCTATATTATTCGAAAGCAAATGGGTAATGACCGTTATATGGTAACTGATATAGAGAACTACCGGGTGACACAGATGCCATATTCAGGGATAGTTGACGCCAGTCGGATAAGAAGATGGGTAGAACAAGATGGGAATTTAAATGAGGACATACCGATCTCTGAAGGCAACACTTCCGTATATGAAGACTATCAATTTTTAGAAGAGGATAGTTCTAGTAAGATGGGGGAAATTGAGTATCGTGATTATGAATTTTTAGAAGAGGAGTTATGAGGGAAGTTTGACAATCGAGGTCGATTGTTTTGTCAGGTCGGCCGAGATTGTAGTGGTATGCAAGTTGGCAGCACCGAAATGTGGCAATGACATTTTGGCTGTTGACAACTGCTACCAACTTCAGTAGGGTTTCGAGCAGACATGCCATTTCCGGCATTATGATATAGAAAAAGCAAGAGTGAACAATTAAAACGTGTATTATAAAAAAGTATTAAGGAAACTTGTACAATAAACTATTAAATAAAAGTAAAGTACCATTACAATATAATGAATAAAAAAGTAATTTTTTAAAATTAAATAAAGTTTTTTGACTGGATAAAATGCATTGTAGCTGGAACCTGGACCATCCAGGCCATTCCAGGCCGTCTGGCAACCCTATATGAGACGTATGTATGTACGCACGTTATTTAAGACGACAGTTTTTGAAAAATTGTGCTGCTGATAAGCACCATTCTGAAGGAACCGAAGTAGCAGGGACTATAAGTTATTTAACTGCAACTTAAGACAATTTTCTAATTTGGTTTCGATTCTCATGCCAAAAGGTAATCAATCTTGAGGACTAATCCTCTAATGGTCGTTCATTTTTTTTATCCTATGCTCGCAATTGCAATTGCATTTTTTACAACATTACAAAAATATTTGCCATTTCAGCCTCTATGTAAACATACGCAAATTTCGACATAAAGGTCTTTAATTGGCAGTAAAAAATCACAGCTAAGCAATCCATACCACCTGTCATTTACTTATTTATTGCTGTAATTCAGGGCGAATAAATAATAGCAAGTAAAAACATGAGGCGAAAAACTGTGTGTGTAAAGCTACTGTTACATGTCATTATAGCTGTATTTTAAATAATATAACAATATCGGTATTTTAAGACTATCGATAATATCGATAGTGCTTTCCCAGCACTGCAGGCTACCAAAGCCCCTTCTTTATAAACATTCTTTTATTTATTTTTTCCATCTTTTGTTAATTGTTTCAGTTTCTCTATTTTTATACCCTTCACCGAAGGTAAAAGGGTATATATAAGTTTCTCATTCCGTTTGTAATTTCTTTAACATTAATCTTAGACTCTATAAAGTGTATATATTCTGGGTCCTTATGATTAGCTAAGTTGATTAAACGATGTCCGTCTGCCGTGTGTATGTTAAAATGGGTTTTCCAAAGACCCCAGAAATGATGGGGACTAGGTTGTTATATACTTCCACGACTGCCTCTAAATTTACCGATAAATCCCTTGTTGCTTTTGTTTTCTAATTTATTTTTGCTGTATATGTATGTGGAGAACGGCAAGAGTCAAAGTTAACAAATTAGGTACAAGCAACTTGGTTATCATACAAACCTTCTCTTCCGTGGCAACATTATAAATTTCTTTATATCTGAAGAACGGCAAGAGCTCAAGCTTTTAAATTAGGTACAAACATCTTGGTTATCAACACACAAAATCCCGCAAACTGTGAACGGGATTGGAGGAGTAGGCGTGGCACAAATTAGCTTACTAATATCTTAAGAACGGTAAGAAAAATATTCTTCATATTTGGTACACGTAGTTGGGTTGTTAATATGCAACCTCTGTAAATAATATGGGCTGGATTAGAGAAGTGGCTGTAGGAAATATCGCCCAAAGAAAAATGGCCAAAAAAAAAAATGAAAAATCAACCAAAAAAATTCCATGTAAAATTGGGCCTTAATTCATATGAAAAGTGACCCAAAATTTTTGGGCTTTTTTTCGTTATTATTGGGTGATTTTTCGTTTTTTAAATTTTATATGAAAAATAGCCCATTTTTTCGGGCCATCTTTATTTAATATAATTGTAATTTATTTAAAAATAAGTTTGTTGTTTTTTCTCTGGGTGTTTATATTAAATATATAACGAAAACACTTTTGGGCGCAAGGATTTTCTCCTCAAGGATATAATATATACCGGCTGCGCTAACTAAAGCTTCTCTGTATAGCCGGCCTTCGGCCGGGCGCAAGGATTTTCTCCTCTATGGTATAACAAACACCGGCTTCGCTAACTAAAGCTTCTCTGTATAGCCGGCCTTCGGCCGGCCGCAAGGATTTCCCCTCTATGGTATAACAAACACCGGCTTCGCTAACTAAAGCTTCTCTGCGTATATGGCCTTCGTTCCAAAACAAGGCAGATTTTAGAAGCTTTACTTAGCGAAACCGGTACTTGTTCTACCATAGAGGAGAAAATCATTGCGCCCGGCCGAAGCCCGGCTATACAGAGAAGCTTTAGTTAGCGAAGCCGGTGTTTGCTATACCATAGAGGAGAAAATCGTTGCGCCCGGCCGAAGGCCGGCTATGCAGAGAAGCTTAGCGAAGTTTGCGCAGCCGGTATTTCTGTCCTTACTGCCGAGCAGCTGTTGAAGATAGAATGCAATTTTTTACATAAAACTTACACTTGTATGGAACTAAATTTATATGAATATGAATATGAATGGGTAATTTTTAATTTTTTTTCGGAAAAATTCGTTTTTGCTTTTTGGGTAATTTTTCATTTTTTTTGGGCCCTTTTTCGTTTTTGTTGGCCAAAATTTCATATATAACTTTTTGGGTCATTTTTCATGTTCTTTTGGGCGATTCTTCATTTGGGCGATTTTTCATTTTTTTTTTTTAGGCCATTTTTCTTTGGGATATTTCCTACAGCCTAGAGAAGTGGGCATAGCACCTCGCATACAAAGACATAATATATTTCAGTATATCTGGAGAACTACAAGAACCAAAGTTTATAATTTAGGTACAATCATCATGGTTATCAATACAAAACATCCGACAAAATGTGGGCGGGATTGGAAAAGTGGTCGCGGCAGAAAAAAGATTTAATTCTATTTTAAGAACGGTATTACCTTTTGTTCTTAATACACCATTCTGAAAGGTTTATTTAAATTCTAACTTTATATTTATTTCACAAAATTTAACATAAAAAAGGCAGGAAAAGATGCAAATACTATTTTGGAGATGTGAATATGGGCATTTCCGTCAAAGGTTCACCGTGACCGAAAATTTAAAGGTTATTAAAAGCTGATTATTTTACAATATTGTTATAGAGAAATATTTAGATTTTACTAATTTTATAAATTTACCAATAAATTTGTTCACTTAGATGAACAATCAGACTGCAAGGTTGTGCAAACGTAATTTCTTATATGTGAGAATGTTTAATTGTATGTTTTCTTTAATATTATCTTCCGTAAAAGAGGTGATATTTTATAAAAATTATTTCAAAAAAATTTTGTTACATGGTCTGTAATCTAAGGAACAGTTCAAAGATAAATATGTTATTCCGATTAACCGTAAATTTTTATTTTGTTTTAATCATTATTCAGTTAAATTATTATGGAAAAAATTTCACGTTCGAAATGTCATGTATCGACCTAGATTTTGGAATCAAAGCAAAGACTTTTTAATGTTTCATTGCTACGTAAAATTCTGAAAGTAGTTTGACTAAAAAATTGTGCCAGTTTGCGCTGAATTACGCCTTTTTATACATGGCCAAAAAAACTACTTCTATTTTTTTCACGTTCGAACCGCTACTTCTTTTGCCATTATCTTTGACCTAGAATTGCGCTCTCCATAATCTTTAGCATAGATAACAGTGCTATTATTAAAGGGTTAAGAGAACGTAAAAATATTTGTTGTTTAAAATGTTTTTGCATTTTTGACTGTCACGTTCAACACTTTGGTTTTTAACATGTCTAGTTTTTTTGGCATTTCGTCTTTGAACGTTATACGTTTTATACTAAATAAATTCGATAAAACATTTTGCCCACAATTCAATTTTCTTGAAAAATTCGGTGAGCAAAATGACATTTCCGCCATTTCCAAACCATAAACTTACAAATATTTTTTCGGGGAATTATTACAAAAAGAAACTTTAGTTCTAACAAAACCGAATTGCTTTTTTAGAATGTTCCTTCTAAAGCGCTGTGTAATTATTTTTTTTTTTTTTTTTTTGTGCAAATGTGTGTTTATTTATATTTATTAATTTCAGTTATAAGGACCTTAAGAATTAAATTCTTTTATAGTCCAGAGGATTACATAATGAATACCAATAGTAATAATAATAATTATAATAATAATAATAATAAAAGTAATATTAATAACAATAGTAATAATAATAATATAATTATACAATCAAGTTTTGAACAAAACAATTAGTAATAAAGTAATAAAAGTTAGTTAATCAAAGTCTGCTTTGCTTAAATTCCGAGAAAAAAAGGTTGCACTCCCGGAAATTGAAAAAATCCGGGAAGTTAGAAACCCCAGATGAGATACGAACTAACTTTCAAAAATTCTCGTCATAAAAATCCGGATACACTAAAGCCCCGACTTGCGTCGGCAGAAGGGACTTCGAAAATATAACGTAAATCGAAACGACGAATATCGAATCATGTTCTTCTATACAAATACAGTGATTTTTGTTGTTAGTTAGGTCCAAAATGGAAATATTTAGTAAAAAAAATTCTATTTTTGATATATATCTTCTTCTATATATATAAAACAGGATGTGTGTATGGACATATGTATGTGTGTATGTAACGTATGGACTCTAAAACGGCTGGGCCGATTTTGATGAAATTTTCAGGGAATCTTCAGAATATTCAGGCGGGTAACACTGTGAACCCCTGATTTTTGATTTTCGGTCTGAGGGCGGAGGGGTGTGGCAAAATCCAATTTTCATATTGCACCACCAATGAAATCTATATAATTTGGACGATTTTTTCTTTAAAATGATCGCCATTGTCCAACTAAGATTTATACGAAAAGAAAATTTTGCCCCGCCCGCTTTTACGCCCACTTTTTTCGAATTACCTAAAATCAGAAAACGGCTCCATCGATTTGACAAATTTTTCTTTCAAATGTTCGTATTAATCCATTTTAAGTTTTCATCGAAAAAAAAATGTACCACGCCTACTTTTACTCCCACTTTTTCTATTAAGCGCACAACTTGAGTGCGGCTTGACCGATTTGGACGATTTTTTCTTTAAAATCATCGCCATGGTCCAACTTAGGTTTTTACGGAAAGAAACTTTTGCCCCGCCCACTTAAACGCCCACTTTTTTCGATTTAGCTGAAATCAGAAAACGGCTCCATCGATTTGACTAATTTTTCTTTTAAATGTTCGTATCTTTTTAACGGATTTTAAAAATCGAACGCAAACATTTTTCCTAATTTGGACAGGACAACGTCTGTCGGGTCAGCTAGTAGATAAATAAAAGTCATTAGATTCGTTTTTTTTCTTATTTTAACAAGCGTTTTAAATTATTACAAATAAATTAAAATATAAAAACTTAACGAAAACTATTTAATTCATTTACACAGTTCTGCTCAAATTTTAGCTTCTTTAAAAGTGTGACCGTTAATTTTCTTCAGTCAACAGTTGGCTAATGCAATTTTTGACTGTCACTCAATTTCAATAGTGTGTACCCCACGCAAGAGGTTTTTCCGATTCGTTAACAAAATTGTCTAAGATTTGCTGAATTGTTAAAGATTTCTTTTAAACATAACATTTTATGGCATTATAAACAGATGCTGCTACGTCTGAGCTGCAATTGAACCAGATTTTAAAAAGGTACCTACGCAAATCGAAACAACGCAAATCGGACAGCGCAGCTCAGGGGCTTGGTGTATATGTATTTCTCTCATAGAAAAGGAATTTTTTTATACATATGTACCTACATACATATACTTAAAAAGTCCAATTAGAAATTTGGACAGTATAATTAATATGCATTCAAAAAATGATAATGTTCCCTCATAATTTTTTCCATTTTATTTCATAACTTTTAAAGTCTTCACAAAATTTTCAGCTATTTAAACCCAAAAAATAATTCTTTATAGGTATCTATAAAGTCTTCACAAAATTTTCAGCTATTTAAACCCAAAAAAAATTCTTTACAAAATAGGTAAATAATTTTCAAAAATATATGTATGCAAGTCTTTGTAATCTAAATTAATACAATTTAATTTTTCTTCTGTATCTTAAAGTTGTGTATATAAAACAAAAGAAATTAAAACAAAAGAATCTATAAGAAAATCATTAATTCAACTTCACCACGCAAATACTCAAATACAATCACACATGTTGTATCTGTGCGAGAGCTTTTGATGTTTATAATTTATCGATGTATTTGAGTTCCATTTGTTCTCTTGAAAATAAAAATGTTTTTGCTCTGAAAGCCAAAGACAATAAAAACTGTAGTTGAAGAAAAAGAACTGTATACCTACCTACATACCAACAAAATTCACCACCAAATTAAACAATTGTATCTGTAGCTGTGTATCTGTATTTATGTATATCTATAGCAAAATATTAAACTCCGCCTCTTTTTTAATTTAACCATTGATTTACTGAGTGTTAAATTTTCTTCTTTTTTTTAAACTGAATTGTATAAAAAAGTTTGTTTTTGGTCCAGCTGCTGATGTTATTCAAGTTCGAAAGTGCGAATACGAAATGTTTCTTTGTCTTTCTTTTACAGCAGCAGCTACAAAAGTCACAGGTCTCTGCAATACAACAATGACAAAAATAAGAAACAAAAACAGAAAATAGGGGCAAAACATTTTGCCTGTTGTCATGGCTGTTTGAATTTGCCATCGAGTAACGAACGTCCTTTTTTAACGTTTATGGCGTTTTATGACAATATTATATACCCCTCCCCACAACGGCTGTAGTTGATTTTGGGTTGTTCTCATATGTCAGTTGATAAATTCTTTAAGTAAATTATTAATTAAATGCTTCTTATTTGGCTTCTTGCAAAATAAATTGTCATTACTAACAAAATATTTCATTTTTTCTTCCTGTTGTTCGTTTTTTTTTTTTAGATATTTCGTTGTTTTTTTTAAGTGGAATTTTTTGAAGTGAAAAGTGGGGGGGGGGGGGGGGAGGGCGGTTATTTGATAAGTGGGTGGTATAGGGTTAGATTTTAGCATTTTTTATACAATTTTTCAAGTCTTTTTCAAGTTATTTTTCCATTATTCGTATTTGTGTATGATTTTGTTCTTTTGCTTAGTTTTATTTTTTTTTTTTTTTTTTTTTTTTGTAGGATACTGAGTATTATTTAAGTGAAAAACATTTTAGAACTTATTTAATGCCATTTACAGCTGCTTTTATTTCTTGGCATTGTGCAACTTTAATTAAAATATAATGGGAGAATTAGAGTAAAAAACTAAAGAATTGTGCAAATTGGTTAGGAATATTCTGGAATAAAAATAATTTTGAGGATCTTGTTATAAATAATTTTACATATTGCTTCAAAATACTATGAAATTATGACTCACTCATGACTGTAAAACAGTGATAACCACTCCATAGACTCGCGAGCCAGTCAATAATCGTATTTTTCACACAGACACGGTCGGCAATTCACATGTTTATTACAACTTTGTTCGTTTCAGAACATCAGACTATCATCAGTCTCTGCGACCGCACACAAGCACATAATATCTTTGTGTGCGTGCGTTCGGGGCTTTCTTAGTTCGGGGCTTGGTTATCACTGCTGTAAAATGAAGATTTTTATCTTTCTCCCCATTCAATATTTTTCGAAGGCGCATAGAACTTGGTTTTCCTGCAGACTTTTAAAGCCAAACAATAATTATACAACTTGAGATTAAATTTCCGACATGAAGGACTTACTGTTAAAATATGATTTCGTAAATGTACATTCTTTGCTTCAAAAACATTTAAGCTTTGATATTGTTGCATGTAAAACTGGTGTTTGTAATTCTTATTTGCTTAACAGTTTTATTTGTACAAAATCTTTAGTTTTTTTTTAATCTTTGATGAAGTTTCCGGATGATCTGGCCTAAGCAAACAGTAAAATGCGCATAGGAAAAGCTTTTTCCATCAACAATAATTAACAGTTTATCAATAGTATGAAATTTTAACGAAACAATAAGAATCACTTAAGCGATTTCTAAAAGTTTGCAAGCGGCAGAACTCAGCCAAAAGCACGAAATTTGGAGACCACACTAGTTGAAGCTGACAGGCATTGAAAGACGTTTCTGCATATCTATACGAAGTGCGACTTGAACACTAGTTATAATGCATTCAAATATTACTGGCCGTAAAAAATGTATGGAAAAAATGGAATATGTGACAACATTTGGCGCTGTAATTGCAACAACGCTCGACTAAATATTACAACTATAGTGTAATCTCCCTTGACGGACACCGTTCCTCAAGCGGGCACCCCCTTTAGATGGACCCTGTTACCCAGCCCTGGCATTCTTAATGAATTTACATATTAAGGCCCGTTTTCACAACTTCTTAATTTTAATAATTGAACAGTTTTTATAAGGCCAGTTAAACTCTACTTTTAGCTATCGGTAAGCTGTGAAAACAAGTCTAACTGTTGCGCCTCCATGTAAAAATTACTTTTAAACTGTAGGATAAATTCAACGTTCGATAGTACTGACGATACTATCGATAGTCTTAAACTGTCGAATATATCGATAGGAAAAATATCAATATCGATATTGTTATTATTTAAAATACAGCTATGAAGACATGTAACAGTAGCTATAAGACACACAGTTTTTTGCAGCAAGTTTTTACTTGCTGTTATTAATTCGCGCAGAATTACAGCAACGAATACAACCAACTAGAATGGCAGGTGGTATGGATTGTTTAGCTGTCCTTTATGCCGAAATTTTTATATGTTTACATAGGGACTGAAATGTCAAATATTTTTGTAATGTTGAAAAATATTTCAAATGCAATTGCAATTGCGAGAATAGGACAAAACAATGAACGACTATTAGAGGAAAAGTCTGCTTGATTGATAACCTTTTGGGTTGAGAATCGAATCCAATTTAGAACATTATCTAAAGTTGCAATAAAATATCTTATAGTCCTTGCTACTTTGGTTCCTTCAGAAAGGTGCTTATCAGAATCAGGACTGCCAAATTAGGGAAAGGGACAAAATATTGTAATTGGGATAAGAAATTAGGATTTTTTGGGGAAATAAAAAATATGAGTTTTATTTTTCTATAAAAGACAACTAAGTTCCATTTTTACAACATCACTTAATATCAATGAGCACCGGCTAAGTTTTTTTTTTTTTTATCTAATAAAATATCTAAATAGTTTGAAGCTTATCTGTCAATACTTGATGGATCTCCAAATTAGATTATGTATAATAAGTCCATAATTTGTATTTTCCGAGAAAAGTTCATGTATATTAGAGGTGTTTAAAAGACTTAAAGTAATCTCTTATGTCAATTAATTGGATTATTGGTTCCTTTGTATATAAAAACATTTTAAATGAAGTTTGGTGCCGATTGGGTAAAGAAAAGTCCAGGCAGAAATCGATTAAAGTGTTGAATAGCGAATACAAGGCGAAAATTTTAGTTTTTGTCAAATCCCAGGAAAAACTTTTTGATTTTAAGTAATAGGTGGTAGTTATTTCATACGTTTCCTGGTAAGTAGTTGTCATTGGAATTGTCATTATTCTGAAAACTACAATAAGTACTTACTAGTAATGACCTCAGCAACTAATTATTACTTCTATTATTTTCACTACTGAATATTTGGTAACTAATAATCAGCTCAATAACGACTTATTAGTTGTGCGGTTTGACTACTGAACTGAATATTAACTTACTGGTAACGTACTCAATAACTACTTATTAGGTCTATTAACTAGAGGTTTTTTGGCTTCTGGTTGGTATATTGTAAGTACTTACAATTCAACTTACTAGTGGATAAATAAGAACTAGATATTTTTTGACTTGTAGTAAGTGTATCGTATGTACGGAATTCTGTGGACACCTCGAACAAAAATAAGTAGTTATTCAGCCGAAAAATAAGTAGTGTTTTTTACTCCAACATTATTTGCTAACTTACCAGGTAAGTAAAGTTTTTGCTAGGTATGTATGTCAGCTTGTTATTGGGATTCCCGAAATAAATTCAATTGATATACATTTTTGACTATTTAATTAGATAGTCAGACTTTCAGAAGCCATATGCCATTTTTATAGTTTAAACTTTAAGCTGGTGTTTACTTGTTACACATTTTAGCCAAACAAAATTATTACGATAAATACTCATCCATTTTCAAATCATTAGTGTAACATTTAAGACAAATTACAACAAACCTGCCAAAATGCATACAACTTCCATTATCTATCATTAAACTCACTCGTTAAAAGTTTTAAAATAAATTACAATAAAATTTGTGGGTTAAAAATTGTATTTCCTTTTTTTACTAACGACTTGTTGACAGACAGCTGGTAGTGAAAACTCCTCTTTTAACAACCACAAAATTACAACACACAAACACAACACACAAGCACACACACACACACAAATTACAACTGGTCATCATAATGGCAATGGGATCAATGATCATTCGGTTGGTGGTGATGGTAGTGCTGCTGCCGTCTGCCAATGATGATGAATGCCAAACAAATAAATAACAGCAACAGACGAGTGATTACAATTTGCTAACAACTAAATATTAAAAATTAACAACAATTGCAAATTTTTTTTTTTTAAAAAGGGAATACAATTTTTTTGTTTCAAAGAATGTCCTGTTAATGGTCAATTTTTAATTGCAATTTTGGGATATGGTTAAAATGTAAAAAACAAAATGTTTGAAATATAAATGAAATATTGCGTTTTTGTGAAATGTTACTGAAAATTATGTATTTTCAATAATATTTTATTTAGTGCAAACTTTAAAAGCCTCTGTAAAGTATTATTTGGGTTTGTTTGTTAAGTTTTTGGCTTTTGTTGCAAGATTAAGGATAAACGCCTAAAGCCTATAGTACACGGAATGTAAAAAGCCACATTCGCATGTGGCTCTGAAGTAATTGTGACGTCACTACAAAGCCACAATAGCCAGTTCGTGTTGTGTGACGGCGACAAAATAACGTCAGAAGCACAAGCGCATATAACTTATTACATATTGTGTACTTTACAATTGAAAATCATTTCAATAATTTAAAATTTTATTCAAATTTAGATAGTCTTTGAGATAATCGCTTATTTGAAATAAGAAAACCGCCAAATCACAAAAAAGGTTAATTAATTTTACAAAAAATGTTTTTATTTTCTTTGAATTTGTTAAAGAAAATAAGAAAAAAAATAAAAATTTTGAAAGAAATCTCTAATCTTTAAGTCTCAACAACTAATAAAGCATTGTCGGTCAAGCCCGACCATTTGATATCCTACTTACAAACAAATTTTCGCGAGTTTAACCTATTTGGGTCCTATGGGCAATCATTTTTGCCCAATATTATCTAAATATCAACGAGATTAATTCATCTTAACTCGGTGATATAAATTAAATGTGAATTTAATTGACTCCAGAAAGACAACTACATTGAGGGCTGGTGGATCATTTTGTCCCATGTTTTATTTGTTTAATTTATTCATCGATTTTTGTCGCCGCAACTCTTTCTTAATGCTTAGCGATGAATTAAAAGGGATACACAAATACTTACAATTGATTTTGTTCCCTAATTCGTTCTCTCATTTGACAAAATTTTGCTGCGAAAAAATTGCACTTCTTAATAAAGTAGACAAAAAAAAAATTGTCGCCAATTTTTTTTTAAATTAAATATAATCAGTTTTAATTACAAATTTAATCAAGTGAATTAAAAGTCTACTTATATCAACAACGTCAATGCAGAAAATATTGTTAACATCAAAAAATATTTAACTGATACTATTAATTTGGTTACTAGTGCAAATTTAATTAAATTCTTAATTAATAAAGGGTGGTTAAAGTTTAAGGGCCGATGTTAATTTTGAACAAAACACAAATTATTTATTAAATTATTGTAATTTCTTTTATTATAATAATATTGGTATGACTCAATTAGGTATGGAACAAAATAACGGCCAAATGGCCGCCGCGACTTCGGCGGCTCACCTCCATCCGATGGTCCAAATTTTCGATGACGCTGAGGCATTATTGAGGTTCGATGCCGTTAATGTGCCGAATTATCTCGTCCTTAATCTCTTGAATTGTTGCTGGCTTATCGACGTACGCCTTTTCTTTCAAATAAACCCAAAGAAAAAATTCTAATGGTGTCAAATCACATGATCTTGGGTGCCAATTGACATCGCCACCACGTCAGATATCACGGCCATTGAATTTGTCGCGCAAAAGAGCCATTGTTTCGTTAGCTTTGTGGCAAGTCCTGTTGAAACCACATATCGTCAACATCTATATCTTCCAACTCGGGCCATAAAAAGTTCGTTAACATCGCACGATAGCGAACACCATTCACAGTAACTGCCTGACCGGCCCGATTTGGAAAAAATTCGGCCCGATGATTCCGCCAGCCCATAAGCCGCACCAAACAGTCACTATTTGTGAGTGCATTGGTTTTTCGACAATCACTCTTGGATTATCATTCGCCCAAATGCAGCAATTCTGCTTATTGACGAATCCACTGAGGTGAAAATGTGCCTCATCACTGATTAACGAAGTGCACGATATGCATTTTGATATGAACGCCCATTTACATAATAAGCCTGAATACCTTCACCCAGAAAAAAACATGTTTAAATATGGTCACCTCCAACAACACTATTTTTAAAAAAATTTTTGAATATATTATTTTTAATTTAACCATACTATGATTTAAGCAGTCCTCCTTTAAGGCGCCAAACCCATATTATGGTTGCGTCCGAACATGTCATGGCTAATAATAACTAAAATATGTTTAACACTTATAAAAGCATGGTTGTTTTTCAACTATAGCATGTTGCTCTTGGAAAAGAGATAATTAAGAAATTTAAGCATAACATATTTAGATGCAACCATAATATGGTTGTGGCTTCTTGATGAAGGACTTGTTTAACCATAATATGGCTGTCGGTGACAATAATATTGTTAAATTAAACATAATATGATTAAAATTTTCTTTAAAAATAGTTTTGTTGGAGGTGAACATATTTAAACATGTGTTTTCTCTGTATGTTTAACGTGTTGCTCGATAGTGTATCTTTTCATGGTTCAAATTGAGTTAGTCTGAAATTTAGAAATGTCAAATGAAATGCAGAAAAAAACTTGACGTTTAGGTGTGGTTCACATTCAACATAGGCCCTTAAAATTTAACCGCCCTTTATTGCAAGTTTTTTAATTAAAATCAATGTTGTTTGATATGTATTTCTATATCTGACAAAATATCTTAAGTCAAATTTTAAAAAATGATGTTATTCGTGCGAATTTTCATTCAAAAAACATTTTTCTTTACGTTTTTAAAATTTTGTAGCATAAACGGAATTTTTCTTTAATTTTGGCTTATTTTATTATTTAATAAAAATGATTTTATTACCAAGTTTTTTTTAAACTTCTTTGCTATATCTTATCTCGACTTAAGATGTTTTGTCAAAATCCCACAGATATAATCTTAAAATTTCCCAACGACTTTTAGCGAATAGCTCGCTTAATTCCGTTCTTGACTCCCCTTCTAAGACTTTTCATCCAACCCTCGTGTTTCAGTTTTAAGTCATACAATTTTCTTTATATTACAGGTTTTTTTTTGCCTGACCATTTATTGCATCTTACTACACTCTTACGTACATAGTACGTACATACACATATTTCTACATCCGAATGTATGAATTAAAATCCATAATGTTGTTTTTTTAACGCGTTAGTAAATTTTTAAAGCCAAATTGTTTTCATAAGCCAAGAGTTGTTTGTATTAACAGCTGTTTTTTACGTTTCTTTTTTTTCCATACACATTACAAAAATAAAAATAAAAAAACACTCTCTACTCTGTATTTAATTTTCGTCTACTCGTAGATCGTCTGGGACTTATTGACTGGGTTTCTCGCTTGCTGGCTGCATTTTGGCAGGCAGATCATACCCCGAACACAATCATTTTCTTGACTGTAGGTGTGAAGAATTCTTATGTCTTGCTGGTCTTATCTAAATGGTTTTTTGAGTATCAATATTTTTACTTAAGTGTAATTTACGACTATATCTTTGTAGGTTGTCTGTCCGTCTTTATGTGCAAAGTACCAATTCACATACGAGTTTGTCAGTCTGTCTGTCCTTTTAACTAAGTTACATAGTGTTTGTATTTGTGCGTGTGTGTGTCTTTAGCATGTCTATCCATGTGCACATTTTTGTTCAAAAATTGAGATCAGTTTTGTTGTTTTTGTTTGCTGGTAGATTTGTAGTTCAAGAGGTATGAGGTGCGTGTATCTCGGCTTGGCCACATTTTTGTTGGTTTTTTATACTTCGATTTTTGTTTTTTTTTTCTTTTTGGGAATAATTTACTGAACCTCTCAGTCATTTTACATGACTACATGTGTATCAAGAAACACTCGCATTATTTAATACTACAACAATTTACACAAACCGACTCATAATTTATAAAAATTGCTTTTAATTTTATTTATTTGTAATGTTTGGAAAATTAGTGAAGAAAGAATGTTTTTAAGGATTTTCGTTATTTAATTTAACGAAAGGTGTTGTAGCATAAATGCTTCAATTAAAATTTAAGATCCTTATGGAAAATGTTTTTTCCTGCAGTTGCTGTCTTTATCATAATAATTTTTTGTGGAAATTTATCCTTTTTATATTTATATTTTTAAAAAATTATATTTATTTAAAATTAAACTTAAAAAAACCTCCGAATTTACTTAAAAACATCCAACTTTACTTTTTAACCCTCTATTTATTTTAGATTTAACAAACATTTACCATACATACTTTTTTCGAAAAGAATTTTCTTGGAAAAAGGGAATACATTTACTTTCGAAAAAAGGTTATTTTTTCGCATATACAAATAAAACAGAATTAAAAAACCAACAGCTAAAATCCGAAATGAAAAAGAAAACCTGAAACATCATCAAAACTGTGTACACTTTTGTTAAAGTGCTCGTGTATTCGCTATTTAAATATGCAAAAAGATACCAATTTACATAAATTTTCGCCAAATTTAGAGCAATTTCAGCTCATCACAAAACCATCCACCACGTTCCGCACTCAGCAATTTTAAACTACAATATGAAGAACCAACCACCCACTTAAATTCACCCCATAACTCCCAATCAACAAACGGGGGAAAAACAACAAACAACCTTAAACACTTAGAAAGATAAGTACATACAAATGTGTTAGAGTGAGACAGAGAGAGAGAGAGCGAGAATGAGTATATTTGGCGTAATTTTTCATGTTTTTTTTTTTATTACAACAAACTTTTAAAATGATTTTAACTTGTTATACCCTGTCTACTTTCTGGGAAAGGGATGATACCATAAAGTTTAGTTCTTCATATAGTTTGTAACATCTTTAAGGTTAGGTAATTATCTCTTATATATCAAACTATTTTTTATCGATTTCATCGACGTAAACTTGTAACTGGTAAGCCCTCTTCATGGATCGCGCAAGGTTTAAGCCACAAAACCTTAAACGTAAGGAGGGAGATTTTGGTAAGTGTTGGGTTAGAGTCATCCCATCCGTTATCGTTTGACAGTCGTACGAAAGATAAGTATGTGATACGTCAATCCTTTGATTGGATTGGCATCATGACATACGATTGCAAACGGATCGCAATTTTCCCTCAAATTCACAATAGTGTTTAGCTGTCATAACACTTTACATACTACATTACATTCACAATGGATGTAGAACTGTCAAAATGGAATATAAAAGCGTACACTCATAGATAAATGCTTCTTCATATTGATGATGCCTTAACATCAGAACTGTGACATCGATGTTATTACAAATGGCATCAATGAGGGCTAAAAGTGACATCAATCGAATGACGAACTTTATCATAAAATTGTGTCATATTTTTTGCGTCATCTATTCTATGACTACAGTGACATCCATTCGATGCCACATTTTGTGTATTATTAACACTAGTTTTATGCTTAAAAAGTTATATAAGAAGCAAAAATCCACATATTCTATTTGTTTAAATTTTTTTGTAAAATACATCAAATTTTCAAAGTAGAATGAGTACAAAAACCATATCGAGCATACTGTTGGTGTCTTATAGTTGAGAGTTCTTATAGCAACAAAGGGCGGAATACAATAAAAGCGAAACAAGTAAGTAAATACTAATATTCTCTCACTTTGGCTTAAGTCAATCGCAATGATTCAATTTAATGACAAATAAATCCTTTCTCCGATGTTACTGAGCCATCGCACTGATGACATGTTTTATTAAACTGTCTCATACTTGTCATTTCTGTGTTTCATTGATGACATAATTTTAATTCTTGACACTGATAACAAGGCTGACATCACAGTGATGAAAACTATCATGGGTTCAACAACGAATTAACTTTTCAAAGCACTGATGTCAAAATACATCAGCGTTATAACGCCTATTCTATCAGTGCAAGTATGGAGAGGAGATTATTATTATGAAAGAATAATACAGATGCAGTTAAAATCAGAGAAATCCACTGGCGCTGTCGAACACAGCGTAAGATTTAAAAAATTAGTTTCAACAAATAGAAACTGGGAATTATTTCCTTCCGAAGGTAACTTTATATTATATTCAACATTTTTCATTTTTCGAATTTATTCTATGAGCTAAATTTCAGTTAAGTATTTTATAAAGCTTTTTTGTAATAGTTCTATTCCTACAATTTTTCAGAAATGAATAGAACTATTACAAAAAAGCTTTATAAAATACATGACTGAAATTTAGCTCATAGAATAAATTCGAAAAATGTTGAATATAATATAAAGTTACCTTCGGAAGGAAATAATTCCCAGTTTCTATTTGTTAAAAAAGTTGAGTTAAATACATTCTATTTATAAAGTAACACTATCCAGTGAGACACAAAGATTGCTGACGACGGCCGTAGCGGGCCAGAAAATGCATTACATTCTGCTGGTGTCTAATAATTGTAAATTTTTCAGTACATTCAATATACCTCATTGCTTTCCAACGGAAGGCTAAGGTAAAATGTAAAAAGAAAATAAAATATAATAGTCTGGTAGTGTATAAAGTCATTTCTGAAAATTGTAGGAATAGAACTATTACAAAAAAGCTTTATAAAATACATAACTGAAATTTAGCTCATATAATAAATTCGAAAAATTAAAAATGTTGAAAAATGAGTTTCGCAAAATTCCCCTAAAAAATTCATCTGACATCCAAATAGCTGTCGACCGATTTACAGAAGTCTTGGATTCTGCAGCAAGAAATGCAACCCCAATTAAGCGGACAATTAAACGTGCTCCTTACAATACATCGACAGATATAGAGACCCTTATCAGAGAAAAAAGGAAGTTAAGAAGACAATGGCAAAACAGTCGTTCCCCAACCACTAAGGCCCAACTACAATTATGCCTGACAACTCTTCGCAACAAATTGAGACAGAACCACGAGTCTGCAATAGAAGGCTATCTGAACGGCGGCATGAAATAGCCCCCCACGAAATAAGTCCCCAAAACGGAAATGAAATAACTCCCCAAAAAAATATATGAGAGGCAACAACAACGTTTTTTGGGGATTTACTTCATTTTTTTGGGGACTTATTTCATTTTCATATTGGGGAGTTATTTCATATGAAATAAGTCCCCAAAAATCTGAAATGAAATAAGTCACTAAAAATATTTTGGGGACTTTTTTCATTTTCAAATTTATCCAAAATCGTCAAAAATGCAGATTATGTCCCGTTATAATACGTAAACAAAACTTGTTTTTATGAATGGTCAAGACCACTCATTCATTAAAAATAATACTTACTAGGTAGTTAGTTTGAGAATAATTTTGCGGTAAGGAAAATAAAGCCATAATGGTATTATTGCCCATTTAATTTTTTTTTTTTGCTGGATGCAATGAATCCAGGTCTCCCATTCAAAAGAGAGATAAAGCCTTTTATTTTTTTTTCATTCCAATGGGAGGCAAAGCTATCATGGCCTTAGGACACATTAGTGATATTAGGAAATGGCTTTATCTCTCATTTAAGTTTTGAAAAACTTTTCCATTTTACATTGATTAATAGTTTTCTTATTTTTATAATTAAGAGCTAATGATTTTTCCTTTTACTAAAGTTAAGTATTGAAATCTGGCTTCGCATACTAAAGTTTTCCTGCGGCCGCGCTTAGGGGTTTTTTCCTCCAGTAGGACGCGGCAGGTGGCTTCGCTGAATAAAGTTTTTCTGCGTGCGTCACAAGAATAAAAAAAATGTTTTTCAATGATAACTAAGGATTTTCCCTTTTACAGAATGTTTACACCATGCGTAACAATATTCTGGAAAAATATGGCTTTGCCTCTCACTTCGCAAAATTGTACATATGACCTTACCTCTCAATGATTGGGCAATAAGACCATTACGGCTTTATCTCCCATTCAATTGAGCAATAAAGCCATCATGGCCTTACCTCCCATGGTTAAAAAGCACCCCCCCCCCCCCCCCCCATTTTGATTTGCCAGTAAAAAATTTTATAATTTTGCGAAGCACTAAAGGTACATTTAAAAAAATAAGCGCACAAATATGCGCTACGCATTAAGACATACAGAAATGCAGTTAAGTAAGTGAAAGAACTCTCAACAACTTTTACTAAAAAAAATAAAATTTCAAGTGCTACGGCATTCCCTTACCACGAAGCAGGTTTGTAAAAGAGAAACTAAAAAATAACGGTATCAAAACATTCAGTGTGTAAAGCTGATCGTTACATCTAACAATTTTCAAAAATGTATTGCTTCAAAGTGGGAACTCGCCATATAAAATTCATGTCTTCCGTAAGCGCAATGGTAAGCGAAACTTTTATGTTTCTCCCTCACAAACCTGCTTCGTTGGAAGCTCCATTTTTTATTGAGTGATTGGATGTTTTGAATACTTTTTGGGGATTTATTTCACATCAGGAAATGGGGACTTATTTCCAATGAAATAACTTCCCAATTTTTGGGAATTTATTTCATTTTGATTTGGGGAGTTATTTCATTTCGTTGGGGTTTCATTTCATTCTTAAATTGGGGGTTTATTTCATATAAAATAAGACCCAAAAAATTTGGGAATTATTTCATAATTTTGTTGGGGACTTATTTCGAGGGGGGCTATTTCATGCCGCCTATCTGAACAGCCGAGATGCCACAAAAAACTCCAATTACAGCTTATGGAAGGTTGTACGGCATATGAAATGCCCTATAACACAAGAATCTCCATTAAGACTGGAAAACCGCACTTGGGCCAAAAACACAAAAAAAAATTAAACGCTTTCGCGGGCCACCTTGGCAAAGTTTTCACGCCACACGATGCACATACTTGTTCCTGTCGACCAATCATTCCTAATAAGGTTAACCATCCAATAAAATTTAACATAACTCAAGTAAAATCTGCAATAGAAAAAGTGAATAGTAGAAAATCTCCCGGACCTGACCGCATCACAGTGTCAATGATAAGAAACTTACCATCGTCTGCTTCTAGAATCTTACTTATCATTTTTAACGCGATATTAAGAGTCGGATACTTCCCATACTCATGGAAGAGGTCTATAATTGTTAGGATTCCCAAGCCAGGAAAAGATGCTAGCCAGGTTGCGTCGTACAGACCGATAAGCTTATAATCAATCCTATCGAAGCTTTTCGAAAAAATATTCGTTTTAGTATAACTCCTCATAATTTTATTCTAATTTCTTCGACCTTTTTTTTTAAATGTTTTTCTTCTTTATTAACTTTTGAGCTTAAGGTCATATAACATATAACATATAACTCCTCATCTAAATGAACACGACATCATCCCGGATCACCAGTTCCGATTCAGAGCGAAACATGGTACAATAGAACAAGTGCATAGAATTGTCACCCTAATTAGATCGGTGGTTGAGAAAAAGCAATACTGCTCAGCCCTGTTTATAGACATTTCCCAAGCATTTGAGAAAGTTTGGCATGATAGGCTACTCATCAAAATCACACGAACGCTTTCTCAAAACACTCACAAGCTTCTGGAGAGCTTTCTAACAGGCAGAACATTCATAGTAAGGTCGCAAGATAAATTCTCCCCCCTCAAGAAAATAACTGCTGGTGTCCCCCAAGGCAGCATATTAAGGCCGCTACTATATATAATATACACAGCAGATATGCCAACAAACGTGAGCACGCGTACCTCTACATTTGCAGACGACACAGCATTTATTAGCGTTAACCATGACCCAAAAGTCGCATCGCAAAATCTACAGTCCCACATCAATGAACTACAGGCCTGGCTAGAAAAATGGAGAATAAAGGTTAACCCGGCTAAATGTGCTCACTTAACTTTCAAGCTCAGAAGACAAACGTGCCCCGCTGTAAAAATAAATAACATCACTGTTCCGGTAGAAAACCATGTTAAGTACTTGGGAATTCATATAGATAGACGCTTGACCTGGTCTCGTCATATTGAAGCGAAAATAACGGCTATAAAATTTAAAGCAGCTCAACTACATTGGCTACTCGGTCGAAACTCAAACTTGTATTTAGACAACAAAACTCTCTTATACAAGTCCATCACAAAACCAATATGGACATATGGCATCCAATGATGGGGTACTGCATGCGCATCTAACATCCAAACCCATCAAAGAAGACAGTCTAGAATATTACGACAATTTGTCTGCGCCCCATGGTATATACGTAATGATATTATCCACAGAGATCTCAACGTCCCCACTTCCCAGGAGGAAATTAAAAAATATTCAATAAGCTACATCGATAAACTAATGGCCCACCCTACTACCTCGGTTGGGGGCTGCTTCAGTTCGAAGGTCACCAGAGGCTAAAAAGAACCGATACTTTGAGCCTAACTAGAAGACATTTTTAAAATTTGAATACAGCAGTTAGTGGTTACATTGGTATCAACTAATAAACAACAAGTAGAATTAAAATTTGAATACATATTGTAAATTTCGATAAGAAAGATTCATTATAGCTTTATTAAGCATTACCGATTGAAAAAGTGGCTGCACAGTATTAAATTTGTGCGTTACCAAATATCGGTATCGATTTGTTTCCTTCAACAGTTGCTTCACGATTAGCTGGAACAATCAGCGTGAAAAAGTTTTCCTTAAAAGGTCTGACACCAGTCCGCTATCAGAAAAATTTATTGAAGGATAATTTTTTACTTTGCCTAACGATATTCAATATTTTTTACCTTTTTCCACATCTTTACATCTTTCGCTAATTCATCCCTTAGCCGGTTGGCTGGAGTTTCTCCAATAAGATTTTTTGCCAAATTTTGGGGTTCCTTCATGAACTCTGGCATTGCTTATTTTTGCCTTGGATTAAATTTATTTAAATCAGTCCTAGAAACATAATAATGTTATAAAATAACAATTAATTCACTGAATTTTAGTTAACTTAAATTTTTAATGAAATTCATTAACAAATTTGTATGCACTCTATTAAATTTTGTTATCGGATGACAGTTCGTAATAATCGTAGACTTAAGCGGCCCATACACTTGCAATATTATTATATATGATATTCGCCATATTATTTCCATTTTGTCCTATATTATGCAATATGTCGCACTCACTCATTCAATAAAAAGGTATAAACATAAAAATAACATAAACAGCATTGTACAATGTTGCCAACACATGTCACTTTCTTTTCTTTGTGCAATAAAAATTAAAAGACTTTTGATTGTTGCCAATATATTGTGCCACTTTACATTACATACACATTGGCGATATAATTGTACAATACGTAAAATTTTACAATTTTTTTTGCAAGTGTATGAGCCGCTTTAGTAATACGGTCAGGAATGCCATTATATCAAATTTGGTGACGTACAGTACGTTCACGTATGAAACAATTTGGGCCATATAAGTCGCTTTAAATTTATGCCGTCAAGCCTTGCGCTTTTGGAAGAGAGTTAAGCCATTTGTTGCCATAATATTTGCTGAAAATGTATCCTTATTTGGTCTACAAGAGTTGGCAACACTGAGATTGATATAATTTTATCAAAAACTAATTGGAAAGTCATACAATTTCCACTCGATTCACTTAATTCTAGGATTATTTCTTGTTAAATAAAAAAAGGGTATCTTAATTACCATACTGCCCATCCAAGCCCCCCCCCCCGCCCCTTTCCACATTTGTTTATTGTTGGGGTGAAATAAAGTACGTATGTTTAAAATTGGTGGTGTTTTCTTTTTTACTGTTGTTGATTTTATTTCTGGTTGTCATCAAGTAAATTAACAAATTTACACCAATTTTGTTTTCTTCACTCTCGTTCTCTCTTTTTTTAAAGAGTCGGTCGGCATGACTGACTGACTTTCGCGTATTTAATTTAAATGGTTGATGTACATTTTACCAGTGTGTTTGTATGCATTTTAAATATGTGGGGTGTAAAATTGTTGAAATTTTAGTGGGTGGTGGATATGAAAATGTACCCACTTTACAACCCAGCAATAACCAACCGACCTTCCATTTTTTCCGAAAGGTAAGTTGTTTTTAATGGTTTTTGTCAAAGCTTAAAAATGTTCATGTCTTCTTTATTTTTTATTTTCTGGTATATTCTTTCCAAGCTATCAACTTTACGAGGAGGGGGTTGTTATTTCCATTACTGTGGTATGCAACAAAAAGTTTATTTTTACTTCGTCAGATGGCTTTTGCTGAATGTGTATAGAAAGGAGGTTGGTTAGAGAAAAAAAAGGAGAAGGGTGGCAGTTTAAATTAAGCTACTTTGTGTATATTTTTCTGACTGTGTGGGAAATGTTTGTTTAAATACATACATTTTCATTTGAAACAAATTAAATATTCTGACACCATTAGTGTTAAAAATGTTCACTTTTGAAAACATTTTTGTTTACATTTATGTCCCAATTTAGAGTAATTTTTCTGTGTTTTTTTATACCCTCCAGTACTGGTGGAAATGAAAAGCTAAAAAGCTTGTATGTTTCTATATTTGTAATAGGTAATATCCAAAACTGCCGCTCCGATTTTAAAAATTTCTTCAACAAAATGATAAATGGGACCTCCTAACGGACATAGGCTATATAAGGTTCCATTAAAGTGCTTAGGTTAGGGTCCAGGGGCGCTAAGCATTATGTTCTAACCTCACTCATATCTCCAAAACTGAAAGAGACAGAAAACAAATGTAATACTTATCGCTGTTCTTTAGAAAAATAAGCGGGCAGGTGTCTGGTCTATTTGAAATTCGGCCCTTTTAGAAAATAAACGTGTAAAACCTGAATTTTAGTACTTTTTTGTTCTCCGTCTATTCTTTAAACCAATAAACGTAAAAAATACAAATACACATTCGGTACTTTTTAAATATTCGAACGTTTAAGGGGTGAAATTCTTAACTATTGTTGGTAGTCTTTTTACAAAGTATTTTTCTCCATTATTTGGTTTATACGTACCACTACAATATTAAAATTTTCGATACTTCAATGGGGGGAAAATTTCACAAAAAAAAAGGAAAAAAAGAATATGTAATTCTTTCTTTAGCTTTTTGGTTCTACAACTGGTACTTTTTATAACAACCGTTAATATTGGGCCTAGAAACATAAAACTCTACATGAAATATCCTGAGGGATAAGGCTCTATGGTAGGCCTGCCATACGTCGTGGTTTTCCAGGATTGTCGTGGTTTTAGACTACTTGTCCTGGTGTCCTGGTCCACTATTAAATTGTCCTGGTTTTTTGTACAGGTCAAGACAAACAAATTAGTTTTTTGCTTTAGTTGTTAACAAAGGTTAAGATTTCTGTTATAACACTGCTAACATAAACTAATTGTATAAAGAACTTTAATTAAATTCAACTGTTATCTGGTGTAAAGCTGGTAAAAGCTTTCAATAATATTAGATGATAGTCAATCCTCTTTCAAATTTTGTTTCAACTAGTTACTGTAAAAAGTAATACCGTGTAAACAACTTTTATAAGTAATCGAAAACCGATAACAAATTTCTTTCTCTAAGGCAGCCCATACACGTTTCAATTCAATTTCAATTGATTAGTATGACAGTTGTCCATTTGGTTGAAGAAAAATCAAAAGAGTTGGATTTTTTTTCAAGTTGATTACTTAGTCTGCTCAATGGACAAAGGAAAGAAACTTGTTAAAGACTGAAATACTGGAGAGTATTATTCAATGTAAGTTTGATTTTAATACTGACATGCTACCTGTTTTATAACTATATCAAAGACCGAAATCAAGTTCTAGAAAAAGTGCAATCTTCTGAAAATAATTTTAGTTTAGAACATTTTAAACTCAACTTTTTATTATTTTTCATCGTTTTTATGTACATGAAGTACACGTTAATTATACCCACACCACAATAGTGGAGAGGGTATTATGCATTTGTGCTTATGTGTGTAACGCCTTAAAATAGTGGTCCTAGACCCACCTTAAAGTATGCCGATCTAATCAGAATCACTTTCTGAGTCGAACTAACGATGTCTTTCCGGCTGGCTGGCAGGCTGGCTGGCTGGCTGGCTGTCCATGTAACCTTGTGCGCAAAGTACAGGTCGCAATTTTGGAGATAATTTGAAAAATTTGGGTCATAGGCTCTTAATGGCACAAGGACCAAGCCTATTGAAAATGGGCCGAATCGTAGGACCACGAGGGAAGATAGGGAGAAATTTCTTCTTCTCAGAAACTATCAAACTTATTTTAATGAAATTTAAAACATAGATAGAACCATATCTATATGGACACAAAATGTATAAATTTTTAAAATAATCGGACCACGAGGGGAGATAGGGGCAATTTTTGCCTCTCAAACCGATTTTAATAAAATTTGAAACATAGATAGATCCATATCTATAGGGACACGTTAGCTATACAGTTTTTAAAAAATAGGACCACAAGGGGAGGCAGGGGGCAATTTCTGCCTCTCACAAACTTTCAAACCGATTTTCATGAAGTTTATAAACTTAGATAAATCTATATTTATATGGACACATAAGCATGATGTGTTTTTAAATACTGTGGTGTAGAGTATCATATGGTCAGGCTTGACCGACTATACTTTCTTACTTGTTTTTTTTTTCTATATTGTTGGATTTAAAAATAAAAACCGGATGGTTTTTACATATCGCACCCTAAATACTAAACTGTAACCACTCAACATTCTTAAATTTTCAGGAGAGCCAAAAAACAGTTTATGTTAAAATGGTGCTAATATTTAAAAAAAAAATATTCGTTCCCTAATGAAAAAAGTCAAATTTGAAGAAAGTTTTGCTATGCCTTTTTTAATTTTGTAAGTAGCTAGAGATGTGAAATGAGAATTAATTTATGAAAAAAGTAATTTTTGAAAAATTTGAGTTGTTACTAGGGATGCCAAACGGGAAATCCCGAATCCCAGGATTTATTTTTTTTCCCGGGATTTTTCGGGATTTTTAATATATCAAGTTTTGTGTACAAAAATGTTCGTTTTTATTGAATTTTTATACTCTATACAAACAAAAATTATTAAAAATTATATTTCAGTTGTATTTTTTATTTTTATTATTCTTATTTTTCTTTTTTAAAAATATATGTTATATATATAATACCTTTTAAAAATTCATAAATAAATAAAAAACAGTGTTGTTTATTTAAAATAAATCCTGAATCCCGGGATTTTCTAAAATCAATCCCGATTGGCATCCCTAGTTGTGACACTTTAGTATTTAGGGTGCGATATACTACATACCTTTGTATAAAAAAAAAACTTTTCTGTTGGTATAATTTTTTATCCATTTTTTCCATGTGCCCTGGTTGATAGGTTCAAATATCTGGCAGCCCTACTCTATGGGGGAACTTTTTGGTACTTATTTGGTCTTTAGCTGGTACTTTTTGAATTTTCGGTAGTATTGGACTTAAAACATAAAATTAAACATGCAAAATCCTGTGTGAATGAGAATCTTTAAAAGGAACTGTTTGGTACTTTTTCGTTCTTTAACTAGAATTTTTTTATTTTCGTTAATATTGGACCTAGAAACATCAAATTAAATACGCAAGGTCCTGGGTAAATGCAAACATACTTAAGTATGTACAATTTTTTATTTTCATGTCTAAAATATGTTATAAAAAGAAGACAATTCCCATATTCGTTTAACTAAAATTATTTAGTTAAATAGTACATTAAGTTTTCAAAGTAGAATGATGACGAAACCCATATCGGGACATTCTGCTGATGCTTCTGTTAACAAAGGAGATACAAAATAAGTGAAACATGTATTACAGGGGTAAGTGTTTTGAATTATTCTTAAATAAATGCATATGTTGTCTTCACACTGTTCTATCACACTCCAACCAATTTGATTCTACATGAAATTCACGTTGTTTCAACTTGAAATAACTTTCATTCAACGTGATTGGGATTGTTATTTCAATATAAATGACATTTTGCTCTAACTTTACTGCAATTTAAATTAACATGAATTATAGTTATTTTAAAAGAAAAAAATTTTGTTTGCAAGTTATTGTAAAATCATGTTAAATTAACATGAAACAGCAATGAAGCAAAATCACTACTGAAAAATGTAAAATCAACCTTGTTTTGAACGAATTTACATTGATTTTTTTCTTTGTGTAACCTCCACTGGAAAGCAGATTTTGTTGTATAGCAACAACCCACAGGGTTACCCGCCAGTAAGCTGAACTTCGCCCATTAATACTATCAGAAAGCAACCATAAACTTGATTTTCTTAAGATTATCCTCCCTGAGACTTGGTATTAAGTCACAGTCACCACGTGATTCCTGAAGGAGTCTCACTAATAAAAACTTTAAGACCTATTACGTCCAAGGGCCTTCTGGCTCGTGTGGTACCAGATGGGACTTTGCTAAATTATGTCTTTGGAAATTCTGTTGATTTGAGGACCCTCAAAAGCTTAAGATATTAGCTGCACTTATATGTATTTTCGTGAGTGCAATTCTTTCCCCCGGAGGCAGATTTCAAACACAGTAATTTAATCAACCAATCACTCTTTCAGGCTTATGTGGTTTAGGCATCCTGTATAATTTAGAATTATTGAGGGACATTTATGGTCCTTGTTAAAAGAACTATGGGATGGTCGACAAAATCAGTCATTTTAACTATTTTTTGGGTGTTTGTAAAGTTAGTAATCTAGTCGTCTTTTTTGGGAAGTACTAGACCGTTAGATTATAATATCCGTCATATATTCCCATTATTTGACGAAGAGTGACATAAATAAACAGATGTGGTTCATTGTTCAGTAATTGGCAAGTTATTGATCCGTCATCTTTTAAGCAGACAACTTCAAAATACGTCCGAAAGAAACAATTTACTTTTGATATTTTAAGGCCAACATTCGAATCCGAATTAAAACTCTTATGGCCGTTTTCTCATTACGCGATTATCTTTTTCCTCAACGAATAACATTAATACATTAAAGAAATTTAGTTTTCTCAATGTCTCATTTGTTGCTATTCTGTCGCAAAACTAACCAGCACTCATGTGCCAGCTATTTATTTCCCTTTTATTGGCCGTACAGATAAATTCAATCAGCTGACTCCAAACATTTACATGTATTTTGAGAGGTGTTGCCAACTGAAAACCATGTTTTTGTCGTTATATTGAGAAACCCAAAATCGTTAACGGACAGTTTATCGGTCTAATAAATATATGTTGACATTAAGTAACTGACAGTTTGTTGATACATTGAGAAAATTGACATTAAGATATTGAAGATATGACAAAGATTTTTTTATTAGCTTTAAGCACATCATATTTTCCTTGAACTTGTAAGTGCTGAATTTTGTATCGCCTAATTTTGACTTATCAGGAAAGTTTAAAAGGTTTAAAGAAAAATACAAATATCAAAAAGTATACCTTCAAAAGCTGTTCTTATATATTCTCCATTCAGGACACTTTTATTATCCACACTTCATGAGAATAACTTAAATATTTTTCAAACAAAGTTTTTTTTCCATATTCATAGAGGAATTCAATTCATAAAACCTCAAAACCTTTTAAACAATTGATATCCAAGCATGAAAAAAACAATATTTCCGAATGAATAACTTTCAAAAATGCAAGAAACCAAAGAAATATTTAAGAAAATATAAAAAAAAAAATAAATTTTTGAAGAAGAAGTTAAAGCTGAACAAAAAAAAAACGACTTGTAGCTTGAAAGACAAACTGTGAAAAAAGTATCAATTAACCACAAAATGTAATCGATACTGATAAAGTAAAACAAAAAAACCAATAACTACACACAACCAACAAGCACTTGCATTAACTATTTATTCCTCTCAGTGTATTACCTTTTACACCGTAAATGGATAGATAGATGGATGAATGGCTTGTTCGAATGAATTGATGTATGGAACACCGTACAAAAGACAATTGATCGTTATAAAAAAAAAATATTTTTTTTAAAGAATAACAGCAAAGAAAAAACCTTTCATGAAATGCAAGTATTTTGACCAAGTTAAGCGTTTATTAATGCGTAACGCGGTCTTTTTTCTTTGTAAGGAGTTCCACTTACACATAAAAAGGCAACAATATCAAAAATTATGTACTATGAGCTACAACAACATCACATAAATTCCAATAATTTACTCCACTTCACACGAAGCCAACAAATTATGGAGATGCAAAAAAATTATTTAAAAGAGTGAGTTCATTGTTCCATATTGTTTGCATCCAGAGAAATGTATCTGCAAAACGTGTGTTAAATGAAATTGATAATTTGTAATTTAAGCAATTAGATTATAATCCTACTTGAGTCGAACTGTTTTTACAGATGTGTTTTAAGATACCTGGAATAAAATGTTTGCCAATTTTTTCAATTAAACCATAATCAAAAATAAAATCACTTTTAATTAAAAAATAAATCAACTGAATTAAACGTGTACATTAGGATGGCCGTTAAAATCAAAAGTTGGATTTCTTCAGGTCTCTTCGGCCAATTTTTTGGCAAACAAATTTTAGGACGATCGGTGAAGGGTTAGCCGTTCCTCACGCCCACCAAAAATTTGAGAAAAATTAAATTTTTACATGAAATCTGACATTTATGTTTCATAACTTAGAAAATATTAATTTTGTAGAATAGTTCTTAACAAGTTTGTCCTAAATCTCTCATTAAACAAAATAAACTGAAAAATATCGATTAAGCCACTAAAAAAAAATCAAATTTTTAATTTATTAAAGAAACGCATTTTCTATGAAGACAATAGAACGAAACAATTTGATTTTTATTTTGTTTTTATAATTCTTATTCGCTTAAGGGTTTTATTTGTTTAATATTTTTGGCTTTTCTAAAATCTTTGGAAAAGGTTTCCTGATAAGCGCATAGAAGCCAGCTTTCCCTCAACAATAAATTTCAGTGTATTTATCAAATATGAAAAATTGGGAATTTAGCACTGCATACAAAAATCTTAATAATAAATTGTGTATTCTTGAAAATAACTTTGATCTTTAATTTTGTCAATGGAATATTTTTATTATAAATTTAGAAAAAAAAAACAGACCAGCCGGGAACCTGGTGTTTTAACCTGATTCGGGTTCGCTGAATCCAGTGGTGGTAACCGTTCTTTTAGGTTAGCTTTTGTTTTCCAGATATATAGTTATATCGAAAATGGAGGAGGTTGCACAACATATATTCGCGTTACTCAAAAACGGTGTAGTTGATTGAATAAACTAAAAAAAGCGAAATTCCGCAATAAAACAACCTTAAAAAAGCTTAAAGGTTTTTCTTACATCCGCACTCATTTTAGAAACATAATTTTTTTTAGCAAAAAATTAACAATTTTTTCTTTAAAAATCATAAAAAAGTTAAAGATGCAGCTGTGCCTTTAATTGTTTTTAGACATATGAAGGACTCAGAGCTGAAGCGTACCAAGTCAAAAATGAACATTCGATAATATTTTGAGTTTGAGTAAGTGAATTTCCATTAATTTCTGGAGCCATTTACATGGGTTTATTACCGTTACCTTTGGAACGAAAAACTTTTTGATTTAGTCCGTTACAGAACTCGATAGAGTTCAACTTTGCGAAGAATTTCACACCAGTTTTGAAATACATATATGCATTTTATTTTATGACTTGGTTCGGTTCAGCTTTAAACCCTCCATATAAAAAACGAATTTGCAAAAAAAAAAAGCCATAACTGATTAAAATCTGTTCACAACTTTTGATTTTATTCACAAAAGACGAAAAATTTCCATTAAATTTAGGAATTTCATAAAACACAATATTTGTATGCCTCCCTTAAAAGTGGTGATAAAGGCAAAATGGCAAGTATGTTATTTGAAAATGTTAAAAACAAAAAACTGATGGAGGTCGGTCATATAATTTATCCTCCTTGGCTTTTTCGTAAATATATTTCTAGGCTGTATTGAAAATTTTGTATGGGACCTCCCTTAAGAAATAGAGATAGCGGGTAGGTATGGTAGAAACAAATGATATGCGTTTGACTATTGTTTTTATACCCTCCACCACAATTAGTTGTGAAGAGGGTATATTAAGTTTGTCATTCCGTCTGAAACTTTTTTATTGTTCATCTCAGACCCCATAAAGTATATATATTCTGGGTCCTTGAGTAATTCTAAGTCGATTTAGCCATGTCCGTCTGTCTGTCCGTCTGTTGAAAAGACGCTCACTTTCGAACAACTCAAAAGAAATGAACAAGCTTGATGCCAAATTGCTTGTAGTTATCCTAAGCAGTTTGGGATTGAAATCCAGCAAAATCGGTTCAGTAGGACCAGAGCTATGAATCAAAATGTGGACCGACCACCTAAAAAAATTGATAATTTTGTTACAAAAAATAACATAAATGCCGAAACAAGGCACGGAATGAAATAAGATTTTGCAAAAATGTGTTTTATTTGACTGGAAATCGCGCTGTTAAATTTCGTGAAGATCCGTCCATAATTTACCCTAAGCCCCATATAAACACTACTCCCGGAAAACAGTTTAGTACGCCTAAAACCGTAAAAAATAACGTTAGCGCAACAAAATTTGGTACGTCACAGAAATGACACTGTGAAATTTCGTGACGATCGGTCCATAATTTACCTTAGGCCCCATATAAACCCGACTACCGGAAAACAGTTTAGTACGCCTAAAACCGTAAAAAATAATGCAATCATAACAAATTTTGACTCGGCACAGTTTTATAGGACTATAAATGATACTGTGAAATTTCGGGAAGATCGTGAATTTACCCTAGGCCCCATAGAAACCCTACTCCCGGAAAACAGTTTAGTACACCCAAAACCATAATTAATAACAAATCGTCACAGTTTAAGATAATAATAACATCATACAGATATTATTCTTTAAACATTCGAACTGTCGGCGGAGGGTTTCAAAGATTCGGCACAGCCGAATATAGCACTCTTAATTTTTTTTTTTTTTTTTTTTTTTTGTTAGCAAACGCACACAAACGCAAATATTGAAGCTGAACAGACGAGTGTAAGAAAAAAAATACTTCTAAAGAAATAACTCGCATCTATGCTGCTGTTTGCTCTTTTTTTTTGGTTACTTCTTGTTAAATATGAGATTTAGAGAAAACTTATAAGGAAAAAGTTGTTGAAAACTTCGCTTATAACAACATCTCTGAAAACTATTTTTATGTAAAATTAATTTTTTCCGAGTTATGAGGTATAAAAGTCGGTCTTAACGATTTTTCTCAAACTGTGGCGGACGTGAGGGTCGGTTTAGCCTTCGCCGATTGTCCTAAAACTGTTTTTGGTGTCGTTTTTTATCAATACCCACCGAATTGGGGGTGAGATCATGGAAAAATAGAAAACAAATATGCTCCATAGAGTTAACACCCTGCAAATAAAATTGGACCACCTGATCAATTTTGATAAAATGGACTACTCCATGGACTGGGCCGATGTAATTCAAGCATGGACCATGTCATTGTTAAAAAGTGTTTGTAGTGAGACGACATGTCTTCGTTTTTTAACGACATACTTTGGTTTTTAAACGACTTCAAAACTTATCCTCTTGAGTAACCATGCAGTAGTTTTAAAACTACTCCTTAGTGGTCCAAAGGTGAGTTATATGGACATCGTAATACTAAATAGACCAGGTTTTTTCCATACGTTTGGATTACTTTTGGACTAGTCCTGGTCCCTTGTGGACTACTCTTTACACGCGTGTTTGGACTGGTCCTATTATTTGCAGGGCACGACCACCCTAGTGTACATACATCAACAACATTACTGCAGAACATGTTGTTAATATCAAAAAAATATTTAATTGATAAATACACTGATCAAAATACTCATCAAGCATTTTGGTAGTATTAGTGAAAATGTGTTTGTATGTGTCACACAGACGATGCTGGATGGAAAATAAAAAAAAAAAAAAAAAAAATAGATATGACGGCGAATATTACGTCGAGAACACGTACAGAAGTGAATTCGCCTGCTAGACAAGCCCTATAGACGTCCCAAGTTTATCATGTACCTGTTTCGATTCCCTTGTACACAGAGAACACTGTTTTTCAATAAATATTGCAAACATAATTGTTTTAAAAAAGTGGCCGCAAACGAAGTCGTAATTTCATCATAAAATCTAAAGTAATAAAAAAGTCTTTGTATATACGTTACCTTTGCAAAAAGCGCAATTTCCATAAACTGAACTGGTTCACGCATAACAGAGAACATCAATTACTTAAGGAATAAAACTTTTTATATCCACACCAGCTTTTTGTATACCGCTGTACCCAGAACCACTTTCTGAGTCGATCTAACGATGTCCGTCCAACTAGCTGCCTGTCCACTTAATTTTTCCAATTTCCAAAATCAGTGGAAATTGGTTTTAATGTGAAATACCAAAGCAAGCTTTAAAATTGTAGTAATGACATGGATTGAGGTTGCCATTTTCTAATTATAAGATTACACTCTTTTTAATATTTCCTCTTTAGAAATTTTTTTTTATTTTTAAACTTAAACATAATCCACTGTGAAGAAGTTGTTAAATATGGTTACATATAGATCTGCTATTTAGTACTGCATTCATGTTGTAGTACTCACAAAAGTTTATGGCTGAGAAAATAAATTAATCAAATTGAAGTAGTTTCGTACTTATAATTGTAATTTAATTACAAATATTAAAAACTCAAGAAAAATAAACAAATATTCATTCACACATTCATTTATTTACAAGATATACATACATACTACATAAAAATCAAGAGGTTTCATCATGCCCACTGTAAAAGGTTGCATTTATGACATGTTATCTTGAATTTTTATGCATGATAAATGAATGAATGGATGGTTGGATTGATGGATAAATGAATGAGTGCATGTTATGAATGAAGCAGTGAATGGATGTTTGAATAGATGCTGCTGGAATTGCCATTTGGTATTTTAAAAACTTTTAAGTTTTGTTTTTTTTTTCTTTTGTTCTTTTACTGCTTGTAGTACTTCATTTATTGTACTTGTTGGTGCTATAATAAATTTAAAAATTACTTGATAAATGAGAGCATGTGAACGGTAGTTGAAAAACGAAAAAAAAAACCATTATGAATATAATGAAGAACTACAAAATTAGATAAATATATTTACGTATTTGTTTTTATTAGTTCCAATATGCAAAATCATGAATTGCATATTTTTTGTAAAAAAAGCGTAAAATATTTTAGTTTTAGTAAATAAAATTTTGACTGATCTTAACCGCCTCTTTAGAAAAAAAATTAATTTTTAATTAAAAATCGTGCCAATAAATAAAAAAAAAACTATATATCACTTATTATGATAAAGTAGTTTTCTCAAAAGTTTTCTAACACTTATTTTTTTCTTTAAAAGCTATTTAGAATTGAAAAGTTTAGTTTCATATTTAAGATCATTAAGATTAAGAAAGACGAAAACTGTTTTCTAGAAACAGGCAGTAAGTCTGAAACAACACAGAAAGCAAAAAAACTCGTACCAAATTTAGGTTTTTTTCCACTTAAATTTAGTTCATCATTTACTAAACTAAAAAAGTTCTCAAAACAATTCAAAATAGGATTACTTTCGAGAACCATTTCATTTATGCATACGCTTGTGTTTGTAAGAGTTTTTTGTAGAAACAACAACAACACAACAAGAGTAGGTATAAAACGATTTGCTTGTTTTGTATGGAAGCAACAACAACACTACGAGAAGAAAAACATTCCTTATTTTCATTTTTTAAAAGTAAAACAATAAGCAAAAATTCCCGAATTCTATTTTCTTAAATTATTTAGCTAAATACATTAATTTTTCAAAGAAGAATGCTTAAGAAAACCATTTCGTACATACTGTTGGTGTCTTTTAATTGTGAGCTCTTCTGTAAACAAAGAGGGAATACAACAAATGTGAAATAAACGGGTAAGTAAATAAAATAATATTCTCTCTCTCTCTCTCTCTCTGATTATCTGGGGTAAGTGTTCAGGTTAGCACGAGTTTGGGATCAAAATTAACTTAGAAATTCTTCAATCAAGCAAGCTTGAGATAAAATTTTATCTCACTTTTTCTTAATTCAATCCGGTTTTCGAAATAGTTTAAGTACGGCGCATCCTAATTTTTAGTATTCTGCACTTGATTTAAGATATCCGTACTTGCCGTACAATTAACACCGCTTCAACTTGATTTGATATTTCTTTTAATTGTATTGATCAATTATATCAGTCAAAGAGCAAATTTTAAAAAAGCACAACTCTCAACACATATATCGACGACGAAACAATTGCTTAATTTTATTGCGCATCTATACGATCAATTGTTACAACCCAAAGAAATACCATCATACCATCATCCTAGTGTAAACACGATAAGAAGTTTAATTACCCGTTTTTAGAACCAGGCTTCAGTAGAAAAAAAAACCATGAACAACTGCTGCTCGACCTGTTCGTACTGGAGAAGAGTAACCGCACGAATCTCGTCAACGTGCTATGAAATTGGAAATGCCCATAACATCGCTGTCGCGCGATCTTAAAGTTGATTTTGGGATCTTGGGATGTTTGCATTTAAATTTAATTGGTTCAAGAATTATTGCCTAGGAATGCATAACATCGGCTATAATATGGTAATCCATCAGCCGAAGTTGGCGCACCCTGTATATCGTAATATCCAAAACCAGCCTGCAAAATGTGTCGAATAAGTTTTGGAAATTAATCACTATTCAGAGGAAAGATTCCAGAGGATAATATACCAAAATTAACACCATTCATAGTCAAAAATGAGCTTACTACGTTTGTGCTTAATTTGACAACAAATAGTTCTTATATTGCACACAATTGTTCTCATTTCGATAACATACTATTTTCATTTCAAAAACACACTGTCGTTTTATTGACACCATTTAGTTTTAATATTAACAGTGTATGTTCTAATTTTGGAAATAAGTAGCTCATTGTAAACTCAACCAATATAAAAGGCTGTGATACTAATAATATTTTAGCAAAGTGGGCAAAAGTTCTAGCCAGTATTGCAACTTGTAGTCCCTTTAATAACTAATCAATTAACTTCCAAGACTTTAGGAGTTACCGAAATATATTCTTTTCGTACATTAAATATTCACCAAATAGAAAAATATTCTATATAATTTTTTAAATGGGCATATAGAACACGATTAAGTGCATTTTTTACTTCCAATTTCAATAAAATGTTTCAAACACTAAATCATCTAGGAATGCCGTACATTCCTTTACTTTAGTTATAACAAAATTATTCGTTGGTGGTTTCTTTTGCATTTTTTGCTTTGTTTTCTTTTTCTTTTGCTCTTCAGTTAAAATATGTACATATGTATAATTTATAACACACAGTCCAACATTCCATATACAAATAAAAATATTAAACTCTACAAATAAATTTCATTTAAACCTTTTTTTTCAATCTCTAAAAAATTCTCTAGCGCTTTAACAAAAAGATAAGCGGCAACAGTGGATGAAACGCAGCTAAGTTAATGATTAAAGCTGGAGGTCCGCTCCACGCGTTACTCGCTTTTTCGCAGCATACGTAGCTGTCAAAAAAGTAGAATCTGTGTAGTTATACGTAGTAAGTTACATGCACAAAAGCGTAGATGCCTTGAGGCGAAAAGTAGGTTTACTTTCTACTTTTGTAAACTTCACAAGCAGCGTTCGAGCAAATCAGCTGATTTTGACCAATTACATTTTATTTTTACTTGTGCTGGTGCTGAATAAAAAGCGTTGCATGTAACTTGAAACGAAGAACGCAAGTAAGGTTAGAAAAGCATGCGCTGTGTGGAGGCGAAAACGCGTGGTATGGACCTCCAGCTTTAAGAAAACAAAAAGTTATTAAACAGTAGCATGAATTTTTTATTTAACCAAAAGAGTATTTAATACCAAAAAAATCTAAAAAGTTACACTTTTATTATTGACATTAATACAGAAAAACTTGGTACCTTAACATTTATGAAGACAAACAAAAGATGGTAAAAGTTTAAGGGGTACTTTTCCATAAAACGTTAAACCTAGCTCAGCTGCCGCGGGTGGCTTGTCAGTGCGAGAGTTGCAGGCTCGATTTCCGACAGAATCTGTGGTGTATCGCTGATGGCATAAGCCTTTGATCGGAAAATTAGTTTAGAATTAAATTTTAAATTGTAACATCTTATTAAAAAAATAAAAAGACCACTTACTGCCTCTAACTTATATTTAAAATAAAAACTAAAAATATTTGTTTTTTTTTTTAAAAGTACGTTAAGCGATCGAAATTTTTTTGAAATCAAAGGGGAATCCGGTAACTCTTAGCTATAAAAGATAAGGTACGTAAAACTAGTATAAAATGAAGAAATTAAAAGATTTGAACTTTTAGGTTAGTTTTTAACATAAAGATTCTTTTCAGTAGTGCCTAATTTTAAGACAAAAACAACGGTCGAACGAAAGCAATTTGCTATTCTTGAAAGTTTTGTGAGAACAAAAGGAATAAAGAGAGAATTTTAAAGTTATGTGATTGATAGCGTTCGCATAACGTTGTGGCCCGATTTCGCGTGGCGAAAATGTATGAATGACTGTTTAATAGTTTTTATTGTTCTATTTATATTTAGTTTAACTGCGGTAGTTCCAAAAGTCAGAACTAATGTCTTATTATACCCTTCGCCACAGGTGGAAAGGGTATATCGTTGGTCTCATGTAGAAAGGCCCTAACTAACATAAATGCAACTTTACAGTAGAAGGCAAAAACATAATAGAAACTGTATGTGTCTTAATGTAAAATGGCTTCTTCAGTTGCTTCTTAAACTGATATTTTTGATGATATTGTATTTAATACTTGTGACGAGGTGTATTTGTGGGAAATGTATTGGAATCACTAAAAAACTCAATTTTGGAAAAAATTGAGTTAGGTCCTTTCTACATGAGACCGACGATATAAAAGTTTATCATTCCGTTTGTTATTTCTACAATATTGATCTTATAGCCTATAAAGTACATATATTCTGATTTACTAGGAGTACCAAACCGTATTTCACGATGTCCATCTGTCTGTTGAAATGGGTTTTCCGAAGACCCCAGATATAATGGGGACTTTGCTGGCACTTGTTTATATCACATATGCTTAGTTAAATTGTGCTTTTGAAATTCAGCGTGATCGGTTCACAAATAGCCTAGATATGAACAAAAAACACGACTGCCTCTAATTTTATCCATAAATTCCTTGTTGCTATTTTTTTCTGTATATCTAAACAACGGCAAGAGCCAAAGTTTCTAGATTAGGCACTTAAATCATTGTTATCGATAGACAACATCCATCATAAACTGGCGGGAGTGGAGACGTGGGAATGACACAACATTTTGCATTATCGGCCAAAAACTGAAACCATATAAGATTTTTAAGGTAAATGCTGTTTGGTCATATATTCAACTTTGCTTAACTTAATTTAAAGAACAAAACAGCAATTGAACAAAAAGAGCAGAGAGAGAGAGATAGAGTTTTTAAAGTGTACGCAAGTCGACATCACGTTAGATGAATTTCATTGCAAGAAATTAAGAAACTGCCATCGACTGTTTAAGACCAATATTATTCTATTTACTTGAAGTTTTATGCAGGTGATACAAAAAGTAGTTTATTCATAGATCTTAGCAAAATATTTTTTTCCCCAAAAAACTAGATACCAGATGGGATAGAAATACTACGCAGAAATGTTGATCGGTTTGTTAAAAACTTCTAAATATAACTAAACTAAATATCTCATTGCAAGAGTAAACAAAGTTGTGGGGGATTTCGGAGGGTCTATACCCAGTAAACAGTTTTAAGATTTCTGGAAGCAATAAAAGTACAAGAGCGCTGATATATGTTCTGGCTTTAACATACTACTAAGAAGCAGCAGAGAAGCGAATATCATTGAACTGAATTTTTTATTTTTAAAATGTATTCTGTAACTTCGCATAATCACTGATAAGTAAGAAGGTTGTAAGAAAATAATTAAAAGCATTATTAAACAGAAAAAATTCACGAAGTTCGTTAATCACTTACAAGGAAGTAGGTTGTATTGCAATGAATTTAAAATGTATTTACGATAATCCCCTTAATATAGAAATTACATTTTTTTTATAACGCAATCAGTCATCAAATTGTTTTTTAGAAGAGAGAAAAAAAGTAGTGCTTACAAGTGGGAATACGCTATATAGAAACTGCTTACCAGTAAGCTCCATTTTTTACTGGGTACATTTTGGAATATTATTAGTACCTTTAAGAGGATCCCTTGGTCCTTAGTATTGAATATACGAAGCGAAATTTAAACAAAAAAGAAGAGAATTTTTCATGATACTTAAATAAAAAGTTCACGAAGAACAGTGATTTAACCTGATTCCAAGTTGAACGTACTGATTCATTTTCGTTTTTGGTGCAGCGTATCCATGATTTTCGTGGTCTTCCTTGTCGTCGTTGTCCTTGGGGGTTCCACTCAAGAGCCGCTCTAGCTATTTCAGTTGGTGGTCTTCTGAGAATATGACCGATCCATGTACTTTGAGTCTAGGTATATCTAACTCGACTGGACAGCAGTTTGCACTTTGCCACAGCGCTTCATATGAGATCCAATTCGGCCAATATATATAAAGGATCTTCCTCATACATCGATTAATAAATGTTTGTATCTTTTTGAGAGTAAGTATTGTAAAGCTACACGTGGTACAGCCATATAGCAGCACAGATTTTACGCTGCAATTAAATATGCGTAGTTTTGTCTTCTTTAAAATGTTGTTTACCCGCCATACTTTGTGCAACATGAAGAAAGCAACGCGAGCTTTATTAATCCGATCAGAAATATCAGCTTCAGACACGCCATCTTTGGTTATCTTGCATCCAAGGTAGTTAAATGATTCCACATCATCAATAATTTTATTTTCCACTATAAGTGGAGTTGTTATATGCGTACCTATAGGCATAAGTTTTGTATTTTGAAAGTTTATTCTCAAACCTACTTTTCTGGCGCTTTCGGTAAGACTCCTAATTTTGGCTTCGAAATCCCCATATCGATGAGCCATTAGACAAATTTCATGTCGTTTAGGTACTCTGCCATATTCCATCGAATGCACAATTCAAAAACTTAGTCTCATAAAATATTTTTATCTGAAATACATCAACACAGCTATTGATAAATCGGGGAACAAAAAGGTCGCATCACTATCACCCATACACTTAAAGAGTTCAGCGGTGTTTGTATAAGAGAACTGCTTAATTATTTTCTCCCTTTTTTAAAAACATTTCTACTACTGTTGCTTAATTCAATTCAAAAGTTTGTAGTCATTTGCGTCATCAGTAGCTGCGGTAGCAACAACTGCCATCAACATCATTACCATCAATATCATCGTCATTTATTAATGAAACTTAATCGATTTTATTCATTAATCATTAACGCCATATTAAAATACAATTATGTTTTACTTTTCAAGTGGTGGTAGGTAATTTTTTGGTTCAACTTCCGTTTAACTCTTTGGTGTTTTACCTCTGGCTCCACTTCTAATTTTCAGTTTCCTTCTTAGATAATTATTCATTTATTTGATAACCAGAAGCTACAACGACATTTATTGAACTTTTTCTATATTTATTAAGTTCACGGTTTGTTTTCCAAATTGTGTGAATTTTTTGTTTATATGAGTTTGGTTTTATACTTTTATTATGATAAATTTGGAAATTTAGGAAGTGGATCGCATACCTTTAATCGATTATGGTTTGGCTTGGATGTTTGAATGTTGTTTATGTTTGAGTTGGCAAAAAAAAAAAAAATAAAACCCTTTTCATATTGGTTTTAATAGTTTCTAATCAATTTAAAAGTAATTTGGGTGTTCTCAAGATGGAGAAGATGTTTTCGGTAGGTTTTGATCAAATTTTATTTTGATAGATTCGCTTCATTTTAATTAAATTGAGCAATTCGTCAATATTACAGCAGAGGTTGTAGGAAACAATTTCCTAATGATGATTAAGAGGAAATTGGTGTTTTCCCCATTAATTTTATTTGCTGGAAAGATGGATGTGGTTAAGTCTTTTTAACGTGTAAAGATTTTGAGTTATTGATGGGAGAAAAATAATTTATATTATTTTTTAATGTTAAGAAAATTGTATTCCCTTAACCATAAAATAAAATGACAATAACTTAACCAAAATAGACCATTTTAAAACTGCTCATGTCAAGTGTGCCCACTTGGGTGTCCCATGTCCGACCAGATTTTGAAAATAAAAATAGAGGACATAAAGAAAAAAAGTAAAAAAATTTTTTGACTTCAAGATTTTTTTACATATTTTACAGACAAATTTACATTCCCATATATATAAATGTAAAGAAAATTTTAAAAGAATTACATATCGTCGGCTTAATATGCAGACCTGTGAAATCCACTTTTTAAGTAAATTGAGATTTGATTGGTAGAGAAATATATGCCTCATCGACCAGCATGTAGTTATTCTTCAATTTGAGTCTTGAAGTGTGTCAAATCAACTATATTTTTGGTTCTCCTCTCAAGCAGTAAATAGGAAAAATAAAAAGTTTTTCCTGTAAAATTTGTTGAAAGGGAGTTAGCAGGTTTGCACATTAAGCTGACGATGTATAAAAATTTACATTTACTTAAGTAAAATTAGTTACAAAAAAAAACAACTAAACTTTAATAATCATTGCAAAAAATTATTCAAAATTTTATACTGCAAGTGTATGAGAGTCTAGTAGGAGTATGAACAGAACAAGCATGGCACAACATTTTCCATACGATTGCACAGAAAAAACCGTTGATCACCGTGAAATAAAATTTTAATTTATAAAATAAAAGCAAATATTGGTCATGCTTTTAAAAATAAAGAGGACAAAGATGACAGATTATGAAAAAAAGATGATAAAAGAGGACACAAATTTTATAGAGGACAGCCAGTTAAAAAAGAGGATTGTCCTTTAAAAAAGAGTATGTACGGTCACCTTAATAGTATGCACTTGTGCTGATGCATGTCACACGTGTAAATATTGATTTTACTATACTGATCGATTAAGAATAACTTCCTGAGTCGATCTAATGACTTCCGTCCGGGTAACTGGCTTGTTGATTGTCTGTTCATGTAAGTCTTGTGCGCAAGGTAAAGGTCGCAATGAAGAAATTAAGATGCAATTACGTACATACGTTTAAAATGTAATTGAAAATGGTGAGAATAGGTCTATATTTTGCATAGCCCCATACAAACTTCTTTCCAGAATAGAGCCTAGAGTGTAAATTAGGGATATAACTTTTTGCAAATATCAAAAATACCACCTCATATCCGTGTGGGGCATAGAAAAATATAAAAAAATATGGTGTCACTTTTCCTCTTTCGTGAAAAAAGTTTCCGCACCGAAAGCGTTAAAGTTTTGTTTTTATTTATTTATTTTCATCATTAAATCAGTTACTCTTGTCTTAAATAAGTTCGTTTTTGTTTAAATTCATATATAATCTTCAACATTAACCATTTTTCATAAGTATAATGCAAAATCAAATGGGTTTCAATTTCCAAAAATAAAATTCACACATAATATGGAGTTTAAGGAATCGCTTACGGTGCGGAAACTTTTTTCACCGAATCAGCTTAAAAAACAGTTTTTTATTATCAGAACAAAATTCCCCACATGGTGCTGGAGTGGTATTTTGCACTCAAAAAAAAGTTATAACCCTAGTGTACATAAGTCCTCGGTTAATCGTTAAATATTTAAACATAGCTCCCACACAACTACCACTCCCTGAAAAAGCTTTTAACTTCATAACCTTCTTAATGTTTGTATTAATATAAACAAGTAAAAGTGCTTTGTTCGAATTTTATATGTGTACCCCTGATAATAATGCGATAAGCACTGAAAGATATATAAATACACTCAAAAATTCTCATCCGCTCTGGAAATTGCACGTTTAACATTATGTTTCTAGGTCCGATATAACCAACCTGTTGTTAAACGAAAGAGTACAAAAAAGCTCCCCTTATAGATTCTTATTCATTCAGGACCTTGCATCTTAAATTTAATACTTCTAGGTAAAATATTAACGAAAATCACAAAAGTACCAGTTAAAGAACAAAAAAGTACCAAAAAGCCCCTCTTATAGAGTTTCATTCACTCAGGACATTTCCTGCTTAATTTTATGTTTCTAGGTGGAATACTAAAGGAAATTAGAAAAGTACCAGTTAAAGAACAGAAAAGTGGCAAAGAGATCTCTCATAGAGTCTTATCACTCAGAACATTGCATGGTGAATTTTATGTTTCTAGGTCAAATATTAACTTTAATTGAAAAAGTACCAGTTGTAGAAACAAAAAGCTAACGAAACAAATGTAATATCCCGTATTTCCCCTTTTTGGTACTTTTTTCTCCTCATTGATGTATCAAAAATAATTGAATACGTATATGCAAATGAATAACAAAAATGTTTTGCAAAAAAGTACCAATAATAGTTACGAACTCGAATTTCGAAAAAGTACCAAATTCGTATTTGTATTTTTTAGATAAGTGTCGAATGTTATATAACCTTTATTTCTATGTTATTGCTTGAAAAGATAGATGGAGTGACAAAAAACTTCCAAAATACAGGTTTAACCGTTTTCAACCTAAATTGTCCAAATTTCAAAAAAGAACCAGACTCCTCTGTCCGCTTATTTTTTTACTGAACAACGATAAGTATTACATTTTTTTTCTATCTCTTTTAGTTTTGGAGAAATGAGTGCTGTTAGATCTCTTCCTAAGCAAGTATAATACTTTTTAAGTACAGGAGGTTAAGCGCCCCAGGTCCTTATCCTAATCACTTTTAGTGGAACCTTATTTAGCCTTTGTCCGTTAGAAGGTTCCATTCTTCATTTTCTTGAAAAAATAACTTCAATTCGAAACTTCAACTCCGGAAATTACCTGTAAGAAACATACATTCATAGAAACATACAAACTTTTCATCGAGTCATTACCGCGAAAAAAAGCTTAAGCGACAAAACCAAAATTTTACAGGAGGAGGTTTTTCTTTATTTTATACCATAAAAATTTTGTACGAAGGTTGTCGCTTAAGATAAAATTGTTTTTGCTATAAAATCGTAACGGTACCTTTAGGAGATGATGCAAGTGTTGCCAATAAAACCATTTAAAAAAAAAATTGAATATGATGTCGCTTAATGCCTCATTATTCTTAATATTGTCTGCATTTTACCCAAAAACAAAATTCGTCTTTAATTAAAATTTTCTTTCAAATTTTCTTAATACAACTAGTTATATTAACAAAATAAAGCTTTGCCAAATTACAAAAAAACACATTTTCTTAAAATTTCACTGTCTTAAAGCCATTTAAAGTCGTCACATGTGTTTAACAAAGTATCAGGTTTTTTTTAACGTTACCTATTCACAGTCATTATCACTGACAGTTATCTTGAATGAAATTGACAAAGAAAACCCTTAAAAACAAATGAAACATTTAAAAATTTTGCTTTCAGGCATTTTAATAGCAATTCAGAATTTTTGTATATGTTTTTTTTTTTTTTTGATAAATGAAAACAATGTTTAGTTTTTACTACCACAACTTGACAACAAATTGTTGCCCCTCAAAAAGGTCCTGTTACACAAATAAAGTTAACATTTGATATAATTTATATTGAAATTCGTTGTAAGCTAAAATAAACCAACAGTCTGCTATCAGACCTTATAAAATACTCTTAACACTTACTGACATTTTTACAGGTTCTCATTGTCATTCTTTTAACTTGGTACTGCGTTCAGTTGTTGTCTATATACATAGTTAAGAGAGCGAGCAGGTGTAATTTAATTATTCTTATATGTACCTTCGGTAGGTTGGCGTTTGTGTTTCAAATCAGCCCCTAAAATCATAGTTTTGACATTAACACACACTCAATACTTAAAATGTTGCTGTTGAGTTTTTATTTATTTTACTTCTTTCTACTTTTTTTGTGTGGCTTAAGGTTCTTAATGGTGCGCGCACATTTGAAAGTCCTTTTAATTTTAATATCCTGTTTTAATATGTGGTCTTGGTCATCGTAAACAATTTTAAATGGGACACACAAAATATTATAGCGAGACTCACTGTAAGAAAACGAGGGTAAGAGGAAAAGCGTTTAGTGTCTTGTAATTAAAACAGAAGCTTTAGAACTACAGGTGGACATATATACGGCCCAATTATGAATACAAATTCCCCTCTTCCCATATTTACAATTGACTTTACATAGGAATAATGGGAGAAGGGTGAAAACTCCGGGGGAATTTTTATTCATAATTGGGATGATATTAAAGTATATTGAACGGAATCTTAAAGTATTAAGATTCAGATACTGCATATCGTCGGTCACAGGTTGACAACTCTTAACTCGCTTAAAAATCGAATCGGGTTTTTTATGCCAAAAGACTATTTTTGTCCTTCTGCATGTTAGTACGTTTAATTTCCTTCGCGCGAAATTTTGCAATATTGGAAACTTACAATCATAGTTGTCGAGTTGTCAACTTAAAAAATATCATCTAAAATTTTATAATTAGTCATCGAATCCCGTTAAAACACACAAAAAATAATAATTTGTTTATGCTCATAAAAAGACTTGACCGGTTCTTGCAAGAAAAGGTAAGTTTATCTGATGCTTGATATTGAGATATTAACTTTTCTTATGGAGCGATAATGGAGTTGACTAAAATTAATACCTTTATAATGAATGTTTGACGGTTATGGAATCTTCGGAATCATTGGACTCAAATTGTGATGGAAATGATTAAAGAACGTTAAAAAAAACAGAAGGGGTTTCATAATAAAGCAAAATGGAAAAAAACATTAACAAAAAACTGCGAGAATCGGGTAAATCATATACTGGATGGAAACGACATTAAAATTCTTGTAAAAAAAAAACAATGTACATCTCCCTGAAAAAACAGATTAAGCTTACATTTCATTCAGAATATTGTCCCAAGTCCAAATTACACCATTGACAAAGTTTTACACAAGAAGATCGTGAATGTATATTGAAATTATTTTGGAACATGATATGGAAAGAAAAGCGTGTTTTCGTGGTTAACTCGTGTAAGAAGTCTAAGACCTACAAAAACGACAGTGCACGGAATAGGTCTTATACGTTGAAGTATTTTTTGAATAAAGGAAAAACAAAATTAAGAGTGTGCAAACAAATGTTTTTAAATACTTTAGTTATTGGTGAATCGACAGCGAACTCTTGGAATAAAAAGTCCAATTGCGGTATGTTTGAAGAACCCGGAGAAATGCAATGCAACAGAAGTGGAAACAACAAAAAAGAGCAAACAACTTCTCAAAAATTTAAAGATTTGCAAGATCTTAAGAAATGTATACCTTCAGATTACCACTAATTTTACGATAACCTTCCCCACAATTAAAGCTGTAATGCCCCGGTAGGCTAGCTGGTAGCGAGCTAGTCTATCAGAGACGGGATTGCGGGTTCGATTCCCGCCAAAGAATCTGGTTTTTTTCCTGCAGACATTTCCTGTATTCTTTTTATTTAAATTATTTAGTTAAATAGTACATAAAGTTTTCAAAGTAAAATGATGGGCTGTAAGAAATATCGCCCAAAGAAAAATGGCCAAAAAAAAAAAAAATGAAAAATCGCCCAAATGAAGAATCGCCCAAAAGAACATGAAAAATGACCCAAAAAGTTATATATGAAATTTTGCCCAACAAAAACGAAAAAGGGCCAAAAAAAAAATGAAAAATGACCCAAAAAGCAAAAACGAATTTTTCCGAAAAAAAATTAAAAATTACCCAATTTGCAAAAAAGTGGTTATTATTCATATAAATTTAGTTCCATACAAGTGTAAGTTTTATGTAAAAAATTGCATTCTATCTTCAACAGCTGCTCGGCAGTAAGGACAGTAATACCAGCTGCGCAAACTTCGCTAAGCTTCTCTGCATAGCCGGCCTTCGGCCGGGCGCAAGGATTTTCTCCTCAAGGATATAATATATACCGGCTGCGCTAACTAAAGCTTCTCTGCAAAGCAGGCCTTCGGCCGGGCGCAAGGATTTTCTCCTTTATGGTCTATCAAAAACCGGTTTCGCTAAGTAAAGCTTCTAAAATCTGCCTTGTTTTCGAACGAAGGCCATATACGCAGAGAAGCTTTAGTTAGCGAAAACGGTGTTTGTTATACCATAGAGGGGAAATCCTTGCGCCCGGCCGAAGGCCATATACGCAGAGAAGCTTTAGTTAGCGAAGCCGGTGTTTGTTATACCATAGAGGGGAAATCCTTGCGGCCGGCCGAAGGCCTGCTTTGCAGAGAAGCTTTAGTTAGCGCAGCCGGCTATACAGAGAAGCTTTAGTTAGCGCAGCCGGTATATATTATATCCTTGAGGAGAAAATCCTTGCGCCCAAAAGTGTTTTCGTTATATATTTAATATAAACACCCAGAGAAAAAACAACAAACTTATTTTTAAATAAATTACAATTATAATAAATAAAGATGGCCCGAAAAAATGGGCTATTTTTAATATAATATTTAAATTTAAAAAACGAAAAATCACCCAATAATAACGAAAAAAGCCCAAAAATTTTGGGTCACTTTTCATATGAATTAAGGCCTAATTTTACATGGAATTTTTTTGGGTGATTTTTCATTTTTTTTTTTTTGCCATTTTTCTTTGGGCGATATTTCCTACAGCCAAAATGATGACGTTAACCATATCGGGCCATTCTGCTGATGCTTCTGTTAACAAAGGAGATACAAAGTAAGTGAAACATGTGTTATAGGGGTAAGTGTTTTGAATTATTCTTAAATAAATGCATATGTTGTTTCTGAAGCTTCTTCTCACTGTAATATTACACTCATTTGATTCTACATGAAATTCACGTTGTTTCAACTTGAAATAACTTTCATTCAGCGTGATTCGGATTGTTATTTCAATATAAATGCCATTTTGCTCTAACTTTACTGCAATGTAAAATTAACCGCGAAGCTTTTCGCTAGTCTGCAGGAAAGAAACCAGAGTCTCTGGAGGGGATCGAACCCGCAACCCCGGCGCTGATAGACTAGCTCACTACCAGCTAGCCTACCGGGGCACTCTATGATTCTCAAACAACATTTCGCCATGTTAATTTAACATTGGTATTTTTTTCTGTGTGCAATAGATCGCAAACACTACAAACCAAAAGGTTAACGTACTGGCAGATTAAAAGTCCAACATTATACTTATAGATTTCCAATTCAATACTTTAACTAGAATACAACTTCGCCATAGCCATGTGGTATTTCATTGAAACCAAAATGTACGTTTAGAAACTTATTTTCTTCTTTTTACACAATCGCTCATTTTTTGATATCTGTCTCTGAACAAAATGTACGTTTAGTGGTGCCTTTCAGTAACTCAAAAAAGTATGCAAACATTTCATTCAGTGACAAGTGCAAGCAACTTTCGCCCTTACCCAATATTTTCTACAAGCTTAGTCAATTATCCTGCTTATTCTTGTTCCTTGCAGAATTTTTCTTATTCAATTTATGGTTTTTACCTTGTTTATGTTTTAGTTTTATTATTATTATTATTATTTTAATGATTATTCTTTTAGTGGTGTTAAAACACACACACATTCTTTGTTTTTATTAAGGATATTTTTTTGTTTTAGTAATTACAACCCAGCGGTAAATATTGAAAGGACCGCAAGTGGCAGGCCTTTTTGAAGCCCTCTATACTCCTTTCTAAAAGAATCGCTTCGCATGATATCCTGCCTTCAGAAGTATGCCTTCTAGAAGGTATAAACTTCTTTTTACAAGACCTTCTGAAATATTCAGTACACATTCGCTACTCCCTTCTGTGAGAAGTGAGAAAGGAAGGTGTTCAGTTTTATTTACTTTTTATTTTTAGTGACCTTCCTTACTCCCTTCTTTGGGAAGGGATCGAAGTTGTTTTTAAAGGAAGTGTGAAAGGCCTTGCGCCCAATGACAACCCGTGTAAAAAATAAATAAGTATGGAATGCGGCGAGAAGGGCTTCTGACTGCTTGTGACTGCTAAATAAGGCCTTCTATTAGGCCTCTTTACTCATTCTAGTTACCGCTGGGAAATACAAACCCTAACACTTGTGCATTTTTAAATGTGTGATACCGAGTTTATTTATATTTTTATTTGCTACTTTGTTAAGTCATGTTTCTACACTTGACCTTATTAAATTTGTTGTTTATTTTCTTAGTACTCGAAAACAAGTCCAAGTCCTTTTTAGCTCTTGTATTTGTCGGTTGATGTAATTTACACAAATACACATGTTATTTGCTTTTTGCCGGGTATTTTGTTTTTTGTACATTTCCTTCTTATTATTTTTATTTTTTGCTGTTATTTTTTTCCCTTAAAAAGCGGTTAATGTGTCTTTGAATGTGTCTGCTAAGGCGTTAAAATTCACAATTTCTAATTGATGTTATGTGTGTGTTTTTTTTTACTTTTCTCACATATAATTACTTTAAACTAGACATTTGTTCAAGATAAACAAATTAATGTTGCTTTTGTATGTTTGACGAGAACAATGTTCTCAGGATAATTAAATATAAATATTTCTTAATGTTTTGCCGATACTTTAACAACTATGCTATATTGTAGATACCTGAGTGTAAGGAGTTTTTAAAAGGTCATCAAAATTTAAGGTGGCACTAGATGTTACTCTAAAAAGCACCATTTGCCAATTTGATTAGGGATTCGGAGTAATAAGCTAGGACTATCGGTGGGCGTAAAATTTCTTAAATTATATTCCGATTTTTTTTGGACTGAAGTTGCTTTAAAATTTTAAACATATACAAACTATTCACTAACAATTTTCCTGATTATTGTCACGATTTAAGGGACAAGTGCGCGTTTGTTAGAACTTTTTGATTTTTAATGACTGAACAGATTTCAAATTATATTCAGCCTTATTCCAGTTGTCATTGTCGTAATTGTTCAAGTCGTTTTTTGTAAGAGATTAAAGAACACTGGTTGTGTGTTACTTTAATCTGCTACAAAAAACGACTTGAGCGATTACGACAACGACAACTGGAATAAGGCTGATTAATGACTCTGTTTATTTTTATTAAATCCGCTTCATTGTTTAAAACTCGAAGAAACCTAACGTATGTTTTAATTCAAGAAAAAAATGTCTGAAATCCATTCGAAATTCCAGGAAATTTTTAAACGGGAAATTTCAGAAAATATCGCAAAATCCTTAAGTTTTGTAACATTAAATGATACAAACTGTTTTTCACTTTTTCTATCAATGCTCTGGTCAAACTTTTTGAATCGATCTAATGATGTCCATCCGTCGGGCTGGCTGCTCATGTAAACATTGTGCGCAAAGTACAGGTCTCAATTTTAGAGAAATTTTAAAGAAATTTGCTGCTTGTCACAAGGACCACGCCTTTTGAAAATTGCGACAATTGGTCCATCATTTCTAAGGCAAAAGGGAAAAAGGGCTTAAGTTGACTTAAGCTAAATTTTAGTTAATGGCACAGATATTCTCATTCAAACGTACACGTGGTCAAGTTCAAATTAATTTGTTTGAAGGAAGTTATACTCACAGAAAACAAATTGGTTGGGAAACGGTTGCCGTATAAAATATTGATCAAGTAACATAATTTATTATTGCAACTATTAAAAATTTATAGTTCTAACTGATTTTTAATTCTTTTGATTATTAAAACGTCATTCTAACTGAAATATGATTCCTTCAATTGTTTTATTAGTTATGATAACTAATATAATTTAGTTCTAAAAATTAGTACAAATGGCTAGAATCACAACCGAATTAAATACCGGGCAAAACTGAATATTTGTCATTGCGATTAATAATTTGCTTTCGTCAACAAATTTTGTAATAAAAATGTTAATTCATTTATTGCAGCTAATTATTGATTGTTGAAATAGTTTCAATTCGAGTACAACAAATGAAAATATAATCACAACCAAAAAATAGTTAAAAGCCCCAATTGCTTACTAAATTTTCTGTCAAAACATTTGATAGATTAAAATAATTTTTAATTTTAGAAATATCTTTGCGGTCAAAATCGGAAAGTGTGCCAATAGTTAATAAATAAGGGTAAGTACGTATTTTTATAAGTATGTACATATACACGTACATATGTCTGTATGTATTATTTCTTTAATACCCTGCAAATTATATTGGACTACTTGGTCCATTTTGATCCTGAGCTAGTCCAATGTAATGCAAGTATGGACCATGTACTTGTTAAAAGGAGTTTTCAGTGAAACGACATGTCTTCGTTTTTTAACGAAATATTTTCGTTTTGAAACGATTTCAAAGCTAATGCTCTGGAGTATGCCATGGAGTAGTTTTAAGACTACTCCTTTGTAATGCAAGCTGGGTTATGTGGTCCTGACCTAGGACATCGTAATGTTAAATATGCCATGTTTTTTCTATTAATTAGGGTTACCTTTCGACTAGTTCTTGCCCCTTAAGGGCTACATTTGATATGTGTGTATGGACTAGTCGGGTAAAATACAAACATATACACATAACTATATACCCAGCTTGCATTTTTAATCGAAAGAATCTACTGGAAACCTCATGAAGAGCGTTTTTGATTGTCGACGAGCGCAATTTTTAATCGAAGAAGATTCCTCGCGCGGGAAAATTTGTTACACAAGCTGAATCCTCTGTGAGTTACTTCTACAACACAGCTAGAGACGCTTATATTAATCCTAGACGAATTCGTTTGAGATTTGTGTAAAGATTATCTAATGAGTCTTTAAGAAAGCACATCAAGAGTATTATGAGACTCATGTGGAAATGCCCTCACAACTCGTGGAATACTTAGAATAACTGAGCCACCTAAACAAGAGCATCAAGCTGTTTTTAATGAAGAAACTATTAACTTTCATACAATTTATACGAAAGATACCTTAAGATCAGGAATCAAACGCCATCATGTTGGAAAATCTTATTTGGCAGATCCTTACATCGGGTTTTTTTTTTTAACAAAATTGTATTGACAATAAATAAATTTTCATGTTTTAAAAACGCTCATTTTTAGGTAGCTCGGTAATTTTCAAATGACTCATGAGGAGAGTCGCTAAAGGTTAATTTAAGATTAAAAGTCAAGCGTGTCAGAAAATGTATAAAAAAAATTATAATGTTTTAATGTTTTTATTATTGTTACTCGTCAGATAATCATTAGAAGATTCTTTTAGGAGTATGAACATATTGTTTATATTTTGCTCCGCGTGTACATTGGTCAAATAAATATGTTATACATACATTATATAAAAATCGCTCAGTGTTTTAGTGATTTTTCATAATAATTTACAACTTCAATCACTGTTCGTATTGTGAAACCACACGTTAATTATTCTGTTTTACTTCAGACACTGGAACAAGACGACATTGATGAAAGGAATTGCAGCCAACGCCAACGATTGTTTTTGTTGGTACATTTAGTGATAATCTGTACCTTTGAAAATCCGTTTGATGATTGGGAAAGCTGTATGCATGTTTTTGAATAAAATTATTAGGAACAGAACACGTAGGGAAAAACATGTTTAAATATGGTTAAATTAGTCGTCCATCAAGAATCAACAACCATATTATGGTTTGTCTATAAACATACTATGGTTTTATATGAAAATAATTAGTTTTTTAATTAAAAATAGTATTTTTTCTTTTCCAAGAGCAGCATGCTATGGTTGAAAAACAAACATGATATTATGAGTGTTAAACATATTTTAGTTATTATTAAACGTAACATGTTCGGAAGCAACCCTAATATAGTTGTGGCTTCTTGATGGTACACTAATTTAACCATAACATGGTGACAATAATATGGTTAAATTAAACATAATATGTTTAAAATTTTGTTTAAAAATATATTGTTGGAGGTGGCCATATAAAAATATGTTTTTCTCTGGGTGAAATAGGACGTTATTAACATAGAAACTTAAACATATAAAAAAAGAAAAAATATATTTTTAAATAAATATCTGTGGCATTTTGGCAAAACATCTTAAGTCGAGATAAGATAGAAAAAATGTTTAAAAAAAAGCTCGGTGAAAAAATCATTTTTATTAAATAATACAATAAACCAAAATTAAAGAAAAATTTCCTCTAAAATACAAAATTTTAAAAAAGTAAACAAAAATGGGTTTTTAATCAAAATTTGTATTAATAACAACATTTTATTTAGCTTTTTAAATTTTACTGAAGATGTTTTGTCAAAATGCCACAGATATGTAAGTCTTCTCCATAGTATAAGGCAATTTTTAAAAAAAATTTGCAAAAATACTTTATTGTTATTGATTTTGCAACGTTTTTTGCTTCTACTCTAAAAAGAAGTGTAGTAACGACCGTGCGCATTTAAGGTGAGGATATGTTCTATCCGAGGTAGGGCTCGGATCAATCTTTCGAAGCGAAATTGTTAAAGATTGTAGTGATGCATATAGAGTATTTAGCTCTTATGCTAGCCACTGACACAGGGTATCAAGAAGAGAATCTAACCTTGCTGCCTTTTATTTCTGTAAAACAAAAAGTTTGTCAAGAATATTTTTTGAATCAATTCAAAATGGCTTAATTTAACCATCAAAAAATCTACTCCCGTAACAGCGATTTTTAAACGAGAACGTAGTATTTTAATTCTTGTTCGCAATAGAATTCCTTATCACTTCGAAATATATTTTAAGAGAGTTCTTATGATAACAAATATCTCTAAAATCCAACCTCAAAATTCTGTTAGACCGCTTATTTTTTTTTTTTTTTTTATTCTTTCAATTATAATTTGACATGTCCATTATACAAAATATTTACATTAAATACAATACACAAGTGAAATGCATAAAAACTCCTAGTCGAGGCATAGGACGGCAACAAAATCATTACATTGCTGTCTGTCTTGTGCCATAGTCTTAATCTACGGCTACGGTCCTTTAAATCTATATTCCGCACCAGTGGATCTTATCCATATCATACTGGATCTTATTAGATCATCAACGAAGTCTCGAGCCCTGAGAGGTTTGCGCAGCGTGTGGCCTATTAGGGTGACCGTTAAAAACATTAGATTTCATTAGGTCTCACCCGCCAATTTGGTAGGTGTTGATAAAAAAACAGGCTGTAGGAAATATCGCCCAAAGAAAAATCGCCCAAAAAAAAAAATGAAAAATCGCCCAAAAAAATTGCATGTAAAATTGGGTCTGATTTCATATGAAAAATGGCCCAACATTTTTGGGCTATTTATCGTTATTGTTGGGTGATTTTTCGTTTTTTAAATTTGGGTGATTTTTCATAATGATGTTGTATGAAAAATGGCCCAAAAAAATGGGCTATTTTTAAAATTCTACCATAATCTTACATAGCAGAGAAAACCATGTTTTATTATGGTTGCAAACATCAAAACTATTTTTCAAGAAACTAATTTAACCATTATATGGTTGTCGGCGACAATGATTTGGTTAAATTAAACATTATGTCGGTAGAATTTTTTTAAAAATGGTTTTGTAGCTTTTTCTCTGGGTGTATATATTAAATATATACATATATATCGAAAATAAGGATTTTCTCTTCTATGGTATAACAAATATTGGCTTCGCTAACTAAAGCTTCTCTGTATAGCCGGCCTTCGGCCGGGCGCAAGGATTTTCTCCTCTATGGTATAACAAACACCGGCCTCGCTAACTAAAGCTTCTCTGCGTAGTCGGCCTTGTTCGGAAACAAGGCAGTTTTTCGAAGCTTTACATAGCGAAACCGGTTTTTTTTTAGACCATAAAGGAGAAAATCCTTGCGCCCGGCCGAAGGCCGGCTATACAGAGAAGCTTTAGTTAGCGAAGCCAGTATTTGTTATACCATAGAAGATGAAATCCTTATTTTGGATATATATATTTAATATATACACCCGGAGTAAAAGCTTTAAAAATATTTTATCCATATTATGTTTAATTTAACCAAATCATTGTCACCGACAACCATATTATGGTTAAATAAGTATCTTTAAAAAAATCACTTGAAATTTTAACGGTATTTTAAAAAAAAATTTACACATTTTTGATTATAAGTTAAGTTGCGGACGTTGCAAAGTGTCATAACGTCCTCGTCCTCGTCTTCGATGGACATTATGACACTTTAAAAGTGTCCAAGGACACTACGACACTGGACGTTATGACATGTCACCTAAATTTATATGAATAATAAACACTTTTTTGCAAATTTAGTAATTTTTTTTTTCGGAAAAAATACGTTTTTGCTTTTTGGGTCATTTTTCATTTTCTTTTTGGGCCCTTTTTCGTTTTTTTTGGGCAAAATTTCCTATTTACCTTTCTGGGTAATTTTTCATGTTCGCTTGGGCGATTCTTCATTTGGGCGATTTTTCATTTTTTTTTTTTTGGCGATATTTCCTACAGCCAAAAAAACAATGCCAAAAAATATTTTTAGCAAGATCGGCAAAGGTTAAACCGTCCCTCACGCCCACCAAAGTTTGAAAAAAATTATATTTTTACATGAAATCTGACTTTTGTGTTTCATAACTTAGAAAATATTAATTTAGTAGAAAAGTTGTTAACGAGTTTTTCCCTAATCTCTCTTCAAACAAAATAAACTGTAAAATATCAAATTATCCACTTAAAAAAAATCAAATTTTTAATTTATTAAAGAAATGCGTTTTCTATGAATCTTTAGTTTTGCTGAAAAACATTTTAATTATTTATTTAAAAAAACGCGACCAGCCAGGCACCAGGCGTTTTCACCTAAGTCGGGTACGCTGAACCCAGTCGTGCTCTTGTTTTCGAGATATACCGTTATTTCGAAAGCGTAGGAGGTTGCCCAACATATATTCGCGTTACTCAAAAGCGATTAAGTTTATTGAATAAACAAAAAAAAAATCGAAACTACACAATCAAAAAACCTGTAAGAAAGGGGAGAGGTTTTTCTAATACACACAGTCGTTTTAGAAAAATAATTTTTTTTTTGGCAAAAAATTATTTTTTACCACAATTTCCAAATTTTAATTAGTATTGTGGTTATTTTGTTGTTCTTTAAAAAGTTGCAAAATGCAGCTATGCTTTTAATTTTTTCTGGACATATAAAAAGCAAACAAAAAAAGCCATAAGTGATTTAAATCTATCTATTTAAAAATTTCCATTAAATTTGAGAATTTCATAAAGGCCAAGTTAAAAACAAAAAACTAATACAGATCGGTCGTACATTTTATTCCCCTAAGGTTGACTCCTTGGCAGTTATGGGGCTTTTTCTTCAATATATTCCTAGTCTGTATTGAAAATTTTGTATGGGAACCCCCTTAAGGAATAGAGATGGCGGGTTGATATGTTAGAAACAATTGATATGCGTTTGACTATTTTTTTTTTTTTTTTTTTTTTTTTGTGAGCAAATCCACACAAACACAAATATTGAAGCTGTATTGACGTGTGTAAGAAAAACTAGTTCTAAAGAAAAAATTTGCATTAATGCTGCTGTCTGCTACTTATTTTAGTTACGTTTTGTTAAATATGAGAGCCACGTTTTTCGGGAGCAACATTTTTAAGAAACAGACACCAAATTGCATTTTTTTTAAATAAAATGTTACACTTTCTTGAAAAAAGAAAACACCATAAGAGAAAACTTGTTAAGACATAAGTTGTTGGAAACTTCATTAGAAACAACTTCTTAGCAAACGATTTTTATGTAAAATTAATATCTTCCAAGTTATGAGTCCTAAATGTCTGATTTTACGATTTTTCTCACACTTTGGCGGGCGTCCAAACTCCAAAACTTTTTTTGGCTCCGTTTTTTATCAATACCCACCGAATTGGGACGTGAGAGCATGGAAAAATAGAAAACAAATATGCTCCATACAGCTAAGTCCACCCTAGTAGCCGTGGCCTATCCACTACTTGTTTTGCAATTATAATATCTTCGGCTTAGAGTGTAAACCTGCCAGCTCCCTTTTAACAAATTTTACAGGAGAGACAAAAAACTTTTTATTTTTCCTATTTGCTGCTTGAGAGGAAAACCAAAAATATTATTGATTTGACACACTTCAGGACTCAAATTGAAGAAAAACTACATGCTGGTCGACGAGGCATATATTTCTCTACCATACGGCATTAAAATCTCAATTTGCTTATAAAGTGGATTTAGAAGGTTTACACTCTAAACCGACGACATGTATATTAAAACATTGTCTGTATGTTTAATTTAAAATTTAAAATAATATATTTAAAAGAAACAAAATATTGGTTGTTTTGCTATCTAAAATAGTTGAATGTCTTTCAATTACATACTTGCTTGGTTTTCCCAACAATTCTCAATGAATTTTTTTTAATTATGGACTAAAATACATGAATTTATGTAGTTGTTTAAACCAGTAAAACAGAAAGAATGCTTGCTAAATGGCTGAAAATGAATTAAAGGTATTTTGCTTATAAAAGTTGAACATAACACCTCACAATAATCAATAACGAAATAAATTTGATACTTAATAAGCAAATTCAAAAAAAAGACTGAAAAAATAACCATAATATGGTAAACATTGACCATAATAATGTTAATTCTGAACTAAATATGATTACAAATTCCGGAAACTCTTGACCATATTATGTTCAAAATGAACCATAAATAAAAATTTGACCATTAACATTGACCATAATATGTTTAATTTTGAACAAATTTTGTTTAATTTTGACCATATATATGGTTGATTTTTGTCAAATTATAGTTAATTTTGACCATAACATAACCTCCAAAAATAAACATTGTTTAAAATAAACCATAGTATGTGCCTCCTAGAATATAGCTACCTCCAACCATATTTTTTTCTGCGTGTATAATAGAACTTGATCCCAAAGAGCTTGCAGAACTTAATTTTAAAATTTGTGTGCTTAAAATAGGCCAAATTTGTCCACTCCATACAAAAGTATTTACTTAAGATAAGGTTTTAATTTCACCTTGCGTTGAAAAATTCTTTATTTAAAATTTTGTTTAAATTAACCACTTTAATTTTTCGAATGTATTCAGTGAATCAAATTTCAATTCATTCAAAAATAAAAATGGCTAATATAATAAAAATAACTTATAGAAAGAAATAATTCTCACGTTCAATTTTGTTTAAATTTTTAAAATTTGTATGAAAGGATATTTATCGTTAGGTTAAGTGTTTAAGGCAATAAGAGAGTTAAATTTAAAAAAAATTTTTATTAAGTTTATTTAAAATGGATATTCAAAAAGATTACTTTGGAATCTATACATAAAATTTTTGGGGTAGGCTTGTTAGTTGTAAGGTTCCTTATCAGAGCAAGGATTGCGGGTATGATTCCTTAAGATCTGTCTAACGACAGCCAGTAAATGCCGTTAGAATATTCACCCTTATTGTGTTTGGCGTATTTAAAATACGCCTGCGACAGTTTGGCAATATATTAAAGAGAACGTGAACTTTTTTCCTTAAATCTATTACCAAACAGTCGTAGGCGTATTTTAAATACGCCAAACACAATAAGAGTGATTAATTGTAGGTTAGGTTAGGTTCCATTGGCAGCCGTGATCAAGCACAGTTCACGTGGGTCCATTAATAAGTTCCCGTTATGTTACCATGTCACACCGTCTCCCATGGGTCCTATGTTATCTGGCTGCTAGTGTTCCCACGCAGCCATCCGGTCGATTCAGTAAAGGAGTGGATCCCGTTTACATCGACATCAAAGAGACAAGTTTTGTCCCCAAGGGCTCTTCGATCAAACATTTTGAGTCTTAGATCTCCGAATGCCGGGCAATTACAGAGAAGATGTTCCGTTGACTCTTCCTCCTCTCCTCGCCGCAACTTCTACATAAGACATTGTAAGGGAGCCCCAGCCTCTGGGCGTGCCTCCCAATGGGCCAGTGGCCAGTTATAACCGCAATCAGGTTTCTAAGATGATGTCTGGACAGCTGTAATGCCCGCCTATTCCTTTTTTTCATCTATGATGGACCAGACTTTCCTGGTTTCCCCAGAGGTAGTTTCATCGTGCCACCTCTGACTGGCGATAATATGAAACTTGTGCGCCATGAGTTGCTAACTCCTTGGGAGTGAAGCACCTACATTATATGTTGAACCGTCTGGATTCAAGGTGGTGCCTGCATACGCCAACGAATCCGCCATGCAGTTCCCCAGTATGTCCCTGTGTCCGGGGACCCAATTAAGGGTGACCAGTGCATGTCTCGCTTTCTCCTCCAGAGACAGCCGGCATTCTCGGACAATTCTCGATGTGATGAAAACATTCTCCAGGGATCTTATGGCCGCCTTGCTATCGGTAATAATGTGAATATCCCTACCAGATATTTCACCGTACCGGATGCGTCTCGCGGCTGTGTGAATGGCCATTATTTCGGCCTGGATGACACTGCAGTGGTCCGCCACCATTCTCATTGTACGTTCAAACCTAGTTTGATGACTCTTCACCTCGAGTACCGGCCACCAAACAGCTGCCCCGTAGAATAGAATGGGTTTAATGACACATTCGTATAGCCAGTAAACATTCCTCGGGTTAATTCTCCAGTTTAGGCCAATGGCCCTTTTGCAGCAATATAATGCAGTTGCCGCCTTATTAGTCCTGGAAATGGTGTTCATCCTCCTCAGCTTGCTGTCCAATATTAGCCCAAGATACTAGGCGCTGTCAGACAGTTCCAGTGAGACCCCCTTTATCCTCGGGGTATCAAATTCGGGAATTATGTATCTCCTTGTGAAAAGTACCAATTCCGATGATTAATTGTAACTGTATTTGTCAAAAACCATAAATTAACTGCAGTTTTTTTCTAATTAAATGAAAATTTCACTTAAATTTTAGTTCAAATTGCAAAAACAAAAGTTAATTCGGGTTTTTCTACAAAACTAAACATCATTGATGTGCTGTTTTCACAACACAAGTGACTGCACGTGTAGTGAAATTTATATGAAAAGCACACAGTTTTTTGAGTGTTTTCGATATAAATTTAACTACACGTTCAGTCACTTGTGTTGTGAAAACAGCACATTAATAATAAAATGTTGGAATAAATTTTCAGGCTTACGGCCAATGTCACCAAGTTCAGTTATAACTAACTATTACTTTAACTTCCAGTTAACAATATGTTTTTGGCAGATATAACTGATAGTTAATTATAACTGAACATGGTGATATAGGCCGCTAATAAAAGTTTTTTTAGTCTAATTTCATTATACAGTAGAATCCCGATAATTCGTAATCGCAAGGGACCGGTTATTTCTTACGAATTATAGGGGTTTTTGATTTAGCGGAATTTCGATTTAACGGGGCTAAAATAAAATAAATACGAATTAACGGGGTGTTTAAATTTATTTACCAAAACGATAAAAAAAACATAAAAACCAATTGTTAAAAATAAAATATATAAAAATTTTATATTAAAATAATTCATGTAACAAACTGATCTTAAGAAAATAAACAAACACACAAGCAAAAGCAAGAACCCACGCAAAAAAAATCATTCTTTCCCATGTTTCTGTTGTTTTTATTACGAATTATAAGTGGAAGTTAGCAAACAATTACGATTTATAAGAGGTAAAGAAGATTTTATTTGAAAAAAAAATTACGAATTAGCGAGGGGACCAAAATGTTTGGAAATTATACGAATTAAGGAAATTTTTTCAAGGGACCGACAGTTTATTACGAATTATCGAGAATTACGATTTATCGGGGCACGAATTATCGGGATTTGACTGTACTTTAAGCTTTATGTCTTACTTTTTATAATTATTACCCATATTTCTTTTATAAAATTTCATTGGCACCTCGAATGTATTTCTACCCGTACTACAATAAAACTCGTAACACACATACATACATATGTACATTCTTTATCAATAAGAAAAATTAGAAACAAATTTATCAATTGTTAGTAATCAAATCTGACATAAAACGTTGACAATAAAATCACACCAGGGAATTCATTTTTCAATTATTTTTTTTTTTTTTCATTATATTTCTGCGTAGACGCTTTAAAGGTACCCATTAGAAAATATTTTTGAATACTACACAAACAAAAAACGACTTAAATTATCAAACTTCCACTTGGTTTACCACCGCAGCAACACCCAAAGCTAATTGTTAGTAAATTAACGTATTAACAACGTCACAGCACCCAAAACCAAGCCTCTGTCCTTAATTTTTACGAGCATTCCATATGAATGCAATGAAATCTAAAAAATACAAAAGATTTACCAAACTTAACAACTGACAGATTCCAAATGTCACAAAAGTATGAAATAGAAATAATAATTTGACAAATTGACAAAAACTACAATTGGCTCATGTAAATTCGTTAATTCAAATCATATTCAAATAATTCAACCCCCACTGTGTTAAAAATCCAGTTTTAAAAATGTGTACTTAACTGGGAGAAAAGGACATTATCTTTTTACTCTGTCTGTGTTTTTTTTTTGTAGACTTTTGAGCAGTTGTTATTGTTGTATCTTAGGTTTGTTATACTATTTTAAGGTTTAAAAGTAACTCAATGTAAAACAGGATTATATTGGTAATTGGATATAGCAACTGTTTTATTTTTTCTATTGCGATTCTTTGTGATTCCTTTGTAGTTTTCTGTTTTATTTGTTCCTTTTTCTCTAATGGAAAATTGTTTTTTGAACATGAATCATTACAAAACAAGCGAAAACATAAACAGCATGATACTTTTATTAAGTTCAGTGCTCGACAAGAAGAATGAAGCCAATGCATCAAATATTGTCAGGACTTTAAAAGAATTTTTATACAGAAAACCCGATTTTGTTAAAAAAATATGGGTGATTAAGAAATTATGCTTTGATTCTGATTTAAGGATTAAAAAGCGATCAAAGTTTTGGTATTAGTCATACAAATAAATTCTCGTTGTTTTTTTAATATTTCTATGATATTATTTTTTTTTTTTTTTTTATTTATTTATTTATTTATTGATGATCTAGCACAACAAGATAAATCTTATAAATGATAGTGCTAGTGAGAATACCAAACTAAAATAGGTATGATTAAAAATTATCAAACTAAAAAAGCATTATTATTTAGTGAATTAAAATCAAACAAAAATTAAAGCTAAGTAGTATAATATACAATTACAAAAAAAGCGCAGAGAAAAAATGAATTAGTTAACATATTCAAATTTAAAACAAAACAATTTCAATTAGCATATTTAGTTTACATATTAAAGTTTAACACAAGTGATTTAATAGCTCCTTTTTAAACAAGTTTGCGTTGCCTATTAGCTGCATATTATCTGGAATTTTGTTCCAAAGACGAGTGGAATAAATAAAAAAGTGACGTTCTGACAAAGGACTTCGAAATCGTTGCTGAATTATTTTCTTACCACGACGCGATCTTGCAAATTGAATTCTTCTGAATAGATATATTGGTTGTTTTTGAGTTATTACTTTATGTAGCAGTAAAGGGCATTTAAATTTAAGAAGATTTACAAAACTGATCCCATATATTCGGTATGAAAACAATGATATTGTAGGCAACATTTAGTTTTTTGAGGTCAGCGCTATTACTATTAGCAAAAATTTCGCATCCGTATAAAAGCACTGGAATAAGGTCGGTTTTTGCTAACAACATTCGAATATTTAAAGGTGTTGAAAATTTCACTGCCCACAGATTACGTAGCATACCATAAACTCTCCCTACAACAGTGTTCATATGGGTTGACCAAGTATGTTCATTATTAAATATAACTCCCAGATTTTTTGAAGAATTTACGAAATGAATTATGTAGTTGTTTATTTTAATTTGAAATTGATCATCTAATGTTATTTTACTTTTTGAAAGAAAAATACATTTGGATTTTGAAGGATTAATGAGTAAACCATTATCATTAGCCCAGTTGTTGATGTGATTTAATTTTGTATGATACAAAAAAGTAAAAAATTAGTTTTTTTTTAAGTTTATTAAAAACAATATGTCGTATAGACCGTGAAAAAATATTAAGAAATGACGTATTACTTTTTCGCGATCGTGAACAAAGTTTCCGCAACAAACGCGATAAAGTTTTGAATTTCAATTTTTCTCCTCACTATACAAAATTAACATTTAATTACAAAATTTTAAGTATTTTCTAATAATTTCATGAATATAACAAGATCTTACCATTTGTACGGAAGAGCGCTAAAAAAAATCGCGACTCTATTTCGCCGTTTTTTTTACAAACTAAATTTTAATGGCAAATGATAGATGTTGTGATAGATGAGTTGTTTGGCGGATATATGAAACAGTGATAATTTTATAATATATGCCCGGAACGAGCTATTAAAGTTGCACAAGATATTTTTCCATTATGTAAATCAACTCGCACTTGAAACCTAAAATTTATTTCATTTAACCCAAAAAAATAGCTTTACATTTTTGTTATACAGTTGCATATTTAATGCATTTATGCCTGGATTCATAAAAATATTTTAAATTTAATAAAGGCTTGAAAACCAAATTTTCTATGAACATTTTCCTTAATAAACGTTTATTAAATTTTATAATCATTTATGAATATGGGGGCTAAAATATGTAGAATATATAAACAATTAATGTACCATATATGATGTGTATGTTCAATACATGTGGGATATCTATTGGGAAAGTTGTTATGAGATCTTTTAAAATAAATTCAATAAGAGGAATGTAACCTACAACTCGGTAGTAATCTTCAACATTTTGGATGTGATTATTTCGTTCAAATCTTGTCTTTTCGATAGGGACCTCGATTTGAACGCAAATAACTTTTACTTTTTTAAAAAGCGCTTTAAATTTTTCTTCGGCTTTATTTCTTCAAGGCACATGATTAAAATTTTGATTAGGCTTGATCCTTTTTGAAGATCTATATCTAGCTTTTGTAAAATGACACTAAGTGGCTGTGTTACAATAGGTATCACACTTAATATGTATATTTCGGAAATAAATTCAAAAGTACTTTGTGAGTTCCTTAATATAAAGGTAGAGATACAACCTTTCCACTCAGATTTTTTTTCCAAACTTGTTGCAAAGTGTTAAATTGAGTCGTGACGGTCCACCCATCTTGTCTCGCATATTGTAGAGAGTTTAGCTCCCAAATTCTTTGCTAAAACTGTGTTTCACTTGGGTTGATTATATTTAAAAAATGTTGTCGTTGTCGTTTCTTTAACAAATTGTACAACTTTTTGTATTAATGGCACTTTATTGCTTTTATAAACTGAGTTGTTCGATTTATGGGAATAGCAAGGCGTTTGTTTCGCATTTGTCGCTTTTCCAGAAATTTTGAACAGCTCCACTTTCTGCTGACATCAGAGGACACCCATCTGTTCCATCTCCTACACTGAAAAAAATTTCTTCACAGATCCAATGAAATTTACATTAAAATTCAACCTATGTAACCTATCATTGGATTAATGAAATGTTTCATAAAATCATTTAAAATTTTGCATTAGTTTAATGACAAACGTTTATTTTATCCATTTTTTCAATGAGGATTCATAAAATCAATGAAAATTTTGTCATTGATTTTATTAATCCTTCATTAATCCAATGAAAGCTTACATAGGTTGAATTTTAATGTAAATTTCATTGGATCTGTGAAGAAAATTTTTTCAGTGTACACAATTTTTTAGGTCAAGACCAAAATTTGTCAAAGCTTTAAGAACTATTGATGATAGCGCCTTCGCATCAATTGACACATCAATGGGTGTTTCTACGTTAATAGGTACTATCGACGGCTACATTAAAAAATCATATATAATTTTTAAATTTGCGGAAATATCAAACGCGTTTAATAATAAATACAGTATACTTTTTTACCAATAAATTGCAATACCTAAATTACCTTAGTTTAGTCATAACTTCATGTTTACCTAGAAAAAAGTATCTACCCTGGCCTGTCCCTTTAGTATTCTGTAACAAAATATTTGAAATTTACCACATTACTAATTCATAAAATATTTAATCGTTAGTTATTACATAAAGTAGTTTAAATAACATTGGTAATCATTTAAAAAAACTTTCAAAATACTTTCAAATTTAATTGAAAAAAATTACATATTTTTTGTCCCTCGTATTTTAAGTCTCTTCCCCTGCACATTTTTCGATCGTTTAAAAATGCCGCTAAAATGCGTTGACGCTGCAAATTTAAATAGCAGAATATTTGTTTTGAAGTGCATTTAACAATAAAAGTCGCGCGAGCCACTAGCGTGTTCCTATTGGGCCAATAATTCGACCAAAACACTCGGGTTACTCGCACGTGTCAGTGATTAATGTATCTCCACTGGAGAGTTTTATTCACTTGTTATTTGTGGTTAAAGTTTGTTTATAATATTGATTTATTTTAATTTCAGTATAATTTACTGTGTTAGTTTGATTTTTCGTTACAATACATATTTTTCCGATTATGCTAGTTTTTTAAGGAAAACATCTCTCCCCTGCCGTATTTCCCCTGCTTCATCAGATGCCAGGGTAAAGATTTTGCGTCCAGGGTAGATAAGGAATTGAGAAATTTTTTCTTTCTTAGTATTTTACGTTAAACCAACGCATTTCCACTATATACGTTATACGTGTTTTAACGCTTCAAAAATGTATGTATGCCTTATTTAATGTGAATTTTGGTTTAAGTTAGTTTTATACTACTAACATACATATGTTGCATTATACAATAATAGAAGGTAGTCAAGTTCCTTCTTTAGTTGCCATATTAACGTTCTGACATTCAAGATTTATACAAAATCGTGCTAACCAACTTTTTAATCAAATCCAATATTCGTTTTTTATGTTTTATGCACTGCCAACCAAATTGCAAGAACTTTACCTAAATTAAGTAAAATTCACGTGGAATTACCACGAAGCCGGTCACGGCAAGGGCGCGCCTGATGGAGTAGGTGCGACGTGCAAAAGGACTACTGATAGACTTGTTGGAGCTGGGAATGACAATTCATCGCTGTCCAAATGTAATTGATGACGAAGACATTTTAAAGAAAGAAGAGGGACTTAATATAAAAAGTTCTAAAAGCTTCTCAGCCACTATGAAGGTCCAACAAATTACTGGATGCCCCAATAAATTGACAATGAAGAGCTTAAGCTGTTTCTGTGATCTTGAAGCATACAAGTATTTTGTGGTCTGCACCTTGGATTTTGCTTTCATGAAAACCAAACCGCGCCTTAATGTTGATTATGTATATGGGCCTGAAAGAGAATCTTAAGACGAACCACTAATAAAGTATCTTCTCAGTATTGTTCTCAAGCAGTTACCGAGAAGGCATGCCAGCTTGTAAACGAAGGAAATGAAATAATTAGCTTTTTTTCGACTACGTTTATGTAAGCAGATGTTAAGAATTTTTGTTTTTAAGTAACATAAAAAAATACTCTATGGAGTTATCCAAATTTTGTTTTGTTTTAAACTATCATCAAATATTGAATAATTAAAGTTGATTCTTACGAAAATAAGGTTTGTTTTCAATTTATCCTTCCGCTTAAAGTAAGGTATCTTATCCTGGTGGTCATGTCTTTACCCTGTGTAGAGTATCTCCCCTGGTTATTTAAAATACCGGAAAAAGTAAATAACTTGACTGGCCATTATTAAACATGCATTCAAACTTCCTGATTAATTACGATTATATTGAAAAAAATCATAATTTTAAATATTTTTATTACGCCGCCATTCATAATATCAGGTAACCTCTTATCGTAGAATGACCCATATACAAGGCCTGCTCGCTCCATTTCATACTCATATCTTTTTTACACACGTTGTCATTGGGGAGAAGGCCTTCCGCTCTCGCTTCTTTAGCAGGTACATACGAATGGTAACGGGATCAAAAAAATAATTGTTTTGCTTTTGCTTGTGCAAAAAAACAATACAAATAATGTACTCGTTCTCTTCTCCCTTCTCATAGAAGCGAGTGTGGAAGGTGTATCTTATCTTTTACACCAAAGAGCCATTCTTTAGCAGTTAAATAAGAATAGTAATTTAATCAAAACAATTTTTAAGCAGGCCTTTTAAAAGTCCTGAAGTAAGAAGGTCTTCTGAGTTTTACCGCTGGGTTAGAATATCTTGTATTCGAAAAAAATGTATAAGATAAAAAAATAATTTATTAAAAAGAAATAATTCCCACATTCTATTTGCAAATAATTTACGCCAATATGTGTCGCGTATAGAGCTCTTTCTCTGCCAACAGCGAGAACGTTTTGTTAAAACTGTCACAGTTCATAGTTTCCGGATTTAAAATTTTATGAATATTTTGTTTAAATAAAAGATGGATTTTTATTTACGCAAATAAAATACATATCATTTCCGATTTGATTTATATTTAAAAATTTACAAGCGATATAATACTGCATTTGCAAGTTAACGAATTTACTCTTTAAAATTTCTGTTTCACAAACCAACAATATACATTTGAATTTGCATTTCTTTGTTCAATTTGATGTATACATTTGTTAAATTTGATTTCAACTTCAACGCCTTCGTTAATGTAAATAATTTAATGTTATTATTGCCTGGTATTAGAATCCTCTAATTATTCCAAGTAACTTCAAAAAAAAAAAAAAATGAACAAATGTAAACGAAAATGTGTGCATTTAAGTTTTAAAGCGAAAAAAGCCTCAAGCCAAACTCACCAAATTTAGTTCCACTTGAACTAATCGCTTTGTGTGAATATGAATTACCCTGTTAGCGAGAGTATACAGCCCTGCAATCGATTCATGTTTACCTATTGTGGCCTAAGGCTAATAAAGCTTTTGATTTAGTCAATAGCTTCTAACGGCAATTTGTACAATCTATTGTTCCCAGTACACTCTATACAATTTTAAAACAAACACGTGACCATTTGTCTGTCCTTCTGTCTTGCTGTTTGTTTGTGCAAAGTCAAAACAAAAGTTACACATTTGTCAACATTTACTCGTGACAATATTTGCTAGCATGTTTGTTTATTTAACAGCGTTTGTAAGCGTGCAAAGGACATTCTTTAAACGTATTCTGTAGGGTAATTGTAGACTCGTTTTCAGTTCGACTTTGTTGCGCTTGTCATGTAAGACGGGCCACGTGTCATAAAGTGTGTTGTCTACACTTAATGTGATTTCTCTTTTTTTTCAAGTATTTATTTGCATTTACAATTTGTTTTGGTAAGCGAACACTTTTATGCTCAAAACATTGTAAATAATTGTAAAAAAGCCTTAATTGAGTCAGGTTTTTTTGTTTAGTTATTTTGATGGGAAAGTTTAGACCTTTTATTCCTAACTAAAAATCTTAGATAACAACTTTCTGTTAAAAAACTTTTAACTAATTTATTTAAAATCATTAGTTATAAAAATGCAAGTCTTATTATCTCTTATGACAATTATTTTATGATAAGAGAAAACCAATTAAAGATTTAATCCACTCGAAATAAAACTTTAATTGTTTTATATGATAACAAAAATTAAAAAAGGTGCTTGTTTATTTCAATTTGATTTTATATCTAAATTATCAACAAAATGCAACAAATTCAAAAACGTTAATACAAAATAACAAAAAATATTCTTTAATGAACTCTCACAATTAAAAACACACAAAATAAATAAATAAAAACTTCCTTCATAAAATCTTCCACTAAGACAGACTTTAAATCCGTCTGATCTGCCGTTTGGCTATAATTTCCAGTCAATAATACTTACAAGATTTTTATGATGATCGGTGGACAATATACATACTTGTTTTTAATAATGGCTCTCAACAACAACAACAATTACATACCTAAAAACAAATAACAAAAATCGGAAAATAAACAGATTAAATCAAAATAAATTTAAAAGCCATTACATTAAACGACTGTAAAATTAAATAAAAACAGGCAGGCGGACGAACGGACAAACGAATAAACGGATAACCCAGCGACTGAACAAACTACAAGACGGACATTTGATTGTAAAGACTGGCGGATAAGGTGAGAAATTAAATTTTAAATATCTATAGTAAAACAAAAAACCTTTTAGTTTTTGTGTAACATTAAAAAGAAACGTAAAATTAAAATGTAGAAAAAAGTTTTACAAAATAAGACAATAATTTTCGGTAAATGTGGAACTATAAGGAACCCTACGTGAAGATTTTTATGCACAGAAAAAAAATCTCAACAAAATTTTTAACAACACAGTTTGTTTAAAATAAAATTTTAGGTCAACAAACTTTTTATTTGATTCAATTCAAATATTTATCAAGATTACACTTTGCAAAATAGCATTCAATAAAACATCCCAGTAAAAAAAATTTTGGGTTTTTGAAGCACTTAAGAGAAAAAGCGCATAATCGAGCGCTTCAATAAGAGAGCTCTTATACAGCAGTAAATGATAAAGAATGAAATATACAAAAAAGCTGCCATTTAAGTGCTGACAACGAAGAAGGTTTTAAAGCGAAAAAAATATATTATGGACTACGAAAATGATTGAAAAAAGGCATTAAAACAAGAAAAAGCAAAGCATTAATGAATATGTCAATATAGTTCGCCCTTAGAAAAGCACTTTGGGAGTGCTATTTTTGCATGTTAAAAGATGCGCTTATTGTCAGCAGAAAATAGTCCTCCAAACCGGGAACACTCCATACAAAAATCAGGCATCTTATCAGCAGGTTTGAAGCGATTTGAGGTATGAATTCATATATAAAACCTGCTCCTTTTGGAGCACATTTTTAACTAGGATATTTAATAATATTCCATAAAAAAAATATTTAAACTAAAGTAAAGACGGTATTAATTTTGTTTGTCGTGCTTAATTCCCATTTTTTATTCTTGATAAAAACACTGAAATTTATTGTTGAAGTAATAAGCCATTCCCATGCGCATTTCACTGGTTGTTTAGGCCAGATCGTCAGGAAACTTCATCCAAAGATTTTAGAAAAACTAAAAATATTAAGCAAATAAAACTGTTAAGCGAATAAGAATTATAAGACTTGTAACAATATCAAAGCTTAAACAAAAACAACAACAATAAACAGTGAGTTTATCTTTTCTTACATTCCCCACTACAATTGGTTGGAATTCTTCCAACATTAATTGTAGTTGTTAGTAGGTTAAGAAAAAACAAAATGAAAACAAAAACAACTTGCTTTATTGTGCTTGTAAATTAAAATTTTTTATTCCCAAAAACTTGCTTTGATAGTTAAGACCATTTTTTAATAGCTTTTATACCGTTGCAATTAAGACGTAAGTGCTTGTAATTCTCATTCGCTTTAAAGTTATATTTGTACTAGTGTTCGCCTAGTTGTCAAAATTCGACCATAAATTTTATGTTAATATGAAAAAAACATAGTTCCTCTCAGTATATATCGTCTTAGTGGATCGATTTGACGAGGGACCAACCTCCGGTTCATATTTTATCTTCTACGTGAGCTAATTTAATTTTGCTAGTTCAATATAACAAATATCTGTAATAGTCTCCTTTGTACATTGTCATCGACTCAGGACATTGAATGTTTAATTTTATGTTTCTATGTCTTATATTGACGAAAATTAATCAAAGTACCAGACGAAGAACGAAAAAGTACGAGAAATCTCCCTCTTATACATGCTTGTTCACTCAGGACCATGCATGCTTATTTTTATTTTTGTCGGTTAAATATTAACAAAATTCCAAAAAGTACCAGATGAATAACAAAAAGTACCAACATTTTTCATCTTATAGGTTCTCGTTCACTCAGTCCCCTGCACCTATAATATTACGTTCTAAGTTTAATATTATAGAAAATTAAAAAATTATTACATGAAGCATGGAAAAGGAAAATAAAGGAATTGAGTTTCCCGTATTTCGCCTTTTTGATCCTTTTTTCTCCCCATAGAGGTTCGGTTGACAAACAAAGGAAGAAAACGTTCTTAACGGTTTTGAATGTGCCGATTTATACATAAAATTTATATAGTCGAAATATTCGAAGACCGGTTTCTGAAAATGTCGAATAATCGACCAACCTATTCTTTTATTATTAAATAAAGCTTTTTTTTTTAATTAAAAATAACGTAAAACAACGAAGTTTTTATGTCAATTCAAATCGAAATTGGAAGTGATTTCGTATCTGGCTTCAAACGAAATGCTATTTTTTGCCATTTATTTATTTATTCTCTAATAATTAATTTCCTAAAAACTAAGTTGTAACTGCACTTAATCTAGTCCATTTCGTAGTTGCATTTTTTAATGACACCTTTAAGCATTTAAACCAATATTTTGCCGCAAAAAAGATGCCTTTAAGTATGATATCATCTGATCCTGTCGACCATCGCCCAGTCCATCATCATCCCAAAATTTATCTTTTTTCCAAAATGTAAAGTTAAAAACTTAAACAAAAGCAAACCGACCAAAAAAAAAATAAATAAATAAAACAAGATCAAAAGAACCCATACAAACACATAAACAGATTTACAAATTAACAGATACCCAACAACACACCCGTCAAAAAGAGGATCACATTACACAAGAGTTTTGTGGCTATTAATGTAACCTTAGGAAGATACGGTCACAGCTGGGTTAATAAAGTTGGTACAATTTTACTTTTTTTGGTACAATACAAAACTAAAAAGTACGCTGGTACCCCCGTGACCCATTTGGTACTATTTCAAAATTTTTCAAAACTACATATTTATAATTGATATAAAATGGCAACTCGTACTTACTGTCCAATGAATATAAGCGCAGTTTTGTGTTTGGTGCAAAAAGTCTTGCGAAAATACAAAATGCCGTAGCTTTTTTATGAAATCAAAGGGAAACTCTATTTTTTGTTGTTGGATTTAACAAAACAGCTATGAAATTTAGCATTTGCTCTTTTGCAAGACCATTTGCCACAGACACTGAGCCCGCTATTGTGAATAGATCTTTGCACTTGATCATTGAACGATTGCTTATGCCACATTCTAAATTTAGTATCAGCGGCAGCATAAAAGTGTGCCCTTTTTGATGATATTGACGAGTTTTTAAAAGATATGTATAAGAAACCACTTCAGCAAAAGTTATACATAGTAAAAAAGACGACTTCCTCTCAATTCAAGATTATTTTGGAACGAATTCATAAAATTTTCAAATATTCGTAAACAAGATGGTCAAGAAGTAATCAACAGAATTTTGGAACAGTGGGAACCCGCTCCATTATTATTTTACTCCGAATTATTTTGAAGGAGATTTTACAAGCGCTTAATTAAATTTTATTATATTTGGACTTTCTTCTCCTTTCCTGTTTCTGCAGTACATATTGAAAATTTTAAGCTCAATAAATTTGGAAATGCAATTCGAAGATGCTCGTATGCACATATTTTTAAAACGGTTAAAAATTTTATTTTCGTTTAAAATTTGAGATTTCATTTTGAGAAATATTTGGAAATTTTCCACAAAAAAGACGATAAGTTCTAAAAAGTGTATGACAACGCTCTCTGGCGGCAATCAAAAATAAAAATTAATGGATTTCTCGACCCTAAAAACCGTATGATACAGGATTGGCTAGACCAAATTCAATTTTTTTGCCTCTATTCTTGATTATTTTCGAAAACTAATTGACCCATTATTATGTATAATTAATGTACAATTGAATTTAAAGTACCTTTTGTTTTTGTTGTATAAAATTTTTGTTTTTACAAATTTATAAAAAAAATGATTTAGTACTATTGGGGCCGAAAAAGTACGATTTTCAAAGTTCGTTGGTACGATATTGGTTTTCTCATTTATCATCCCTGGGTCACAGTATAAACCAGTCAAGAAAAAACCCTTCTACACTATTCTACAGTTATATCTCTCTCTCTCTTTCCCTCACACGCTGTTTTTGCCGTAAAAGTACTTTCAAGGTGTTGATGTTTAAATTTTACAGATACGAAAACGAGTATCAAGCAATTCGAATACTTGTTCGTTTAAGAATGTTCATTGTTACCAATATGTGTATTTGTTTTTAAATGTTTTTCTTATCGGTTTGTAAATTAAGGAACCCGCAAAAACAAAAACAAAATTTGGATAAAAAGATTTTTATTACAGCTTAAAAGCATAAGTAAAGAAAAAGAGCCTAAAATAGCAAGATACTTTTATGCCTCGGCATATCGTTCGAATGAAATTATATTGAGTTGCCTTCGAACTTATAAAGTTGTTAAATGAAAAAAAAAGGTTTTTAAGTTATAAAAATCCCTAAAACTGTTGAAATCAAACATTCAAATAATAAAAGCATTTTTGATTGCAGCCAAATGGGAAAACTTTGTTAAGATTTTGAGTCATAAAAAGTCTGCATTTAAAAATGAAGGTGTAAAAAATGTCATTAAAATTAGTTTTATTCCAATCAAAATCTTATAAACAAAAAAGAATTTCCAATAAATGTAATAAAATTAATTGAATATTTATGAAATGTTTATTGGGAAAATAAAAGGGAATTACGGAAATAATGGAATTATAGAGTTATGGCATTTATGGGATAGATTTTATTATTGTTATAAAAAAATTATTTTATTATTTTGATAAAAAAAAAAGCTTTTGTGTTAACCGTAGTAATCTTGAATCTATTGTCCAGTGAAAACTACACCCTACGCTCTATTAAAGTTTTTATACGTTTTCAATTTATAGTTCTCAGTGGGGCAAAATCAAAAAAAAAAAAAAATAATCTCTCAAAATTTAATGATTCGATTACGGATGGCAACTGAAGTTGAGTTGCCAGCAGCGAAATCAGGCACCGCTCTCATGTTAAAATATGCCAAACTTTTTTATTTATTAGCTGATTTGTCATTATTAATCGCCCCATAACACTATAGAAGCTCAAAATTTTATGCGATTGGTCTGATTTCTGGGTGTGGATTGAAAGGGGATTGATTTACCGCCCTATAATTTAATACAGATTTTGACTTACACAAAAATCTATTTTAACTGAATTTTATTCTGATATCAATACTTGTATGAGATTTTTTTTTTTTTTTTTTGAAGTTTGTTAGTTTTATATTAAAACGTTGACTTACTGCCTGTTTTTAGAAAACGTAAGCAAGTGAGTGAGTAAGAAATTATATTGAAAACAAAAACAAATTTTCGTTTTTTATTGTTGTTTTCAATATAATTTCTCACTCACTCACTTGCTTACGTTTTCTAAAAACAGGCAGTTAATACTTTCATCCTGTTCGTCGATTTCGAACGTTAACGTTCGCATAGAAAATAACATTTAAAACAATAACAAATTTTCGAATTTTGTTTATTCGAACGTTAACGTTCGAAATCGACGAACAGGCTGTTTCTTTAAATTTCAGAGAAACCTAAAGAAAAAGTAAAGAAATGTATTTTCTTAGCTTCGGTCTAAATATGGTCATAATTGGAAACAACTTTATTTCAATTAAGGTATTTTCGCTACGTATTGATCACTGTTAGACTGTTACCGGTTAATGTTATCAACCAATCTGCTTAAATGGCAATTCCCAACAAACACGAAGTCAATCATTTAACATGAAATGACTTTATCATATGACATCAAACACAACACTCAAACGTTTTTCAATTGTTTGATTTAAACATTTAAATTCAAATTGATAATGATTTGAAAATAAACATTTGGCATAAAATGTTTTATCAATTTGAAGTCAAATTGGTATCAAATGTTAAATTCAAATCAAAACTAAACTTGGCAATACTAAAGCGAAAAATAAATGTAAACATTACAAATGGCGATTTTTTAAATTTTTACTTCGTGGTTAAATGTGTTTTTCAAGTGAACGATTTATTTCTTGTGAAAAATAAAAATTAATTGTGAGTAGTTTCAATGATAAAGAATACGAATAAAAAAAATAAAACCGGAAATTGAAGAAATTATAAGTTTGTTGTTGATCGTGGTGCTACAATCCTCAAAATAAAAGGGAGCCAAGTATTCCGTCATTCCAAAAATATCTGCTAGTAGCAGGTCACACCCAAAAAAAAAGGAAATTTCATATCACACGAGTTTCAGCCAAAAAGCGATGAAAGATGATTTTCGCCATAAAAGGAAGTTATTTTTCTTTCAAATAAATGCTTGCGATAAAATAAATTAAACCATAACGACAAAGCAAAGCGCAAAAGTTGAATAAGAAGCCCAACCAATCAGCCGAATGTCCATGGGCCTAACATTATTCGTTATGGTGGTTTTTTATTTGATTATTGAAAAATACTAACAAACAGAATGCCGTAAATTCTATGAAGTCAAAACTCTAACACATATTGCAAAAGCAGTTCATAACCATTATAACTTTATTTTGCTTGGATCGAACCAGAACGCTTTCAGTAGAATACGGTAAACTTTACAAGAAAATTTCGAATGTCAATATTTCTTTTCGGCCTTTAAAAAATGAGCACTTATTTTGCCTGAAAAATGGAGGTAATGATAGTGATACCTCGGATAAATTTATATTATATCAGAGTTTCAAAATAAACGATTAAAATTTGCACAAAAACGTAAAAAAACAAGTAGGAAAGTAATGTCAGTCAAACACGACCATATGAAATATTTAAAATAATTTTCAAAGCTGCACCCTATTTGGGAGCCATGGACAATCATGGAGCAGCTAGAACAAAATGTTGTTATGAGCTTAAAATTCATTTAAAAGTTCTTTGTGCCGAATATTATTTAGATATCTTCATCTCTATGCGATAAGTTTGTCTTTAAGTAATTTTAGGATGGCAGTTTATATGAGACCTATGGTTAATTTTGGACCTACCAGCATAATATTTTGTCATAACACAGTGGCTATCAGAACAGATTTTATCGCCAACTTTTTTGTTAATTCCAACCTTTATAAGGAAGTTATGGCATTAAAAGTTATTTTCGGGAGTAGAATTTGTATGGGAGATTCCAATAAAACTTACAAAGATGATTTAGATTGAAAACAAATAAGTTTGGACGAAATTTATTTTTAATTCCAAGAAAGCATCCATCTTATTGTTTATGGGCACGAAGACTTTATTCCGTAAAGAAGCTTCTTACCATTTGCAAAAGGCTTGGTGACAAAGCTCGTGATGGCAATTACAACCTGTGTACCAAAATTCATCAAATTATCTCTAAAATTGCGACGTGTACTTTGCGCACAAGATTAAAGCCAGCCAACTAGCAGGACGGACGGACCAATGTCTTAAGTTGTTGCAAACATCAGTCAGGTAACCGTCCCCACTATTGTGGTGTGGGTAAAATAAAAAAATTTTTGATCTTTAACTAGCTTTGAACCCAATGTGGGCTTTGAGGATTTTCAGTTCTCCTCTTCTTTGCTTGAATTATTATCTGGGGTCTAGTCACCGCATTCGTACCTATCGTATCGAGTAAACTGTCGATTTTTTTTTGCATACGATAGACACTGACGTATCGAATGAAAACTCGATAAATGTAATGTCGAGTTACTCGATATCGAATGCTATTATTTCAAATTCAATACATTTCATTCGATATCGAGTTTCATGATACCAAAATAAGTCATTTCGATCAATTTTGCTCGATATCGTATGAGGTGATTAGACCCCAGCTTTTGTCAATGGCAACATTTGCTCCCGATAAGTTTACTTTAATTGAAGACTTGACTTGAAGATTCAAAAATCTCACTCACAGGATCCTTTTTCTCTTATTATTTTTTAGGAATTATAAAAAAAAATGTAAAAAGCATTCGTAATTCCCCCCAAGTTCTAAAATAAACCCCTTTCACAGTAATAAGCATCATCAGCTTTCAATAATTACCATAATTTAGCCACTAAATATTTATGAATACAATATTTTTTTTTCGCTCAACATTCTCACATTAGCAAACTTTTTTTATGCTACATAAACAATTTGTCACAGGATATTAAGGACACGCGTTTGCATAGAAAAAAAATGTTCACATCAAAAAGAAATAAACGACGAATTATTTATTGGCAATTTTGTATCATCTATAGATTTAAGCTTTTTATTTAGATTTTCTTTTTTAATACTTCTTCTTTAGCAAACAAATTATGGTACAAACGATTTATTTGGAACAATGAAAGAGAAAACACATACACACACACACTGACAATTCAAACAAATGTAAATATTTAATAGATACAACGAAAATAGATGGAAGGAAAAGTGATTCATTCCGCTATATTTAAAATGTCTTTATTTTGAGTTTCCGTTTACCATAAATACTTGTCGTATTATTTTTGCAATTTTCTACATACATTTTGTAGTCATGATACAAATCTTCAAATACAATTGATTAAATCTATTGTCAAATAATGGATAATTTCTTTTAATGCTTTTTTGCTTCATAAAAAGAGAAAAACAATTGTTAGAAAATATTCCGCAAACTCCCTCTAATTCAAACATATATTATTTTATTGTTTGTTATTCGATCCTTTTTTTTAACAGAATGTGTGTGTCTCTGACAAACATGTTCACATATTTTTTATGGTCCCTAATAAAAAATAATTTTGTTGACAAAATAATAAAAAAGGACAACGTATGAGATTTAATTTTTGGGGTTAAAGTCAGGAAAATTTCGGAAATAAAACCATTTTAAGCTTTGGGTTTTTTTTTTGTGTATTTCGTTAGTATGAGTATTTGAAATAAGTATTTTCAGGGGTCATGTGTATTTATTTATTGCTTGGTTCTGATAAATTATGCTGTTACATGTTTTAGCCATTTTTTTTTTTCTTATTTTTGTTATAAAAAAAGGTTAAGGTTAAATCAATATCTGTAAAATTCGTATATAAGCACATTTAACAACAGTTTTCGTTTTATTTTATTTAAGATTTGCGGAAAGATTTAAAAGCTAAAAGGGTCTAAGAAGGATAATAAGGGTATATAAGAATTGGTTTCGGTTAAGTATTAAGGTTAAAAATAATTTCTATGTGTTCCAGGCACTGCTTTAAACCTATTAAGTTCTCATTGCTTAAATAAAACTTTTCATAGTCAATTTTATTAATATATACAAATTCCCGTCTTTGCTATAAGGAGTATATGGCGAAAACATTTCTGTTCCACTTAATTCTGTTCAACACTGGTGCTTTAGACTCGCTCGAGCTCTTGTTGCGCCTGGCTGCTTCTGATTCAGGCCCTTATTATGAGTTACATTCGATAAACTAATTTTGCTGGCTATCGAACATCGACTATTAAATGTTAATTTGGTATTATGAGTTGGCAGCACTGTTGAAAATTTCGTTGTGTATCGAATATTTCCACGAAATCAAATTTGGTTTCGACGCACAGAGGGGTGAAATCGCAAAAAATGGAGATTAATTAAACTACTTATCCAATTTTAAAAATTCTTTCACTATTTGAATGCTACGTTACCACTGAGTGACATATGCTACACATCTTTTGGAAAAGTGGGCGGTGCCACTCCCCCTATTAAAAATCGCTCTAGCTGCCATAGCAATAGACCGATTGCCATGAAACTTTGACCTGCTAATAGTTCATGGATATACTTGGTTATGATTGGATAAAGGGGCGTGGCACCGCCCATATAACCTGAAACTTAGAACGGATATATCTCATGAACCATCAAAGGTATGAAGATAAGATTTGGTTTATATGTTGATCTAACAGTATGAATTATATCCAAGGTGTAATAGGGTGGTGCCACGCCCCCTTTTAAAAATAGCTCTGGCTCAGTCGGATTTTTTTTTGTTTTTTGAAAAAAAAAGAAATAAAATTTTTCCATAGTAATCAATTTATTTTTAATATAATTACGTAAACGAATTGGGAATTATTCTATCATATTTGTAACTAAATTCGGGACTCAAAGCAGATATTTAAATTGTTCGATTGTGTACGGATGTGTCTGGTGATAGCTTGTATACATTTATTATAAGGCATGTGTTTTTGACCTGCTATTTTAAAAAATATGCCCGTCGTCATCTGTATCATAATTTGTGCCTTCTGGTGCCACGTTCGTCAAAACTGAAGGCGAAACTAGTAGATCTACTACAGATTTTGGAAGTTGGTGGAATTTTTTTTTTGGGCAATTGTGTTTTACCAGATAGGATTGGATCTGAACTTAGTAGGAACCTATTTAATATGTCTTGGTTGGAGGCATGTTTAACCACTGATACTTCTGAATACCGCTCGATATTGTGAACAAAAACTCTATATTTTTCTAACAAAATTTTTGTAACACACAGTTGCCAATTGTATACAAAAACAACAATTATAACAACGAAAACGAAGACAAAGCAAACAAAAGATAGAACTGGTGTTCTTTGCTTGAGTGACTATTTTCACAATTAATTAATTTAAAAAATTTCGCGCAAAAACGCGCAACATGTTATTACTGAATATAAAAGCCTAGGAACTGTAGTTTCTTAACAAATTAATATTATAACGCCAACTTACACCATTCATATTTAAATATCCACGAATATTTTGAAAATAGCCAAAATGGAGACATATTTTAAAAAAAATTTTAAAAATACTTCTACACAACTTTTGTTAAAACAATTATTTTTAGAACAACGCTAAAATACCTGAGGTTGAAGATTCCATAGTAAAAGTATTACTTTTGACTTGCAAAAACTATATATTAAACGTCGAAATATACCGAATTTCAATTAACACTATTGTGCGCGAATAACTCAAAAATTACTTAACTTTAATACAATGCAGCTTGACAAGTAAACATCATATGACATTGAAATTTTCAGTAGTGATGTAGAATTTTATATACTGTAATCGGTTACTAAATATTTTTCAAAAAAACAAACTTTCATTTTTCAATTAATATCCATTTTTTACGATTTCACCCCTCTGTGCGACGGTGTAAATTAATGTAAAAAACTTGTTGAAATGTCACTATTTGTAAATTTTTTTGTGTTCGTATACCAAATATCATATTCTTTATCAGTTTTGTTCATTTATGCAAGTCCAACGTCGTAAACAGTAACTGGAAACGCTCATATTCCTTATAAAACAAAATTCTTTTTTGACTAGATGATTTGCAGCAAAGTTCAGCATGTAAAAAAATGGGATGAAACCCCACTCAAGCTAAATTATTTGAAAACAACCATAATTCGCCGTAATCACGTTTAACTTTAATTTTATTTTTTAAATTTGTAAATTTTTATTTTAAGTGACAGCAGATCGAAAATGTACTACTGTGAATTAACGAAATCACAATAGTTAATTTTTTTCGAATGCTCGCCATAATACCAAATGAAAATTCGTTCGATCAGCTAATTCGACTGCTGTCGAAAATCGAATTTAGTTGATAATAGGCACCTCAATTTGGCGACGCCATGTATTCGATGGTCTACCACATCTTCTGCTCCCTTGGGGGTTCCATTCAATAGTATGGCTAATTGTATCGTTGATTGGAGTTTCTCTCCACAGTCTTTCGTTGGATATTGTTTGAGGCCACCAAATTCTTTGAATTCTCCGCAAACATCGGTTTATAGAAACTTGCAGCTAGTATATAACCCGATGATCTGCGTTTCAAGCCTAAAATCCATTTGAGTTAAAAATATTAAGTTTGGTTCCAAGGCGAATTGACTAGAAGGTGAAGTCAACTCTTCAACAACACTGCTTCTGTGAACGGATTGTCAAAAATATTGCTAGAAAAAAGAGATTTGTTTACATAAAAAACTAGTTTGCACACAAACTTTGGCAAGTCGATCACCGAAAAAAACACCATATGTTGACTTGACCCCACCTTCTAGTGAATTCGCCTTGTTTGGTTCGTTATGATATGTGAGAAGATTCTCAAATCAGATTAAAGAAGCCGAAAGAACGCATGCCAGAGTTAACGCGGTTGTGTACAAAATCACAAGAACCAACAGAAGCTGTAATTATACTGCCCAAGTAACTGAATTTTAAAAGATCTTCTATTTCTTCTCCCTTTATATTTATTTTACTCTAACTCCCACTGGAGCATAGGACGCCTAACTGATTATTATGCGATTCGTAAGCGTTGATGATCTTAGAAAGGTTAGTTGTTGGCCCTCCTATTCTAGATTGGTGATAGGGCTGCTGTCTGTGTGACCAATCCCACGTTACAGTCATGCCTCAACAAACATTTATAAATCGTTTACCGACTTGCCTGAGATGTCATGATGCATTTTGACCATTCAGGCTACATGACTGTTCGCCTTCTTACTCTAGCTAGCTTTAAGTGCAAGCCAAAAAAAAGCCATTGCCCTCGAACTATTTGGCTTATGACCAAGTAGTGCTTGGGCAGTCAGCAGAGCAATAATTTCTGGTCACTCCCAAGTGAGTAACAATCAGAAACTTTATTGATAAAATTATGTGCGGTTTCCAAAATAAAAGTGACTGATCATGTAGAAAGTTTTTTGAGGTAAATCACTTGAATTGTGGAAACCGCACAAAGGTCTATTTAGACTTAAAAAAAACATCGCATTACAACCGCCAGCAACCCTCAACGCGTTTTTTAAACACACATTTTCCTTGACTGTTTTCAAGATATTCGAAACTTTCGCTTAAAGTTCCTCTCAAACATTTATTCTTTGTTGGATATGCTCTTTTGCGTTTTTACAATTAATCGATTATTTTATTCAAACAACTAACATCGCAGCATTTTAAAGTACACATTTTCCGAACATCTCCCGTAAAAACTTCTCTTAACCCCTTCAATATGCTGCTCCTCATATGAGAATATTTGAAAGAACATTCGTTGCGTTGATATAATTGAACCACTCTAGGACATTTTTTTCACTGAGAGCTGTTTGTTGTCTTCCAGTTCGAAGAAGGTGACAGACAGCACTTGAGTGTTGAAAATATCCAATCAGAAAATTTACCATTGCGTCTGATGGCTCAGCCAATTCTATGGAACAAAGGCGATATACACGTTGTAAAAAAAGAATTGATCGTCGGTGTTCAAAATAAAACTGTTATATTTTAATTAGTTGTTCAAAAGCGTGCAACATTAAAATTTTCCAAATCTCTTTTGCAACAATCCGAAAAATAAAATTTTTAAAATAAGGAATATTAAATCTGGCGACCCTATTAACCCCTTCGTTTCTCTTAGGCCACCCTGTATTTTCGTGATTTTCTAAGGAGCATAGGGCTCAACGATTGCGTTGCGCGATCTTTTGTCTTCTAAAGATGGTTTGTTTATTATTGACGCTTCAGTATCCAAGAGCTGGTGCCAAGTTTGGATGGGCGTTGCCTCCTACGGCTGCCTTGGAAATTTCGCAAAGTATGTCCAATTCATCTTCATTGCCGTTTTATCTCGTATCTCGATTACAATGGGGATCTGTCCGGTGTGTACCCAGAGTTCATATCATATCTAATGGTAGTTGGCCAGAAAATGTTAAGGAGTTATCGTAGCCATCAGTTGGCCTCGATTGTTTTGATATCACATCGAGCTGCATTCCACGATTCGTATTCGCTCAAGGCAACTAACTTCACACAGCTATTGAAAATATTAAGTCTGGTGTGCCACGAGATGTGCTAGGAGTTCAAGATGTAGTTCTTCATTCGCTTGTCGGGCGTTGTTAATACGATACTCTTTGTTGCCTTCGCTTGTTGTAATTATGTTTCCCAAGAACAAAATGATTGGACGGTTTCAGTATGCTGTTTGTGCAGTTTGAAGTTATTTGCATTTGCCGTGTTCATTCTCATGGCTTTGATTTTATTTATGTTAGTCTTTAGACCCCAAAAAGCAGCTTCAGATTTAATTTCTGTCAATTTCGACTGCTTGTGATCTACTTTTCGGGTCTACAAACGCCTAATTAGGTTTGCTCTTGATGTTACTTTTTACATGATGTTGTCAACGATCACGCTGAAAATCAAGTGCGATAGTGGACCTCCGTGATGAACTCCAACGTTCTTATTTAAAGGATCGCTTGTTGTAACCTCGTAAACAATGAAATTCTGGTACAAGTAAATAATGAGAAATATTTGTTTTTTCGGTATTCCTTTACAGCGAAGAATACTTGAGGGCATCGAATGCCTTCTCAAAGTCGACAAAAATCAGATTTAATGGAAATCCACTTTAAGTGCTGGTTCACAAGCTTCAAGTTTAGTCTTGAATTTATAGGAGAAAGAGGAAAATAAATGGCATTGGCTTTTCCCTTCCCTACTTAAACCTCAAGAATTGACAGCTAAATGAAGAGTGTGAACCAGTTCTTAGTTCTGTAGTTATAAGATGAATGTTGATGTGGCCAATTCTAGTTTTGTTAGGACGAAGGTCAGCTTGTTTATTGACCATTGGCCCATATTTAGTTCTCTTCACTACTTGTGTTTTTATTGATTATACTAATTGTTTAATAAATTTACTTTGAAGAATGTTTAATTAATTTCACAGAAATTATTTTCTACCGAGGAAAAAGCTTAAAATCTCATACAAATTTTCTCTCCTTTGACAATGAATCTACTCGGTAAATCTAAACCACATTAAATATTCAATAAAATTTTCCAAAAAAAAAAAAAAAACAACATCTTTACGATCTTCATAACATTTGCATAATTTGTTTTATATGAATTTATTTATTGCGTTAGTTGCGCAAAAACCGAAAAATATAAAAAAACCATAAATGTATGTAAATAACCATAAATCAATTTTTTTAAATAAACAAACAAAAACAACATGTAGAAAATTTACACATTCCCAAATATGCCGTAACCCATAATTTTCGCTTAATAGACTTTTAAGTGGCCATCAAATCAACAGCGTCATCATCATCATCATCGACTTCATCAACACCACTCGTATTCATGTTAAACAAAAAGTAACATCATCATCTGAATTTGCTCTTTTAGCTCTTGCATAACTCTTATGAATGGATTGGAAATAAATGTATGAAATCCTTTCTTCACACATCAATTCAACAATAACCACCCCTTTTTGAAATCTTTTTCTTCTTTTTTTATACAAAAATTTTAATAGTCCTTAAAATCAACCCTGTAAAAGTGTGTGATTTTATTCTTTTGTTTGTTTAGTTTTTTATTTTTTTGCTCAGCTATTGTGTAAGGGAAACTTTACTTTCAAGTACTTTGGCTTTATGATTTCTATATACGTATTTTTTTCTTTGTTCAAAGAATGATGACAGGAGCATATCCTTTTTTTAGGTTAAATGTGTAACATGGAATGTTATTTTTGTTAAATTTACAATAACGGCAAAAAGTTTTCGTACATATAGATAAAATCTAACATTATAAATAGTGAGCAGAGAGCGGCAAAACTACAGATTTTTGTAGTTTTAAATTAAATATTTTGTGGAAAACAATTTTTAATAAAAAGATTTTGAAATAATCTTTAAATAAAATTTAGTACAAATCTTTAACGCAATTTGCATAATTCATTTTACGAATTAAGCACCTAAGAAACACTGCATGCATTGATATTTATTCTCGCTAACACTACTTACATATGTTTTGCAGATTCTGCAAAATAGTCCAGGACCATAGAAAACGCCTAGAACAGAAGGAAAGAGTAAAAAACGTAATGCAGCTAAGGGGTATAGAAACGAACCATCGCCAGCAATGACTAGCGAAAAAGTTGGCACTTCTACTCAATTTGTAATTTGTGGCATTCCAATACTTTCTCTAGAAACCAATGTTTAGTGTTACCATGTTAACAAAAGGTATCCACGAGTCGCCAGCTAATTCTATAGCTCAAAGTAATGCAGAAAAAAATTATTTTTCAACGACAAGACAAAAACTGTGTATTCTTAATAGATCCCATTACTAAAAGAACAAAATTTAATGACCATCATATGCATATTACTAGAACCCTTTGTAGAAATAAATAACTACCCAACAAACGCAGAGGTTTAATTTCAAATTGAAAGTGATTTGAAATCAAACCTTTTGAAAATCATTCGGCCCTATTGTGTAAGGCGGTGTCGTTAAAACCAAAAACTGTGCATTCCTAATAGATCCCATTACTAAAATAACAAAATTTAATGACCATCATATGCATTTTACTAGTACCCTTTGTAGAAATAAATAACTACCCAACAAACACAGAGGTGTGATTTCAAATTGAAAGTGATTTGAAATCAAACCTTTTCTCAAACGACAAAATAATTTGAACATCAATCGACCCTATTGTGTAAGGCGTTGTCGTTAACGCCTGAGTCAATTTTTATACAGCCATTTCCGCTTAATTGAGTTTCTAAAAATGCACGACTTTTGACGCAATAAAACGGGAAACTCAATTAAGCGGGGCTCAATTAACAGAAAACAACTGTAATAGATTAAAGTAACACACAAACTATCTTCTTTAATCTATTACAAAAAATGACTAAGAAGACGTTAACGAAAACGCCTACATAATAAGGCCGATTATTTTCAAATTGCTTAAAAACGTTATTCTCAAATGTTTTTCAATTGTGTACTTAAATACAAAGTGGATCATAAATAAAAATATTTTTTTTTTTAAATTTAAGTTCATTATTTATACAAATTAACTGTGAGATAAATATTCGGCACCATAACTTAAAGGTGAAATAGTGTTTATTCCCTCCTCTTATTATTGGAAAGACGAAATAATTGGCTCCTTTTTGTTTTGAGGATTGTCAGGACGTAGTAATGCGACGGTACAACACATTATTTCACTTTGTAATTTATTTTTTACTCACAAATAATTTATATTTTTATAACAAGAAATCAAGGATATTTAAAATTGGATCCACTTCACGTAATATGCAACTTTTCTTTAATTGTGTAACACATCCCTGCGGGAAATTTGTGTCAATTGTTCCAACAGACTGGTCCTGGGTGTTTTGAAAATAGAACAGGTACAAAAAGAAAGAACTTAAGTCCAGTGAAAGGAGAACTAAACATGTAACTGGTTTATGAAGAACAAAAAGGTAGAAAAAGTAATGAATTACAATACAGTCTTCACCGGTGTTGTGACACATTTTTTGGGACTTTCTAAAATTTGGTTCTTTAATTTAATTCTAGGACTTGTTCTATTGAAATAATCCTACATTGTAGTAACTGTCACTAAACACGTCCATTGAGAATAGATTTGTGAGTGGTCAAATGGTGTCAATTGACCCCCTCCAATGACACCCCAAGTAAAAGTGATTCATATAAAGTGTTAAAACTACCCTGCGGGAAATTTGTGTCGATTGTTCTTGTAATAAAAAGGAACGAATTGTGATAGGTGAAAACACGACACATTACCTAACTGGTGATAATGTGTTTAAAGAGTAGTTACTCCATAGGAAAGGTAATTGACGCAAAACTAGTCATGTGACTGGATTTTGTGCGGGTAGTGGCTGCTTCTATCTGCTTCTATTACTTCATATGAAGGAGACCATTCAGTGACCTGTCACGAAGTGTCAAAAAAGGCGCAAATTAACCCCCTCCTAGGACATCGCCATGTTAAAGTGACAAGTCCCCTTCATAAAAAGTGTTAGAACTAAAACCGGTCCCTACCACTTTAGAACTGTCACGTGACAAGTTTGGTGTTAGTTCATTTTCCTCTAGGGATTTAACTTAAATCGCCATTTTTTTAGAGTTAACATTAATTTTCGCTTTAGTGCTGCCAAGATTTTATTTGATTTGAGAATAATATTTGAAAACAATTTGACAACAAATTGATAAAACATTGTGTCTCAAATGTTTTCATTCAAATCATCAACAGTTTCAATTCAAATATTAAAATCAAACAATTAAAAAAGGTTGGAAAATTGTGTTTTATGTCAACTGATAAATTCATTTCATATCAAAGGTTTGACTTCTTGTTTGTTGGGTATGCACGTACAAAGCTAGTCCGCTATACCATTGCGAGCTGTCATAAAAACTTAACTCTTTGATTGTGTTAGTAAGAAATGTGTTTACTTTTGCATGTTCCCTGCAAATAATAGGACCTGTCCAAACACGCGTGTAAGGAGTAGCCCACAAGGGACTAGGACTAGTCCAAAAGTAACCCAAACGAATGGAAGAAACATGGTATATTTAACATGTTACTTTGGACTAGGACTAGTCCAAAAGTAACTAGGACTAGTCCAAAAGTAACCCAAACGAATGGAAAAAACATGGTCTATTTAACATTACGATGTCCTAGGGGAGGACCATATAACCCAGCTTTTAAAACTACTCCATGGTATACACAAGAGGCTTAGTTTTGAATTCGCTTAAAAACGAAAGCACGTCGATTAAAAACGAAGACATGTCGTCTCACTAAAAACAGTTTTTAACAATGACATGGTCCATGCTTACATTACATCGGACCAGTCCATGGAGTAGTCCATTTTATTAAAATGGATCAGGTGGTCCAATATTGTTTGCAGGGTTGTATCTTCGCACGTTCGCATAGTTGTCAGGTGGAATTGGTTGAAAATCTTCGAGTTTTGTGTGTTTCTTTATATGGACACGAACGAGAGATAGACTTTAAGGGTTTACGCGCTTTGATATTGCATGCCTGCCAAAAGAAATCTATACATCCCTGGTATAAAGTCCATTTTTAAATTAGTTTTTAAACAGCCGTATCCCATTTTAATTATTTACGAATATTTTTTTGTTTGACTGTACATAACCCTTTAATACTTAAGTATGTATAACAAAGTTCTTTCAACTAAATTGTAACTTAAAATATAATCACAAATAAAATACTTTTAACAATTTTTTATGGGTACTTATGTGATGGAATACTTAATGTTAAATTTCATTTATTAAGTTAAGTGACTTAATATCCATATTTAAGATATTTTTTTTTACTAAAAAGGATTTTATTTTTTTTTTTTAATTTAAAAAAAAAATAACAGAAAACACATCGTTCGTAAGACAAGATAACCACATTTGGTACCAACATCCAGGTTTTAACTCGACTTAACTTAAGAGATTAATTTAGAATTAAAAAAAAAATCCGAAAGGTTTTGTGTAAAATAAATTATATTTTAAAAATTGTTTCATGTATCTTAAGCAGTGTTCGAAAATAAACAGTACCTTATTTAACGTTTGGGTCACACACCCAGGAACGATATCTATTTTTTTAAGTGATTGTGTAGACATACAAACCCTGAATACCGTTCGTAACTATTTTCAAGAAAGAACCGAACATTATATAATGTTCGGTTCTTCGTTAAAAAACAGAACAATTGTAGTGATACTGTAGACAAACATTATATTTTAATGTTCTATAATGTTTTTTTCGTGTGTGTATTTTGTTTTTGTAAAAAATGTTTGGTTTTTTCTACCAGTCAAAAGGGGCGAACATTAATGAGCCGAACCGAACACATTGAAGTTTGTGGATTTTCAAAAAAAAAACCGAACGGAATTAAATGTTCATATCTTTTGTTGAGTTTGATAAAAACGGTAATATTTTTGTGTTCGAAAGATGACTTACAGGCAGCGTTACCGTTGTGATACTAAAGTATCAATTTGACCCTTTTTCGACGGTGTTGATACCTTTTATGACCCTTCTTTTAAATTATACTTTTGTATCATTATCACCTATTTTGTGACACTTTTTGACCCTTTTTTGGAAATAGCTCTCACATTTTGTTTTTTGTCAACACTGCGGAACAGAAGTGCTAAACAAATGTTTTCGAAATAAGCATTGCTTGATATGAAACAGACTCAAAGTATAAACTTGCAATTGCATGCTTTCTTCTCCTTGATTTTTGATAATAAAGTACAATTTCCCTAAAAGCAAACATAACTCATATAAATATTTGTTATTTATTACGGTGGTTTCTTTTTAAAACAAACATTTGACATTTTATTAAAAAAATGCAATTTGATGTTTTGCTCTCTTAAACAGTAGCATATTTTATTCAACAAGAAATCGCCCTTAATAATGGCAAAAGGTATTGAACTTTTCGCCCCCTTTTGAATCGACAGTGTTGAGAGTGCTCTAACAGGAATGAAAACAAGAGGTAAAAATTGCTCAATTAGCGGAAATTCCCAAATATTTGGTAAAAGCGGTATGATAGCAAAGTCTTATATTTATTAAATATCGTAAAAGCTTTAAAAAATCTGACACAGGAAAAAATCGCTTTAATCGAAAAATAATTACAATCCGCGAACGATAGCAAAATTTAAAACAAACACTAAAATTTATTTGACATCGCTTAATCGGAAAATTACATAAAAAGTATGAACAAATTAGCTATAATGATAAAGAATTAACTTTTTGTCAGGTGTTTAAAACCCGGTAAAAACTTCGCCTACTTTTTCAAAATGAATAGCTTCTTTAACTCATTATTTTGTAGCTTTCTTCTATAACTATATCTATAACAACTTCTATAACTACTTTTTTCTGGATGTATACAGGTAAAAAAAATAATGACTTACTTTTTAATGCGTTCATTTTGGGACTTCCCTTGTAAACTCATTGGTTCTTTCAGTAGAATTGAAAGTAGTGCTCTTATGTTTTTCTGATTACTCAACACATTATTTTGTAGGCGAAGTTTTTACTGGGAACAGAGCATTCCATAAAAAATATTAAGTTTTTGGAGCTCTTTCTATCTGAAATATTATTTTTTTGTTTCCTTATAAAAAACTTGCTCTTATTATGTTCATTAAAATGGGAAATACTGCTTATAAAAAACTTGACCCTTTTTTTATTGAAATACCCTTTTTTTGACCCCTTTTTCTGGAAAATCCCCTTTTTGTGACCCTTTTCGAAAATTTCCAACGGTAACCCTGCTTACAGGGAACGTTATTTTTTTAATGATTTTCTGCACAAACACTATTAGCGTTTGTGTTTTCCACAAATCTACCAAACCGAACATTAAGAAGCGATATTTAGTGTTTATTTTCGAACACTGATCGTAAGAAATAGGAGCATATCCCTTTTTTTCTTGAGTAGCTTTACGAACAACGTCATCTAGAACGATGCTTAAAAGCAAAGATAAAAGCAGACACCCCTGGCGGATACCAGCTACAAAATCAAAATTACTATTCGAGCATTTTTTAAAAAAAAACATGACATTTAACACACTGGTACAGAGTTTGGGTAAAGCTTATAGTTCCCTTTGCTCTCACTATTGCATTTTGATTAAGCGTATCCGAATTTTTTTCAAAGTCAATGAATAGGAGATAGAGTGGAGATCAAAATTCTGAAAATTGCTCTAAAATTACCAAAAGACTTTTAATATGGTATATATACAATTTTTGAAGATGAAACTCATCTTGATCGGGCCTTAGTTCTAATAAAGTGCAGAAAATTCTCTTATTGAGGATTTGCGCTATTAATTTATTTAATGCACTAAGAATTATGGCGCCCCGCTTGTTCTTACAACTTTTTTACCTTCGAGTTATGTTCATGCGTGTTCCAGAAGCTTAAGATAAGAGAAAGCAATATATTGGCTTAATGTCTTTAAGCATTTCAGGCATTTTGTTATTTTTCTGTTAAGGAGTCTTATTTGACCTCAAGAAATTGAGTGCATCAATAACTTTTGCAATATCTAAGTTGTCAATGGATTTATATTTTCCTTTAGCTTAGGAACTGCTGATGCATTGGTTTGGGTAGTTGGAAGAAGAAGAGGAAAGCATACTGGAATAATGGTGTTTCTATATCTCCAGTTGAACATTCAATCGATTCATAATTTTATAAACTAATCGATATTTTTTAAAACTTATTAAATCTTAAATCTTTGTTATGTAACCGAAATCTGTGATCACTAATCACTAATATTTTCATACAAAAATCGATTTTTCATATGAAAAACTTATTAAAAACTAAATCTTTGATATCTTCGTAAATGAGCGTTTAAGTTCGTCGAATTTGTTGTTATTTTTGCCAATGTGTTCTGCCAGATGGACGGATAAAGCGTTCAACAGCACCTGCAGATGATAAAATTGTTTCATCAAATTGGGTGCCCTGTTCGGGCATTGCGGTGGATAAATTTAAGTCCATTGACTCAGTAATCAGTCAACCAACACCGTTATGACGCTGTCCGCTGTCCGTAATATTATGCAGGAGCTTACGACTCAGTCGATATCGCGTCATTCACAAGAAGACGGTCCTATTTTGACGTCCACGACAAAAATTATTATATGGTTATCTAATTCAGACAGTTTTTTAGTATAGTTTAAATTTTAATTTCTGTTATATGTTTTATATTCAACTCCTATACGCAACTCCATGTAATCCATTTTCCCGCCCGCGAATAATTTCATCATCATTTTTGGTTTTATTGTTTAGAACTAATTTGTAAATTTTTTGTAGGTATTTAAATCAACAATTAAAAAATAAAGAATGTGAGAATTTGAAGAAAACCAAGCAAGTGATTGAATAGCATTCAAGAAAACTTTGTCGTCAGTAGCTTTTGTACAAGACAACTTATAAGACAGTGTCGCTCATACTGTCCCACATAGAGTTTAATAGAGGACAACTTATAAGATAAAGTCGCTCATACTGTCCCATATAAAAAGCTTAATAGAAGACAACTTACAAGACAACGTCGTTTAAACTGACGTGCACGACGATTTCCTGTAAATTGTCTTCTAGAAAACCTAAACAACGGGGGACAAGTCGTGCATACATCATTGACGACGATGTCGTCAACGGCAATCTGGCCAACTGGGTTGTTTTGCCAACTAATATGTATATGCTTACTGTCTTGCCAGTACTGGCAAATGTAAACGCTGTGTAACATATGAAAATTTTTTAAATTTCATCTAAAAATTAATTAACGTTTTCCAGAAACATAATCGAAAATCTTACAAAATAAGCAACAAAGTATTATCTTCTCAATTAATTTTATAATTTATGATAATTTTCTTATATATTTTCAACCAGCATTTAATGGGTTATTTGCATATGAATTAACATATCGCATATTCTAAATCAGTTAATGACAAATCTGCCTTCACAGATGTTAAAAGCATTTTTGGAATTATTAACATTTTGGACTTTATTTTAATTTCTTATTTTTTAACAACAAAAAAAGTATATAAAATAACCATTAATTTCATTTTTAACACTGACTTAAAAAATTACAAAAAAAAAGTTATAAATTTAGGCTTTTTAAACAGCAACAAAGCAAATCAAAAAAAAAAATTTTTAAATAAATTTCAAAAATGAAATTTAAATAAAGCCATTAATGAAACATCAAAATAAACAACGTGAATACAAAACACCAAAAAGGGTTAAACAAAAATGACACTCGAATAGTTCATAATCGTAGTCTCAGTTTTTAAATGGCCTCACGACAATATAATAAATGTTTTCACGCTTTAAATGTGTTAAGAAAAGCATTTAAACGTCTTATCTTTGTTTTTATTTTAGTTTTCTTTTTTTAATTCTTTCATTTCGATATTTTATAAAATATTTATTTCGTTTTTTTTTTTTAATTTGTTTCGATAATTTAGCCAAAGAAGCTTTTGTTACAAGAAAACTATCAAAAGTTGTTAAACAATATAAAAAGGCCCGAAAAGAGGCATAAAATCCAAGATTTCACTTAAGATGCGGTTGATGGAGACAGATTGTAGAAACTGATTTTTCTTTCTTTCTTTTTTAGCTCAATAATAAGAAAAGATGAACCAGAATTCAAAAAAAAAGACAAGTAATTGAAAGAAGTTTTAGGAGATTAAAAGAATTAATTCTTTATGTAGGAGCAGTGTTGCCCATTTAGGCATTAACTGGCTAGATTATGAGATTTTTTGACCGGCCATATGATACCCTACACCACACCCAGAGAAAAAACATATTCAAATATGGTCAGCTCCAGCAAAACTATTTTACAAGAAAATGTTAACCATATTATGTTAAATTTAACCATATTGTTGTCACCGGCAACCATATAAAGGTTTAATTAGTCATCCACCAATAAGCCAAATCCGTATGCATGGTTGTTTTTTAACCATAGCATATTACTATTCAAAAAGAAGAATATACTTTCGTTAAATTAAAAACAAATTATTGTCATTGTTAGCATAACATGTTTAGAGGTAACCATTATGTGGTTGTGGCTTCTTGATAGATGACTAAATAATCCATAATATTTCTGTCAGTGGCAATATTATGGTTAAATTAGACATAATATGGTTAAAATTTTCTTAAAAAATTGTTTTGTTGGAGGTGACCTTATTGAAACATATTTTTTCTCTGCATTTAAAAACAAATTTTCGAGAGTGTACCACCCTCCAGAACAAAATTGTGTTCTGAGATAAAGATTCATGTTAAAGTCCTTTGTGGCGATTGTTATTTAGATATCTTCATCTGTGGTTAGGAAAGGGTTTTATGGTTAAGTTTTGGACCCGCATAACATTTTTCCATGAGATAGTAGCTAACGTAAAATTTATTGGTACCAATTTGTTTGTTAACACCAATATTTATAAAGAAGTTTTGAAATTAAAAACTATTTGCGGGAACAGTATGTGGGTATACAAAAAGAGTTTAACCTCTATTTAGCTTTTTCGGTCTTAAGGAGCTGGCAACACTATTTTAGGGCACTTAAAATTTTTGGCCTACAAACTATTTTATCACGTAGTTACATTTTCAAGAATTTGCTCTTTATAACCCCTGATTTTCAACCAATAATCAAGCGAGTCAACCAGCCAGTTCAGCTAGCGATCTGCTAAGCAATCCAACATCACACCAATAACAACAAAAACACAAACGTTTAAAGTCAATTTTAAAGTCATTTATAAAATTAAGAAAAAATCCACTGCAACAACTACAAACATGAAATATAATAAAAATTCCAAAAATGATCTTTACGATTAGGAGAACAAATTAAAGCAAACACTAAGCAACACCAACAATAACTGGATAACAACAGCAACAACAATTTAAGCAACAGCAACAAAAACATTGCATTTGATATATGAAGACACGTGTCTTAAAAGTTCTCCCCTGGAAACAAACGACTACGAGTGACTACGATTTAAAATTCAATGTTAATACATACATTTACGCAAAAGTTAAAAACGCCTACCCAGCCAGCATTTTATAGGACCATTTATTGAGTAATATATAAGCCTTTTTTGACACTTCTGCATGATTAAAACAATCATAAATAAGCTAACGTTATAATATTTTTGTCATTACAAAATAGTGCCCGACGTGCGACTCCTCCTAAAGAGTAATTTTTAACCGTTTTCCTAATTTTTTTAACACGTCGATTTTTTGATCGCTTACGAGAAATTCTTGGATGGCATTTAACCCATTAAAGACTGACACCAGATTTCGTGGTCCGATTTGTATGAAACTTCAGACATTTAATATTATGGGCATTTATATTGACAATGCGTTTTTTATTTATTTTTACCTGTCAAACTTTGGCCCCTAGACTTTAGGTATTTTCTACCCACTTCGCTTTTTATTAAAAAAAAGCATTTATTAGATACACTGATGACAGTGTTGTGTGTTTGTTTCACTGCCCTGCAAATAAAATTTAACCACCTGATCCATTTTAATAAAATGGACTACTCCATGGACTGGTCCGATGTAATGCAAGCATAGACCATGTCATTGTTAAAAAGTGTTTGTAGTGAGATGACATGTCTTCGTTTTTTAACGACATGCTTTCGTTTTTAAACGACTTCAAAACTAATCCTCTTGAGTATACCATGGAGTAGTTTTAAAACTACTCCTTAGTGTTCCAATGGTGGGTTATATGGTCCTCTCCTAGGACATCGTAATGTTAAATAGACCAGGATTTTTCCATACGCTTGGGTTAGTCTTGGACTAGTCCTGGTCCCTTGTGGACTACTCTTTACACGCGTGTTTGGACTGGTCCTATTATTTGCAGGGTATGTACGTGGAATCCGTCCCAACCTGAAAAAGAAGTAGTACGGATGCCTTCAAGAAGGCCAGCTCGCTCCATTTCATACTCATATCTTATTTACACACGTTGTCATTTCGGGGTAGGCCTTCTGCTCTCGCTTCTTCCACAGTTACATAAGAATGGTAACGGGATCATAAAAAAAAATATTTCTTTTGCTTTCGCTTGTGCAAAAAACAAAATAAAAAATCTCCCTTCTCATAGAAGGGAATGTGGAATACGAAAGAGCCGAGGCCTGCTATGAGAACATCCTTTAACAGTTAGATAAGAATGGAAATTTAATCAAATGATTTTTAAGCAGGCTTTTAATAAGAAGGAGGTGTTGAGAGTTTTCCCGCTGGGGTAGTATTAAAAATAAATTTGGACTTTCCCGTTTTTGAGCAGATGTGTGAGTTTTTATTTACTGCTCTGTACGGTGATTTTTGTTTTTATAAAACAATTAGTACTTTCCATGTTTTGGTAACGTGTAGAGTAACATGTATAATAAGTGAATTGAAAAGAACTGAAGTTGTTCTTAAAGGACATATTCGACAACGTCATGAATAATTTATAATAATTACCGCATTAAAATTTAAAAATTCCTGATAATCCTGTTCGTATAAGTGAAAAAGTAGACAACTATCAAAAAAAAAAAAAAAAATATCTCAATAATGTTTATTTCTTTATTTTTTTACTAATAAATAGTTCATTTTAAATAAAACAACGCATTTTTACTTTCCAAAAAATTTAAACAAAAAAATATGATTTGAACCCTCTGACAGTGAAGTGGGCATTTAAATACCCATGTAATTTAATCAAACCTGTAGTCAACGTGATTGGCCAATTGAAGTGAATATTTTTTTCTAAAGCAGAGCACACCTAAGGCTATAAGACACCAAAAGGGTTTTCCGATTTTCTACTTTCCCAATTTTCCAGAGCCGTTGTCTTTCACTTATTCCACATTTGAAAAATTGCTAACTTTTAAACCGCTAACTTTCCCGATAGAAGAAGATAAAATTTAACTTTAAAAATTCTTTATCGATACCTCTTGCCTGAAGTTAGCCAGAATTTTTCTACGATGACTGTGTTTTTGGGTATTTAAGTACCCATCAGTCCTTAATGGGTTAAATACAATTATAGATCATTAACGAAAATTTTTTTGACAGATTTCTGATCAATGAATATTAAGGCATCCCGTTATAAACCAAAACAAGAGCAATTTTTTATTGTCAATGTGTTTCGAAATATCATCAAAAAAACATTCACCCCTTTCGTGAATAACAAGTGGAATTTTTGTTCCCATGAAGTTTTTATTCCCCTCGAAGGGAAAAACCAATCCTGAAGCTCATCTGCAAAATTTTGCACGTAAAAAAAAGAAGAAAGATTAAAGGCCTAACCACAATTTGTGTTTAGGGAAACTTTTTGTTAAGTTTTATGAAACTGTCATTTGCTTAAGCAAATTTCGAAACTGATCACACATTCAGTACGGAATCAAATGTTTTTTGGTTTTGTTCTTATAAATAAACTAACTGACCTGGCAACGTTGTTTTGCCATATAACTTATTTCTGGTGAAAGAAAAAGGAATAAAGCGCTTGATAGCATAATCGGCGATGAATTTCCTTATTTCTATTCGTTACATATTCAAAAGTTACAAAAAAAAAAGTGATGTATTTTTTATCCTGAAGTATTGAAATCAAACAGGGGTCTAATCACCGCATTCGATTATATCGTATCGAATAAACTATTGAATTTGTTTGCATACGATAGACACTGGCGTATCGAATGAAATCTCGATAACTGTAATGTCGAGTTACTCGATGTCGAATGCTATTATTTCAAATTCAATACATTTCATTCGATATCGAGTTTCAAGATACCAAAATAAATAATTTCGATCAATTTTGCTCGATATCGTATGCGGTGATTAGACCCCAGATATAATCAATTTTCATTACGAAAAGCAATTGCGTGTACGATATTTTTGTCAGTCCGTCTTTAACCAACACAAATAAGCTCGGTTGCCTTCCGACGTAAGAACACTTATAATTGTCCGTGTATGGTTTGTCCAAATCTAAACCGAAACCAGACATCGTTTGGCCTTGCGATTTATTGATTGTCATTGCAAATGTCAATCTAATAGGAAATTGAACGCGTTTGAATTCAATTAGGGCGTCGGAGTTCGTAGCAGCAAAAAAATTTCGTCTCAGAATTTACCATTCAAAATGGTAGCTGCGATAACGTTTTTCATAAATTTTTAACGACCAATCTTGTACGTTGTGGGTTCAAATTCCGAAGCCGGAGAAAAGTACATACACTTTTCAAAAGAATTGGTAAATCAATTAAGAAGGTATAGGAGGGGATGGGGGGTATTTTTACCCGTTTTGCTTTATTTTACGCCGTAAATGCTAAAATTTATAGCCTTAAATTCCTTCAAGACTTGAAACTATCATAGGCTAACTAACTAATAAGACTTGGGCAGAGGGAGCTTTTACCAGTTTTACCCAATTTTACGCCCTAAATGTTGAAATTACCAAAAAATGTATATCTCTAAGGTCTTTTAGATGTTAAAGTGTCTGCATTCCAAATTTTAAGAAAATCGATTGGCAAGCTAAGTAGATAAAGGGAGGAGGAGCTTTTACCTCTCTGGTCCTATTTCACGCCCTAAGTAATACAAATTAAAGGCTATAGTTTCTTACAGATATTACACTTATTGCCCGCCAAATTTCAAGGAAATCAGTTGATTAGTTAAGATAAAGGGAGGAGGAGCTTTTACTCCTCTTGCCCTATTTTACTCCCTAAATAATAAAAATTATAGGCTATAGTTCCTTCCAGATGTTACAATAGTTGCCTGCCAAATTTCAAGACAATTGGTTTATTTTTAAAGAAGATATAGGGACAGGAAGCTTTTACCTGTTTTGCCCTAATTTTCGCCCTTTAGCGATATGAAATATACTTTACGACCTATTCCGAATGTCATTGTAGGCATAAGACATTACGATACATCGGTCGGTAACTTTTTAAGTGACAATAAAAAATGATAACATGGAAAATTGAGGGCATTCTGTTGATTTTATATGGGAATATATAAGTAGGAAAATCGAAATGCCATATCCCTGGAACCACTGGGACGATTTCGTGCAAACTCACATAAACCATCTAAAGACTATCCCCAAAGTACCCTTAAATTTTGGTTGAAATCGGTTGAATTGTTTCAGCACTTAGTGGTGACATCAAAGTGTACACTTCTTTTATATATCGTTGGTCTCATGTAGAAAGGCCCTAACTCACATAAATGCAACTTTACAGGAGAAGGCAAAAACATAATAGAAACTGTACGTATCATAATGTAAAATGGTTTCTTCAGTTGCTTGTTAAACTGATATTTTTGATGATATTGTATTAAATATTTGTAACGAGATGTATTTGTGGGAAATGTATTGGAATCACTAAAAACTCAATTTCGAAAAAAATCGAGTTAGGTTCTTTCTACATGAGACCGACGATATATAATATATAGATTTTAAAGATTTTTTGTTTATTTTTAACAGCAGGTTGGGCCTTCAATCATCTGTTTTTAGTTCTCCAAATTATTCAAAAAGATTTCATTTCTGTGATATTTAAAAAAATGTTTTTTGAAATGTCAGCTGGGTTTATTTACTTACAAACATACACACATAGATATTTGAACATACATATGTATAAAATGTATCAGCAACAATGTGTTGGTAAATTAATAAAACAGTTTGTTGATATACATTTTATACATATAAGACAGAACCAACCAACAAAATACAAATACAAAAAAAAAACGTTTAAAGATGCTTAAGTGGTTTTAACACTTTTTTACACTTAATATGTTTCTTTATAAATTTTAATGGCGTTAAAACATTTTAAACAGCTTGACTGTTATTTGTATTTTTTCGGTTTTCTTCATTAAACACTCATCTAAATATACAAGTGAACTAAATATAGCATGGTAACACTTACTTGTATATATATATATGTCTGTGTATTTGTATATGGTTTATAGTACGCATTAATATTTTATTCATTTAGTTTTATATGGATGTAGCTGTATCAGATTTTTATTTTTTAATTTTATTTGACACACTCTCGTTTTACTTTAAATTGTTTTTTAATAAGATAACATTTTATAGTTTTGTAAACCACTTTACGAATTTATGGCAATTCCCATTTTATCTTTAAATTAAAAAATTGGAATAATGACATTTATACAGTCATTTTTATGAAAGTCTTGGGTGAAACTTAATTTACAATATTGCTTCCAGAAAATGTTACAGATGTTATTTTAGTCAGGACATTTTAACCCAACGTAATAAAAAATTACATTTAAGAACCAGACACAAGCCCTTCCCATTCCACACTTATTTCTATTAAAGGCAAAGAAAAGAAACATTATCTCTGGGCTAACTATTTAACAAGTGCACGGCTAAAAAAAAACCAGACTAGCTTTTTTTTTGGTTTTCTTGCAAAAACAATAGAACAAGTTGTTTTTGTCTTTTCTTAACCTTCTTACAACTACAATTAATGTTGGAAGAATTCCAAACAATTGTAGTGTTTATTGTTTTTGTTTAAGCTTTTATATTGTTGCAAGTAAAACTTTTGTTTATAATTCTTATTCACTTAACAGTTTTATTTGTTAAGTATCTTTAGTTTTCCTAAAATCTTTATGGATGAAGTCTAATGACAATCTGGCCTAAGCAACCAGTGAAATGCGCATAGGAATAGCTTATCCCTTCAACAATAAATTTCAGTGTTTTTATTAAGAAAAAAAATTGGGAATTAAGCACGACAAACAAAATCTTGTAAATTAAAAATTTTGTATTCCCAAAAATAAATTGGATAATTGAAGAAAATATCGTAAAAAAAATATTTGCTGGCCCTTATTTAAGAAAGTTATTTTATGAGAAAGTCTTTGCATGAAAAAGCATTTTTCCATATCCATTTGATCATTGCTTCATCAATGTCCTCAAAAAGACAGGTGCGACGAATTTTGCGTTAAGCAACTAATTTATTGTCCTCTTCATTTAAAGAATAACTTTTATATTCTTTTAATATTTTTAAAGTGCTAGAAAATAAACTGCTTAGCTATATTTCGTCTTGTTTAGCGTACAATGTTCGTATTGAAATAAACTTTTATGTTCTTTGTAATAAAACATTGTTTGGTTTTAAAAAAAAATAAAAAAAAATTGCAAAATATCAACAAATTTTTCATAAAATTTTAATTTTGTCCACTGTAACTCTGTCGTTTCTTGACCAATTTTTACAAACAATTCATGGTTATTTTAATTACTTTTAATTTAATAAATACATAATCCGTCTAATATTTTTAAAGATATTTGCATTTAAGTGACATTAAATAACGGCTATTTTAGAATTTTAGAAAACTGTTTTACTTATGACCATTCTGACTTCGTATTCGGGTTCAGCGGAAAATTTAACAAAAACTTTAGGTGTTAGATACATTTGGTAAAAGAAACTGTCACGTAGTGTAATTAGGCAATTCATTTGCTCTATTGTTCTATTTTATATTAAATATAATTAAATAAAAGTGACATTCATAAAATAATATCAAATACAACTAACATGACACAATAGAACACTTTGTGAATCGCTTAAATATTTAAAAGAAAAACTGCTTTGATACGACATTTTTGTTCACTGCATACAAGAAACTGCTAAAGTAATAATTCTATTAATGGCACTACTTTTTTCTTCTTTTCAAATTAAAGTCAAATTGATTTTTGCAAAATTTGTTTATTGTAAAGAAAAATTCCATCTATGGAAATTTAATATAGAGAGATAACTAGGGATGAGATTTTCATGCACTAAAAAATCGAAAATATACGCATAAAATATGCAAAAACAACTTCAAAATATGCATTAAAAATAAAAAAAATTGACAATTTTTAATAAAAAAAGCATTTGCTTTTTTTATTTTATTTAAAATTACACAAAATAAAAAATTCTTTTGTTGTTTTTATTCTATTGTTATTCAAAGGAATAATATTTTTTAAAACTTAATATAAATAGCTACATAATTAAAATTTTTGTTTGCATAATCAAATAAATACTTTTTTATATTATCAAAAGTAAGCCTTTGTCTGTCAAAAAGCTTTTGTACATGGAAAATTATCTCTCAACGTCAACCGAAGTTGAGGCATACTTATGGAAGGATGCCAATTCATTTGAAGAATATTAATTTTGTAATTCAGATCCCACATTTGATTCCAGATCAGCAATAGTTGAAATTTGTTTTATATTTTGAAATCCTTAATTTTTTTGCAACACGTTTTGGTTTTATTTTAATTTGTCGGGCTATTTTTCCTTCCACATGTTAATTTTACTTTCTACCTTATCAATTAATTTGAGTTGACTATTAAGTAAGTTCCAATTTAGTTATTGTTTCACCAATATATCTGAAGTTGGAAAGTACAAATGCTAATTGACTTTTGATGTTATTTAAATTTAATATTTCTTTTACTTTTTTATTGCATAAGCATCGGTAGCTACAAATTCTTATATAACATTCTTAAATTTCTGAAAGTTTTTTGAATAGAATTCTAAAATCTATCTAGGTTCCCCTTCTTGTTAAAATGATTAGGGGCCTTTAAAAATATTTTTTCCCGTATGAAACCAACCCATCACTATTATCGAATTGGCTTCTAATTTCCTCTGCAACTCGGTGTAACCCATGTGCCAAGCAAGTTACATGTTACAATTATGGATAAATTGTTTTAGGACAATTGGCAGTCTTAACCATAACAGGTGCTGCATCGACTATAAATTGAAGGATCTTCTGTAGAAATATCGTATTTTAAGCAGAGCTCAAAACAAATTATTCATTGATTAATAAAAAAAGAATTTTGAAGGGCTTTTTTTTACATACAATTTCGAAATTTTTTGAAGAACTTTTTTTATAATATGGAAATTTAAAAAAATATATCACTCAAGACTGTTTAAATATGCATTTAAAACCAAAATATGCAAAAATATACATTTTCACCAAAATATACAACAATATGCAAAAACAAGTCGACATCGATTTTAGACTATCGACAAAAAACATGAATTTGCATGGAAATCGCATCCCTAGAGATCACTATAAACTGAAATTTAAACGAAAAAGCTGTCTTTTTAAAATTACTTAATAGTAGGAAGAGCTTCATTTTAAAGAAGTTTAATATGGGGAATTTCGACTGTAAAATAATTTGAAATAATTTGTTAAAATCTATTAAATAATAGCTCAAATAACTTATTTAAAAATAAAAGCCCGTTTCATAAAACGACTCTTTTTTAGCGCAGAAGTGAGAAGTTCGGTCATATTAGTTAGCTTTTTGCAAAAATGTCTCTGCATAGTAAAACTCATCCCGAAATTTAGGTATGAAAGCATCTTTGCGCCAATTTATTTAGGTTGCAATACATAATTTAAAACCAATCAGGGAAAAGCTCTTTCCTAAACCTTCTTAAAAAGTTGGACTGCAAAGATTTTACGAAAACTGACAACCAGCTAACAGCTTAAACAATTAATTTTTAAAATAAGTTTCTTTTTACAGAATCTGTTTTGTAGGAAAAAGCTTATTTGCAAAAATGTCTCTAAAAAAAGCTTTTCCGGACATTGCAAAAGAGCTGCTTACGCGATTTTAAAAAAGTTGTTAACATCAAAGCTAAAGACTCTAATTTTTTCAAAATCGTTTTTCTTTAAAGTTAACCTGGTTTCTTAAAGCCATTTTGCGACATTGTTTTACAAAAATATGTAAAATTTTTACAAAAATATGTAACATTTTTACAAAAATATGTAACATTTTTACAAAAATATGTAAAATTTTTACAAAAATATGCAACATTTTTACAAAAATATATAAAATTTTTACAGAAATATATATGTAAAATTTTCAAAAATATAAAAATATGTAACATTTTTACAAAATTATGTAACATTATTGAAAAACTACCCTAGAGGAAAGGGAACTAACATTTAACTTGTCACGTGACAGTTCTATAGTTCGAGTTCTAACACTTTATATGAAGGGGACTTGTCACTTTAACATGGCGATGTCCTACGAGGGCACCTTTTTGACGCTTTTTAACAGGTCACAGAGACTAACTAAATGGACACATTCAATTTCAGTTAAAATAATGCCTGTCGCAAATATTGTCACAAATGAACCATGTTATGAGGGCAATCCCCTTCATTTAAAGTAATAGAACCAGGTAGAATCAATCAGTCATTACCCACACAAAGTCCACTTACATGACAAGTTGTTTGTCAATTACCTTCTGAAGTAACTACTCTTTTAGCACATTATCACCAGTTAAGTGATATGTTCTGTTTTAACCTATCCCAATTCGTTCCTTTTTATTATAAAACTGCTTTCACTTGTCACGGGATAAGTGCCTTTGACACAAATTTCCCGCAGGGTATGTTAAATTTTGTAAAAGATTTAGGTGATAAAAATCTTTTCAACAAATAATTTGAGAAAAGTATTTTATAATAAACATCTCTTTGTTTTTTGAAAAACGGTCTAAAAAAATTTTTGTTGAAAAAAAATAAGCTTTAAAAAAAAGCTTTTTAAAATACATGATTCCAGGAAACCTTTTGGGAAAAAAGAGCTTAGTAAAGCAGCTTCTTTAACAGCTTTTAGTTAAAACTGTCTTATAAAAAATTGTGTTGAAAAAATATCTGTGCTAAAATTGCTTTAAGAGAAAATCATTATATGAAACAACTTGCAACTACTTTGTAATTGAAAATACAAATGATAATATAATTGAAGAATATTTGCTATATTTTAAGAGTTTATTTAAAGCAGTGTTGTAAAAATTGAAGTGTATTTAAAAGATGTGAAAGATATTTGAATCAATTTACTTTAAACAATTCAAGTTTAACGATTTAGACAAATCATGCAAAATTGTTAAAGGTTGAGACAACTTTTCATAAATTGTTTACTATATTTTAAAATGTTCTTGAAGGAACCACCAGTTGGTATAAGGCTCTCAAATAAAATTCTTTACCTGCAAAAGTGTTTGTGATTAATATTGTGTTAAAAACATAATTTTTAAATTAATTTAAACATTTTATTGGTTTCCCCTCTAAAAATAACAACGTAAATAAGCAAATAAACTTGTGTTAAGTCTGAGTGTTAAATTCTGTTAATTTTATTTTTAACAGCCTCATAAAATACAAGATATTTTTGGTATACAAAATTAACATTTTCAAAAAACAAGAACTTCAAAAAAAATTGTCATTTAAAACAATTAACTAATTAAGGGTACAATGTATGAAATTGATTAAAATGATTATTAAATCACAAATGAAAATATAAAAGTTTAGACATGTTTTAACTTTTTTTTTTTTTTAAATGCGATCTCTCAAATTAATCAACAATTTTATTGCTGATTTTACCGAATTGTTAAATTACTTATTATGAATACATTGCTTCAAATATTTAATTTATAATTTAATTAACAATTCCAACATTAAATAGTTAATTCATTATCAATTGAATACGTTTAGACGAAATTGAATTTGGCAATAAATTTTCTATATCTGATGGTATTACCATAATATTATTAACAAATTAAATGATTTTATGGACCATCTAATTAAACAGTTAATAATTTTTAATTATATTACTGCAATAAATTTGCCTTATTATTTGTTGCTAATATTGATAAAATTTTTTATTTGCATTTGAATTAATCAAGAATACATGCAAAATATGGCTATGTCGAACCATTTATACCAACAACTTTTAATTATAACTTTAATGTCAAATTCCAATTAAACGCATTTCGTGAAATTTATATCGTGCTTTAATGTTTTGTTTCGAGTGACATTTACGGTTCGAGTTAAAATACTATCCCAATTTGAACCATTTTAAAAGACTGCAGATAAAAAGTATAATTTTGACGAACTCGAGTTTCCAATTTCAAAAGCTTTTTTATTTTTGGTGGAATTTTTAGTTTGTTAGCAAGGTGAAATAATGTTCCAATTTTTAATTATTTAATTAATGAACCATCAGCTAATAATGTCAAACTGTGTTGACATTTTTGTTTAGTATGGCTTGGAAAGTCATCATGAATCGTTTAATGCTTTCAAATTGTGGAAATTTACTTTAAAAAAATGTTTGAAAAGCTCATAAAGTTCTTCGTCCATTTAACGAAGCTCATTTCTGCTTAAATGGCTACATCAATATGCAAAATTGCGAAGACAATCCTCAAACCGTTAACAGAACCACCTTTTCATCCATTAAAATTGACAATTTTATGCGATTTACACGCACTTTCGAAAAGAGCAAGGAGCTATCATTACGGTGAATGGAGAGCGCTATCGAATTATTTAGGTTAACATCATCGCCAACAAGACGCCGCAACTTGTCATACATCGCGCTTAACATCGATTTATGGAAAAATCAATTTGGTGGCAATTTTTTTTCAGAAGTGGTTCTGTTCACTGGCCGCTCGTTCGTGGGACTTAACACCTATGAACTACTTTTTATGGGCTACGTTAAGTCACAAAGCAGCCACTCTTGAAGTCAATATTCCAGGCACTATTGATGTCATACGGCCAGATTTATTTGAAAAAGTAGTCAAGTATCAACATTTAAAAAAATGTTTGCCGAACAATTCAGAAAAAAGCGTGACCACAAATTTTATGAACCATTTACTTTCTTTTTAGCAGTTGATATAAGTTCACCAAATATTTTTTCTAAAAAATAGTATTAGTGCAGTGGAAACAATCTTAGGCGCTTTATCCAGTGTTTTTCGGATGGCGGCTTTACAGGGGACCTGTGAAAAATTCGGGATCTCTAATAAAATATTGCATGCACTGAAAGAACTTTCTTCGCAATACCAATGAATTTTGACATTAATCCCATGAAAAATTGCATTAAAAAGGAACCTATGCAGCGCTACCTTGGGTCAATGAAACCTTTTTCATTAAAAGGATTTAATGAAACATTACATTGGATCTATGAATATTATTCATTGGATAAATACTTTCAATAAAGTAAAAAAAAATTTTTTTTTATTTTTTCTTATTTAATTTAATTTTTAATTTTTTTTTCTGTCTCTGGCAGGAAGCGATCGCGCAACCTCGGTGCTAATAGACTAGCTCACTACCAGCTAGCCTACCGGGGCAGTGTAGTTTTTGGATAAAAAAAACTTGTTTTGTACTCAATTAAGAGCGTAAATATGAGATTAAATTGTCCATAACAAAAATAACAACGTTGATTGAAAGTGGATTTAAAGTTTGTGTTTCATTACTATAATGACATTTTTATTATCATAATGAAAATTTAAATTTATAAAGGCAATTATTGAAAAATATTGCTTTTATAAAAAAATTTTGATTTCATAAATTTAATGGCATACGTATAACATTAGATGTATGAAATTATTAAATCTTATATTTTTTGATTAACAATTTTTAAAATTTTTTTAAGGAAGCTTTAATTTTGTATTAATTTATGAATATAGTTATGTTTGTATATTGTTTTTTATGTTCCCAATTAAAATTTTTTGTTTAACTTGGACAAACTTAAGTTTTCATATATCCAATAAAAATTTTTAACGTAATTACGAAATCCAATGAAGCGATTTTAACGAAAATACTTCATTATTACTATGAAATTCCATTTAGACAATGAAAATTTTCATTTGCCCAAGGAAAATTTTTTTATGAAAATGAAATTTTATGAAAATGATTCATTTTCTTTCAGTGTGGTGTTGTTTCTAGCCCTAACGAGCGCATCAAATATTGTTTCAGTTTTTCAAAAGTGAGTATGATTTACACAGACAAACAGACAGACCTGGCATGGCGAAAACTATTTATAATTACTCATGGACTTTGAGTCCACACATATACTTTATAGGGTCTTATACTCATGGTCAAAAAAACAGGGTTTTGTCATTTATAAAAATTAATTTTGTTATTAAGTTATAAATTTAGATTTCAATTATTCATATTAATATATTCAATAAAAATTTTAATTTATTCCAACAAATAATTTGATTAATAATTTTTCTCAATTCGATTACTTTAAAAGTTATTTTGTTTTATATTTGCAATCAACTGAATAAAATATAGACTTTTTCTTTATTATTGTTTTAATTGAATTAATTCATACTTTCACTGAAATGGCACACACTGAAGTGCACAGCTTTTTGATTTCATTCTTAAATAAATTGAAAATATCATTTGTTGAAAAAAAAAAAAATCAATATAAAATTTTACGTTTTTTGGCAATCAATACAATCATTTTGAGGATAGGTGCAAAATCAATAAATTGTTTACTTGATTCTACGAATTTGGTTGTAAAAAAATGTTCTTTTAATTTTTTCTTGTGATATAAATGTGCCTATAACTGTTTTAAAGTTTTATATGGCACCCGATCTTTATATTCTTTAAAGGGTCTTAGGTTTCTCCGTGAGAAAACATTTACGGGATTTCTTGGAAAAACTACGTTTATAATTCCAGGATTTTTTTCTAGATAAAAAAGAACAGGGCTCTAAACATTATGCAAAAAATATAAATAATTATTTCCTGCACTTAAGGCAAAAATTCGGTTAATTGAAACATTAACTTGTCTAAAGTTTTACCAAAATCCGATTTTTTTTATAAAGGGTGGTCCAACCATAATGCATGATGTTAATTGTGAGTCGTTAAAGTTAACGTCACGTTTTCTGCCCAACTTAATTTGAAATTTCTTTGTTTCCGTGCTTGACAAATTCAACCTACTAACTATTTCAAGTGTCGTCAATACGTCGAATGGTTGGTTGAACAGACAGAAGTGACTTAACAAAGAAAATCATCTTCAGACGAGGCACACTTTCACCTCAGTGGATTCGTTGACAAGCAGAATTAACGCAATTGACCAAATGAGAATCCACGAGTGATTTTTGAAAAGACGATGCATCCACAAAGAGTGACTGTTTAGTGCAGTTTATAGGCTGACGGCGACATCGGACCGTACATCTTCGAAAATGATGTTGGCCAAGCAGTAACCGTGAATGGTATTTGCTATCGCGAGATGATAAGGAACTTCTTGTGGCTAGAAATTGAGGATATGGACCTGGCCGATATGTAGTTCCAACAGAATGGTGCCACACAACCATTAAAATAATGGCTCTATTTAACGAGAAATTCCATGGCCATGTTATCTCACAACGTGGCGAACATAATTGGTCGTCACGATCATGTGATTTGACACCGTTGGAGTTCTTTCTTTGGGGATATTTAAACGAAAAAGTGTACGTCAATAAGCCAAGAACAATTCAAGACCCAAAGGATGAGATAATTCAGCACATTAAAGAAAATGAACTTCAATTATGTCTCAAAGCTGTGGCGAACATTTGGTTACACACATAATAGTAATAGACCCTTCTAGCATAATAAGAAAACATTAAGATAATCTGAAATCTGAAAACTTTTTGTTATTTTTAAATGTTCAGGTTTATCTAAGATACCCACAATTTCGACTCTGTGCACTACGTACAAGTGCATAACATTAACGATTTAAGACCTTTGCACAAACTCCCTGCTAAAAAGGTGAATTCATCTAACCATTAATGCTAATGCCGATTTTTTGAATAGTACCAGCTTCTACAGAGGCCTTTCGTCATGCCCGACTTTGTCACTAGGTCTAGCACAAAAGTCTGTTTTTATTTAATATCTTAAAAGACACTAGCTTATCAATCAAGTTTAAGATTCACGTTAGTACCTGCCACTAGGGTTCAATCTTACGGTGTTTTAAACACCGAGTAAACTGTGTTAGTACTCATCTACTGACGCCGTCATCTGTGGACAGTGAAACATAGGCGAAATTTTTGGTATGTGAGTGACTGGACCATGCATCTACCCCTTCCTTAGGCGTTAAAGTTATCTAACCATTATTTCAAAAGATATGGCAAATATCAACGTCTAACACAAGACTTTTAAAATCTCCCTTCTAGCGATTCGGGTTTGGACCGATTCGGGCTTAAATCAGCCACCTAATCCTTCAAGGATCTGTCAGTTTTAAGCTCCAGACAATGTCATTTGAATTAAAGTCGTTTAGAAAGGAGACTGCCCAAATAAAAAAGCATAAAGCTGGCCAACGGTCAATCAGAGAAGCAGAAAAAACCTGGGGGCAAATTACAGCATCCGTTATCATATGGCTTATTTCGCCCCCCTGTTTTGGAAGAAGTTATGTTATATAAACATTAAACTATAAAAATCTTTTCGAGAAATATTAAATAAAGGAAATTTGTGAACAAAAATTACCTTCAAGACTTTGCATAATATTAATTTTGATCTCTGGAAATTCTGAAATAAACAACAACTCCTTTTTACTTCCATTAATAATTTTTTGTTTTATTTAGATTAAAAAATTAACACTGATTTTGAAATTTATTTACAAATTTTTCTTTTTTATATATCAAAAAAATTTAATCAATAATGAGATCCATAGCCACTGGAATTGAACCAAAATCTGCAAGTAGGAAGGGAAAAAAGTTAACAAAATAATTTAAAATCCTTTAACAAAAAGAAAGCTAATAACAATTACCTTTAAAACTATTTTGGTTTCTTTGGTTAAAAACTTTGAAGATTGATTATATTCTTATACAACAACTCTGCCAATTTACAAATAACAAGGCACTGAGAGCAATTCATTGCAGCTAAAAAGCTAAGGGTTCTGAAAAGGAATAAAAAATTAAATAAAAATAAGAGAAATTCTTTACGGTTTTAATTTGTTTAATATGTTTTCATATGTAAACTTAACCCACCTTATTGTTAGCAATTGCCGAAAAACCCATATGATCATAATTATATTTTATGGCACTCTGCTTTTTTAATAAATTGTATTTCTTAAATGCTTGTTCATCTTCTTCATAATCATCATATTGTTGGTATTTTTGGTTACTGTCTTTATACTGGCCTTCTCAAACTTCTATAGCATCATCTTCATCATCCGCCTCATTGTCACTGTTTTCCACAGCCTCCCGGCCTGCAGTCCCAGCAGTTTTAACTTCCAAACGTTCTGGCGGACTGCCTGGATTCAATTGTGGACTAGATGATCGATCTATAATCTCAACACTTTTACGATTCTCGTCTAAATCATTATCCTCACTACGCGTTGGACTTTTATTATGAAGACTAGAGTTGGTGGATGGAGAATTCGTGGAGCCAAATGACTGTGTGGCCGTTTGATAGTAGTTGCTTAGCGACGTTAACGAATTGGAAGCACTCAGATGAGTCATTGGCGTTGGTGTTACTGGCATGGAGGATAATGCTGTTGGGGCCATTGGTGGTATGGAGGGATACATGCGATAGGAGAGAGGTTTTTGTAGAACTGCAGCAGCTGCTGCTTGCCTATAGTACAGATCTATGGGAGAACTGGGTGACATGTGGGCTGAAGCCTGAGGGTGACCATATGGCCAGGCTGATAGGTAGGGTGAACCACCACCATATAAACGTTGAAAGGCGGCATAGTTACCGGCCTCTGCAAGGAGTTCTAAGCCCACTGCTGTCTGGCGTTTCCATTTTGTTCTGAAAGGAAATGAAGTTAAATAAATATAAGTTAAAAAAACAATTAAATTAAAATGAATCCCCATTTTAATACAGAAAACACTTTTTAATCAGGAAACACATTAAAAAAAGTTTTCAATATTCATAATTTCCGAAATTTTATATAAAATCGCTTAAGTAGCAAAAAGTCATTTGTTCTTTAAAAACTCGCTGAACTCATATAAAGTTTATTAATTCTTGAACAAAAATCCCTAAAATCACAAATTACACAAAAATTTTATATAGATCGAAATATTTAAAACAAAAATCTTTTGTAAGTTATTTTGTTTGTGCAAAGACAAACTAATAAACTTAAAAAAAGTTAAAAGTTAATTAATAAAAATCTCTTCATTGAAATGAACCAACGATATTAAATCGCAAATTTTACAAATTGGTTCAAAAATCACTAAAACTATATAAAATCGCTTATAAAGCAAACACAGCTAATTTTTCCACAATTGTAAAAAATTTTTTTAAAAAAATCGCTAAATTGAAAAAGACACCAAAAATCGCTAAAACACGAATATTTAAAATCACTTATAGAGAAAAACCCCGTTAATGTTTCAGTTAAACTGCAAGATAAGTAACAAATCAAATTCAGTTGGTTTCTGCAAAAAACAATCCGATTTTACAAAAATCGCTGAAACCCATAAATCACTGATTTTGTTAAAAAAAATAAGTTTTAATTTTATCACAACATAAAATAAATCTAAAATCGCCTTTTTTAAATACTTTTTTACAAAATACCGCTTACCACAAAATTTTTAAAAATCGCTAAATTGAAAAAGACACAAAAAATCGCTAAAACACGAATATCTTAATTAACTTGCAAAGAAGAAACTCGTTAACGTTTCAGTTAAACTGCAAGTTAAGTAACAAATCAATCCAGATTTTACAAAAATCGCTGAAACCCAAAAATCACTGATTTAATTAAAAAACTTTTCATTTGATCACAACATTAAAGTAGAAATATAATCGCCTATTTTAAATATTGTTTTTTACAAAATACCGCTTAAATCACTAAGCGATTTTAATAAAAAAAAATTATCAGGGATGTGCTAGAAATCGAAAACGTTAAACGCAAAAATTTTAAAAGTCGTTTTATAAAAGTATTTCTGTAATAAAAGAAATTAATGACAAATGTTTTTTTTCCATTAAACAGAATTTTATAACAAAAATTAGATTAAAAGTGTATTAAAAACAACTTCCAAACTCTGGAGTTTTACGTTTCCAGCACACCCCTGTATGAAAAGTGGTTAAAATTGGAAAATTTAATAATGAAAGTCATTTTTTCTCTTAAATCGCCTAAAGTTAATAATAAAAAAATTTTATGGTTATAACCAAAAGTTTTTTCATGTACTGGATTTTTATAAGTTACCATTATCACAAAGAGAAATCATTAAAAGCAACCAAAAAATATTCAAACCCAAAATTTAATCAAATTTTATTTAAATAAATTCTACAAAAATACAAGTTCTGTCACTTGAAATTACCCTACATTCACTTTACGAACTTTAAAATTATTTTTAAATAAATATTTGCATATTAAAGAACAATAAAGATTTAATCCTTTTTTTTTTCTTGAAAAACTAAACAAAAGAATCTAAACAAGTTTGTGTCTTAAATCTTTTGTTTTAATAAACATTAAAACCCAATAAATCAAAGTGTTTTTTTTTAGATATTTTAATTAATTTTTGTTTGGTTTTTGATTGATTTAAGAGAAAGCAATTTAACAAATTAGCACATGATACTGGTTTAAAATTTTTTAAACAGCATTTTTTTAACAAATTTTAAAATAAAACTTTTAATTACATTTAAAACATAATAGAATTGTTTGCAAACAAACCCAATTAAAATGCTATGTCTGAATTTTTTTTTAAGTCTTTTTATTTAAAGTCATTAAATAAATCTAAATTAGAAGAGACGCCTTGTTAATGAAATATAGGCGCCTTTAAAAACAACTCTAATACTAGAAAACCAGCAAGAGTTAGAAATTTGCTTACTACAAATTTTCTTTAGAATTATCATTAACCCTAAACTCTTATCCCAAAATTGGTTTATTATTTGACTGATGTTTTGTCTTTTTTCTTTTTTTGGCAACAAATAACAAGTTAATAGGATTAAATAGTTTTGCAAATTGGATTAAGAACATTTATTTTTCTCCAAAGAAGAAACAGCAAACCAATTATGTTGTAAAATATTAAGAAAGAAGCTGTAAATTGGAAATAAAAGAAAAAAGAAACACCGGGTCCTAAAGACACCAAAAATAACGTTTTATACACACAAAGTAGCAGCAGGACATTTGTTGAACATGAAAATAAAACTGCAACTTCAGCTTTGACTACAGCGAACGAGCCAGCAAGCCAGCCTGCCAGCCTGCCAGCCACAGTGTGGCAGCAATAAACAATGCAACAGCATTTAGAGACAATAAAATGCCAGTAGGCGTTTAACAAAACAATTAACTGGGAAATAAAAACATACAACACACACTCATATTAAAAAAAAAAAAAAAAATATACTCCTCCTGGACTGCAGCAGCATAATTTGGTATGAATGACTTTACAAGTTTGTTCTTAAAAAAAGAAAAAGTACCTGGATTTCTAAATGTTTTGTTTTTTGAAATTCATTTACATTTTTTTATAAGCAAAATATCGGTTTCTTTTTTTTTAATGATTAATGATTTAAAAATTGCTGTGCATTGACATGTGTATAAGTTTGAACCAGGGATGGCAAAGAGGGGTTTAGGAATTGTATAAACTTGCTAATGAAATTGTACTTCTTTTCAAATTTATTTATGAAAAACACAAGTTTTGTATTTTATAATCATAAAGATCGTCTAAATGATCCTTTAACTCAACTATTGTACAATCTCTTTCATCGTCAGAATATTTGGCATGACAACACATCAGCGATATAGACGTTTCTTTAATTCTCATTGTTCATGCAAAGCTTACTTTGCAAAGTCTTCAATATGTTGGTGAGAAGAAAAAACAGTACGGGGAAGGGAAAAGACTTGGATGAATTCGCAAAGTTGTTTGTTTTCCGCCACACTTTTTTCTTAAATTTGATCTCCAATTTAACAAGAAACAATAAAATAACACAAAATTTGTCAAGGTAAACTTTGCTTGTGTAGAATTGAAAGCCAGTTTGAATCTAAAAAGATTGTCTTAATAAACTTTGCGACTAAAAAAAGGCTCTTACTGCCTGTTTAACGATGACGTTCGAAATCCATGAACAGGCTGTTAATCTTGATAATTGGTCGACAAAATGAATTTTGCGAAAGAGAACTTCTTCTTAATTCTACTAGGCAATAAATAGTCACTGTTGTTTTTTAAGATCGAATAGCACGAAAAATTATAATTGCAACAACTTTACCAGACCTGCTTAAAACAGAATTATTAAACAAAAATGAATTTTTTATTCGCTTTAGTGGCCAAAAACTGTTTAAGCAGACCCTGTCACTTTTATTATATTTAATGAAGTAAATTTTATTTTGTTTGTTTGTTTTTTTTTTTTTTTTAGTAAAATTTCTTTTTGGCTGTCTAATTTATGAAAAAAAAGTCCCATGACCAATTTCTGCATTTGAATAATATAAAAAATAAAACAGTTTTTAGGAAGCAAAACGAATTTAAGAGTGTGTGTGTGTGTTTGTAAGAGCCATAGAGTGAGTTTAATAAACTGAAATTGTGATCATGGTGTAATTGTCATTATTACCCTGGTGGTGGTTGTTCACACTGACTAAGCAACTTTTTTTCAAATATTTAATTTGCTACTTTAATTCGAAAACCATTGAAATAAGTTTTATTTGTTTTAAACGCTGTAGTGTAACAAATTAATTTTTTGAACAGGGCTTTTAGAAAATGTAAATAAATTTTAATAAAAATTTCAAGGTGGGAATATTCTAAATAAAAGTGCATCATAAATAAAATATTATTTAGATTTTTAAAATTAAATTTCCATACAAATTTTTCAAATCCAATTTAGTTTTCTATAAAAACGGAATATTGTCTTTAATCTGGAATATTCTATTGAGTACTTGAGTACTTAAAAATCAAAAGATAAATTTAAATATAAATAAAAATATTTTGTGTCACTCCACATTTTGTCGGCTGTTGTGTATTGATAGGCAAGATGATTGTACCTTATTTGGAAGCTTTTGCTTTTGACGTACTCCAGATATACAAAAAAGACAACAATAGGGAATTTGTGGGTAAAATTAATGGCAGTTGTGGTTTTCTGTTCAAATCTCAGACATTTGTGAATACATCTGGCTGAATTTCAACGCAAACTTTTCGGGACTATATGTGATGTAAATGTATAACAACAAGTCCCCATGATATCTGGGGTCTTCGGAAACCTTAGTTCAACAGACACACGGACAGGTCTGCTCATATATGCCCAGCGGAAAATATTGAAAGGACCGCAAATTGCAGGCCTTTTAAAGGCCTCTTGACTCCTTTCTAAAAGATTCGCTTCGTATGATATCCTGCCTTCAGAAGCATGCCTTCTAGAAAGTATACATTTCATTTTGAAATACCTTCCAAAATATTCAGTACAAATTCGCTACATCCTTCTTTAAGGGTGAAAGGAAGTTGTTCAGTTTCATTTTTTAGTGACCTTTCTTACTCCCTTCTCTGGAAAGGGAAAGAAGTTGTTTAATTTTTAAAAGGCGTTCTTAAAGACATGCATCAAAAGGGCTAACAAAAGACCTTCTTTTGAAAGCCTTTTAGAATTCCTGTACGAAGAAGGGAGTGTGGAAGGGCTTGCTCTCAATGACAACCTGTGTAAAAAATATATGAGTATGGAATGCGGAGAGCAGAGCTTGTGCCTGCTAAATAAGGCCTTCTATTAGGCCTCTTTACTTATTATTTTTACCGCTGGGTGTATATATGTTTATATTTTATAGGGTCTAACATCAATATTGTAGAAATTACAAATGGAATGACGGACTTATGTATTAAGGTTAAGTTAGGTTTCACTTGTAGCCGCAATTAAGCGCAGCTCACGTGGGTCCAGTAAATAGTTCCCGTTGTATTACCATGTTACACCGTCTGCCAATGTTCCTACGTTACCTGGCTTTTGACATTCTCACCCAGTTATTCGCTTGATTCACCGAAGGAATAGATCCTGATCAAATCAATGTCAGCGAGACAAGTTTTGTCCCTAAGGATGCTTCGTTGACTCCTCCTTACCCTCCGCGAAGCAACTTCTACATAGGTCATTGTTAGGAAGTCCCAACCTTTGGGCGTATTTCCAGTGGCCAGTTATAATCGCAATTAGGTTTCCGAAGTGAAGTCTGGACAGCCTCAATGTGCGCCGCACAGTGCTTTGGCCCATAGACATAAATCAAAAAAAAAACAAGTCTTATATTGTGCTTAAAAATGTACAGATCGATAGATAACAAAATAATTAAAATGAATTTTGAAGAATTTTTAAGATTTAACTCTTTTTGGCGGCGCTAGAGGGCGCCAAAGTTTGAGAATTTATAGTAAAAATGGCCAAACAACTACTTGAGTTTTACATGCTTTAGGAAAACTGTTGTAAAACTGTTGTTTTTTAAAGCACGAGATTGAAATTTTTTTCTGTAGTAGTTTACTATATTTAGAACTAACTGTAAAAAATTTTTATTGATTTATTTTCTCATAAGTGTTTTTTTATTGGTTTGAAAAATGCTTATTATTTACTTAAGCTCTAAAAATTTCTTAACTTTGATGGAATATTAAAAAAAAAAAGAAAAATATGGTCTATGGGTTTTTTTCTGATTTCGAATATTTAGACTGTTTTCTAATAACTACAAGAAAAAAAATTTAAAAAATTTTACCACAACTTGAAAAAAAAAAATTTTTTTTTAATGGCTATTTTCATGATTTTTGATCAAATTTTGATAGTTTTCAGGAGTTTAAAAGACAATTAACTACAAATACTGTGAAATATTAATTCAAACTTATACCATTCAATAAAAAACAACAAAAATCAAAATATGTATAAAACATTTTTTGTGTTTGTCTGCATTTTACGGCATAAGAGGGCGCTGAAATCACAAATGCCCTTGGTTTTTTATTGTTTCAAGAAAATAATTGTAAAAAACTCATTTTCTGGATTACGAGATTCAAATTTTTTTCTGTAACAGCTAACTATATTCTAAACCATCTATAAAAAAATTTTACTGGAATTATACATATTTTTTAATGGTTTGAAAAATGCTTATTATTTAGTTAAGCTCTAAAAATTTCTTAACTTTGATGGAATATTAAAAAAAAAAGAAAAATATGGTCTATGGGTTTTTTTCTGATTTCGAATATTTAGACTGTTTTCTAATAACTACAAGAAAAAAAATTGAAAAAATTTTACCACAACTTGAAAAAAAAAATGTATTTAAAAAAATGCTATTTTCGTGATTTTTGCTCAGATTTTCATAGATTGAATTAGTTTAAAAAAAATAAACTAGGAACATAATAAGAAATATTAAGGTATTAAAGTGCTTTTATGTAATTATAATGAAACGTAACTAATAACTAAAATAAATTTCAGGGTGCTTGTCCGAAGATGCATTGGAAGCCTATCACAAAATCGTGAGAAAAACCAGACTGTCCCACGACGACACTCATAAAGATTTAATGACTCATTTAATACTTTCCTTAGATCCGTTGTTATCTTCAAAAAGGAATCCAAAGACTAAAAAAAATATATTTTTTGAAGAAATTGAGAAATGTATACTGAGAGAAAATGTTGATGAACCAGCTAAAGATGACGAAACAAATGTTTCGTTGAGCGGCAATATTTTTTTGGAAGAATCCAGTACTGAAGATGATTTATTCTAATTAAAAAAATGACCATATGTATGTAAATGTAATAAATAAATTAGTTTAAAGAAAATTAATTAGGAATATAATAAGAAATAATTCCAAATAATTCGTAGTATCGGCTCAGAATCACTAAAAATATTAGTATTTACATACAAATTGGCGACAATGACTTTTACTATAGCTACTATGTCATGACAAAATGTTGTCCAGGTAGTTCCAAATTCAACTATAGGTTCCATATAAACCCTCATCCAAAAAACTCATGTATGTAGATGAAGATATCTAAATAATATTCGGCAGAAAGAACTTTTAAACGAATCTTAGCCTCATAACATAATTTTGTTCTGGCGGGTCCATGATTGCCCAAATGGATTTCACTCTATGAAATTTGATTACACTCTAGGAAATTTTGGTTTTAAATACTATGCTATAGGGAATCACATGGTCCGGTTTGACCGATTATACTTTCTTACTTGTTATTTTTGCAAGAGCATTTTAAGCGTTTTTAACTCATTTTTCATTAAATCATGTTTTTGTATTTTTCACATTATTAATCCGATTCTACCAAAATTTGGCATACATATATATCTAACAAATATCAATTTTCATACCAAATTTTATTACAATTAGACAATTTTTGTAAGTGTTATAGCATTTTTAAGAAAAAGGATATATGGCAGGACCTTGAGTCCTTGTTCAGATTTAAATGAAAATTTACACACACGTTGCTAGTAGTGTGTGTATCAGTATGTCCATTCTTTGTAGTTTTGTGGGCATTATTGAAGCTAAAATTACATTTTTCCATTTCAGGACACATGGGAGGTAGGCGTGTCCTTGGACCGATTTGTCCAAAAATTCATATTTTTCTTAACTAAGCTATTTTATGCTAGTGTACCAAATTTCAAAAATTTCTGACAACTCCTTCTATTTATGTCCCTTCGTTATATGGGGACAAAGCACTGTGCGCCGTGTCCTCTTTTCATCTATGATGGGCCATTTTTTTTTAGTTTTCCCACATGCAATTTCATCAAACCACCTCTAAGCGAAACAAATTGATCATGGATCGAATCGCTACGACTCAAAGAGGTGCCTGCATATGCCAGGGACTAATTAATGGTTACCACTGAATGTCTCGCTATCTCCTTTAGAGACATCCGGCACTCTTGGACAAATTTCGATGTGATAAACACACTCTGCAGGGATCTTATGGCCGCTGTACTATCGGTAATAATGTGAATATCTCTGCCAGATTTCTCACCATAACGAATGTGCCCCGCGACCGTGTAGATGGCCATTATCTCGGCCTGAATGACACTGCAGTGTTTCGACAGCCTTAGAGAAATACTCCAGTTTAACTGATCGGAAGCGACACCATGAAGCACCCGCGGGAATTTGTAGGTCATGATAATGAGCCATACTATCTAAGATGCTTACGGCGAAGCCAGGATCAAAGTTTGGCTTAGGTATAACATCAAATTCCGTTTGCAAATGTATATCATTATATATCTTGCATGTTTGATGTTAAAATCTCTTCATAGTCTAGCGGGCTTTAGTCTTACCGCTGCGTTTGTAGCCAACTTCTACCCCAAAATGTCTGGTGGTTATCAGTTCAAGATCGTAAACAGTGCAGTATTGCAGGATATATATTAGGATATAAAAGTCGAAAAAGCCCCAATCTTTACCACTGTGCAACTTTTTTTAAACTCTTGGCTTGCTTTATACGTAATATCATAATTATTTGTTGCCGTTAAGCTTTATATAAAAGTTATTTTTTGCAACTCTCGTTAAACGAAACTCCTCGATAATCGCAATTCTTAATTGAAGCACAGCCGCGAATAACGTTGTAAAAGTCACTTTTTGCAAAAACTGTTTTTTTTTTGCCGATAACCGTTAACCTTACTCTCTTACGCAGTTTAAACATCAAATCAACCAAAATAATGACCCTTAACGCCTTTAGAATGGTAAACAAAGAGTTTAACCAGTGGAAGAAAGTTGTAAGTTACTAACAAAATAATGAAACCGAAATGGTTTTGCAGTGTGGAATAATGTTTAAAAAGCCTTTTGCATAAAAGTTTTTGTTATCATTTTTTTTAACTAGCATTTAACCCACTACTTCCTCCTTTTTCTTCGTGGACATATCTGTATGCCAAAGTTTATTTTCTCATTCACTCAGGACTTTGCATGTATAATTGTATCTTTCTAGGTACAATACCAACGGAAATTTAAAAAGTACCAGGTAAAGAACAAAACAGTACCAAACAGTTCCGCAATAGATTAAAATCCACTCAGAACATTGCATGTTTAATCTTATGTTTTAAAGTCCAATATTAACGATAATTAAAAAAACCAGTTGTAGAACCAAAAAGCTAAAGAAAAGTATCAAAAGTTTCAGTATTGTAGTGGTAGCTCATAATTTAGTACGAATATGTCAATGAATGGAGAAATATGTTTTGTAAAAAAAAGTACCAAAAATAGTTACGATTTTCACCATTAAATTTTCGTATTTCGAAAAAGTACCAAATTCGTATTGTTGAGGCGCCCTCTGAGGAAATGCTTTTAGATCAGGAGGACGATTTTCTTGATCTGGACATCGAGCCCCTGCTGTAGGATTTTATCTATTGTGAATGCCGCTAAAAGATGGTGACAGAGGGAATTCGCCTTAAGAGCCAGGCCGTTTTGTCAAAAGTCAAAACCAACACAGTTTTTTACATACCGGTGCGCTAGCTCCACTTTCGTCAATAAATAAGTTTATTTAATCTTAACACCCCAGGGTTTTTAATTACAAAATTTGTTGAACCGTGAGTATATTTATCTCTTACCAAATTTAAATTCCTTACAATTTGGTTTTGCTTTTCAACCCCGTTGAAAAGGCAGCAACAACAAATTCCTCACCAGAGATTGGAAATTTGTTTATTTTTTATTTTTTTTTTTTTCGAATGTGGTATTAACTTTGTTTCTATGATTATTGGTTCAAAAGATAAAATAGCACTTTCTCTTTTCCGTATAAATACCCAAAGGTGTCGTTTCCGTTTTAGTTATGATAAGCGTTTGGGCTTCTTGTTCTTTTGGCAGCTCATCGATAAGGTAACAAACCATAAATTGAATTCAATATGTCATTCTGTGTCTTAGGGGTTCACACAGAATGTTAAACAATCTTCGATTTGATTGCAGAACTGCAGGGCACTAAAGATGCGGGATGATCTTTAATGGAAGATTGTAATTATAACCACTCATATGAGTAATTATAATTGTAGGATTTGGGCAAAAGAAATAACAAAAAAAAGAGAAGTTATTATTTCTTTTCTAATTGGAGTATTGCTATTGAATAGGATTATATGATATTACCTTAGGATTTTGGGTTGTTGTTTCCAGGGTGGAACTGGTAAGTACGTTTAGGGTAGGCAATATCTATTTGTTTAGCGGTCCAACAAAACTTCGATTTAAGGTTTAACTTTTATTCTTAGCTAGGTTAAAGTTTATTGTGTTTAATTTAGGTTAGGAAATTTACAATTAATTTAATTTAGGTAGGCTTAGGTGCGATCTGTTCACTTCTGTTGCTAAGTGGAAATTGAACGATACATAACTTTATTTTTCGCCATTAACTTGTTTAAAATTCATTTGCATATTGCAACTTACGGATAATTATAACTACTCCAAAGCCTTTTAAACTGTAATATAATTTTGTACTAATAAGGGTTTACAATTCATTCCAAATTCAATATTAATGCGTTTTATCTTACAATTTTAATCTCAATTCATCAACTGCAATAGTTCTACTTTACATAAGTTCAAATTTAGATACATAAGTTTCAATTCAATTACAGTTCAATATTTACAAAAATTCAAATTTCAGGTTTCAATTTTTAAACTCAATTTATGGACATAAATATGACAAAAAAAAAAATCATTTTATAGTGTCTAAACGTAAGTTTAGACACAATAAATAACTTTGCTTCCGAATTCTAAAACTTTTTGTTTTTATTCTAATTATCTTAAATACATTTCCATCTCTGACCCTTTTGGGATATATAAGAGCAACACAAAAAAAAACCAAAGGAATTTTATTTTGTCCAGCAACCGCTCGGAGATTAATTTTTATATTTCCACCATCAGAGTCACCATCAGAGCTTCACCTCAACGTATGGTCTTTAATCGTAAAATAGGCATAGAAATTTTTAATTTGGATTCGGCAACGGCTAAAATTTTATTGGTTGCATTAACCGAGGTTGCGTCTATAAGATATTAACTTGTAATTTAAAGTGCTATTTGGGAAGTGCCTCTTAAAGAGTAAATGACCTACTTTCACAAAAAATTGCCATGAAAACGTTGATATTATAGAAGTTATACTCGTTAGCTATTCCTAAAAAATTTGGTAACATGATAAAGGTTGCGTTAAGGGCCAATCAAAATGCAGGATAAATATTATAAAGGGTGATTTTTAAAGAGCTATAGGAAAGTTTAAAAAAAAACACATAAAATTCAAAAAAATGCATGAAATCTTAATTTGAATCGATAGGACGGTCCATATAATTTAATGTTTGAATATTATTTCATGCAAATGTTGACCGTGACTGCGCCTCAAATGGTCCATCCGCTTAGTCCAATTTTGGGATACTCTTTCCAACATTTCGGCCAGTATCTCATGAATTAATGCTTCAATGTTGTCTTCCAACTCGTCAATTGAAGCGGGCATGTGTGTATAGGCATGAGCTTTAACATAGCCCCACAACAAAATAGTCTAAAGGCGTTAAAACGCACGATCTAGGCAGCCAATTGACCGGTCCCGAACGTGAAATAAAATGTTCACTGAACTCGCCTCTCAATAAGTCCATTGTTAAGCGTGCTGTGTGGCATGTGACACCGTCTTTTTGAAACCACATGTCATGCAAGTCAAGCTTTTGCAATGCTTCTGGCTGATCTTCACTCCAAAATCGACAATTCTGCTTATTAACGTACCCATTCCAAAAATTAGCTTCGTCGCTGAACACAGGAAGTGCGCGATGAACTTTCTTAACAGAGCACGCATTTTGATAATAAAATTCAATAATTTGCATGGGTTGTTCGTTTGTAAGACGATTCATGGTTAAATTATAGACCAAACTGAAGATGTTTGACAGTGAAACAAAACACGAAACGTGCGTCAGCTGTTTAAACCAGTGTTGCCAAAGAGATAATAGCTAAATAATCACCCGATATATAATTTTGACAGGTTGACTATTCAACTTTATAAGTCAAATATTGAGCGATTTGTGCTTGATTTAAGGTTCGTTAATTAACTTAAGTCTCGACTGTGTTGGAGCATACCCAACTTTGGAAAAAGTTGCGTTGCTATATGAGCTTTTTTTAACACTATTTCGTAAAGAATAAAGATGGATTAAAAAAAATTTGTAATTTTCCTTTATATCCGACAAGAAATCTTTTGTCAAACATGTGTCCAGACAAAAATTCTTTTAAATTCTATTTCATTTAAAGCACACTTTGTCCACATATACATAACTCTACTTTCACCTCCCGTGACATTAATTACAACTGAAATAATTTTTCTTAACATTAATGTGCATTTAATGATTCGGACAATAAAAATAGAAAAAAGTTGCCACATTTAACATCAACCAACCAGTTTAAACAAACATTTATAGATTTTTTTTTTCTTCTAAAGTTTATGACTGAAAAAACCAACCATAACGAACATTTAGAAAACTGGATCGTAATGCAAATTAAATAACTTAATTTAAGTTTTTAATATTTTCAAATCATCGAAAATTTTATGGGAAAAAGTTTATGATCAACATTTTTATGACGCCACATCGATAATTTTATATGTTAGAAAATAACAAAACAAAAGACTTAAAACAAAAACGCTGGAAAAGTTTATTAAAGGAAAATGTCGAAAACAAATTTACATATAAAGAGTGGTCCAACTAAAACGCACGATGTTAATTGTAAATAAAACAAAAAGTTTTCAGAGAATTATCTTAATATTTTGTTTTTATAATATGGAAAGTATGTGTGAAACAAAATATCGGTCAAATGCTTGCCACGGCTTCGGTGGCATAAATCTATCGAACGGTCCATATTTTTAATGGCTCTAAGATATAATTGAGGTTCAATCTCGTTAATGTGTCGAACTATTTCATCTCTTAGTTTTTGAATTGTTCTTGGCTTATTGACGTACACTTTTTCTTTTAAATATCTCCAGGGAAAAAAGCCCAACAGTGTCAAATAACATGATCGTGGCGGCCAATTAACATCTAAATGACGTAAGATAACACGGTCATTGAATTTCTCGCGCAAAAGAGCCATTGTTTCGTTGGCTGTGTACCAAGTGGCGTCATCCTCTTGGTGTCACATATCGTCCACGTCCATATCCTCAATTTCTAGCCACAAGAAGTCCGTTCTCATTTCGCGATAGCGAGCACCATTCACTGTAACTGCTTGGCCGACCTTATTTTTGAATAAGTCCGGCCTGATGACGCCGCCAGCTCATACACCGCACTAAACACTTATTCAATGTGGATGCATCGTATTTTCAATAAATTACTCGTGGATTCTTAGTTGCCCAAGTTCAGCAATTCTTCTTGTTAACGAATTCTCTGAGGTAACCAATAAAATCACGAAGTGCACAGAATGCATTTTGATTTGAACGCCCATTTTCGTAATAGTTTTGAACAATCTAAACGCGCTGCTCAATTGCTTCCCTCCATGCTTGCTTACCATGGTTGAATTTGTCACACACTGAAACAAAGAAATGTCAAATGAGGTTGGGCAAAAAACTTAACGTTAAGGTGTGACTCACAATTAACATCGTTTATTTTGGTTGGACCACCCTTTATATAAATAAAAAGTAATTAAATTTAAAATCTAGACTGAGGAGAAAAATTATGTCACTGTTGGTTTTAGTAAAATCTGAGGCCTTTCAAACAAATTTGTTATTGAATTTTAGTTTGCTTTTTTTAAGTTGTGTCAATCTGATGTTTGTGTTGTACTAAGAAATTGTAGGAATTTCAAGTTTCCATAAAATTCCTAAAATTTTTGCTTTATTTTATTTCTACTTTAAATAAATATAGAACTCGTTTACGAAAAAATCCATTTATGTCCATTTGAAGTGTTGCCATAATTCTTTTAATCTTTATTGCCTTTTCAACTAATTAAGACCGAGATGTTGTTACATTTCAACACTTCTTCATTTACTGTCTGTCTGTTTTGTTATACGTTGTTCCACCTCCCCTTTCTATACTTAATCCTCTTTCTTGAACTTACCTTCGATTTTGATACCAAGTCTTGACTTGACAATCACTCAATTCCAATTTATTTGCCAATTCCATGCGATCCTGTACACTCAAATATTTTTGACGTTCAAATGATTTTTCCAATGTCTGCAATTGATGATCGGTGAAGGCAGTGCGTGCCTTGCGTTGTTTCTTGGATAAACCCATTAGATTGTCACTACTTTTAATGCTTTGACCATCATCATCTTTGGCACCTGCAATTTCAACACGAAAAGAAGAAAAAAAATCTTTTAAAGCAACACTTTTTTTAAGCGGATATTTTGTTTTTATGAAAAACGTAAGAAAGAAAAAATCAAAACTTTTTTTTAATTTTTGTTGGAGATTTCTGTCATGATCATTTATGGTTTATTTGTGGTTTCATTATTAACAATTTTTTTTTTCTTTATTTGCATGGTATTATTATTTTTTAATTTTTCTTTTCAGCTTTTTGCAATTTAAATCTTTAAATGTTTGCCAAGTTGTTCAAAGTCTTGTAGCCTTCTCTGTATTTAGCAAAAGCGAAAAAATTGCCTTAAATTAACAACTGGCTTGTCCACATTTTAATAATTTTTTGTTTTTTTTTTTTTTCTTTATAAAGTGAAATGATGCGTAAATTTTTTGTGTCATATTTATGTGCAATTAATTAAAATTATTTTGCATGCATATTCATATTATTTTTAATACTCTTATATTGAATTAATAATTAAGAGATTTGCGTAAAATTAATGGAGAAACAGCAGCAAAGTCGACTCGAAAGATAACTAAACGAGTCTAGAAGCGATTTTCTACGCTCAATAACTTTTCTAAAGATTTTACAAAGCTCTAAATAGATTAAACTAGTTTCAAGGAAACTAGTTTCGAACCATTTCAAGTATATATGTACTTTTCTTATGCACTCTAAAAGTAAGAAATGGAAATACTTTCCTTTATGAATAGTCGGTGTCCAATGTCTCCTGTTTTCTGTTGTTCTGGCAGACCCAACAAAAAAATTAATGTGTTTAAAGAAAATTAAATGCTCACTAAATACTTAACTTCCTGCACAAGGTTTTCTTGTTCTTTAAATATGTTTTTAAAAAAGATATTCTACGTTTCTTTTTTTTCTTATTGAATATCAAAAATTCAAAACTAATGTCATTAATTCCTTTGCTCATAAAATTGTTTTCCAAGATTGCATATTTTTCAGAAACTTCTACATAAATTTTCTGAATGGAGCAAAGTTCCCTGAAAAATACTTTTTTGGATTAAAATTTATTTTCAATAAAATTTTATAAAAATATGCCTTCTTAAGAACTTGAACTCTAAAGAAAGGAAATTAAAAATTAGCTTTCTTTACAGCAATCATTAGAAAAAGCTTAAGTGGCTATTTCTTTCGTTTGAAAATTTTTAATTTTATTTGAAGGCAAAGTAATTGGGTGGTTTCAAGCAGAAGTCAAACGTCATCGAATTATGATTTTGCATATATGGACGGTTCAAAGCTGAACCGAACCAAGTCATAAAATAAAATGCATATATGTATTTCAAAACTGGTGTGAAATTCTTCGCAAAGTTTAACTCTATCGAGTTCTGTAACGGACAAAATCAAAAAGTTTTTCGTTCCAAAGGTAACGGTAATAAACCCATGTCAATGGCTCCAGAAATTAATGGAAATTCACTTACTCAAACTCAAAACATTATCGAATTTTCATTTTTGACTTGGTTCGCTTCAGCTCTGAGCCCTCCATATTTTGTTCATGTTTATTTATTAAATCTCCATAGAGAAAGGGGCCAGTAAGGTAAAGGGAACAGTAAAAACCAACTACACAAAACAAGAGGTAGGGACGACCTACGTGCGTTTTCAAGGTTGACCAACAAGGTTGAGATGTGTCGCTTTCAAATGAGACCAATACCAACACGCTCAGTGATGGTACACCAAAGATACAAAGATAAAATGGCTCTCCTGAACAAAACCCTTAGGTCCCTTTCTATTTTGCGCGTCACATATATTAAATATGAACTAACAAAAATTAATCAAATGTTATTCTAATTATTATGTTTACGACCAGCTAATACCGGCCGAAAATTCTCTTAATCACTGTTCCCGTTCACAAAGGTGTTTTTTAGAGTTCTTCACATTCCATAAGTCCTGCCGTCTCTTTTCTTCTTGAATATTAAGGGTTTGGTTAGAGTTGTAACTGAAGATGAGAAGTGACCATCAACAATGCTTTGTGATACAAATCGAAATTTTTTAAGAGTGCAGAGAAAAAAATAAAAATTGATTTCAATTAAAAAATTTGTGATATTAATTAAAAAATTAATTAAATTTGCACCAGTAAACAAATTAATAGTATCAATTAAACCAGTTTAGTATTAATTAAACGTTTAATTTATTTGATTAAACGTTTAATTCACTTGATTAAATTTTTAATTAAAACCGATTTCATTTTTGTTAATGCTTTAATTGGTGAAAATTTTTGAAGAATTTTTTCTGTGTGGGTTAACCAGCATTGTCTGTATTTGGTAGGATTAGGATGGTGTTAAAATTAGCTCAGACTATCAATTGAAAGTTCTAGATAGAATAGATATGTGGAAGGTCATAAGCACTAGGGATATAACTTTTTGCAATTTTTGCAAATATCAAAAATACCACCTCATAGCCGTGAGGTGTCACTTTGCCTCTTTCGTGAAAAAAGTTACCGCACCGAAAGCGTTGAAGTTTTGTTTCTATTTATTTATTTTCATCAGAAAATCAGTTACTTTTGTCTTAAATAAGTTCGTTTTTGTTTAAATTCATATATAATCTTCAAAATTAAACCTTTTTTCATAAGTCTATTGCAAAATCAAATGGGTTTTTAATTTCCAAAAATAAAATTCACACATAATATGAAGTTTTAGGAATCGTTTACGAAGCGGAAACTTTTTCACCGAATCAACTTAAAAACAGTTTTTTATTATCACCCTAATAAGCACCACGACCCCTAGGATATTTTGTGCAGCAGATGAAAGGAAATTAAAAGTTCTAGAGACAACAATTGATTCTTTTGAGCGAAATCATCATTATTTTCCACAATGACATTGCTCATTGTCTTGATATATCAGCTCAGACTTTGTATTCAATATTTCTTGATTGATTTATAATAATCTCACTTATATGCGTTTATCTTAAGCCGAAGACATACAAAATTGTACAGAAAGTTTTCAGAAGTTGCACAAAAATAAAATGAAAAGGAAACATTTTCAGTAAGCAATGACCAATTTTAAAACTTAAATCGCACGGTAATTTTATTGGAAGAAAGTAAAATTTCTAGGGAATGGTAATTTTTTTTTTTTGCTGTTGGTTGGTTTTAATCACAAATCGAAACGAAAAGTTGCATGCATTTTGGAACTTACTATTGCTCTCATACAAAAATGCATCTTCAAATTGATGATGCCCTACCATCAGAATTGTGCCATCACTGTCACGAATTGCGTCAATGGGGCAAAAAGTTGCATCATCTATGCCATGACTACAGTAACGTCAATTCGATGCCACAGTTTTTGTATTGTTAACAGATAAAGTATGAATATAGAACTCTAAATAACGGTAAAATGATTGTAAAGTGTGCTTTAAGCCTATAGTACACGGAATGTAAAAAGCCATATGCGCATGTCGTTCTGACGTCACTACAACTCCACAATTAGCCACGAAATTACGTCAGAAGCACCTGCGCATGTGGCTTTTTACATTCCGTGTACTATAGGCTTTAAAAAGAATGTTATTGTTTTATCCACTATTTTTGTTTTTAAACACCTTTTCAGAACCTGCACAGAAAATATTCTCCAAAATTGTTCACCAATTAAAACATTAATCAAAAATAAAATCAGTTTTAATTAAAAATTTAATCAAGTGAATTAAACGTTTAATCAAGTAAATTAAACGTTTAATTAATACAATTAACTGGTTTAATTGATACTATTAATTTGTTTACTGGTGCAAATTTAATTAATTTTTTAATTAATATCACAAATTATCAAAAAGTAATTTCAATTTTTGGGAATACAAAATTTTAATTTCAAAAGGTTTTGCTATTCGTGCTTAATTCCCAGTTTTTATTATTGATAAAAAACACTTTAAATTTATTGTTGATGGGATAAGCTATTCCTATGCGCAGTTTACTGGTTACTTAGGCCCAATCGTCAGGAAACTTCATCCAAAGATTTAAAAAAAAAACTAAAGATATTAAGCAAATAAAACTGTTAAGCGAATAAGAATTATAAGCAACAGTTTTGCTTGTAACAATATCAAAGCTTAAAAAAAACAACAGTAAACAGTGAGTTTATCTTTTCTTTCATTCCCCACTACAATTGGTTAATCTTAACATTATTAGTTACCGAAAACTTTAATAAAACAATTACTAAAACCAAAGTACCCTCTTTAAACTGGATCTAGTTTGATAGAAAGTTTTCAACAAAAGTCACTAACTGTTTAATAGAATCTTATGGGCTCTTAAATGAGTTGTCGATATTGTAACATTTTCTTTTAATTCACTTTTATTTCATTCCTTACAAAAATCTTACAAAATTTACTTTATAATCTTAACTTTAAGTAGTTTTAAAAATTTCTTTATTACTTAAAGTCTATAATTTCGTATTACGTTCTATTAAAGCCCGCGTAATTATCATTTAATAAAACATAAGCATTTAGAACAATAATAATTAAAATATTACACGTATTTTTTCATAGATTATCCATGACATTTTAATTTGATTTAATAAAATTATTATTTTAATTGCAAATTTTAAATACGCAATAAATTTAAGTTGTCAATAATTATGATTAAAATACAAACAGGAACTGCTAAAAACTATAAATAATAAAACAAAAGACTTGGAAAAAAAACTTGATTAACATGTCTTACTGCATTGCCTTTTCTAATATTTCTAATAAAGAAAAAAAAACAGTCCTGAATTATTATTTGAATTCTTTGGTGATATTAAAAAAAAAAAAGTGTACGTCATTAAGCCAAGAACAATTCAAGAGCTAAAGGATGAGATAATTCTGCACATTAACTACATTAAACCTCAATTATGTCTCAGAGTCATTTAAAATATGGATCATCGGATAGAGGTATGCCACCGATGCCGTGGCGGGCATTTGACGGAGTTTTCGTTTCACATATAACTGTTAAAGATCCTTCTATAATATTTAATAAAAACTATTAAGATAATTCCTTGAAAACTTTAATTTATTTACGACACAGTGCAACAAAATCTGAGTCATCGCCGCCTCAATACTTGCTACGCGAAATGAAACTAGACTATGAGTAGAGCAAATCTGCCAAATAGTTTTGCAAAAATCGTGCAATGTATGTAAAACGGGTTTTCGAAAACTTCAAAAATTTCAAGGCCAGGAATTTTGAAAATCCTTTTTACATACATTGCACAATTTTTTGGTCTTAGAAGCTCCCTAGTGAAATTTGGGGCAGAAAATATTCGTGGAACATTTTAACCCTCTTAAGTGCTGTTTAAGTATACCTTTGTGTGGAAGTTTAAAAAATGACACAAATGGCCCCTTAAAATGAGTATTAGAAGGTTAATATATTCTAAGCAACGATTCTACTGAAGACATCTGAAATAGTATTTCAGCTCAGAAGTACATTTACAGCCAGGCCCACGATGTCACACGTTAACTTTCGCATAGAAAATTACATTTAAAACAAAAACCAATCTTAGAATTTTTTTTTTTTTGCTGCAAAGTGCTGTTTATATCATGCGTTTTGGTTGGTCCTCCCTTTTTTATAATGTTTTGAACTTTGAGAGATACGCGATTATTTGGAAACTAGAAGTCCGATTTTATTATTTTAAAGTTTTTTGTCCTTTTTCACAAAAATTTACAAAAAAAAAAAAAGGTGAAACAAAAGACTTAAGTAGCAAACTTGTTTAGAATGGATACGGCTGATCTGTAATTCCCCTAGAGGGAAGCGAACTGACACCAAAGTAGTCCTGTGATAGGTCTTTGGTGAAAGAGACCGGTTCTAGTTTTAACACTTTCTATGAATGAGACCTATCGCTTTTACATGGGGTTGTCATTGGAGGGGGTCAATTGACACCATTTGACCAGTCACAATCTATTCTCAATGGACGTGTTTAGTTACAGTTACTTAAATGTATTATTATTTCAATACGATATAGTATTATTTCAATAAAACTAGTACTAGAATTAAATTCAAGAGCCAAATTTTAGAAAGTCCCAAAAAAAATGTATCACACCACCGGTGAAGACTGTACTGTAATTCATTACTTTTTCTACCTTTTTGTTCCCCATAAACCAGTTACATGATTGGTTCTCCTTTCACTGGTCATGAGTGCTTTCTTTTTGTACCTGTTCTATTTTCACAACTCCCAGGACCAGCCTGTGGGACCAATTGACACAAATTTCCCGCAGGATCGCTAAAGCTAAATGTCTATCGCTAAAAATCTCTAAAGTTGATTTAGCGATCTTTGGCTACGAATGCATCACTGTAACGTGCGCCGCAATTTTAGCTTTTAGTGTCATCGCTAAAATTTTTAAATTTTGTATTCTTAAGCATAGCGAATTGCAGAATACGGCTACAGGTGATACAATCGCGATTACGTAGAACGCAGTGCTGCTTACACATCACAACCAAAAATTTTTGGACTAAGAACATATATTTTTAAATAAAATTGCAAAACAAAATCATTTTGTTATTATTCATAAACGTTTTGTTACAACAAAATTTTCACCAATTAAATTTTGTATCAACATATTCAAACAACCAATAGAATTGTTTGCTTTTATGAGTTTAGAAAAAATTGTTACATTTGCAACATTGATCAAATATTTGCTTCAAAACTTTTTTTTAAATGTAAGAAAATAAAAATGGAAAAAAAATTACTTAGACCTTGGCGATATTTTAATGGCTAACAATCGCATTTTATCCAACCTTCATATATCTAAATTGGTAGCACTTGTGTTAGAATATTTTTCACTTGAAGAATGACTTGTATGCGAATTCTTCAGTAAAATCTGATTAACGTACCCCAAAGAACAAACCTTTTAAAAGCTTTTTATATTTCTGTTTCTATGAAATAAATCATTTATGTTGTTTTCTCTGAAACTTCTTTATCACTCATAATTTTTTCATAAATAATTCATCATCAAACAGGGGTAAAACGCCTTTTATCAAATTCAATTAAATAATTAAAAAACAAAAAACTTTAGAAACTTTTAAGAAAACCTACACAAACTCGAGACAAACGACTTAAGCAGCAAACTATTATTTATGTGATCATTTTACAAAACAGAATATAAAAAAAAAATTCTACAATTATTAAAACAATTAGTAGCTAACAAATGATTGTAAACAAATACAAAACTCATTTAAACGGATAAATATTATACAAATCTAAACCAACACCGCCACCTTTTTTTGCAATTTATTAGGTTTTATTGCAGTTAAATGTAAAACACTTAATAAGGAAATTGAAGATTTGATTTATTTTCCGCTAAACAACAACGCCACACATTACTAAACTACTTACGTACACATGAATCTAGATATTCATGTGAGTTGAAAGCTAAATAAACTAAAACCTAAATGAAGAAGTTGTTTGTGTTATTAGGTTTGCCAAGCAAAAAAGAAAATAAAGTTTAAAAATAAATGTTTAATGAAAATCAAAACGATATTTAAAAAAGAAAAAAAAACACTAAACTGTAAAACATTTCCGCAAAATGTGGTTAAATGTTTTCTTTAAGACATTAAACCGGCACGCTAAGAAAACAAAATACAAAAATAAAAAAAAATAGATACAATACAGTACCGAGTATTTGAATTCAGATGAGAAGTAACGAGAATTGTGAAACTAAAAACATTAAACTCAATGAATAAATGAATGAATCAACGAACAAAAAAACTGACTAACTAAGTACGAAACTAAGTAAGTAAGTAACTAACTAACTAACTAACTGACTAAATAAATGAATGAATAGTTAAGGATGGTTGAGTTGGTGGCTTGGCTGTTGTTTGCTGGGGGACCTGAAGATGGTTTAGAAAAAAAAACCACAAACAATTTTTTTTATAATTTTTTTTTCGCTTTTCTTAAGAAAATGTAATCAAAGTGTAAATGATTTAGTTCGTATTAAATGCTTTGGTAATCATGAAGTATGCCAATTCTTTGGTTTAGGAATAATTCTTAAAAGAGAAATACAGCACAGTGGCTTGGATTACAAAATATGTGGTAAAACCTTTTTACTTAAAGACAAATTTTCTTGAAATTTTCAAGAGTACGTAAAATGTGTTTATAATTTTGTAATGTACACAGAAAAAATTTATTTTCCAATTCAAACAAAAAATTTGTAGAATCAAAAAATTTTTTGTCTGAAATCGGTCCTATAAACAAATTGGCGTATTCAAACAATTTATTTGCATTTTGCTTATTGAAAAACAACACTGATTTTTTCAAACAAATAATTTAACTGAATCAAACAAAAAGTTTACCGAAATTCATATAAATTTCAAACAAATAATTTTGCTGAATCAAATAAAAAAGTTTTTGTACAAGCAATTGACGCGCACGCAAGCAAGCACTGTAGGAGAAGATGATGGCAGATAGAGCAGAGCTGCCGGCTGGTTTTGAGACACATTTTTTTGGTTGGAATAATTTTTGAACGAAGTCTTATTTATTTACACACAATGTTTTCTTCATCACTCACTGTTGCTGTATCCTTTCCTTTGTTAAAGAAGAAGAAATGTAACCAGAAACGGCAGCAGACCGACTCGATATGTTTCTCGTCATCATTCTATTTTTGTATTTAACTAAACAGTTTTAAAAAATTGAATACGGGATTTTATTTTTCATTCTTACCAACTTTGTTTAAAAAGAGTGAAACGTTTTTTTTCTACCTGCTATTGTTTTTCTTATTGTTGTACTTTTTTTAAAGCGTCCAAAAATAGACTGTATGTGTTTTTTGTTGTTGTTCTTAAATTTCACATAAAGAAGTGTTGCTTACGATCAAATAAAAAAAAGCAAAAAGACGACCGCATTAAAGAGCGTTAAATATGTCATACAAAATTATGAAAACTTGAAACCAATAACGCGTATATTATATTTTTGAATAGTTGTCAACATTTTTGATGGTTAAATAAAAATGAAACAAAAATATTAATTGAATCAGTAAAAAAATTTGTAGAAATTAACAGCCTGTTCATGGATTTCGAACGTCATCGTTCGCATAGAAAATTACATTTAAAACAAAAATAAAATTCGAACATTGTTTCACGATGACGTTCGATATCGTTAAACAGGCAGTACAAAAATGTTCAAACAAGCGTTTGTTTGAAAATAATTCGGCAATAATTTTTTCTGTGTAGCTTTGCTTTGTGAGAAAAGGCGTCGTCACATCGTACCCGAGCTTTGCCATTTGTTTTCAAAAGCCTACTTCGAGGAGGTCTCTACACGATCAAAATCCTTAACAAGCATGTTTATAGTATGAGTAAAAATTTGTTAGTATATGTGCCACCGACAATGCTGGATGGAAAAAACCAATTAAGATATTACGTCAAGCACACGTCCACGAGTTAGACATCAAATAATCGTAAATAGATCCCTTAATAATAAAATTATAGCTAATGAAGCTCGCTCCCTCTCCCTTGATTTAAAAATAAAGTTTTTTCGTTCCGATTTCAGTGTTAATCCAACTTCTTGTATTTAATTTCCTTCTCTTAATCGATGTTTCCATACAATGAATAAATTTTGCAAATATTATTTTGACTCTAATGCATTTTTGTATTCATAAAACAAACGACATATCTTTGTATACTATAGTTTTTTCTTCTGTGAAATGAGTTATTAAGTTGTGTAAAAAAATGTAGCAAAAATATATTCTAAATGTGTGTTTGTGTAATACACATCCATTTGATTTGTTAATTCGACACAAAACTTTAAAAAAATTATACATTTAACAGAAATACTATACATTATTATCATTCGCTTAATCGGCATAAATAAAGGATTAATCGAAATGAGCAATTTTAAACTAGTCGAACAATTAATAGTCTAAAATTGTGCTTAATCCAATAATAATTAAAAGACGGAACACCCTAGTAGTTACACCAAAGTCACCCCTGTAATATGGGAGGGACCCCATGTAATCATCTTTTGGAGCTGCAGCCCGGTGTGAGCCTTAGCCTCGTTTGCTTTATTCTTCCAATTGAATCTGTCTTGCGCAGCATTCTGCCAATCAGATATATTGGCTTTTCTGTAATCTGCCTTTTTTATTGGTTCTGTATGGAGTAGCGTTCATAATTCTGTGTTGTGCTCCGTTCTAGGGCATTCTGGCTACGAGTCCTGCCGAGTTTAAACGTTGAGCCTTTATAAATTTTACCTTCGATTATATTTTCGATCTCTCGGTTGCTTCTTCTAAGGTAGCCTCCGTCGTCATCGCGTTTACTCTTCTTACAATTTTCCTTTCAAAGGTTCTTGGTTTTTCTTCATCTACCAGAGCCAGAGCCCATGTTTTACAGCTGAGTATTAACACTGGCAGCACAACTATTTTCTATAGCTTTATTTGCAAAGAGGTGCATTTAAAGTTGTTTACTTTTGAACGTGTAATGTTGAAGTGCTATTGATTGATGAGTGCTAACGACAGTGGCCCGCGTCATGTGGATGTCCTTAGTCTTTCTTTCATTTATCAGTAATCCAAGTTTTTTGTTTCAGCTTTTAGGACACCGAAGCCTTCTGCCAGCTCTCGAACACACTATGCGTTATTAGAGCTATACCGTCTGTATATGTGCACTAGACTGGCCCACGCTTGTATGGAAAAGTAAAAGTATAGTCCAATACTTTCTCCACAAGCTTGATTTTGTTTCTTTTACTAAAATAAATGCATATACCAAAAATTGGACCAATAGGGCAATATTTAGAGGTCGCGATGAATGGCGACTTTTATGTTTCACATCTTATACTTATTACATGCATTTACTTTTAGCTTATCATTATTGTACTTGTTTATGTATTGGAGACACTTTTTCACACTTTTCTTTGATCTTTACTAGATTTACATTTGTTAAAATTCAAATATATTCATCCCACTACATAATTATTTAACTTATTTTGAATGCAGACCCTGCGGGAAAATTGTGTCAATTGGTTTTAAGGCACTTATCCCTTGACAAGTGAAAGCAGTTTTATAATAAAAATGAACGAATTGTAATAGGTTAAAACTGAGCATATCACTTAACTGGTAATAATGTGCTAAAAGAGTAGTTAATCCAGAAGGTAATTGGCAAACAACTTGTCATGTAACTGGATTTTGTGTGGGTAATGACTGATTGATTCTACCTGATTCAATTACTTTAAATGAAGGGGATCCGCCCTAATAACATGGTTCATTTGGGACAATATTTGCGACAGGCATTATTTTAACTGAAATTGAATGTGTCCATTTAGGTTGTTTCTGTGACCTGTTACAAAGCGTCAAAAAGGTGCAAATTAACCCCCTCGTAGGACATCGCCATCTTAAAGTGACAAGGCCCCTTCACATACAGTGTTAGCACTCGAACCGGTCCCTATCACTATAGAACTGTCACGTGGCAAGTTAAGTGTTAGTTCCCTTTCCTCTAGGGGATTTACAAGAAACGAGTTTAGAAGGATAATGTTAAAATTTCTGACAGTGAGTCAGATTCAACGCACGATGAAGTTAAGTTTCGCAAAAAACAAAATACAACTTAACCAATAAAAATGAAATCTGTTTTTTTAAAACGACTTTATTGGATCTATTGACCGTGTAAGTCTATCTAACCCCGAAAAAATCATTTAACTATCGCAACCTCTAAATATTGACCGATTGTGCTCATATTTGGACTGAACATTTTTAAGCACTATTCGAATAGGATCAGCGTTGTGGAGCGCGAATATTCGATACTTTTGTACTTTGGGCCACCATTGTGCACATCATAGTATATTAAGTACCAGGTATGTTCATTAGGGAGAGTTGTCATTATTACCCATGTAATGTCAAATTAACTTATTTGATTTTTAACGCTTGTTTTAATTTTTTTCATATTTTCTTTTGACGTTATATGGGATTTGAAATTGAGAACAAAATTTCTAATGATTATACCTTGTACTTATTCTACCATGGTGCACATTATTTTCGACCGTATAAATATATGTCGTCCGCTGTCTAAGGATGATATTGATTGCATGGTTGAAACATAAATTAAAGTTTGTTGCTGATAGGGCATCACCCTGTCTAACTTTTGATTTTAGTCTACACTCATCCGTGAATTTGTTTTGTAAAGCAGCTTTGCATGTTTTATTTTTAATTTTTCTAATATGTCCATGCTTATAAATATTGGTTCTGGAGTTTTTCTGTTTATCGAATCGAAAGCCGGTTTGAAGTCAATCATGAGTATGTAAATTTCTATGAACTCATACAGTGGACCGATGCGGTCTAAATCCGCACTGGTACACTGAAAAAATTTTCTTCACAGATCCAATGAAACTTACATTAAAATTCAACCTATGTAACCCTTCATTGGATTAATGAAGGATTAATAAAATCAATGACAAAATTTTCATTGATTTTATGAATTCTCATTGAAAAAATGGATAAAATAAACGTTTGTCATTAAACTAATGCAACATTTTCATTGATTTTATGAAACATTTCATTAATCCAATGAAGGGTTACATAGGTTGAATTTTAATGTAAATTTCATTGGATCTGTGAAGAAAATTTGTTCAGTGTATTGATATCCTCCGATACTTCTTTAAGTCTGTTGTTGACTTATACCTGTATAATCTGCTGTCTTGTTCTGCTGGACTGGCCCTCATCAAGCTGCCAATTCTAAAGAGCCGTAGAACTTTGCTTTACATTTCATTTATTTTCAACATAATTATTGGGTCTTGTGCTCTGGTTTCTTAATTAAGATTACACTGATATTTACTGATGATGGGATAAGCTATTCCTATGCGCATTTCACTGGTTGCTTAGATCAGATCATCAGGAAACTTCATCCAAAGATTTTAGAAAAACTAAAGATATTATACAAATAAAATTGTTAAGTGAAAAAGAATTATAAGCAACAGTTCTACTTGTACAATATCAGTATTTTAACAAAAACAACAACAATAAACAGCAAGTTTATCTTCTCTTACATTCCCCACTACAATTGGTTGGAATTTTTCCAACATTAATTGTATGTAGGTTATTCAAAAGCGATTATTAAATTTAACAAACCTTTATTAAGTAAAATATTTATAGAAATTACTAATTTTGTTTTGCCAACTTTTAGCCAGCACTTGGCAATTTTTAAAAAAAAATTTTTATTTACGGTCTAGAAAAGTTGGCAGTTTCGCGACAACAATTGCTTTACTTTTCGAGCAAAACCACTGTGTTTGTATGTTAAACTGATTAACAACACGAATTTCCTTTAAACTTAATAATCCTTTCCCGTTGTTCTAAACTTCATACAAGTTACTTAAAACTAAATTATGTAAAATCATTTCAGTACAAAAACTAATAAATTTAAGTGAGAGCGCGTGAGAGAGAGAGAGAAAAAACAGAAAAATTAAATCAAAGAAAATACATAAAGATAAGATAAAATGAATTTATAACCACTTTATGGCCAACAAACAAAAACCTCTTTTCTTAACGAAATTGTGAATTGTGATGAGTTTCGCCCAACTAATGTGAAAATTAATGTTAATCTTAAAACTTAAAATAAAAGAATTCTTTTGTACTTTCTTGATTCGTTTTAAAATCAAAACCAAACTGACATCAGCAGACATGAGCAAAGGGGAACTGTTGTTTTTTTTTTTTTTTTTTTTTTTTTTATATAAAATAAAAATGTTTTGTTTTAAATATTTATATGTAACATCCTCTATAGTTCATTGTTTTGCATTTAATGTATAATTAAGTGTTTTGTGGCTAAATTGCATTAAACATGGTTAAATGCGCAACTGTAAATTGTTGTAGCTTCTTTTTTGCTTTAGGACTTTTTTTTGCTGTTTGATGATCTTTTTTTTTTTTTTTTTTTGTTTTAAGTAACTGCTGGCTTTTTAAGTAAATTTACTGCTCTACTACACTTTTCATTCCTTTTCAACAATAAAACATTAAAATGAAAATGAAGAAACCCCAGCCATTTCTTGAAGGTTTTTTATTACATAAATGCGGTTTTTATATGTTGAAGCAGTTCGTTTTTTTTTTTATCTTTTTGCATTTCAATTAAGTTTGTGCTGCATTTTTTTATGTCTTAAGTTTAAATAAGGAATTTTGCTTTATTTACACTATAAAACATTAGAGTAATTTCCTAATTTTTTTTTTTTTTTTTTTTTTTGTTACGAGAAAAAATAATGAGCTATATTAGGTCATTTAGGTTTATTAGAACATTTTGACTTAGTAAGTTTATAATGAAAAATTCTATTCAATTGCTATTGAAAAGAAGTTTTTGGCAGGCTTTTGTAAGTCGTAAGTGATATGGTACAAAACAAAATATTTGGGAAATTAATTGACCTTCTTTTAGGGGGGAAAAAACTAGTCACCATATCTAAGAAAAACTCCAAAATGTCCTTAAATATTTTCAACTTCATAATGGGGTGTCAAGGAAGAACACATATTTAGCACAGAAAATTTTGAAAAGCTTGCTTGCCAATTGGGCAGAGCTCAAAAGCAAAATAATACTTTGCTGTCAAAGTCAAAAATGTATCAACGAGTTTAATGATGCACAGTTTGCTTTATTTTGGAGCACTTTGGGATAGAAAACATTGTACAATTCTACAATGTTGCATTTTAGAATATATTTAGAAAACCTGCTTTTTAACAAAAAACGCACGATGTTAGTTGTAAATAAAGTAAAAAGTTTTCAGAGAATTATCTTAATATTTTTCTCTATATAGAAGGATCTATGACAAGAATGTGCGAAACAAAATATCGACCATATGCTCGCCACGGCTTCGGTGCCAATACTTCTATCCGATGGTCTATATTTTCAATGTCTCTGAGACATAATTGAGGTTCAATGTCGTTAATGTGCAGAATTATCTCATCCTTAAGCCTTTTGAATTGTTGCTGACTTATCGACGTACACCTTTTCTTTCAAATATCGCCGAAAGAAAGAAGTCCAACGGTGTCAAATCACATGATCATGGAGGCCAATTAACAACGCCATGACGTGAGCTAACAAGGCCATTGAATTTCTCGCACAAAAGAACCACTGTTTCGGTGGCTGTGTGGCAAGTGGCACCATCCACATATCGGCCAGGTCCATGTCCCCAATTTCTGCAGTCGTCACCAAAAACTGTCGAACAAACAACTTTTCGCTTTTTGAGTTGGTTTGACAGCGACTGTTTACATTTAATACATCAGAAGTAAAAGCAACAGTTTTTTTTTTTTTTTGTCTAATAACAAATAAAGAAGTGGAAGAAAACACAGTTTTTCTACTTTGACTGCAATTTTTCTAAACGCTGTACAGCCCGATGACGACGCCAGCCCTAAACGAATGGGTCGAGCATGCACAGATGTTTTCACATTTCCTACAGATCCGGTTTGCTCAAATTTGCGCAAAATTCTCCCGATTGTGGACATATTTGGTCTTTTATGCAGACCAAAAAAAATCACGAAGTGCACGAAATGCATTTTGATTAGAACCCCCATTCAGGGCTGTCAGATATGGCGATTTTTCGCCAAACGTGGTTATTTTGAAACGTGTTTGGCGATGGGATTTTCCACTTGGCGACTGGCGACTTTTGTGGCGATTTTTGATATAACTGGCGATTTACTTGGCTATTTTTACCATTCATATTATTTCAGCGATTTTGAAAGAAAAAATTTGCACTTTTATTTACATAAGCGGAGTTAGGCCTCTCCAGCTAAATATATATAAATATATTCATACATACTTATAGATTTTTGAACAGTTTGTCCTTTTTTGTTACCATTACTAGTTTAAAAAAAATCTGGCTAATTTTTTTCACATGATTTTTGTTTTATTATCATTTTAAGTGAATTATTCAGTCACTTTTTAATTCCAAGGTTTAAAAAACAGCAGTCGAAACCAAAACCTGTCGAACAAAAAAACGAAAATTTGTCTAAAATTTTTCGCTTTTTGACATGGTTTGACAGCGACTATTAACATTTAATAAATTACAAGTTAAAAAAAAAATTTTTTTTTTGGCCAATGACAAATGAAAAAGTGGAAGAGATGGCAGCTTTTCAACTTCGACTGCAGTTTTTTAAACACTGCCTGAATCTAATAGTACGTATGCAGGTCAAAACAATAGTAATGAAATCGATGAGCCTGAAGTGATCTTATAGGCTTGTGTGCTTAGTTTTAGTTTTTTTTTAACTGAATAAATGATCTCCATTTTATGTTATTTTTAAAAAAATAACAGTTACTAAACAAAATTTCTTTCGGCGATTTTTTGTATTTTTTCTCAATTTTTGTTGATTTTTGACTGTAATATTATATCAACTTTTTTTGGTATGCAAAATTTAATTAAAAAAAAAAAAGATTTCGAAAACTGAACAAAATTGACGTTTGGCGATTTACGACATCCGGTTTGGCGATGGAGCTCAAAAAAATCTGACAACCCTGCCCCCATTTTCGTAAAAGGCTTCAACAATCTTAACGGGCTGCTCAATTGTTTACCTCCCCATGGTTGAATTTATCAAACACTGAAACAAAGAAATGTCAAATTAAGTTAGGCAAAAAACTTGACGTTAAGGTGTAAATTACAGTTAACATCGTGTATTATGGCTGGACCACCGTTTATTTAAAAAATCGTTTTGAAAGCGTTAGGTATCTTTTGACTTTATACCATAGTTGGGGATAGTGCACTAAATATTGATTGATTACACAATCACTAAATAAAACTGCAAAAAACATTAGTTTGTACTCTTTTTTACCAGCTTTAGTGATGATTGTTATTTTTTAAACTAAATATTTTTTTAAACCCACTAAAGGCTTGCAAAAATCTGCACTCAGTTCAAATAGTGCAAAATTTGAACTTGAAATCAAAAAAGCTGCATACAAATATTGTCTCACTTAAGTCCCAAATACAGTGATCCAAATACTCATCGAGCATTGTGGTAGTATTAGTGAAAATATGTTTGTATGTGTCGCACTGACGATGCTGGATGGAAAATCAAATAACCCAGTTGGCCAGATTGCCGTTGACGACATCGTCGGCAATGATGTATGCACGACTTGTCCCCTGTTGTTTTGGTTTTCCAGAAGACAATTTACAGGAAATCGTCGTGCACGACAGTTTGAGCGACGTTGTCTTGTAAGTTGTCTTCTATTTAGCTTCATATGGGACAGTATGAGCAACTTTGTCTTATAAGTTGTCCTCTATTAAACTCTGTGTGGGAATTTTTTTTTTTATTGCTGATTTAAATACCTACACAAAATTTACAAATTAGTTCTAAACAGTAAAACCAAAAATGATGATGGAATTGGAAAATGGATTACGTGCAGTTAGTACTTCACTGTCAACTTTAGGATTGCTTATAGGAGTTGAATACAAAACATATAACAGAAATTAAAATTCCCACTATACAAAAAACCTTTCGGAATTTAGATAACCATATAATAATTTTTGTCGTGGACGTCGAAATAGACGATATTGTCATGCAGGTAGTCGTTAATGATAAAGTAGGCGACATTGTCTTTCTTTGTGTCGTGCACGATTTTCGCGACACTTGTTCAAAAATGTCGTTGACGATTTGTTCCCGCTGTCCCTCATTTGTCGTGCAGTAATTTACATTGTCGTGCATCCGTCTTCGAGGATATATTAAAGACGTGGCCAACTGGGATGTTAGATATGACGGCGAATATTAAGTCAAGCACACGTACACGATGAATTCGCCGGCTGGACAAGCATTTGACAAGTGTATTTGGGCCTTTAAGTTTTAAAAATGTAACTTTGTATGTGCATTGTGGATATGCATAAGCCATGAACATTAAACTAAATAAAATTTTTCAATAACGGTATAATTATTGGCTTAAATCAAGAAAAGACAAGTCTTTGATTTTTAATTTAGATCAACATTTTTAGTTGCACTCAAATGAGTGAAGAAAAAAACTTGCAATAAACTGATGATTGCTTTTTTTGAAATCAAACAATTTTTTTTTTTTTTTTTTGAGTCAAAATTTTTTAACTCACTATCCATCACTCTTGTTTAGTGAAGTTGCGAATTTTCCATTAATCACTTAACATCAACAAAATGATTGCAATATTTTTGCACTATCACTAACTGTAAGTTGAAATTACAAAATGAGTGCACTACCCCCATCTATGCTTTATACCCATTATTTTATACTTCAACAACAATGATTACTATATTGTTGTAGTTGTTTCTTTGGCCAGAGTGATGAATTTATGAATATTATTTTTGTCAAGCTAATAGCGCCTAAATTTCTTCAATGTAAATAAAATTCAATTTTTAATTACAATATTTTGTTCCCGACGTTTCGTCGATTGTTTGTCGACTTTTATATTTGTATGATCCTGAGTACATCTAAAACTTTTTAATGTGATTAAAAATTTTCATATTGTAACACTCAATTCACATGAGGGCTTTTACGACGTCGTTTTATCTTGATTCCCTTTTAAAGCAACTTCCAAAATCTCTTTGCGTTCATACGATGATTTTTGGTTGCATGTCTTTTTTTTATTTACAGTATGGCCTTGATTACCCGTCATTCGATTAACCGGCAGCTTCAATAAAATGGAAAACAAACATTTTTTTGCACTGATTTAAATTGCCTCTATTATCCGAAATTATAAACAAATTATCTTTTTTTCGTTAAATTTTGAACAATCAAAAGAATTTTAAATAAACGAAGAAAGAGAATATATTAACGGTGTGGAAGCATGTTCTGCCAAATTTACTTTTTTCCTCATGTTTACATAATAAAACGTTATATATTTACATAAAATAAGAAACACACCAAAAAAATAAATAATCAAGAATTCTGCCGATCCCGTCTATTATCGATAATCGAGGTCTCACTGTATTTTCAACCACACACTTCAAAGTAAGAAAAAGAATAAAACGTAAACAGAAAAAGTTAAAAGAGAAATGTAAAAAACGACATGCAAAATACAAAACGAGACATTTTGTTAACCCCTCTTTCTTTTCTACACCGCTCACCAACAAACCAAAAGAGACGTCGACAAAGCGACGTCGTAAAAGCCCTCATCTAAACTGAGTGTAAGTCTTTAATGTTTATGTGGTACATAATGTTCACAATGATTACTATTTTTCAAATTTTTTTTTTTTTATAAGACTTTTTAACAAAACTTAAACAGATCCATTTTATATGCTTTTTTTTTTTTTTTTTTTGAGAAATAAAAGATTCACAATTTCTATCTTTCCTTGCTCTATTCTTTTCAAAACATGTCTCTAGAAATTTTTCCCACAAAAAAACTTTATTGTAGTGAATCTACCAAATCACTTTATACCATCACCAAAATATTCCTCTACTTGATTTTTCTTTTAGTTTTCTAAAACATTTTTGTGGTTTTTATGGAAAATGTAGTCATGTATGTTGTTAAACGATTATCGTTATTTAATCTAAAACTTTTAAAAATGTTGCTGTTGTTATTTTTTTCTTTTACAAACTTTTTTCTAGATCATGTTCTGCCGCGAACATAGAAAAAGAAATCGCAGCAAAAAAGAAAAAAGGGTTATTATAACAGTAAAATTCTATTTGTTTAATGCATTTTTAAAACAAGCCCGAAACAAAATTAAAATAAAAATTATCATAAGTTTGCGTGCATTTGGTCATAAATGTTGGCAACAACAAAAAATTAATTTAAGAAAAAAAAAACACCAAATTAATCAACAAACAGCAACTCAGGCAACAACTGCCTGCCTGCCTGTTGTGCACAAAAACGAAAGACTGAAGCAACAAACTAAAGTGCTGCTTTTCAAACAGTTTTATTTTGAGAGAATTTTTTTTTGTTAATTTATTATTAATTACAAAAATCTTCCTCTAAAAAAAATGTAATAATAAAACTATAATAATTAGCAGTGTGCTAATCATAAAATAAAAATAAATTCAACTTAAAAGAATTTTTCATAAAAAAAGTGTTTTTAAACAACAAATTAATTTTATATTAAATTTCGAAAATGCAAAAAAAAATTAATTAATATATATAATGCAAAGGCAACAATGTCGTTGAAAAATTCCATAAAAATTTTTTCAACAACTCGTGTCATTTGAGACGCGTGCGATAATCATGAGATTATTTTTTGTTTTTATATAAAAGAAGAAAAAATATTGACAAACATTTTGATAAGAATTAATTTTGATTTTGTTGAAAAAAAAATGTATCTTTATACGTACAGAGAAAACCCACGTCTAGATTTTTTTCTTTTCCAAAAATTAGAAGAAAAAAAAAACGAAATAAAAATCATTTAAAAAATGTTAAATGTTTTTAACAAGTGATTGATACTTTGAAGTCGGTGATAATATTTGAAATTGATACTTAAATTCCAACGAAAAAAAAAAATACAACAAAAAGTTAAATAAAGAGAACAGAAAAACATAAATTTTTTTAATAACAAAGTAGAGTCAATGAATAATAATGGACATTCTGAAAGCATACACAAAGAGAAAAAGTTTATTTTTCAAAATTTCGAAAAAAAAAGTTTCTAAGTTTCTTAGCAGTAAAAATGCTTTTACTAGTACCGTTTCTCGATACGGTATTCGATACAAAAACTCTCACTCGAGAATGACTTAAACTTAGGCAAGACTTTTACTATAAACTTGAATTCAGTTCATGAAAATAAATATAAAATTTAGGCATTCCAAAAAATTTCAAAACATAACGATCCATATTTGATCATACTCTTTGCAAAAAGGCCCTACTCAAATTCTTTTTAATGCCCATGTTGGAAGAAAATTTAGTGCAATAAGTGCCTATTCAATACCACTGTATTTTTTATACTTCCCTCTGGCTCTTACCCCAGTAAAAAATGTGCTCCAAAAGGAGCAGGTTTTATGTATGAATTCATACCTCAAATCGCTTCAAACCTGCTGATGGGATGCCTGCTTTTTGTATGGGGTGTTCCCGGTTTGGAGGACTATTTTCTGCTGACAATAAGTGCTTCTTTTAACATGCAAACAAAGCACTCCTAAAGTGCTTTTTTAATGGCTAACGATATTAACATATTCATTAATGTTTAGCTTTTTCTTGTTTAAATGCTTTTTTCAATCATTTTCGCAAATCATAATATATTTTTTTTTATTCGCTTTAAGACCTTCTTCGTTTTCAGCACTAAAATAGCTCTCTTACTGAAGCGCTCGATTATGCGCTTTTTCTCTTAAGTGCTTCAAAAACCCCAAATTTTTTTTACTGGGACGTCTCTAAGACCTACTTCACTTAGCACTTAGTCTCATTTTAAAGACATCCCATTAACAAGTAAAGATGGTCAGATAGTTATTCAGATCTAGAACCCATTTGTATTTTGAAGTCGAATACTCCTTCACATCCAATGTCGACGTTCATGACAGCAGTTGTGAGGAATTACTTAAAATGTTAACTCCACTTTTTTGGTCTCAGGACCGACATGGCAGATATTACTGGGTTGTATATCTATTGTGATCCCTGTACGGATCCAGTAGATTTTCTTAGTCTCAAGACTGATATTTCACATAAATATTTTATGTTGACATTAGAAGCATTTAAGTCTTATCGTTATTCCTAAACTCGATCCAGAGAGCTGGGGCCTAATTCTGTCAGTCGTAATCGAGTAGTTTCGCGATTCGAAAGCAATTTTATTTCAAATTCTTTCAGTCGATACTTAAGGAATCGAAACTATTTTTTCAGTATTGTGAAACTCAAATTAATGCTTTACAACACTGAAAAAAAATTCCTATTCGTTCAGTATTGACTGAAATAATTAGATATAAAAATTGCTTTCGAATCGAGAAAGTACTCGGTTACGACTGCCAGAATCAGGCCCCTGACCTTTTTTTATGAACCAAAAAAATTAAAAAAAAAATCTGTGTTTGTTGATGTATAGAATATTTTTTTAAGCTTAAAGAAATTGATCGAAAATTTTTTTCAGTGTATGTTTTACATTTAACCCCATACAATTTAAATACATATTTTTTTTCCTTCAAATTCAAATTGACCAGAATATTCATTTTCATAGAGCGCTCGTTTGCTCACTCGTTTAGTCTTGTTTTTTTTTTTTTTTTTCTTTATTTTAAAAACGTTTTCACCTATTCAATAACTGACCAAGAAGATGACTGAATGACTGACAACGCAACGCGGCTGGCTTGTTGACTGGTTAACTGACTGTATAAACTTGCATTGAAGAATCGTTTATGAGGTATGTTTTGTTCGTATTGTTTATTGTTTATTGCTCAATGCTGAATAATGTGTACGAACATAAAACAAGTGATGAAGTGAAGTGTAAAGTGATCAAAATGTATGATCAAACCTGACGTACGATCACACTCTAATTTCAGCTTGATTAAACATTTGGACGGAATAAATTTACTTTTAGTAGAGAAGAAATTTATAAAAAAAAAAATTGCATAGGAAAGTTTATAAATGGTATGCAGAGTGAAAATAATCGGTTTGGAGTTTATAATACTTTTTTTTTTTTTGAACAGGCATTTAAAAGGCTTCTTTTTGAGAAATTTTTGTAAAATGCCATCATTTTTTGATTTTACGGTTGCAAAAAGTCAAGGAAAATTGTAAAATGTGTTATAAATTTTTGGTTTATTTAATTTTTTAAGCACATTGACCGCCAAAGTTTTTATAAATTAATACAAAAAATGATTTATGTTTCATAATTTGTTTTTAAAACGCTTCAAATTTATTGACATAAAAATGTATTCTTTTAAATATTTCTTTCTTTCAAACAATTTGATTTTGTTATTTCTTCTGCAATAAGCTCTTATACCCTACACGACTAGAGTTTAAAATGGCGCGTATGTGTTTGTGCTGATGTTTGTAAGGTACCAAATTATATTGCAGAAATAGTCCCATAACTGCTAACAAGTCGCCCCTAGGGGGATAAAATCTATGACCTCTTTTAATTCTATGTTCTAAACATTTTCTCGAAACAAACGTATCTCCATCTATTAGAGAGGCTTCAATACAACTGAATTCCTTAGTAAAGGGCATAGTAAACCTCACAAATGACTTGGCAAACATGTCAAAATTTTACCTTTGTACAAACATTTTGTGTTGTTAATTGGGGTGTTTGCTGTTTGGACAAACATTTGAAGCAATGTTTGCAGAAATACTAAAAATTTTTAATATTTGGCAGACATGTTGGATATTTGTCAAACTTTTGGTGGGGTCTAATGCTAAATGTATTCAATTCAATTCATTTTTAATATTTAATTAAATTTTTTTTTTAGTAGTATTGCTTGGCATAAAACAGCTCGTTGTTTTAATCATTTTTTACTTAAAATTTTTTGCTTTTATTTTATAATTTCTTCTCCGCTTTAAGCAAAAAGCAGCAAAATTGCGACAGCACTATTGGCATCTGCATTCATTGAAAACAAAACAGAAATTAATATTTGGACGGAAAATATTTGTGTTGTTTATTGGGAAACCCCAAACGGAAACAATATGTGTGTTGGCCAAGCATTTTGTGTGATTTATTATGCCCTTAAGTCAATAATTCACTAGGTGAAATATAAATTACTTGTGCTGTAGGGTATCCTTATGGTCTGCCTGTACTGAAGATGCATTCATACTTATTTTTCCTTATTAACTTGTCTATGTTTTTATTATTTTTTTTTAAATATTTTTTTTGAAGATTTGAATACAAATTCATTTGAATACGTTTATAATTTCGAGTAGGAGGTAAATTTTATTTAAAAAAAAAATTTTTATTTTTTTCCTAAACTTGTTAACAACGTTTTTGAACTCATTTTGTCTTAATGATTTTGATATTTTTATAGATTTTTTTTCTTGTTTCAGTATCTATTTCTTTGTGTTCTCTCTAAATTGTTATTAATTATATTCGTATAGAAACAATATAAAGGAAACATGTTTATTCTTTAACAATTTTTTTTTTTTTTTTTAATTTGTTTGTTTTTATTTTGAAAACATTTAGCAAATTAATACTAACAATTAAAACATTTTGTTTTTTTTTATGACTTTTGTTCATGGTATGAAACAAGATTTATGATTATTGAATCGCTAAAGATTAAATGGTTGAGTTTTTTTGGAATTTATAATTTTTTTCTTGTAGAATCTTTTCATAAAATATTTTTAAATTTGCTAAAAAAAAATAACGGGTGTCTAGTGATAATTTCTAATGTAAAATCAAGCTTTAAAATATTGCCCTCTTTATTAGCAAACTGTTTTGCAATTTCAAAACGATTGAAATTGAAATCGATGGAGAAAATGAGATTTAACAGAAAACAGATTGGGACAGTGATTTCGGTGTAACTGGGCACTGGCCGGTAGGAACTCATGCGAGGAGAATAGGCCTTGAATTCAATAACTACTGCAGAAGTTGTCATAACGATGAGGAGAGGAAACTGCACGCAGAGAAAAAATATGGTTGGGCATGGTTACGGCAACAACACTATGTTTAATGTAACAATATATTGTTGTCGTACACAAAAAATTGTTATTTTTATTTAGTATCAACAATATTATAGTTACTGTAAACATATCAATGTTTATCGCAATTATGAATTTTAATATTGTTGACCGAAAAATAATTATTTTTCTAACAACTTAATTATGATAACTTTCTAAACATATTATATTTCTCACAACCATATCATGATATTTAATAGCCATAACATGATAACTTTCTATACATTTATCATATTATGTTAAAGATGCAATCAAACTATTTTTACTCTAATCATATTATGTTAGAGCCATTTGTAAAAAAAATTTGAAGCAGTTGTGTCGTTTTTTTTATTTGTGAGCGGTTAAACAATTAAAAGATAAAATTCCATAAAAAAAAATAAGTTTAAAGAAATTAAAAAATTAAAATATTAGCGGAGTTCATTCAAGTATTAGTGATGTAATAGTGCAAATGCAAAATATCATAGTTTTTTTTGTAAAATCCAACAACAAAACACACAGAGATTTCGTTATATTTTATAAAAGTGCTACGATATTTCATCAACATCTTAAAATCGAAAAAATGGACACACGCGGTTGCCCATGAAAACCACAGATTTTTCATTTGCTCTTTTGCAAGCCTTATATTACACTCCGCTATTTGATTAACATTAAGAAAAATTGTAAAAAGCCACAAAATAAAAAATCGATTCAAAAATATTTAAATTTATTTTGTATTTTTATGACAGTTATTAAAGGATCTGTATCATAATATGATTGCTTCTAAATTTATTGTGATTAACATGATGATAATATGATTACTTCTTAGCTTATTATGATTAACATGACAATAATATGATTAATTTCTTAGCTTATTATGATTAACATGACAATAATTTGATTACTTCTTAACTTAGTATGATTAACAGAATAATAATATGATTAAGGGAAAAATATTATGATGTAATAGCACGAGTATATTTAGTCATAATATGATTCAATAATAATCTTAATATGGTGACTACAATCATAATTCTTATCATAATATGTTGCTCTTAGAATATGTTTACCACAACCACGTTTTTTCTTTGCGTGTGTGTTTCATTTTCTGTGTCTATCTAAGAAAGATTAAAGGTAACTTCTTCTCTTCATTGGGAAGACGAATTGGTTGAATTCTGCAGTGACGCCTATTGGTAACTGGTCTGTAGGATGAGCACTGCTGCTTGGTATCATAGAGGCTCTACTCAAGGACAAAAGTGAACCAAGTGAACATTACAATTGAGTTAACCAAACCAAACAATAAAAACATAAAAGGGGTCTAAACGACTTAGATGAAACATTTTTTACATGGTTGCAATTATCAAAAAGATTTTTTTCTAAAATATTGTAAAAACTGTATTATTATCCTGGCAAAATTTATAATTTTTCAAAAAATGAGTTTCTTTGTGGTTAAACTGTTTATGGTTTTAGTCCAAATTTAATTTTGGCATTTATTAAAAATGTTTGTCATTTCCGCTCGGATAAAATTTCTTCAAATTATAGAACAGAATCTAAGAGGCATAGAAAGAATAACATTGAAAAATGTTTCGTATAAATTTTTCTGGAAGAAAAGGGCGGGTAAGTCTTTTAGTAAGTAACAGCTTAAATGCCAAAATAATCACTATTTTGGAGTAATATTAAAACAATTTTTGATTAACCATTTTGTAACCTCTTCAAAAATGATTTAAAGTCATTAATGAAATAATGATTTCGAATATTTAATTATCACTTTCATTCAAAAAAACAAAAATTATTACAAATAAACAAAAATTCAATATTATAGGAAGTTTAATTTCTACACCAAAAAAAAAATACACATTCACACATTTTTAACTAAATAACTTTAATTGAGTACTCGTTTTTCGTTGGTTATAATTAAGGGCAAGTTTTAATATGCTCAGTTTTTTTTTTGAGAAATACTCTTACAAATATACAAAAAAAATCACGAACATGGGTAGCTTAAATTTAATTTAATGAAATTGTTAACTGAATATAAATTTTTTTTAAGTTTTAAAACAAATTTTTTAATTATCGTACAGATCAGACAACGAATGTAATGATAATTTATTGCGGTGCGGTTTTTCATACGCTTTTGAAGTAAAAAACCGCAGTGCGGAACGGCATAAAATTAAGATCTATTTTATTTTCATTGCGGACTTTCTTTCTCTCTCAATTTGTGATACTCGTTCTCTTTCTGATGTTGCCATAGTTTTTGAATAATTGGCGATGTTCACCACATTATTGTAAACAAAAAAAAAAACATGATAAAAAAATGTAGGCACAAATAAATTTAAAAAAATGTAAACAAACAATAACAACTATTGCCGTCGCCGTCTTCCATTGTGTTATGTTTATTTTTCTCGCCGCAACGAGAAATCGCACCGCACCGCAAAAATATATAAAATAAAACAAACAAAAATTGTCAATTTTGTGTCTCTACAATAGAAAACGACTAGAATAGAAAGAAAACGAAAGTGAGACAGAAAAATACCTAAAGGGCACACAACTCTGCTGGAAATTTGTGTAAATTTTTCTTAAAGCACTTATCCCGTGACCAGTGAACTAAATATTGTAATAAAATGCACCGAATTGCGGTAGGTGAAAACAGCACATACATATAATTGTACTGGTGATAAAGTGTTTATGCATGGTTCACTCGGGACAATAAATGCGACAGGCATTATTTTAACCGAAATTAAATGTGTACATTAAGTTTATTTCAGTGCACAACAACAAAGTGTCAAAAATGTTCCAATTAATTAACTCCTAGGCCATCGTCATGCTAAAGTGGCAAGTCCGGTGCATATTAAGTGTTAGAACTAGAACCGGTCCCTACCAATTTATAACTGTCACGTTCCCCCTAGAGGAACGCTTTGTTTCTGTTCCTGCACGCAGAGAAAAAACTTGTTTATTTTTAAGGAAAGTTTTAAACATATTGTGTTCAATTGAACCATTTTATTGTCTCCGACAACCATATTATGGTCAAATTAGTCCTTCATCAAGAAGCCACAAGCATATTATGGTTGCATCTAAACATTTTATGGTTAAATATGACAATAATATGTTTTTAAATTCACAATAGTATTTTCGTCTTTTCTCAGAGCAACATGCTACGGTTGAAAAACAACCATACTTTTTAAAGCCTTAAACATATTTCAGTAATTCTTAACCATATTATGTTTGGAGGCAACCATAATATGGTTGTGGGTGCTGGATAAATGACTAATTTATGGTTGTCGGTGACAGAAGCATGGTAAAATTAAACATAATTTGTTTAAAATTTTTTTTTTAACTAGTTTTGTTGGAGGTGACCATATTTAAACATTTTTTTTTCTGGGTGTATTTGCAATTAAACAGCACAAACATATTTTGTACAAACATTCATTTTTTATTATTTTCAATGACTGTGGACGAAGTTAGTTCTGCTGCAAACATTCTTTAAATGTTCGCCCAAACAGCAAACACCCCCAGTAACCAACACAAAAACATTTGAACAAACATTCAATTTTGTCATGTTTGCCTAACCATTTGTGCGGTTTATATTGCCCTTAATTCAGCTGTCAAAAATCCAAACTCTGTAATTTTTTTTAGTTAGAATTGTATTTAATTTGTTGTTGGAACTTCACGCGTACAAATTGAAAGAAATTGTTTTTTAATGTTTTAAGCAGTGTTCGAAAACAAACAGTACATTATTTAACGTTCGGCTCACACACCCAGGAACGGTATCTATTTTTTTAGTGATTGTGTAGACAAACACAACCCTTAATACCGATCGTAACTATTTTCAAGAAAAAACCAAACATTATGTAATGTTCGGTTCTTCGTTAAAAAACAGAACAATTGTAGTGATACTGTAGACAATCATTATATTTTAATGTTCTATAATGTTTTTTTGTGTGTGTATTTTGTTTTTGTAAAAAATGTTTGTTTTTTTTTACCAGCCAAAAGGGACGAACATTAACGAGCCCAACCGAACACATTGAAGTTTGTGGATTTTCAAAAAAAAACCAAACGGAATTAAATGTTCACATCTTTTGTTGAGTTGGATAAAAACAGTAATATTTTTGTGTTCGAAAGATGACTAACAGGGAAACGTTATTTTTTTAATGATTTTCTACACAAACACTATTAGCGTTTGTGTTTTCCACAAATCTACCGAACCGAACATTAAGAAACGATATTTAGTGTTTATTTTCGAACACTGGTTTCAAGATTTGTCTGTTCTTGTCGTTTACCTAAAAATTAAGTTTTGATATGGTATTTTATTGGTTGTTTACTTATGCCCAATAGAAATAACTAAGGGGTTAACTGTCAATCGAACTGTCATTTTGAGGTTAGTTTTTGATATTTATGATCAGTACACTCTTGCAGAGCGCTTGAACACCAAATTATCTATATTTACTTTGAAAATAAGTCACCGCTATTTTTTGTAAAATATAGAGTGAGAAAAACCCTTAACGAATTCTGAACGTAAAATTTTTGAGGAAATAGGATCCGATGGTACCACAAGCCTGTAGGTTCTTTTGTAGATAGGGGTTACTCCATATGCAGTTATTTTGTTTATAAACAATCTCGTTGGGTTGGACGATTATGTGCGCCATAAAATCACCATGTTTTCTATAATTCGAGCAAATCGACACCTGATTTCTATAGTTAATTTGGATTATCTGGTAGCGTTGCTCAAGTAAATCTATTCGTAACGATTTACGAGAGTATGCTGATACTAATTATTAAAAGTGAGCCAACACTTTCGTTAGTTCTATCAGGCTTCAAAAACACTTTTTGTTGCCGATCCTAAACCATAAACACATGGGATTTTTCATAGATTTTTTCTTTTTTTTTTTTTAACTCGTGAGTTGAACTCTAGATTCCAATATAGATGATAAAAATAATATATTTTTGCTAATAAATTTATTACTTAATTGCAAAATATGTACTTCAAGGCAAATAAAGTTTTTTTTTTTTTTTGAAAAATCGAATTAAATGCCTTAAAAGTTATCTTCAGCAAAATGTCTCAAAAACTTGCCCTGGCAATAATTATGAATTCCACAAAATTCTTCATGTATTAAATTATGCATTAAACAGCTCATATATTTTGTAGTAGATTAACCAACACTTACAAAATACTAAAACACACGCACTGTAAAGCTCTTATATTGTACTAACACTTTGTTACACTGCTCAATAAAATTAAACGAACGCATTAAAAAAGAAAAATATATTACAAATCATATTGATTCGTAGGGCAAGTTATTCGAGATTTTTGCTTGGAGAATAAAGTTTTTATGTTTCGCAAAATTTTTGAAAAAAACATTTTTTTGGGTGGCATGTCATAATGTCCATGGTCGAATTTTTGCCATGTTTGCGATATAAGAGATTTTTTCCTGTAAGTTTTCTGAATCTTTACAGCTTTAACGATTTTTAATAAATATTATGGGTCGATTACGGGCACAACTTCACACAACTTCAGATCAGTTCTCGTCCGTAGTCAACCCATTAGACTTTGTTATCATGCCGCTGTTAGCAAGTTTTTGCGAATTTCCGTGAATTTAGCAACTTTTATCAAAGTTGTATCAATCCTTATAGTTTAAGGAAATTAGATCAATATAATGGCTTATTTGGAATATTAAAAATTTTTCCGCATTTTCACTTTTTTATCAAACTTTTTCTAATTTTAAAAAATTTTTGCGAAGCTTTTATGCTGTTTGAGGCAATCGTCGCAAATTAAAAAATTTTGGCGAATTGTTGCAATTTTAGAGAATTTTTTTTGAATTTTTGAAATTTTCGCGTTTAATTTACTAATAAAATTTGTGGCTATGAGTTCATCGAAATTTTTTATACCCTCCACCACAAATTGGTTGTGAAGAGGGTATGCTAAGTTTGTCATTCCGTGTGAAACTTTTTTATTATTCTTCATCTCAGACACCATAAAGTATAAATGATCTGGCTACTTGAGTTATTCTAAGTCGATTTAGCCATGTCCGTCTGTCTGTCCGACTGTTGAAAACACGCTCACTTTCGAAAAGCTCAAAATAAATGAACAAACTTGGTGCCAAATTGCTTGCAGTTATCCTGAGCAGTTTGGGATTGAAATCTAGCAAAATCGGCTTAGTATGATAAGAGCTATGAAACAAAATGTGGAACCACCAACATAAAAAATTGATAATTTTGTTACAAAAACTAACATAAATGGTGTACTAATGCACGGAATGATATAAAATTTCGACTGGAAATCACACTGCTTGATTTCGTGAAGATCGGTCCATAATTGACCCTAGACCCCATATTAACCCTACTCTCGAAAAACCGCTTAGTATGCCTTAAACCGTAATAAGCAATGCTATCAAAATAATTATTTGGTACGTCAAAGTTCTATACGACTAGAAGTCACACTGTGAAATTTCGTGAAGATCGGTCCATAATTTACTATGGGCCCCATAAAAATCCCACTCTGGTAAATTTATTAAATACGCCTAAAACCGTAGCAGATATAGATAATGCGGTAAAATTTCTTCCAACTTAGCTTCACATGGCCAGAAAAAATGTTATGCAATTTTGTGATAATTTGCCTTAGATCCCATTTTTAGCAGCCTTCTGAAATTCAATGTAAACGCTAAAACTTATTTCACCGCTGTATTAAAATTTATTCAAATTCATGTTTTTAATACCAGAAATCAGCTTGCAGAAATTTGGGTTGATTGGTTCATAACTTATCATGGCTCAAATATAAATTCACCTGCTGAAAATCATTTAAGTTCGGCTGGAGCTCTTACGAATCACGATATTTTACGCAAGCTAGATAAAATTGCTACAAAAAAAGCATAAAACTTTTTGATTGTCGGCCAATAGTTTAATATAGGTCTAAGCCGCAAGCAATTTTCGGTGGAGGGTATCAAAGATTCGGCACAGTCGAATATAGCACTCTTACTTGTTTTATCTGAAACTTATTTTTAAAAACATGTTAACAATTTAAAATTTATTTAGCAGTCATTTGCGTTGTCGTAAAGTTTCCTGCCGACTGAAACAGAGGCAATTCTATCCCGTCGACTTCGACTTTAAAGTGCCTTATATCAAGTTATTGTCTATAATAATCGATTATAGTCAAAAACGACTAAGAAAATACAATTGCTGTTCCGTTGCCGTCAACTTATGTCGACGTTGGCTTTTATAATTGTTAAGAATTGTTATATGCTATAAGTTCCACTGAACTACCCAAGACTTCTTGTTTTGTAATGTTTGCAAACTTTTCACCTCCACTGCTTTTGTACTGAAGAAAAACATGTGGTTTTTTTTGTTATTGTAACTAATTTTAAGGAACCAGAAATATTAAACAAACCAAACAACAACTATTTATACAAGTTTAAATTGTTATATTTTTCCTCTAATATAAATTTTGTGTATATTTGTGTGTGTCTGTGTATGTGTGTATGTATCTACCCTGCAAATAATAGGACCAGTCCAAACACGCGTGTAAAGAGTAGTCCTCAAGGGACTAGGACTAGTCCAAAAGTAACCCAAACGTATGGAAAAAAAACCTGGTCTATTTAACATTACGATGTCCTAGGAGAGGACCATATAACCCACCTTTGGAAAACTAAGGAGTCGTTTTAAAACTACTCCATGGTATACTTAAGAGGATTACTTTTGAAGTCGTTTAAAAACGAAGACTTTTTAACAATAGCATGGTCCATGCTTGCATTACATCGGACCAGTCCATGGAGTAGTCAATTTTATCAACATGGATCAGGTGGTCCAATTTTATTTGCAGGGTAACTAACAACTAACTACAGTAATAATAAAACAGCCACAAATGAAAACCAAAAATAATGTTTGTTATTTTGTTAAATTTCCAGTAACAACTAATAGATATTATTTTTTTTTTTTTATTATTATTTTAATTGAGTATGTATTAGTGCGTGCGTGTAAATGAATTTGTAACACTGAACAAATGAGCAACTAAATAGTTACAATTTATGAAAAAAAAATAATTGTTATTTTAATAATGATGATAAAATGAAATGAAAAACGGCAACTGTAAAATCCATTTAAACAATCAAAAAATTAATAGATCAAAACAAAAAATAAAAATAACATAGAAATTGAACATTTGTTTTTCAAATATAACAAATTTGATATAAAGTAAAAATTACCAACTAAATGAAAGTGTTTTGCGTAATGAGGTTTAAAAATTTGGGATATTAATAAAAATAAAACGTTTAAAAAAACTAAAAGAAAAAACGCTTCATTAAAAACTATATGCTCGAGATGTTTTTTAAAAGAGATTTTAGTATCACAAACTAAAAATAAACACTAACCAACAAAAGCTGTTAATTAAGAAAGGCGCAGATATGCAAATCGAAGACTCTCGTGAACATTTTGGAATTTCTAAAGTTGTTATTAGGGTTCCTAATTACCTGAACTTTTTTTATTATTCAGAAGCGCAAAACTTTTTGTTTAGATTTCCGGAAGTTCCCAGGAGTGTATACAATTTAAGCAAAATCTTACTTGGAATTTATTTCTGGTTCTTGCAAATATCGCTCTGTTAAGTTATGGTCACACTTAACAAATATTTGACGCCACACACGTAACCACTATTTTTATTAAACAATTGAAGCACAGCCGCGATAACGTTTTAAGTTACAAAATAAGAATTTTTCAGGATTATTATTAAAAATAATGATAGTAAAAACTTTTATGCAAACATTATTCCGCACTGCAAAACCATTTCGGTTTCATTATTTTGTTAGTTACTTGCAATGTTCTTCCACTGGCTGACACTTTGTATCAGTGTTCGAAAATAAACACTAAATATCGTTTTTTAATGTTCGGTTCGGTAGATTTGTGGAAAACACAAACGCTAATAGCGTTTTTATCAAACTCAACAAAAGATGTGAACATTTAATTCCGTTCGGTTTTTTTTTTGAAAATCCACAAACTTCAATGTGTTCGGTCCGGCTCGTTAATGTTCGTCCCTTTTGGCTGGTAAAAAAAACATTTTTTCTTGAAAATAGTTACGAACGGTAATCAGGGTTGTGTATGATATCGTTCCTGGGTGTGTGAGCCGAACGTTAAATAATGTACTGTTTATTTTCGAACACTGCTTTGTATGCCATTTTGAAGGCGTTAAGGTGCATAGTTTTGGTTGATTTGATGTTTAAACTGTGTAAGAGAGTAAAGTAAACGGTTATCTGTAAAGAACGGTTTTTGCAAAATGCGGCGTTTACAACGTTATTCGCGGCTGTGCTTCAATTGTTTAATTGTGTATAACATTTGCTTAATCAAACAGCGTCTTTCAAAGCAACAACAAAATTTTGACAAATGTTTGACATTCTTTTTGCTTTCAATGTTATTTTTGGCATTGCGTTTGCGTTTTACAAATTTAGGGCCTTAATTAGTTAATTCTACGACGATTTTTTCAGATATACTGGCATGTTCTGTTAACCACAAGATTTCAAATCACTTGTGATTTTGAAATCACAATTGTGATGGAAGGGTGTTTTAAAAACCACAAAAGTTTTAACTTAGCTAAAAATGGTGGAAACAAATAAGCAAGTAATTTTAAATCGGCGGCCACTTAGCTGACTGGTTTAATAGGTATCACAATTATGAAAAAAGCTTTTTGTCCAGAACACTTTTTTGTAATTTCAAATCACTTTCACAAAAAGTAATTTTCAGAACATGCCTGATAAAGTTTAATGAATCAACAAGAACGTTTAAAACAGAAAGTTTAAGGCTGATTAATTAAGCAGCAAGGTTTTTCCGATTTTTTCGTCAAATATTTGTTAAATGTGAACATACCATAAGTCTTTTGTTCTAATTCTAAAATTGTCCTTGAATCGTGCTACTCAAAATATAAGAAATAAATCGTAATAGATGATTCTGAAACATAAAAGACGATATATTTTAGCCCCTGCCTTAAGTCTGGAGATTTGACATTTCTTCTTTACTTTATTAACTAAAAATTTAAAGTTTTTTATGGAAAAACGAGTTGAAGTTTATTTTCAGTATTAAAGAAGTTTTTTTAAATAAAATAAAATTTTTAAAATTTTCTATGGAAAAAAAATTGCTTAAAGCCGTAACACACTAACCCACAAAGTCTTTAGTATTATTCGTAAATGCTTCCCTGATCTAATTATTGTTTGAAAATTTTCAAAAAACAATAACAATTTAACATGACAGGTTTGTATTTTTTTTTTTTTCAAAATACGTAATGTGTAGTTTATAGAACACGAGCGCCTTACTCTTCCGTTCAACTTACATTTAAAACAAAAACAAATTTCGAAATTTTGTTTTTGTTTTAAATGTAAGTTGAACCGACGAGTAAGGCGCTCGTGTTCTATAAACACCACATAAGTCTTGTGGAAAACTGCTATTAATTATATTTTTAATAATCGTTTTGTAAAAACGGATTTGAAATTTTAACAAAATTAGACGTCATTTTTGTTTCACCCTCAAATCGTTTCGCTATAATTTGCTCCCGTCTAACAATGTTTCTTTTTTCTTTTTCTTCGACCTCGAAAAACTAAAAGCACAGGTCAATAAATTTGTAACTCATAGACTAGATTATTCTTTTCTAAGTGTTTCACTTGCGCTGAATCCAAATATGTATTCAGACGTTTTAACTGCGCGAATTCATCTTTAATTTATAAAGCCTAATGTGTCGTCTGAACATCCTACCATCGATTAGGTTTTATAAATAAAGATGTATTCGGGAAGATAAAACGTGTCTAATATGGCGAAAACAGGTTTTTTTTTTAAATTAAGGCTGAACCAACACCAAAAACGACAAAACATTTTTGTCTTTAAAGTCAAAGACACTTCCCAGCCAGCAAAATAATCCGAAGTCGTTCAGATATCTGAGAGAAACGTCGGCATTTCTGATAGATATCTAACAGAAATCTAATGAAAAAGGTATGGGAAGTTCTGATGTGTTATCCGAGATTCTTGCTGCTTTCCAACTGATAGCTGAAAGAAATAATTTTATTGCAAAATATGTTAAAGTACTTACATAATTATAAATTTTACACGTACGTACCTTTTTTATGCTTTTTATCTTGAACAAATAAAATAAAATTAAAATTGTTTCCAATTGAATGACAATTGTCATTATTTAAAAAAAAATAATAATGTGCTGTTTTCACAACACAACACGCACTCAGTTTTTTGAGTGTTTTGCATATAAATATTACTACACGTTCAGTCACTTGTGTTGTGAAAACAGCACATAAGTCTCGTAAGAAAAATCTGAAGGAATTCTGTTGGACATATCTGTCCATAATTTCCCCTCGATATATCCATGCTAAATCGATCAGAAATCGTCCAGACAGTAGGTATATTCAATGTCTGACATAAATCTGAACGAAGTCTCTAAGAATGAAGTCAGACAATTGAACGAAATATCTGATTCAGACAATTTCGGAGTATTTTGCTGGCTGGGTTGTTTAATGCTAACTCACACCAAAAAAAACGTCTTATTTTGTTTTTATCTTAAAAGACAAACGGTAATCCAATAGCAATGGGACAATGTTTTTTGTCTTTTTGTCGTTTTTTTACTTCATGGTATTGGTTACATCATAAGAAGCACTCAATTATATGCCCAGTTGGCCATGTCTTGAAGACATCCTTGACGACGCGTGTACGACCATATAAAATCCTTGACGACGCGTAGGCGACCGTCCAAGCAAATCGTCAACGACTTTTTCACACAAATGTCCGCAAAATCGTTCACGACTAATGAGCGACATTATCGCTCATATGTCGTTGACGATCATATGGGCGACGCTGTCGTTGACGATATATGAGCGACAATATCGCTTATTATGTCGTCGACGACCATATGGGCGACAATATAGCTCATTAGTCGTGAACGATTTGGCGGACATTTGTTTGAAAAAGTCGTCGACGATTTGCCTGGACGGTCGTCTACGCGTCCTCAAGGATTTTATATGGTCGTACACGCGTCGTCAAGGATGTCTTCAAGACATGGCCAAATGGGCATGAATATTACGTGTCGATTTTTTCTAAAAAGTAAAAAAATAAAAATTTTGAGTTAATACCCTCTTGTTGACATTTTAGTTATACTTACCAAATTACTTAACAAAATAAACAAAACAGCAAATCACAATTGTAAAAAAATAACAGAGCAAAACTAAACCTTTACCACGCACTTTAAAAATTCAACTAAATAATTTTACATGTTTTTTTGTTTGTGATTTCTTTCTTTTGTCGTTATTGTCCCGTTATTTTTAAGAAAAAGTTGAAGCAAATTTTAGGTATTGTCTTTCATCTTTTATTTTTCGCTTATGTTGTCCTCAAACAAATCTTATTGAAGACAAGATGACCGACAATTGCATGCATTTTGTCGTCAATGTGGTTTTAAACACGACAAAATGCATGAAGTAGTCGCTTATGTTGTCCTCAATCAAGTCTTATTGAAGACAAGATGACCGACAATTGCATGCATTTTGTCGCCAATGTGGTTTAAAACACGACAACATGCATGCAGTGGTCGCTTATGTTGTCCTCAATCTAGTCTTATTGAAGACAAGATGACCGACAATTGCATGCATTTTGTCGTCAATGTGGTTTTAAACACTACAACATGCATGCAGTGGTCGCTTATGTTGTCCTCAATCAAGTCTTATTGAAGACAAGATGACCGACAATTGCATGCATTTTGTCGTCAATGTGGTTTGAAACACGACAACATGCATGCAATGGTCGCTTATGTTGTCCTCATTAAAGTATTATTTAAGGCAAATACGATTTTAAACACGACAAAATACACGTTTTGTTACTTAAGTTTTCGTCATCAATGTTATATAAGCGACAAATTCTAAATTGTCCTGAGGACATCGTAGACGACATTTGCGTCTAGGACCATTTTGCCAACTGGGCAGTTGGCAAAATGGTCCTAGACGCAAATGTCGTCTACGATGTCCTCAGGACAATTTAGAATTTGTCGCTTATATAACATTGATGACGAAAACTTAAGTAACAAAACGTGTATTTTGTCGTGTTTAAAATCGTATTTGCCTTAAATAATACTTTAATGAGGACAACATAAGCGACCATTGCATGCATGTTGTCGTGTTTCAAACCACATTGACGACAAAATGCATGCAATTGTCGGTCATCTTGTCTTCAATAAGACTTGATTGAGGACAACATAAGCGACCACTGCATGCATGTTGTAGTGTTTAAAACCACATTGACGACAAAATGCATGCAATTGTCGGTCATCTTGTCTTCAATAAGACCTGATTGAGGACAACATAAGCGACCACTGCATGCATGTTGTCGTGTTTAAAACCACATTGACGACAAAATGCATGCAATTGTCGGTCATCTTGTATTCAATAAGACTTGATTGAGGACAACATAAGCGACTACTTCATGCATTTTGTCGTGTTTAAAACCACATTGGCGACAAAATGCATGCAATTGTCGGTCATCTTGTCTTCAATAAGACTTGATTGAGGACAACATAAGCGACTACTTCATGCATTTTGTCGTGTTTAAAACCACATTGACGACAAAATGCATGCAATTGTCGGTCATCTTGTCTTCAATAAGATTTGTTTGAGGACAACATAAACGAAAAATAAAAGATGAAAGACAATACCTAAAATTTGCTTCAACTTTTTCTTAAAAATAACGGGGCAATAACGACAAAAGAAAGAAATCACAAACAAAAAAACATGTAAAATTATTTAGTTGAATTTTTAAAGTGCGTGGTAAAGGTTTAGTTTTGCTCTGTTATTTTTTAACAATTGTGATTTGCTGTTTTGTTTATTTTGTTAATTAATTTGGTAAGTATAACTAAAATGTCAACAAGAGGGTATTAACTCAACATTTTTATTTTTTTTACTTTTTAGAAAAAATCGACACGTAATATTCATGCCCATTTGGCCATGTCTTGAAGACATCCTTGACGACGCGTGTACGACCATATAAAATCCTTGAGGACGCGTAGACGACCGTCCAGGCAAATCGTCGACGACTTTTTCAAACAAATGTCCGCCAAATCGTTCACGACTAATGAGCTATATTGTCGCCCATATGGTCGTCGACGACATAATAAGCGATATTGTCGCTCATATATCGTCAACGACAGCGTCGCCCATATGATCGTCAATGACATATGAGCGATAATGTCGCTCATTAGTCGTGAACGATTTTGCGGACATTTGTGTGAAAAAGACGTTGACGATTTGCTTGTACAGTCGCCTACGCGTCGTCAAGGATTTTATATGGTCGTACACGCGTCGTCAAGGATGTCTTCAAGACATGGCCAACTGGGTGGGTGCAAAGAGGTTCGTGTCAGCAAAGAATATAAATATATAAAGATGTCCCAGTGGTTAACTTGTTGAAAGGCGGTACGACTCGGTTTCAGTAAATTATGTCTTACTCTGTGTGGGTATTCGTATATTTAGAATACAATTTAAAATTAACATGTACCCTTCTCGTTTACATTAACACTTGTTGGGAATTTATTGAGTTAAAATACTAGCGGGAGTAAACATTGGCGATGCCAAATTTTTTAAGTTTGGGAATTCATTCCCAAAATAATTTGTTATGGGAATCATTCACAATACAAAAAAAAAAATATGGAAATATTTACATGGGAGTAGCTGTTTGCGATAGGGGTAAATGTATGTGCATTCCTCCACTATTTTTGCTTGTTTTTGTAACAAAATGATAATTTTTTTAAAAATTATTGTTCCACATTTTTATTCATAACTTTTTTCTTACTAAATCAGTTTGGCTGGATTTCAATTCTACACTGCTTAGAAAAACTAGGAACGATTTAACACCAATATTGTTGTTCTTTTCTTTTGAGTCGTGCGGAAGTGAGCTTGATTTCAACAGACGGACACACAGATGGACAGTGCTAAATCGACTTAGAACTACTCCAGGAGCCAAAATGTATATACTTTATGTGGTCTTAGGTAAAAATTTAAAAAGTAAGTTATAATACGGTTATGGAAGGACTAGTTAAACCATAACATGGTTGTCGGTGACAATAATATAGTTAAATTAAACATAATATACGTGTTACATTATAATTGAGTTTGTAAGAAATGTCCCTGCAAATAATAGGACCAGTCCAAACACGCGTGTAAAGTGTAGCCCACAAGGGACCAGGACTAGTCCGAAAATAACCCAAACGTATGGTCTATTTAACATTACGATGTCCTAGGGCAGGACCATATAACCCAGCTTTGGATTACAAAGGAGTAGTCTTAAGACTACTCCATGATATACTCAAGAGGAATAGTTTTGAAGTCGTTTGAAAACGAAAGCACGTCGTTTAAAAACGAAAACATGTCGTCTCACTACAAACACTTCCCTGCAAATCAAATTGGACCACCTGATCCATTGTGATAAAATGGACTACTCCATGGACTGGTCCGATGTAATGCAAGCATGGACCATGTCATTGTTAAAAAATGTTTGTAGTTAGACGACATGTCTTCGTTTTTTAACGACATACTTTCGTTTTTAAACCACTTCAAAACTAATCCTCTTGAGTATACCATGGAGTAGTTTTAAGACTACTCCTTTGTAATCCAAAGCTGGGTTGTATGATCCTGCCCTAGGACATCGTAATGTTAAATAGACCATGTTTTTCCATACGTTTGGGTTACTTTTACAGTCCTGGTCCCTTGTGGGCTACTCTTTACACGCGTGTTTGGACTGGTCCTATTATTTGCAGGGTTTTTAACAATGACATGGTCCATGCTTGCATTACATCGGACCAGTCCGTGGAGTAGTCCATTTTATCAAAATGGATCAGGTGGTCCAATATTATTTGCAGGGTGTGTTTACTTGATTACTCCCAGATAGCATTTTGTATCATCAAACATCCTTTAAGAATGTTTTCTTTAAAAGAAAAATAACCGCATATAAGCTAATTTTTCGATCGTAAATGATACTCTTGTTATGAGAAAATGGTACCATGCCGATGAACCACCTCAAAAATCATTTGGAATAAAATTTTCTGATTCCTTTTTCAAAGAATCATTTGAGAATACTTTTTCAATCGCTCTAATGATGAATTGGGTTTAAAAACAAAACATTTAGAAATCATCAAAAGTAATCTCAGAAGACTCATTTAGGTGCTTTTAACAAAAAATTACCACCCAAATTCTACTTGGTTAAAACTTCACACGTACGTCCTCTAGTAGTTTCTCTAAGGCAGAGGCTTTAAAAATGTTTTTGGTTAATAATAGATTCATAAAAATTCTAATAACAATAACTTAAAATATTGAAATTCATTCTAAATATTATAGATGACAACTAAACGTATAAATAAAAAAAATTAATTTCACTTGTTTGTAAATAAATTTATTTTCTTTTTTTTATTTTAATCTATTTAAATAGCCAGGAAATTGTTTATAAACGATATTAAACTAAATATTTATTTACAAATAATACGATGGTACAACAACACAAACAAAAAAAAAAAAAATAAAATTAATACAAAAAAAAAGGTTTAAAAAGATCAAATTAAAACTTGAAATTGTGCATGTCATAAAACGACAAATTACTATGTATGAACTTTTTTTTCTCTCTTAAATATTTTTTTCATTTAAGTTTTTTCAAATGGAAACAAAACTGCTGCTGCAAAAAAAAACTGGTCAATTCTAACAAAAACTAAAAAAAATATCTGTAGAGAAAACATAAATAAATACAAAAAGAAAAACATTAAATAATAAAAACTACTTACAACAAATAAAACAAAATTAGAAAAACTATAAATAAATGTTTTAGCATACAAATAAATGTATTTAGTCGTACAATTTGAAGCAGAATCTAGAAAAAAAAGGCAAAATTTATAAAACTGACAATTTACTGAAACTAGAATATTGTGCATTTAAGCTTAAAATTTATACTAACAGCCAGTAACTATTAAAACAATTCTATTGAAAAAAAAAAAACTGGAAAAAAAAAGATTATTAATAATAATGAGAAAAAACGTTTCGATTAAACTTTTAATAACACGTTAAAATGCTTCTAATGTTTATGTACATTTTTTCTAATTAATTGTTACAAATACAACACACAACAAATGTGTACATACAAAAAATATTGTAACAAAACAAAATTGTTGTTGTTGTTGTTTTTATTTGCAAAACCAACTGTAACAACAACAACAACAACCAACAAATGGCTATGAAAAGCAATATTATTAAATATTTGTTACATTTTGCGCTTTAGTGAACATTGCAGTACATTTCTAATTGCAATTTATAGGATTTTATTTTATATTTATTCTTTTGCAAAAAACAAACCAAAAAAAAAACTCTTTTTGTTAAATACGCACAACGTTTAATTAAATTTATGAATAGTTTATTACATGGTTTTGTTATTTATGTTGGCATTATTAGTTTTCTACTCAAAGTTGATGTGAAAAGTTAGTGATAATGTTTTCGAAACATGTATGTTAAGTCTTGTTGTGTGTAGATAAATATTGAAAGAGATTCGAGTTTAAAACTATTTTATTAAAAAACAATTTTTTTTTTTTTTTAATTTAACAAATTTATCTTTAAACAGTTGAAAAGGTCCATAAAAAAACGGGGGGGGGGGGGGGGGTTGCTTTAAAACCATGGGAGATAAGGCCGTGATGGCTTTATTGCTCAATTGAATGGGAGATAAAGCCATAATGGCCTTATTGTCCAATCATTGAGAGGTAAGATCATATTTAAAATTTTGGGAAATGCGAGGTATAACCATATTGTTTTCGCAAATGAGAGATAAAGCCATATTTTTTCAGAATATTGTTATGCATGGTGTAAACTTTTTGTAAAATGGAAAATCCTTAGTTATCATTGAAAAACATTTTTTTATTCTTGTGACGCACGCAGGAAAACTTTATTCAGCGAAGCCCTACCTGCCGCGTCCTACTGGAGGAAAAACCCCCTAAGCACGGCCGCAGGCCGTCACGCAGAAAAACTTTAGTATGCGAAGCCAGATTTCAATACTAAACTTTAGTGTCTCCGGAACTGAAATGAGAGATACAGCCATTTTCTAATATTGCTAATGTGAGCTAAGGCCATGATGGCTTTATCTCCCATTCAAATGAAAAAAAATAAAAGGCTTTACCTCCCTATTGAATGAGAGATAAAACCATCATGGCCTTATCTCACATGGTATTAAAGCACCCCCCCCCCCCCCACCCCCCAACAAACGCAACAATTCCACTAAAAAATTTCTTTGGATAAGTAAAAAAAAAAATAATTAACGCCCGAACGATGCACAGTGGCTTAGAATCAGTTTTTCATCGACCGATAGAGATATTTCAGAATTTTTTTTTTTTTTTTTGTGGAAAGATGATTTCTTGAATTGTTCTTCAGTTATATTTTCATTAAAATCGGTTAAGTACTTGTTGAGGAGTGTCAAAGTTATACTTTTCATTTAGTATGAATATGCGGGTTAATTTTATGTTTTACTGGAGGGGGCTTATGCTAATGTTGGGAACACCTAAAAATTTTGGTCTTAGATCCACCGCTTAGTGTTGCTGTCTATAAAAACATCGTGTGCACTTTCAGTGATAAATTTAACATATAGGTTATAATTGTGGCAAGGACCAACCCCATTCAAAATGGTCACAATCGGTGTATCATTTCACATAGCCTTCATACAAATTTCTTTTCGAAAGATAGCCTTTGTGGCCATAAAGTATCTTTTTATATTGTTATAATGATTAAATTTGGTCCAAAAATATATTACTACAACCTTAATCAGCTACCATACAAACACCGCTTCCGGAAATAGCTTTAAGTGCCATTACTTCCTTCCCAATAAAAAAGCAGGCTTGTAAGAGAGAAATGTAAGAGTTTCCCTTACCATCTCACTTACGGAAGGCATGAATTTTAAATGGTGAGTTCCCACTTTGAAGCAAGAAATAATACTGGTGAACGCGTAGCTATCAGCTTTGCACACTGAATATTTTATACAGTTAATTTTTTAGTATTCTCCCTTTCAAACCTGCTTCGTAGTCAGAGAATGCCGTGGCACTTGAAATTATTTTTTCTTTTATAAAACTTTTTCTTTTATAAAACTTGCTCACTACTGCAACTCTGTATGTCTTATTGCTTAGCGTAAAATTGTGTGCTTATTTTTTTAAATGTATCATTAGTGCTGCGCAAAATGATAAAAATTGGTATTGGGTTATAAGTGTTGGTATTGTTTTAAAACTTGGCAGTGATCATTTTCATAATACTACTATGGCATGCCAAAATTTTCCACTGGTAGGTCCGAAACTGGCCATAGGTGCCATGTAGACTCTTTCTCCAAATTCGCTTTAAGACGTACCAATCTCATATAGATGTTGATTACTAGATAATATTCGGCAGATTAATATTAACCTCATATTATATTTTACTTTTTTTATGAGATAAAACACAACCGTTAACAGTCCTGAAATAAAGGACGATTTTTTTTAAATAATTTCGATAATATATAAGAGTGAATCCATGTCAAACCATTAAGTCGTTCGGCATCATCACCTCCGATTTGAATGAAATTCAACACAAATGTTGAATGTTATTGGACTTTAACAAAACATAAATTTTCAGACCCCAGATTCTTTCGGCTTCCGAAATATGACGTCATAAAAGATGTGAAAAATGTGAAAAAAAACTCAAAAGTCTCCTTACAAAAGGGGATAGAACTCTTGAACTACGCAAGATAATTTAGTTTTTTTGGTATCGCTTTAAAGGTGAAAGTGCACCCTTTAAAATGATATGCATATTGTGTTTTTCTAAGAAAAGTTTAAAGGTCAATTATTGGGGTCTTGAGTTCAAAGGTCCATATCTGGAAAAGTATATTTTTTAAAATTCTGAAAAAAATATATGTTAAGTATTATACCCTCTTCAACATTTGCAGAAAATTTAAAGGTGGAGACTCGATTGGTGTCAGAGTTATATACCAGAACGTGATTCTAAGTATGTTTTGTGTTCAAAAATCCCTTGTTGTTGTTGTATTTTAATTATTTTTTTCAGTATATCTGGAGAACGGCAAGAGCCAAAGTTTCCATTTAGTCCACAAATTTTAGTTATCAATACACACCATCCCACAAAATGTGGTCGGGATTGGAGAAGTGGGCGTGGTACCTCCCGTACAAGAAATATCAAAAATTTTATAAAAACCTGAATCTTTGGACTGTCATATGACCTATGGTTACGCCGTATATATTAAAAGATCGGAAATCTTTAGTAGAAAATATTCTCTGAAAAACTCGGAAAAATCGGTTCAGATACAAAAAATTTTTGATATTTTTTGTACGGGAGGTACCACGCCCACTTCTCCTGTCCCGCCCACATTTTGTAGGATGGTGTGTATTGGCAACTTTAATGTGTGTACCTAATTTTGAATTATTGGCTTTTGCCGTTCCCCAGATATACAGCAAAAAGTAATAAAAATACAACAACCACAAGGGATTTTTGAACACAAAACATACTTAGAATCACGTTCTGGTATATAACTCTGACACCAATCGAGTCTCCACCTTTAAATTTTCTGCAAATGTTGAAGAGGGTGTAATACTTAACATATATTTTTTTAAGAATTTTAAAAAATATACTTTTCTAGATATGGACCTTTGAACTCAAGACCCCAAAAATTTACCTTTGACCTTTTTTTAGAAAAACACAATATGCATATCATTTTAAAGGGTGAACTTTCACCTTTAAAACGATACCAAAAAAACTAAATTGTCTTGCGTAGCTCAAGAGTTCTATCCCCTTTTGTAAGGAGACTTTTGTGTTTTTTTTAACATTTTTCACATCTTTTATGACGTCATATTTCGGATGCCGAAAGAATGTGGGGTCTGAAATTTATGTTTTGTTAAAGTCCAATTACATATAACATTTGTGTTGAATTTCATTCAAATCGGAGGTGCTGATGCCGAAAATGCCATTTTTTCGTGATGGTTAGACGTGTTTTAACTCATAAGCGCTGTTCTGGTACTAATCTCTTTATTCAAAATTAGCAAAAGCAAGTAAAAGTGCTATATTTGGCTTCACCGAATCGTTGACACTCTCCAAAGAAGTGAGCTTTAATTAAGATCTATAAATTATGCACTAATCTTCGTAAATACCGACGTCACAATATAAAAATTCGTTGCAGTTTTAGGCGGATAATTGTCTCATCCAAAAGAATGATTTCTGTGGGCCTATGCATGCAGAGAAAAAATATGGTTGGACATGGTTACGGCAACTACTCTATGTTTATGGTAACAATATATTGTTGTCGTATGCAAAAAATTGTTACTTTTATTTAATATCAGCATTATTTTAGTTACTGTAAACATTTCAATGTTTATCGCAATTATAAATTTGAGCATTGTTGACTGAAAAATTATCATTTTTCTAACAACTAAATAAGGATAATTTTAAAATGTTCATGATATTTAATAATCATAACATGATAACTTTCTAAACGTGTAGTCATAGTATGCTTAAGACGCAAACAAAATATCTTTACTCTATAATAATATTTTGTTAGCTCTACTTGTAAAATAATTTTGCATCAGTTCTGCCGTATTATTTTAATGAAATTTAGAAAAAAAGTAAACAAATTGTTTATTAAAAAAAAAATGTTAAATAAAATAGTTAGCATTGCTAAACAAATTAAAATTTTTTTTTCTGTGTGAATGGGCAAAAAATATTGACCATTGCATTTAAGTTTAATGTCATTTTAATAAGAAAATTATAAAAAATTCTATAAAATGATTAACATATAAATAATTGCTACGACAAACGATGGCAATGATATTATGATAACTTACGATTATAAAATGATTACAATAATCATAATATGATTCTTTTAGATATGTTATGATTACGTTTAATCACTTTTTGTATTATAAAATGATTACTTTTTAACTTTTTATGATTAACAGGAAAAGAATATGATTACCCGATTTTAGCAGGTGGATATAACACCTAAAGGGAAAATATTCTTGAGATTATCCCTAAACCCCTGGGGGATAGGACCTTTGGTAATTTATGGACCGATCTTCATGAAACTAAGCAGTAAAATTTCTACTCACATAAAACGAGTTTGTACAAAATTTGGCATTACGCCAACAAATTATGGTAATTATTTTAACGAAAATATAATTTTTAAGTGTGGTTGTTCAACATTTTGGTTCGTAACACTTTTCCTAAGGTTAACTAGAAACAACTAAAAACCATACTGTTTTTTTCTGTTGAGCGTACGGAAGTGAGAGCGATATCAAAAGACGGACAGTGGCAGAGGCTATGATAATAATAATGAAAAATTTTAAGAACCGTTTGATGATTTGGCCCCTAACGGAATCAAAGCAAATAACTTATTTTCCTTTTAACCCCCTATTTTTATCAGTGTATAAGAGAAAAATTTCCTACCAATTAAATGTCTTCTCTATTACAAAATTAAATTGTAACTGATATTTTATTTTGATTGTTGTTTTACAAAATCTACCAAATTACAGAATTACAAATGACAAACAGCAGAAAAAGTAACAAAAACAACTCACTTAAAAGGAAGAGGAAAATAAATATAAAAAAACGCACACTCTGAATCAATCAAACGTACATATGTACACTTACATACATACATATCCACAAAAAGAATTGTAAAGCGAAAAAATTAAATTCAATTAAAAGTAAACAAGGTGAGATTTTTGTTTAACTTGGCGATGATTTTGCTGTCGATGACGTTGTTTTTTGTTGTTGCTGTTGCTGTTGCTGTTACTTAAGTTGTTACATGTTTAATGTGAATGTGTGGATATGAGCCCCTGAACATGTATGGTCTCTTTGATAGACATATGTGACATTTTCTTAAGAGTAAATTTTTACTTCTTCTGCTTTAATCGTTTAAGCGGCTTAAAGAAACCAAAAATTAAAATTTAAAAAAAAAACTGTTCAATTTCGAAAAATTTTAAAATCGAAGAAATTGTCAATGAATTGAGGCAAGAAGCAGTAGAAACTTGTTTGAAATTTAGATTTTTTTTTTTTTTTTTTTTTTTTGAAAAGTTTTTGTTTTTAAAATAACAATAAAAAATATTGAAATACAAACAAAACACTCTAAGAAATTCTGGGAAATTACACAATTAAAGCGTAAAATAATGGATAATAGAAGCAACGGACTGTTCTAAGTTCATTTATTATACACAGAAACAGCAGAGGAAGTGCGTCTTTTAAAGCTGTAACTCAAATTTCAATATTAAGAAGCGGATAGATGAAGTATGCCTGATTAAAGTACTGTTTCCTTGATTAAAGTTAACGATACCCAGAAATATATTAAAATTGATTTGAAATAAAAAATTTGTGATATTAATTACAAAATTAATTAATTAAATTTGAACCGATTAACAAATTAATGGTATCAGTTCAATATCTTTTGGTTTTAACAATATTTTCCGCAGTAGTGTTGTTGATATAAGTAAAAGTTTTATTCACTGCACTAAATTTTTATTAAAACGGATTTAATGGAAAACAATTCGGCGATAGTTTTTTCAATGTACGCTTTCTATCGATATTTAAGGTTGCTACAGAAAACTAAAGCAATCGATAAGCTTGTTAGAGTTAATTTATAGAAAATTGTAAGTTCATTATAGAAAACTTTTTTATCGATTAGAAGAAACTCATGCCCTAAAATAGAATTTTTATTACAAACTAATGTTATCAGTAACTTTTCTACAGAATGATAAAATTATCGTTACTTAAGTTATCGAAAAGTTTCTTATAGAAATCACATGTTATGGATAAATTTGTCATAGAAATTTATATTTTCGATAAGTTTTCTTTAAAAACTTATGTCAGCAATAAGTTTTCTACAAAAATGTTTTCTTAGAATACTTATGTTATCGATACGTTTTCAATTAAAAACTTATCGATAGCGTACGTTTGTCGATAACGTAATTCTAAAAAACTTACGGTCTTGATGTATTATAGATTACATCGCTATGGATATGTTGGATGTAGAAAACTTATGTTATCGATAAGTTTAAAGTAGAAAACGTATGTTGCTATTTAGTTTTGTACACTAAACTTATGTTATCGATAAGTTTTCTAAAGAATTCATATGTTATCGATAAGTTTTCTATAGAAATCATATGTTGTCGATAAGTTTTCTATAGAATTATAATGTTATCGATAAGTTTTCTATTGGATTCTTGTGTTATCGATAAGTTTTCTATAGAATTCTAATGTTATCGATAGTCTATGTATTCTAAAAATTAAGCTATCGATAAATTTTCTATAAAAAACTTACGCTACTAATGAATACTTTATTAGGAACATACGCTGTAGAAAAAAAACGCCATAGATAATCTTCTGTAGAACATTTATGTTATCGATAAGTTTTAAGCAAAAAAAACTATTTTACTATTTAGATTTCTAAAGAAAACGTTTGTTAACGATATACTATGCCATAAATTAGTTTTCTAAAAAATACTCATGTTATCAATAAGTTTTATATTGGAAATCAATTTTGTCAAGTTTTTTATTGAAAACTTGTGTTCTCGATAGGTTTTGATGAAAATTTTTTTATGAAAATCTTATGTTAAACCTTATATTATAGGTACTTCAAAAACTTGGTCTCACATCCCTACTATAGCTCATCGTTAGCTCATTATTGGTTTGTCGCATGTCTTGGTGAAATTACCATGGTATGCGCCAAACCAATAATAAGCTGACGAAAAACAAATATATAAAAATAACTGTGTTAAAATTTTTTTTATGAATTTTTAGTTTAACTTGCACGTGGATTGTGTGAGTATTAATAAAGTTGAGATTTTGTGTTTTTTGAACATTTATTCTTTTTTTTATTTTTAATTTCACCGTTTTGTTTGGTCTTTTATAAAAAGCAACAAACATCGAAAGTGTTTGTAATTCTTTTAATTTATTTTCATTTATTATTGTTTTGTCTGCGCATTTTGTAACAATTTAAGTTGAGTTTAACTACTGGTTTCCATTCGAACAGTTTTCTCAATTCATTTTTGAAAGTACATACGTTTTTTTTTAGTTCCAACAAAAATATATTTTCAAACTATTTTTTTTTTCTTCTTATTTTCATATTTTTTATTTCTTCTATATAATGGTCATGTGTTAAAGTGTTATCGACGACTGACTGTTGATTGCATGGTTGGTTATATTTCCATTAAGATGACAGGTGAAGTGTGTTGGATTTTGTTTACCCTCTCTAATGATTTTTTATTGCGGTTTATGTTGGAGTTTCAAACAAAAATCTGTTATTTTTCAACGGAAATTGGATTTTGTTTAACAAAAGCTTAAAAAATGAGAGTTTTTATTTGTGTGTTTTAGTAAAGTTTATAAATACCAGAAAAAAAAACTTAATTTAACTATTACATTCATATACATGTTTATATTTCATTTATACACTTATAATTTGCTTTAGTTTAATCCCACTTGGCTGTCAATATTGATTTACGTAAGTTCTAATAAATACTAAGGATTAAATGCAACCTGATATTATACATGTATTTATTAGTATATATTAACATACATATGAATGTATGTATTTAGGTAAGTAATTTCCTAGCCAGCATATTACTCCGACGTTGTCATTTGTTGCAAATTCCTGACTTCATTCTAAGAGACCTTCGTTCACATTGAACATACGTATTGTCTAGCCGTTTCCTGATCGTTTTCGCATGGAACTTGTGTACCGGAATGTCTAATAGGTTTCTGATTGTATTCATATATCATACAGAAATTTGTGCGATTAATTGATAAGAATTATATTCCATTTTCTTTCAGCTATCTGTCCAAACCAATAAGAATGTCGGCTAACGCATCAGAAATTCCCATGCATTTTTCCATAGATTTGTGACAGATATTTTTCAGAAATGCCAGCCAAAAAAAACTAGAATTTTCCGAAATGTCTACCAAAATTCGTGTCAACGACTTCATACATTTTTGCGTCAGAAACCAGACAGAATTCGTATACGAATCCGACCTTTTTGTCGACATTTCTCTTAGATACTATATAAAGCCGTCGGACTATTTTGCTATCTGGATTGTAAGGAAACTTGTATATAGTTGTTGAAGTTATTCGTTAACGTTAAGGAGTAAATTTTTTAAGCTTCTCTATAAGCTAGTTCTTTAGAAAAAAGTTAAGTACTATCTTTAAACATTTTAAAATTAATTGATACAATCGATAAATTATTTTTATTAAATGTGTTGAATCGATACATTTTTTAAACGAAAATGAATGCAATTCATATATTTTCTAAAGAAAATTTAAAAAATCGACAAATTTTCTATGGAGAATTAAAGCAATCGATAACTTTTCATAGCAATCTAAAGAAATCGATAAATTTTCTATTGAAAATTAATAAAATGGAATCTTTTTTGAAGAAAATTAAGGCAACCTATAAATTTTTTGTAGAAAATAAGAGAAATCAACAATTTGTAATAGAAAACTAAATTAATAGATAAATTTTTTATATAAAATCACAAAAATCGATGAATTTTCAGTAGGAAATTCAAACAATTAATAACTTTTTTACACAAGATGAATGAAATGGGTTAATTTTGTATAGAAACTTGAAGTAAGTTAAAAGAAAATTAAAGAAATTTAAAAAAAATAAGAGCAGTCAATTAATTTTCTATAGAAAATTAATGCAATTGATAAAATTTCTGTAGAAATTGAATGGACAAATTTTCTATAGAAAATTTAATTAGAAGGCAACTTAAAAAATTTTCTTTAGATGATAATGAATATAATAAATAAATTTTCTTATAGAAAATTATAGCAATTGTTGAACTTTTTTACGCAAATTCAATGCTATCAATATATTTGTAATATTTAAATTCAATCAAAAAACTCCAACAGAAGTTAAACGCAATCGGTAAATTGTTGTACAAAAAGTCAAAGAAATCGAAAAAGTTTCTTGAAACAAGTAATGCAATCGATAAATTTTTGTAGAAATATTAAAAGTAACATTTATTTTCTATCTAAAATTATTTAAATCGATAAATTTTCTACAGAAAATAAATGCTATCGATTACTTAATAAAATTTACGTCAGTAAGCTAAACTTTCATCCATTTTAAACTTACCACAATCACTGTCACTATCCTCTATTGTACTGGCCTGATCACCACTTATACTACTGCCGCCACCACCAACGCCGACGGCATTACTACTTGGCATCCCCTGACCATTAATATCACGCGTATCTCTCGCATACATGGAGGAAGGCGGCGAACGAGAACGATCATCATGATCAAGATCTTGTGACGATTGATTACGATACGAATGATGATTTTCCATTTCCCTTAAACGTTCTCGCTCGTCGCGATGCAAAGCGGCATAATGTGCCGCTGCAGCTGCATTGAAACCATTATGAGCTGCAGGAAATCCCATTAAAGCTGATGGCGGTAAATGAGCCAATGGATGATGAGGCGGTAAATGAGGATGTACACCTGCTCCAACTCCGGTAGCTGGTGGTGGTGGGGGTAAATGTGGCGGATGCGGATTTGATGGATGTTGTGGGGGCGAGGCGGGAGGTGAAGCAGCAGCTGCTGCTGCTGCATGTTGTTGTTGTTGTTGATGTCGTTGTTGCAGCAAATGCTGTTGTTGAGCTATGTAATGTTGTAAAGCAGCATGTTGTTGCTGTTGATTTAGTTGGGTATGGTGTGGTTGATTCGCATGATTTGATTGATGAGCTGCTAAAATATCCGTAATCATAAAGCGGGACCGCGATACTTGTAAAGCGGATAACGAATCGCTGGTAACCCTAGAGTTGGGTAAAGCTACAGAAGGATTCGTAGCTGAGGTGGACATTTCTGGAGGCATAGTTGTCATTTGGGGTTTAAATATTTTAATTTAAGCAGAACACTTTTTTTTTTTTCTTTTTATTTAAGTAAGTTTAGTTAAATATATTTCCTTAAATTTTAAATTCTTTTTAACGCAATTTATCGACACAATATTTATTTAAAACAGGGTTTTATTTAATTAAACCAAAAACTGTTGGCACTTGTTTCTTTTTATTTTAAAAATATTTAAAACAAAAATTTGTTTGTTTTCACCGCCGTTAATTTTAAATATTATGTTTATTTGTTTTTTTTTTTTTTATATTATCTTCAATTAATTTTTAATCATTCGCTAATTTTGGCGTTTGTTTTTTTATTATTGAATTTATAACACTCGTTTTTTCATTTATGCGTTAAATTAATATCCAACAGGTAAAAAATTATACCATTCACGTCTTGGCTTTAATGCTGTTCGAACTATACTAACAACCAGGTGCTTAAGCCAACTCAAACAAACAATCCAAATAACTCTTGCTAAAGTGGAAGTTGAAAAAACCAGTAATTTGTGGCGCCAGTTACTTTTATCATTTATTTTCACATACACCAACAATCACACACACTCTGACACAATCACTCACATTACCTCGTACATTTGTTTACGGCTATTTGATCTTCCTTCCCTCTCACACTCTCTCTAATCGGTATTATAACTGTTATTTAAACTCCCCTTTTTTTGTTATTGTGTTGACAATAGGAAAACAAACATAAAATAGTCACTCTCTTCTTGTGTTTATGATTTTCTATCTCGTATTTTACTCTGTAGAAACAACAAAAACCGTAGTAAGAAAATTCAAAGCAAACAAGTGGCCTTTACATTTGATTGCATTAGTGGGTACATGTTAACATTTCTCTGGGTCTCTTTGCTTGTATTTATTTTTTTGTGAGTGTAAGTTGGTGTGTTCAATATCTCTTTATGCTTTTGAATGCTTTGAGTGGGCATTTATTGGTCGTAATTGTTTTCAATTGACATTCATTAGTGTTCAATAAAAACATCATGCCTTCCTTGACTTGGCAGAATAAATAAGCAAACACAAAAATTCACACTTGTGTTTATTTACTCTCTTATAAGAAATTTTTGGTTGTTGTTGTTGTTGTTGTTGGAGAATTTGTTAATTCTTACAATGGCTGTCTATTACTTTTATTACAGTATTTTTTTTTTTTTTTTTTTGTTTGGCTTATGGCTTGTTTGTACAATACTGTTATTTATATGGAGGAGAAATTTAAATTAAAGCGTGGTGTGATAGCAGTGTGGTGAGATTTTTAATTTATGGCAGTAATATGATTCAGAATGGATTATTAAACGGATTTGGAAACGGAAGTTCATTAGTTTTATTTTTACAATTGTGAGAATTTTTTAAGTTTTTTAATTAAAAAAATTAAAAATCGATTAGATAAAGCAAATAAAAAATAATATTTTATAGGTACATGTTCAAGCACAAAAATGTAGCAATTTATTTGTGGAATAAAACTTTTTTAATTTATTTTTATTGAAATTCAAAATAACTTTAAAATGTGTGTCTCATTTTGTTTATGTATCATTTTAATACAAATTATGTTGTTGCGTTGGACTAAAACTCTACAAAAATTAAAAATTTTTATTTTCGAAAGTTATGTCATATTCAAAATGTCATAATTTCGCCGAATTAGCCGAATGCGTTGAGTTTATTTCTTCAATATCTCGAAAACTACTTTACATACGAAGATGATTTTAATGTCATTTTAAAGATAATACTTGGGGCTACAAACCATATACCTATTGAAAAAAAATGTGATATCTGCAAAATATTAAATTTTAAAAACGGACTAAGTCAAAAAATTATTTTTTTTTTTTTTGCTGATTTTTTTTTATATAATAGCTCAAACTGTTCTTTAAAAATCCTGAAACTTTGAAGGAGGTGTTTTTTTTTTCTTTTTTAAGATATGATTTTTTTTCTCGCAACCTTTAAAAAAATAATTTAAAAATTCTTCATAAAAAATAATTTAATAAAAATTAAATTTCATGAACTTAAGCCTAATTAAAAATATTAAAAATTTGGATTAAAAATAGAATTTTAATATTGTAATTTTGAGCAATAAGTACATTGTGCTAGTTGCAAAAAACAGATACGCCACGCACGTGGCATTTTAACCTAATTGGGGCACGCTGAATCCAGTGGTGCTAACCGTTTTTTAGGTTGTCTCTTGTTTTCAAGATATACCGTTATTTCAAAAATGTAAGAGGTTTATTGAAATTACTAAAAAAAAAACGAAATTCCGCAATAAATAACAAAGTGGGGTTGGTCATACATTTGACCCATCTAGGAGCATGCTTCTGTTTTTATTAAAAACTACATACAATTTAGGTTCTATAAAAATTAATTTATGACTAGTTTATTTCTTTCTTAAAGTTTAAGAAAAGCTGAAATTTCCAAATTATTATTTTATCAGCAGCTTACATAAAAATTTGTTTCAGATATTTTGTTGGATTAACATGAAATGCCCAAACATTAACGCTATAGAGTTTTTCCCTTGGGATCATTTTATTCAATTTTTACAACGCAATGTAAAATTTCCTTTTACTTTTATACGTAATAAAAAAATGGAAAATTATTTTTATAATCAACATGTTTAAAGAATTTTTAAGATTCCAAAAATGTAAAATTTTAAATTTTTTTAAAAAACAATCGATATTCATACGAAATTTCTTTTTAGGTGCATCTATTTGTAGTCAGAATGTTTAATTGTTTTTAAAAAAAGTTCAGTTCATCAATAAAACTATTCCTCCAAACTTTAAATAAAGCTTAACAAAAAGCTGAAAGCATTTTATAAAAATCTTAAATAGTAAATACCGAAATGCTAAAAAAAAGTTTTGCAGCCAAATAAAAATTTTGAAGGTTACATTTAACTGATACTTATAATTAAATAATTTTAGATTTCGTTTTTCTCACTCTTTTTGCGCATTTACTTAGTAATTGACCGACCTTTTTCGGTGGTTTTAACACGTTTAATTTTGGTTTTTTTTCTTTATTTTTCTTGACTTTATTTGGCCCAACTTTATTTCTCACAGTGCTAAGTATGGTTATCAACAGGGAAACCATAAATATGCAATTGCATGTTTTTGCTGGTGCGACCAATGAAGGCAGAAACAATATATTTATCCGTTTTAGACCTTTTTATGAATTTTGGCATCGATTTGTTAGTGCATATTTTTGCATACTTTATCGTTTGCAGCATTTTTGTGCATAATTTAGTTAAGCGAGCATTTTTTAAGTTTATAGCGCATATTTTGCCTTTTAAAGGCATATTTTTTAGATGCCTTCAAGATTTTCGCAGTAAATAATTCTTTTTGTTTTTTTTTCGCAATTCGAGTTAACAGATGGCTTTTCTGTGTTGCTTTAATTTCACGATCTACATTTTATTTTTACTCTTAAATTTTAAGACAAAGAAGGTTGTCATTAAAGATAAATGTTAAGCGATGTGTATATAACACAGAAATCTAGATCAATCTTTTAGTATACCGATCGACTCAGAATCACTTTTTAAAGTGATCTAACGATGTATATCCGTCCGTCTGGCTGGTTGTCTATCCATGTTTACCTTGTGTGCAAAGTACCAGTTTCAATTTTTCAGATAATTTGATCAAATATGGACGAAGTCTATAATTTTACATAATCCCCAAAAAAAAACTTTTTTCCAAATTAAACTCTTTGTGTCCGTAAAGCATCTTATTATGTAGGTATTTAAATTCAATTCGCCCCAAAAATATTTTACCGCAACATAAATTATTTTCGAATCGGTGGGCTTAAGCGATATTATTTTTAGATTTTGTTTTAAATTTTGTTATTAAATTGTTGAATATTTTGTCTTCAAATAAGCAACTTTTTATTTTTTTAGGGCATATTTTTAACAATTTTCAGGGCATAAAACGCGTTTTTTAGAGCATATTTCTAGTTTTCCTGGTTATCAATCAGTTCAGCTTCCCACTCCTAATTATTGTAATATAAGCAGAACGAAAAGATTTCTCCGAGTTAGACCCAACTATAATCAAATGTTTTTTGATTATGTTTTTGGTTTTTTTTAAACTTAATTGAGAGGTTTTTTGTTTATTTTTGATGAGTGCATAGGCAAGCACATACAGTTGGGCCATAATGCTTCAGGTATGTATGTATGTACATACATTAAATAAAAGCTTAAGAAATTGAAATTGGACTCAAAGAAGCACATTCGAAAAATTGTGAAATAGTAAAACATTTATTTATAAGTTTTTTTAAGAAGTAATAAGTTCCGTTTTTAATTAAATTTGGTTTTTAAAATCGTTTTGGAAAAAAATTTCATTAATGAATTTAAGAGCTAAAACTTTTAAATTCTGCAAAAAAAATGAGAATTCTTAGAAAAACTTATTCGACTTTTTAAAGATTTTTATAATATACTAGCGGGCCCGTTGCCTGCTTCGCACGGCCAGCTGGTAGTAAGCTAGTCTATCAGCACCGGGGTTGTGGGTTCGATTCCCACCAGAGACTCTGGTTTCTTTCCTGCAGACAAGCGAAAAGCTTCGCGGGATTAGCTTGGGATATTTAAAAAAAAAAAAAAAAAAAAAAATAAAAAAAAAATAAAAAAATAAAAAAAATAAAGTTGGTTTTCCTGCGGCAAAAACACACTCACTTCACATACGCACCGCACACACATGCGTTATCGGATTTCAACCAAACTTCATATAAACCATATATGGGCCACTGCCTACGTAGTGTATAAGTTTGGTTGAAATCGCACGACGCGTTTATGAGAAGTTCGGCGACTTACATATACGGACTTATTTTTATATACAGTATTCCACGGATAATTACCTCGACAAAAATGCCAATATTTTTGGGTAATTATGCGGGGTAAGCATTTAAACGAATACGCTTAACTACCTCGTTGAGGTAATTATAAGAATACGGTTAACTACCTCATTGAGGTAATTAAGCGAATTCGTTTGAATACCTCAGTGAGGTAATTAGACGTATTTATTTACAAGATAACTTAACTTTGATGAATGAAAAAATTTAAGACATGAATTTTTACTTTTATTTTATTTTTATGCGTTTAGAGCTTTTAATGAATTTGGTATCGATTTGTTTGTAAATAATTAACATGTTTTAGCCATTGCTGCATTTTTATTGCACACATATTTTAAGTTATTAAAACATATTTTAATACATGTTAAGCAAATAAAAAAATTGCTTAAAATTCTGGTTAACAGATGTATTTTCTGTTGCTTTAATTTCGCCACCTACATTAAATTTTCACTGTACAATTTTAGGCCAAAGCAAGTTTTTGTTGAAGATAAATGTTTTTCGCAACTTATAACATAGAAACCTAGAGACATCGTTTAATAAACGATCGAATCAGAAACACTTTTTTAAGTAATCTTTTCGTGGCCGTCCCTCCATCTTGCTGGTTGTCCATGTAAACCTTTTTCGAAAAGTAAAGGCAACAGTTTTTAGATAATTTAATAAAATTGGGTAAATATGTTTAATTGTCATAAGCGAAACCTATGTAAATTGCAAGAATCGGTCTATAATATCACGTAGTCCCCATGCAAATTTCAAACTTTAATCTCTTTAAGACAAAATATCCCATAAATTTTGTGTATCTAGATAATATATAACTCTTATATGAATCTTGACCTCATAACATAACTTTTAATGCAAATATTAATTTGTTGAATATTTTGCTTTTAATCAAGCCATATTTTGTTTTTAGGCATATTTTTTTTAAAAAAAATTTAGTGCATATTTTCAAATTATTAACATGGAAAACTTGGTTGCATCACTTGCTGTGTTTTTGTCAAAAAGTACTGAGGCAATTAAACGAATGAAATTTAGGTATAATTTTGTTTTGGGAGTTAAATTTTTAAGGCAATTATCCGAATCGGGTAATTAAGCGTATGGCAATTAAACGTGGATTTTTGTTTAAAAAATGGAAGAAAAAAACGGGGATTTAAAACTCGAGGTATATAAGCGTGAAAGGCATTTAAGCGTGGGGTAATTAACCGGGTTATACTGTATATAGATATTGAATTTTTATAATTTTCCTCAAGAGTTCAAAAAAAAATTTTTGGAAATTGTTATCGACGGCCAGCTTAGAAGATAAAAACCAGTTTTGTTTTAGACAGATTCAATCAGATTAACAGTCTCCGTCTAAACAATTTAACGGTGTAATGAATTTAACTTCACTTATTATATGCTTTTCATTTACTTCGACAAAGCATTTAACACAATCGATAGCAGCAAGATATGGCCCGGCCCCAATATGAGACACAAAGCTGAAAACTTCAAAGAAAATAGATTGAAAAAACTAAACATGACTCTGCATTCCAAAAGTGTTGAAGACACGATCACACTTACACCTAGTGAAAGTTCCGATTAGGGGTGGGGTGCTTTAAAACCATGGTAGATAAGGCCATGATGGCATTATTACTATATAGAATGGGAGATGAAGCCATAATGTAAGGTGACCATACGTACTCTTTTTTAGAGGACAATCCTCTTTTTTAACTGGCTGTCCTCTATAAAATTTGTGTCCTCTTTTTTTCATAATCTGTCATCTTTGTCCTCTTTATTTTTAAAAGCATGAACAATATTTGCTTTTATTTTTATAAATTAAAATAAAAATTTTATTTCACGGTGATCAACGGTTTTTTCTGTGCAATCGTATGGAAAATTTTGAGCCATGCTTGTTCTGTTCATACTCCTACTAGACTCTCATACACTTGCAGTATAAAATTTTGAATAATTTTTTGCAATGATTATTAAAGTTTAGTCGTTTTTTTTTGTAACTAATTTTACTTAAGTAAATGTAAATTTTTATACATCGTCGGCTTAATATGCAAACCTGCTAACTCCCTTTCAACAAATTTCACAGGAACAACTTCTTATTTTTCCTATTAACTGCTTGAGAGGAGAACCAAAAATATAGTTGATTTGACACACTTCAAGACTCAAATTGAAGAATAACTACATGCTGGTCGACGAGGCATATATTTCTCTACCACACGGCATCAAATCTCAATTTACTTAAAAAGTGGATTTCGCAGGTCTGCATATTAAGCCGACGATATGTAATTCTTTTTAAATCTTCTTTACATTTATTAATATGGGAATGTAAATTTGTCTGTAAAATATGTAAAAAAAATCTTGAAGTCAAAAAATTTTTTTACTTTTTTTCTTTATGTCCTCTATTTTTATTTTCAAAATCTGGTCGCCTTACATAATGGCCTTATTGCTCAATCATTGAGAGGTAAGGTCATATTTAAAATTTTGCGAAATGAGAGATATAGCCATATTTTTTTCGCAAATGAGAGATAAAGCCATATTTTTTCAGAATATTGTTATGCATGGTGTAAAAATTCTGTAAAAGGAAAAATCCTTAGTTATCATTGAAAAACATTTTTTTATTCTTGTGACGCACGCAGGAAAACTTTGTTCAGCGAAGCCACCTGCCGCGTCCTACTGGAGGAAAAACCCCCTAAGCACGGCCGCAGGCCGTCACGCAGAAAAACTTTAGTATGCGAAGCCAGATTTCAATACTTAACTTAACTTAACGTCACGCAGAAAAACTTTAGTATGCGAAGGCAGATTTCAATACTTAACTTTAGTGTCTCCGGAACTGAAATGAAAGCCATTTTCTACTATTGCTAATATGAGCTAAGGCCATGATGGCTTTATCTCCCATTCAAATGAAAAAAAAAAACAAAAAAGGCTTTATCTCCCTATGCAATGAGAGATAAAGCCATCATGGCCTTATCTACCATGGTATTAAAGCACCCACCCTCCGATTAGTCTACAAGATCTGATTTTTGGAGCGTTTGTAAAAATCTTATAAGAAAATTTCGAGAAAGATTTTCTTCTGTGCATCCTACGCTGTTTTCAACTAAAGAAGAAGTCTAGATTTATATTATTTTTCTAGAGAGGCATATCCGCTTGTTTACTGACGGAATGACATGTAATAATACCCAAAGTTTAAGAACATGGCGCAGAAATACTTAAATTTTCAAATGATTTCTGTCGCATCTGAGAGACTATTTTCTACTGCAGGTCTACTTCAAGCGAATTCGCAAAATCGTTTATCTGTGCAAACTCTTCGAATGCTTTGTTTTTTTAAACAAACATCTTAATAATATTAAATAAATACATATGTTATCTCTAAAACATTTTTTTTTTTTTTTGTTTGTTTTTTGTTTACAAGCAATTTAACTTTTAATATTTTACCGTGAATTCAAATGCAATTCGTTTTGAATAACTCATTAATATCAATTTTAAATTTTAATAATCTCTGACACAGTAATTTTGTATAATAAGAAAATCATAAAATAATTTAATGAAAATTAAATTTAATGAACTTTAGCTGGATTAAAATATCAAACATTTTAATAAGAAAATTACTCTACTTGAGTTTTGTTAATTTTACCTGAAATTTAAATTTAATATTCGTAGCAGTATCGGTTTCGCCGATAATTCAAAAAAAAATCTAAAAAGGCGTATCGTTACTTCCAAAATTTTGTTGTTTTTTATTTAATTACAACACCTTCCTTTTAGAAGAAATGGGCGAATTAAAATGTCCTTATGAAGTTCAGCATTTGAAGGATGAGGGTGCACTCGCTCACTTTACCCACAAGAATTTTACCAATCGCTGAACAAACATATACTTTTTTTGAAAAAAGTCACGAACATTGGATTGCAGGTTGGTGATAAAATCTATTATTCCTTTAGGTTTCAATATTGTTAAAAAAGCAAAAGTTACTAAAATTTAAAAATGTGAAGTTTTAAAAATTTGCTTGGGATATGGCTGTTATACATATACCTATGTACTAGGTTTTAATATATAACTGACAATAAATGCCGGTTTCTATCCATTAAATAAATTACGTAATTGATGCAGCTGTAGGTACTAGAGGTCTGCAAGAATAAATAAAAACCAATTTCAACACACTCATTTGTTTTTTAACTACAATGTGTCGAGCACTTAATAATAAAGAAACAAATGAAAGAATAACCAAAGACAAAACGAATAAAAACTCATTCAATTCAGTCAACTCAAGTCAAATGAATGAAATATTCAAATATAATTTGAATGTAAAATTTCTGTACCTACACATTACGTATGTATGTGTAAGCTTAACTCTTACAAATAAAAGAAGCCACAAGCTTACACACATATTATGTCAATGTATTCAAATAAATGTATGGACATTCAATAATTCAAAAATTATTCGAATATTTTTGTAAACTTGCTCTCTCTAACGGGTCATTCTACTGTTTTGTTATTTATGAATGACTCTCAAATTCATTTACAGTAAACAAGTATTTTATTCAATTCATTCTCTCTTATTTTTGTATATGGTTTACTCTTTTCTTATATTTTTGAATGTTAAATATTTGAGTAAATGTTGTGCACTTTGAATAAAGGCAAACAAGTGAATTATTCAAAGCAGACCTCTAGTAGGTACATCCTATTGGTATGGTCTTCGAGAAAGCATGTAATAACGATTACAGGAAGTATAGATTAATGTTTTCCAGAAAATGCAATAGAACTTCAACAAATTCTGATGTTTGGCATTGTTTGCTTTATCATCTGATCCGTAGTATAAGTCGTCAACCTCTGGTTAAACGAGTTTCTTTTTTTTTGCCGTAGTTGTGACAATTGCGCAAAGCATCCATCCATCCTTTCTAACCATCCCACTTATGATTTGTTTCTTTCTTTTTTAAATACAATTTCATACTTCGAAACTAGATGATATAGGTACATAGTTAAATAAATGTTAGTTAAAGAATTAAATGTTTGATAATTTTTGACTCATTTGGGCATGGCTGATTTTGATGTATGTAGGCAATTCCAATTTTTTCTTAATTTATTCAATATAAGCTCGGTGCCAACTTTCAATGATCTATGGCCACTGCTTATAGGTATTACACAAAAATTTATAAACCCATACCTCTGTGCGACATGTCGCAGAGTATGAAACAGATCTAATCATAATTAATTTCTCAAAAAAACACACATTTCATTTAAAGTTTCAGTTAACAATCATACAAACTTTTATAACAAAGGTCAAACGTCAATAATGAAATTAAACTATTAAATACACATTAAAAACAACAAAAACACAACAGCAAAATGTCTAAACTAATAATTTAAAATGCTCATTATAATTCTAAAACAGTAAAACAAAATTTTAACTTTTATTACTTACAAATTGTACAAAAAGCATTCAGATTAAAAAAAAAAGAAAAAACAACTCAAACTACGGCCATCTTGAAAAAACAAATTCAACTCCAAAAAAAATATGCCAAAGGAGAAGAGTTTATAGCAACTCAATAAAACATATTCACCGTAATTTCTCCTACTCTCTTTTATTTTCAACATGCTCTCTTCCCGAAGTAATAAATTCACCTAATAGTGGTGTTTATTCATTTCCACCTCTTGAGTGCCAAAATAAAAAAAATCACTTGTTGGATTTTCTCCTGATGATTGTACTTTTATTTGCAGCATCTGTTGGATTTTATCTTTGTATCAGAGTGTTTTTGTTGTGTATATAACTCCGCCCATTTTTCAAATGTACAAAATAATGTTAAACATCTGGTTAAACGAGTTTCTTGTTTTTTGCCGTAGTTTTGACAATTGCGCAAAGCATCCATTCTAACCATCCCACTTAAGATTTGTTTCTTTCATTTTTAAATACGATTTCATACCTACTTCGAAATAATTCATGCCATTTCACTCTTTCATTTAAAAAAATAGAGATTTTTCTCGTTGTTGCTGCTGCAATTAATTTTTTTTGTACCATTTTTTACATTTATACTTTTCTTTTGTTATTTTTTCGGCTTTTAACACTTTTTTGTTTGACATTTAAACAGTAAATTGACGCCAGTTAAATAATGATGGTTTTAATGATGACGATGATGATGTTCAAATTTTTTTTCTTGGGGGGTATTTTATTAAGAATTCTAACTAATTTTTCGGAATGATTCTTTTCTTATTTGCCAATTTGGTGACTTAATGGAGGTTAAGTATTTATTATTAAGATCATTTCTGTTTAAAAATTAAAATTATTTTAAATATAAATACCTATTTTGTCAGAGTTTAGCTAAACTTGAACTGAAAAAGCACAACTTTGAATTGTGTGAGTATCGCTTATGAGTACACCGGATATACCTACATAAGCGTTTAACGTTGCTATTTAACATAGCCAAAATGGTTTGTGTATATGCAAAATATAATTCTATTTTGATTCAGTTTTAGAGGTGAAGTCTTGAGATTGGCCGAAGGCCGGCTATGCAGAGAATCTTTGTTTTAAATTCGGGATTTGGAGTTCGGGATTTTAATAACAGACGTTATTTTTTACTTTCTAATAAATGGTGCTACAACCATAATGCACGATGTTAATTGTGAGTCACACCTTAATGTCAAGTTGTTTGCCCTACCTAATTTGGCATTTCTTTGTTTTAGTGTTTGACAAATTCAACCATGGAGATATAGGTACCTACATAATTGAGCCTTTTACGAAAATGGGCCTTCAAATCAAAATGCATTTCTTGAACTTTGTGATTTTTGGTCAGCATAATCGACCAAATGTGTCCACAATCGGGAGAATTGTGAGCAAAATTCAGAAAACCGGATCTGTAGGAAATGTGAAAACACATGTTTGGTGCGGTTTATTTGCTGGCGGCATCATCGGATCGTACTTCTTCGAAACTGAGGTCGCCCAACATTTACCGTGAATTGTGTTCGCATTCGCGAGATGATAACGGACTTCTTGTGGCCAGAAAAGGTGGGTATAGACCTGGGCGATATGTGGTTCCAACAGAATAGTGCCACTTGCCACTCAGCCATTAAAACAGTGGGTCTTTTACGCGAAAAATTCATTGGCCGTATTATCTCAAGACGAAGCGATGTTAATTGTCTTCAACGATTATACACGCAGAGAAAAAATATGGTTGGGCATGGTTACGGCAACAACACTATGTTAAATGTAACAATATATTGTTGTCGTACACAAATAATTGTTATTTTTATTTAATATCAACAATATTATAGTTACTGTAAACATATCAATGTTTATCGCAATTATGAATTTGAGTATTGTTGACTGAAAAATAATTATTTTTCTAACAACTTAATTATGATAACTTTCTAAACATATTATATTTCTCACAACCATATCATGATATTTAATAGCCATAACATGATAACTTTCTATACATTTATCATATTATGTTAAAGATGCAATCAAACTATTTTTACTCTAATCATGTTAGCGCCATTTGTAAAATAAATTTGAAGAAGTTGTGTCGTTTTTTTATTTGTGACCGGTTAAACAATTAAAAGATAAAATTCCATAAAAAAATAAGTCTAAAGAAATTAAAAAATTAAAATATTAGCGGAGTTCATTCAAGTATTAGTGATGTAATAGTGCAAATGCAAAATATCATAGTTGTTTTGTAAAATCCAACAACAAAACACACAGAGATTTCGTTATATTTTATAAAAGTGTTACGATATTTCATCAACATCTTTAAATCGAAAAAATGGACACATTTGCCCATGAAAACCACAGATTTTTCATAAAAAATCGATGCAAAAATATTTTAATTTATTTTGTATTTTTATGACAGCTATGAAAAGTGCTGTATCATAATATGATTGCTTCTATAATATGATTACTTCTTAGCTTATTATGATTAACATGACAATGATATGATTAATTTCTTAGCTTATTATGATTAACATGACAATAATATGATTACTTCTTAACTTAGTATGATTAACAGAATAATAATATGATTAAGGGAAAAATATTATGATGACAGTATATTTAGTCATAATATGATTCAATAATAATCTTAATATGGTGAATACAATCATAATTCTTATCATAATATGTTGCTCTTAGAATATGTTTACCACAACCATGTTTTTTCTTTGCGTGTATGATTTGACACCATTGGACTTCTTTCTTTGGGGATATTTAAAAGAAAAAGTGTACGTCAAAAAGCCAAGAACAATTTAATGGCTAAAGGACGAGATAATTCGGCACATTAACGCTTTGAACTTCAGTAATGTCTCAGAGTCATTGAAAATATGGACCATCCGACATAGGCAAGCCACCGAAGCCGTGGCGAGCATTTGGCCGATATTTTGTTTCGCACATAATTGTCATAGGCCCTTCTATTATAATAAAAAAAATATTAAGAAAATTCTCTGAAAACTTTTTGTTTTATTTACAATTAACATCGTGCGGTTTGGTTGGACCATCCTTTAGAAGAATTTGTCAAAATAAGAAAACGAAAACAGCCCAAAAAAATGTTTTTAAACTATGGTAAAAGTCACCTACATATTATCCAAAAATTACGAAAAGGTTATATATCTTAAGCAAAATTACCCAAATTTGTCTGGAACATACAGCCCTTCCAAGCACCCGAATGTTTTTGAACTGTACGCATAAACCAGTTAACTTCAAGTGACTTCAGGCAAAATAATCAAAATTAGTCAAATCGTTTATATCTTAGTTGCAAAACGAAAATTTACTGATATAAGTCCTCCTGAATATTACGCTCTACAGGAGTGAACTTTTCGATCCGTGTTACTATCTAGAATATGCCAGAGTACTACGAAAACTATTAATGGTAAATTGAGTTCGTCAATCGATTGGATGACTGACTGTTCAAACGCAATATTGTTAAAACTAATGGCAATATTAGAAATAAATCTGCAAAATATCACTGTTTGGCGATGATACAGTTGCAGCGACGATGAAATGGACATGGCGTACTGTAATACTCCTGAGCTTAACTTTTACTTAGTAACAAACCGAAGACTTCATAAAAACTATTTCCTTTTTACCCCGTATTCAGAAGATTAACTACAGAACAATAAATAACTATATTTTTCAGTAGAATATATTTAATCAATGATCTCTACTTAATTGAAAATTTTGATTGTTTTATAAAACCATTTGTCCCTATTAGAGAGCAAAATTGTCATTTGGCTTATATCTTAAAGTTTTATCATTTTATAACACTAAAAATCTGCTTTACACATCGCCTGACCTTTTTTATAATTATCAACCCATCTATCTCTCTTTTAAAATCTAATTTTCGCTTTTCCCCCGTAACACCAACCAACTCACCCCCAAATTAATGCTGTCAATTTGTGTTGCTGTTCCAAACAACCCTTAAGTACCATTAGCGAAAATCCTTTAAAATCTCTTTACTTATTTTTCTAATTTTCATTTCATTATTATTGTTGTTGCCCTTTTATCCTTATTTCAATTCCTCCATTCACCCAAAAGGAATTTCACACTTGTTTGCTAATTGCCCACAAATGATACTTCGTGCATACAAATGCACAAAAATACTTTGCCACCAACATTTTGCCAAACGACTAAAGCTGTTTAAAAAAAGGCTGTTAGTTGAGTGTGATGATGGCATACATTACAGTACTTACACTCTCTCTTGCCAAAGTATTAACAGTTTTTGCTAACAAATACAGACAAACACTTAAACACACACACACGTTTAAAGCTTTTAACCCTCGTCTCTGTAACCCGTAAAGTAGCCAATAACCTGGTATTTGTAAATGAGATGATGAGGAATTGGATGATGGTTGCCTCCCTTGGGAATTTGTTGATGGATTTTTTTTTTTTTTTTTTTTGAAGAATTCTTTTTTATATTAAGCTTTTGAAAAAAGGTGTCGTAATTGCACAGATTATTGTTGTTGTTGTTGCCGACGAAATTTAAGTACCATTGCACAGTGGGACTCAATCAAAATATTCAAGGAATAAATCAATTCAATTAAAGTTTCGGCGATGTACTTCGCAAGTTCTTAAGGATCGGGGTATAGGCTATCAAAGCCGGTTTTGTTTTTGTCAAGTTTAACACCAATTTTGTTTTTATTTGATCGTAAATGTAATTTTTTGAATATAAGAATTGAGATTAAATATTTCTGTTACATAATTGTTATGTTGGGGGGACTGGAGATCTCAACTCTCTGATTGCCATTCATTAGGGATTCATTTGCTGAATTTCTCAAGCCGACTCAAACTTCCAGCTTTAGGACCAGTAGCCCTTGGTAATGCTGTAAAGATACCTGTTGATTAGAAGGCGGGCAACAAGCAACCTGAAAATCATCTTTGTAAGATGCATCTCAGGAACTAGGTGGCAATGGAACAAAAACGGTCACTGAAGCTCTGTTGCTGTCTCTTTTAAGCCTGCCTTAAGGTTTTAACTGGTAGCCCCAACGCTTTGATCGGATGCTGTGGGCTAATTACACACTCATCTTAAATTACAGAAACGAAGTTTTGAGTAAAAAACGGCAAATTTTATAAAAAAAAATCCTGTTTTAATTTATGTAAATAGTTTTCTTAAGAACAAATAATGTTGCTTGCTGATAAGTTATTTGTATAGGTACACATACATATTCCTAAACTTTGTTAAATATGTACATATAAGCTTTTGATTTTAATTGAAAAAATTAAAGATTAAATTTACTTTTTTACTTTTCGTTTGCTTTCTACTTTTGACAATAGTAAGAAAACCGCATTGAGATAAATTGTTTTATACACGCAGAGAAAAAATATGGTTGGGCATGTTTACGACAACAACACTATATTTATTGTAACAATATATTGTTGTCATACACAAATAATTGTTATTTTTATTTAATATCAACAATATTATAGTTACTGTAAACATATTAATGTTTATCGCAATTATAAATTTGAGTATTGTTGACCGAAAAATAATTATTTTTCTAACAACTAAGTTATGATAATTTTCAAAACATATTATATTACTCGCAACCATATCATGATATTTAATAGCCATAACATGATAACTTTCTATACATTTATCATATTATGTTTAAGATGCAATCAAACTATTTTTACTCTAACAATATCATGTTATCGCCATTTGTAAAATAATTTTGAATCAGTTGTGTCGTTTGTTTTATATGTGAGCGGTTTAACTATTTAAAGATAAATTCCCATAAAAAAATAAGTTTAAAGAAACTAAAAAATTAAAATATTAGCGGAGTTCATTCAAGTATTAGTGATGTAATAGTGCAAATGCAAAATATCATAGTTTTTTTGTAAAATCCAACAACAAAACACACAGAGATTTCGTTATATTTTATAAAAGTGCTACGATATTTCTGTGGTTTTCATGGGCAACCGCGTATGCCTTAAAACAAATTGTTCAGGAAAGCCGAAAACCCATTATAGATCAAACTATGGGCAAGGCATTGCACTTTTTAAACTTTGTCATTACGTTAAAAAATCGGAATTGATCCATCTTTTTTCATAAAAATGTAAAGAGCGTTCAAAATTAGGCAATATGGCATCAACATCTTAAAATCGAAAAAATGGACACACGCGGTTGCCCATGAAAACCACAGATTTTTTATTTGCTCTTTTGCAAGCCTTATATTGAACTCCGCTATTTGATTAACATTGTAAAATTGTAAAAAGCCACAAAATAAAAAATCGATGCAAAAATATTTAAATTTATTTTGTATTTTTATGACAGCTATGAATCATAATATGATTGCTTCTAAATTTATTATGATTAACATGATGATAATATGATTACTTCTTAGCTTATGATGATTAACATGACAATAATATGATTAATTTCTTAGCTTATTATGATTAGCATGGCAATAATATGAGTAATTTCTTAGCTTATTATGATTAACATGACAATAATATGATTACTTCTTAACTTAGTATGATTAACAGAATAATAATATGATTAAGGGAAAAATATTATGATGACATATTACGAGTATATTTAGTCATAATATGATTCAATAATAATCTTAAATCTTAATATGGTGACTACAATCATAATTCTTATAATAATATGTTGCTCTTAGAATATGTTTACCACAACCATGTTTTTTCTTTGCGTGTAAGAACACATAAATATTGTAAAATCTGGAAAATCTGTAATAAATAGTATTATATAAGTTAAAGGAACTTTTTTAAGGAAAATGCATTCGAGAGAGGGATAGATAGAGAATTTTGACATTTCGTTAAAAAAACGATCAGCTGGGCGGATGCGTCGTATACTTGTTAAGTGTATTTGATATTTTTGAATTTATTTTAATTTAAAATTCTGGTTAGAAATAACGCTCATATTTGGCTTCACATGATTTTGGAAAGCGAAATTGCGGAATTTAAAAAAGAAATTACATCATCCCTCAATTTAGTAGAAAAAAAATGGATCTTAATTCTTTAGGAGCAGCTCAGTGCCTTTATTACCATCATGAAGCGGTAAAGAACAGTCCTCATTGATTTTTTTTTTTTTTTTTTTTGGGCCAGACTGAGGCCTCATGTTTACTGAAAACATTCTCTTTACACATAAGCATATCCTATCTATCTATCTATCTATCTATCTATCTTTTTTTTTTTTTTTTTAATGGACGTAATGATATAAATATCAATAGTGGCCCTACGATAACTCCACCAACTCCACCCCGGAACTACGTCAGCATTTCATCAGGACGGGGGGTTTTTTTTTGTACGAGTCCTACATCCTCCTTCCTATCACAAGGGTAGGAGGTTCGGAGCATCCGTACAGCGCATCTTCATTATGGAGTTTATGAAACGTTCACAGCACATCCACACTTTCTCAGACTCCAACATTTTATTCACCATATTTTCCGGTGTCAAAATTGTCTCCAGTTCATCATAAAGTTCCTGTCGCCTATCTGCCCATCTCTCACATTCTAAAGCATGTGGTTTGCGTCTTCCACGAGAGTCACGCATGTCTCACAGTTGCCAGCATCCCGAAGCTTAAATCTATGCAGGTACCCGTTAAAACTACCATGATTAGTCATCACCTGTGTGAGAAAGTATCCCATGCTACCATGTCTTCTCTCTATCCAGACTCTAATATCGGGGATTAGTTTATATGTCCATCTCCCATTTTCCTCCATATTCCAACGATCTTGCCATTTTGTTATTAGGGTTCTTCTTGCATTTTCCTTTATTTCGAGAATTTTTTGTTTTTGTTCCATCAAGCTGTATGGTTCACATTTAATACGTTTTGTCTCCTTATAAATCTCATTCTTTTCTAACACTAGTAAGTCTATTGGAGGTAGTCCCGCAAGAACTAGTGCTGCACTTGTAGGCACCGTGCGGTATGCCGATATAATTCTAAGTGCACTTAGTCTCTGTGGCTTCTGCATTTCCCTTATTCTTTCCTTTATGCTCATCGACGTGGCAAATATCGGGGCGGCGTAAAGTAGCTGGGAGTGTATTACACTATTTATAAGCTTTCTTATGTATGGCTTAGGACCTCCACAATTTGGCATTATCCTCGCCAGTGACGTTGCCGTTTGCATGGATTTTTTTCGTATCATTAGTACGTGTTGACCGAAATTAAGTCTATCGTCAAGTTTTACACCAAGATAACGCAGACTCCTTTGAAAGTGTATTTCACTGCCTTCTAGGAAGATCTTTGGTGGTTCAAATGCTCTTCGATCCGTTACAAGGATTGCCTCAGTTTTTGTCACTGCTAGTTCCAATCCATTTGTCTTTAACCATCTGCTACAGCGAATAAGGCTGTCGTTTGTTATTATCCCCAATAGTTCTGGTTCTCGTTGAGATACAACGAGGGCAATATCGTCCGCGTACCCTATTATCTTCGCACCTACTTGTAGTCTCATGTTCAATAGTCCATCATACATTATGTTCCACAAGAAGGGGCCCAGCACGGATCCTTGTGGTACCCCTGCAGTGATACGATATTCTTTTATACCGCTTTCTGTCTCATATAATAGGATTCTGTTGTCCAGGTAGTCCGCAATTATGTTGTACAGGTGACTGTGCACACCCTTGCTCCTGAGAGCGTCTAATATTCGTTGCCATTTTGCAGTGTTGAAGGCATTTCTGATATCAAGTGTTATTATAACACAATATTCCTTTTCCAATTTGGCCCGTGTTGCTATTTTTACCACTTCACCGATTGCATCTATTGTGCTCTTTCCCTTTCGGAAACCATATTGCATCGGGGATAATCCACCGAGGTTTTGCACACATTCTTCCAGTCTTTGTAGTAGTACACCTTCCAGTAGCTTCCCCATTGAATCCAGCATACATAGAGGTCGGTATGAACCAGGTTCATTTAGAGGTTTATCTCCCTTTTTTAACAACACCAGTTTCTGTATTTTCCATTTTTCAGGAAAAACCCCGTTTTCAATGCACTTATTAAACGTATTGGTAATAAGTTCGGGCCATATTTCTCCTACTACCTGTATAACCTCGTTTGGGATACCATCCGGTCCAGGACTTTTGTTATTTTTAAGCTTCTTACAAGCAATTTTTACCTCGTCTATACTCAGCGGAGTGAAAGCATCAATTTGAAGTCTAGATTTGCGCCCTAGTGCATCTGCCTCCAAGGGGAACAGCGCCTCTACTATGGTTTTCGCCCATGTTGGCTCTATAATGCCGGGGACTGGTTTTGCTCCTCCCAATTTCTTCATTGTTATTTTATATGGTTTACCCCACGGGTCGTTATCTATTTCCTTGCATAGATCTTTCCAGCACTTTCTCTTGCTTTCTTTTATGGCACATCTTAGCAATTTACGTGATCTTTTGTATTCATACAAAAGGGTTAGATCTCCATGGTTTCTGGTTGATGCACGTCGTGCAGCAAGACATTTGCACCTTAGCTCCCTGATTTCGTCGTTCCACCAGTAGACGGGTTGTTTGTTGTTATACGCTTTAATTTTGGGCATTCCCACGTTACAAGCCTTTGTTATTGTCTTTGTAAGAGCTTTAGCTGTACTGTCCACACTTAAATTGTCGACTGGAGAGTGCAGATTTCTATCTCTGGTTTGGGTTATGTACTCCGTGAGTTTTTGTTTATTCAGTTTTCTAATGTTCCACCTTGGCAATGCAGTCTCAGTCGTTGTCACTGTCGTGCCATTTCCAATCTTGAATGAAATGTACTGATGGTCACTTAAGGTGATATCCTCTAAAACCATCCAGCTCATATCAACATTGCATAGGTCACTCGTTCCAAACGTTATGTCAATTATGCTCCCACCTGTTCCCCTTCGGAAAGTGAGTTTATCGCCAACATTAAAGATAGTCAGGTTAAGGCTGGCTATAGTTTCGCTAACAGTGATTCCTCTATTGTCGAGGCTTGCTGAGTTCCATTCTGGAGACTTACTATTGAAATCACCCCCAATGATGACCTTGTGTCCTGAGCTTCTAATTGAGGCCTCGAGGCTTGTGATGGCCGCCACAAACGGCGTTTACTCCATACTTGGTGAAAAATAACAGCTATATATCCTTATCCTACCAATTGTTGCATACACAAAACATGGATTGCTTTCGTCCACTTCATTTATTGTTAGTTTGGGGTTTCTGATCATTATTACTGCCCGATGACTAGTGTCCTCATACCAGATTTGTAACGGTGGTTTTCTATACTGTTCACTTATCAGCAGTATATCCGTGTTATCCTCTGATGCCTTTTGCATCATTAGGTCTTGTGCTTCTTTCCCCCTTCCTAGGTTAATCTGTAAGAATTTAAGAGTCATTGAATTATTTTACTCCTCCTATTGCTTACGCATACTGCACTACCAATGAGATGTTGGGTATTTGTTAGACCAGCTTCTTGGCATATTACACAATTTGGTTCTGCAGTACATTCCCTCGACTTATGACCTGGTGTACAACATTTCCTACATATTTTTCCTCTGTCTTTGCCTTTACACTGGCTCGCAATATGGCCCCGGTCCATACACCTATAGCACTGTTTGGGCTTAGTTTTGGTTCTAACCCTGCACATAACCCATCCTACCTTAATTCTTCCCGCGCGTAGAAGGGGTGCAGCGAGATGTTCGGATAACTGCACTAGCGCCTGTTTAGAACCACCAAAGGAATCCCTTACGTTCAGGACTTTGAATGATGTTGGCACATCACTATTTGTCGCCACCATGAGAGCATTTATGAGGTCATCGACCTCTGTAGACTCATCTAGATCTCTTATGTCTATTGTAAGATTTTTGGCAACTGACCTTATTTTCACGTCATCGCCAAACGTATCACCTATGGCATTCTTAAGTTTTTCGGCCTGTCCTTCGCCTTTATCAAATTTTACGAGGAGCTCTCCAGCCCTGGTTCTTCTTATACCCTTAATCTCGACTCCAATTGCAGTGGGGTCAATTTTCCTTTTCATTTCTTTAATAACATCTGCATATGATGTTGTAGAGCTAGTTTTGATAGCTATGGCTTCGCCTTTATCTCTAAGGACTCGTTTTTGTTTGCCTTTATTTTGCTTCTTCCTTTTTTCCTTTCGGTGTCTCACCACTTCCCACTCGTTTGTAACCCCCTGGGGATCCGGGGTGTACATCTCACCGGGGTTTTTTATCAACTTGGGCGTTTCCAGAGCCGAGATTGTCGCCGCCGTTTTAGCTCTTTTCCTCTTTGCGTCTTTTATCGGTGACTTGGGATCCACCCTACTTTTGTCGACTCTTTGGTCGCTTCCTCCTTCCGATACTGGGTAGGTGCGTAAAACCTCCCTGTGCTCCTTCAGTTCCTGGTACAATGCATAGATACAATCAAGATTATCACGTATAATCTTGTGAATGTTCTTTGCATTAGACACAACGCCGTTAATGGTGGACAGTCTCTTTCCAAGCTCAGTGAAAGCTCTATCCTCCGCCTGTTCTAGTTTCTCCTTATCGGTTTGCAAGGTAGTTGGTCTCGTGTTTACTGTAAGGCCCTGCCCGAATTGTCTGGTAAGCACAGTTGCCTGTGTCATTTCACTGACAATGGGAGTTGCGTTCGTAGCACCACTACTCTGTGGGGTATCATTTCTCTTTCCCAGTGGGGTACTGAAAGGAGTTGAGGGTGATCTTTGCAGTAATGAGCTCCTCCCAAATGGGTTGACAATTTTCACTACACCTGTATTGTCTTCGTTTATTTTCATATTTTTTTCATTTTCTTGTATTTTGTTATCGTTGTTGCTGTTGTTTTTGTTGTTGTTGCTCATCATTTTTCCTGTTGGGTCCCAACTCGAAGCCGCTATCGCCGTCTGAAAGTGTAGTCACGTATTGATCCCATGGTTGTCTATGCTTGCAGGGAGGCCATGCGAGGGTTGACATAAGATCCTTATTGGAACATATGTCAGTGCCAGATCCGTGCTAATCAGGAACTTTCATCTGAACCTACACCACCAACTTAATGGTGACATAACGACGAACGTACTCCGAGACTCGCTACGTTTTAACGAGACGGAGGCAGCGGTGACATTAGCCCATGAGCTATTTCGGTGGAATTCCACTTCCACCTACCGAAGTCATAGAATGCCACAGCTGTCAGCCCAGGGTGCATTAAAATCCGAAACAGTGTCCAGGAATACCATAATTAGGACCGTACTGGGCTTGATCCTAATGCCTTTCGGCGGGGGCAATATCGGGAGTGTGTTAACACCATATTAATTTTTCCAGGAATACCATAATTAGAATCGTACTGGGCTTGATTCTAATGCCTTTCGGCGGAGTTCTGCCGGGGTTATGTCCATATCCAATCCATTATCCAGTTATACCATAATTAAGACCTTACTGGGCTCGATCTTAATGCCATTTGGCGATCTATCTATCTATCTATTATCTATCTATATATATAAAATAGGATGTGTGTATGTATGTATGTAACGTATGGACTCCAAAACGGCTGGTCAAATGGGAAATTTTCAGGGAATCTTCAGAATATTCAGGCGGGTGACACTGTGAAGTCTGATTTTTGATTTTCGGTCTGCGGTCGGAGGGGCGTGGCAAAATTCAATTTTCATATTGCACCACAAAGACATCTATATAATTTGGACGATTTTTGCTTTAAAATGATCGCCATGGTCCAAATTAGATTTATACGGAAAGAAAATTTCGCCCCGCCCACTTTTTTCGAATTACCTAAAATCAGAAAACGGCTCCATCGATTTGACAAATTTTTCTTTCAAATGTTCGTATTAATCCATTTTAAGTTTTCATCGAGAGAAAAATTTACCACGCCTACTTTTAAGCCCACTTTTTCTATTAAGCGCATAACTTGAAAACGGCTTGACCGATTTGGACGATTTTTTTCTTTAAAATGATTGCCATGGTCCAACTTAGGTTTTTACGGAAAGAAAATTTTGCCCTGCCCACTTTTTTCGATTTACCTAAAATCAAAAAACGGCTCCATCGATATGACTAATTTTTCTTTTAAATGTTCGTATTAATCCATTTCACGTTTTCATCGAAAGAAAAATGTACCACGCCTACCTTTACGCCCACTTTTTCTATTAAGCGCATAACTTGAGAACGGCTTGACTGATTTGGACGATTTTTTTCTTTAAAATCATCGCCATGGTCCTACTTAGGTTTTTACGGAAAGAAACTTTTGCCCCGCCCGCTTTAACGCCCACTTTTTTCGATTTAACAAAATTCAGAAAACGGCTCCATCGATTCGACTAATTTTTCTTTCAAATGTTCGTATCTTTTTAACGGTTTTTAAAAATCGAACGCAAACATTTTTCCTAATTTGGACCGGACAACGTCTGTCGAGTCAGCTAGTTATTAATATTTTGCATCGCAGTATTTAGGGGTATGTATATATCGTCATATTAAATGCAAACGGACGTAACTACACAAATTTTTGATATTGAGTTTTGTATCGATTATGGTTCGTTTTATCAAAATACATGTTCGTGCAAAATTTTAGCTTCCTACGATCAAAAATGGCAATTTTATTAGCGAAATTCAAACGCCAATTACACCTTGTTGTTATTGATTTTGTAAAGTTTTTTGCTTCTCCTGAAAAAAAATAAAAAGTGTAGTTACGTCCGTTTGCATTTAATATGACGATATATACTATGTAGAATTTTTAGACGATCTCGCAATATCTGTCTGCCTGACTGTTTTAATCAAGTTAGCGTTTGCAATAAAAATTATAGTTTGTAAAAAGCATTTTAAGGATTTTAATGAGATCCCCAATTTAAATCCTAAGTTCGAATTGGGCCAAATCAGTCAATTCTCAAAGCTCAGTAGGCCAGAAGGGGATGTTGAATTAAGCGTTGATGTTGAATTTTTAAGCTAGCGTCTATACAAACAAGACCTTAAAATAAGGGAAAAGCTTTAATTAAGGTTTCTTTAAAGCCTTTTCACTCTTGGAAATGAGCAATATCGGTTTATGAGTTCATATTTGTATATAAATTAATAAAGCTATTATATACATATGTATATTAGAGCGCTCCAAAAAAATTATCTTGCAAATTTTGACCGCTTCTCCCAGAATTATTTTATGAATTTTATATACACGTTGTGTATGAAATGAGGATAATAGGGTAACATCAACTGGCGCTGCAATGAGGCTGAAGTTTGAGGTCGCATTAACAAGAGAAAATTTAATTTTTTCTGCTTTTGTAAAAATTGTGCCATTAAATAATCACAATTAAATGTAAAAGAATCAAAATGTGTACGTATTTATCTTTCTAATGAGATATAAAAGTCAAAATTTCGTAAAATATTGTTAAAGGTATTAAAAATTTCCCCTTGACCATTACCGTGTCGCAGGCCACTTGAATATGAAATGTAGGAACAAACACATCACATTGAAGATTAATTGAGGATTTAATAGGGATAACAAATATGAAAAAATTATTTCAATATCTCCGATAGTTTTTCCGGGTCCACAAATACGATATCGGAACATTTCTTGTTCCGCTTGCCGTAATTAAGATTTCTTACTAGGGTTGATTTTATCAGGATTCCTAAACGATCTGTCTGTCATTCCTGAATCTAACCATATCCAAAGGTCGAATAATTCGAATTATTGTGCAATAGTGATCATGTTTGGGTTCTACTACCATGTAAAATGTATTAGAGAACACACCTTAACACGCGTACATAAAGAAATTTAATTTTGAAAGTTGGAAAAAAGTATTTGTAGTACTCGCTGTTGGTACCAATAAAACCTATTTTCTTACAAAATTACTCTACTCTGTTCTATGGTCAAAATTTTACACACACAAATTTCTGTAGAAAAATTTTCAGCATCCATTGTTTTCTCTGTTTGAAAACCACTCGAAAGAAAAAAGATGAAAGTACCAGGGAGTACTTTAGACTTAAAACTTACTTTTATATCATCATAATAATGATTCTTTTAACTTTTTTTTGATGCTGTTTTTTTCTTACGACTTTAAGTTTCTCAGTTAATGTATCATTTTCTTTGTTGTTGTTATTGTTGTAAACTGTTGGGTGTTAATGGGTATTTGTGTTGTATACAAATGTTTGTTTATGTAAATTAGTCTTGTTTTTGTTGATTGTGCTTATTTTTTCCTTTTCTCTCGCACTCTCTGCCTTTTAACTGTAGATAAAAAAGGCGTCAAAGCGGAAGTTCTTAATTTGTGTAAATTGGTTCAGTGTATAATTTATGAAGCTGATTTTTTCGTTAACAATGAAATAAAAGAAAAAAAATTTTTTTTTATTCTTTAAAATTGTTTATTGGAGGATGATGAAATGATTTTTTTTTAGGTTTTAATGTGTGACACTTTTTTAAACAGCAACAAATTAAAAGATTTATTATCTTTTAAGTAAAACAGGGAAAAAAGGTAGAGATTTGGAAAGATACATACAGACGTATGTATATAAAGCGATTTAGTTTTTAAAGAAGAGAAAAGCTTTTGTTAGAGATGTTTAAACGAGGAAAGTTTATTTTTTTATATTAATTCATATTTAAATATAGTTTTTCATATAATTTTATTTTATTTGACATGAAAAACTAATTTTAAACATAAATTGATATTTAAATAAATTGGTGAAATCGGCCATTAGTTTTGTTATTATTTTATTAAATATTTATATTTATTATAGGAATTGTTTCTTATAGAAAATAGAAAACCTAAAATTACTAACATTTGAACAATGAATCAGAAATCTTTTCACTTAAAAAAGCAAAACCCTAAATTCACACATTTTTAAAATTTTTAATTATTAAAAAAAAACCTCCTAAAACACTTACTCTCCTTTAAAATCTTTTGAGTTGAAAAAAATATTAATGCAAACAGATTGTCGTGTGGCGTCAGTCAGTCACTTTTAGCTTAAAACAGTTAAGTACTTTTCCCTCTTTTGCTTTATAACTTAAACGCTCCCTCATTTAAGCCGAAAAGTAACATATTTGACTGAAAGAACCCAAATCATATTAAAACCTTAACATACATCCTGCTTAGCTTTTAATAAATCCTTAAAACATTATTATTTGTTTTTGTTAATTCAAGCCACAACCAGAAATCAAATTAGTGAAACGGTCAAGCCTGTTCATTTTTTAGTTGAAAATATTACAACAACAATAAGAAAATTGTATAAGAAAAAAAAATTGAAAGATCACCTAATTGTGGCTTAACACAACATTTACCGCTTTTCTGTATAAAGAGCATTGAAATTTTGCCGCTTTTTCGACCTTAATGACGGCGCGCCTACAATAAGCTTCTTTTAAAGTTTAAGCTGTAAACTTTTTTTAAGTTTATTGAAAATAAACGTACGAATTCATTCATAATTTAATGCTATAAAAAGCAGTACGAAAAGTTCTTTTAAAATATTTGAGACAACAGTAGGAAAATAAATTGAATAGAAGACAATGTTTTACTTGCCATTTTTCCCAAGAAAAAATGTAGCTTCAAACGTAGAAGGTTTTGGAAGAGAGAAAGGTAAAAGATTGCTTAACATCTCGCTTACAGAAGGAAGGCATGCGTTTTTAATATGGCGAAGCACAACATTTTTAACACAAAAATGCTTTATTCAACTTTATGTTTCAGTTTTTTGTTGCTTAAGTTGTTTTGCTACAGAAACACTAACTTGAAAATGTTTACGAATGGTATTAAACATTGTGTTCGTTTCTGGATTTGTGAGCCGAGCCATACACGAAATAATGATCTGTTTATTTTCGAACACTGATTTGAATATACCTTATTATTACAAGGTGGCCCAAATTAGACCTCCTCAAGTAGTAGTTTGTGATCATGCGGATGCAGTGCATGCACAATTTGAATTCTGTGTGGATATATCTTGAGTTACAACTTTAAAATTTTGTTGCAATGTTGTTCAGGAACTGCCCAATTGGTCGGAACGACGACAATTTGAGACAAATGGATAATTTCAAACACTCTGCTGCACTGCATTCATGTTGCCTTGAGTGAGAATTTTTCGGTAACCACTTCATCCAGGACGGTCGATCACTGAACGCCGTTACTCAAACCGACCGACTAAATTCCATAACAAAAAGGCTGTGATAGCTGATCTTGAATTAAAATATTGAAGCTTTTTATAAAAGCTTCAACAATTAAACCTTAACAAGAACATGAAAATTCGATCTATTAACGTGTTGTTGTGTACAGTATGCACTCATTATGAATTTCCAAGGATGTAAACGAAATCCTGTAAAGAAATTTATATTACAAAATAAAAAATAGTTATACGCGCTTCAAATTGACAGGTTAAATTCAGGCCATCGGGCATAAAGAAATCTTGTATAGTAAAAAATTAATTTGTATTTTATTGATATTAAGCAATAATTCAATGAAAAATTACATTAAAAGTCAACCTATGTAACCCTTCATTTGATTAATGAAGAATGTTACACTAGCCCCCCGTTAATGAAATGTTTCATAAAATCAATGAAAATTTTGCATTATTTTAATGTCAAACTTTTAAAGAAATTTTTTTATTTTTTTAATATAAATGTTTTTGTATTTGAATGAAATTTTTAATTTACATCATGTAATGTTCTACTTTCATAAGCTTACCTTTAAGAAAATTGTACCAAATTCATTTTCCAGCTCGCGACGACCTATTTGTGTATTTGAATTAACAATTAAAGAAAAAAGAATGTGAGAATTTTGTGCTCTTGTTTTTTCGTTCGCGTTGTTTCTTTTTGAACCTAAATATTTCTTACATATAACGGGTGGTTAAATTGTAAGGGCCGATGTTGAATGTGAACCACACCTAAACGCCAAGTTTTTTTCCGAATTTTATTTGACATTTCTCTATTTCAGACTTACTCAATTTGAACAATGGAGAGATACACAATCCAACAACGTGTTAAAGTTATCCAGACTTATTATGAAAATGGGCGTTCAAATCAAAATGCATATCGTGCACTTCGTGATTCAGTGTGAGGCACATTTTCCCCTCAGTGTATTCGTCAATAAGCAGAATTGCCGCATTTGGGCGAATTAGAATCCAAGAGTGATTGTCGAAAAACCAATGCACCCACAAAGAGTGACTGTTTGGTGCGGTTTATGGGCTGGCGGCATCATCGGGCCGTATTTTTTCCAAAATGAGGCCGGTCAGGCAGTTACTTTGAATGGTGTTCGCTATCGTAAGATGATAACGAACTTTTTATGGCCCGAATTGGAAGATATGGATGTGGACGATATGTGGTTTCAGCAGGACGGTGCCACTTGCCACACAGCTAACGAAACAATGGCTCTTTTGCGCAACAAATTCAATGGCCGTGTTATCTCACGTAATGGCGATGTCAATTGGCCGCCAAGATCATGTGATTTGACACCGTTGGACTTTTTTCTTTGGGGTTATTTGAAAGAAAAGGTGTACGTCGATAAGCCAGCAACAATTCAAGAGCTAAAGGATGAGATAATTCGGCACATTAACGGCATAGAACCTCCATTATGCCTCAGGGTCATCGAAAATTTAGACCATCGGATGGAGGTGTGCCGACGTGGTCGCGGCGCCCATTTGGCCGATATTTTGTTCCATACATAACTGAATAATACCAATATATCATAATAAAATAAAATTACAATAATTTCCTAAATAGTTTGTGTTTTATTCAAAATCAACATCGGCCCTTGAAATTTAACCACCCTTTAGCTAAAATCGGTATTTCGTTATCTTAATGAATTTTTTCATTAATGTTATGAAACATTAAAATTTACAATTTTTTTCATATATTTTCATGTCTACCGCTAAAAATTGAATTAAAAAAACGTTTTTACAGCAGTTATCGGAAGAACATTTTTTATTTATAATAAGTATTTTGAAGTTAAAGAATTTTATATTGTTTTCATTGTTTTAGTGATATTTATCATGGAAAAGATTTTTTTTTCATTAACATAAAAATATTTAATTACTTTTAATTATTTAAGCTTGAGGTCTTTTTTTATAAAAAATTATATTTATTTTCGTCAATATTTCGCTAACCTTTGGTTAGCATCGTCAGGAAATTAACATCGTCAGGAAATTAACATCGTCAGGAAATTAACAAAATTTATTAATTTCCTGACGATGCTAACCAAAGGTTAGCGAAATATTGAAGAAAATAAATGTAATTTTTTATAAAAAAAGACCACAAGCTTAAATAATTAAAAGTAATTATAAAATAAAGGTCAAATAAGAATAAATATCAATAAAAATATTTAAATATTTTAATTAATAGTTCATTTTAATCTTAAAAAACCTATTGAAATGATGTATAACAATAAGTTGAATTTTTCTTTTGAAAGAGATATTAAGTTGTCATTAATTTAATGAAAAATCTTAACGAAATTACGAAACTCAATTTCGTAGTGTTAATGAAATTGTTTCATTATATATGTAAAAAATTTAGTGAAATTGATTAATTCGAGTTGTGAAGCATAATTCTTTCAGTGTAGATGCATTTCTCCTTTAAAGATCAGGATATTGAATTTAAATATGTAATGTCAAAAATTAAAATAAAATTATTCGTTGTTCTAGTTTGAAATGGCTTTTAATCCAGCCTTCGTTCAATTGGCGATTACTTGCCAATGTGTGAATAGTATTTATTAATTATTTCAGTAGATGACTGTATATTTACCATTTAAATGATCTGCAAAATGCCGCTATTTCTTCGATTTTGTTATAAAATTAACAAAAAAAAAATTAACAATTCATTCTTTTTCTTTCATTCATTATTTTCTTTATTATGATTATAACATTTAAAGGCGTTGCCAAAGCTTCAACGTCCTAAAAATAATTTCAAAATTTTTTTATAACGTAATATTTCTTTTTAAGTTTATACGTGTTTCTGAACGTGATTGCGTTCATAAATATATTTTTTGAACAGCGTTCATCTTTTGTGAAATAAATATGAAAATATATTAATCCTAAACTATTCTTTAATAATCAAAACAAAAAAAAAAAAAAAAAACAATATATATATATATATTTTTTTTGCGTCACGTCATGTCATTTCATCAACAACATCATCAAATCAACTTAAAAGAGTTAACGAAAAAAGTCCCTAACGAAAAAGATACAAACGAATTTAGAAAAATTAAAAACTTTAAAATTCGTTTGTGTTAATATTTTTTTTTCTTTTTTATTTAATGGCATTTGTTAATCACGCAATGTTGTCGCTGTCGCTTACGTTTTGTTAAACCATTCATTGTCGTTCAAAGTCAGTTCCTCTTTTTCATTTCTTTCCTTTTCCTCATGTTCTTGTTGATTGTTGTTGATTTAGTTTCAAATTGAGAGCGGATTAATAGTTTTAAACCTTTTCCATATCACACCGTAATCAAATGTTTGTTTGTCTGTTTATTCAAAGTACATATTTTGATTTATGTGCAGTTATTTGAAAGAGTTAAGTCCAGCCTATTAAAAATTTTTAATTAGGAAATTCTAATACAAATTGGTTATAAGTTAATTAACAGCATTTTTAAATAAGATCTTTTTGCTAAAATTTCTAGTTATTATTACCCATAACATGAACGAAGACAACCATAACATGGTTGCGGATTCCTTATGAGTGGCTAATTTAACCATAATATGGTTGTTCTTAAAAATAATATGGCGAAAGTAACCATAATATGCTAAAGCATTTTAAGTTAAATATAGTTTTGTTAGAGGTGAACATATCGAGGGCCTATATTCAAAACCCTCTATCTTTGATTTTCACGAAAATGACTTTTTAATGGTAAAATGTTCAGTAAAGCAACCCTCTTCTATGGTGTGATTTTCAAAACAAACATATTCTTTTTTGCTGTTTTATTTGCATTTTTGTATTTTCTCTATCTTATACAATTAATTTTTCTGAATGCAAAACCCTCTATCTTTTCTAATAATAAATTTTTAAATAATTTTTTTTGAATAACTTGTTCCTGCAATGCATGTGTTTTACTATTTTTGCAAGCTGAACATGAATTTGACATTTTTAATGGTTTATTAAAATAGAGAAAGCCGATTCTGAACTGAATTATAATTAAAATATTTTGCATGCTTGCTTTTGAAAAATATAATGTCCACATGGCATTAAAATAAATGGTAAAAGTTGGAATTTGCTTAAAAAGTGTATTCTTTTAAAGTGTCATCTATGATATAATTGTCAAAAAATAATTAATTTATAGGATGTTTAAAATCGTATGTAATTAAAATTTTATTATCGTGTGATAAACTTACATAATAGTATCAGCTGATGAATATAATCAACACGTTTAATAAAAAAAAACATCGTGCACAGTATGAAAAAAGTATTGATAAAATTGCAGCTGAGAATGGTGTACGTCACGTTTTTACAATGGACGCTTAACCAGTAAAACTTTGTCAAAATATTAATGCATCAGCAATTTACTTTAAGCAACGCCTTAAGGTACACAGTTTTACTATTTATAATATAGGTACTCATCAGTGAACAAACTATTGGTGGTGCGAAATCAATGGTGATTTGTCCGCGTCGGTATTAGTTTCCTTTATTATTCATCATTTAAAAACGTATTGCTTATCAGATTCATTGCCAATAACAATTTTCTCGGATGGATGTGGCTACCAAAACCGTTACCATTACTAATCTAATGCTCTATCCAATTTCATTGCTAAAAATAATAAAGTTATTGAACAGAAGTTCTTAGAGAAAGGCCATACGCAAATGCCCATGCTAAGATAGAGAATAAGTTCAAAAATCAATCTAAACACTTGCCAATCGATTCCGTTCCTTATTTAAGATCTCTTTTATATCTTCCAGATGGTAGCGTAAAATATAAAATAAATTTTGATACAGATAACATTGATCTTCCGGTTCGTATTAAATCTTATACAGAAAATATTGAACCAAAACCTCTATATTCTGCTCCACTTTCAATTCAACCAAATAAGTGAAAGAATTTGCGAGATTTGAAGAGAGTTATTCCACCGCAATACCATTATTTTTACGATCATCAAGTAGTAGTAGTAGTAGATCATCAAACTCGAAACATACTTAAAAAAGCAAAAGCAAAAAAACAAAAAAAAACTGTTGCTCTAACATTTTTGTTTAATATTGTTAATTGTTAAGTTTTTTTTATCTTATGTTGTATTATTAGCCATTATCTTAAATAAGCCACGTTAAACACTGACAGATGACGTAAATAAATTCAAAATAATTAATTTTTATTACAATGCAAAACCCTCTATCTTTTCATTTTCATACATACATATTGAATATTTTTGAGAAGCAAAACCCTCTATCTCGCATAAAGTCCCCAATAATGCAAAATTTTATGAACCAATTACCTGTGAGATTCAGTAGTAGATTTCAAAAGTATTGTCGAATACCGAATTTTAATAACTCAAGTAATACGCGAAAAAACCAGTTTTATTGCTCTCCTGAAAAGTTGGGTTTTTTAAGATAGAGGATTTTGAATATAAGCCCTCGATATAGAAAAATATCTTTTCTTTGCGTGTAGATATAGATAAATATAATAAAAAGCAAAAAGCGTTAAAATGAAAAAAAAACACCGTAATAAACATTTAAAGAAATTTTGTAAATATCGCCAGGGATGTCAGGTATGGCGATTTCTCATCAAACGTGGCGATTTTGAAACGTGTTAGGCGGTGGGATTTTCCATTTGGCGGCTGGCAATTTTTAATATAACTGGCGATTTACTTGGGTATTTTATACCATTTTTATTTTTTATTTTAAAAAAAATGTGGCAACTTTTTTCAAATGATTTTTGTTTTGTTATCATTTTAAGGGAATTTTATATTCAGTCACTACATATTTAATTCTATCTAACAGTATGTATGCAGTTCAGAACATCAGTAATGAGGCTGAAGTGTACGATCTCATAGACTTGTGTACTTAATTTTTGTTTTTTTTTTTTTTACCTGAATATATGATCTTTTTTTTATGTTATTTAAAAAAAAAAACAATAACAGAAACTAAACAAAATTTACTTCCGGCGACTTTTTTGTATTTTTTCTCAGTTTTTGGCGATTTTTGACTGTTACATTAAACATGTATTTTGTATGCAAAATTAAACATTAAAAAAAGAAAAAAAATGTTACGAAAACTGAATATAATTGACATTTGGCGAGTTTTGGCGATTTCTGACATCCGATTTGGCGATAGAGCTCAAAAAAATATGACAACACTGAATATCGCCAAAGTTATTTCTAAAGTGAAAAACCAAAAAAAAAAAAAAAAAACAATGTAGCGAAAAAATTACTTATTAAGTGCTTAAAAAAAGTTAGTTATAATTTTAGTGATTTTTTTTATTTAAAAGTTTAATATTTTTATCACATTTTTTTTGTCCCGTAAAATCCCGTTTGAAATTGAAAGAAAAAACTTTGAAATTAAAAAGGTTCAAAAATAAAACAAATTTATTGCCTGTTTTTAGAACGCGAGTACAAAAGTGACTTGTCTATTAAAGAACATTTAAAACAAAAGCCAATTTTGAAACTTTGTTTTTATTTTAAGTGTTAGTTGAACGTGTCACTTTTGACCTCGCTTTCAAAAACAGGCAGTTAGTGATAAATTAAAAAAAAACTTTAAAATCATATAAAATTTTTAGAAAAAAACCATACATTTAAAAATCTCTATTATAAGATGGACAAAATTTATTAAGGCAAACAAAAACTTAAAAAAAAAACAAAAGATTTTCAAAATTTTTAAAAATTAAAAAAAATCGTCTAAATAAAAAAACACTAAAATCAAAAAAAAATAATCCAATAAAAATCCTTAGTTTTAACAGAAAAAAACACCATTTAATTTCTAGAAATAAGTTTAATTACAAAAATTAACATATAAGAAAAAAGTTACAAAACTCAAAAGAAATCGCAAAATTTTTAATGAGGCAAATAATAATAAATTTAAATCCAACACCGCGCAAAAATCTAATCAATCCAGAAAATTTCGAAAAAAAATCCTTCTTACAAAAAAGTTACAAGAAATCAGATGAAATCGCAAAAAAAAATCATTTAAAACGAATATTGGCATTTGCACAGAAATGTCTACTTTTTGTCACGTAACGTCACCAACCATTTTTAATTGTTTCTCAAAGACTAATGAAAATATTATTTACTTTTTTGCATTTGGGTGTAGAGTGCAACTAGGTTTTCATTAAGTGAAAGAGAGGAAAAATTTGAACACCCTGGTTCTAAAATACAAGAATAATTGCTAGGTGACGTGACGTGACAAAAAGAGAGCTTTTCTGTGGAAGTGCCCATATAATCTTTTTCTTAAATATTTTTTTTTTTTTATTTTTATTAATAATTTTTCAAACGTGTTTCTATGAGGAAAATACAAGATATGGATGTGAAATATTGAGGGAAAAGGACTATTGTAAGAAAAAGCTTTATAAATTGTAGTTTGACTTATAGAAGCACATTTGAAAAAATGTTTAATATAATAAAAAAAAATCATTAAAGTCTTCACAATGGTAAATGATAAAACATCAAATAAATCATGAAAAATCGCCTATATCAGAAAAACGCTCAAATAAAAAAACAGTAGTAAAAAGAAGTCAAATTTCAGAAAATAAAAAGTTTTTTGTAGTATTTAAATATTTATTAATAAATATAAAACAGCGCTACAATCTTATAATTAAAAAAAAAAAAAGAAAAAAGTCACAAAAATAATAATGGCCAATTCATCAAATAAAATTCATAGGCACTATACTTTCGTCGCGTTTCTGGATACTGAATGATCTTTTAATAACATTAGGATTGAGGCGACTATGGATTCGTTGTTGGAGCTGGGAGTTCATGGCTTACTGGTGGAGTGGATAGTCTGTATGCTTAGCAGCAGAATTAACAACTCAAACCTAGGTTAACAGGTTGACGCCACAGGGCGGGCTCTATCGCCTCTACTCTAGTTGATTGCGGACAACGGAATTCTCAGGTAATTTGACTCCAAGGGTAGGAAAGTCGTTGCTTATGCGCATGACTTAGTTCTACTGATCAGGGGAAAATGTCTATCCACGATCGATGAAATTATGCAGGTGATGCCGGGAGAACTTATGGCATGGGCGAAGGATAAGGGGCTGGGTGTAAACCCTGCGAAGACTGAACTGGTGCTTTTGCCAGAAGGTATAGGATAAAGGGCTCTAAGATGCCTGTGTTGGATTTCCTCGAATTAACTCTATCTGACGGGGCCAAGTATTTGGGAAACTTCTTCGATTGTAAATTGTCTTGGAAGAGAAATACTCATCAAAGGATGAAAATAAGACACAATGCATACTACACATGCAAAAATCGGCAAGAATTGGGGATCGAAATTAGTAAACTAGATTTATACATGCACTATAGAAACTCAACAAAGAAGTGCATCTCTTGGTATCAATGGAGCACGCCACAGGCAGTATTGGATATCTTACTAAATCTGCCTTCCAATGAACATAATGTGGAGAGTGTGGCTGCTAGGAACTTATTTAGACTCTATGAGCTTTTGTTGGTTAAACCTAGGAGGGATGATCACACGAGGATCTTGTACGAAGTGGGTCTGCTTGATCAGGATAGCATTTAGAATTTAGATCATAAGATTATGACCTTAGACTTTAGTGTAACACCACTGTTTGAGGGGTGGGCAGTATTAACGGGCGGGTCCAAGATGGATACTGGCACTGGCACTGGTGCCGGTGTTTACATTGCTGTCACTGATGTGAACAGGTCAATCAGACTCCCGGCCGAGTGCAGTGTCTTCCAGGCTGAGATCCTAACGATCTGGAGGACGGCGGAGGTGTTACTGGGTCACATCGTCATGGAGTCTGTGATGGCACTTTACGGCGATAGTCAGGCTACGCTCAAAGCATTGACAGGTTAGACGGTGCGATCTTGCCTGGTCGAACGGTGTAGGAATGCTCTAAGGAAGCTCTTTGGGCTATTCACAGTTAGGCTGTGTTGGGTACCTGGACACTGCAAGGTTGATGGAAATAAGGTATCATATGAAGCCGCTAGACAAATTTCAAAACTAGACCTAGAGGTAAGGGATGGCGGATTAAAACCCAACTTGTCATTACTATGGGGTAATCCGGAATAGATTCCGCGATACAGTCAACCGATCCTAGATGGAGAGAACAGGTTGCAGGATGTAAATGCAACCAAGCTTCTATTGGGCTTGGATAGGAGTAGTCTCAGGATTCTTATAGGGTTTTTGACGGATCATTGTTCTGTAAGGGATTTTACAAGTAAATGGGATAATACCATACCGGACTTCTGCAGTTTTTGCGAGGATGCTGACTAGCTAGAGACGATTGAGCATGTACTGTGCCACTGTGATAGGAAACAGGGCCTCCGACGGTATTGGCTGGGAGATACGTTTTACGACGAACTGGGGAGTATTTCTGGATGTAAATCAGTCGATCTATTATTTTTGATGAGGGGACTCTATCTATCAATTCTCTTCTTCTATTATTTTCTTCTCTTTTTCTTCTTCCTCTTTATTGAAGTAACTCACAATGGGCCGCTTGGGTTTCCGGGTTGAGGAGTACCCTTCGGCGCATAACCCTTCTCAACTTACCTTTCCTAAATACATACGAAATTGCGAAAATGAATGTGACTTTTTAAGTCCTGCACGTTTAAACACACATGTCAATTCCCTCATTTTTGTATCAGTTGTTGGAAATGTTCATGTGTGTGTGTGTGCATGAGTTGTTAATGCTATTTGACCGTCATTAGAGATTTGCTCAGATCATTTTTGAAATATATTAATTGGTTTTTATAAAACAAAAACAAAAATCTTAACTCCGGTCAAAAATACAAACAAATTATAAGACGATTACAATGAAAAATAGTGAGTGGGTGCTTAATGAGAGCAACAAAAAAACAACAACTTCTAAGTTTTAAATAAAATTTCTCTTTTAACAATTTCTTTGCAACAAATTTTTACTGCTATAAATTTAAAATTAAATTAATAAAACCTCCACCAACTAAATAATTTCGAAAGTAACGCTTTGTTTAAAAATAATTATAATTATGACATTACAAACTGTCATTTAAAAAAGTATTTTGGAATTAATTTCATAATCTACACAACAAAATGTGTCAAGGGTCACACGGTTTTATGATTTTCAATTCGTTTAAAATTTATTTTAATTAACATATAAATTTCCAAAATTGAAATAATAAAGTGCGTTTTTAATTAAAATTATGTGTTTTATATGATTCTTTTTTTGGGTTTTTCGTATTGTTTTAGTTTAAATTTTGTCATCATTAAATGTGTTCTGCTTCGTTGACTTTAAAGGTTTGCGCAGTCAAATCAAACTATTTTTTTTATTGTTTTATTAGTCACTAATTTTGACCTTTCGTTTTAACATACTCTGCTAATTGAGTTCACTCGATGTGACAAAGTTTGGTAACGTTAACCACAGACTCTGAAAAATAATTATTATTTATGGATGTGGCATGAATTAGAGTAGAATTAATGTTTCCGCTTGTGTATGAGGAAAATAAGAAATTAGCTTCAAAGTAGGAAAATTATATATTTTGGTGAAATTCAAAATTCTTTCAAGTTAATTGTTTTTAAAGCAGATACATTTCCTATGAGAAATCTCTCTCTCACAGAAACAAAGAAAAATTAAAATATAATTAAATTTGCATCAGTAAACAAATAAATAGTATCAATTAAATATGTTTGCTGTAATGTCGTTGATATAAGTAAACATTTAATTTATTTGATTAAAACTGATATTAATTTTGATTAATGGTTTAATTGAAACACAAATTGGCGAGAATTTGTTCTGTGTTCAATAAAAAGAACTTATAGAAATTCTATATATAAACATTTCTATATGAAAAATATTCTCTATAGAAATTCTATCTATAAACATTTTTTATATGGAAAATCTATCTACAAAAAAAGGACCATTTTATATCTAAAATCGTATCTCCAATAATGAAAAATTTTCTTTAGAAAATCTATCTCCAATTTAGAGAAAAATCTTACTTCAATCAAAAAAGGAATCTTATTTAGAAAATCTGTCTTCAATGAAGATAAATTTTCTATGGAAAATCTGGCGGTGCGCAAAATGACCCCAGGAAATATGGCCCCAAAAGTAAAATGAAAAATGGCCCCAAAATTTTACATGAGACACAACAACACGCAATTTTTTTTTGTTTTTTTTTTTTTGGGTTATTTTTCATTTTTTCGTTCGGGTGTTTTTGCATTTTAAGTGGAATGAAAAATGACCCCAATATCAAGGAATGAAAAATGGCCCCAAATAAAATCACCATTTTTACTTTGGGGATATTTTTCGTCTACTAATAAAAAAATGCAAATTTTAAGAAATAAAAAATCACCCCAAACATTTTTACACAAATTTTATAAAATTCTTTGTAAAAGTTTCTAGGGATAGTATAAAAAACCCGAATTCGTATACCAAAGTAGAGAAAAGCCTTGCCGGTTATGCAGAGATGCTTTAGTTAGCGAAGCTGGTGTTTGTTGTACCATAGAGGAAAAAATCATTGAGCCCGGCCGAAGGCCGGCTATTAATAGAAGCTTTAGTTAGCGAATCCAGTATTCGTTATACCATAGAAGAGAAACTCCTTGCGTCCGGCCAAAGGCCGGCTTTAACGTGAAGCTTAAGTAAGCAAAGCCAGTTTTCGTTATACCATAGAGAAAAAAAAATCCTTGCGCATGGCCGAAAGCCCAACCATGCTATCAATCGTACGATTTTTAAAACCAAAACTGTATAATTATCCGGATTTTGAAATCGGGATTCTAAATTTGTGATTTTTAGTTTCGGGCATATGAACTCCACCGAAAATGTTTAATGTAAATTTTTTGTGTTCTTTTTTGGGGTTCAAATTCATTATAAATTTTGAGGTAATTTTTCATAATGAAGAATAGCCCAAATTTAGGGTCATATTTCATTTTAATTTTAGGGTTATTTTTCATTTTTTTGAGGTAATTTTTCATTAAAAAATGGGGCCATATTGCATTATGAAAAATAGCCCCAAATTTGGGGTCAATTTTCATTTATTTTTTTTGGGGGCCATATTTCGCAGCGCCGGAAAATCTACCCCTACACTCGCAGATTTAATTACAAATGGCATCAATGAGGCAAAATTTTGGGGGGGGCCATGATTTTTGCATTTGAATGGGAGATAAAGCCATCATGGCCTTAGCTCACATTAGCGATATTAGAAAATGGCTTTATCTCTCATTTCAGTTTTGAAGAACTTTTGCATTTTACATTGATTAATAGTTTTCACTTCCGGAAACACTAAAGTCAAGTATTGAAATCTGGCTTCGCATACTAAAGTTTTTTTGCGTGGCGGCCTGCGGCCGCGCTTAGGGGTTTTTTTCCTCCAGTAGGACACGGCAGGTGGCTTCGCTGAATAAAGTTTTCCTGCGTGCGTCACAAGAATAGAAATATGTTTTTCAATGATAACTAAGGATTTTCCCTTTTACAGAATGTTTACACCATGCATAACAGTATTCTGAAAAATATGGCTTTATCTCCCATTTGCGAAAAAAATAGGGCTATATCTCTCATTTCGCAAAATTTTAAATATGACCTTACCTCACAATGATAGGGCAATAAGGCCATTATGGCTTTATCTCCCATTCAATTGAGCAATTAAGTCATCATGGCCTTATCTCACATGGTTTTAAAGCACCCCCCCCCCCCCCCCAAAATTTTCTGTAGAAAATCTATCTCCAATAAAAAGAAATTTTATATAGAAAATTTGTTTCAAACAAAGATACATTTTCTATAGGAAATCTATATCCATTAAAGAGAAATGTTTCTAGCTCTCTCAATGGAAAAATATTTCTTTAAAAATCTATATCCAATAAAGAAAAACTATCTATAAAAAATCTTCCTCCAATTTTCTATCGAAAATATATATCCAATGAACAGAAATTTTCTTTTCTTTAAAAAAAAAGTCTAAAAATTAAAAAAAAATTTTTGTTTTTACATTAGGTTAATACCAATTTTAATTCCTTTATAACTTTCTTCAAATCATTTTCGTGAAATGTATTTATTTGGAAAAGATAAAAGTTTTTTTTTAATATTTTAATAAAATCCACAAAACAATCATGTGTTTTCTATAATTTCCTTTTCATCTTAAAATTGTATAATTAATGTTGTTTTAAGTTGAATGAAATTTTTCTTTTTCTTTAAAATAAAGACAAAAATCACGTATTAAAAACGTTAACACGCAAGCCCTTAAGATACAAAAAATCATCTTGAATTTTACACACATACATCGAATAATAACACAAATACCCATACAAATGCACTTTTTATTCATTTTTAAATAAATTATTAATAAAACTGTATACGATATTAAAAAATTCCCTGCTTTTCGTTTCATTTAATCTTTTGATTTCTTTCTTCTTCCTTTCTCTTTGGGATTATTGTACAGATACAGATTTATTTATACATACTTATGTATATGGCTGTTTGTATCCGTATCTGCAGGTTTAAATGGATTTATTTTATTTTAATTTTTTCTTTCCGTTGAATTGAATCGATGAATGACGTTGTTAATATACACACTGATGCTGAAGTTTATAATTTTCGTAGTAATTTAATTGTAATTAATATTTTGAAAAAATTCAAAATTTCAACATTTCAAGAGAATATGCCGCTCTTTTTTGAGTTCTTTGTAATTTAAATCTTTTCCAAAGTTTTGGCTACTGTTTTATGTATATTTTACGGTAGCGTTTTTTGTAATAAATGTATGATTATAATTTCTTGAACTTTTTGGAAACAAATTTAAGACACCCCCTGAGGCGTTGATAATGTTTGAGATGTCTGTGTTATATAATTTATATTTTGATTGCTTTTAAATGTGAAATGTTTATTAACCGAAACATTTAGAACACTTATAGACATCTAAAAGAAAAAACTAAAGAAAAATGTTATTTATTTTAACTTACTCAAAATTAACCCCCTTATGCAAAAAAAGTTAAAGTTCACATTAGTTAACCAACACTGCTGGGCTAAATGTGTTGGTTAACTCATCTGAACTTGAACTTTTTTGCACAAGGGGGTAAGTCTTTAAAATATAGAAATATATCGACCCTATTGCGCGAAATTATCGTATATGCCAATTTTTTTGAAATTGAGTTTTTGATGCAATCTTGTTCTTCATACAAAGAGACGACACCTGACAAAATATTGTAGGCGAATTCCACTTCGTTGCTCCAAAAATTGAATGTATATTTTCATTCTGATATTGAAAGCGAAAGCAGAGAAATGTAGAATAATGGCTGTCCTGTAAAATTTGGTTTTTGTAACATACGATAATTTCGCGCAAAGGGGTCGGTCGATATATTTGAAAAAATTACCCAACTAATCTTCGATTTTATCTTTTTCCAGATTTTTTTATCATAAAATTGGTAAGTCCATCTTAAATATTTGCTAATTCTCTAAATGCTTTTTTATTAAAACTCAATTTAACCCTTTTCTTAATTACAATTTGCAACAAAGTAAAAGCAGCAAAATCGTTTAATTCGTATGTCAATTTAAACAAATAAAATATTGATTTGCTAAAAAATAAACGTATAAAATCATAAAAACTATACAAGCATGCAACATGTGGCAAATATATTACAAAAAAAAAAAAAAAAACTAATAACAAACATCAATAAATAACAACAAGAGCCCGAGTAAAAGAAAAAAAGTTAATAACCAAAGTACAAAAACTTGTTAAAAATCAAAAACCAAATCGGCCACAGCCAAAAGAAAAACAACACAAACATCCAAACCACCCAACCAACTCGGAAAAAGTGAGAAAATTGAACAACAAAAATACATTTAATTTGTATTTATTGGTGATTTTTAAACATAAAAGAGCAACTAAATGTTGTAAAATCAAATGCAAGCAACAAAAGCAACAGCACTAACGTCTCGGATTAACAGTTTAAAAATCAACACGGGAATTGGTACAAAAGTACATTTTCGAAAAAAGGAAACAAATACTTTAGTTAGTACCTTTTCTTTAATCAAATTAAAAAATTTGTAAAAAAAAATTCTCTTTAATGAGGCGACATTCTTTTTATAGAACATCTATTTTCGACTAGGAAAAATTTTATTTACAAAAATTCTCTTTTATTTGAAGAAATTTTATATACAAAATCAAGGCGAATTCATTTTTTCGGTAGCGTTGAAAGCACAACAGAAATGTCAAAAGTTGCTTGTGGTTTTGACATATCGACCAACAAACGCAACAAACAAAATACCATGTTATGTTTTTGGCACTGTACTTGTTTTAGTATCGACACCACCGTCTACATGAATTCGCCTAGTATAAAATCTTTCTTTCAGCGTTGCCATTTTGGTGCCTTTCGGGTATTTTTTGGTGCTTTTTTGCTTATGCAATACCCGAAATTTTGTTAAACACCCGTTTTTGAAAAGCGGGTATTTATAGTGCTTTTCAAAAACGGGTGTTTAACAAAATTTCGGGTATTGCATAAGCAAAAAAGCACCAAAAAATACCCGAAAGGCACCAAAATGGCAACGCTGAAAGAAAGATTTTATACTAGGCTATACAATTTCTCACAGTGCTTTTACAATATTTATTTTTTTTTTTTTTTTTTTGTACCATTTTTTAAAACTTCGATTATATTCAGGATGATTAAGATGAGATTTGCTATTTGGGGTACAATTTTGGGAAGGCCTATAAAGATTTTAAGGTTTCAAATGATAAAAAAAAGTGATAAAAGAAAGTTGCATTCGTTTTACCAAAAACTTTATTTACGAGGTTAGAGCTAGGCTTCCTAGCAATTTGGAAATTTTACAAAACGTTTACTTTTTAGCGTTGACAACATATTTTTTTTATTAAAATTTGGGCTGTCATTAAGTTTTATAAAGAATGGTCGGTCACTGCAAATTTTCGGTAATTGCAACAGGCCAGATTCAGAAATAGATTTTTAAATCGGTTGAAATTCATCACACCTTTTAAAAACGGTCGTTTTGAAATTGATTGATTTTCATCACATAATTTTAAATGAAAATGGTCACCCATCAACGCCATCGCCTTTTTTAAATTTTGGAGGTATATTATATTCGGCACAGCCGAATGCAACTTGTTTTGTGTTTAATTAAATTTAAAAAATGGATTAGTGCTTTTTTACGCTTTTTTTTGTTCAAAATAGTGCTTTTTAGTGCTTTGTTTAAATTTTAAAGTGCTTTTTGCTCTCAAAAAGTTGGCATCACTGCTTTCTTTAATTAGGAGTAATCTCACATTAAGGAAGAATTTTATTTGGAAAATCTCTCTCACTCTCTTCTAGAGAAATTCTCTTTTTAATTAAAAAATCTTTTTCTTTTCGATTCTCACTTTGGAAAATTGTCTTAGGAAAATCACTCTGTTTAATTAAAAGAAATTTTTTTATTTAATTAGAAGAAATTTTTTTGTAAAAAGAAGAAGATTTTAATAGAAATTTGTCCAAACTGAATTTTCTATAGAAAATCTCTCATTTTAACTAGAAACTCTATAGAAGAAATTTCTCTTTAATAAGATAAAAAAATTTGTAAAAAAAAACTTTCTTTAATATGGAGAACTTTTCTGTTAATATCAGGCCTGTCATAGAAAGTGGAAGTGATTTCGTATCTTGCTTCACATTAAACGAAATAAGTTTCGATCGGAATGGATTTCTGTGAGAGGCCCATAAATTTTCCAATTTGAAGAAAGTTCCGTATAAAATGAGAGATTAGGAATTTTATATATTTTTTTTTTTTTTTTTTTGTAATCTCTCGCTTTAATAAGGAGAAATTTTCTTAAGAAAATCTCTCTTTAATTAGTAGCTATTTTCTTAAGAAAATTTTTGTAATTGTAATTAGTATTGTGGTTATTTTGTTGAACTATTTATGGCTTTTAATCCAAATTTTCAATATTTTCAATCAGGCTAAAGTACATCAAATTTAATTTTCATTAAATTATTCCTATGAAGAAAGGAATTTTTCAACATGAAAATTAATTAAAATTGTTATTGATAATCTTTCATTCTTGGCCGTGGCCGGGGCTCAAACCCTGGCAGGCAGGATACCATGACATGTTTCGATCGCAACCACTCGATCACCTCACAGTTATCGACGACTGCTGACGTCAATAGCCCAACATCAATCCTTAAACCAAATTGTATTTTTACCTTTGGTAGATCGAAATTTGCTTTCCTGAGAAATTCATTTTAATTGATTTTATATGTTTTTTTCTTACTTCTGTTTTTTCGTACTTTTGTCAAGAATTCTTCTTGAATTCCAAAGTACATATTTTGTTTTTTTTTTTTCATTTTTGTCTTTCCTTTTTCCTTTGACCTTCGATGGCTGCGAGTGTAAGACGGCAAATCCACCTCAGGAGATCGAGTGGTTGCGATCGAAACATGTCATGGTAACCTGCCGGCCGGGGTTCGAGCCCCAGCCACGTCAAGAATGAAAGATTATCAATAACAAATTTAATTAATTTTTATGTTGTAAAATTCCTTTCTTCATAAGAATAATTTAATGAAAATTTAATTTGATGAACTTAAGCCTGCAAGTGTAAGACGGCAAATCCATCTCAGGAGATCGAGTGGTTGCGATCCAAACATGTCATAGTAACCTGCCGGCCGGGGTTCGAGCCCCAGCCACGTCAAGAATGAAATATTATCAATAACAATTTTAATTAATTTTCATGTTGTAAAATTCCTTTCTTCATAAGAATAATTTAATGAAAATTAAATTTGATGAACTTAAGCCTGATTGAAAATATTTGTAATTATAAAAAGATTTCTATCAAAAAAGCTTTCTTTACTTTGGAGAAATTTTCTATAGAAAATCTCTTGTCAATTAAAAGAAATTTTGAACAGAAAGTTTTCTATAGAAATTGTATAAAAAATTATATACAGGAATTCTTTTGAAGAAAATCTGTATGTAATTGAAAATATAAAAAAAGTCCCAGGGCTGGGAAAATTTTAGTTTTATTTCGGATATATTTTGATTTTGTCCCATTTTTTACTTGTGCGTTTTAAAGGAATAAAGTACCTGAATGACTATTTCTGAAGTAAAAATTGCAGTTGAAATATCTCAACCCTAGTAGACAAAACATTAGTGGGTAAGCATGGGTGTTGTAAGTTGCAACACGTTCACGTACATTAATACATACATACATACACTGTTGGACGTGCTCATGCTCTTTCGGTTATATATGAAGTGGATACGAGTGCAAATATCAAACAATTCTTATCAGAACATTAAATCGAGTTTACGATGCAATTTTGTAGCGAATTAAATGCAATTTGTGAAATTAATTTACGAACATTTGCACTTAAATACCACAACTAATAGATAGGAAATGTAGATAAATGTTTTCCCTGGATCTGGATGTGTGTGTGTGTGTGTGTGCTTTTTCTTTTGCAAGTAGTATTAGGAAAATAGAGGATGGATTAGGCTCTTAAACATTTTCAATATGGACTAATATTTACTTTAGCAATGGGTGCTGGTGGTCTTAACACATTTTGGCAGATTTGTTGTGTTGCATAATTGAACCTGCCTTATTTTCTTGTTGTTATCGTAGTCGTGCTGCTGTCTTATCAGTTTACACACATGATTATCATTTTTGTTATTTAAGTTTACTATTGTTGTTGTAGTTGGTAACATAATACAGCCCACTAATCCCTTCAGTTTTGGATATGATTTTGGAATTAGAAAAAAATTTATTATTGGAAATTCTGTGCATAAATGGCTTATGCCTTCAAAGATAATAAGGCTATTTATATTACAATATAAATTAAAAAAAATGTTTCATTTTTGGGATTTGTAGGGGACAGCAAACAATATTTTCATAAAATGTTGCATTAAAATATTTGATTGTCACTTAAGATAATATGAAAATCCATAAAGATGTAGTGAATTAAAACATATTTTCAACACAATCGAAAAAAAGGAGTTAAACAAATAAATATACAACAATTTTATTACACTTAGAGAAAAGGGGTAGTTACTCTTGGCTTAATATAACTGCATTTAGCCCCGTTTTCACAACTTACCAATAGCTAAAAGTAGACTTTAACTTTATAAAAATTGTTCCATTATTTGACTTTACTTTAGCCTACTAGGTAGGATGAACCTTAACTTACTTTATCGCTCACTTTAGGTTGAAGTAAAGTTTTAATAATGGAACACTTTTTATAAGGCCGGTTCAAGTCTACTTTAAGCTATCGATAAGTTGCGAAAACGGGCCTTAGGGGGTTTCTTAGACGTAAAAGAACTTCCGATAAGAACAACTGTGAAACTAGCTGTCATACTAATGAAGGGGGTTTGACTTTTTTTGCAGTATACTTTGACAAATAACCAGCTAAAGACCTACACTAAAACAATGTTACAACCCGTGGAAATTTATTTCCAAAATTCGCGCTCTGTTCGTCAATCTTACGGAACACTTCGTCAAGGTTACGGTCCGCAAATTCTCGTCAACCTGAGCAGATAATACCGAATACTATTGATCGATTCATGATAACATTTACTTTATTGGATTTTATTTATCCAAATCGAGTGCCCGACCGTGCATACAGAAGATACAATGCCGGCTATAGGCGTGGAGTGGCAGAGGACTCGAATACAACAATATAAGATCCAACTGGTGCAAGAATATAATCGGTGATTGGGCTGAGAATCAATTGGAAGTTAAACCAGATTTTTGTTATCGTCTCATCTTCTTAAGCAATGTCTCACATTTCTGGCATAACGGATATGTAAATACACAGAATTGTTGTTTTTGGGGAGAGTATAATCATCATGAGGCTCTTGAGTCTCCATTGCATCCCGAAAAATTCATGTTCAATGCGGTTAACAGGCCGAAGGCGTCATTGACCCATTTGTCTTTAAATCCGCAGCCGATGCCAAACTTTTTGTAGAAGTACGTCAAATTCAGAAGCGATTGACCATTTAGAAGCCAACATTCGACGCGCTATGAACAAAGACCAGGGGCCTAATTCTGGCAGTCGTGATCGAGTAATTTCGCGAGTCGTAACCTATTTTATTTCAGTCGATACTAAACGAATCGAAATTATTTTTTCAGTATTGTGAAACTCGAATTAATGCTTTACAACACCGAAAAAATAGTTCCGATTCGTTCAGTATTGACTGAAAATAATTAGATATTAAATTGCTTTCGAATCGAGAAAGCACTCGATCACGACTGCCAGAATCAGGCCCCAGGACAGGATGGAGTTTATAAGGCGCAATCGCGATGGCCATTTGTCAGAAATAATTTTTAAACACTAAATGAAAAGAAATTTGTGAGAAGAGGTTTATTCCATGAAATTTCTGTGTTTAATTTTAAGAAAACTTCTATCCCTCTTAAAAATCCACGAGAACATTTTAACGTAAAAAAATTGCTGTTCATCTCATATAGAAAATTGTTTCTAGATAAATAATTATAAATGCTCTAACTCGGCTTTTTCGAAAATGTCTATAGTTTCTAAATATTTATAAAATACATTTCATCTGATTAATTTCTTGTTAAGTATTAAGATTTTTTCTGAAAAATTTTATTTTTTCTCTTAAAAAATCATCAACATTTATTCCAAATAAATCTTTTCAGATTGTAAAATTGTTGTGCGATGATTATTTATCACATTCGACTTGGATTTGTAAGACAGGAATGAATCGATCAAACTACTTTGACTTTAAACAAAAAGAGCTTGTGTCATTTAGTGCAAATAAATTCGTAAGAAATAAGAAGATCATCAAAAGCTTTGTATGTGATCTAAAAAGGCAACAAATCTTGGATCTATGCATTTTAACCATCCACTGTAGGCAAGCCAAGTCCGATAAAAATTACAAAATGTTCATGTCACTGTGAACAACAGAAGTTGCGTTAAAAATAAAGTTATAATCGTCCGATCCCGCCTGTAAACAGCCTGTGTTGCTAAGGCTCAATAAATCAGTAGAAACCCTTATATATTGTACAAATTACCGACTTCACAAAATGTCTTTAAAATTGATCCATAATGGAACATTATTTTTCTTTATTAAAGATCGATTTTTTGATTTCCTTTAAGATATCCACACAACAAGATTTATATCTTGTGAAGACCGTTTTACACTATCACCCAAGTTTTACGTATTATGACGAAATTGCATCACTGATCTAATTATTGTTTGAAATGTTTCAAAATAAATAACAACTTATCATGACAATGTTGTATTTTTTTCATAACACGTAAGACTCGTGTATCTGTGCCGTTGAGTCCGCCTAATTTTTAATTGCACCCCAAATTTCTTCAAGTGTATTTTCCAATATGTCACATATTTTTGTTGGTTGTCCTTTCGACAAAAGACAAAAAAAAAAACAACATACACCACAAACATGTTCATTTGTTTGTAAGTATGGATGTATGTTTGGTATAAAACTGATCTTATCTTAAGGTAATTTTAAGCCGCCCATCATCAATGCATTGGCAGTCGGGCCATTCAATATGATCGTTATGTGTTGGTGTCTAAATGCATTAAATAAATGCCCTGTTATAACATGCAGATCGATTGATCGGCAAAAAGGCAATCGGACGCACAAACGAACGATTTAGACAGACAGACAGACGGGCGGACAGTGAGACAGACAGATAGACACACAAAACCGATATGGATTTTATTTTTTAAAACTCAAAAAAAAACAAAGGTGACAATATCGGTTATTTTTTGTTTCTTGGTCATTTCTCTTTAATTTATTTAATTTTGTGTATTGTTGTTGTTGCTTTTTAAGAGTGTAACATATGTGGCACAAGCCGAAAAATCTTGCAGTGCCTCGAGACGTTGTTGTTTTTGCTTTTCAATCAATACAAGTATGTATATTCATATGCTTTCAGAAGTTTCCAATTGATTGGCGCTTTTTATGGGTATAAATTTGGGACTCCTTTTGAATTTTACTTTGTTTGTTGTAAAAAGACGTCATTCTGTCTGTGCTCGTCTCTGGGCTCTTTTTTATTGAAAAAAAAGGAATTTCTTTTATTGTTACCTGTATCTAAAAGATATCAAAAAAAAACTGAGTTCTCTGTTATATAACATGTTTTCTTGTTATTGGTGTTGTTGTTCTTTGTGTTCATCTCACTAATTTCCATATTGTTCCATTTAAAATCTTATAAATAACACAAGTTAATTTAACATTCTCTTCCTATGAGTGGTGCTTTAGTCATTTATTCCTTTGATCTTTGTAGTTTAATGTTTTTGTTGTTGTTTTCATTTTTTCTTTTAATTTTTTTTTTTAATGAAATATATTCCAATGGCAACAACAACATCAATTCCATTATTGTTGTTATTATCGTTTAAAAACACATAAATTTGATAAATTTGTTATGATGGCTCATTGTTGTGGAAATGTTATTTGAAATTAATTAAAAGACCCCACACATTTAACACAGATTTTTTTAAAAAACCCGGTATTTTTTCCATTTTTTTTGACCATGGCTGTCATTAAACATGTTAGAGTAAGTTAGCGTTTAAAAATTTTTTAAACTAAGACAGATATTTACAAAAGGCGACAAATGTCTGATAACCTAAATATTATTTTGATCAGAGTTCAATGGATTTAAAAATTAAAAAAAGAAGAAAATAACAAAACAGAATAGGTGCTTTCTATGTATTTGAAGAGCTATTGCAAAATCATTATTAAAAGATTTAAAACTTCTAAAAAAAATATTGAGATTAAATACAGTGTAATCTACCTTAAAGGACACCTTCCTTAAGCGGACTCTCCCTTTCGACGGTCCCGTCAGCGCACAGCGGTATGTTGTTGGCAAAAAAGCAATTTTTCGACTAAGACTGTTCAAAAATCTAATGATGCATAGGGAACTGTTTTATTAAAGGAGCATATAGACGACATGTTTTTGTCATCTGACATGTCAAATTTCCCACTGCAAAACACATACATGTCGTGTGTTACCTTTTTAACTTTGCTTCTGTAAAAGTCAGACGCAAAGTCATCTGACAAAATTTCAATTAGAGCGTGCTCTATTTTCTTCTGACAAACCATCTGACATCAAAAATCTATGCCGGGAAGAAACTGGCAGCGGCGTCAACTATTGACGGAATCATTAGCCGGCTGAAGTTAATATTTTACAATACCAAGATATGTATGCTCATCTCACCATTGAATATAATTTATGTAAATATATACATAAAAACCGTTTAATTATAAAATTCTAAATTGGTATCTTTAAAATAAAAGAAAAAATGTTAAGATGGCTAAATTATTTTACGGCGCAAATAAATATTTTCGTGGCGGCAGCAAGCTATTTTGAAACCGAGAACTACTTTGGTTTCTGCAATAACTATGCAAAAAAAACAGAGACAATGTCAGAAGCAAATTACATGTACGTTTGTGACCGAATATTATAAACCTTATGTAAAACAGCAATTTTGACAGACATGAACAATTACATGTGACTTGAAAATTTGACATGTCAGATGACAAATACATGTCGTGTACGGGCGCCTTAAGAAAACTCCATTATTTTGTGCAAGAAAAAATCTAGTGAAGTAACTCAAATATTTTACCATGAAAACTGATGAAAATGTTCATGCAACCAGGTAGTTTGTGCGTGTAAAATATTTTCACTGCTAAAATTTTTATGCCGCTTTAATTGAAATGCAGCACGTTTTTTTAATTTAAAAAAACCTATTTAGGTTGCAGATGTAGTTTAGTGGAAATACGCGAATATTAATGGGCTTATAAAATTCAGCCTTGGCAGTTTTCCTTGAAAAAAACGAGTTAGCTCCGGAAACCTCCGCATTCTTACTAAAGCCAAATGAAGGATGAAAGTGTATTCTTTGAATTTACCCAAAAAAAAAATCACCGACTTTCACCGATCGCTTATCAAACTTATAATTTTGTTGAAAAAAGTCAAGAAATTGCAATGTGTTGAAATCTGTAGCATACATTAACCCGTTAGTGCATGAAGTTCCCCAAGTACTTTTTAACAAAATTCTTTTTGAACACGTAATTTAAAACAACTATTAGAATAATTTTTAGAAGTTTTATTTGAATAAAATTTTTTTTAAAGATTTTAGAAGGAGTCCCTTATAGGGGACATTATGCAATATCGTCACATGAAATGTGAAATTTTTTGAAACATTCTTTTGGGTGAAGGCCCTTGTTGCACATAAAATTAGACTTGTTACTTTATCAGTTTTGGAGTAGTCTATTATGTGATTTCTACCGGCATATCGATTGACAGCACTGAAAATCGAGGCTGTAGGAAAAAGGCCCTTGTTGCACATAAAATTAGACTTGTTACTTTATCAGTTTTGGAGTAGTCTATTATGTGATTTCTACCGGCATATCGATTGACAGCACTGAAAATCGAGGCTGTAGGAAAAATCGCCCAAAAATAATGAAAAATGGCCCAAAAACATTTCATGTAAAATTGGGCTATTTTTCGTTACTATTGGGTGATTTTTCGTTTTTTAAATTTGGTGATTTTTCATTATGAAAAATCACCCAAAAATATTATATGAAAAATAGCCCGAATTCCTAATTCCTAAATGTTATTTATAAAAATAACGGGACATATTGCAAAAAGGTGGCATGTCATAACGTCTAGTGTCATAGTGTCCGTGGACAAACTCGAAAGCATAGCTTACAAACTTGAGGGCATAGCCGGCCTATGGCCGGGCGCAAGGATTTTCTCCTCTTTGATAAAAACAAGTACCGGCTTCGCTAACTTAAGCTTCTCTGCACAGCCGGCCTTCGGCCGGGGCAAGGATTTTCTCCTCTATGGTATAACAAAAACCGGCTTCGCTAACTAAAGCTTCTCTGCCCAGCCAGAGGATTTTTTTTTGTGGATCATAATATGTGACAGCGCATAGAGAAAGGGACCAGTAAGGTAAAGGGAACAGTAAAACCCAACTACACAAAACAAGAGGAAGGGACGACCTACGCGCGTTTTCAAGGTTGACCAACAAGGTTGAGATGTGTCGTTTTCAAATGAGACCAATACCAACACGCTCAGTGATGGTACACCAAAGATACACGTATTTAAATCTTTAAAATGGCAAAACCCTTAGGTCCCTTTCTATTTTCCGCGTCACATATGTGTTTTTGTTTTATATACACACAGAAAAAAATCAATGTAAATTCGTTCAAAACAAGGTTGATTTTAAATTTTTCAGTAGTGATTTTGCTTCATTGTTGTTTCATGTAAAATTTAACATGATTTTACAATAACTTGCAAACAACATTTTTTCCTTTTAAAATAACTATAATTCATGTTAATTTAACATTGCAGTAAAGTTAGAACAAAATTTCATTTATATTGAAATAACTATCCGAATCACGTTGAATGAAAGTTATTTCAAGTTGAAACAACGTGAATTTCATGTAGAATCAAATTGGTTTGAGTGTGAAATAACAGTGTGAAGAAGCTTCAGAGACTACATATGCATTTGTTTAAGAATAATTCAAAACACTTACCCCTGTAACACATGTTTCACTTATTTTGTATCTCCTTTGTTAACAGAAGCATCAGCAGAATGGCCTGATATGGTTTTCGTTATCATTCTACTTTGAAAACTTGATGTACTATTTAACTAAATAATTTTAATTAAAAGAATACGGGAATTGTCTTCTTTTTATAACATACTTTAAACATGAAAATACAAAAATGTACATACTTAAGTATGTATGCATGTTAATTTAACAAGATAAGCTTATGATTTTAATATAAAACAGGTTTTTATGGATTCAATATTGAACAACGTTATTTTAACAGTGAATAATATTAAATAAACGTGATTTAAGGTTATTTTAATATTTTTCATTTAAAATTAATATGAAATAATGATAAATTTAAGTAAAGAGCATACTTTTACAGAAATTTACCATGATTCTCAATCAACATTTCGCCATGTTGTTTTAACATTGGTATTTTTTTCTGTGTGTATGTACAAGTTAATCACCCTTATTGTGTTTGGCGTATTTAAAATACGCCTACGACTGTTTGGTAATAGATTAAAGGACAAAAGTTCACGTTCTCTTTAATCTATTACCAAACAGTCGTAGGCGTATTTTAAATACGCCAAACACAATAAGGGTGAATATGCCATTCAAACCATACCGTTTAAACGCTGTTATGCCATTTTTTGGTTGTTAAAAGCCTTTGGTCAAATGTTGCAGAGATAAAAAAGCTGTCTTGGTTAGCCTTCTTATTGATATGAGCAATATGCTGTCGCTTGGTAAAAATGTTTTTTTTTTTTAATTACATCGGTGTTTTAATTGTTACCAAAAGGGGCGCATATTGGACTATATTGGAAAATTTCGTTAGGCCACCTGTTGGATGGAAACCATCGAACCCACCCTGTGGTTTCAAAGGAATGGAGCAACAGCACATATTTCAGGTGCCTCGTTTGTTTTAGTTAGGAACATATTCAGCGAATGCCTTACTTTACGCACAAGCGATCTCAACAAGCCTCCACTTTCACCGGACTTAACTGCTCCTGCCAGTTTTCTCTGGGCGTACTGTCCTTTGCGCTAGCTCCTTATCATATTAAAAAGTAGTTATACCAAAAAAAAACAAGTAATATTTACATTTTTTAGTGTGGCCGTGAGTTGTTCGTATGTGTCTTAAGGAGCTCTTGAAAAGAAGCAGTCAATATCTCAAGCGGTTGACCCAAGTCTTATCTGGATTTGTGGTAACCTGTTAGAGTTAAGTCAACTCACTCCACCATACGTTGAGAGGGTATTATGGGTTTGTTCTGTTGTGTATAACACATAAAAATATTGGTTCTCGACCTTCAACATATTTAGCATACCGATCTAATATTACCTCCTGAATCGATCTAACGATATCCTTATGTTCCGTTATTTGGAACAAATGTTTAAATTGTCATAAGGACGAATACACATTAATATGTCTTCCAAATGTCAAAATGACATTACGAAATTTAACATGTGTATAAACTATAACTATAAACATATATATACATACAAAAAATACGACAGCTAGCATAACTCATCTTCCTGTGAATATACCTTGTGTAAATGTGCCTTGATATTTACATACTATTTACATGTATGTATAACAAATTGTAAACATTTAGACATTTTTCTTATAACTTCTAGTTTCATTATTAATATTGTTACGAAAGTAACTTTAGTTAAGAATTAGTTGTAATTATTGGTTAAGAATTAAATGAATTTATGTATTTATCTTGTATTTATTAGTTGTTTTGTATTCATAAGTAATTTTATTAGTTTGCATTGTTATTAAAAATTGTTATAATTTAGTACACTTCAATCCCAATGTGCAGAAAACCCTAGAAATAACCGTTAAAAAGCTTTAGTATAAGTGGTGAAATTATGTAAACATAAGTGCCGCCATAAATCATAATAGACGATAGAGTGGTGAATAAGTAAAGACTCGAACCTTCGAGAAACATTTCGAATGCTCTAGATGGCTGAATTACAGTATAAATACTTGCGGCGGCTAGCAACAAAAGACAGTATTAGTTCAGACTTTGTCAAGTTTACTATAAACATTGAAGTGTGTTGATTACAATAGTGAGTTGTAAATAATAGCTGTAAATTTCGGTTGTTAAAGTGACTAAGTCTTAATAAATAAGTGTTATACATTAAAGTGTTGTGTTTATTTGTTTTATTTGAATTGAAATAAAAGAACTCGAAACGATTTATTATAAAGGAAATAAACCAAAACGTTATTGAAAGGCAGTAACGTAACAATATTTAAGTTTTATTTAAGAATATATCATAAATATCGATTTGCTTAACAATTTATGTAAAGGAAACTATTGCCACGAGTAATTTACAAATTAAAAATGTAATGCTGGCAGTTGTCATTAAATATAAATGATAATGCATAGGAAGTCGTTGCATGTGTAATTAAAGTGAAGGTTTTGCTCGGAATCTTGAACACATCTAATAAACTGTCTCTAGTTTATGGGTTGCGAATGTATTGAGGTTTTAACGAATGTTTGATAGTTCTGCTCTAAGAATTCAAGATTACTTCACTGTGTACTCTTTCCCAGTGATGTTAACCATTGATAACATTGCACGTTTTAGTAAAAGCAGTCTTCGATGGTTGCGAGTGTAAGACGGCAAATCCATCTGAGGAGATCGAGTGGTTGCGATCGAAATATGTCATGGTAACCTGCCGGCCATGGTTCGAGCCCCGACCACGGTCTAGAATGAAAGATTATCAATTACTATTTTAAATTTATACAAGTTTCTGTTCGTATCGAACCATGGTGAAGGATATATAAGATTTAACTAGCCGAAAATTGCTCTCTTACTTGTTTTTGACTAGATAATAATAAACCGAATCTACTTCGTGGCTAGATTTTGACTATAGCTATTCACACTTAGTGATGCAACTTTTTTTTCCAAATATTTAGTAATAAAAAATTACATTAAAAAAAATTTCGGCTTTCTAAACATAGTCAAAAAAGTGAAACAAAAACTTGATATTAAGAAAATAAATGAATTTGACTATAAATAAAAGGCAATACAATTTTTTAAATGCCTATTTTTTTGATGCATGTATGTGTTACACAAAACACTTTTTGTCAGCCCTTTTTGTTGTGAAAACGAAATCTCGCTTATGTCTAAAAGTAGAATTTAACTAACACTCGATTTTGAGGAAGATTTTAAATCAAATCTACTACCAACACATGTCTTTAATATATTCTACTAATTGCATAAACCAATTAGAACTTAAAATTACCATATATTATGTAACTCTCTTGTTGACTGTAAAATAAATCTCAATCGAATTAAAGAAGCAATAATAACGAAAATCCAAACAACAACAATGTGTAATAATAAATACATTTTATTGTAATAGACTTGTAAATTACACAACATTTCCGTCAATAACACAAACACAATTTTAAACATAAAGAGTAGTTGTTTAAGTCACACCCAGAGAAAAAATATGTTTAAATATGATTGCGGATTCCAAAATTATTTCTAACGGAAATTATTTTTTCATACGTATTATGTTTACTTTAACCATATTAACTTCCATAAAGCTCAAATTAGACGTGACATAACTATAACCGTACAAAACAGCTGTTTGAACCAACCTTATGGGCAACACTGTATTTGATTATATGTGACTTAAACTAACGACATAACCACAACTATGGTCATCGTAACGGCTATGGCATTATGTTTAAGTCACGTCTAATTGGACTTTAACTCAACCACAGCCATATTTATGTTGTTTACTGTCATCTCATAGTTTAAATTATTATTTATTTGTTTACCAAAAAGAATTGCATGATGGTTGATTTTACAACCACAACATTTTTCTATTATAAAAAATAATACAAAAAAAAAAAAAAAATAGTGAAATATGAAGAAAAAAAAATGTTTTTGAATGGTCCAGGCAATCCGAATATGAAGACCATAATATGTTTGTGTTTGCGGCGAAAAAAAGTATGATTAACAAATTTTTCATACCCATTAACTTAACTTTTTTCTCTGAGTGCATAATTCCATTTGCATATCATTTTCACAGACTAAATATGGAGGAAAATGCATTTGAATGAATACAGACAACATCAATTTCATTATAAATAGGATAATGTAACTTGTAATAACGGATTTAAGGAGCGCTATATTCTTTTAGAAAATCTGTTATTTATTATACCCACACCACAATAGTGGAGAGGGTATTATGCATTGTGCTGATATATGTAACGCCTTAAAAGAGTGGTCCTAGACCCACGTTAAAGTATACCGATCTACTCAGAATCACTTTCTGAGTCGAACTAACAATGTCCGTCCGGCTGGCAGGCTGGCTTGACCGACTATACTTTCTTACTTGTTTTTACTTGAAATTCAAATATTCAAAATTTGTTTTTAAATATTCATATTCCATAAATGTTTTTGTTAAGGAATATAAATTTTTATTATAAAATCAACCATAAACTTAGGTTAAGAAGTCTCCACTTCATAATATTTCACTTATGTACAGGTTTAAACGTTAATCACTTAAATGTTATTTTTTTTATTTTTATACATCCTTTATTACATTTTAGAATTTTATCATCTAGATATTGCAGTAAGTAATTTAAATGGATCATAAGAAATTAACAACTTCAAATTTGTTTGACTCATGCAATTGTAAGTATAAGTGCGTAGAAATCATTTAAACTAAACTACTCTGATTCACTCATACTTACAAGAGAAATATTTATGAGTGCGGCGTCGACATTATACGCATACTCAAATGACCTCAGCTTGATTTATAATTTCAAGAAAATACTTACAATACTCACAATGATTCAAATCATTTAGCTCATCCATTGACCGTTTTAACACAACAGATAAAACACACAACTTAATAATCAGCGCTGCCAGATAAATTTGCCGAAAAATCGTCCACTTCATACATGTAACTTTAGTAAACTGTAATTGCCAAATCGTCACTTTGCTATTTCGGGGACAAATCTGGCAGCCTCGCATTTTGCTTCGCCTATACACATTGAGTTGAGTAGATTCTAAATCAAACACTTCAAATGTTGCTAAGTATGAGTACGATGAATAAAATGAAACTTTTGAGTGAATATGAGTTTGAATAACATTGGAATAAGTATGAGTGCGTATAAGTACAAGAATTTATGAGTCATGATTTAGCTCTACTCACTTTTTCACTACTCATTGCTGATCTCTGGTACCCATGTTCAGTAACTTTAGTGAGAACTTCTCGCATCGAAAAGATGTGAAACAAAATATTCCATCGTTTCTCGAAAAGTGAGAAAAAAGTGTGTATGTAACTCATGTCGAAAACTATTAAAAGATATTACGTCGTTACGTTATAAATGGCATAATATTCTAGTCCAAGCCGATGTGACATCGCTGACATTGAGAACGCCTGTAACACATCGTTGACGGCGACCAAAATTTACAAAAATTGAAAATTTTTCAACGACGGCGGCGAAAATACAACCATCGGCTATACCAAATAATGTAAAGTACGACTTTACTGTTTTTTGTTTGCAAACGAGCTTTAAAAATATGCGTATGTCTTATATAAATGTTAAAAGCAAAATAGATAAGCAATAAAAAAATTTGCCAAGAACAAACTATTATTATTATTACTCTTTGTATTTTACATTTTTAATTGTTTTTTAGTGTTCTCGCTCAATTTTTATTCGTTAGCTTATTTGACAGTTCAAAGCGGGAACTTTTCTCACAAAAATAATACCGACACACTTTTTCTGTAAAGTGGCGAGTAATTTCCTTACGTGACAGCTAGTTTTCACATAAGGACAGGTTTACTAATTTGTTTCTTAGCTGTTTTGCCTTGCACCATAGCACAGAGGAACGTTTCGGCCAAAACCTTTATTTTTTTTTATGCAATATTAAAGCTCAAACGCCAAAACCTGCAATAACAAATTTTAATTGTAATATACAGGCACTTTGAATGAAGGAGTGCTTTAAAGTGGGCATATTTCGGTATTAGTTTTTAATACAATTATTTGGCTTTTACAATGACCTTCACCTACTTCACTCACTTACTTAGGTTTATTGCCTTACGAAAAGAAATAAAGAGGTTATTGGGTTTTGGCCGAAATCTACTAAACGCCTTTTCAAAAGATGCAAAAATTGCTCTATCAATAGTCTAGTTTCATTTCGCATTGCAAGTATTGAGGCTGACGGTAATGACACGAATTTGGTTGCGCAGTGTAATTTAAAGAAAAAGAATGTGAGAATTTAAAGCAAACCACATTTTCAACCATATTATTTTTAAAATTATACAAACAATGATTCAAAATGTTATATTATTTTTGAATTTTATAGTACCTGATTGCAGCTAAATTATAATTAAACATTATATTTTTAAATTTTATGGTTAAATACAAAAAACAAAATTAATAAAACGTCAGAATAGTAATGTTTTAAACAACAAAAGCTTGTTTGTGGCTATTGCTTGGATCATAATATGGTTTTTTTTAATCATACTGCAACCCTATTTTTTTTTTTTTTTTTTTATAATCTGGTGTTGGGCAATTTTTGTAAGTTTATAATTTGCGCTTTAAAATTTTTACAAAACGGAGTTTGAAAAGTATTATGTATTTGGAATTTTTCAAAAAATCATGGGATTAAAATATATAAAATTACCTAAATTTTTGATTATTAAAATATATTGTTTTATGCTTTTTAAATATTTAAATTAAATTATCATTTTTTTTTTTAATTGTTTAAATTTAATTGTTTTTTGCTTACTTATATAAAAATTGTATGTAGTTTGTTATTAAGTTATTAATCAATTAATGATTTTAAGTTTAACATATCCTCAGTTCCAAACTGCAAAATAAGACTCTTAATCTTGTGTACGGAGCAATTCAATTAATAAATAAATAAATAAAGTATAAATTTGTGATTACTTATGGGTCCCAAATGGGTAAACTCTCGAAAATTCGTCTGTTAGCACAGTAGCGTAGGGTACCATAACGTCGGGCTTGACCGTTTCTTTCTTGTTTTATTTGCAGTCATACACATAGATTTATTTCCATTTAAATTCTTTTACATTTTAATTTGATCACGTTTGTAAAAATATTTCTCTTTTCAAGGATAGAAGGAAGTGTTTGCTTAAATATGAAAATGTTTTCTTTTTTTTTTTTCATTTTAATAATTGAGTTGGAAAAGGCGCACAGCAATTTTTTTAAGATTGAAAATGTGGGATGGTTTCTAAGAGTTCATTCAAAGGCCATGTAATGAAAAAGTAAATGTGCTAACATGTTTCTTATATAATATATGGTATTTTTGTTTCATTTCACACATTTCAATCGAAAAGTTTCTCGACGCGAGAGTAACAGAACATGGGAAAAGTTCTTTTTAAATCAGCTGATTTGTTTCTATTCAATTGCAAGTCCTTTTGTGTGATTTGTTGTGATTTGAAAGTAAAAACTAATAAGGTAACGGTAAGAAAGTCAAGTAAATGCCTCTAGAAATTAAACACTCACTCAAACACAAATTTTTTTTTGAATTTTCTTTTTTCACTTGGTTCGCTTCAGCTCTGAGCCCTCCATGTATGTAGTTAGGTAAAAAAAAAATTGTGATCAGAGTAATGTCGAGAGGAGAGTTGCTTTAGAGTAGTGTTGAGTGCTTTAAAAGTAAAATTTTAAGCAAACTGGAGTCAGAGTTAGATTAGACTTAGGGCTTAAAAATCAGAGCAAGTTAAACTCTCTTTTTGGTTTAAAATGTGTTTAAACCAACAAATCTATAAATCACTAAACATATAAACCCTCTTTAAACGCATAAAGTTGGGCGTTTAAACTACCAATACAGACCATATGAATTAGATAAGATTTATCGTAGTGCTGCCACCTGTTATTTTTTTGACAACATATAATACATGGGACACTGATTTATAGTTGTTGAGCTTAAACTACATATAAGTTCAAGTTTAGTTCAACTAAACCAGCGATTAAACCATCAGTGATTTATTAGCCATTAGAGTATAGTTTAAGTAGAGTTAGAATATACTTAAAGGAAAGTTATTATGGAGCGTGACTTGAGTAAAATACAATTTGAATAGATTAAATAAAGTTAGAAGATAGTCAAAGAAGAGTTAGAATAAAGATAGACTAGAGTTAGAGTAGAGTAGTTCAAGTTGAATTAGAGCTAAAGTCGAAAGTACTCAATAAAAAATTGATCTTCAAACGAAGCAGGTTTGTAATGGAGATATGTGAGAGTTTCGCTTACCATTTCGCTTACGGAAGGCCTGCATTTTATATGGTAAGTTCCCACTTTGAAGCAACACATTTTGACACAAAAATCGCTTTATTCAACGCATATAATATAAACTGGTTAGTGTAGGTATCATCTTTACACACTCAATGTTTTTTTACAGTTATTTTTTAGTATTCTCCCTTACAAAACTGCTTCGAAGTAAGGAAATACCGTGGCACTTGAAATGTTATTTTTTTTTTTATAAAACTTGTTAAGAGTTCGTTAAATTACTTTCCTGCATCCTTTATTGGCTTATTTCGTAGCGCATAATTGTGCGCTTATTTTTTAATGTACGTTTAGTGCTTCGTAAAATTATACAATTTTTTATTGGGTTGATATAGAGAGCAAATATAAAGTAGAATTAGAAAAGAGTAAGAATAGAGCACGTTTAAAGTAGAGATAGAGATAGAGAAAAGTTGGAGTTGAATTAGAAAAGACTAAGGATATAAGTGGATTTTGAGTTAAGTTCGAGAGCAGCTAGCGTAGAAAGTGATTAGAGGTAATTAAAAGAAAAGTAAGATTTTAATAAAATTGCAGTTAGCGGAAAGTTAATGTAGAAATTTAGAGTGTTAAATTGAGTTCATTAAATACCTCAAGATATTTCAAAGGAATCTGTAGATTTCCTTGAACAGAATTCAATTTTTTTATTTTTATTTTTGAAGTTCCCCTAAGAAAACTTCCTTTTTCTGAAATACCTTTCATTATTCTTTAAACATTTACAATTTGACTTGCATATAAATGTATAATAACAATTCATTGAAACGGAGAAGGAAATGGAATATCTCACAACATATTCATGCACGAGAAAATGCTTTAATATTTTAACATTACTAAAAAGTAACAAAAATCCAAATTGCAAAAAAATCAAAAGAAGAATACACAAGACAACCATCCAACACAGTCCCTGATTGTCTAATTCATTCAAGTGTGCATTAAATCATCTTCATCATCATTATCAACCAACAATCTCATCTCATTCTCATCACAATCTGAATACTCACTCAAGTCACACGCACAAATCCTGAAGGTGTTGAAGCGTTGAAATGTTTTCGTTCATTTCATTTTAAAATCTTGTTATTCAAACCAATGTTGCCCCTTTCCCTTTTGTTAGTAAAGGCCATTCCCCTTACCCTATTTCCAACTATGTAGTATATCTCGCCTTACTTACGGCCAATATCCCTATTAGTAAATATGTATGTATATGTAGTAGTGTATGATTGTTTGGTTAGGAGTGTGTAAGTGTGTTAACAACTTGATTTAATTCCCTTTAGAGCTTTAAGTGTAAAATTGTAAAATGTGTTGAGTGGAAATTGCTTTAGCTGCTGATGTTTTTGCTGTAGTTGGCCCTGTTTTACTGTTGATTGTCTCCATAACTGTTGTAAGTTTATGAGAGTTTGTCTATCTGTGTGTGATTATTTGCATTTTGTTGTAATAATAACTGGAAAATTATATTTGCCTTGTGTATGCCACAATAAAGTAACTAACTGATTGATGTGTATGAACGAATACCCAGCAAACTCTTTGATATGAGAGGGATTTGAATAAAAACACTTGTCAAATGTTCTGAATAAAAAAATAATTTTAGTAGTTTAGTTTTAGAATAGAGCTGAAGTAGATTTGGAGTAAATTTAGAGTAGAGTTAAAGTAGAGCTAGAATCGAGTTAGTGAAGAGTTAGAGTAGTTTTTAAATCGGGTTAGAGTAGAGTTTGATTATAGTAGAGTAAAAGTAGAATAAAAGTAGAGTGAAAGAAAATTTAGGGTAGATTTAGAGCAGATTTAAAGTCGAGTAAGAGTAGATTTATTGTTGAGTAAGAGTAGAAAGTAGAGTAAGAGTAGAGTTAGAGTTATAGTAGAGTAGAGTAGAGCAGAGTAATAGCTGTGTTGAAGTCGAAAGTAAAAACAGGGTAAAGGTAGATTAGAAGAAGAAAAGAGTAAAGGGTAAGGTATAATTATATTAGAGTTAAATTAATTTTAGTAAAGTAGAAATAAAGTAAGCAGGAGTAAAATTATATAAAAGTTAGGGCCAACAGGCAAATGAAGTTAGAAAAAAGTAACAGCCTGAAATAAAAGTCTTGAACGTTGTGCTAGAATTTGACACCTTTTTTGAGACAAGCGGGGCACCTGGCGTTTCAACCCAGTTCGGGTACGCTGAATCCAGTGGTGCTAACCGTTTTTTTATGTTAGCTCTTGTTTTCGGGATAAGCCGTTCTTTTGAAAATGGAGGAGGTTTCACAACATATAAGCACGTAACTCAAAAACGGTTTAGTTTATTGAACAAACTAAGAAAACCCCTTAAGTAGGGTTAAATCTTTTTCTAATATGCTCAGTAGACTGGTCGCATCTTGTATGGGATTTTTTTTTTAAATTAATTGTTTGCGCTGCTTAAAATGTGAGGTTTGGTGTAAGAAATCATGATCTAATTTTTCAGGTCAATCCGACGGTGCCGAGTGGGGCCCAAATCTCCCCATATTATAAAAAAACATCTTTTCTACCAGAACTTTATAGTTATACTAGTTTGAAAAGCCGAAAATCAAAAATATGGCTTCGTTACGATCTTCCGCAGAGAAAGTTCTTCAAGTGTGCCAAATTTCAGCTTCCTATGTCATCAGATGGCTTCAGAAAGTTGCGGAAAGAATAGGACATAGATGCAAACATCCTGACATACTAAGAAATCATATATTGTATAGATAGATTAAAGTATTTGCTGTTTAATATTTAAGTATGATACGAACGAAAGATTTTAAACCTAATTTTAGGTTCGTTTTTTGTCCTTAACATTTTCTCGAAACATACTTGCCCTTTATCTTTACTTTTTAGGGGGGCTCTCATACAAATATGGCGGTTTAATAAAATTCTTAAATTAATTAAAATTTTTCGTCTTTTGTGAATACATAAAATCAAAAGTCGTTTACAGATTTTAATCATTTATAGCTTGTTTTGTTTGCAATGTTGTTTTTTATATGTCTGCACAAAATTAGAAGCATAGCTGCATTTTCCATTTTTTTTTTATGAATTTTTAAAAACAAAAATTCCGAAATTTTAATAAAAAAATTATATTTTTCCAGAAAAAAGAATTATGTTTCTAAAACGACTGCGCATATAAGAACAACGTTTTACCTTTCTTAAAGTAAATTTGATTACAGAATTTCGGTTTTTTTTAGTTTTTCACTAAGCTTAAGCGTTTTTAAGTTACGCGATTATATGTTGTGCAACCTCCTTAATTTTCGAAATAACGGTATTTCTCGAAAACCAAAGCCAACATAAAGAAAACTGTTTTAATTTTCTTAAAGTAAATTTTATTGCGGAATTTCGGTTTTTTTTTAGTTTTTCAATAAGCTAAAGCGTTTTTGAGCTACGCGAACATATGTTGTGCAACATCCTTAATTTTCGAAATAACGGTATATCTCGAAAACCAAAGCTAACCTAAAAAAAACGGCTAGCACCACTGTATTCAGCGACCCCGAATTAGGTTAAAAATCTTTCGTTCGTATCATACTAAAATATTAAACAGCAAATACTTTAATCTATCTATACAATATATAATTTCTTAGTATGTCAGGATGTTTGCATGTATCTCCTATTCTTTCCGCAACTTTCTGAAGCCATCTGATGACATAGGAAGCTGAAATTTGGTACACTTGAAGTACTTTCTCTGCGGAAGATCGTAACGAAGCCATATTTTCGGCTTTTCAACTAGTATAACTATAAAGATCTGATAGAAAAGATGTTTTTTTATAATATGGGGAACTTTGGGCCCCACTCGGCACGGCTAGGCACCATCGGATTGACCTGAAAAATTAGATCATGATTTTTTACACAAAACCTCATATTTTAAGCAGCCACCAGTCTAATGGTCAGTCGTTTTAGAAACATGAACCATCATTTTCCAAACGTTTGACTTTGTGTTTGTTGGGTAGTTGTTGTGTAGCACTCGTATGCGTATGAGTTTGTTTATTTGTTTGCATCTCCTCTACTAGTTTATATTCATGGATTGGGAATTTACAAATCACTACGCAATTTTTGATTGGTTTTTATTCCATTTTTATCTCTTCTTCATGGTTCTGTCATATTTTACATGAACTGTTTTGCTGTTTATTACAAATAGTCCAGTTCTTTTGGGGGGTAAATATGTAAATAAATTATGTATGTGGGAAAATTACAAAAATTTTCCAATTTAAAATACAAACAACATGCATAAATTCGAGAATTTTCCATTTTGTATAATATGTACTGTACAAATTTAAAAAAAAATTAAATACATTTGCATGCGTTAATGTATTTATGCGTTCCAAAAGTGTGTTTGGGTGCTAACGTTTGTAAGTTGGCTTAAATATGTATATGTATTTAAATTGTAAAAATTTCTATTAAGTTTATTGTAAATAGACTTTGAAATGAGAGAAAAATTGATATTCTAAAAATTATTGAGTTACATAAAATAAGGTTAATTTACAATAAAAATCGCCAAATTTCTTTAATAAATCAGAAATTGAAACTAATAGTAAAAAATGTGCATAATAAAGACTGTCAAAATAAAAGACAAAAAATTAAAAACAGGCAAAAAGGAATCCAAGTTTAAATTCTATTTAACAAACTGTTGTAAGATTCTGTAAGATAAATACTGACTGACCACCATTATCACTGTTGCCAACTTTTTTTGAACATTTCCCGCCAAATCTGACGTCAAAACCGCTAGAAACCGCTAAATATTTAATTTAGCGGGAATTTTTTTAAATAAACCTCTAAAACCTCAACATTTTTTAAAGTTTTATATAAATCAAGATATAGGCTGCTTTTTTAAAGGTATATGACTCTCAAATTACGTTACATACTATGGTTTCCAACTTCCCTAGTTATTTTATTCCTTAAAGAAAATAAGTTAGAGTTATATATCCATCTGTGCGAATCTCTGATACCCTCCACCTACAGTACGAATATTTCCGAAGTGGTCTTTATATGGGAAATATGTTAAAATATGAGCCGATCTTCACAAAATTTGAACAAGTAATTTATAGTCTTATATATTTTTGACTGACCAAATGTTATTATAATAGAACACAGATTGAAAGCTTTACGGTTCTACGCGTTCTATAGCTTTTTCCGAGAGTATGCTTTATATGGGGCCTATTGTAAGCTATGGATTGATCTGAACGATAGTTGACAGTGTAAGTTCTAGTCATATAAAACTGTGACAAACCAAAATTTAAAAAATAGCATTATTTGTTAGGGCTTTAGACGTACTGTTTTCCAAGAGTATGTTTTATATAGGGCCTATGGTAAAATATGGACTGATAATCACGAAAACTGACAGCGTGATTTCTAGCCATATTAAACTGTGGCGGACCAAATATATTACACTAGCATTATTTGTTACGTTTTTTGGCACACAAAAGGTTTTTCCCGAGAGTGGGCTTTATATGAGGCTTATCGTTAATTATGGACTTATTTAAAAAGTATGATTTTTAGTCATATAGGACGAATTTGTGCATAATCTTATATCAATATGTGCATTCCGCCACTAGTTATGTATGTTAGTTTTTGTACCAAATAAAAAACTTTTTAGGGTGGTTGTTCCACATTTTAATTTATAGCACTTTTCCTACTGAACCGATTGTGCTGGACTGCAAACCCAAACTACTTAGGTGGATTCTAAACAATTTGATGCCAATATTTATATTCCCTTTTGAGTCGTTTGAAAGTGACAACAGACGCATAGACAGACGGACATGGCTTAATCGACTTAGAACTACTCCAGGACCAATAATAAATATACCTTATGGGTTCTTAGATAAATATTAAAACAGTTTATCCGGAATGACAAACTTAGTACGCAAAAGAAAAAAAATTTATAACATTTACGCTATTTTTGGTAATTATTTGCCGTTTTAAGGCATTAGATAATATTAGTTACATTAAAGTAAGTGCTTGGGTTCTGTCGAGACAATTAAAATCAATACCTTACCTTTTGTTTCAAAATTTTATGCAAGCTTAACGTTGTGAATTGTAACATACAGCCCTAACAAAATACTAACTGAAAATCGAAAAAAAAAAAAAATAAATGTCATATACAATCTGCAGTTCACTAAAACTATAAAAGTAATTAAAACCGTGAACCTAAACAAACAGTTTTTAGCCAGAAAAACAAAAAGAAAAAGTACAAAATATGTAAATTTTAAATTTGAGAAAGGTTTTTGTAGCGAAAATGAGCCGCTGAGAGTTGTTTGAAAATCGCTAGATTTCCCGCTTACAGCTAAAACGTATTTTTTCCCGCGATTGACATTTCAAAAACGCTAGATTTAGCGGGAAAATCTCTAAATTGGCAACAGTGACCATTATAGTAAAGGACGCAATAAAATAAAAAGATATATTAACAAATTGCTTAATCGGTAAAACTTCCAAATTACCAATATTTTCAAAAACAAATTTTGGCAAGACGACAATATACATAATTATGAAAAATATTACTATAAAAACATTAAAAAAAACGCTGGTATTTCAAGACAGACTCGGAAAATTATTCATAGAAAAACAAAATGCGGGAAAATCACTACAACGTAAAAGAAAATACGTCTAGAACATAAAAGTAAAATATTAAAAAAAAATTCGTCAAATATATGAAGCTTAATCAAGAAAAAATCGTTTTAATAAGTAAATTATAGATAAAAATCGCTTAATTTTGCAAAAAAAAAAATTTGTAAGCACATAAAATCACTTATGGATCACTTAGTTTTTCATATAATTTTATTTTTATTTTACACGAAAAACGAATTTTAGACATAAATTGATGAAATCGGCCATTATTCTTACAAAAACTTTCAATTGAAAATTAAGTAAAAACTAAAAGTTTTTAAAAAAGATAAAAATCTAGTACATAAGTATGTATAATTAAAAAATTGTTTTAATAGCATTTCTGATATATAAAAAACCGTTTAAATAATATGTAACAAGAAATACCTATTCAGGGCTAGTCTAACCATATAATGCCCTACTCCACCCTACGCAGATAATACTATTATTATACAACGTATATGTGTCAACACCACAATTTTATTAAATGTATGGCAGTAGAAGCGATTTTTGTAATTATGTAATTGCAAACTTTAATTTACATGTTAATCTTTTTTACATTCTACAACACACATTATCATACATTATCCTGTTAATAACAAAAACTTAACACTTTGTGAGAGTGACTGCTTCGCTAGTATTCTGTTATGGTCCTTATTATTTCCAGACTAATATTACTTTTTACCAATTTTTTTTGTGGGGTGTAGTGAAAGTGTACTTTAAATGGAAATATTGATATTTGTTTATTTTGTTTTTTTTATACCCTTCACCTCAGGTGGAAAAGGGTATATATAAGTTTGTCATTCCGTTTGTAATTTCTACAATAATATTCATCTAAGACCCTATAAAGTATATATATATTCTGGGTCCTTATGAGGAGAGAACTTGATTTAACCATATCCGTCCGTCTGTCCGTCTGTCCGTCCGTCCGTCTGTCCGTCTTACGTTTGATATGTGTTTTCCGGAGACTCCAGACATGATAGCTGCTAGGTTGTTTCAAATTTATGTCACATATAGTCCACCATTTCGTGCTATTGAAATTCAGCAAGATCCGTCTACAAATTGCTGAGATATGACCAAAAAACCACGACTACCTCTAATTTTTTCCAAAAATCCCTTGTTGTTGTTGTATTTTTATTACTATTTGCTGTATATCTGGGGAACGGCAATTGCCAAAGTTTCCAAATTAGGTACACACATTGAGGTTGCCAATACACACCATCCTGCAAAATGTGGGCGGGATTGCAGAAGTGGGCGTGGTACCTCCCGTACAAAAAATATCAAAAACTTCATAAAAACCTGAATTTCTGCACTGTTATATGACGGATGGTTACACCTTATATATCAAAAGACCGGAAATCTTTAGTAGAAAATATTTTCTGAACACTTCGCAAAACTCGGTTCAGATACAAAAAAGTTATGGCCAAAATAAAATGTTTTTTATTAAAATACCCATTTTCGGGAATCATAGATCTTCCCGAGTCCAAACTTTATAACTCAAGTAAATGGGAACTTTCTTCCTAAACACGTCGGTATTTAAATCTTTCAAATCGGTTAAAAAATGGCTGAGTTATAATCAAAATACTGAAATCCCAAAAATTACTCTTTTTATACCCTTCACCTCAGGTGGAAAAGGGTATATATAAGTTTGTCATTCCGTTTGTAATTTCTACAATATTCATCTAAGACCCTATAAAGTATATATATTCTGGGTCCTTATGAGGAGAGAACTTGATTTAACCATGTGACTCGGACACACTAGATTAACACACGGACATTTAATGAACCTGCCGACTTACAACATCTGCAACTGTGCATCTCACATCCGGGATCCCTCACATATTCTTATTCACTGCCCCAGATTCGCTACTGAAAGACTTAACATCTTTCACGGCACTGACCCAATGGAAATTCTGTCTATTCCCTCTCACGAGAATATAGGAAAAATTATTAATTTTCTGAAATCATCTAACACATACACTTATATTTAAGGAATCAACATCAAAAATTTTGATTTTTCTGCCATTAATTAATTAAATTATTAATATGTACATATTGTTTTCTTTTATATTATATTGAGCTGAAGGCCAAAGTTGCTATTGCTCTTATCTTTATATTATCTTGTGATTTGTAATTATAAGCTAATAAAATAATAAATAATAAATAAATAAATACTTATTATAGGAAGGGCATTATAAGAATAATTTTATTAAACATATTGAGTGGAGTGCATACGTTTGAATATCTCGCGTAAAAGGCCTGCAAGACTAAACACCTGAAAGGGAAGAGAAATCGGTTTTAGCTTCAGGAATCCTTGTATTGGTTACGGCTGGATAATAGTTTTGTTGCTATTAAAATCCGGAAATTTTTATTAACGTCTTCCAAGTAAGGGAAGGCGTAAAGTGCCTATACACAGATAGTGGAAAACGTAACACCAAAAAAATTTAAATTTATTCAGATTATTTTAGAATAGCAACATTTTTCTTTTGTTTTAAAAATTCTTAAATCTGGTTTTGAGTTTTGGAAAAATTTATTTTCTCTTCCTAAATATTGTTCTTAAATTCTTAATTTATAGATTGTTAAAAATCTTAATTTTATTTTGTTTTCATTTACGAAAAGTGAAGTTAATAGTAATGGGGTTAGGTGGATTTGTTTAATTTCTTAATTTTTTTTGTTTCGTTAGTCGGGCTGACAGACAACTTTAATTTTTCGTCAGCATGGTGGGTGGGCTTTGGAAGAGTGTAGCAATTTACATCTCAAGCTATACTATTTTCTTTTACCGCTATTTCTTCTTCTAAATTATGCAGATCATTAAGTTCATTAGCTACCTAAAGTTAAGTCTCTGCAACTTTTTAAAATATATTCACATATGGGAACACACCTCACTCCCCACCGGCGAGCACGGCCGTAATATTAGGTAGCGCCGTTCCCAGAGTTAAAACATTACAGTTTAGAATCGTTACAGAGATTTTTTAATTTTATGTAACGAACCAAACCGCGAGGGCGTATTTCTCAAGGGGTTGTGCTACCTTTATTACCGGTCGTGCTAGTGGAAAATGGAGTGGTTCTTACCCCAATCGAAACAGCTTATTGATCGCCACACAAACTAAAATTTAGGTAGCTACAAAATCGACAACAAAACAAAAAGAAAAAACACAAAATGCGAAATACTAATAATAAAGCTGCTCAAATTTAAATAAAGGAGAAAAGTAGTAGAAGAGGGAAAGATGTAAAAATCCTCTTGTATTTTCTCTACCCAACCATGCTATCTTTATCTAAAACTTCCCAGATAGCCCATCACTGATCTACATACAACTACCCTTAACCTTTCATGAATTAAAAATCAAAATATTTTAGCAATTCATATTGCCCAATAAAAATCAAATTGTTTTATTTTTCATATAAAAAAAAAATAAATAATACCTACTTATAAAAGAATTGACTAAACTAAACAAAAATTAAAAAAAAAAACAAATTGCCACTAGAGAATAATATTTAAAATTCGTAAATGCTGTCCTGTTTATGTATAATCGTAAAGACAAAATTATGGTCATTTAATACTGTTACTAGGGTTAACATATCAAGAAAATGTTAATATTTTAAAATTAAAGTTTTTATCGGTATTAACACAAAACAAAAAGAAAAAAAAATGTTTAAGTTATGCACTAAATATAAAAAAAACCTATGTTTGCAACCAAAACATTTCGGTTCGGAATTCTAAAATATGTATTATGTTAAATTTTAACTAAACAACAATAAAAAAAATACATGGTTATTAATAATTTACCATTCATAAAACTAGCATCGTATATTTTAAAATTCGTATTTTATATTTAGTGTTGTAAGAGTGAAAATTCAAATAACATTAATAGTGACTCACCAATTTTAAATCCCACGAAGACTTCAGGCCTGCAGTCTTTTGGAAGTTTGAGTTTTGCTTTGATAATGTTAATTACATAGTTTAAATAATCACTCAAAGTTTTAATAGATATGTTTAAAATAAATAAAAAAAACGAACGTAAAAAAACCCGAGTTAACATTTTCTACACTGAAAGAATTTTCTTCGCAATACTAACGAATTTTGACATTAATCCCATGAAAAATTGCATTATAAAGGAACCTATGCAGCGCTTCGTTGGATCAATGAAACCTGTTTCATTAAAAGGACTTAATGAAACATTACATTAGATCCATGAATATTATTCATTGGATGAATACTTTCAATAAAGTAAAAATTTTTTTTTTTTTTTATATTTTTTTTAATTATTTTTTTTTTCTTTTTTCTTTTTTCTTATTTTATTTTAACTTTATTTTATTTTTTATTTTTTTTTGTCTCTGGTGGGATTCGAACATGTAACCTCGGTGCTGATAGACTAGCTCACTACCAGCTAGTCTACCGGGGCAGTGTAGTTTTTGTATAAAAAAACTATGTTTTTTTTTCAATTAAGGGCGTAAATATGAGATTAAATTGTCCATAATAACAATAACAACGTTGATTGAAAGTGGATTGAAAGTTTTTGTTTCATTACTATAATGACATTTTTATTGTCATAATGAAAATTTTAATTTATGAAGGCAATTATTGAAATACATATGTTGCTTTTATAAAAAAATTATTTGATTTCATAAATTTAATGGCATACATGTAACATTAGATGTATGAAATTGTTAAATCTTGAATTTTTTAATTAACAATTAAACATTTTTTTAATGAAACTATAATTTTGTATTAATTTATGAATATAGTTATGTTTGTTTATTGTTTTTTTGTGTTCCCAATTAAAATTTTTTGTTTTACTTGGACAAACTTAAGTTTTCATATATCCAATGAAAATTTTTAACGTAATTACGAAATCTAATGAAGCGATTTTAACGAAAATACTTCATCAAACCTATGAAATTCCATTTAGACAATGAAAATTTTCATTTACCCAAGGAAAACTTTTTTATGAAAATGATTCATTAAATATATGAAGCATTTTTCTTTCAGTGTATAACAGAGTATAAATTAAAAACCATCAAACACATAGAAATTACAAATAAATAAAAATAAGGAAAAATGAAATTGTCAAATAATGATATTAACTAGTGTCATTATTAAACAATGGTATTAAAATTAAATGATATTAAATTATTGAATTAAAAGGGGGAAAAAATATTATTTAGGTAATTTTCAAGTAAGTCTAGTCCAATAATACGTTGTAGCTTTACAAATTCGCCTTCAAGTAGGTAAATTCAGATAATTTCCTTGTTTAAATAAACAAGAAACGAAGACAAAAACACACGAGTTAAATATGCTTAGAAAACTATACTGCGAAATATGTAATTTCTACGTTTTTTGTTGCAATTTTGCTAAAGGTATGAGTTCAACAGTGCTCCTTATAGACGAGGTGGTAGAAAACTAAACGTATGCACTTTAAATTAGGTTTATGGTCACCAAAATTAAGGCTTGAACCGAGTGTGAATCCAATCAATTGAATATACATATACCCACAGTATGAAGAGTATTCCGCCGTTTTCTGCCACACGTGGCCTGTGCAGCCACAAAAATTTCTGCACAAAAGAAAATTTTTAAAATCAATACCACGGAAGAACGAATCATCAATAACCAACACTTACAAACACAATTGTCCTTTCCAGCCTAAACTTTAAGGAACAATTTCTTAAAGAGCAATTTATAGGCTCCCTCCTTTTAAAACAATTTTCTTCCCAAACGAATATAAATGTATCCACCAACTTTTATTTATGTAGCACAAAATACAAAAAAAAACCCGATGTTTTTAAACCAAATTCTAAATCAGTTATAACAAATTTCGAAAATGATTTACAAACAGTGTTGAAAAATTCAGTACTTTGGTACTTTTCCAGTACTTTTTCATATTAAAAATACCGCAGTACCCCCGCTTTGTTTTCAGTACTTTTTTATCCTTTGAGCTTTTTAACTGTGATGTGATCATTTCGATAGCAGGCTTAGGTTATCATGTGTTTGTTGCAAAATGCAAAGCGTGGACGCCAGGATTCATATCTTGCTTTCCAGAATGGGATGTTTGTTCTTACAACTGACAAGAAATTTTATAAAAAGGGAAGCATAGGATAATGTGTTAGTGGAAAATTTAAATGACAACCATATTTATATAAACATGCAATGTTTAGGAAATGGTTTATAATGTAAAATAAACTGCGAAATCGTTTTATTCGACAATGTGCGAAACATTAAGCCCTAAATTTTGTTTTGAACATAAAACCTTAAAAGTGATAATCAGCTTCAATCCAAAAATATTGTTTCCGGAAAAACCATTAGCATAATACCGATGTTATTAATATTATTTACAAACGATAAAGACAACTGTAATAATATCGATTCTCAATTCCGTGTTCTAGCGGTTCTTTTAGAAATTAAGCATTTCAGAACTGAATATATTTAAACTTCTTGGAAAAATATAGCCAATATTAAAAACGAAACTAATGTTTGCTGACCTTTCATATATTGCTTTTGGTATTTTTTTCGATACCACATTTCTGAGCATCAATTGAACGCACATTTTCAAATGCAAAATGATGTAAAAAGCAAAGGGAGAAATCGTTTACATGTAGAAACTGTTTCAAGTTTGATAAAAACTAAAGATCTATTAAAATCAACTGGTAGTTGCTGTTGTAGTTATAATATTTCTTATCATCTCTTAAAGTAAATTAGCTTTTTCTAATAACACTGAATTAAAGTCCTTATATTTAAACATTAATGTTTTGAACTTCTTTAGAATTAAGTTCTAAGTATGTTATGTAAAAGTCTAAATTATGTAACTTTGCAAAAGTTAAAATATAAATATAACTACCAGTATTAATTTATGTTGGCAAAAATAACATTTTTAATTTATTTACTTATTCACAAATATATGAAATATGTCAACTATTTTTTTTTTTTTTTGAAAATACTAAAAAAAAGTTCCGTTCATACACTTGCAATATAACTGTTAAATTTTATCGCCAATGGGTTTGTGATATTCGAAGGTGACACAATATATTGGCAAGAATCGACATCAGAAAAGCAGTCAATATACTGTTAAATGTGTTTGCAACAATGTACTATGTTGTTTGCTTTAAAGGTTGTCTTTTTATTTAACAAGAGTTGCACCATATTTTAATTGAAATCATTGTGCCACTTATTGAATAATATCGGGCCATATAGAAATAATATGGCGAATAACATATACAATAATATTGTAAATGGATGGTGCGTTTGACGCTTATATACTGTTTTTTTTTTGCTTTTAAATACTTGGATAAATGAATTCTAATAAAACATTTTTGTTCCTTTTATTTTCATAAATTATTGTTTTATTTTTTAACAAAAAGTACCATTTGGTGGAAAAAATACTCTTTTAGTTGAAGTTCAGTACCATTTCAAAATTTCAATTTTGCAACACTGTTTACAAATATCACATAGTTTTCAAAGCCAACACAATAAAAAAAAAATCAAATGATATGATGTTAAAATTAAATTTATTTAACTGAATTGTAAAAAAACCAGTGCCTCACAACTTTGGGATGATAATGCAGGTTCGTCAAAAGGTGCAATAATTTACTATTTGACTGTAAAGTGTCTTTGCTACTATAAGCAAATTTATTCACCTAATAGTAGGTGAATGTTAGAAGCATGGTGAAATTACTAGCAATGTGAAGTTGAACACTTTATAAAGCTGCCATACTTTCATGTGGCCACATATGAGTGGTGAATAAAATTGTAAAATGGTGGCAGCTCTAATGCGATGAGCAGTGTTGTGAATATATTTCTAAAATTAATATAATAAAAATAACTAAAATTAAGTTTTATTTTATTTATAGAGGGGGAAAAAATTACCAATGTTTCCTACATTTAATAAATTTTAACTAAATTTTTGTTATACAAATAGACATATCAACATAAAATTATTTAATGCTATAAAATAAATATGTACAAAAAATCAAATGAATAGGTAAAGTATGTATGTATAAAGATATATGTATGTATATGTAATGGAATATTAAACAAAATAATTGGCAAAAGCGAAGTTTATAAATAACTTTTAATTTGATTACCCACACATATCACTAAGTGGGCGGGGAAGTTTTTTGGTTCCAGGGGGCCCCACGGGCCTCAGCCCCCTTAAATTTTAATTTTGATATTTTCCTTTTATAATTCTGAATCAGGTGGCACATATTTTTTTCGTGCGACCCGTAAACTGCACTTCAGCCAAATAATTTTATAATAAACAAGTTAGAGTGCTATATTCGGCTGTGCCGAATCTTTGATACCCTCCACCGACAGTTCGGTTTTCCGGTAGTAGGGTTTATATGGGGCCTAGGGTAAATTATGGACCGACCATCACAAAATTTCACAGCTTCATTTCTAGTCCTTTAAAACTGTGACATACCAATTTCTGTTATGATAGCATTATTAATTATGGTTTTAGGTGTACTAAACTGTTTTCCGGGAGTAGGGTTTCTATGGGGCCTAGGGTAAATTATGTACCGATCTTCACGAAATTGCACAGTATCATTTATAGTCCTATAAAACTGTGACGAGCCAAAATTTGGTATGATTGCCTTATTTTTTACGGTTTTAGGCGCACTAAACTGTTTTCCGGTAGTAGGGTTTATATGGGGCCTAATGTAAATTATGAACCCATCGTCACGAAATTTCACAGTGTTATTTCTAGTCCTAAAAAACTGTGACGTACCAAATTTTGTTACGATAGAGTTATTTTTTACGGTTTTAGGCGTACTAAACTGTTTTCCGGGAGTCCAGTCAAATAAAACAAATTTTTGCAAAATCTTATCTCATTCCGTGCCTTGTTTCAGCATTTATGTTATTTTTTGTATCAAAATTATCAATTTTTTTAGGTGGTGGTTCCACATTTTGATTCATAGCTCTGGTCCTACTTAACCAATTTTGCTGGATTTCAATCCCAAACTGCTTAGGATAACTACAAGCAATTTGGCATCAAGTTTGTTCAATTCTTTTGAGTTGTTCGAAAGTGAGCGTGTTTTCAACAGACGGACAGACAGACGGACATGGCTAAATCGACTTAGAATTACTCAAGGACCCAGAATATATATACTTTATGGGGTCTGAGATGAATAATAAAAAAGTTTCACACGGAATGACAAACTTAATATACCCTCTTCACAACCAATTGTGGTGGAGGGTATAAAAAGTAGGAATCGAAAAAATGCAACAACAAAAATATCGTCATCTTAAAGACCTACTAACCCATGGTGAAATAAACTACTAACTACACTACACTACTAACCTACATACCTGCAAAAATTTCAAAATTGCGTTTTTTTATGGATTTTTATTCCCTATATAATAACGCATATGTGTGCAACATTTTTAACATAAATTACATATGACAAAGTTTTTGTACCTAGACGACCGTTACGCACAAAAAAGAAAAAAAAATCATCAAAAATCTCGATAAAAGTTTAATTTTGTTGCATAGTGTAATTAAAACAAACATTAAGTACTTTTTTTACTTAAACCAGTAAAATAAACTATGTATAACTATAATTATTTAATGTACATAATATTCATATGTATTTCATATTCATACTAAAGGCCAGTTTGTATTATGACATTGCAAAAAATGATGTAGAATGAGAAAAAAAGCAAAATGTATTGAGCAAGGTATATCCAATAGGTCTGCGCAAGAAGCCAGATGTTTACTTGGTTTATTCCTCAACGATGTCAAAAGTTGTTTACATTTTCCTTATACATGTGTATTTTTGCTTACGTTTTCGGTTTTTTGACACACATACATGCACACAAATCACATTTTTCCTTTAGTTTTCCTATGTAGTAGTAAGATTTTGACAACGACGGGGAATTTTACACAAGCAAAATGCCTGTTGTTTTTTGTATTGTTGTAGAAGTAAGCAGACCTATTGGATTGGCCTTGGTATTGAGTAAGAGAGAATACGAATACAAAATCTGACAAACGGTCGGTAAATGTTTTTTTTTTCTAAACCATTTTAGAAACTTATGTACTCTCATCACACCAGAGGAATATATTGAAGGTGGTAACATTTTTATACAATTACAAAAACAACTAAAATCAAATTAGGAAATTTTAATTTTGTTTTTGTAAAAATTTAAAACTGCAACCATCTGTTTTTTTTTTATAATTTTTTATTTTACTTATACCATCCGTGTAAGCATGAATTATACTTACAACAATTTTTTTTTTAAACACGGAGAGAATTTCATAATATTTTGATTTTACAAAGTCGTAATACATTGTATTACCGTGTAAACTGGCCTTAATTAGTACTGCAGATAGGTTATTTGGTTTCAGATTTTTACATTTCCAAATAACCATATAACGTAAGCTGTGCTTAGAAAAACAAAATTTTCTCAACCGATATATATTCATCAAGAAAACAATTTATAAAGACATACATACATGTAATCAGCTGTTAAATTGAAAGTATAATTGCCAAACAAATGGAATGGAGAAATTGAAAGCAATCTCGTTGTCAATTTAAAAAGTGTGAGTGTGTTAGTAAAAAAGTGAGAGTGTATTGCAAATTGAAAGAAATTGAAAGGCAAAACTTGATCGTGTAGCCGCCAAGTTAGCACAATACTATCAAATTAAAGCAAATAGGTTCGAACTGTCAAAATCAGATGGCGTTTCGACACCACCTGTAGTTGAACTCGCCTTGGCCCATATATAATGCAACAATAGTAATCAAGGTTACGTTTATTAAAATGGCCATACTACAGTGCAGAATGTACTAATAAAGTGACCTCACAAGCGCAGCTGTTTGCAGTGATTTTCTTCGTGTCTGACGTTTGTCGTCATTTTTTTTTTTTTTTTTTTTGTTTATTTACTTTTTTTAATAAGGCATTTTGACATTTGCCGTCTCAATTCTAGCAACAAAATGCCTGTTGTTTTTTTATTGTTTCATTGTGTAGTACTGAGGTCACTTTGTTAATACATTTTGCTACAGTGTTGTTAGATACAGTTGTGCTAGCAAATGCTTAAAAAACGCTGTTACAATAGCGATAGTTAACCAAGACTGTGTGTAAAATTTTTTGAACATTTGGAAGTCTGTTACATGATTGCACTTTTATGAACACACGATTTCTTACACATTTTTCGATTAAATAAGAAAGTAAATACCTGTGTAAAAAAACTAACTCTAATTTAGGTATTTTCGTAAAACTTCTCTGAGCAGGCAAGCTAATCGCGAGTCATTGTCATTATTTCTTAAACTCAATCAGGCCTTCTCTGTTTGTCTGCCTTCGCGAGTTTTACGTTTTGCCCGGTTCGGCATTTCTGCAACGTAGTAGAGAACCAACAAAAACATATTGCAATAATCATAAGATGACTTAGAAGCCTCACCTTCCTACAAGTTGTGTAGGTCATTGATAGCTTGTGGAAGAGGTTTATCAGGTAATCAGGGGTGTGCTGAAAATCGAAAACGTAAAACGCAAGAATTTGGAAGTTGGTTTTAATACACTTTTAATCCAATTTTTATAATTTTTGTTATAAAATTCTGTTTAATAGAGAAATATTTGTATAATATTTGTCATAAAATTCTTTTATTGCAGAAATCTTATTAAAAAAGAACTTCTAAAATTCTTGCGTTTTACGTTTCCGATTTCCAGCACACCCCTGAATACCTTATTTGTGTAGGCTTTATTAATGTTTCGAGGCTGTTGAAGGGGAAACTTAAAACTTAGATAAACAAATAAATTTAGGTCTTTTTTACATTCAGAAATGCTAATACAGCAGACATATCACAAAAACTCAAGTCAAGAATAATGTTCCCAGAATTTTTAGGTAACGGAATTTTAGACATTTATAGATAAGTTTAATTATTAATGGAGTACACTAAGATTAAAAAAAATACTTTACCTGTTGAGATACATAAATGAAGAAAACTGAAAAAACAGGTAGAGGCATGGTGAAATAATAAAGGTGGCAGCACTACGCCAGATGACGATTTTTTGCTCTTGCATTGTTTGTCTAGTCTTTTGTTTATGTTTACAAAAAGTCCACGTTTTGTGCTGTGATTATTGAATTTTATTAAAGTGTTTGATCATTTTAAATTAATAAGATATTGACCATAATAAAATAAAAATTGGCTAAAAATAACGTTCAGCGGCACGCTTTGATTTTTGTTTAAAGTATTTTTCGAAGTAAACGGTGATATAATTTCCATTTTTGTTGTATTTGTTGCCGTAACGATGCCACCTGCTTATTCCACCATGGGTAGAGGTATGTAAATTAAAAGTATAATAGTAAAAAATTATTAATTAAAATTGTTTCTCCAAATCTGAATAAGCAGTTATCAAAATCTAAGAAAAATTTTAAAAATTCTTTAAAGGTAAATTCCTATTTTGTATTTAAAAGTTAAAAAAGAAAAAAAAATTTTTTAATGTTAAAATAAAAACAAAATTAAAAGCACCTGATTTAAAAATAAAACAAAAAGTCGGAGATCAAATTTAGAAATTTGAGAAATGTAAAGGATAAATATAAATAGAAAATATTGAAAAAGATTTAAAATTTACTAAGCAATAAATACGTTAATTATATCCTTAATGCAATTTTGGAAATAGATCTTAAAGTTTCGAAAACAATTTTTTAAATACACATACAAAAATAATTATTTTTTATAGACATCATGAAATAATTTTATTCATTACTGATAGACCTTCATATACATTATAAATTTAGAAACGCTATGTGTGTCCAATAACCGCTAAAATGTTATCACTGTTAAAGAAGTAGAGTAAAAGAAGTGTAATGTGGGCAACTTTGCACAATTAGTCTTTGAAAGTAAAAAAGAAAATACAATACAAAATAATTTAAAAAAATAAATAATTAAGACAATAAATTATTACAAAAATGAAAATCGTCAGCATACAAATAACTGTGATAGTAATATTAATAAATTTATTAAACTTATCGAATGGTAAGTAGAAAAAATATAAAATTATTCCTTAATTGGAAATCGAGTTTGTGTCTTGAAGTCTTTTGTTTTGTTACATTCCAACTAGAAAGCAATAGTTGAATGTATAATTTGTGCAATGTATTAAATGAATTAATGTTTTTGTTTCTGTGGCATAATTTAATTGTTCGTATTTTGTTTTATTTCTTCATGTGTTTAACTGCTTTGCCTTTTAACTAAATGTATGACTAAGAAACTATTTTAAAGGCTTTTTTTACTCATTTATGTCTTTAATTTAAGGAATTTTAAATTTCACTTTTTTTATTTAAAAAAAATATTTTCAAAAAAATTATATTTATAAAATCATTAAGAATTAAAGCCATAAACTCGTTTTTCTTTTAGGCTTTAATATGAATCTTTAAGGTGTGCTACTAAACATTTTAACAAAAATGGCACTTTACTATTTCTTTAGCAAATGTCTGGCAAAAATGTCAGGGTTTAAATTTTTAGCAAATGTGTGTGTACACAAAACGAGCTACATATACTTGTTTATTTGGTTGTATATCTTTTATGTTGTTGTTTGTATTATTAAATGTAAATTAATTTTTTAATTTTTTGGTTGAATAAAAAATTTAGCTTTACTAAGACGATGTTATTCTTGTCGTTCACGAGGTGAACTGGGCAGTTGTAAGGATCCATTTGCATTCAATGCCACTGACGTTGAAAGTGAACCTGGGCTCTCAGCCATTCCATGTGCATCCGGCTGGTGTGGCAAGGTTATTGAGGGTGGCGGTGCCTATGCGGCAGATGGTAAGTTTTTTTTTTAATAATGAATTCTTTATTTTAAATTGTATGTATAATAGTTTTTATATGAAATCGGCTTCAAAACACCTTTAGCCCCGTGTTCCATTATTACAACTTAACTTTAACCCACCAGTACTGAAATTCTGTTACTTTTTAACGACAAAAAATTGTCGTTAAGTAGTCAAAATTCGTTAGCTAACGAAAGTTGTCGTTAAGAGCTATTCTGTAATGAAATTTTCACAATTTTTATCGGCAAAAAATGTCGGTAGCTAACGACACAAAAAAAGTTCTTGTTTAATAATAACGACAATAAATGTACTGTTAACAGATTAAAAATATAGAGAAAGTAGCCAATTTTTAACACAAAAAAAGTAAGAAAGTATAGTCGATCAAGTCCGACTCTACATTGCAGTATTTGGGCGATAATGTTTCCGCCAAAATCGTGAGGTTATTATTCATATAATACATTTTTGTGCCAAATATTATCTAAGTATCTACCATTATTAGTGTATTCGTATGGGAGCTGCGGTCAAATATGGACCTATTCTAAAAAAATTTGTTCTGGTGATTAATGTAGGTTGCGACAAAATATTTTTGGATCTTATTCAACTCAAATGTCTATAAAACAAGATGGCTATTAATAGGCACAAAACCCTATTCCGGAAAGAAGTTTTCATGTGGGATATTAAAATTAAGTAACTGCTTCTCACCATTACAAAAACGCTTCGACCTTGTGACAATAAACGCATATGTGTCAAATTTTATAAAATTATTTTTAAAGCTGCGACTTGTGTTGAGAGTCACCCTCGTATATAATAAGTATGACATTATTTAGTATTAAGTAATCAAAAAAATAGGCTGACTCAATTATACGAGTCAGCACTTTAGAAACTTGCTGACTTTAGTACAGTCAGCATTTTAATTATAATTATAAATAGCGGGTAAGAATAATTTTAAGTGGAGTTGTAATTAGCAAGCATATAAAAATCTACCGGGAACTCCACGGAGCACTCCAGGCTAGGAAAAATACAAAAAGATCTTCTAATTTCAACTACAACACCTGTAATATGCGCACAAGGTTATCTTGGACAGACAACCAGCCATCCTGATAGACGGACGGGCTTCGTTAAATGGATTCTGACATTGATTCTGAGTCAATCGGTATACTAAAAGGCAGGCCCAGAACCTTTATTTAAATGTGTTACACACATTCGTACAAACACATAATACCCTTTTCACATACAGTAGTGCTGGTATGAAAAGTAAGAGCAGAATGTTGTGCTAGAGTGGCTCAGTCATCTGGAAATTTTTCCCTATGTATAAAATTATTTAAAACCAAAATACTTGTTTAGAAATATAATCAATATTTACACGTTTTCATTCATGTTTTGTTAAAATAAATGCAATAAAGCAAATTTATTTTGTATTTTTTGTTAATTTTAAAAAATTTTCACTTTGACGTTCATACATTTTTACCGATATTTGTCGTCAATATTTCTAAACAAAAATATTTGTTTATTTAAAATACAGAATAACAAATTCGTTAAAGTAACCGAGATTTCTCGTTAATTAACGATATCGGTAGTTAAATTCAAAAAGTTACAGAATTGAGGTACAGGTAGGATGAACCTTTATTTACTTTATCGCACACTTTAGGTTAAAATAGAGTTTTAATAATTGAACACTTTTTATAAGGCCGGTTAAAGTTTACTTTTAGCTAACGGTAAGTTGTGAAAACAGGGCTTAGTGATGTAAAGTTATAATGCTTTGACTTTAAATCAACAAAGGTTTTAAACTTTGTCACTAAAGAAATACAGTTGAAATGATGGCATTATTAACCTTATAACGTAACGTCTATAACGTAACGTACATATCAACTGGAAAATTTTGAGAAGTATTATAATAATAATATGATTTATTTCAATAATGTTTTACATTTAAAGAATACAATTTACATTAGAAGAAATCATAAAAAGACATAACGAAATTGTTGTGAAATTGTCTGATTGGCTATTTTACATAAAAAATTATAGTTATAATTGTGTGCTAGAATCTTAACTGCAATTAAATGTTCAAATTCATTTAACTACGTTATCGGTATTCGGTTAAAATAAGATTTCTATATTTCAAGCAAATTTTTAAAAATTTATATAAACTTATATAATCTTCCCCGTTCAATATTTCAAGGACCTCTTTAGATAATAGATATTCTTTTCCAAAGATACTTAAACGAACATTGGAAAAAATTGGGCATCTGCCAATAAAATGGTACGTATTCTCATTTTCATTTGAATTACACAATGTATGTACATATATTTGTAGTGTTGTTATAAAATGAGCGAGCATTCAAATTTAATAGCCCACCTCTAGCTTTCATAACAAGACTTACAAGGTAAACTGAATAATCGTCACGGAAATAAGTTTGTTTGCCATATTGCAAACATGGATATAGATCATGAAATCGTGAGTTTCTAGCACTGGCGACAAAGTTATCATATTCGGTAGATCTCAATGAATCAAGGATGATCTTGTGTTGAGAAAGTAAAATGCTACTCCTAGTCACAATATCAAATGTAATACCTACTTTACTATACAAAGTTCTCCATTGTGATACCCAGGAAGTATTGAGCTCAACCGTTTTCCCAGCTAGAATACGCAGTAATCTGTTTGCCGGAAGATCAAATATCTTCCTAATATTACAAAAATGCAGTTGTAGAGTTTCGAGATAAAGTGGAGATATGCCAGTTTCTAAATACAGCATATAATTTGGAGTGTTGCGTGGAAGAGAAAGCAATTTCTTTAAAAAAATATCTCAAGAGTTTCTCAACGTCGTCAAAACTAATAATTCTGAAATGTATTTATGTATGTACAATAACAAAGGGAAATGATAGCTTTAAGAATTAAACAACAATGTAAAACTTTGTTACTGAAGGTGTATGAAGGACGAGATAAAAATAGGTGCCTTTGCTTACTTTTCCAGTAAAATCCAGTAGGTGAGTAAATTTTGGGTAATATGAAAATTTTACTCTCAAAACTGGCTCTTGCACAAAAAAGTAAACGAACGGAAAAATTTCAAAAGAAAAAAGTATAGTGTTGTAAGATATTTGTTATTTAGACTACCCAGCCAGCATTTATTGTTTTTGGTACTTGATGCATTGCATTTTAATAATTATAAATTCGTAGCAAATGTATTTATTAAATGAACTTTTGCGAAGGCTTTTAGACTTGTTTAGTTTGTACATGACTTTTAATTTTGTTTATAGTTAAATAACATACGAAAATACATGAATACTTGATTTTTGATATTCGGTACCCAGAATAATATGCATTTAGAAATATTCATATATTTATTAGGTTTACATCTCTAAAATATTAATGCAATGTTATTTACATATATTAAATTTAATTTACTTTTCAAAAATACCTATTGGAAAACTAGTTTTTAGTTTATGCTCAAGGCGAATTCATCCTAAGTAATCTCGGTACTGCAACAAGACTAACTCGTACAAAAACCACAAGCAATTTGTGTTTGTAAAATCATTGTACAATGTCAAAAACAGAAATAAAACAAAACAGAAACAAACATAATAAAAGAGAATAAACAAAATTTTGACATCCAACAGTGATTTTAGCTAATATCAGCAGGGCTTTTAAGACCACCTGTAATAAATTCGCCTTGTTTATACTGCACTTTTATTCCAGTTTTTTGATTGTTTACTATATTGAATCATATGTTTTTGTTTTCTACTGGATTTTACAGGCAAAAATTTGTTCAGTGACAATTTTTAGGCTCTTTGGTGACAACTGTCACTTTACTTTCCAGTACAAATATGTACAAATTTGTACAAATTTTTGCAAATTTTGGGGTAAACGAACGCAGCTAATGACGAAGGTAAAATTTTAAAGGTAGAGTTAACCGTCTATATCCCCTAACGAAAAAGCTGATGTCATGTTGACGGCACGTTTCAATCTTTAGGCCCCTATTACGGTAATTAAGACAACCGGTTGTGATCAGTTGTAATTTATGTAAGGTTTTTGTTTGCCGCAATATAACAAAGTTGTAAACCATAATACAAAAATTAAGTTGAGTTGTGAACCGTAATAGGGGCCTTAAATTTCTAAACTAAAAGGCCCTTATTATATAAAACGCAACGCCAAAGAATTACATTGAAAGACAAAGTCATAAATATTTTGTATTTTTATTGTTGCTTTTTACAGAAATTCATGTGTGTACCGTTTTAAAATTTTTAACGCCACAAGTTTTGAGGCGTTGCCTTTTACATAATATAATTATGGCCTTAATCCATCTAATGCTACAGTCACACGTTTTAGTTTTGCTTTACGTTAAGTACAATAATTTTGATTTGAGGTAATAGAAAAAGTCTACATCAAGGCGAATTAACTCCAAGTAAGCTCATCAGCTGTATCCACGGCGAATTAAAAAAAATGGTGAAACGTCAAAATATTGTTTTGTTTCTATACTGAAATTTGACAACAAGCCAGAAAATTGCAAAAACAAAATACATGGGGCTTTTTGTAGTTGTAGAGTTGCACTTACCTGTTATAAATTCGCCTTGGTCTACATTTTGTGTTAGCATCCTTGTGAAAGATGACACATGTCAAAAATTCCAATAGCTTTTCATTTCAGCTGCATACCAGAAAACGGAAAGTTGACATAGTCTTACAACTCAAGTTCCTTTCCACATGCTACTTAAACTGAAATACAGGTAGCTGTACCCAACAGTCCTAACTAGGGATGAAACGATACGAGTAAATACAAGTATATATTCGATACTTTTATGTAAGTACCAAGTATTTTTGTAATCGATACTTAGCAACCGAGTAACAAGTAGTAACGATAAAAAAATACTCGGTATCGGTCAAAAGTAATCGTTTCACTTTGGTATTGAAATTAATCTTAAATTTTTGATTATTTTCCAAAGCTGGAGCAGCAGTAACGGTGTTGAGAAACCGTTTGACCAGTTAACGCCTATAAACCCAAATCGTCTAGGTCCATTTCCTCAATTTATGGCTATAGGAAGTCCATTATCAACTCGCGATAGCGAACACCATTCACGGTAATTGCTTGGCCGACCTCATTTTCGAAGAAGTACGGCCCGATACTGCCGCCAGCCGCAGAACTAACTGGGCGAGCATGTACATTTGTTTTTCCATTTCCTTCAGACCCGCTTGGCTGAAATTTGGTCGATTATGCTGATCAAAAAAATCACGATGTGCACTAAATGCATTTTGATTGAACGCCCATTTTCGTAAAAAGCTTTAACAATCTTAACGCGCTGCACAATTGTGTACCTCTCAATGGTAGAAGCTGTCAAATACTGAAACAAAGAAAGGTCAAATTAAGTTGCGCAAAAAACTTGACGTTAAGGTGTGACTCACAATTAACATCGTGAATTATGGTTTTACCACACTTTATTATACATATATTTACCAATTTCAAAATAAAATACAAATTTACATTTAAAGTTGAATATCCTGAACGTGCTAAAAAATTTCGTTTCCTAAGATAAAAAAAAGACTTTTCGGAAGGGAATTGGTAGTAGGTGGTAACAAAAAGTGGTCTCAATGTTTACACTTTTCGTTTTGCACAAAAATGCTAATCTGTCGTAGTTCTTATTGTATTGTATAGTACTTAAACACTAATACGAACGTTTATAAATGCTTCTTTCTATTCTTTTATCATACAACCCGATACAAGTACCGATACAAGTAAGTATCGATACTTTTTATTCGATACTGAGTAGGTATCGATACTTTGCGAGCGATACCACATCGAGTAAAAGTATCGATACCTTAGAGGTATCGTTTCATCCCTAGTCCTAACCCTAAAAGTCTAATCTTCTTAAGTAATACGTAAAGCAGGTGTAGATAACGAGTGGACAAATTCAAAAATATCGAATTGTTGTCTTTTACAAGTATTGGGACCATATTTTCAAAAATTTATATTTTTAATCCATTTATTAACTGTAATTTAGAATTTCTTAGGACGTTATTTTGTAAATCCCTTTACTTTGCGTTGGAAATTTTTTTAATTTCTCAAAAATTTTATGAAAGTGTTTTTTAATTGAGTTGGGTTAATTTTCAAATACATATCGCACTTGATCAACAAAAGGGTTGGTATTAACTCAGTAGAAGTAAAACTATTTTTAATTTATGGGTCGATTATGGATGGCAAAACAACTGAAGTTGAGCTGCCAACAGCTAAATCAGGCACCGCCGCTCATGTTAAAATATACAAAATGTCTTTTTATTTTAAAATTTTACATGTGCGGCGTTGCCTTATTTCGCTGCTGGCAACTCAACTTCAGTTCTGTTTCCATCCGTTAGTCTCAATTTACACTATGGACATTTCTTGCCGGACAGAAAAAGTTTTTTGGCGAGAGAGGCAAGAAGTAAAGAGTGTCAAGCATACAGCGTCGCCCCCTTACCAACAAACTTTTTCTGTCCGGCAAGAAATGTCCATTGTGTAAATTGAGACTAATCGACTCATTAATATAGATGGGATTATACCGAGTATAAACAAAAATGCATATGGCAATCAAAAACTGTTGATAAATTTAATTAATTTTTTTTAATTACTTTTTGTTTGTTAAAAACGTAGTTAAATATTAAAAAGCTGGTTAAATTGTGTGGAAGGTATGTGTTTATATTCATTATATTAAACAATAAATTTCTATCAAATTTTGTACAAAACGTTTAACCACCCGTTGGGTAAATATAATAATATGTATTTACCAATTCTAACCCAATTCCCTACTTATTCACCCTTATTGTGTTTGGCGTATTTAAAATACGCCAACGACTGTTTGGTAATAGATTAAAGGAAAAAGTTCACGTTCTCTTTAATCTATTACCAAACAGTCGTATGCTTTTTTTAAATACGCCAAACACAATAAGGGTGATTGGTTATACACCAATTGGATATTTTCCCTTTTTTAAATATGTACCCTCTTCTTTGTCAAGTGCGATGTGTATGCCATGAAAACAGATTTCAGTTAAAAATTTAAATCAAAAGTTTCATTTATAGACCAAAAACAATTTAAGCCAATTTTTAATACCCTTAAACTAAAATAGAGGTTGTTTTGAGTCGTAATAATAAGGGAATGGTAAAATTATTTTGATTCCGATCGAAAAGCGATTTTGTGTTATGTACATACATACATATGTATACTGTAATCGGTTATTGGACGTTTCAGATTTATTTTTTTGTAATATTATCAAAGGTTTGGCAGTTTTAGTTTTTATAAAACGCATAAAATACATACATGTGTATGTGCATAAATTAAAAATACCACTAAAAATATTTACGGGAGTACATAAGTGTGTACGTGTGTACTACACACTGTGTAGGTACCCAGCCAGCGAAATACATACTCCAACGTTGTCTGAAACGAATTTTTCTTGCCAATGTCTGACTTCATTCTTAGGCACTTCGTATAGATTACCGTCAGACATTGAAAGTTCGCACTGTCTGGACACTTGCTGATCGATTTCACATGAATATATCAGGCGGATTTTCTATACCGATATATCCTATAGATTACTGACTGAACAGTACCGCAATTCTGTAAATTTTTGAATTTAACTACCGATATCGTTAAGTAACGAGAAATCTCGGTTACTTTAACGAATTTTTTATGCTCTATTTTAAATAATCAAATATTTTTGTTAGAAATATTGACGACGAATATCGGTAAAAAATATAAAATAAATTTGCTTGTAAAAATTTTTTTTTTTTTTTTTTTTTTTTTTTTATTAAATTTTTGTAATTCCCTATGCTAATCATGAATAAAATCTAGTTAATATTGATTATATTTAAATCTTTTTATTTAGGGAATAAGTTCGAGGTGACCGGGCCACTCTAGCGCAACATTCTGCTCATAATTTTTATTATGTGTTTGTGCTTAAGTGTGTTACACATTTAATTTTAGGTTATACCCCACATGTTAGAATACCGATCGATATCGCAATCGATCTAACGAGGTCCGTCCTTTCATCCGGCTGGCTAATTATCTGCCTAAGCTAACCTTGTTCGTAAAGTTCTTTGCGGAATAGGGCTTTTGTGCCCATAAATCGTATTTGGGTTCAATTTGGACCAACAATATTTTATGCCAACCTAAATGAGCATAGCAGATCTAATTGGAATTGGTCCATATTTGACCATACAAATACACTCCTGAAAATAGCTTATAAAAAGTATTTTTTATATTTATAACAGCTTCTATGTCATCTCATAGTAGTAATCAAAGTAATAGAGGTAGATATTTAGATAATTTAAATATCGTATGTGAATTCCAACCTCACAACATACTCTTTTTGGTAGAAACATGATTTCCTATGGGTCCAAAATACTGCGGTTTATGGTCGAGCTTCACCGACTATACTTTTTTGCATTAAAAATTGGCTTATTTACTATATATTTTTAATCTGTTAAAAGTACATTTATTATCGTTATTATTTAACAAGAACTTTTTTCTTATCGTTAATTACCGATAAAAATTTAAATTTTATTACAGAATTGCTCTTAACGACAATTAACTAACGAATTTTGACTACTTAACGACACATTTTTGTCGCTAAAAAGTTACAGAATTTCAGAATTTTTATTTTATTGTTAAAAGAAGATTAGAAAAAGGACATACAACATAGATATTAACGTTTGAGCGCACTTTTCAAAATTCTATTGGGATCTTTTATTACACTACTATAAATGTACAGGGTATCAGGCATGTTCTGAAATCACGGTGATTTCAAATCACGAACGATTTTGAAATCACCCGAGAAATATTTTAGTGTTCTGAAAATCACGAGATTTTTAATTTTTAGTCGTGATTTTCATTGTTCTAAACCACGAGAAAAAAAACTGTGCGCTTCTTTTTAAAATGTTGCCATTCATTTAGGATGTATGGCTCCCATTTCATTTATTTTTTACCTTCGTATATTAAAATTTAACCAATCAAACTTCATAATTATCGTTTACTTTAAGTTTTTTTTAACAAATTAATTTAATTTTTATTTTTAATGTTTAAATTAGTTGAAGAAATTAGTCATATGCTAAACGACTTTAAGACTTCTTTGCTCTGGCAACCATTGACAAAAAGTAAATCACGAACAATGTAAATTTGTAAATTTAAAGGTTCTTTCGTGTAAAATAATTAATTTTAATGCAAAAACAAATCAAGGACAGATCATTTAATGTGTATGTGATAATTTTATTATAGATTTAAAAAAAAATGCTTAAAAAACTTCAAGTGATTTGAAATCGTCATGCTGTAAGCTAACCGGTTTTAAATCACGAGATTTCAAAAATTTTTGTGGGCAGAACACCTTTTTAGTGATTTCAAATCACTTTACGAAAAAGTGATTTTCAGAACATGCCTGTATAACGCGTTTATGTGATGTCTGTTACACATAAAACAATTCTTTCTGGACCCACCTGAATCAATATAAATATTCGTCCGTCCAGCTGACTAGCTGGAAGTCCATATTAACTTTGTGCGCAAAGTACAGGTCGCATTTTTAAGGTAGTTTGATGATGTACATATGTACGTTTTAACACTTATAAGGCCCAATCTTATTCAAAATCGAAAGAATCAGTCCATGACTTCAGAAGCCCCCATACAATTTTCTTTCCTATGTGCTTATAACTAATCTTAAGTTGTTGGTTCTTGGTTAAATTTGGTCCAAACTTATTTTAAATATTTTCTTACTTATTTTACGATGGTATTGAGATTGAACTTGGCTTAAAAATATTTTATTGCAATGTAAATCCGGTTAACAAATTAAATTGGTACCGGTTCATATTTGGCCATAGCTCTAATAAAATTACTTTTTTACATACTTATTGATAATTGCAATTTTAATTTTTCAGTTTTTCAAAAAACCTTTTATAAATCCAAAATATTTTTTATGAATATGGGGTTAGCAAGGCGAATTTATTACAGGTGGTATTAAAAGACCTGCTGATATTAGCTAAAATCACTATTGGATGTCAAAATTTTGTTTATTCTCTTTTATTATCTTTGTTTCTGTTTTGTTTTATTTCTGTTTTTGACATTGTACAATGATTTTACAAAAACAAATTGCTTGTGGTTTTTGTACGAGTTTTACTTGTTGTAGTACCGAGATTACCTGGGATGAATTCGCCTTGGGGGTTAGTCTTTATTTTTAAATTATGAGAAATTTTATGAAACATGAAATTCAAAGGCCCCTATTACGGTTCACAACTCAACTCAGAGTCAACTCAGAGTTGTGAACCGTAAAGGTATTCACGTCAATTTTTTTACTAATGCAACTGTGCAAAATAGCAAAATGGCAAATAACTTTAAGTCAACCACAAATTTTAAGATGCCAGATTCCAACAGAACTTTTGTTGTGTAATTCAAAATCGTCCTATAATCGCCTCGTTGCGGGAGAATTTTTTAATTTGTAAACTACAGCTTGAACGCGCCGAATGTGCTTAATTTGCTTCAGCAATAATATTAGCACTACTTAGAAATAGTTTAGAATACGGATAACAAAATTAAAACTTTATCACAATAAACCTTATTAGTTCCTCCTTTTCTATTTCAGATTACGATCAAGCTATACAACGTATGTGTGTTCAACGTGGACCTGATGACAATCAAGACCGTTGTGCCAACACAATATACAACTATAAGAAAGTCTACATGTGCTTCTGTCAAGGTGATTTGTGCAATGGCAGTAAAACAAATAAATTACAAATTAAAAAAATCTTAACAATTGGTGCAATACTAACAATTTTACATAGATTTATGTAAAACTTTAGTACAAAGAAAAATGTACTTATTATTTTAATCAATTTTAAAAAATGAAAAATTTAGTTATTAAAGTACATCTTTTATTAAATAAATCCAACTACTTTTTGAATTGTATTTGAAAGTCAAAAGAACGACAGAAAAAAAAACTTATAAATATATTAATAAAAAAAAAAAATAATAGTACATATTTTGTTGGTAAACATGATAAGGGGTAATTAATTAACATTATGTTTTTATATAAAATTAAGTTTTAAGAACTGATTCAAAAAAGGTTGTTTTAAAACACAATTTTTAATTAAAATGTTGCTTTTTTGATATATAAATCAAGTTCTTAAAGAAAATAGATAAAGTTATTAAATTTAAAATAAAATCATAAGGGAAAAATAATATTGTTGTTTCAATGTTACAAACTTATTTAACAATACAAAAAATAACTTAAATTTCTACAAATAGTTGTTGTTTTTGTTTATAATTTAATTCTTAAGTGCTGGTTCACACTCCAAGTTTTAGCCGTCAAGTCTTGAGCTTTTAGGAATGAAGGGAAAAGAGAATGTCAATTCTTTTCCTCTCTCTCTCTCTTGACGGCTAAGAAGTGTGACCAGCACTAAGGGAACTTCTTTAATCCAATTGTATGACATCATCATCTGCATCAATGTCATGGGAATTGGCAGAATTGGAGGTAGATGACTCACTTTTAATTGAATTAACTATTTTAAATAATTTATTCATTTGTATTTTATAGGATTTTCCAGTTCTTTCTAAAATTTCATGGCGATCTTTTTCTTTAGCATATTTCAATTCCAAATCTTGAGCACAAAGTTGTAAATTTTTATTAACGAATAATTCTGAAAAAAAAATAGAATTTTAAATTAAATTTTACTAAAAACAAAAACAAAAATAATTAATATCAACTTACTCTCTTTTATAATTTTATCATGTTTTCTTTTGCAACATGGACATTTTTGCACGTCCTCTACAGCTTTTTTAGGATCATTTGCTATCATTGAATCATCATCTTCGCGATGACACTGAGCATGGTAATAATATTTACAATTTTCACATTGTTCAAGATTTAAACCAGACTTTAGACACTCATTACATAAACGTTTCTCATCTGGTGAACTGGAGGCTGAACGTGACGTAGGTGCTGAATTTGTTTCAGACACATTATCGGCACTGCGGCGTTTAGTGCGCTTTGCTGGTAATGCCTTCTTAACCTGAGGTGATAATAGAAAAGCTTTGCGTTTCTTTTTTGCATCAGGTTCATTTACAGAAGAGGTTGGGTGATGCTGCAAAGAAAAAATGTTTAATATAAAGGTGATTTTTTATTTGATTTTTGAGTTTATTTTTTTAAGAATTTAGGAAGTATAAAGCAAAAATAATTTCTTAATAACATAAAAACAAAAAAAAATCCAAACTCACCTCAATCCTTCCATAATGGTAATTAGTATTTTGTACACAACGTCTGCGTCTCTTTGAACGTCTTTGCTGCAACTGAGCATGTATTTCGGGTGTAAACAGATCGAAAAATTTCAAAAACATTTCCTGACCATATTCTTCAGCCTTAGTGCGAGTCTCTTCGAATTCGTCGGGCCAATAATTGTGGGGTGGAGTATGACCACGTTCAGGTGTACCTTCCTCAGATGAAGAACTTCTACCGGGTGATTTTTGTGAGCGAGTTGAAGAGCAGGCCGGAGCAGCAGTGACGGCTGCAGCTGTAACATTAGCACGAGTAGCTCTAGTTTTAGTTAATTTCTTTACAACTTCTGTAACACCCACAGTTGCTGGTGGTGGTGGTGGTGGCGGCGGTGGTGGTGCTGGTATATGGACGCTAATAGGTCCTCTAACGGCAGCTTGTGCCCGTTTCAAAGCTTGTCTCAAATTCATACGACTCATTTTAACATTTGTAGAAACTGGAAATTCCATATCTTTTTCTTCTTTTTTCTGCTGATAGAGTTCACCCAACGTTTTAGCGGGTTTCACGATTTTAGGTTTTACATCCACAGCCATTAAATCCTGAGCCGTTCTTTGACGTACTAATTTTTCCTCCTTTTTCTTTTTATACAAATCTCCTAAAGTTTTAACCGGTTTGTTAACATTAGGCTTAACATCCAATGACATTAAATCGTGAGTCATTCTCTGATTAAAAGGTTTTAAAAGTGAAGGTTGAGCAGCGGCCATATTGGAATGTAGATTTTTTAAAAGACTTTCACCCGTTAAGTTTCCATCAAAATTGTAATATTCTCGTTTGTGACCAAAACGATTATTACTGTTAGTTTTATAAAATGATTGCTCCTCAACATTGCTGTCAGCCACATCATCATCTTCATCATCATCTAAATCAATAATCTCCATGTGAGCTTGTTGTTCCGGTTCAGTATCCTTTTGAACTTCAAAGTACTTTTCAATCAATTTCTCTTCGCTATTGCGTTTAACAACAGTTGTGGGTACAATAATTAAACTTGTATCATTGATTAATGGCACAAGCTCTTTGGATATAAAGGCATTTGTGGTCTCAGCATCTGTGGGTATTTCATTTTTCTTTAACATTTTCATAAATTCATCTACAATACGTCTTAGACGTAGAAATAGAAAATTTTGTTCAGCATTAATTTCATAAATTTCTCCTTCCAATTCATCGAGTATGCGTTTCTTTTGTACAGGGTCCTTGAGGGAAAAGAAATAGATAGTGATTCTTTAGAAAAATAACTAATTATTAATAAGCACATATGTATGTATAAAATGTATGTAATAAAAAGGCGTAAATGGATAAATGCTACAGAAATTAAAAGACTGAAAGCATTTGAAATGTGGATCCATCGACGAGTGCTTAAAATACCATGGATACTACATGTATCGAACAACGAACTATTTCGAATGATGAATAGAAGCCGAGAACTCTTTAGTCACATCAAAAACGAGAAGCATCATATCTTGGGCATATACCTTATGCGAAACCTAAAATATCGAATATTGTAGATAATTCTTGAAAAAACGACCCAAAGGCTGAAATGAAATGACCTGGCTTCATAATGCTTAACGCATCTTTCAAATGTTACAAGAATAAGAGACTTTTTTGTTATTTTTTGAACAATTTATAAAAACATTAAACGCAATGCAAATTATCTTAGGAAACGTCAATTATCTAATTATATGTGTCGAAAAGGCAATAAGGAAGAAAACGCCTTTTTAAGAAATCGATACGTTTTGCTAAAAATTTAAAATCAAACAAATTTGAAAACGACCATGTTTTAAAAGTTTATAACAAAATATATAAGCTGAAAAAATAAACCAATTTTTTCGCTCAACGCTAAAATTTATATGTATTCTTAACTTGTTTATAATTAAACCAACTATCTTTCAAAAAAAAACAAGATTTCTTTTAAAAAAAACAGAAAAACTATTTTTAGAAAATTCCAAAAACAAAAATCTATAAGTAAGAAAACCGTTTGGTTTCTTATTTCGTACATGTCTGCATTTTTAAACTAAAACCAAAGAAAACCTTCATCACTTGCACATGCCCATGTAGATGATTTATAAACAAAAATAAACCAACAAACGAAAAACAAAAAAAATAAGATAATTTTTATTCTACCCTTCTCCGGATATAACGAAATATATTTAATACAATAAGTGCCACACCCACTTGTCCAATCCTGCCCATATTTTTAGAGAGGTTGCTGAATTTCAATAGCAAAATTTAATTGAGCATGTGTGACATAAATATATATGTACATAAATAAGATTTTAGTCAACATCATTTCTAGATATGCGGAAAATACATTTCAACAGACAGACGGACATCGTTAAATCGACTTCGCTCCACATAGTGACCCAGAAGATACTATATACATACATATGTACAGTGCCAGTCAACAAAAAAAAAACACCAATAGCCTATTCTATGTTCATTCTAGTGAAAACAAATATATTGTGCTGATTATTTTAAATAAAGTATGCAATACATTGTAATATGTATATTCTCTCTGATCGTCTTTATTTATTCCAAAAAATGTTACCGGTTCTTTTCCAATGATCGAAATTATAAAAAAACTTCAGTGCAGTCATTAAAATAGCACCCAATAACAAAAATTCTTTAAAAATATAAATAGTGATTTAAAAGTTTAAATAAAAGGATCAAATGCTAAAGGTAAAAAAAAATAAAATAATTCATCGCATATAACATTATTGATTTTCATAGAAATGGGACGTGGAAAGCATTGTACACCTGAGAAACGTGCTTTTATAAAAAAAATTTTTTCTGAGCATGAATCATATTCTGAAATAAGAAACTTGATTGGGTGTTCCACTAAAATGGTTGTGAATGCAATAAAATTAACTCAAAAGTCGGAAAGATGTGGTCGCAAGAAAGTTTTGCCTCCATTAATGGTTAAGAGTTTGGTCAGACAATGCAAGAATACCCCGTTTATGCCAGCTACAGAGCTAAAAAAAGGAGCAAGTGACGAAACTATTCGCCGGAGGTTGCGAGACAACAACTTGAATGCCTGTAGTACCCGAAAAGTGCCCCTGCTCTCACGTAAGCATGTTTCAAAACGTTTGGAGTTTGCTAGAACTCATTTGGAATGACCAACTGAAAAGTGGAGCAATGTAACTTGGACAGATGAATCCAAGGTGGTTTTATTTGGAGGCAAATGATCGCGTTCTTACGTCAGAAGACCCCCTAACGCCGAATTCAATACAAAATTCACAACAAAAACCGTTAAACATGGTGGTTTAAGCATTATGGTATTGGGGTGCTTTTCCTACTATGGAGTAGGACCCATATATTGAATCAGAACAATCATGGATAAGACACTATACATTAATATCCTCCAGGAAGTAATGCTACCATATGTTTCCAAGGAAATGCCGCTTGGTTGGGTGTTTCAGTAAGACATTGACCGGAAGCATACAAGCAAACTTTCCAAAAAGTGGTTCAGGACAATAAAATAAACGTTATGACCAGCTCAGTCCCCAGATCTAAATCTAATCAAGAACTTATGGACAGATATAAAAAAGGGAGTATCCCAAATACAACCAACAAATAACGAAGCCCTTTGGGTGGCAGTTCAGCAAATCTGAAACAGAATTTCGAAGAAGAGGTGCCAAAATCTAGTTAAATCGATGCCAAAACGTTTTGCAAAGGTTATTGCCAATAATGAGCACGCAACAATATATTAACTTCAATACATATGAGAAGACATCATAAAAAACAGAATTCAAAATTTTTAATTTATTTTTAGTTTAAGTATTTAATTTTAATAGAATAAGAGCTGTAGTGCTATTTTTTGACTGAGTGTTTTTTAAGTTGTTTTAAAAAAGTTAAAAATTTTGTATCAAATTAAAACCAAATCAATTGCTTTTTATTAAATATTGCTTGACAGTCCTGTAAGTTTCTTATGACAACTATTGAATGAAATCAGATTGATCTATTTACAAATATCTAACGAAGAACTTTTTCTATATCCTGGTGCTATTTTTTTGACCGCAGCTGTATGTATACTTTATAGGATCTAAGATCAATATTGCTGAAATTACAATATGTATATGACCTTTCCACATGTGGTGAAGGGTATGAAAGATACAAAATACAACACTAAACTGATACAAGAAATGGATTTCTTAAAAGTAAATAAATTCTCGGTTAGAAAACAAACATAGGTACATAGTACACTTACATACAACATACACACGTAAAGTGTTATATTAACTGTTTCTCGCACTGTAATAATGACGCTATTAAATGATTTATTAAATATGTACATACATATGTATAAACATAAGTATTTAAACAATTTTTTTGTATATATGTATGTACCTACATACATACATATATGTAGGTATAGGTACAGGTGTAAAGAATATTTCCTTTAAATAAATCAAAACTTTTTCTGTACACTATGACAAAATGGAAAAAATACAAACTACATACATACATAAGTATGTACATATGTACCTTTTTAAACAATGACTAAAAAATACTGAAATTTGAAAATAAATTAAATAAAATGACTACAAAATATAACGACCTTAAGCAATAAACAACTAACAACAAAAACAACGATACAAGTAATCGACCAACCGACCCGACCATGTATTGTATGCATAAAAGAAAATGGCGTTAAAATATAAATCGGTGTAATTTAAATAAATAAAAATACAAATTAAAAGAAAATCGAAAAATTTTATTTTCAACTGTAAGATTTTATTGATTTTAATTTACGGCTAATTATTTGATTTTATAAAACTACATCATTTAACAACGTCCATTTTGTTAAACAAAGCATAACCTCAAATTAATCTATTTATGCAAAATGTACACGTTTGTGCGTACGGCTACGTTTAGATAAACCCAGCAAAATGTTTAACTGAACAGAAACTTTTTTTAAATTTTCTGGCTGGAATTAAACTTTGCTCGATTTAATTCCCCCTGATTCTAATGGTTTTTTCTAATTTGTTATTGAATGTTTTTTAAATGAAATTAGATTTTGTGAATTACTTCTTTTTTTTACAGATTTTTATACTTCAAAATATGTAGTATTAATTGTTATTGTGATTACTTTTAACTTTAGTCGGGCATTAAGCATGAGCATGCATGCGTGATTAAAATGTTTAAATCACTCACGATATTCCACATACCTGGGTCAAACCATTATGGGCTATAATATATATTTATGTACCCCATTATGAAAAAATTATTAAAATTCACATCAGCAACACATTAACAAATATGAACTTTTTTTGCATCATTAAATAATTTTCTAACTTTTAACACTTTGTAAAAATTTAGAGCACAAAAGCCTTATTATTTGGACACTTTTACATTCACAGTTCTTTTGATATACAGAATTCTTTTTTGTGCCAAGCCCACTTTTCTAATCCAACTTTTGATAACCAAGTTATTTGCAACAAATTTAGGAACTTGAGATATTGCCTTTTTCCAGATATGCGAAATTTTATTTCGTGCCACGCCTACTTCTCCAAGCCCGCCCAATTTTTAGCGAGGTTGCGTATTGATAACTCATCCAGCTATGTGTCCCGTTCTTCGGATATACATAGTTCTATTTTGTGCCACGCCCACTTTTCCCAGCTTGCCCGCATTTTTTCGGATTTGTGTATTGATAACCAAGATGCTTGTTCCTAATCTTTGGCTCTTGCTGTTCTCCAGATATACAGAAATCCGTAATGTCTTTGTGCGGGAAGTGCCTCGCCCACTTCTCCAATCCTGACCCTTTTTTAAGAGATGTGTATTGTGCACCACATTTCGACATTTTTTCGTACCGTTCTCCAGATATAAAGAAATCTATTTCGTGTCAGACTCACTTCTTAAAGTGTATTGATAACCAAGATAGTTGTACCAAATTCGGAAACGTTAGCTCTTGCTGTTCCCTAGATATACATAAATCGATATTGTCCTTGTTTGGGAGGTGTCGCGACCACTTAAAATTTAAAAAAAAACATATAGTCTGTAGCACTTCCCAGACCATTAGTGCAATACTGTAAAATTTTTAAAAATATCGATTCGGCGGTTACGCAGATTACCTCCTACTAACAAACATACATACTAACCTCATTATTATATGTATTAGAATAGAAGTACATACATGCGATTGCGAATAATCAAATTAAATTAGGCGAATGAGAATAGCTTAAAAAGAAATTTAATATTGTAAATAAATTTCAGAGACACAAGGCAAAATAATAAAGAAATCGGTTCCAGCATATTTAAAACCCCCAAACATAAATTTTTATTACACCCAAAGTTCAATTGAGCATAGTTTATTTTATAAACATAAGTTTTGATACTTTATTACTCCCAAGAGTAGTGCGTTAAAAATATAATTATAAGTATTTTTGTGTTTTTGACGTTTGTTAAATTTATTTTCCTTAATCATTTTTGAGATATTATTGTTATTTTTAGATATTCACATAAATTTTAGCGCATGCGAATGCAAATAGCAAAAATAAGCGAAAATTAAAAAATATTTTAAATATTTACTAAAATATTTATGAGCTAGCTTAAACTACTATCAAAATATTTTAGTTATGTATATTATCTCATTATATTATTTTAATTCAAAATTGTCCACCTTTAAAATACTCTCTGCCAAAGTCAAACCGTTTTCAAAAAATTCTCAAAACATTAAAGATTTAGTAAACTGTAAAAGATTTAAAAACAAACGAAAACTACAGAAAAAAATTTAAATGGATTGATTTACTAAGTTTTAAAAACACATAAAATCTTTGTCTGCTAGCCCTTTATAAGTTAATCTGATTTTAAGACTTACAATTGTAGCGTCCCATTAAGCTATACTTTTGCTGGGTTATTCGCATTTAACAACAAAAAAAGCAAAGATGTGGAAAAACTCTGTAAGGTATTTTTGTTTCTGTGTACATACATACATATATGCATGTATATGGATGTATGTATGTTGCAGTATTTATTTTATAAAATATTGATAAAATAAATTTTTATTCTGAAATTTTTATAATAAAATAGAAGACGAACATACTCGTTATTGTTATACATACTTTTTAATATTTAGCTGTAATTAATTATGATTATTTATATTTTTAGGAATAGGTAGGTATTTAAGATTATGTATAATGATTCAGTTTTTTTTTTTTTTTTTTTTTTTTTTTTTTTTTGTTATGAGTTGGTTAAATCTATTGTTAAATCTTTGAAGTTAAATAAAAGGTCTTTAGTCAGAAACTGTAGTTTTTCGTAAAGTTAAATTGAAAAATCTTTAATTGACTTATTTACTAAAGAGCAAATTATTACGTTGTGCTAGGCTTAAGTTATACCAAACAAAAAAGTAAAAATTATTTAGTTAAATGTAATCAAAAACTCCAAATGAACTTTTTTGGCTTTAACCTTTTTTCTAACGTTCATGCAAAATGCAACATTAGTTGTTTGTTTAGTTTAAATTTTAAGTCAAACGGTTTTCTCTATGCTATGGGCGTAGGAATGTATTTAGTTTTGATGATTACTTAAAGTTTAAAGCAGTGATAACCACTCCATAGGCTCGCGAGTATGTCAATAATCGTAGTTTTCACACAGACACGGTCGGCAATTCACATGTATACAACAACTTTGTTCGTTTCAAAACATCAGGCTATCATCAGTCTCTGCGACCGCACCCAAGTACATAATCACCCTTATTGTGTTTGGCGTTTTTAAAATACGCCTACGACTGTTTGGTAATAGATCAAAGGAAATAAGTTCACGATCTCTTTAATCTATTACCAAACAGTCGTAGGCGTATTTTAAATTCGCCAAACACAATAAGGGTGAATATCTTTGTGTGCGTGCGTTCGGGGCTTGGTTAGTTCGGGGCTTGGTTAGTTCGGGGCTTGGTTAGTTCGGGGCTTGGTTATCACTGGTTTAAAGGCAACACAGACAGCGTGCAACAAATACGTTGTTAAAAAACTTTATACATAATTATTTAAAGATCCGTACAAAAACTATGATAAAGAGTCGAAAATGTCTCTAAACTAATAAAAAAACAAATCATAAATGAATCTTCAAGAAGAGTCGCGGGTAGGGTACCATTTTCTCCTAACAAAAGTATCATTAATGATCAGAAAATGGGCGCATATTCTGGTATTTTAATCGCGCTGCAAAGTCAAAAAAGACTCGAATATGATTAATAATTTCAAAAAATGCTAGCTGGGTTTATGTACGTACAAGTTGTCCTTAACATGAATAATTTATATTTTATTGAGCCCCAATTTCACCAAGTTTAGTTAAATTAAACTATCAGTTATAGCTGTCAAAACATGTTGTTAAGTGGAAGTTAAAGTAACATGTAGTTAGTTTTAACTGAACTTGGTGAAATTGGGGGTTAGTGTTAATAAATAAAAAACAAGTTGTCTTAAACACGAATAACTTCATAAAAAATTCTCGTATTAGAAAGATTCTCTATTTAGCATATGCTAAGTTTTCTTTTATATGGAATATTTTCAGAAGATCTTGGACACACATTATTTTGTCCATTTCCCACAAGATGAAACTCTCTTTCGATAAAAAACAACAATTTCTTGGCTATAAAACTGGGATATTTAGATCTTTAGATTACACTCAGGGCAACAATTGTTATTATGAAAAATGTGAGTAAGAACCAGATTAGATCAGCTTCAGGGTAACAATTGGAGGCATTTATTGTTATACAACAATTATAAAAGAGCTTTAAAATAACAAACGACAGGTTTTCGAAACTGTCATCTGAAATATATTTACTTAGCTATTTTGGCATCACCCAAGTTACAACCTAAAAGAGGTAAAGATTTCAAAATCTTGAAATTAGTGCCTTAGGAGAATATTACATGAACCGTAAAGTAATGCCTGAACAGTAGAAACATTAGTACATACTGGTAAAGAAAACGATTATTTTATTGTTCTTGTTAACAGGGACACTGCTCTACTTACGATTTTAAGTTTGGAGTGAGAGTTTGTCAGCTTCGTAAATGATAATATAAAAGCTCTTACCATTATATAAAAAGCGTGTTTTTACAATTTAATACTTTTCAGTTACAGATAGAATTGTTTTTTAACCGGCTTCATTTTTGCTTCAATAAAAGGCTGCTTGTCTGATGCTGATGTGTGAATGTTCAATTTTCTTAATTTTTGAGGAAATAAGGTCCGATGAACTCAACAGTTTGTAAACCGCACCAACCGGTGAATTTTTCTGGATATAATAGAGTCCGTTGGTTATGTTGTGGATTGATCTTACTTCATATTTGGCGATTTTGTTTATTAACATGTTTATAATCATAAGAGCGAATCGATAAATGAATTTCAATGTAGAGTTCATGATGATTTGCCAGAGTATACTGACTAAAAATGTCAAAAAGTGGGCGCAGTATGACCGTTCGTTGGACAACTCTAATTTTGTTTTTTTTTAATGCGGCAGTTGAAAATTAAGGATAAGTTTTTTATTGGAAGTAGAAAATGTCGCTTAAGGCTAGATTACACTATTATACTTTGTATTAATACATGTCAAAAACTCAAGTAATATGACAAAGTGTGATAGTGTGAATACAATGTGTCACGAAAATGACAAGTATTATGAAAAAAGTTTGACATCCCATACGACTTCATCGTTTTTTGAAAAATTTCTAAACAATAATACTTTTCATTGGATCAGGGTTGCATTTTATTTAATGTGGGAGGGTTTATACTTTGTGTAATGGTGTGAACACAAACTGTCATGTTACATTAGATTTTTTGACAGTCGCAATAAAACTCATTAGATTTCTATCTCACAAAGTATTATGGAATACGTAAGACTTGTGAGATAGTGTAATCTAGCCTTTAAGGCTATCAGATATGGGCAGTTCCAGCAAAAAGTCTAATTTTTGTCACGTAACGCCAGAAGTAATTTAAATTGTTTCTCAAAAAATTTTATATGTACATATGTATAGTTTACTGTTTTATATTTTGGTGTGAAGCGCATCTAGCCCTACATTAAGTAACAAAAGGGATAACGGTTGAACATTATGGTCCAAAAATTCAACCTTATTTGAGTTCTGGCGTTACATTAAAAAAAATTAGACTTTTCGCTGAAAATGCCCAATGTACCTTAAAACGAGCAAAGATTTTTAAATTTGATTGCTTGAAAAATAAATCTATATAAGTCCAAAGTTAACCAAAAAAGGTTTTATACAAAACGTCTTGCTCAATTCGCAGTCTTATTCGGTTTTGTAATGCAAGTCAAAATCCATTTCCGTTTTTTAACGTCACGCTAGCGCATATTTTTGCTTATATGTATCTGCAAATCCTTAGCGTCGATTGCTGTAATTTTTTTTTCTGAATATAGTGCTACTTCATTACTTTTTATATATAAAAACCCTTTTTACAAATTTGACTTCTTCATTTAATTTTTTTACATTTTGTGGTACAGATATCACGACACGTCAAAATGGAAATGCCCATATGCTGTAGAGGGCCCTACAATTGTCTTCTAACAAAAGGATGGAATTTTTAAAGAATTTGACTAGCAAGAAGTTTCAGCGTTAGTTATTTCACATTTTATATTATGACTTTTAAATGCTACAAAGGAAATTATTAGATAACATTAAAAGGGTGCAAATATTTTCAAATTAATCTCAATTCCTGTGTATGTTTGTACATAATGCTAGTAGGACTTTCAAGAAGTACTAATAATTTCCCTATCTAATATCTAATATGTTCCTAGCATAAAATCATAGTAAAAAAATTTTTTGATCAACTTTGAAACTAATAAATTTCAATTTTAAAAGAAAAACTTGTAAAATATTTACAAAATTTCAAAATTGAACATTCAAGATTAGTTTAAACTGTTAATTAACTTAACATAATATACATATGTACATATGTACATACATACATATTTACAAACATATAAAAATTCAACATAACCTTATAATTTTTCACATCAGCTTCTGTCAATATAAGTTCATAAGTACATACGTATGAACATCCAAACATATAATTTACATGACATACATACTATGTAACACACTACATAAAGTACTAACCAAAGTACATATAACTTTTAAAATTTATAAAACAACAGCATGACAAATCTAGTAAATTTTTAAATAATCAGATAAAAATAGCTTTCGTAACAAATTCCAGCAAAGAAATACCAACATATTTTGCTAAAACTAAAGATTTACTTTCTCAAAAAAACAAGATGTAATTTTCAATGTTTCTGAGATTTAATCAGAAAACTATAACACCTATTAAATCGGTAACGACTTCAATTAAAATAATATCGTAAGCAATGAAAAACATAAGCTGGCATTTAAGGCATACACCACACAGTGTATTAATGCTGATGATATGAACAAATTTGTCATTTGCTTATTTTTTAAGAACACATTATTAAAATTAATGTCAAAAGGGGACATTATTTGTTTAAATAGTAGGTATCCAACATTTTTTAAAAATTTCCATGCACCTATTTCCTTAACAAAAATAAATACATATTAGTTAATAAAAGTGAAAGTATTTAATAAAAACCAATTAAACAAAGAACAACTAGCACATGATGGCAAGACAAAAAACATCCAGACCGTATAAAAAAGCGTGTACATAATAAGACTTTTTATAGATTAGTATTAAAAATTGTACCTATGTGAAATATTGAAATTATATCTATAGAAATAAAAGAAATAATGAAATACATAAATAATTAAAGCAAAATTGTTAATTTTGTACTTACTGCGTCGGGTTGTTGTTGAAAAACATCTAAAACCATCTAAAAAGAAAACAAAGATAATTGCATTTGATGACATTTTTCATTTAAATCAATACAAAATTTTAAGTAATTTAATAAGTGCATAATATTTAATAGATGACCAACGTCCAAAAGCATTTTTTTCTGTTAACAAGTTTGCAAATTGTTCATTATTGTGGGTTTGACTGTGTGTGTTTGTGTGCGTAAGTGTTTTGTAAGTTTCTAATATGCATTTCCGAGACAATCACTCACCTGATGAACCTTGATGTGAGCCTTTAAAGCTCTTTGACAATAGATTATATCATTGCTAATATCTTTGGGAATTTTAAAGAAGCTTTCCAAATAAAATTGAAACAAACGATTATCTGTCATTTCACGGGATGGCAAACTCATTGTGGAACTAGAACTGGCTATAATTGGAGCAGTTGATGATGACATGCTGTGGCTGTTCTAAGGTTTTGTTCCTTGTTTCTTCTAGCGGTTGGTTCGTTTTTTATTAAATAACTAAATCCGCTTTTAACTATTTTCCCTGTTATTTTAGTTATCAAATTATTTTTAAAATTTGTCTATTTAAGGTATTATTTGCTTTAATCAAACAAAATTAATACATACTCTCATTAAAAAAATTATTTCACTTAAATTTTTTTTTATCAAGCTATAATTCCTTAATTTTTAAATAAAAAGAAAGTACTGAACTCCTCTAATAAAACGTTGCGCTTCCTCGAAAATTTTTAATCAAATGTGGAGTATTAATGACGAGCAAGACGAAAATTCGTATGGTTCTTTTTTAAAATTGTGAACAAAAATTACATTCCTCAAGAAAAATTAGTGCTCTTTTCTCGTTGCTTATTATTCTCCCGAAAACAACAAAAAACCCATTCTTCATACAACTTTTTGACAGTTCATCTTGAAAAAATAAACCAACAACAAGCAAGGCGCGCTCATTTGTAAAAACGTTTGAAATTAATTTGAATTATCCTGCCAAGTAGGTACATAAAAGGTAAATAATATACTTTTCACAAAATCATCTTTCAAAATCTTTTAAAAAATTTGGTTTATTCTTTATTAGAATTCATAAAAACACTTTGTATATTAATGTTTAATTAATGCTTGTTCTTGTTTTACTTTTTTTTTATTTTGTAACGTTGCATTTGTTTGGCACTTGGTTGATTGTTGTTTAATGTCAGATAGCGCGCAATTAAGTAAACTAGTTATGCTGTTTGAAATATAAATTCATTTACTTAAATAAATCAGGTATGTAATAAGTTTGCCAATTTTTTTCGCATAACACACAATGTGATGTTTTAAAGTTTTATGTAATTTATTAAATATGAAAACAAATGAGCGTCTGTGAATACAGAATAATAAAACTTGGCATTACTTAAGAGATTAATTATTCTAATGGAATTGCCAAAAACAAACCATATGTGAATACACCGAAAGAATTTCTGCAGTATTCATAAAAAATAAAACAAGTTTGAAATATATTTTAAGGCAAAATTTTCATACAAATTTTTCTTAAAATACATTTCAAATCTATTTTAATTTTTTATGAATACGGCAGTTAATCTTTTAACAAATATCAACAAAGTATTTAATTTAAAAATTTTGTATTTAAATGTCATTTCTTATTTATTACTTAAATCTGAAATTTAAAAAAGTGACAACAATAAGAACAAAAAAAAAATTATAAATTGAAATAATAGCTCTTAAACTTCGGAATTAAAAAAATATAACTTAAATGTCAACCAAAACATTGTAAAATGTCCAAAAAATATAACGCAAATTTGGAAAAAAAAACTCAAAAGTTACTCCCCGTCTACAACTGACATGATTTGCTATTATAACATGATGTTATAAAAGCGTTGTTAAAACATTTGAATTAACAACCGTGTTATAACATGAGAAAACTTCTAACATGATGAGTCTATACTTAACACTAACATCATTTTAGTGTTAATGTTAAGCATTTCATGTCAGTTGTAGATTGTATGTTATAAAAATTTCACGTGAAATGCTGTCGAACGCATATGAAAAAAACTTATGCGAAGTTTCTACGAAATAATGTTGATAGAGTTATATTCTGTTCATTTTGTGAAAAAATTCCGAAATGTTTCTGGCAACATTTTCACGTAAAATTTTAAGCAAACGCCAAAAAGTATGAACTGATTTTTAAATAAGAAATGACACATGATTTGCATTTATTCGCACAGTTGCTTAATAAGCCAACTTACCCGGTGCGCTTCGTTACCCTTTTTAATATAAAAAAATTAAATATTTTTATCACACTCGTAAAACTGCTCCGAGTGGAGAAGCAGCTCGCGCTTTTTGTCATTATTTCTTAAGGGCAAACAGGTCGTTTTTGTTTGTCTGCTTTTGTTGCGTTTTGGGTTGCCACCCCGCATTGGTAAGTGTTTCGGCGTCGTATAACTGTACCGAGTTACAGTTTTTGCGGTATCTGCATTAACTATATGCAATGTGACTGGTGGAGAACCATATATAACTCAGACGTTTTACTTGTGGAGTACCAAGGAAATAACTCAGACGTTTTACTGTGGAGACAAGATATACTCTGGAGCTTATTCTGGAAGCTCTTCGCCTTCCTATACGAAGGTCTAGGTCGATCGATGACTTGTGGATGAGGCTCCAACAAACCGTGTGATACCCTGGCAATATAACTTTAGATAGTTAGCCAAAAATTTTTAGTTTTTAAGCAAAATCAAAGAAAAAAAAATATTTTTATGCTCCTCAGATATACAGAAATTTGTATATTTATGTGAGGTGCCACGCTCACTTATGCAATAACACTCACATTTTGACAGATGTATATTGATAACCAAGGTGAATTTAAAAAGGTAACAGGGGTGTGCTGGAAATCGAAAACGTAAGAATTTGAAAGTCGTTTTTAGTACACTAATTTTTATAATTTTTGTTGTAAAATTGTATTCAATAGAGAAATATTTGTATAATATTTGTCAACAAATTCTTTTGTTACAGAAAAATTGAAAAACGGCTTCTTAAATTCTGGCGTTTTACGTTTTCGATTTCTAGCACACCCCTGTAACTGTAAAGCTTCGTTCACAATAAAAAAAAAAAAACATTTTCACTTGGTGTTCATAATAGAGCAACAAATTCTCTTGCAACCACACACATTTTGCATTTAAAAACCGTTTGCAAGTTTTGGCCACAACAATTTTATGCATTTATTATTATTTTTTACAACATAACGTTAAAATTTTCATTCAAAACTGAATAAAATTATTTTAAACGTCAGAAAAAATTTCATACAAATTGTTGCTGAAGTTAAAGTAGACTCAACTTTAGTTACATTTTTAAAAATGATTGTGAACAAAGCTCAACTCTACGACTACAAAAAGCCATATGTATTTTGTCAAAGTTTTTTTGGAAATACAAAATTTATTATTAATAAGATTTCTGTATGACGTGCTAAATTCCCAATTTTTCATATTTGATAAATACACTGAAATTTATTGTTGGAGGAAAGCTAGCCTCTATGCGCATTTAACTGGTTGCTTAGGCCAGATCATCAGGAAACCTTTTCCAAAGATTTTAGAAAAGCTAAAAATATTATATTTTTTTAATTATAAATTTAAAGCGAATAAGAATTATTAACACTCAAAGTCTTACTTTTAACAATATCAAAGCTTAAACAAAACACCAACTATAAACAGTGAGCTTATCTTTTCTTACATTCCCCTACAATTGGTTGGCTTTTTTCCGACTCAAATTGAAGTTGTAAGTGGGTAAAAAGAAAAAACAAAATTAAAAACAAATTGCTTCATTCTATTGCCTTCGTAAGATAACAACAAGTATATTATTAAAGTTATTTTTGGGAATACAAAATTTATTATTGATAAGATTTCTGTATGACGTGCTTTTTTGTTTTTGTAATTAAATTGCTTGTTGCCAAAAACAGCAAACTGAACACCAAGAAAGTAATTGACCCTTTACGCCCTCCTGGTCCCAGTTTTGACAAGGTACATAGCCTATGTGACTTTATGGACACGGTAAAGAAGGAAAAAACTGGTTATAGGGAAAAAAGGATTTTTTGCAAATCTGGCATAACTACAATCGGATCCCGCGAAATTCCAATTTTAAGTACGGGAGCACTGTTGCCAATTCGACGGTTTTACCGCGATTATAGCAATTTTAACGTTTCCATCGAGGTAAAATGTCCCTTCTTATGGTTAGCGGGATATCCAGCGGTTTTTGTTCTAGGTATTTGAAAATTACAATTTTTATCTCAAAATAAGAGATTTAAAATATTTGTTTCAATTAAAGTAATTAAGTGATAAGAAAAACAAAAATTGTTTGTGGAAATTAAATTTGGTTCTGCTGTAAAATGTTTTAAGCTGGTTTTATAAATTTTCTTATTAGGATGTCATAATAAAATGTTTTAACATATAACCGGTTTATTTCGAGCGAAATATTTGTTCAGCCCATAAAAAAACTAGACGTGATAAAAAAAAAACTGATAACGGACTTGAATTTATTTAAAACAATTTTTACTGCAAACCAGTGTTAAAAACTTTTGTCGACCAAAAAATAATCTATAGCCAAAGCTAAAGTTAAAGCTAAAAGGGTGTTGTCTACACCACAACAAAAAAGGGTTTATATAAGGGTTTGATAAGCTTGCAACGAGATATGCCAAAATTCTTTTTTATTTTAGTTAACGGTAGATACAAACCTTTTTTCTAGTTTTCCTGAAAGTGAAAAATAATTTGGATAAATCTAGGCAAAGCCTTCGGAGCGAAACTAAAATGATCTATTTATTTGTTAGAATTGTAAATAGTTTTCAAGCATGAATGTATGAAATAATGGCCAGCAAAAACTTTTAAAAATTATAAAGCAGTAGTGGCCATACTATCCATATCAACATATGTATATTCAAACTGTTTGCATTAAATTTTCTCAGAAAGTAATACTTAAGTATATACCAAATATAAAATAGTGTATCGCATTTAATTCTTTCTTTTCTTTTACGTGTTTTTTTAATTCTTGGTCTGCGGTCTAAAATTTTAGCATCATTACCAAAATTAGATTAAGTGCACTTAACTCTAATGTCTGGATAGATTTCAAGCAATACAAATCCCTGAATTTTATATGCATATCCAAATTTTGTACGTTTGCGGGACTAAAAGAGTTAGTGTAATTAAAAACCTTACAGTATAATTTTAATTGAGACATACACCTTTAAAAAAGCACCCTATATCTAGATTTGTATAAACATTTTTTATAATATTTAGATTTTAGCGATATTTTTAAAACATTTTAAGGTTACACAGCGTTTACATTTGCCAGTACTGGCAAGACAGTAAGCATATACATATTAGTTGGCAAAACAATGCAAAAACAAAATAGCTGTAAAAGTGTTTATGTATTAGTGAAAAAGTTTGAATGAATTCCCTGCAAATAATAGGACCAGTCCAAACACGCGTGTAAAGAGTAGTCCATAAGGGACCAGGACTAGTCCAAAAGTAACCCAAACGTATGGAAAAAACCTGGTCTATTTAACATTACGATGTCCTAGGAGAGGACCATATAACCCACCTTTGGACCACTAAGGAGTAGTTTTAAAACTACTCCATGGTATATAACCCACCTTTGGACCACTTAGGAGTAGTTTTAAAACTACTCCATGGTATACTCAAGAGGATTAGTTTTGAAGTCGTTTAAAAACGAAAGCATGTCGTTAAAAAACGAAGACATGTCGTCTCACTACAAACACTTTTTAACAATGACATGGTCCATGCTTGCATTACATCGGACTAGTCCATGGAGTAGTCCATTTTATCAAAATGGGTCAGGTGGTCCAATTTTATTTGCAGGGTTGCTACTGTCTTGCCAGTACTGGCAAATTGTAACGCTATGTTAATAAAAAATTTTGCGGTTTCTAGCGGTTTTTGAAGTGCGATTTGACGGGAAGTCTTTAAAAAAAGTTGGCAACAATGTGCGGACATGAGCCTAATATCAGTGCTGCCAATCTGTGTATAATTACACCCAATTTGACGATGGCTTCTTCCCCTACTTTTCTTAAATCATGTCTTTTCCGTTTGATAGCGAGCGGGGTGAGAAGAAATTAGGGTAGAAAAAAGACAAGATTCGTATTTTCTGTGTTTCTTTTTTAACATTCCTCTTTGCACTAACATATTTGTGTTTTCTAATTAATGTTTTATTTTTATTTCAAATTAAATATAGAAAAATAAAAAATTGTATTTAAAGAAATTCAATACATATCTAAATTATGTGGAATAACGAAAGTTAAAATATTTTAAACGAATAAGAAACTAAGGAAATAAAAAAAATCAACTCTGTCTTAAAAAAAGAAAATAAACAAAAACGACATGTCTTCTTTATCTTGTGAAAATTGGGTGTAATTCCTACTTGCATGTGTAACCCATATGTAATTAGTTCCATGTGTTATTTATGTGTAATTTTCTTTGGGTTATATATGAAGGGTGGTTAAATTGTAAGGGCCGATGTTGAATGTGAACCACACCTAGACGCCAAGTTTTTTTCCGAATTTTATTTGACACTTCTCTATTTCAGACTTACTCAATTTGAACCATGGAGAGATACACAATCCAACAACGTGTTAAAGTTATCCAGACTTATTATGAAAATGGGCGTTCAAATCAAAATGCATATCGTGCACTTCGTGATTCAGTGATGGGGCACATTTTCACCTCAGTGGATTCGTCAATAAACAGAATTGCCGCATTTGGGCGAATGAGAATCCAAGAGTGATTGTCGAAAAACCAATGCACCCACAAAGAGTGACTGTTTGGTGCGGTTTATGGGCTGGCGGCATCATCGTGCCGTATTTTTTCCAAAATGAGGCCGGTCAGGCAGTTACTGTGAATGGTGTTCGCTATCGTGAGATGATAACGAAATTTTTATGGCCCGAATTGGAAGATATGGATGTGGACGATATGTGGTTTCAGCAGGACGGTGCCACTTGCCACACAGCTAACGAAACAATGGCTCTTTTGCGCAACAAATTCAATGGCCGTGTTATCTCACGTAATGGCGATGTCAATTGGCCGCCAAGATCATGTGATTTGACACCGTTGGACTTTTTTCTTTGGGGTTATTTGAAAGAAAAGGTGTACGTCGATAAGCCAGCAACAATTCAAGAGCTAAAGGATGAGATAATTCGGCACATTAACGGCAAAGAACCTCCATTATGCCTCAGGGTCATCGAAAATTTGGACCATCGGATGGAGGTGTGCCGCCGTGGTCGCGGCGCCCATTTGGCCGATATTTTGTTCCATACATAATTGAGTAATACCAATATATCATAATAAAATAAAATTACAATAATTTCCTAAATAGTTTGTGTTTTATTCAAAATCAACATCGGCCCTTGAAATTTAACCACCCTTTATATATTTTTTTTTTTTTTAATATCAAATTCAAGAACATTGATTTTTCAAACTTTTTTAAACCTGCCTTTTTTCACTTTCAATACAAACGTATTGCCACCATACGTCCATGTGTATACCGTAACATAATTTATGTGCACACAGCTTTTAAAAAACTGCATTCAAAGTAAAAAAACTGCCCTTTCTTCCACATCTTCATATGTCATTGGCCAAAAAAACTTTTGCTTTTACTTCTGATTCATCAAATGTAAACAGTCGTTGTCAAACCAACTCAAAAATTTTCGTTTTTTGTTCGGCAGTTTTTGGTTTCGACTGCAGTTTTTTTTTAAACCTGTGTGCACATATAAATACACACATATTTCAAAATAATTGTTCAAAGATTTTTGTCAAGGAAATAAGGTTCAACATAAAGGCTGGTTCCCACTCTTCAAGTTTTGTTTGTCAAGTCTTGAGTTTTTAGGAGAGAGAGGAAAAGAAATGGCATTCACCTTTCCCGTCTCTCCTAAAAACTCTTAATTTGACTTTTTAAACTTCAAAGTGTGAACCAGTACAAACTCTCAGATTAAATCGTTATTTCTTTGACATTTTTAAATTTTGCGAAATAATAAAAAATGTGTACATTCTATAGATTTAAGAATTTAAGAGGTAATTTCCTAATATTTCATTAGAAAATTTAATACATTTGTCGAATTTATTTGAAGTGCAACACCTTTTTTTTAGAAAAGAAAACGCCATAAGTTATTTCAATTTATGGTAACGCCTAAAAGTATGCCTTAGTTTATGATGCCTAATAACTAAATCAGCCATATAAATATTAACTATAGATGAGTAAGTAGCCATTATGCGGCGAACTTTCTAGAGCCATCTAGACGTCTGGGCTAGAGTATAAATACTTGCGGCGGCTAGCATAAAGAGATCATTCTAAATTCTGACTTTGTCAATAACGTATCACGCTGAGAAAATTATAGTTGGTTGCGAGTAAAAGCTATAAATTACGGTTGTTAAAGTGACTAATGGCCAATTTTCAGGATTGATATAAAAACATATTTATTTTTAAAATCGTTTTAAATACAAAATTCTCTTCTTCACTAAAAACTTAAGTGAATCTTAAGTCACCGATGTGGTACACTTATGGCCAATTTTCAGGATTGATATTAAAACACATTTATTTTTAACATCGTTTTAAATACAAAATTCTCTTCTTCACTAAAAACTTAAGTGAAACTTAAGTCACCGATGTGGTACACTTAATTTCAACTTACTGAACAACCTAAACAAAAGCGGCAAGCGTTTTTTTTAAAAATGAAAATTTTATTTAAATACAATTTTAATAAAACAAACCGACATAGCGATCTGTCAAATAAGATTTATCAGCCGGGTGGTTTCTAATTCGCATTCTAATGGCTTGTTTCGTATAAATTGTATGCAAATGAGAAGTTTTGACACACAAAAAACGCTTCCGCTCTTATTTAGGTAGCTCAGTTAAGTTTCCATTGTAATATTTTAGCAAGGTGGCCTCAATATCACAACAATACAACAACAACAGGCAAAGCATTAACAGTCAGCTGTTTTTTCCGACCACCTTGTAAATAATTACACTTTTTTATATTTTTTTGTTTTGTATTTAGTAGTGCTACCATACTTTTATCTTAATTAAATAGGACTTTTCAAATAAAACTCAAAAAGCCAATCTGTTTTAAATACGATTTAAGTTTGTTATGAAAATTAACTTAATATTAATTAAAATACTATCCTGAAAATTGGGCATAAGTACTAAATAAAGTTGTGTAAATAACAAACAGTGTTTAAAGTGTTGTGATTATTTACTTTTATTTAAGGTGCAATAAAGAACTCGAAACGGTTTTTTATAAAGGAAATAAACCAAAACGTTATTGAAAGGCAGTAACGTAACAATACGTTTACCCATGCCTTTAACATAAGCTTAGCAATAAGAAATATTGCTTGCGTTATTGCCAACTTATTTTAGAAAAGAAAACGTCATTAATTTTTTTTTTTTTTTAGAGTAAAATTAATATATTTATATAAAAAAAAAAATCAAACTGAAACAAATTAATAAAAATTCAATAAGAAAAAAATTATATAAATAAAATAAATTTTTGTAATTTTATTGTAGTGTTTATTAAAAAAAAAAATTTGCTACCATTTCACAAATTTCATTTCTTTCTCAGACAATTTCCTTCTATTTTTTTCGTTTTTGCTTCTTTTTTCAATTGACAACCAAATTTTACGTTTTAGGTTAGCAATAATTGTCAACGAAAATGGACTTACAATTATTGCAATATAAATTGCCGGCAATAAATATGTACAAAAAATTTCTTTCTACATTAAAGATAATATAATTTTGACAGTTAGGGTGTGTGTGAAACGGTAGCAAAGTTCTATGGTGAATTAAAATTGTCAAAAATTTCTACGCTTATGTCAAAATTTATACTAGCCCCCAGGGTTAGTGAAATTTTATTCACCTCAACAGTGTCAAAAATTTACTACCATGAGTACTTTGCTATAGTTTCACACACCCCCTTACTGCAATTGATGTCGCAATAATTATCTCTGGTGTAGACAGGCACTATTAATTGCTTTAATCTGGCATCTCTTTAAAAAGTGATACCAACTTTTTTGCCAATGTCACATTAACATTGACAGCTGTTAATTGACATTTCGCATTTTGGAGAACCGTAGCAGCTAAGGGTTTATAGAATTAGTTCCATAGAAATTTAACTGGAAACTAAATTCAATAACAGGTAAATCAAAATGTAGACAACAATTCTACCTACAACATTAAAATAATGGAATAGATGCAAAACCCTTTCGTAGCAAGTTCCCGAACGTATCAATTGATTATGTTTTGTTGTATGGTCATAACCTACAAAGTTACATAATGGAAAATATACCAGGATTACTCTTGAAAAATTATGTTATTATATTTCTAGTTATATCATTAAAAAATGTATGCATTTACAGGTCATCATGTCGATTGCTAAGAGTGCTCGTATGTTAGCTACCCGTAGTGCCCGTTTCGTGCAAACCCGTGGCTATGCTGACGAAATGAAACTTACCTTTGCTGCCGCCAACAAGACCTTCTTCGATAATGCCGAAGTACGTCAAATTGATGTGCCCTCCTTTTCCGGCAGCTTTGGTATCTTGGCTAAGCATGTACCAACATTGGGTGAGTATTTGGTTTTACTGATTTTTGTTGCTCATGAAATAATTGATATTAAATTAGTTACGCTGATTGGATTGTGGACTTATAAATTTTGGAACAAGTGTATGAAAAATTTTCCATTATTTAAGAAAATTTCATTCAGTTAAAATCAATTTTTAAACCTTAAAAAAGATTTAACGTGTATAAATCGTAAATGAAATTCATTGGTTTATGGTGATTTTGTAAAGCATTTAAGTTCATATTGTTAATTTTTAAAACGATTATTTGTTAATAACCGGACCCTCGTAAGTAGTAGCTCATTTGTTTTGGCAGATGCAATACTGAATTACTGCCACGGTTTTATTGGAGTAAATCCATCATCACAATTATGAACATCAGCATAGTGTCAAATTTAAATTAACTTTTCTTTTAACGATTTATTTTAAGCGATAAAAAATTTTTTCTTCAGGTCATTTCTCGAAAATGATCATAGTAAAAAAATTAATGTTATTTTTTGTTAAATACTTCTAATATAATTATAACTAGCTTTTACTTGAGACTGTTCACGTGAAATGAGAGCAAGGTTAAATGAACAGGGTTTATCCCAGTGTTGCCACTTTGTGGGTAATTACCCGAATTTGGTATAATTTTTACTGTCGTGGGTAGTCCGTGGGTAATTTCTCTTAGTTGTAATTTAGGTGTAATTTGAAATTCTTACTTAAGATACCCAAATAAAATCAAGATTCGATTGCATTGATGAAATTTATTTCTTTTTAAATATTGTTGCTTAAAAATGTACAGTTTCTGAACCAAAGTCTCGGTGTTCTTTTAAGAAAAGACTTCAATCACTAAATATATATTTTCTAAAATTTGGTAATGAATTTCGAAAGATGTAACCTTTAGATTTGGATAAAGATGCCTATCATAGTGATTAGAACCTGAAGTTTATTGAAAAAAAATATTCAAACTAAAAAATAGACTGGGTTAGATATGTCTCCAATATTGCAACATATAATTAATTTTATTTTTATCTTGCAACTTTTTAATGATTATTTTGATGAATATTTAACGCCCTTTACAGCTGTGAATCTGAATTACGAAAGGGTCAGTTTTATAAAACTATGCAGTCATTTTGTTTACTAAATAAGGTATAAAGGATATTTTTTAAGACCATGAAACTTAAAATGGTAGACAATACAAAAAAAATTAATTTTAATCGCAGATTAATACACGGCTTTACCAGTTGAAACTAATTTCAAACAAAAAGACACCGTGCCTATCCTTGACGAAACGCATTGCAGACGTCCAATTTTATTTGAATGAACAATGTTGACCTCCAAGACGTCAATTGTCGTTGGTTTATCAGCATTAGCCGGTGACTCCACAGCCCTACGAAAAACAATCATAAGGTGTCACATCGCACGGCATTGAAGTCTAATTGACAGTTTATTTTCTCTTAATCAACACATCGCCTTCATGAAGTCGCCTATAAGTTGCGAAAATCGATGGCTGATTTACAAAGTAAATTTGGATAATTTGGTGGCGTTGTTCAAGCATGAATCTATTCATGATGATGTGCCTGAGCGAAAAGTAAAAGCAGTATGACAGTTCGTTTGACAGCTAACCTTTCGTAAGCTCTACGGCGCTAAAGAAAACACCCATTATAAAGGAATCGCAATGGCAGTGATGTTATACGGTTTTTTTGAAAAGGCTTTACGCAGACCAAAAAAATCCATATTTTTTCCTACGCGTTAAAAAATTGTCTCTACAAAAATCCCTACAACTTTTTAAATTTACAAATAAAACCATTTGTATTACTATACATACATAAATTTTATTTAAAGCTGTTCCCAGTTAGCATTTAGATGATTATTTTTTGTAAGAATCACCTAAACGAGTCTTCTTAGATCACTTTTAGTGATTAATCACTTGAGCGAGTAAAAAAAGATTCATATATGATTCATTACCGAAGAAATAAAAAATTGGCTAAAAAATAAGCCAAAAAAATAATATCAATGATAGAAAAAACCTTTTGCCATCTGTATTGGCATGTGGCAGTGATAAATCAAAGATAGCTAATTTTGACTAAATGCGGAAAATGAAATTTTCATTAAAATTGTCACTTTTATCCAAATCATTTTGATTCCCATCTTCAGCAAATTTTATAGTTATTGCTTTTATTGCCTTTTTTAATTTCAAAGCCTTTCCATTCTTGTAAAAGAGAGTTTTACAAATTTACCTTTAGATCAAAGTTGAAATGGCGGTAAGCGATCACCCAAAGAAATTTAAAAATTTGTAATGTTGCCCTGTCCAAAATTATATTAGTATGTTGTCAAAAATCGAAAATGATTGCCAAATATATACAGTTTGCTGCATTTTTGAAAAGTCCCTACATTTTAATGATTTTAAAAAATCTGTCCTTTTACCCTACCGCCAATTTTTTAAGAAGAAAATCCCTACGAATAGGGATTTTTCCCTACGTATAACATCACTGGGCAATGGACACTTTGAACCTTCCCTAGATATATGAAACCAAATGTGGAAGTTCAACTTATTATTTTAGGATTTTTTTTATGTTTTATGAATTGTTTTTAACACTCAATTTACATGATGAATTTTATGACGTCCAATTTTAGACGTCATTTTTTGTTTGGCAGCAAGCGGTGTAGAGAGGAAGAGAAAACAAATTGGACGTCATAAAAGTCATCATGTAAATTGAGTGTTTGTCTTTAAAGTTATTTTTGTTTTTTTAATATTTTTAATTAGGCTTAAGTTCATGAAATTTAATTTTTATTAAATTATTTTTATGAAGAAAGGAATTTTACAACATGAAATTCAATTAAAATTGTTATTGATAATCTTTCATTCTTGACGTGGCTCGGGCTCGAACCCTGGCCGGCAGGTTACCATGGCATGTTTCGATCGCAACCACTCGATCTCCTCAGATGGATTTGCCGTCTTACACTCGCAGCCATCGACGACTGCTGACGTCACTAGTCAAACATCAATCCTTTAACCAAATTGTATTTTTAACATTTGGTAGATCGAAATTTGCTTTCCTGAATGATTATCCATTTTAATTGATTTTACATGTTTTTTCCTTTACTTCTGTTTTTTCGTACTTTCGTCAAGAATTTTTCTTGAAGTCCAAGTACATTTTTTTTGTTTTTTCACTTTGTCTTTCTCTTTTCTGTTGACCTTTTTCAGCACAACTTGAAGGACAAATGTACACATAGAGCTCGTGCCTTAGCTTTAACAATAATTAGTATTGTGGTTATTTTGTTGAACTATTTATGGTTTTTAATCCAAATTTTTTTAATATTTTTAATTAGGCTTAAGTTCATGAAATTTAATTTTTATTAAATTATTTTTATGAAGAAAGGAATTTTACAACATGAAATTCAATTAAAATTGTTATTGATAATCTTTCATTCTTGACGTGGCTCGGGATCGAACCCTGGCCGGCAGGTTACCATGACATGTTTCGATCGCAACCACTCGATCTCCTCAGATGGATTTGCCGTCTTACACTCGCAGCCATCGACGACTGCTGACGTCACTAGTCAAACATCAATCCTTTAACCAAATTGTATTTTTAACATTTGGTAGATCGAAATTTGCTTTCCTGAATGATTATCCATTTTAATTGATTTTACATGTTTTTTCCTTTACTTCTGTTTTTTCGTACTTTCGTCAAGAATTTTTCTTGAAGTCCAAGTACATTTTTTTTGTTTTTTCACTTTGTCTTTCTCTTTTCTGTTGACCTTTTTCAGCACAACTTGAAGGACAAATGTACACATAGAGCTCGTGCCTTAGCTTTAACAATAATTAGTATTGTGGTTATTTTGTTGAACTATTTATGGTTTTTAATCCAAATTTTTTTAATATTTTTAATTAGGCTTAAGTTCATGAAATTTAATTTTTATTAAATTATTTTTATGAAGAAAGGAATTTTACAACATGAAATTCAATTAAAATTGTTATTGATAATCTTTCATTCTTGACGTGGCTCGGGCTCGAACCCTGGCCGGCAGGTTACCATGACATGTTTCGATCGCAACCACTCGATCTCCTCAGATGGATTTGCCGTCTTACACTCGCAGCCATCGACGACTGCTGACGTCACTAGTCAAACATCAATCCTTTAACCAAATTGTATTTTTAACATTTGGTAGATCGAAATTTGCTTTCCTGAATGATTATCCTTTTTAATTGATTTTACATGTTTTTTCCTTTACTTCTGTTTTTTCGTACTTTCGTCAAGAATTTTTCTTGAAGTCCAAGTACATTTTTTTTGTTTTTTCACTTTGTCTTTCTCTTTTCTGTTGACCTTTTTCAGCACAACTTGAAGGACAAATGTACACATAGAGCTCGTGCCTTAGCTTTAACAATAATTAGTATTGTGGTTATTTTGTTGAACTATTTATGGTTTTTAATCCAAATTTTTTTAATATTTTTAATTAGGCTTAAGTTCATGAAATTTAATTTTTATTAAATTATTTTTATGAAGAAAGGAATTTTACAACATGAAATTCAATTAAAATTGTTATTAATAATCTTTCATTCTTGACGTGGCTCGGGCTCGAACCCTGGCCGGCAGGTTACCATGACATGTTTCGATCGCAACCACTCGATCTCCTCAGATGGATTTGCCGTCTTACACTCGCAGCCATCGACGACTGCTGACGTCACTAGTCAAACATCAATCCTTTAACCAAATTGTATTTTTAACATTTGGTAGATCGAAATTTGCTTTCCTGAATGATTATCCATTTTAATTGATTTTACATGTTTTCTCCTTTACTTCTGTTTTTTCGTACTTTCGTCAAGAATTTTTCTTGAAGTCCAAGTACATTTTTTTTGTTTTTTCACTTTGTCTTTCTCTTTTCTGTTGACCTTTTTCAGCACAACTTGAAGGACAAATGTACACATAGAGCTCGTGCCTTAGCTTTAACAATAATTAGTATTGTGGTTATTTTGTTGAACTATTTATGGTTTTTAATCCAAAAAAATTAAACAGAAAAGAGAAAGACAAAGTGAAAAAAACAAAAAAAAAATGTACTTGGACTTCAAGAAAAATTCTTGACGAAAGTACGAAAAAACAGAAGTAAAGGAAAAAACATGTAAAATCAATTAAAATGGATAATCATTCAGGAAAGCAAATTTCGATCTACCAAATGTTAAAAATACAATTTGGTTAAAGGATTGATGTTTGACTAGTGACGTCAGCAGTCGTCGATGGCTGCGAGTGTAAGACGGCAAATCCATCTGAGGAGATCGAGTGGTTGCGATCGAAACATGTCATGGTAACCTGCCGGCCAGGGTTCGAGCCCGAGCCACGTCAAGAATGAAAGATTATCAATAACAATTTTAATTGAATTTCATGTTGTAAAATTCCTTTCTTCATAAAAATAATTTATTAAAAATTAAATTTCATGAACTTAAGCCTAATTAAAAATATTAAAAAAATTTGGATTAAAAACCATAAATAGTTCAACAAAATAACCACAATACTAATTATTGTTAAAGCTAAGGCACGAGCTCTATGTGTACATTTGTCCTTCAAGTTGTGCTGAAAAAGGTCAACAGAAAAGAGAAAGACAAAGTGAAAAAACAAAAAAAATGTACTTGGACTTCAAGAAAAATTCTTGACGAAAGTACGAAAAAACAGAAGTAAAGGAAAAAACATGTAAAATCAATTAAAATGGATAATCATTCAGGAAAGCAAATTTCGATCTACCAAATGTTAAAAATACAATTTGGTTAAAGGATTGATGTTTGACTAGTGACGTCAGCAGTCGTCGATGGCTGCGAGTGTAAGACGGCAAATCCATCTGAGGAGATCGAGTGGTTGCGATCGAAACATGTCATGGTAACCTGCCGGCCAGGGTTCGAGCCCGAGCCACGTCAAGAATGAAAGATTATCAATAACAATTTTAATTGAATTTCATGTTGTAAAATTCCTTTCTTCATAAAAATAATTTATTAAAAATTAAATTTCATGAACTTAAGCCTAATTAAAAATATTAAAAAAATTTGGATTAAAAACCATAAATAGTTCAACAAAATAACCACAATACTAATTATTGTTAAAGCTAAGGCACGAGCTCTATGTGTACATTTGTCCTTCAAGTTGTGCTGAAAAAGGTCAACAGAAAAGAGAAAGACAAAGTGAAAAAACAAAAAAAATGTACTTGGACTTCAAGAAAAATTCTTGACGAAAGTACGAAAAAACAGAAGTAAAGGAAAAAACATGTAAAATCAATTAAAATGGATAATCATTCAGGAAAGCAAATTTCGATCTACCAAATGTTAAAAATACAATTTGGTTAAAGGATTGATGTTTGACTAGTGACGTCAGCAGTCGTCGATGGCTGCGAGTGTAAGACGGCAAATCCATCTGAGGAGATCGAGTGGTTGCGATCGAAACATGTCATGGTAACCTGCCGGCCAGGGTTCGAGCCCGAGCCACGTCAAGAATGAAAGATTATCAATAACAATTTTAATTGAATTTCATGTTGTAAAATTCCTTTCTTCATAAAAATAATTTAATAAAAATTAAATTTCATGAACTTAAGCCTAATTAAAAATATTAAAAAAATTTGGATTAAAAACCATAAATAGTTCAACAAAATAACCACAATACTAATTATTGTTAAAGCTAAGGCACGAGCTCTATGTGTACATTTGTCCTTCAAGTTGTGCTGAAAAAGGTCAACAGAAAAGAGAAAGACAAAGTGAAAAAACAAAAAAAATTTACTTGGACTTCAAGAAAAATTCTTGACGAAAGTACGAAAAAACAGAAGTAAAGGAAAAAACATGTAAAATCAATTAAAATGGATAATCATTCAGGAAAGCAAATTTCGATCTACCAAATGTTAAAAATACAATTTGGTTAAAGGATTGATGTTTGACTAGTGACGTCAGCAGTCGTCGATGGCTGCGAGTGTAAGACGGCAAATCCATCTGAGGAGATCGAGTGGTTGCGATCGAAACATGTCATGGTAACCTGCCGGCCAGGGTTCGAGCCCGAGCCACGTCAAGAATGAAAGATTATCAATAACAATTTTAATTGAATTTCATGTTGTAAAATTCCTTTCTTCATAAAAATAATTTAATAAAAATTAAATTTCATGAACTTAAGCCTAATTAAAAATATTAAAAAAATTTGGATTAAAAACCATAAATAGTTCAACAAAATAACCACAATACTAGTTATTTTTGTTTATTTATTTAAAACTAGCTGACCCGGTCTACGTTGCTGGCCCTAAGTAAACATTAGCTTTATATTACCACACGATTTAAATTGAGCATTTAACGAAATTTATGGCCTTTAAAATAAAAATCCATGGAATACCTATCATAAATTTTTTTTAAAAAATAACTTACATATGGTGTGGATATGGCTCAATCAAAAAAGAATAAGTTGGACCATGGCGATAATTTTAAAGAAAAAATCGTCCAAATCGGTCAAGCCGTTCTCAAATCATGCTCTTAATAGAAAAAGTGGGCGTAAAAGTAGGCGTGGTAATATTTTCTTTCGATGAAAACGTAAAATAAATTAATACGAACAGTTAAAAGAAAAATTATGCAAATCGATGGAGCAGTTTTTTGATTTTAGGTAAATCGAAAAAAGTGGGCGTAAAAGTGGGCGGGGCAAAATTTTCTTTCCGTAAAACCCTAAGTTGGACCATGGCGATCATTTTAAAGAAAAAATCGTCCAAATCGGTCAAGCCGTTCTCAATTTATGCGCTTAATAGAAAAAGTGGGCGTAAAAGTAGGCGTGGTAAATTTTTCTATCGATGAAAACTTAAAATGGATTAATACGAACATTTGAAAGATAAATTTGTCAAATCGATGGAGCCGTTTTCTGGTTTTTGTAATTCGAAAAAAGTGGGCGGGGCAAAATTTGTTTTCGTATAAATCTAAGTTGGATCATGGCGATCATTTTAAAGAAAAAATCGTCCAAATTATATAGATGTCATTGGTGGTGCAATATGAAAATTGGATTTTGCCCCGCCCCTCCACCCACAGACCGAAAATCAAAAATCAGACTTCACAGTGTCACCCGCCTGAATATTCTGAAGATTCGCTGAAAATTTCATAAAAATCGGCCCAGCGGTTTTGGAGCCCATACGTTACATACATACACACTTCTTATTTTATATATATAGATAGAAGATTTATATTACACTTTAGAGGTCCATAACTTGAAAATATGTGTTTCCGAGAATTTTTTGAAGAATGTATTTTCTTCGTATTTTTAAATTATCTATCACAAAAAAGGGGAGCTCTTGCTGTGCTTCAAGCACAGGGATGATAAATGACATTTTCAAAATTGTACTTAATTCATTAAAAAAAAATACTTTTTTGACCCCAATTGTATAAAAAATTTATAAAAAATTTTTTTTTATATTTTAATAGCTGACCCGGTCCACGTTGCTGACCCTAAGCAAACAGTAGTGTTGTATTACCACACGATTTAAATTAAACATTTAACGAAATTTACGGCCTTTAAAATAAAAATCCATGGAATACCTAGCATTAAGTTTTTTTTACAAAATAACTTACATATGGTGTAGATATGGGCTCAATCAAAAAAGAAACGCATGTATTTAAGGCAAATTGGAAATTATATTTATTTATTACTTCATCTTAAGGCCAGCGCATAGACAATGTTTTTTGTTTTTTTTTTATTTGGTGAAAGAGCCGTTTTCTGATTTTAGGTAAATCAGAAAAAGCGGGCGAGGCAAAATTTTCTTTCCGTAAAAACCTAAGTTAAACCATGGCGATCATTTTGAAGAAAAAATCGTCCAAATCGGTCAAGTCGTTCTCCAGTTATGCGCTTAATAGAAAAAGTGGGCGTAAAAGTAGACGTGGTAAATTTTGCTATCGATGAAAACTTAAAATGGATTAATACGAACATTTGAAAGATAAATTAGTCAAATCGATGGAGCAGTTTTTTGATTTTAGGTAAATCGAAAAAAGTGGGCGTACAAGTGGGCGGGGCAAAATTTTCTTTCCGTAAAACCCTAAGTTGGACCATGGCGATCATTTTAAAGAAAAAATCGTCCAAATCGGTCAAGCCGTTCTCAATTTATGCGCTTAATAGAAAAAGTGGGCGTAAAAGTAGGCGTGGTAAATTTTTCTATCGATGAAAACTTAAAATGGATTAATACGAAGATTTGAAAGAAAAATTAGTCAACTCGATGGAGCCGTTTTCTGATTTTAGGTAAATCGAAAAAAGTGGGCGTAAAAGTGGGCGGGGCAAAAGTATCCTATGTCCGTCTCCTGGCTCTAAGCTACCTCCCTACCAATTTTCAGCCAAATCTGTTCTGCCGTTCTTGAGTTATAAGTGGTGTAACTAACACGACTTTCTTTTATATATGAGGGGCTTAAAGCACAAGGGGTTCAAGTGACTTATTTTAAATAATGAGACAGAAGCGGTTGTTTCGCTTGTGCTCCAAGCGAAGCAGGTATTTTAATGTCAAGTGCTATAATTGTTCACTATATCTAGCGTCCGGATGAGAATCCTACATTCACCTCTTGTGCTCTGAACAACTTCTCCGAACTATACCTATAATTCCATATGTAAACTAAATTTTAGAAAAAGACACTTAAACCCCTTGTGCTCTTAGCCCCTCATATAGAATAGATAACAATAAGGGCCATTATTACAACTTGAAGTTAGCTAAAGTTAAGATTAAATTGACAGATAATAATGTGTTATCTGTCAAAAAGCGTCTGTTAACTGTCGGATAACAGCTAACGCCAAGTTATAATAATGGCCCTAAGAATCTTAACAGTTTGACTAATATTGATCTTTTTTCAAAGAGTTTGTTGTGTTTTTGCTTCTTTGTAAATGTATTTTTATTTAATAAAACTTAAATTTTATATTAGGTGTAATTTCATTAAAATCGGGTAATTTTACTTCATCTCAAGTGTAATTTTGAATTTTGCTGGTGGTAACACTGGTTTATCCTATAAAAAATGTACTGAGATTTTATGCAGTTTTCTACATCTATACATATTTTATATTTAAATTGCAAATATCTTCAAAAATTTTAAACGGACTATGTATTTCATTATTTAAGTGAAAGGTTATAAAATTTCTAAAAGAACCATGGGTCGCTTGTAAAGATGAGTCAATAAATGGTTATAGTGGACAAAATTTCACACTTTTTTATAAATTTGATGATTTTTTGCAATTTTGCTCTATTCAAACTATTGTTTTAAAACCAAAAAATAAAATTTTTTTAAGTTTTATCACTTACAACATTAGCCTATTTCAATACAAACAGAAGATTAACTGCCTGTTTAACGATATCGAACGTCATCGTTCGAATTTTGTTTTTGTTTTAAATGTAATTTTCTATGCGAACGATGACGTTCGAAATCCATGAACAGACTGTAATTGAATTAACCCAGCAACAATAAATATCAGGGACCGAAAATAACAGTTATATTGAAATGTTAAAACAAAAAAAGCACATAGAAGTAAACGTCGAAAAACTGATTCAAGTATACCATATTGTTTCTTATGCACTTGTAAATGATAAAACATATTTTTTTAAAATTTTGATTTTTATTTTTTCGATCAAAAGTAACAGTTATTTTTGGATTTTTATTTTTTTGAACAAAAATAACACTTATTTTCTGATTTTTATTTTTTTGAACAAAAATAACTGTTATTTTTTGATTTTTATTTTTTCGATCAAAAGTAACAGTTATTTTTTTATTTTTATTTTTTCGAGCAAAAATAAAAGTTATTCTCTAAATTTAGATGACTTTTAATAATTATTTTAATGTGCATAAGAAATTCCAATGATAACTAAATTTTTCTTTAGAGAATAACTTTTATTTTTGCTCGAAAAAATAAAAATCAAAAAATAACTGTTACTTTTGATCGAAAAAATAAAAATCAAAAAATAAGTTATTTTTGTTCAAAAAAATAAAAATCAAAAAATAACTGTTATTTTTGATCGAAAAAATAAAAATCAAAAAATAACAATTATTTTTGTTCAAAAAAATAAAAATCAAAAAATAACTGTTTTCATCTGACTTTTATAAAAAAAGGTATAACTGTTACGGTCCCTGATAAATATTAAAAATAGCTTAAACTATTTAATTTCTATGTGGGTTAATTTACCAAATCTTCTGTATCTTTGTCATTTTTGTACCAATCTAACAGGGGTGTGCTGGAAATCGCAAACGCAAAACGCAAGAATTTTAAAAGTCGTTTTTTAGTAAGATTTCTGTAATAAAAGAATTTTATGACAATTATTATTCAAACAGTTCTCTATTAAACAGAATTTTATAACAAAAATTATAAAAATTTGATTAAAAGTGTATTATAAACAGCCTCCAAATTCTTGCGTTTTGCGTTTGCGAATTCCAGCACACCCCCTATGTCTTTTTGGGCGCAAGATGTTACAAGATCTACAGCCTGTTCATGGTTTTCGAACGTCGTCGTTCGCATAGAAAATTACATTAAAAACAAAAACAAACTTCGAACAATGTTCGAATTGGTGATGACGTTCGATATCGTTAAACAGGCAGCTAATGTCGCATGCAATAAAACATTAGGATTTTTAAATCATTGGTTTAAAAAAAAACTTGAAAAGAGCAAAATTGAAAAAAAATCATAAAACTCCCCTGTAACTCTTTCATTTCTTGACCAATCTTCACTAGCAATTCATCACGGCGGGCAGGAAGCAATTTATTATTCCATAACAATGGCGACAAAAACCAAAAGCGGGGATTTGTTTGTGATGAAAATTATATTCAAAAGCCGTTTGAATTGAAATCCTAGCTGCTCCTTTTCTTGAGATATTCACTTTTTTCGATTTTTGCGCCAACCAGTACTGATGATGAGCTACTTTTGAATAATGTAACAGGTGAAAAAACTCGAATATCCATTAATAAAAAAACTCCAAAGGAAATAATCTTTTCTCCTGAAAGATTATATAATTTTCAAGCTAATTATATGAAAAAATTAGTCAACTTCATTCGTAGCAAAGTTGGAAGGAAATCTGTTCCTTCGAATTATAACCACCCTATGCAAGAAAAACAAAAGTCAAGTCAAACTTTTTCAAATTTCGAGACTAAAGAAGGAAATTCACAAAGACCGGTTGTTAATGCTAACGCTAGTGAACTTCTTCACTTTGTTTTTGAACAACGGAACGTGGATCAAATACAGGAAACTAAAATAAAATTATTGGCAGATGGAGGTCAAAATTTTTTCAAAATTTCGTTATCTATTTTATCTGAAGAAGAAGAAAATGATTCAAACGACTGTGAAAGTAAAAACTTATCCTTTTATTCTTTTAGGGGAAATATTGGAAATAAACGCAAATTAAATAGTGTCAATCGGTTAATTATACTATGCATAGTACCACAAATTAAAGAGACTTATGACAATCTTAAAACTTTAGTTCATTTAACAAAATTAAATTAAACTTATTTTAATGGACAGCAGCCAGCGAGTGCCACATACCCGTGCCCTTATTGCTTTATAACTTTGGGTGAATTAGTAGGCTTTAATCAAATATATGAAGAAAATGATTCAAAAACTTACGGTGACCAATATTTTAATTTAAAAACGTACAAAAATTTCAAGGTAGATTATTTGCACTTTCAACGTTTAGGTTGTGATAAAAAAGAAGCAAAGAAGGTCACAGTACAGTTAATTTTGCATTATTCGCGGAAGAGAATAATGATGATTTCGACAATACATATGCAATAGAGAAAAGTTAAAGTAGTGATAAAGCTTTATTGTGGCCCAAAAAGCTAAGCCTTTATTATTTATGAGAATGTTGGACCATATCGATTGCTGCCTTATATCGCTTCATTTAAAGCAATGAATAAAATTGTAGAATCTTGCTTCTCTACAAAAAAGTACTCTTTAAAGCTCCGCAATGCTTTAAAGAGTACAGATGTCACTCAAACCATTAAAATCCATGTGATCTTAGATCATTTAAAACAAGCTATTATGCTCATAAATAACGATGGCTGAGGAGTCTGGTCTGAGCAAGCTGGGGAATCGATTCATAGAGAAGTTTTGGGATAAATTCAAAATTAATGGTAAAGAAGATCCATCTTACCAGAACCGATTAAAAAAAGCAGTAGTTTCTTTTTCATCCCTTCATATATAAAAGTTAAATTAACAAAAAAAAAAAAAAAATAGTTTAAAAAAACACAAATTTAAAAAATAAAAAACAAATAGAAACTGGGAATTATTTCCCTCCGAAGGTAACTTTTATATTATATTCAACATTTTTAATTTTTTTTTTTTTTTTTTCGAATTTATTCTATGAGCTAAATTTCAGTTATGTATTTTATAAAGCTTTTTTGTAATAGTTCTATTCCTACAATTTTTCAGAAATGACTTTATACACTACCAGACTATTATATTGTATTTTCTTTTTACATTTTACCTTAGCCTTCCGTTGGAAAGCAATGAGGTATATTGAATGTACAGAAAAATTTACAATTATTAGACACCAGCAGAATGTAATGCATTTTCTGGCCCGCTACGGCCGTCGTCAGCATTCTTTGTGTCTCACTGGATAGTGTTGCTTTATAAATTGAATGTATTTAACTCAACTATTTTTAACAAATAGAAACTGGGAATTATTTCCCTCCGAAGGTAACTTTTATATTATATTCAACATTTTTCATTTTTTTTTTTTTTTTTTTCGAATTTATTCTATGAGCTAAATTTCAGTTATGTATTTTATAAAGCTTTTTTGTAATAGTTCTATTCCTACAATTTTTCAGAAATGACTTTATACACTACCAGACTATTATATTGTATTTTCTTTTTACATTTTACCTTAGCCTTCCGTTGGAAAGCAATGAGGTATATTGAATGTACAGAAAAATTTACAATTATTAGACACCAGCAGAATGTAATGCATTTTCTGGCCCGCTACGGCCGTCGTCAGCATTCTTTGTGTCTCACTGGATAGTGTTACTTTATAAATTGAATGTATTTAACTCAACTATTTTAACAAATAGAAACTGGGAATTATTTCCTTCCGAAGGTAACTTTATATTATATTCAACATTTTTCATTTTTCGAATTTTTCTGTACATTCAATATACCTCATTGCTTTCCAACGGAAGGCTAAGGTAAAATGTAAAAAGAAAATACAATATAATAGTCTGGTAGTGTATAAAGTCATTTCTGAAAAATTGTAGGAATAGAACTATTACAAAAAAGCTTTATAAAATACATAACTGAAATTTAGCTCATAGAATAAATTCGAAAAAAAAAAAAAAAAAAAAATGAAAAATGTTGAATATAATATAAAAGTTACCTTCGGAGGGAAATAATTCCCAGTTTCTATTTGTTAAAAATAGTTGAGTTAAATACATTCAATTTATAAAGCAACACTATCCAGTGAGACACAAAGAATGCTGACGACGGCCGTAGCGGGCCAGAAAATGCATTACATTCTGCTGGTGTCTAATAATTGTAAATTTTTCTGTACATTCAATATACCTCATTGCTTTCCAACGGAAGGCTAAGGTAAAATGTAAAAAGAAAATACAATATAATAGTCTGGTAGTGTATAAAGTCATTTCTGAAAAATTGTAGGAATAGAACTATTACAAAAAAGCTTTATAAAATACATAACTGAAATTTAGATCATAGAATAAATTCGAAAAAAAAAAATAATGAAAAATTTTGAATATAAAAATAAAAAACTTTAAAAAAGAGGTGCAATGTAAGAAAATTCCACGCGGTGCACCTTGGGAACGTGCAAAATCGGCTAAGATCTAACTTCATGTTCTTTTATAAAATTCTTCCTGCGCAAAAATCGAAAAAAGTGAATATCTCAAGAAAAGGAGCAGCTAGGATTTCAATTCAAACGGCTTTTGAATACATTTTTCATCACAAACAAATCCCCGCTTTTGGTTTTTGTCGCCATTTTTATGGAATAATAAGTTGATTCCTGCCCGCCGTGTCATGGTTATTTAAGAAATGTTATAACCTTTCTCTAAAAAAAAAAGAAATACATAATCCGATTAAAATTTTTGAAGATATTTGCATTTCAGTCACATCATCTTTTTTAAAAATACAAATAAGGGTTATTTTGGAATATCTCAAAAACTGTTCTACTTTTGACAATTGTACCTTTATATTCGGATTCAGCGGAAAATTTTACGACATTCAACTGCCCATATGAAAAGCATTTTTATTCTCGCCACTGGACCATATGCAATCAAAAAGTGAAAATTAGCAATGGTAAAAGAGTTCCAGGAGTTCTAGCTTTTCCCCACCTCATTTAAAAAAAATTCTAAGCTGGACCATATGCAATCTGCATACCAAATTTATTAGAGTAGTCAAAACCGTTTTCCGAAGTATTCGACATTCATTTTTGATGTTTTTGTAAGTCGCACTAAAAAAGAGTTGTAAACCATAATACAAAAACTGCAAAACTTCAACTGCACTAGAGCTGAGTTGTAAACCGTAATACAAGAACCGCTTAACGCTTAAAACCGCATAAAAGAGGATTTTGCCTACAGAGCTATTGATCCAACATATCTCCCAAATTAGATCTGCTTTACATGGCATTACTAACAATTAACCCAATCTCAACGATTAGTGACCGTGTTTTTCAGTTTTGTGCTCTATAAAAACTTAGTTGAGAACTCGAACGCCTCCAAATCGTTTCAGACAATTTATGTTGCAATACAATGTTTTTGAGTAAACTTTAACCTAATTACTAGAGCTGCGATTTTGACCAATCGATTTGTTTTTGCATATTTAAGTTTTAAATTCATATTTTGACATATAGGCTAATCCTGCGTTACGGACGTTACATTCGCACTCAAATTTGCTTGTTAAGATTGACATAGCTGGCGTTCACATTGGAATATTTTCATGAAATTTTTTGCAAAATGCAGTTCTTTGGGAGTACTTTAAAACTTGTTTTCAACTTAAAGGTTAACGGTTTTTGAAAAGAAGTTATGCTAGCTTAAAGTTCTGTTACGGACGTTACAAAAAATGGAAGTCGACTTTGAGGCTTATGTGCATTTGCACATTTTTAGCTAATTTTGCATAATAAACAGAAGAACTCCAAATACAAAAAATTAAGTGGAATATATAACCATATCAATCAAGCTTAGAAAAGAAGGCTAAGTAGTCCCATTTAAACAAAAATCTTAATTTTTGTCTGTTACGGAAGTTACACTTTTTCCATTAATTTAAATTGTGTATATAAAAAACATTAATGTATTTAAAACTCTTTTTAATCTTGTAATTATTAATTTATTAGTTACAAAAAAATTAGCGAATATTTCATTACTCTTAGCTTATATTCATTTATTTATTTGTTATTTAGCTATTTAACATTGTATCTTATGCTTAATAGACCCAGCTGTTCGAGCTACTTTTATAGTATTGTCATTGGAAAAGCCCGAAAAATAATGATATGATTTTATAGCTGGAATATTTTTTACATTTATCCATGTTTTTGATATTCAGATGTAGTTTTGACATAATTTTTACCAACGTAAATAAGGAAAATGCCATTTATATTTTTTGGTAATATGTGAAAATCTCGAGCGTTTGTTAAGATGAGATTTTGGGCTTTTACTAGTTGCCAAGCTTTTCGCTTAACAACAGCGCCAACACCGTCCACCGCTCCTTTTCCATGCATAGTAGCAAAAAAACTCCATTCGAAACAACTCACATTCCATTCTTTTACGAATTGTGGAATGTTTCTCAGAATGTATGTATGTGCCCCTCTAAATTTGGCCACTCGTTGTCTATTATCTTTTTTATTTTTTTTTTGCCTGTGACACATTATTATACCCTCCACCACAATTAGTTGTGAAGAGGGTATATTCAGTTTGTCATTCCGTGTGAAACTTTTTTACTATTCATCTCAGACCCTATAAAGTATATATATTCTGGGTCCTTGAGTAATTTTAAGTCGATTTAGCCATGTCCGTCTGTCTGTCCGTCTGTCCGTCTGTTGAAAACACGCTCACTTTCGAAAAACTCAAAAGAAATCAACAAACTTGGTGTCAAATTGCTTGTAGTTATCCTAAGCAGTTTGGGATTGAAATTCAGCAAAATCGGTTCAATAGGACCTGAGCTATGAATCAAAATGTGGAACCACCACCTAAAAAAAATTGATAATTTTGTTACAAAAACCAACATAAATGGTGGAAAAATGCACAGAATGATATAAGATTTCGCAACAATTCGTTTTATTCAACTGGAAATCACGCTGTGAAATTTCGTGAAGATCCGTCAATAATTTACCCTAGGCCCCATATAAGCCCTACTCCCGGAAAACAATATATTAAGCCTAAAACCCTAACTAACAATGCTAACATAACAAATTTTGGCAATTCACAGTTACATAGAACTAGAAATTAAACTGTTAAGTTTCGTGAAGATTGGTCCATAATTTACCATAGGCCCCATATAAAACCTACTTCCGGAAAACAACTTAGTACGCCTAAAAACGTAAAAAATAATGCTATCATAACAAAATATGGTACATCAAAGTTTTATAGAACTAAAAAAAAATCTTTGAAATTTCGTGAAGATCGGTTCATAATTTACCATAGGCCCCATATAAACTTTACTCCCGGAAAACAACTTAGTACGCCTAAAAACGTTAAAAATAATGCTATCATAACAAAATTTGGTACATCAAAGTTTTATTGGACAAGAAATAAAATTGTGTTATTTCGTGAAGATCGGTCCATAACTTACCCTGGGCCCCATATAAACCTTACTCCCGGAAAACAGTTTAGTACGCCTAAATCCGTAAAAAATAATGCTATCATAACAAAATTTTGTACATCAAAGTTTTATAGGACAAGAAATAAAACTGTGTAATTTCGTGAAGATCGGTCCATAATTTACCCTGGGCCCGATATAAACCCTACTCCCGGAAAACAGTTTAGTACGCCTAAAACCGTAAAAAATAACGCTAGCGTAACAAAATTTGGTACGTCACAGTTTTTCAGGACAATAAATAGCACTGTGAAATTTCGTAACGATCGGTCCATAATTTACCTTAGGCTCCATATAAACCCTACTACCGGAAAACAGTTTAGTACGCCTAAAACCGTAAAAAATAATGCAATCATAACAAAGTTCAGTACACAGTTCAGTACACATAAAACCATAATTAATAATGCTATCATAACAGAAATTGGTACGTCACAGTTTTAAAGGACTAGAAATGACGCTGTGAAATTTCGTGATGATCGGTCCATAATTTACCCTAGGCCCCATATAAACCCTTCTACCGGAAAACAGTTTGGTTGCCTTAAACCATAATTAATAACAAATCGTCACAGTCTTAGATTATAATAACATCATACAGATATTACTCCTTAAACATTCGAACTGTCGGTGGAGGGTATCAAAGATTCGGCACAGCCGAATATAGCACTCTAACTTGTTTTTTAACTGTTCTTTGATTTTCTCACGATATGCTCGCTTTTTTCAGCCTCTTTAGTTTTAAACACCAACAGTTTTTCAGTATTATTTTTAAAATTTGCGAGAAATTTTTTTGCTCTGTCTGCATCTGAACTCATTTTAATTAATACGAATATATTTGTCAACACGCGCGTTTATAAGCATAAGTTTGGCAACATTTTCAGTTCAAAGCAAGAATTGCTTAATGATTTCTAACGGAAAATCCAGTACGTAAACATTGCATGCATGGGCGTACCACCAAATAATTGAAGGGGTGCATGGAGGTTGCAGTTTACAACATGGTTATTAATTACTAATTATTAATATTCAGGAATTATTTTAGGTTTCAGAAGAATTTGAAATTCATCTCAATTTAAGTTGCCGATTGGGGGTCGCATGCTATTTAAACACACTTTTTGTCATTTTATGGAGAAGTTTTTCGGATTCTCGGCAATCCAGAGCAATTTTAAGTCCAGATTCAGCAGGTGAAAATCCATTATAAAAACTTACTTCCACCTCATAATATTAAAATAAATTAGTTTTTTTGGATATTTTCATGCCGTTACGGACGTTACACACTTTGTCATTTCGTCAGCTCAGAATTGGTTTGGAGCATATGCCAAAAAGTCGGAGTGGAGAAAAACGACAAAGAAGATTTACATGAAGATTTCTCAAAATGTACCCGATAGAATTTTTTTATATTTTAACCACTGCTTCCGGTATATGTTTTGAAGAAAAATGTATATTTTTGCGCACTTTCATGAATAAAGTTAGAATTTAATAGTATTTTTTTGAAATTGAAAAATATTGTTTTGTGCCGCATACGCCACTTTTCTAAAACAAAATTAAAAAAGTGGCTTTTTGTGCTGCATACGTATACTTATTGCTGTGTAACTTGTTGTTGAGATGAATTTTTTTTTATAGTTTTTTTATTTGATTTTACTTTACAAAAACAGAAAAAACAGTTCTACTGAAAAGTTACATAAAAAGCCACAAATTAAACAACTTAAATAATGCAAAAGTAAAAAGAAATTTTAAAACTTTTAATATTGAGTAAATTTTTATAATAAGCTTTATCAACACGTGGAAGAAATATAAGCAAGAATGTTATGTCTCTATTTTTATCGCTGGAAATAAATGATGGTTTCGATATTTTCAAAACATTCGTCAACAAATTCTCAGGAGTTTTCAAACAATTTTTTGATGCAGACTTAACCAAAATTGCATTTTTATATTTTTCCTCTCTGGTAGAAGTTTTATAATTTATACATAAATCATTATTTCAACTGTATAGAAGTACTTAAATTTTAGCAAAAGGGACTTTTCGAAAGTCCATTTTATTTGCTTCCAACGAGTATGTGCGAAAATTTTCCGGAAGCATTTCCATAACTTTAACAGCCTGTTCGTCGATTTCGAACGTTAACGTTCGCATAGAAAATTACATTTAAAGCCTGGTACTCTGTTCAACATTTCACGTGAAATGCTGTCAAAACGCATATGAAAAAAACTTGTGCGGAATATCTATGAAATAATGTTGATAGAGTTGTACTCTGTTCATTTTGTGAAAAAGTTCCGAAATGTTTCTGGCAACATTTTTTTACAACTGCGGAATAAAGTAAGCTGCACTTATTTCACGTGGAATTTTAATCAAAAGCAAAAATGGATGAACTGATTAATTAATAAGAAATAAAAAATTAATATAACACAACCGGTAACAGTTTTTTATCCATATTTACTTTTTTTTTAATTAAAAAAAATTATTTTTAGTAAAATACATGTGGGGTTTGTTTACATACGCAAAACAATGTCGCATACTTTGCAGGAATAAAATCGGCAAATTGTACAAACTCGCATGATAGGTAACATGGATACATGTCAAAATTTTCGTGTGAAATAATAAATGTTGCTCAACATTTTTCGCAAATTTGAACAGAGTACTAGGCTTAAAACAAAAACAAATTTTCGAATTTTGTTTTTGTTTTGAATATAATTTTCTATGCGAACGTTAACGTTCGAAATCGACGAACAGGCTATAAGTTTTGTTTTATTATTTGGCATTGTTTTAAGCAAATTTAGTAAATGAAGAGGACTATGAATTTCAATATTCTTTAAGTACCGGTCAATAACACCATGGACAAAGTCCACTTCTTGAATTAAAGAATGTTCTGGTTCTGAAGACTTGTATTACGGCATCAATATTATTTTGTTTAAAAAACATTTTGATTGCGGTTGCGTTAATTTGATTTTTATTTTGAGGTACGCAAGAATCGCTCCATAATGTCAAAGTTTTAATTAGTGGATAATCTTTTATTAATTCATTTAAAATTTTAATTAAAGCACTAGCAATGTCGTTACTACTCCGACCGCTATGAGCTTCCGTCCACAAGGCACAATAAGTAAAAGTTGGTATATTTGGTTGCTGTAAGATTGTACATATTCAATTATCGTTTGTAGTAAAATGTTGAAGCATTTCATTTAGGTATGCTAAAAACACTTTGCATATCATAGCAAACCGTACACTTGGTTGGGTCCATTATTTTATAAAACTATTTTTCACAAATTAATTTTCTTGTTGTCATTTTATTTTGCTTTAACTACTTTTTTTCTTACGGCAATGCAGCAAAGCAACAGTAAAATATATTTTGTACGTTTTTGTATGAAGAATTTGCTGCAATCGCCAAACAATGGCTTGTAGAGCAAAACAGTACTTAAAAAATTTTGAAACAGTTGATATGCAGCAAAATTAATGCTTTATATCTCAGAAACCATAAAAATTTTCGCGAAACAGGTTTTTGATTTAGAAAGAGGGTATTAAAAAAATATATTCCTCATACCTAACTCATTTTTTTTTAAATGGTCGGTAGGTCAAACCAGTAATGAGCTGACGATTTATATTCCAAAAAAAAAAGTGTAATAAAGGTATTTCTTTTTTTCATCAGATTAAAGTGCATAAAAAACTCTGTTTATAAAGCTAGTTTGGAAAACAAAATTATTAAAATTCATTCTGTTAAATTTAAAAAACCCTATTTTCCGTTACGGACGTTACACACAGTGTACCCATTTTTAGTTCAAATTGTTAATATATATATTAGATAACTTACAAATATGATTTTTATCTTAAATAAAAGAAAATTAAACAAATTAAAGTTTTCCTAAACGCTAAATTCTGAAATGACTGTTTTGCTCACTTTTTTGCCCATGGAAAATACCCTTTTTTTCAAGAATAAATGTAAGCAAGAGGTACATTTAGGTTAGCCTCTGCCAAGAACAAACAAACCACCCTTAAACCTTATTGCTTCTATATTTTGAAGCTTAAATATGTATGCTATTATTCCATTAACAAATATTTGGATTTTGGGCAACTTTAAATTTCTGCCTTTGTTTTAAAAATTTTCGGATTAGCCCATATGTATTTGCGTTTTTTTTCCATGTTATAAAAGAATTAAATACATATTTCTCAAAAAATTGTAAAATCAATCAGTAAAATACACGATTTTCAAGATTTCGACAAAAGATCCTTCTATTTTAAACTGATGCAGCACCTTACATGGGTGAGGCTTCCAATGGGTCTTCAATATTTTATTCAAAACTGTAACAACTCACTTGCTTGGCACATGGGTTATACCACGTTGCTGAGGAAATTAGAAGCCAATTCGATTCCTCTTCCCCCACAGGCAGTAGTAACAACAAACTTTGAGTAATTTAAGAATATAAGAAGAGCTTGTTGATACCGATGATTATGCAATTAAAAAAAGTAAAAGAAATATTAATTTAAATAACATCAGAAGCCAATTAGCATTTGTATTCTCTAATTACGGATATATTGGTGAAACAATTACATATTAGAAGGGATTTAGTTCACTTAATACTCAAGTCAAATTAAATAATATTGCAGAAAGTAAAATTAACAATGTGGAAGGAAGAATAGTCCGACAAATTAAAAAAAAAAAAAAATATTAATTATTATTTGAAACCGGTTTTTAGTTACAAACCCGAAAATCCGATTTTTTTAGAAGTCGGGTTTTCGAAGTATTTGAAAATCGGTTTTTAAAAATGTACGAAAATTTGACAACTCTACAAATTTATCAAAAAGAGAAAAAGTACCAATTTTTACCCGATTTACATTTACGAAGCAGGTTTTAGTGTTTTCGTTTATTCGGTTTTATTTACTGGTGGAGCCATTATTATTACATATCGCTAGCTTAGAGTTCAAGGCGCCAACTGCACTTTTTGAAATTTTTCAGGAGAGACAAAATGTATAAAAAAATTTACAGTATATTTTGTAAATTTTTTTGAATTGAATTTTATTTGCTTTGTTGTTACATACATATACAGTAAGTAAAAAAATAAAAAAAAATAGTATCTTTGATTTAGAAGAATTTTTGCCATTTAGCACCCTTTCTTCTGCTATTTTTGATTTGTGCATATCATTTAGCACCTTTTCTTTAAAAAGTAATATGAACATTTTTCTTATTTGATTTAAATAATATGAGTTAATTTGAGTTTTTAATGCCAATAGCATTTAATATTTATTGTAAAAAAAACATTTGCATTGTATACAGTATTACTTCGTTGCTGTGACTTAAATTTAATTATGTATAACAAAATTAATTTCTTAGGGTTTTATCACATGAACTCAAGTTTGCAGCCTTACTTCGTTGCTACTTATATAAAATAAAATAAGAAAATATGTGGCACCTAGATTGAGGATATATGATTATTACTCGTGAGGTAATTCGCCATAAAACTTGTGGTGATCTTTTGCCAAGGTCATTTTTAAATATTGTAAATCGTCATATTTCCTAGTTGTAATTTTTTTTCTCTCACTGTGAAGTTGCGGTAAATCAGACCAATCAAGCGGATAAAGAAATATCATTTAATATAAAATAAAATTTTAATTATATATGTTTTTGATTAGCGCGGTTTTGGAGCCCAAAAATTAAATTTTGTATGCATCGCATGTCTTGATTTACACGATATATTAAATTTCTGGTCCCATAAACGGAATTTGTACCCGTCCTGAACCTTGTTTTACACGAATTTGATTTACACGTGCTTTCTTCGGTCCCAACAGACCGCGTAAATCGAGGGTTACCTGTAAATTCAAATTAAATTGAAGCTTATGCTTTTTTCAACAATGTAATATATAACAATTAACACTATTGACTAGTATCAAAGAATATAAATCTTATAGAATGCGCATCATGTAGAAGCAAAATTTCTTATGGCGGGGTTTATCATTACGCCCTAAGAAATTTTGCTTCTACATGATGCGCATTCTATAAGAGCATCCAAAATGTGCAGCATTAACACATACACATGTTTGCTGTTTTTGCCAGCCAAAGTGTGTGTGTTTGTGTTTTTTTTTTCGTTGAAACGGGTTTTTGGTATTTTTTTAATTGATTTCGTTTTGTTTTAAAACAATTTATGTGCAAATAACCTACGTAAGAGCGAATGCGACCAATTGCGTAATTGTAGGGCAACAGTATGTGTTTTATTTTTGTAAAAACTAAACTATATCGATTTGCACCGAATTATAATTCCATTTTTTAGATTATTTAATTATGTACTTACCATGTGTGTATGTATATTAATGGAATTTATAAATAAAGGAGTGGCATAATTATAAATAGGTATTTCTCCTTGATTGTTTGTTAAATAAATTTCATATTGCTCAGTTTGTAAACATTTATTAAATTAGTACTCCTCCGAAAACATTGCTTTTGGTCTTTAGAAAAAGGAAGTTCCAAGAAAAGAAAAATACAAGTTTTATCAAACGAATGATTTAATTTATTAAAATATTAGGGTGGTTGATATCCTCATTAAATTCTTTTTAAATATGTATGTATTTGTATCGCTTTGGTTGATTGAAAATTTAATTGGAAATAATTTTATTTTTGTAAATATCATTTTTTTACATTTGTGAATAGACATAAAGTTAGAAATAAATTAAATTTATTCCGAATATATGAGAACTAAATTTTTTTAATTTCCAAGCAACATGATTAAATAAAAACCAAACAAAATTCCTTAAGAAGGAATAATAATATGTTTTATTTTAATCTATTTTTAAATATCTTTAATAAGAATATTAATACTGCACAGCTATGAAATAAATATATAACATGGTTTGACAAAAGACCCCAAAAGCATTGTGTGGCCATGCCGCTTTAATAAACATAAAATATTTTTTATGAACCAGGCAGTTTATGTTTTTACATATTTTTATATTCCTATAAATCTTTAATTTTACAGAAAAACTGTATCTGAATTTCGGTGCGAACCGATATAGTTTTATCTGTACAACAATAAAACACATACTCTTACCCTACAATTACACAATCGGTCACATTTGCTTTTACGAAGGTTATTTGTACAAAAATTGCAAGAAACAAAAATTCTTTTGTTAGGTTTTTGTTTTATTTTTTACTTAATGTGTTTTTTTTTTTGACTTGGCAACCCAGCAAATAATAGGACCAGTCCAAGCACGCGTGTAAAGAGTAGTCCACAAGGGACCAGGACTAGTCCAAAAATAACCCAAACGTTTGGAAAAAACCTGGTCTATTTAACATTGCGATGTCCTAGGAGAGGACCATATAACCCACCTTTGGACCACTAAGGAGTAGTTTTAAAACTACTCCATGGTAAACTCAAGAGGATTAGTTTTGAAGTCGTTTAAAAACGAAAGCATGTCGTTAAAAAACGAAGACATGTCGTCTCACTACAAACACTTTTTAACAATGACATGGTCCATGCTTGCATTACATCGGACCAGTCCATGGAGTAGTCCATTTTATCAAAATGGATCAGGTGGTCCAATTTTATTTGCAGGGAATGTACATACATACACACTCGTGCACGCACATACATATACGCTGATAAATGAGAATTGAAAGTTCTCATAAACAACGAGAGAACGATGCATTGTTACGCTCTTTGTTTTTGCTTCTTTCCCTTTTGTCTTCCCGCCCGCATCATGCATTTTTTTTCAAAAATATTTTAGTTTTCCTTGAGATGCGCATTCTATATGATTTATATTCTTTGCTAGTATGTATTAAAGGGCTGCAAGAATACATTCATTTGTTTATTACACACAAGCATTCCAATATTCATTCAAATATTTAAATAGTTAAATACTGGTTTACAGAGTTTAAGAGTTAAAATATAAAAGAGAGTGTAGTCTGTGTTTTACTTTATCATAACAAAGGCACACATTCTATTCACTCTTTTTCTTTGAATATTTATTTACTCAATTTGCAAATGCAAACACACACAAGTATATGGTAACAGTTAGACTGTGTGCAAGAAATACTACATAGTAAAATTAGTACTTATGTTTATTCTCATTACAAATATATCTCTATTAAACAGAATTTTGAAACAAAAATTATAAAAATTGGATTAAAAGTATATTAAAAAGGACTTTAAAATTCTTGCGTTTTACGTTTTCGATTTCCATAACAAAAGTTGCTAGTAATAATATTAATGTATTCATGTTATGAGTAAAACATTCAAATAATATTATATTCGAAACTTATACACATTTTATTATGTCTGTTTTATTTGAATGTGGTAGTATTTTTTTCTGTTTACATACAGTTGTTTTCTTTTCTCTTTCGCCTTGTGTGTTTATTCATTTGTTTTTTTAACATAAAATGTAAAGCACTGCGTACTTAAATCGTTTGTTGTACTTAACTTTACCTACTTAAAAAACAAATGAATGTATTCATATGCCTTTTAAATGTAGTCATGCAGACCTTTAGTATGTATATTACATTATGTAATAATTTTAAACAGTAAAGAATTATGGCAACAACAACAAGCATGAACGAAAATTCATGCTTTGTTACTTAATCGTTTTATAGTTTTTACTGTTTTTTTTTTTTGGAAAGGAGCAGCTGAATTTTTTTTAACTTTAAGCTGAGACTTCAACCTGTAATTTGAAGTCTTTCGTTAAACAGCGCTCCACAGCGCTAAAAAGATGCAGTCCACTGAAGTTGATAAACATTGAAAATTCGATGTTGTTTATATTTTGTTCTACGAAATTTTTTATATGGCACTTTTTCCAACTTTTTTTAATGCAAATCTCTTTTTTTGCCAATTGTTATTTACGAAAATATACAACAAAGTCAAATGATAAGTTAACTGTGATTGTACCAAAAGATTGAATATACTGTAAGTTTGCATGCCATTTTAAACAAGCGAACATATGTGAACTTTGAGCGTGTCTGTCCAAAAAAATAATAAATATATCAGGCTTATATTACGGAATACTAACACAGAAAAAATTTTTAGTAATTTTTTATCAATTAAAAAAGTTATTTAAAAAGTATTTAAACTTAATTAATGGAATAATTGAATCAATTATTTTTTTTTGTTGAACGAATATTAAAAATATAATTTTGTTTTAATTAACATTTTAGTTGTTTTGAAATTAATTTTGAATTAAAATAATAATCAAATAACAAAAAATTATTTCATTTGAAATAAAATAATTTTAACTTGTGTAATTGTTGTTGGAAATTGTCAAAATCAATCAACACATTGCTTGAAACGGCAAAGTTTTTTGATCATTTTTGTAATTAAAATTTAAAATATCATTTATTGAAAAAAAAAATCTTCAAAATATAAAATTTTTACAATTTTTAGTAATCAATATAATCATTTTGGTAATAGGTGCAAAATCAACAAATGGGTTGCTTGATTCTATGAATTTGGTATAAAATTGGTGATTAGAGAATATTTTTAATTTTTTCTGTGAATATTCAGATATCTGACAACAAAATACCAAAAAATTATCCAAACCGGTGAACATAAAAAAAATGAATTAATGCCGCTCTTGAAACAATGTGCGCTGTAAGCCACCATTTGCGTGTGTCCAGTTTCTAACATTTTTTGTTCTATTGTTATGTGGAGTTTACCAGCTGCATTCAATAAAGCACTACTCATACGGCCATGTTCTGACAATCGCACGATTTGAAATCGCAAAACGCCAGATTTATTTTATGGTGTTCTGAAACTGGTGCGCTTTGTTTGCGACCTGCCATAGTTTTTTAAAGTTCCCTTGAACATACTTTTGCAATTTGAAGTCACCAAACTTCTTGAGATTTACGGTCCACGTATTATGCAATTTCAAGTAAAAATCGCAAATGGTAAGCGTTTTGCGATTGTCAGAACATGCCCGATAGTCACATTTCTGTTTTGGTATGAGCATCCGTCGCTGTAAAAAATAATTTTTGCCGGGATTTCAGTGCCACTGAGGTAAGGACAAAATATACCCAATTGCTTGCGAATTCCTCCGCAGACACGCCACCTTCAACCTCATTCCAAATACAGCAGTAACCTATATGGTTTATCAAATTATAGAAAACTAAGTTGTGCACTTGCAATTTTGTACGATAGTATAGGCTGCTTACTTCCGATTTTGGCGCCATTAAAACCGCTTGCAGATATATAGCCAGTACGATGCGCTCTTCGGCTTTGTCCTTTTGCTTTTCATTTCTGGCTTCTTTTTTTGCTCGGTGAAGAGCGTATTGACCATCTGAAATGTTATCCATAGAATGACGCACACAAATTTCGCATTGGTCTTTTTTTGGCGAAAATAATCTATAATTTTTTACTTCAAATGCTTCATAAAATACCGAAATTGAAAGCGGCTTTATTTCATGTTTTAAACACCAATCTTTTACGTAAAAGTTGTAAATCATTCGTTTTGAATTCAGTCCGGTAAAAGATATTTCTTTTCCATGACTGGCAAAGCATCCAAAAAAGAATTCAAATATTTTCGTTGATTTGCAAAATTTGTCAGCGGTGTTGTATTTGCATTTTTGTTACTGGTTACACTCCGCTTTACCGTATTTAGCATTGCATGTCTACCAATGTCCAGTGTATTTAAAAAAAAAGTTCTGCACACACGCATATTAATATCAATTTTTAGGTAATATTTTAAAGTTTGACATCTTTTTAGTTGTTCGTTATCTTCACGTTTTTTACGTCTAACTGGTGGGGTGCTTTGTATCAAGGTATTCACATAAATTCGCTTTTGTTTTATATACATACTCCAAAATGGTTTAAATAGTCTACCTCTCTCGTCGTCAGTGATTTGCGCGCATTGCATGGATGATTTTCCAGTTTTACTTGTACATTTACACCGCTGCTTCATTGCTCTTGCATCTCTCTTTTTTTATAGCACCAAACGTTATTTTCTTTCTTTTTCCCATAATATGATTTGCCACTTTGTCTTCGATATTTGTTTTGAATGCTTATCCAATCTGCGTGTTTAACTTGCACTCTCTTCTTGCGCTTTTTGGATTTTACGGGCATGTCTATGGAATAATCCGAATCGCTGTGGAAACTATAAGGCACGAGTCCAAAAACACCATTGTCTACATTATTGGCAAAAGGTGTAATGGTATTGCTGTTTTCAATTGCTTGTAAAGCAGTGTTATTACTTTCGTCTTTTGCCATACAGACCTTTTAATAAATGTAGTTAATATTTGTAAAAAAATAATAATATTGTTACGTTTTTCCTTTAATAAACGCGTTTGAGTTCTTTTAATTGCAAATCCGAATAAAAACACCTCTTATTCAACTTAACAAACTTTATTGAAATTAATTATTTTGTTCACAATTGTTAGTTACGAACAGAACCGTTTCTCAAAACAAACTAAACTAATTATACATGAGTCACCCCTTTTTTATATTTCATAATTATTTCTAGATTTTTCCTGAACCTTCCCGTAAAAACTATTTATTATGTTCTATAACCATTTCTAGAAATGACTGGGAAATTTATATAGGAATTATTTTAACAGTTGTGTTGAAAATTATACATGACAATTTTATGTAACATTAAACTATAACTTACAAGATAACTTATAACTATAACTATAAATAATTCTTAGATAATTTAACTTTCGTAACAATATGTTACCTTTTGCGAGCAAAATAAATTTTAGAAACAGCAATAAATTAATTTTACGGAGGACGAACGAACAACCAGCACAATTTAGCAACAATTACATGTGTTTTATGAACTTAGCGCGCGCGTTTTGACAACGGTGTACATGGCACTTTTGCGCTTCAACACGGAACCATATGAAAAAAAAGTTACCAAATTTTTTTTTAACGATGTACTTTCTTTGGTACTGCATTTAAATCTTAATTTTGTAAAAAAAGTGCAGTTGGCGCCTTTGCACTCTAAGCTAGCGAGATGTATTTCCAAAATTAATTAATTTTTGCTTTTAATTCTGTTTAAACGCGTAAATCCGGCTAGTTGGAGAACCAGATCAAAAGCTTTTTTAGTGAAAAAAAATTTTAACTTTCGACTTCGTTCTGGAATTAAATTAAAATTAAATACAAGAGAGCTTTAACTCTGATATTGCTTTTTGCAATTAGGCGCATTAGACAAATTTTGATACATTAGCGGAGCTCAGTTTTTGGTGCATATGGTCTTGTGAAAATTCAAAATTTCGCAGCTTTTTTATGAAATCTAGCGAAAACACTGTTTTTTGTTGTTGGATTTAACAAAACGGCTATGATATTTTGCATTTCTCTTTTGCAAGACCATTTGCACCAAACACTGAATTCCGCTATTATACTTTGACGATAAATCATTTTAACTGTAATATAGGTAATTTTAGAAAAAATTTAATTGCAGCATATCTTAATACTCTGCAGTCAAAGTCAAAAATGTATCATTAAGTTAAGCGATGCACAGTTTGCTTATTGTGTACGCTTTGATAACTTTTTTGGTGCATTATGGGACGAATGACATTGTAGAATTCTAAACTACAATTTTAGAATGCATGTAAAAAAGAGAGTTGCTATGCAATTAAAGTTTTGAAATTCAGCCTATTAATTTTTTTTTAAAATGATATGTTCTTAACCCATTTAAACAATTGATTTTGTACTGCATTCTTTCAGCTGTCCTGAAACCTGGTGTTGTTCAAGTTTACGAAGCTGATGGCAAAACCTCCAAATACTTTGTTTCCAGTGGTACTATCACCGTCAACGAGGATTCCACAGTTCAGGTTTTGGCTGAAGAAGCTCACAATATTGCCGATATTGATGGAGCTGAAGCTCGTCAATTGTTGTCCCAATACCAATCCGCTCTTTCATCTGCCTCCTCTGATGAAGTAAGTAAAAAACAAAACTAAACAGAACAATTTTCAAATTTAAATTTGCAATACTTTGCAGGCTAAAGCTGAGGCTGCCATTGCCATTGAAGCTTGTGAAGCTATTGTCAAAGCTGCAGAATAAATATTAAAAAACTTGTTTTTAAGTCTAAAAAAGAATAAATAAAAGCAACTCGTCAACAATTCAACATCTAAAAAATTCCGTAAAAAGATTTGAATTAACAATAAATTTTTTTAAGTGTATTAAAGCGTTTAAAAAAACCACTTTAAAAAGTATTTCCATTCTTGTTGTGTAAAAACATAGTAAATGTATCAACTTTTTTTTGTGTTAATGAAAGTTTTTGAATGTCGCTTCAAATTCACTACAACGGAAATAAAACAAAGTTTGTCGTTTTGATGTCGTCTACGACAAATAAAATACCAATTTTAAAAACGACTGGTTCTCGACTACGACAATAACAATGTTTGGTAGGAAGATGATGAGGTCTTTTTTTAATCTAATATATAAAAGCAGCTATACGTAATTTTAAATCACATCTGCCTTTTGAAATCATACATGTGATATTTTGGTTTGCAGTTTTTGTGTGATTTTCATGAAAGCACACTGAGAAACAAAAACTTAGAACATCAGAACACCACAAAATCACACATGTGATTTTGAAAGCACCTTATTTTCAGACCGTAACGGGTCGATTATTTGTGTTTTAACTACTTTTTCATACCCTTCACCGCAGGCATAAAGGGAATATACAGGGCGGTGTAGAATGGTTTCAATGGCTTATACTTTTTTTATTTTTGCGATTATTAAGGTAATTCACGTCATAAGTTACACCCTTGCGAAAAAGCAAAAGTGCAAAAACATAACCACATAGACAATTAGTTGTACATAAATAATTTTCTGTGTGGTTGTTGTTGTTTTTTCACTTTTGCTTTTTCGCAAGGGTGTAAGTTGTAACGTGAATTACCTTATTATTACTTTTTTTTAAATACAGTAAATTATTGAAAAACTTTTTTCAATTAGCTTTGAAAAATGCACCTACGTTATCTTTTTAACACATTTTCCATAGTCTCCTTCACACCTTCACCCAGAGACCAATATAGTCCATTGTGGCGCCTTATTAAGAGATAGCCACAAAGATAGAAAGTAAGTGAAAAGAAACATCAAACGCATAAGACAGATTTAAAGTATAGATCGGAAAGAGTGTTTCGGACCAAACCCGAGAGAAATCCTACTCAACCAATTTCATCCTACGTTTGGCCAGCACCGTCTCGAGTCCACAATCCGAGACATCCCCTAATTCGCCCAGGAATCAACTGCCCATCCACCTCAGCCTGTTACCCTGTAGCCTGGGACAGTGACACAGAATGTGCTCAACTGTCTCCAACTCTTCCGGGTCCTCACACCATCTACACATATCCGATAAGTCGGATCCTATTCTCACCGCCATCCTGCCCATCATACAGTGGCCCGTGATAATTCCTATCATGGTCCTAACGCAGACCCTACTCCTGCCCAGCAGCGACCCCGAATCTGATTTTCTAAGCACCGGCCACAGCGTCCGTGATACCTGGGAGTCCGTTCGGTTCCCCCAGACCCGATTGGTTGTGCCCAAGATCCGTTCCCATTCATTCCAAAATAGAAGCCCATTGGAGGCCTAACTTCCTCCATACATTTGGGATCCTTCATCTCTGAGCCCTGTCTCGCTAACTCATCAGCAACCTCATTGCCGGCTATGTCGCAGTGAACTGGCACCCAGTACAACCTTAGCACATACTCCCCTAAGACTCCCTCCAGAGCCCTCTTAAAATCATCAACCAGCCTGGAGTTCATATAACAGCATCTTACGGCCATAAGAACCGCCTGGCTGTCCACATATATAGTGACCTCCGAGGCCCTATCAATGTTGTCCCTCATCAGTTCCACGGCCCTCAAGACCTCCTGAAAAAGCCTGCAGTCGTCAGGAAGCCTATATGACATTCTGATGTCCAGATCCTCAATGTAGACCCCCGCACCTGTGCCTCTCATCTTCGAGCTATCAGTGAATATAGCAAATCCACCAAATAATCTGCTCCTACCTGACCAGCTCTCCCTAGAAGGCACTACTACCGGCACCCGCCCGAAATCCACCCTAGTGCTCACATAATCAGTAGAGCCAGGCGATCACAGGCAGTAGCCCCCAGCCTCAATCTTACCCAGGATCCGTGCGTGACCCTGCGTGACATTCCCCATCAATCCTAACTCCCTCAGCCTAAGAAGGCTCCTGGCTGCCATTTCCATCACATACTGCTCAATAGGCAGAAGATGCAGAATGACATCCAAGGCCGCTCGAGGAGTACTTCTCATGGCACTTGTCATGCCGATTGACACGTAAGAATGGGTCTAACCACCGAAGTGTACAGTCATCCCACTTCTGACGACCGGAGACCCCAACTCTTACCTATTGATGATCTTCAAGCATAGTAGGCATTAAGACCCCTCTTAAGCCTCTCCTGAGCGTTCCTGCCCCATGACAGGTACATGTCCAGAAATACTCCCAGATACTAAGCAATATCCGATAGTCTAAGCTCCACACCTCCCAGTCCGGTAGCCTTAAATTCTCCACCTTGTACCTCCTAGTAAAAAGAACCAGCTCCGTCTTCTCCGGGTTAACTCCCAGTCCCTTATCACTAGCCCATGCCGACAGTTCGCCCAACGCCCCTTGCATGACTTCGCTTATTGTCGGCAGAAACTTGCCCGACAGCAATATCACCACATCATCCGCGTAGGCCACGACTTTCCAACCCATTCTGTCAAAAAGTCTCAGAACGACATTGACGGCCAAGAGCCATAATAAAGGAGAGAGAACTCCCCCCTGTGGGGTCCCCCTAGTCACAAGTCTCCCTACACGTTAATTTCCCCAGTCCGAGTGAATACCCCTACTACTAAGCACTCTAGTTATCCATTCGACCAGGAGCAATAGAACCCCCAGATCAACCAGTGCCTGCCTAATAGCCTCTATCTTCAAATTGTTAAAGGCGCCCTCTATGTCCAGGAAAGCCGCCAAGGTGTATTCCTTGTTTCGCAATCCTCGCTCCACGTACCCCACCACATCATGAAGTGCACTCTCAACAGATCTACCATTAAGATAGGCGTGTTGAGCGCCGCTGATGATGCCGGCGTCAATCTTCGTCCTCAGATATAGCTCAATCAGTCTTTCCAACGACTTCAAAAGAAAAGACGATAAGCTGTTTGGTCTAAATCCTTGGGTTTTGAGTGACCGTTCTTACCCGCCTTGGGTATAAAAACTACCCTGACCTCCCTCCACCCTCTAGGAATGTACCCATTTAGCATACATACCCTAAACAGCTCCACCAACAACAGGAGTGATGATTTCCCGATATTCTGTAACATCGCCGGAAAAATGCCATCTGGTCCCGCCGATTTGTAACACCCAAAGGTATTAACCGCCCATGTTACCTTATCCAAGGTAATCATTTCCCCCACTGTTTCCATTTCCTCACCGCCTGAGCCCGACCCTGAGAAAGGGTCCTCACCCACATCCTGTTCCCCTAACCCAGGATCCACACACCAAGGAAAGTGAGTCTCCATAAGTAGACAGAGAGATTCAGAGCCCGATTCCGTCCATGAGTTGTCCGGTCTCTGAATAAATCTAGGGACTACCGGGTCCTTGGATAAAATTCTCCTGAACCTAGACATCTCATTTACAGACTCAACTGACTCGCTAAACTTAATCCACGAGTCCCTTTTCGCCCTTCTAATATCCCCCTTATACCTCCTGCAGCTCAATCTAAAGTTACCCCAATCCGCTACTGGTTAGCACGCCCGTGAGCATACCCACCACACCGGTCGGAGTCGACCCCCAGTCCCAAGTAACTCTAAGGTTACTTTGCACCCGAAAACGAATCCCAATCCGTCATCCTCGGATTCCTATACGGACACCTTTTCGACCTCTCAAACATATATAGTTCGATTAGCGGTATATTTTTGTTTCTTTTGGATGCTATTCTAAAGTCACGTACGTGGTGCAAACAATTTATTTGTCTTTATCATTTGAAATTGATCAGTCTTAGGATTTTCAAAATAAAAGTTCAAAGCAAGATATTTAATGCAAAAAAATATTATCGAAATTTTTTTTTAAATTGGTATAATAAAAATTTTATAAGCTTTTAAAGTTCGTCACGTACGATATTGTAGGTACTAAAATGCAACTAAATGCGTCATCTTATTATGTTGGTATTTAGTTAAAATTTGGTCAAACCTTATTTTATTACAATCAATATCATCTTACCAAATTTTATTGGAATCGGTCCATATTTGACCATAGCTCCCATACAAGTATTCCTCCCGAAAATAGCTTTTAATGCCATTTCCTTAAAAATGACTTTTAAGATAGGTACTATGTCATGACAAAATGTTGTGCTGTTAGATCCAAAATTAACCATAGGTCCCAAATAAACCCCCTTCCTTAAATCGGTTAGGGGCAAACAAATCTCATATAGATGAAGACAACTAAATAATATTCGGCACAAATAACTTTTTTATAATTCTTAACCTCATAGCATAATTCTGTTTTGGCGACCTTGATTGGCCATGGGTCCCAAATAGGGTACCCTCTCAAAACCATTTTTTTAAATATAGTGGTGTAGGGTATCATATGGTCGGGCTTGCCCGACTATACTTTCTAACTTGTTTGTTTTAAGTTTTAATATACATATACAGTCAAATCCCGATAATTCGTACCCCGATAAATCGTAATTCCCGATAATTCGTAATAAACTGTCAGTCCCTTGAAAAAATCTCGTTAATTCGTGAAATTTCCATACATTTCGGTCCCCTCGCTAATTCGTAATTTTTTTTCAATTAAAATCTTCTTTACCTCTTATAAATCGTAATTGTTTGCTATTTACCACTTATAATTCGTAGTAAAAACATGAAAAGAATGATTTTTTGCCTCTATTTTTTTCGTTGGTTTTTACTTTTGCTTGTGTGTGTGTTTATTTTCTTAAGATCAGTTTGTTACATGAATCATTTTTATATATTTTATTTGTAGCAATTTTTTTTTTTTATGTTTTTTATCGTTTTAGTAAATAAATTGAAAAACCCCGTTAATTCGTATTTATTTTATTTAAGCCCCGTTAAATCGTAACCCCGCTAAATCGAAAACCCCTATAATTCGTAAAAAAAGACCGGTCCCTTGCGATTACGAATTACCGGGATTCTACTGTATATACAAAAAATATATTTCATACCTTGTAGATACTATAAGAAAAAAATCTGTCACGAACGATATTACATTTGGTTCATTATAAAACCATAAAAAAAAAAATTTTTCCAATTACGGATTATAAAGAAAAAATATGTGGTTTAATGTATGAAATTAAAAAAAGGGGAAAAACCTCCCACAATTCGCAGATTTTCGTATTATCAGGCATGTTCTGAAAATCACTTTTTCGTAAAGTGATTTGAAATCACTAAAAAGGTGTTCTGCCCACAAAAATTTTTGAAATCTCGTGATTTAAAACCGGCTAGCATACAGCGTGACGATTTCAAATCACTTGTAGTTTTTAAGCATTTCTTTTTTGAAATCTATAATAAAATTATCACATACACATTAAATGATCTGTCCTTGATTTGTTTTTGCATTTTAATTAATTATTTTACACGGAAGAACCTTTAAATTTACAAATTTAGGAAGCCGCTTAATTTTTTGCAAACGCTGTTTTAGTTTTGTTTACATTGTTCGTGATTTACTTTTTGTCAATGGTTGCCAGAGCAAAGAAGTCTTAAAGTCGTTTAGCATATGACTAATTTCTTCAATTATTTTGTTAAAAAAAACTAAAAGTAAACGATAATTATGAAGTTTGATTGGTTAAATTTTAATACACGAAGGTAAAAAATATGTGAAAATGGCAGCCATACATCCTAAATGAATGGCAACATTTTAAAAAGAAGCGCACAGTTTTTTCTCGTGGTTTAGAACAATGAAAATCACGACTAAAAATTAAAAATCTCGTGATTTTCAGAACACCAAAATATTTCTCGGGTGATTTTAAAATCGTTCGTGATTTTAAATCACCGTGATTTCAGAACATGCCTGTATTTTACATTCACCCAAATATCACTTCCGTTTTATGTCACGTACGATATGTACTTATTTTGCCCGATATTTTGGACAACAAGGTTCCGAATTTGAAAAGTTTTTTTTTAATATAAAGTACCCTCTAAATGAAACATAATGATAAAAAAAATTTTTCAGTTACTACTATTTTTACAAAATATCTATCGATCTGAAGGCGTACAAATGTCACGTACGATGACATGGGAATGCCCATATGACTAATTTCTTCAATTAAATTAAACATTAAATATAAAAATGAAATTAATTTGTTAAAAAAAACTAAAAGTAAACGATAATTATGAAGTTTGATTGGTTAAATTTTAATATGTATACGAAGGAAAAAATTAAATCTTTAGGAAACCTAAAGCTGATAGACCCCAACCCGAATACAGCAACCCACCCCATTGACTTTAGTTTCTTTAGAGACTCCCGGCCTACTGCGAACCTGAAATCTCTTCCTTGGTTCTCCTTACAACCCAGTGAAGCTATCATCTTCCACTGGCCTGTAATGACCCCATTGTTCTAATTGGCTAGTAACCCCAGTATGACCTCCACCGGTTTTATAGGTGGATGCATCCATACCGTGACTATCGACCTTAATGGCAACTCAGACGCGAGTATGACGTACAATCTGGCTCCAGGACAAGCGCTGCCACACCTGCCGATTGCAGCCTTTAAAAACTCAAAGGTTTTTAGATTACCGCAACTGACAGTTTTGACACTTCTTATCCAGTCAGCCCCTTTGAACGATACTTCGTCCGGCCTTCCTTTAACGCTAAAGATTTCGTCGAGTAGTTTGTTTTCTAGCACCTGCCATTTCTCGACACTGATCCTTCCATCAGGATACATACGATCAATGACAGCCGCTAGAATACCGTCCTTACCCGACGACTCCCTTAGCTTCCTTGACGTGGAGGGTTGGTCCTCTCTGGAGCCATTCCTCTTAGTGATCTCCTTTCGGGGATCCTTCCTCTTAGCCGCTGGGGATTTCTGGTCATCACCAGACCTAACTCTCTTAAATATTCCCTTATTGGGGGCCTTAGCAGAGCTCTCGATTTCCCTGCAGATGTTGGCTGGTTTGTCCCAGTAATCACTTGTGACTTCCCTTTGGGGGGACTGTAGGAGATTATCAAGACTTTACCAGTCCTCATCGCGCAACTAGTAGTGGGTAATACGTCAACAGGCTTGGTTCCCTTATCCGTGACCGTACTGTCACGGTTTAGAGGAACAGGTGTTGATTCCTTACCTTCCTTTTGATTTTCCGTTTCCTTTTTGGAAGATTCGTTAGCAGGGGTTGCTGAGGGTTCGTTGTCTTTACTGACAACATTTGAGCCTTCAACAGCCCTTGCTGTGTATCCCGCAGGATAGGGAATGCCTCGTTCGTTCGAGTCTGGCAACGTTCTTTCGGTGCTTCCTCAGAAAGTGCCTATCCCGGCCATCGTGTACTGAGGAGTCTTTCTTAGCTATATTTTCTAGAAAAGCTAAGGAGGCTCTTACACCACTCTTGGCTTTTTCAAGGCTCGTTCGGCTTTTTGATGTGACCAGTTTTGTCGCATCCTGCCGAACAATGGGTTTTAAAACACCCGCTACTCCGCTCCCTATCTCGAGTGTGACCTCCGGAGCCGATGACCCAGCCCTATGGTCCTGATCATGAGCCGAAATCATTGTAATTTCATGCTCATCATCAGATCCCAGAGCTAGACCACCGAGTCTTTCCGAGACCCCTGTTCGAGGCTGGGAACCGACTGGGGGTCCATCACGTTCGTCTCTGTCAGTTCTGTCAATAACTGACCTTCCTGCACCAGAATATCTCTGTAAATACTCAGCCAATCGGCGTCTTGATCTGACACCGAAACTGCCGAGTTGTCAGAGTCGCGTCCTTGTTTTTTTAATAAACGGCGTGCACGGACTAGGCTAGAGTTACAACTGACCCTTGCCATCGGCGTCGAAGGGAAGCTGTTCGCGATCAGTTTCTTTATCCACTTACTAGCCATTCAGGTCCTCGGCACTGCTGTCAACCACCTTGACCTTAAAAGTGGGGGATATGGGAGATAAAGGGGGGATAGATAGGATTATAGGTAATAGGATAGGGTATGGGCGGATGGATAACCGGCCTTAAAGCATATGCCTTCCAACTTGTTCCGGCTAGAATTTACCGATTCAAGTTACAAGACATTCACTACAGCCAGCATTTAAGCCACCACTTCGCGGCAAGATAGTTATCCTGGTGGTGGTGTGTTTGTGCCTATAAACTATATTTATACGTTGGTATTTATTTCAAATTTTGTACCAGACTTACTTTCTTATAAATGTTGGTATTGATGTAAAAATTGGCGACGATACCTTTTGTTATAGCTGCTATGTCATATTAAAATGTGCCGTAAAATTTTACTGTAGATCCCATTTATAATAGAGCCCTCTTCCTAAAATCACTTAAGGGCAAACAAATCTCATATTATTGAAGATATCTTAATTATATTTGGCACTACGAACATTCACATGAATCTTAAAGCCAAATATACTGAGGTGTAGGGTATTAAATGCTCAGGCTTTACCGACTTTACTTTCTTACTTGTTTTGTTTTTGTAATTATTGAATGAAAAAGTTTTATGAATTCTAACTATGGGCCATGTCACAGAGTACAATTCCGTTCGGAATGATTCCGTTCGGAATTGAAGAAAACATATTTGTTTGTTGATGGAAAGTGTATTTTGATAGTTCTGGCCTTTCAGATACAGACAACTCCCATACCGTTCATGAAAACAAAAATGGTTTCATTCCGAAACATTTTTTCGTCATTTTCTGAAGCACCAAAATACGGATTGAATTCCGTTTCCGAACGGAATTGTACTCTGTGACATGGCTGAATGTATGCTCTTTATTTTATAGCGAAATTTTGGTACAATTTATGTCAATTTGGTACAGTTTTGCCATTGAGACGGTACAATTTTTGAATTTCCAGATCCCAACAGTGTAGTACTATATTTTGTTTAAAATACAATTATTTTAAACACAAATTATATTTTAATTTTAATTTTTATTTAAAAACAAAAATGTACATATAACGTATGTTGCCAACTGAATTTCTTAACATAATTTGTGATTGAATTGTACGATAACGTAACGATTAAAAATTATTGTGAATTTTATACTTTATTAAATTATTTAAGCTTCAGGTCACTTTTTTAAAAAATTAATTAAAATGTTTTTATTCAATATTTCGATTTCCGTTGGAAATCTTCTTCAGGAAATTTATTTTTTTTTTTTTAAATAAAATAAAATTTGACAATAAATGGAAAAATAAATTTTAAAATTTAAAAAATTTTATAAAAAAAAAAAAAAAAAAAATTCCTGAAGAAGATTTCCAACGGAAATCGAAATATTGAATAAAAACATTTTAATTAATTTTTTTAAAAAGTGACCTGAAGCTTAAATAATTTAATAAAGTATAAAATTTAATAAAAAAGGTCGAAGAAAAAGGATTATAATTTATTATTGTGAATTGTAACTTTTACTTTCCAATATTTACTATTTTTGTATACTTGAATATGAAATACCTAAAATTTGTAAAAAAGAAAAATGGTCACTTGTCGGACAACCAGCCAACGGTGAGCATCTTGAATAAAGTTATTCACTTGTAGCCAATCTAATTCAAATTTTTATATTTTCTAACCCCAAATTGCTCTAAACTCTAATTCCTTTATGATTTCTCCTTGCGGTGAGAAATTATAAAGTCACGTAACTGCCCGTCTACAACTGACATGATTTGATGTTATAACTTGATGTTATAAAAGCGTTGTTAAAACATTTGCATTAACAACCGTGTAGAGTTTTTTTTTTCCCGGAGTTTTTCGATTCCCGGGAAAGCGGGAAAAATTTTTAAATTTCCCGGGATCCCGCTCCATACAAATAATACAAAGTAAACTTGGTTTTATTAATGAAAAAAACTTTTATAAACAAACGTGAGGGAACTTGTTTACAAAGTAAGTAAAATAAATGCTTAAATACTACAAAAATTAATTGAAGATTGAAAGCGGAACTTGAATTATTATTACCTTTGGCTATTATAAGTAAATTCCGTATTATGATGATCTAGTTCAAGATAAAATAAACATAACAATTGAGGTACTCAAGATATGAGATCAAAAATTAAGATCATAAAATATATAAAATATTTTAATAAATATATTAACATTTTTTAACGGCGTAGGAAATTACTTTCTGACACACTCAAAGCGTTTAGTGAGTCGCCAAAGAGTATATTTCTGATTTTGTTTACTGATTACCATGTTTCCGAAAAATTTCGTTTACTTTTTTACCGAGGTTGGACAAATAATTAAAAGTGCACCGTTGTTGCATGCTTCTGATGTCAAGGTTGATGCAAAAAATAGCATCATCCGGACTACTTCTTACAAACTATTTCTTTTCATTAGGTCCATCTGTTATCTTTAGGACAATGTGTTTTTCAAATTGTATGTTTTAGTAACTTACACGAGTTTCATTATTTTTTTATTTCGGTTTCCCCGCACTTCCCGGATATATTACCAAGCTCGATTTTTTTTTTTGTAGATACGACTATGTTGCAATAACGGAGCGATATGTTTATGTATATCCTATTTTTAAGACTTGTCCATGGTCAATGAGAATTTACTGCCTGCATCTTATTTTTAATTTATGTTCTTTATCAATTCATCACTTCACTAAATTTATTAATTATCAACTGTTGCACTGCCCATTCTGCTTTTAATAGATTTATTGCCGCAGGAGACATTGATTTACGTTTGTACACATTTCTTATAATTGATCAAATCGACAACCCATTCACAGATGCTAATTTTTAGAGAAAAGAAAACTAAATTTCAGAGTAAAAATAGCTGTTTTCTGAAACTATGAAGAACTTTTTATTTCCCGGGATCCCGCAACAAAAATCCCGGGAAAACGGGAAATATTATAAGTGAAATTCCCGGGAATTCCCGGGACGGGAAATCCCGGGAAAAAACCCTACAACCGTGTTATAACATGAGAAAACTTCTGACATGATGAGTCTATACCTAACACTAACATCATATTAGTGTTAAAGTTAAGCATTTTATGTCAGTTGTAGACTGCATGTAAAGCAGATTAGAATCCAACATCAAACTAACTGGGCATTAGCTACCTAAGCGAATCGTACCTACATCCTGTGTATGTAGTTCCTACCCATCGCTCCTAACTTAGCCAACTAATCTGCCCATCTAAGTGCTGGTTCACACATGTCAAGTTTGACTCGTCAAGTCTTGAGTTTTTAGGAGAGAGGGGAAAAGAAATGGCCTTCTCTTTTCCCTTCTCTCCTAAAAGATCAAGACTTGACGAGTCAAACTTGACGTGTGTGAACCGGCACTAAGCAAAAAAAAAAAAAAAAATCTAATCTTGTTCAATTTAAAAGATTTTGTTATTCGTGCTCAATTCCCAATTTGTATTCTTGATAAAAACACAAAATTTATTGTTGATGGGATAAGCTATTCCTATGCGCATTTCACTGGTTGCTTAGGCCAGATCGTCAGGAAACCATAAAATTTTTAGAAAAACTAAAGATATTAAACCAAATAAAACTGTTAAATGTATAATAATTATAAGCAACAGTTCTACTTGTAACAATATCAAAGTTTAAAAAAACATCAATAGTAAACAGTGAGTTTATCTTTTCTTACAATCCCCACTACAATTGATTGGAATTCTTCCTACATTAATTGTAGTTGTAAGTAGGTTAAGAAAACAAGAAATGCGCATAGGAATAGCTTATCCCATCAACAATAAATTTTGTGTTTTTATCAAGAATAAAAATTGGGAATTAAGCACGAATAACAAAATCTTTTAAATATATTACTATTTAAAAATAGAACTGGACATTTCTGTCAATAGGTGCGTTTGAGAACTTTTACAATAAAATGCAGTAAATGAGTAAAGTAAAAAATTTGCTCTCACAAAAAGCTGTCGTACAAAAAAGTACGCGAACGGAAAATTTGTAAAAATTCGTAAAATAAAGGCAACAGCTGATGGCAAATAATTGAAGTGTTAAAAAATGTTTACACTTTTGATTACTTAACTCGTTTTCTTATCAGTACTCGATTAAATACTTTTTATAACACGAACATTTTTGCAAAATTCAAACAAATTATTTAATGTAATCTTCCATATTTGTTTGTTTTTATTTTATTTAATTTTACTAATTTGTAGCGGGTTAAATTATATAAAAGAACATGAAATTTTTTTTTGCTATTGATTACTTAAGTACCCAAATACTTCACACTTTTACAACTCTAAAAAATTAACATAACAAAAAAAAATTTTAATAAACTTTTGAGCCTAAGATCTTTTTTTATAAAAAACTTTTAACTTTTATTTAAAATCCAATATTTCGGCACTTCCTTTGGGGCCTTCTTCAGGGTTATTTTTTTCTTTCCTTATTTTATAAATTATTTAACACAAATGTAACAATAAATGACAAATTAAAAAATTTTTCTAATTCAAAAACAAAATAAAATATTTTTCAAATCAAACTTGATCTATTACAATATAAATAAACTTTTAACTTCCGTTTCTATTTTTATAAATTAAGTGTCTATAATTTTGTGCTACATTTTCAGTGTCTGACTTGAAATTAATTCTAGAAATTGACGGAACCTTTATAATTTGTAACATTTCTAACATAAATCTACGTTTATAATTATTTTCTGTATTTAAAACAGTTGTATTTTCAAAATCTGGATAATGGTTTAGATTAGCACAATGAGTTGATAAAGCTGTTTTTTGTGATGAAATATTTCTATATTTTTGATCTGATTTATGTCCTGCTATCCTAGTTTTTAGTTTATTTTTTGTTGTACCTATATATACTTTATTACACTGTCCACTATCTTTACCCTTACATGGTATTTTATAAACTATATTTAACATATCCATCCTCTTTACTTTGTCTTTCATTTTAGTAAATAGTTTACCTACTGTGTTAAAAGATTTATGAGCTATTTTGTATATTTTGCTATCATATATATTTGATTTTTCTAATCTTTCTGAAAATTTTGGTATATATGTTACCGACTTAAAAATCCTCTGTTCTGTAATACTATTTCGGTTATTTAATCTACAATTATTATATTGTATTAACAAATCTGTTATTAATTGTTTAGGAAAGCTATTATCAGTTAAAATACCTGAAATCTTCCTTTTATTATCTCTATGAAATTCTGAATCACTTATTTTTAGAACACTTTCTATAAATTTTTTAGCTGTATTAATAATTATTCTCTTTGGATGTTTCGAGAAATAATTAATAATTCTGCCAGAAGATGTTGGTTTTTGATACCAATCTATTAATATCTTATTTCCTCTTCTTAGAATATGAAGATAAATTAGCGAGCAATTTAAATGAGAAGATCAAGTATAGACATAGACAGAAATTTCAAGATCTTGTTAATTTACAAAGAAGGGAACTAGGTATAAAATTTAATAATAAATGGTTTGTTAACATATCTAACATAAATATACCAATTGATGCACAATGGGTTCTCTTAGTAGGTCATAAACACATGCTACCGACGGAAAGGAAACATTTTCCAGTTTTGAAAATTATAACTGAAGGAGAGGATTTAGTACAGACACTTAGGGAAAAAGAGGAACAGGAAATAGCAAGAACAAAACTGACTACAAATATAGACAACCACATTAATAAAATGAGACTAACGAATAGGGATAAGTTTATATTGGACAAAGTATAGGAAACAGATAGATTTTTGAGATCTAATAGGGACATTTTTATCTTAAATGCAGACAAAGGGAACACAACTGTTGCAATGAATAGAGTTGATTATGAGTTAAGAATTAATGATATTGTGAGGGATGATTCAAATTATAAGAGATTGGATAAGGACCCTCCTAGCAAACTAGAAAAGATAAATAATAGTTTAGTTCAGGAACTTTTTAATAATGATACAATTACAATCGCAGAAAGGAATAAACTTAAAACTAATACAGCAATAGCACCTAGGCTATATGGTCTTCCAAAAATTCATAAAATGAATTTTCCATTAAGGCCAATATGTTCAATGATAAATTCTCCATCATATGAACTATGTAAACATATAACAGGAATTCTTAAAAAAATTACTGAAAATTCAAAATATAATGTTAAAGATTCTCTTAAATTTATAGACAGAATTAGGAATATTACATTAGATAATAATGAGAGGTTAATTTCTCTTGATGTAGTTTCATTGTTTCCTAGCATTCCAATAGACTTAGCTATAAATAAAGTAGAGGAAAAATGGAATATAATAAGGGAACAAACGAATATGGAGAAGGACTTATTCTTACGTATTCTTAAATTTTGTATAATAGATAGTAGATATTTTCAATTAAAAAATCATATATATGTATAATCAAATGAAAGGACTTTCTATGGGTTCGCCAGCTTCTCCAATTGTAGCAGATATAGTTATGGAAAGGTTATTAGATATATGTGTGGAAAAATTAATTATAAAACCGAAGATCTTAACAAAATATGTTGATGACTTATTTTGTATAATTTCTGAATCAGGAATAGAGCAAATGTTAGATATTTTTAACTCTTTTCATTCAGACATTAAATTTACAATTGAAAGGGAATATAATTCAAGAATATCATATTAAGACACCTTGATAATTAGAAGAGGAATAAGATATTAATAGATTGGTATCAAAAACCAACATCTGCTGGCAGAATTATTAATTATTTCTCGAAACATCCAAAGAGAATAATTATTAATACAGCTAAAAATTTTATAGAAAGTGATCTAAAAATAAGTGATTCAGAATTTCATAGAGATAATAAAAGGAAGATTTCAGGTATTTTAACTGATAATAGCTTTCCTAAACAATTAATAACATATTTGTTAATACAACATAATAATTGTAGATTAAATAACCGAAATAGTATTACAGAACAGAGGATTTTTAAGTCGGTAACATATATACCAAAATTTTCAGAAAGATTAGAAAAATCAAATATATATGATAGCAAAATATACAAAATAGCTCATAAATCTTTTAACACAGTAGGTAAACTATTTACTAAAATGAAAGACAAAGTAAAGAGGATGGATATGTTAAATATAGTTTATAAAATACCATGTAAGGGTAATGATAGTGGACAGTGTAATAAAGTATATATAGGTACAACAAAAAATAAACTAAAAACTAGGATAGCAGGACATAAATCAGATCAAAAATATAGAAATATTTCATCACAAAAAACAGCTTTATCAACTCATTGTGCTAATCTAAACCATTATCCAGATTTTGAAAATACAACTGTTTTAAATATAGAAAATAATTATAAACGTAGATTTATGTTAGAAATGTTACAAATTATAAAGGTTCCGTCAATTTCTAGAATTAATTTCAAGTCAGACACTGAAAATGTAGCACAAAATTATAGACACTTAATTTATAAAAATAGAAACGGAAGTTAAAAGTTTATTTATATTGTAATAGATCAAGTTTGATTTGAAAAATATTTTATTTTGTTTTTGAATTAGAAAAATTTTTTAATTTGTCATTTATTGTTACATTTGTGTTAAATAATTTATAAAATAAGGAAAGAAAAAAATAACCCTGAAGAAGGCACTCAAGGAAGTGCCGAAATATTGGATTTTAAATAAAAGTTAAAAGTTTTTTATAAAAAAAGACCTTAGGCTCAAAAGTTTATTAAAATTTTAAATAATAAAGGTCGAATAAAATACATAATTTATACATAACAAAAAAAATTTCAAAAGTTTGTATTTAGCCAAATAAATGCTTCACAAACAAGTTTAATTAATTAATATTTATTCACTTTTTGTTTTGGTTTAATTTTTATTTCAACTTTTATTTTATTTAACAATTTTTTCACAATTTGTATGCTTTTTATTTGTTACTTTTGTTTGTTTACCATTGAAACATGTTTTTTTGATTTACTAAATGTTACTGCAAAAATTTCTGCAGGAAAAATTTGTATTCTTAATTTATGGTCTCATTTACTGCATTTTGTGTACTCGAACGCAATTTCGTAAAATGCAGTAAAGTTTAGTAAAAAATAGTAAAAACTTTTGTGTTCTCGAACGCAACTAACCTCTGTCATTGTATTTTGTCATTTATACGTTCATAAAAATTTATAATAATAGCAACCCTGTTAGAAATGGTAGATTTTACTACAGTAGAAATAACGCTTTTGAAACAGCAATGGCCAAAGCTAAATGCATACGAATGGATAAACCAAAGTTCAACTATTGAATTCTGGATAGGTGTTTATGAGTACAGAAACGCTTTAAAAGAAAATGCTTTCTACGAGTTAGCTTCTTTTGTCATGAAATTTTTGGTTTTGCCATTTAGGGTCATTATTATAACTTGGCGTTAGCTGTTATCCGACAGTTAACAGACGCTTTTTGACAGATAACACATTATTATCTGTCAATTTAATCTTAACTTTAGCTAACTTCAAGTTGTAATAATGGCCCTTAGTAACGCGGAAGTTGAAAGAATTTTTAGCGGTATGAACATTATAAAAACCAAGATTAGAAATAGGATGGTATTGAATTCATTGATTTACGTTAGATGTGGACTTAAAAGGCTAAATAAATGTTGCACAGATTTTATCATTACTCTTGATCTTATAAAATTGTGTGATGAAAACAGATCATACTCTTAAGGTTTTTGACCAACACTTTGGAAGTTAAGGAAAACTATTCATATAATAGGTCTGTATGGGTACTTTTCCAGTAGCAAATACTCAGTAAATTTTTTTGGGAGAGTAAGACCAATATTACTCTATCGGCTGAAAAAATCTCAAAAAGTACGCAGACAGTATCCAGTGAAACTTTGCAAGTAAGCAGCTGATCGTTGTGTAAACAATTGAAATAACAAAGCAAATGAATTTTAGCATATGTGTAAGCAAAATTGAATTCTCGAGGTAAATTAAAAAATTATTAATTAAAGTGAAGCTTAAAAAGTGTTGTAAATTAAAAAACTTGTTTATTACACTGTTATTAATTCGGTAAATTCAATTTCTTCTTAGTTTTTAGTTTTATTTGTCGGGTTTTTTATAAAACTTCTTTTACTTACATTGTCCAACATAGTGCCGGCTTACAATGGAAAAAAAGAATGAAATGCCCAATACAGTGCCCTCCAACAGCATGACAACGGAGAAAAATAATTTGGATGTGAAGTGCTCGCCAGGAACACAATTTCAAATACTCGCCTCTTCAATTGCAAAGTTTGTCCCACAAAGTTCTGCTGGTTCTATCGGTTCTGCCATCTTCACTTAGGGTTGCCATACGTACTGTTTTAAGCAGTACATGTACTGATTTTTTGCAATTGTACTGTTTTATGCACAACTCCTAAAACAGTTCGCAAATGTACTGTTTTTTAACACTTTGTACTGTTTTATGTACTGTTTTTTTTTTTGCTCAGTCTATATTTAACAGAACTGGCTTACAAAAAATTATGTTGTGTTTTAAAAAAAAAGTTCTAAAATAATAAGAGTTTTTACGCTGTGGTCATTGTTTTCTCATAAATACACAGTAGAAATCTAAATTATAATGGGTGGCTCGTAGCAGTGGTATATTTTCGTGTTGTTATGATTTTATGGCTACCTCTTCCAATAGTCTTTCCCTTTCCACACCTGAGAAAGACAAAAATAAAATCTAAATTTTTTTAAGTACTAAAAAATACTTATTCCAAAACAGTTATCCGTAATTTTTAGAACTTTTTTAATTTTCGGGCATGTTCTGGAAATCGAAATCACGTAAAATTGAAAACAAACAAATTTGGAAAATTATCCGTGTTCAAAATTTATAAAAATACCTAATACCTTTGAGGACCACGTTTCTTTACCTAAACTACTGAAATAAGAAAAAGATAAGTAAATTTTTACAAAAATTTTTTTGAAAATATTCATCGTTTTCAATTGCACTTGATTTTGAATATTTTCAGATTTTGTGAAATAAAAATAAACTAAACTATTTTTTTTTGGATTTTATAGATTAATGGCCAATTTCACCAAGTTCAGGGGGCAAATTATGGCAGTCGTGATCGAATACTTTTTCGATTCGAAAGCAATTTTATTTCTAATTCTCTCTGTCTATACTGAACGGATCGAAATTATTTTTTTAGTATTGTAAAGCATTTATTTTAGTTTTCACAACACTGAAAAAATAATAACGATTCGTTCAGATCAACTGAAATAACATTGCCTTCGAATCTAAAAAGTATTCGATAACGACTGCCATAATTTGCCCCCAGGTTTAATTAACTTTCATTATAAAAGTCAAAAAACCTATTGTTTTAGTAATAGTTAATTATAGCTGAACTTGGTAAAATTAGACGTAAATAATTTAAAAATTATTTAAAATTGGAAAATTAAATTAGGAAACAAAGATTTTCTCAAATTCTATATGATTTGTGCATCTATGTGTGTAGTGAAAATTGCTTTAAATACGAATTTGTTTAAAGAAAATCGTACTTACAAAATCAATGAGTTGATTGTTTTGAGCTAAGTAAGGCTTTTCTCCTTTCTTATATGGCTTACAGCAATGTTATGGTTTTCCTGGCCAAATGCTTCGTTTGTGGTGTTTGCTTTTTAAACGCAAATGGAGTAATTTCATATGTATATTTATGAAATGCCATAAACTGGAAATAATTCCTTTGACGTTACACATTTTAAGTGTATTTCTTTCTTTATATAATTGTTGTTGCATATTCAATCAAAAGTTTAAAATATTTACCCCAATTTCACCAAGTTCAGTAAAAACTAACTATTACTTTAACTTCCAGCTTACAATATGTTTTGACAGCTTGAACTGATAGTTTATTATAGCTGAAAATTGGGGGTTACTTATTAAAACAAATGGTAATGTTGTCGTCAAAAAAAATGTACTGTTTTTTTCTTGATTGTACTGTTTTTATGTATTCAATGTACTGTTTTTACGAATTTAAAATCTGGCTACCCTATCTCCACTCCACTGACGCCACGGTCGCACTGTATATTTGGACGTGTCTAGCATGAAGTAAAATGTTTTGTTTATTATAATTTATTATAAACGTTAAAAATCAACACAATTCTAACTTCTTTCCTCTGCCATTGTTAAATTTCAATTTTTATTTTCATTTCACAAAAACTATTTCATTCAAACAGTTGTTCAAACTATTTGCAAAATCTTACAAGTGGAAATTTCTCCAGTAACATTTTGCAAGTTCTCTAACTTCCAACTGTCAAAAAATTCTCTTTTTGGCTCTCTCGCTGCAAGAGATTTTGAGTACGCAGACAACATTTTGCAAGATTTTGCAACATTTTTCGCAAAATATGTGTACGCAGACAGACCTAATGATGTGTTTAATGTGTAATTAATGGCCTGTTCGTCGATAGCGAATGAAGACTTCGTTCGCTTAACTAACATGCAAAACAAAAACAACATTTTATAATTTGTTTTTGTTTTAAATGTAATTTAAGCGAACGAAGACTTCATTCGCTATCGACGAACAGGCCATAAATTTACTGAAAATGCTGTTAAATAGCCTTTTATGTTTTCAATGGCAATTTCTTTTTTCCTATACATTTGTTTTTATAAAATAAATCTATCGGGCATGTTCTGAAAATCACAAAATTTCAAATCACATGTGATTTAAACGTGTTTTGGAAACCACAAAAGTTTTAACTTGGTTTAAAATGGTGGAAAAATATAAGCAAGAAATCTTCGATCGGCGACCACTTAACCGACCCTTTCACAAAAAGTGATTTTTAGAACATGCCTGTATGTATGTACATATATAAATTTTTTATATATCAACTGCGTTTTTTTTTTTTTTTTTTTTTTTTAAATTTGTTTATTTAATCAAAATTGTATGTTATATATAATCAACTATAAATAAACAATAGTACATACTTATAAATGTAATATATAAATACACTGTCCCTTAAAAAGGGCACTCAAGTACAGCCGGTATTAGAATATAATTTTTTTTGGTAATATTGATTTTTTTAATTTACAAATTTTATGTATTGAATAATCAATTATTCAGTGCGAGAAAAAAAGTTGAAAAAAAAAAAAAATCTCACTACAATATTTTATAAAATAAAAGATAAGGTCATAGGTTAAAAATAAAGAAAAAATTTATTCGGTGAGCCACCAATATTTTTTATTATATAAGTTTGATTCGTTTTTATCTGTTTCGTATAAGCTAGTATCAAATCTACTGTTTTCCGTTGTTAGTTGTTTACTTGTAATTGATTTTATGTTTGCTCGTCTATAGATGTGATAAACTATAGGTATGCCCGCTTCGTTTTGAATAAAACCATTTCTATCAAGAAAAATAAATGCTTCAGGTGGGACGAAACCCTCCTGAAGGCTTTTTGATATGTAATCGTCACTAGCATAATAGGGGGCTAAGATTAAATTATTCTCGTTACATTTAGTACTCTTTAAAATGTGGTTTCTAATTAAATGAATAATAAAAATGTCAATTCTGCTAACTTGAGCCTCGTTGTACAATCTTTGATTTGATATGTATTTTTTGTAATTGTTATTTGCTGATCTGTAAAGTGAGGTGCAGCTTCTAAGGCATTTTCTTTCAAAAAGTCTAATTTTTTCCATATAAGATGGGGAAATGTTGTACCAGACTTGGCAACCATAAGTAAGTATAGGCCTAATTAGGGACTGATACATTAATGACTTAACCTTTGAGTTCAGAAATTTTGAATAAAATAATTTTTTATACATAAAAAAGGCATTTTTAGCCTTGTTTACTTGAAGATTAATGTGGTCATTAAAATAAAGGAACTTATCCAGATGTATACCCAGATACTTTACGACTTGTTTATTTGGAATAATAATGTTATTTGTGGACTTCACGTTAAAGGATTTCCAATAACGTCTAATGTTGTTATTGCATTTTCCCACAGGGGGGCGGAAAAGTATTGTTTTGCATTTATTTAAGTTAATTTTAATTCATTCATTATAATTTTACAATTGTTAAAGAAAATTTAGCATATTTTAGCATTTTAAAATTCTTTTTGTAGCATTTTTAACATTGTTTTAAGCCACATTTAGCATCCAATTTTTTTTTAGTAGTGATCACACTGGTAATGACTATAATCGAAAAGTTCTGTAATTGAATATCAATTATTTCTTGAGCAACAAAAATCAGTAAAACCAAATACTCACCTAATGTTGGTACATGCTTAGCCAAGATACCAAAGCTTCCGGAAGAGGAGGGCACATCAATTTTTCGTACTTCGGCATTATCGAAGGTCTTGTTGGCGGCAGCAAAGGTAAGTTTCATTTCGTCAGCATAACCACGGGCTTGTACGAAACGGGCACCACTGGTAGCCAACATACGAGGACTCTTAGCAATCGACATGACGAGCTGTAAATACATACATTTTTTAATAGTTATATATTTTTAATGATATAACTATAAACATAATATAATTTTCCAAGAGTAATTCTGGTATATTTTCCATTATGTATTTTTTTGGGTTATGACCAGAGACCTGCGCCGTGGGATTTTATCGGTGACGGCGGCAAACGCAAAAAATACTCGGCGGCGGCCGAAATATATTTATTGGCGGCTTTGCCGGCTATATGCCGTTCCGGCGCAGGTCTCTGGTTGTCATTTATCTGACATTTTACGTTGCGGCCAACGTCATATTTGATTGCTCCATTAAATTTGCGACGTATAGATCGCATATTGCCATGAGTGGCAATTTCACGTGTTCTCCAGCTCTAGTAATATAATCAGTAATTATTGCGCCATTGTTCTGCTGACGTTTTTGCTTGTGCTTACCCCGGATCTCCACGTAGCAATATTTGTTGCGGCAAACGTCATATTTGATTGCTCCATTAAATTTGCGACGTATAGATCAAATATTGCCATGAGTGGCAATCCATTGCGCAATGATTGCTCTTCTGATTGCTTGAGTAATTATTGCTTTGCAATCTGTTGTAAAATGATTTGTCATTTATCTGACATTTCATTTCTCTGTAAGTTTGTTAATAAAAAGCAATTTCACGTGTTCTCCAGCTCTAGCAATATAATCAGTAATTATTGCGCCATTGTTCTGCTGACGTTTTTGCTTGTGCTTACCCCGGGTCTCCACGTAGCAATATTTATTGCGGCAAACGTCAAATTTGTTTGCTCCATTAAATTTGACACGTATAGGTCGCATATTGCCATGAGTGAAGTGAAGTTGCCAACACACTTCACTTTCTTTTCGTTGTGCAATAAAAATCCAAAGTCTTTTGTTGTTGCCAATATATTATGCCACCTTCGAATATCACACACACATTGGCGATATAACTGCACAATACGTAGAAATCAAAAATTTTATTGCAAGTGTATGAGCCGCTCAAAGCAAAGCAATTTCACGTGCTCTCCAGCAATTTAATCAGCACTTATTGCGCCATTGTTCTGCCGACGTTTTTGCTTATGCTTGACAAAAAAAAAAATGCGACGTGGAGACCCAGCATTAGCCAAAAATAAATAAAAATTGCTACGTGGAGACCCAGCGTTAGCGGTCTGCTGTAAAATTAGTTATCTGACATTACATTTCTCTGTACGTTTGTTTATAGCAAAGCAATTTCACGTGTTCTCCAGCAATATACATAATCAGCAATTATTGCGCCATTGTTCTGCCGACGTTTTTGCTTATGCTTGGCAAAAAAAAAATTGTTACGTGGAGACCCAGCGTTAAGCCCTTATGACACTACATTTTTAATGCATTGTTCAAGTTTTGGTGAACAGTGCAAATATAAAGTTATAGAAAAATTTACCAAGTGCGAAGGGTTCAGCTGTATTAAGATAAAAGGCAAACTGTCAAATATTTACTAAAGTTATCGATAAAAAATGAAGTTATGTCAAAAAAAATGTAAAATTGTTCAACTTAAAATTGACATTTCAAGTATTAAAGGTGTTGCTGAATCAGCGATTTATGGGCAAATTAAGCGATTTACCGCTTTTTGGCTTTAGGTTTCTCATAAACAAAACGTTGGCAGCATTTAATAAAATTTAATAAAATTAACAGAACAGGGATGGCTAAGTTGTTTCAATTGTACTTTTTTGTTGATACTTTTTAAACTCAGACTTATAATACCTTTTTTTGGTGTTTTTTAGAACATAAATAAAATTAATTTCAACTAAAAAAAATCTTTTAGTACAATTATGTACAATTTTTAAAGGTTGTTGGCAGGGTTGTCAGATTGATTTTGACCTTTTTCGCCAAATTCAATGTCAAAAATCGCCAAAATCGCCAAAATCGCCAAAGCCTTTAATTTCAAGTTTTTAGCAGTTAAATACATATTTTTTAATTTATTAAAAACATTTTTTATAAATCCTAAAAAATTAATTTGTTCCGTATCGCTAAAATACGCCAAAAATTCAAAAAAAATCGCCATGATATATATTTTGCTTAATTTTTATTTAGAAAAAAGTAAAAATAGCTATTGAACACAAAAATGGTACGATGTTTACTGTAAAATAGTTTAAAGCAGTCTATTAAAAGCAACAAAAAACGATTTTTTGCAGCTAGTATTTAAACAAACATAATTTAGGTTCTATCTCATCCTTTAGCTCTTGAATTGTTGCTAGCTTATCGTCGTACACCTTTTCTTTCAAATACCCCCAAAGAAAGAAGTCCAACCGTGCCAAATTCTTGGCGGCCAAATGACATCGCCACTACGTGATATAACACGGCTATTGAATTGGTCGCGCAAAAGAGCCGTTGTTTAGTTAGCGTTGTGGCAAGTGTCACCGTCCTGTTGACACCCCAAATCGGCCACATCCATATCTTCCAATTCAGGCCATAAAAAGTTCGTTATCATCTCACGATAGCGAACACCATCCACATTAACTGCCTGACCGGCCTAATTTTGGAAAAAATACGGCCCGATGATGCCGCCAGCACATTAACCGCAGCAAACAGTCAATCTTTGTGGGTGCTGTGACGACCAAAAGTCGGAGCCCTCGTTTTTGAGTCACATGCCCTAGACTACACCACCACACCAGACCAATCCGGCCAAAGATGAATCATAATTATTTGAATTTATTGTTATATTTTGTGTTACACCGTATTGCATAGCTTATATTATCCTTGAGTGAATGAATTCATATTATGTTTAATTTAATTTTCTTGCTACAGTGAATTCTATAATTTATATTATCTTCGTGCTTTAATTATTTTGTATTAAATAAGAATTAATTTATGTACTAATTTTGAAATTAACGGACCGATGGCTTCCGCCATCTGTTGGCAAGTAGGAAAGAGTAGAACACGACAACATACACTTATGAGCAACCATGATTTATAATTACTTTAGTATGAGTGTGTAAATGTACACCGGCAAACAGTATAAAAGCGGAGTACGTACCATTAAACCGGGGCAGTCAGTCGGCAGCCGGCAAACAGGTGGGATCTTGTTTAGCTGTGAGAAGTTATACTTCTATAGCTAAATAATATCTAGTTATTATCGAAGAGAGGTTATACCTCTTTCGTGAAATACAACTGGTTGTCGGAAAAGATTGCAAGACAAGAGAAGAGCGGTGTAGACCAAATTCTCTTGGTTTGCTTTCTGGTCTTTTCTTGGCTATTGTGAGACTGCGTCAAAGAGCAGGGTGATACTGCATTTCGAGAGAAGAGCGGTGTAGACTAAATTCTCTCGACGTGTAGTAGCACGCATCGCTGGTTGAGCAGCTGGCACGAGGTTATACCTCGGCCCTGCTGTTCGATCCGGGGACTCTACAGCTGCGCGTGTATTGCGACCGCTGCGCTAAATCGATTGCATGTCGTCTCGTTAATCTCGCGCGTCAGTACAGTGCCGAGTGTGTGTTGTTGTTTCTGTACCGAGAGTGTTGCGTCCGTCATTCGTGTACATTGTAACAATTGAATTTGTCAGTCGATAAGTGTAGAGAATTAGATTAAATAACCGTAAAATATAAGAGCGTACGATTTATAACGTTTTAAGAAAAAACAAGCTTGGTGTTTCATTTCTCTGGTCATTAAATAAATTTTTGTAACGAACCCTGGGAGCCGCGAGCTCTACCCCAGCATAAGGTGGAAAACACGTCGTTACAGTGCATTGGTTTTTCGACAATCATTCTTGGATTGTCATTCGCCCAAATGAGGCAATTCTGCTTATTGACGAATCCACTGAGGGGAAAATGTGCCTCATCGCTGAATCACGAAGTGCACGAAATGCATTTTGATTTGAACGCCCATTTTCATAATAAGCCTTAATAACTTCAACGCGTTGCTCGATTGTATATCTTTCCATGGTTCAAATTGAGTTAGTCTGAAATTAACAAATATCAAATGAAGTGCAGAAAAAAACTTGACGTTTAAAAGTGGTTCACATTCAACATCGGCCCTTAAAATATAACCACTTTACAAATTTATATACATATATGTAGTTGCAGCTTTATTATCATCTAAAACGCTTCACCGACAAAGCTCCCTATTTGTCTTCTTTTTTGGAATACATTGTAAGGGTATTGCATTTATTCAACGATGGTACAAAAAAAGTGCAACTTGTAACACGTATTAACGCGTCTAGAAGTTCGTAATGTATTCTACTTCGAAGGCGAGTTTCAGTAAAGTTCATAACTTAAACACAGGCATTACTAGTAATAATTACCAGCATATAAAGAACAGTCAAAGTAAGTTCCTTAAAATTGTACGTACCTTCTGTACCGTTTCATCTTTAAAGTTTTGCCATAAACTTGTTTACCTTTCCAATTAACTAACGCTAATTTTTTCATTGTGTTTCAAAAATGTCCAAAGATATGTAAGAGTTCATAAAAATATCACTAACAACAACGTATTGTATCTGTGATAACAAATTACCACATACATATAATAAAAAAATGTTCATAGACTTTAAATATTTTTAAGTTTATTTCTATTCATTGACCCCCATATTCACAAACGATTATTAAATTTAACAAACGTTTATTAAGGATAATTTTCATAGTAAATTTGTTTTTTAAACATTTATTAAATTTAAAAAATTTTTGTGAATACATGCATGATTCTTTCAAAAGCACTTTATTTTCTCGGAGATATTCATTATCTTCATCAACCATTTAAACATACTATCAAATACTGGCCATACTTCATATGAATGCCTCAAATTTCATACATAAAAATACTATAAGTATAATAAAAATAATATTATTTCTCAGTATTGAATTTAACGAATTTCAAAACAAATGCATAGCTCATCAAAAATAGCCAACAAAATCGCCAACTTTTTTGTTAAATCGCCAAAAAATCGCCATGTCGCCAAATCAAAAATTAGGTCGCCAAACAAGTTTGAAAATCGCCACGTATGGCGAGAAATCGCCACATCTGACAACCCTGGTTGTTGGTACAATTTTAAAAATTCTCAACGCCATCCCTGAAACAAAACCATAACAAGAGCAAGGCGAATTAACTACAGGTGGTGTCGAAACGGCATCTGATTTTGACAGTTCGGGCTTATTTGTTTTGATTTGTTAGTGTTTTGCTAATAATGGTTGACATTTCGAGCTAAAGCACTAACAATGCGATGCAAAAAAAACCGTATGTTGTTTCTGTTGTTTTTGGATTGTTGTAGTTCCGCAACCACCTGTAGTTGAATTCGCCTTGAACAAGAGAAAAAAACCAAAAAACTTTGTTTAAATTTTTTATAGTTTGCTCTTTCTAGCATTTACTGTTTCTTTCTATCAATTCTATATCAATTAATGAATAAAAAATGTTGTGTCATAAGGGCTTTAGCAATCTGCTGTAAAATGAGTTGTCATTTATCTGACATTTCATTTCTCTGTACGTTTGTTTATGACAAAGCAATTTTACGTGTTCTCCAGCAATTATAGCGCCATTGTTCTGCCGACGTTTTTGCTTGTGCTTAACAAAAAAAATTGCTACGTGATACCCAGGGTAATGCTTGCACTTTTTGGGCGGCTTTTATTGTGTTGCTGTTGTTGTATTAAAATTTCAATTTGCTAGAGCTAACCCCGGGTCTCCACGTGGAAATATTTGTTGCGGCAAACGTCAAATTTGTTTGCTCCATTAATTTTCCGACGCATCCCCTGGTCCCACGTATCAATATTAATTGCGGCAAACGTCAAATTTGATTGCTCCATTAAATTTGCGACGTATAGATCGCATATTGCCATGAGTGGCAATCCATTGCGCAATGATTGCTCTTCTGATTGCTTGAGCAATTTTTTTTTAGCAATCTGCAGTTAAATGAGTTATTTATCTGACACTTCATTTCTATGTACGTTTGTTTACGACAAAGCAATTTCACGTGTTCTCCAGCAATAGAATCAGCAATTATTGCGCCATTGTTTTTGCTTGTGTTAAGCAAAAAAAAAAAAAATAGCTTCGTGGAGATCCAATGTAATGCTTGCACTTTTTTGGCGGCTTTTATTGTGTTGGTGTTGTTGTTTTGTATTAAAATTGCAATTAGCTAGTGTTTATCCCGGGTCTCCACGTAGCAATCTGGAGTTAAATGAGTTGGCATTTATCTAAAATTTCATTTCTTTGTACGTTCGTTTATGGCAAAGCAATTTCAAGTGTTTTCCTGCAATATATAGGCGGGTTCTGAAAATCGAAAACGCAAGAATTTGGATGTTGTTTATAAAATATTTTTCATAAAATTCATTTATCACAGCAATCTTATTAAAAAATAACGTTGAAAATCCTTGCGTTTTCGATTTCCAGAATACCCCTGATAAGCAGCAATTATTGCGCCATTGTTCTGCCGACGTTTTTTATTGTGCTTAGCAAAAATAATTGCTACGTGGAGACCCAGCGTAATTAATTGACACGTTCGGGTACTTGCTACGACAGGGTTTTGCAACTATTTCCTTATTTTCAAGTTGAAGGTAGAATTGTTGTCTGCGTTTTGATTTACCTGTTATTGAATTTAGTTTGTGGGAAAGTTTCCAGTTAAATTTCTATTTATATGAAAAACCCTTAGCACAGAGCACACAAAGGCGTCACGAAACAGCAAATATGTATTTGGTTTTTCTGTCTTTTTCTTCGAAAGCTGCCATTTTGGTTTTGATCACGCAATTTCTGTCAATAGTAGCGGCCTGCTTTTACACATTGCCATTTCACTACCAAAAAACGTTATCTTTCTCTTCGAAAGCTGCCCACGCAATGGTTTTGGGTATTTTTCATACGTCACTTTTTTTATCTCAGCTGCCACGGTTCTCCAAAATACGAAATGTCAGTGCGGCTCATATGAAAATCAAACAGCTGTCAATGTTAATGTGACATTTGCAAAAAAGTTGGTATCACTTTTTAAAGAGATGCCAGATTAAAGCAAATAGTAGTTGGATCAAGGCGAATTCAACAAGGTAAACTCAACTCGTCAACCGTACATCAGCTGTCTCCACGACGAATTAAAAAAACTAGGGAAACGTCAAATTATAATTTTGTTTAGATTTTGCGCCAAAATAACCGAAAAAATTTCTTAGAAAAACTGCGAATAATTAAAGTGAATTTAATAATCTCTTTTATTACCCAAACAAAATTTTTATTTTGTTTTTCAATCAATTTTTGCATTTTTGACAGCCGCCTATTTAATTGCAAAAAAATACATGGGGCTTTTTCTAGTTGTAGAGTTGCACTTACCTTGTTAAATTCGCCTTGAGTAGGATATAACTCTGGGTTCACACTATGAAAGTTTTCTTTCAGAAAGTCTGAGCTTATGGGTGAGAGAGGAAGAGAACATGCTGCTATTCTCTCCCCTCTCACCAATAAGCTTACACTTTCTGAAAGAAAACTTTCATAGTGTGAACCCAGACAAATATATATTTTCTTACCATGTTGGCAATGAAGAATTCGGTAATTAGTGCCGGTTTACACACGTCAAGTTTGACTCGTCAAGTCTTGAGTTTTTAGGAGAGAGGGGTAAAGAAATGGCATTCTCTTTTCCCTTCTCTCCTAAAAGCTCAAGACTTGACGAGTCAAACTTGACGTGTGTGAACCGGCACTTACACATGAATGTGACCCAAATTACACATTTGAAGCAAAATTACACACACAAAACAAAAAATTACGTTTTATGGAACACATTTGCCATGCATAACCTTACAGATATTCCTTATTTGCAATGGATGCACATTTTTAATTTTGTACATAAGCAAAAATGTCGAAAGGAGAACACTACAAAAATGGTTATGTACAAGCTTAAGCAACATAAATTTTTATTTTTTCTGTGTATAGTTCTGCTTAATGCAAACAAAAATCTTGACTTCTTCTAGGCATCCTGTATTGTACACTCAATAGTCTTAAAATAAATTGGAAAAATATATTAAATATTTAATAAAACATTAGGCACTCATCTCTTAAATTCTTAAATCTAAAGTTTGTACACATTTTTTATTACTTCGCACAATTTAAAAATGTCAAAGAAATAACGATTTTATTTGAGAGTTGGTACTGGTTCACACTTTCAAGATTTAAAAGTCAAGTCAAGAATTTTCAGGATAGAAGGGAAAAAATAATGCCATATCTTTTCCTCTCTCTTTCTCTCTCTAAAGCAGCCCATAAACGATTCAATTCAATTGTGAACTGAGTCGGTTGTTGTCCAAATTAAAGCGTGGCTTTGTCCAAGGTATATTTATAGCAGGTTGTCTCGGAAAGCCAGCTGGTTATTTTTTATTTGCTTGTTTTGTGATACAAACTGTCAAAAATTGTATAGTAAACAAGTTTTTTGTCTTTATCTTTTGTCTTTTTTGTCTCTTTTCAACCCCTTTGCTGTTTGACAGTTCGTATCACAAAATAACAATAAAAAGCCCAGTTGTATGTTTTATTGTACAATTGTTGTAATCTCGCGGCTACCTGCTATAAATATACCTTGGCTTTGTCAATGATTAGTTTGACGGTTGTCGAGTTGGTTGAAGAAAAATCAAAAGATTTTGTTTTTTTCAAGTTGACTACTAATTCTTTCAAAGAACCAGCCCTTTATGTTAAACATCATTTCCTTGAAAAAAAATCTTTGAACAATTATTTTGCAATATGTATAAGAAGCCGTTTTCTTACATTAAAATTAAACACATTTGTCAGGATATTTCATTTAATTGATTTCTTACATACTAAAACACAAAATATAATAAAACAGAAAATAAGAGAGTAAATATAAAAATAATTCTTCCGCGCACGTCTGATCACTTTGAGTGTTTCTCGTCAACTCCCTCAACAATTGGTTTTTAAGCAATCGTGCTCTTACAGTCGGCCATCCTTTCATTACAATCGACCTCGATTGAGGCAGGAGAGTTGTCTTCATCTTCGTCATCATCATTTGACGATTCGTCTTCTAACGCTGGAGGAATACACCATTTCTTGATTTTATCGGATGCATATACGGATTTATAATGTCGCTGTGTTCTGTTTGATCCGGGTAGATCTTCAATAACATACCGATCGTTGTTAAGAACTGTAGTTACTATAAATGGACCCTTGTAGAGAGGCTCCAACTTTCTTGAAGTACCCGTTGCTGTAGGCTCGTTTTCCGCTAAAACCAAATCACCTTCTTTGTACTTCTTGGGCTGCGAATGTCGCTTATCATATCGCTGCTTAGCCTTCTCACGCTCTGCGTCAATTCTTTTAGCTGCATCAATTCGTAGATTCTGGAGTTCTTCTTCAGTTGACGTTTCGCTATTGTGTAGAGCAAGAACAAGCTTGTTTTGAAGAATATCTCGTGGTTCAAAACTGAATAAAAGTTTATGTGGGGTTTTGTTTGTTGTTTTATTTTTCGTTGCGTTAATTGACCACTGTATACATCGTAGTTGATCATCCCAACGTTTGTCATCTTTTGTGGATGGGAGTACCATTCCTAAGATGGTACGATTTGTTCGCTCTGCCTGGCCGTTAGCTCGTGGTGTTCGTACGGCATTCAGTATATGTTTTATTTCGTTAGATTGGCAATATCTCTGAAACTCATTTGACGTAAAGGCTGTTCCTCGGTCGGTTACGATTCGCGTTGGTATGCCAAAGTATTCGCTAACTTCGTTAAGAATCGAAATAACGTGTTTGCTGGCCGTACTTTTCACTGCTTTCACGATAGTGAATTTCGTAAATGAATCTACGATTACTAAAATATGCTCGTTACGTTTTGACGATTTTGGGAATGGACCCAAATGATCCATGTGGATCGTGTGAAACGGGATGGGAATACTTTCTCCGTAGTGGTACTCACCCTCACGCTTTCCGCCTGGTGCTTTATTAAATGCACACTCTACACATGACTTAATGTGCGATTTTACTGCGTTTCGCATTCGAGGAAACCAAAAATGTTTCTGAATTCCGTTTAGAGTTTTTTCTATACCTAAGTGGCCAGCGTTATCGTGCTGTCCTTGTATGACTCGCCATCGTATAGCCTTTGGAACTACCCATAAACGTTTATCGTGAACTTTGCGAAATAGTCGTTCCTTCTCTATTGTGTAATCCTTACACAATTCCTTTTCACCAGACTTTACCTTCTCGATGATTTTACAAATGTTGTCGTCTTGAAGTTGCATGGATAACAAGAGATCGTTTTCGCTAACCGTCGTTTTTGCAATTTGTAAAAATTCCATGTCGGGACTAGGTGATTCCCTTTCCACCCCAGGAAGACGGTACGGTTTCATCACTGTGGGCTCATTTGTCGTTAAACTGGTCTTTATTTGACCTGGGTTCGTTAGCTTGATTTCGTCTGGTTCTTCGCTGAAAACTGCACGGTACTCGTCACTCGGTTTCAATAGATTCGTTTGTGTCGCTACATCATTCTCAACGTTTCCAACTTCCGGTGTTTTGAACTGCACTGGTTCGATACTTTCCGCGTCAACCGCATTTAAATGTTCAAAACGCTGCTCATTATTCATATAAATTAGGCGTACGTTATTCTTCGTAAAAATATCGTTACCGATTATTAAATCTGTCGTTAATATGTCGTCATCCGCTACATATAAATCTGCTATGAGTTTAATATTATCAATAGCAATATTTACCGTTAGACTTTCGTTTAGTGTTCGTTTTCCACCGCAAACTCCATTAATACGAACGTTACAAAATTTTCTTTCGTTGCCGATTTTTGCTGCTGCTGATTTTTTTATCATGCTGCAATCACTGCCGGTGTCAATAAATGCATACATCTCCATCCCGTTAATTGTCACCCTCTTGCCGGTATCGTATTTTCTTACGCGGTTTACACTTCGATCAATGGACTTGCCACAATTTTCAGGTGAACCTTTTGGATGAACACGTTGGCAATCTTTGCATCTTCTACGTCGTTGTGGCTTTGTACATGCGCTAGATATATGGCCCGTTTCTGAACAGTTGAAGCATACTACTGGTTTGCGTTCCTTTACCATCTTCACCTCGTTTTCGGATATTTTATTTACGTTTCCACTGCCATAATCATAACGTTTCGGTGCTATCGTTTGTTTGCCGCTAGACGAGCAACTTGCCATGTTCGCAAAATATTCATCTAATGCTACACGCATATCCTTCATCGATCGAAATCGAGCTGTAGCAATTGCCACCTGACACTCACGATGTTTCAGGCCATCACGAGGGTATTTTACAACGGAAGACTCACCTAAGCCATAGCGTCGACCTAAAGCACTCATTCTAAAGCAATATTCGCCAACAGCCTCATCAGGTTTTCGTGTTGCTTTTGCCATCATAGAATGTATGTCAGCTTCATCCGGTAGAGAACCAAACTCCTCTTTTAATGCCATTGCCAGTTCACGCCATGTTACGTAAATATCCGCCGATGCGTCAAGCCAAAGCTTTGCAGGACCTTTCAACTTGCCATAAACCGCGTACATCATACAGCTTTCATCATAATCGTACGCTCGCATTGACTTTTCAACTCTGTCGATAAACTGCTCCACGCCGAAAATGGAATCTTTTGTTGGGTCGTATTCTGGGAGAGTATCCGCTATTTCCTTTACGCTAAACGTATTACGTCGTCTAGGCTCTTGACGTTGTGTTACTGCCACTGGCTCACGTTCAACACTACGTATTTGCTCTGAAGTTCGCACGTTATTATTCGCCTGTTGTTGAACGACAGTCATTACACTTTCCAGCATACTGCGTAATTCCTCAATTTGCGAGCGCACACTTTGATCTTCTTGCGATTCCTCCATATCGATTTCATGGGAACCTTCGAATTCTACTAAACGTTTAATCAATTCCGCTTTGGTACCTTGCGTTGGTAAATCTCGTTCCGCCAAAAGCTTCTTGAGATCGTTGACTTTTAAAGTAGAAATTTGTTGCATTGTGAATTGAATTGATTTCGATTCGACCGTTAAAATTTGTACGTTAATTACCGTTACTGAGTATTAATTTATAATCGTCAAATTAACACTTTTCCGCTTTTACGTTTAATAAATATTAGTTATTAGTCGTTCAACCGATATTTACATCGTTCAGTAACATTAGTTTTTTTTACCGTTTAACTAATATTTCGATTTGTAATGTACATAAAGCATTAATTATTAAACGTTCAATTAACACTTACACGTATCGTTTAATAAATATCAGTTATTAAACGTTCAACTGATATTTATATCGTTTAACAATATTAGTTTTTCAACGTTCAACTAATATTTTAATACGTTTTTTCGTGCCTATTTCGTGTTGCACGTACCCACTGTACTCATATTGTCCACAAACCGTAACTTTCGGTTACACTTTTTGTAACAACGTATTTTTTTTATTTTACCGTTAATTTTGTTTATTTGTTGTTGCACGTTGCATTGGCATATTAAACACACATTCGTTTTAAAGTTTTCTTTTTTTCGTTACGAGACCTTTCTTTTTTTTTATGCACATATGCATTTGCGTGCCAGTTGCAACGAGACGATTTTCATTGGAACATTTTTTTTAAATGTACACTTGTGCGCGTTGAGTTTCTACGACTCTTTGTCTTTAAACGTTTTTTATGTGCGTACGCTTGTGCATTGAGTTGTTACGAGACTCTTTGTATTGCATCATTTTTTATATTCGTACACTTTGGCGCGTTGAGAGTCTACGAGACACTTTGAATTGAAAAATATTTTATGTTCGTTTACTTGGGCGCGTTGAGTTACTACAAAACTCTTTCAATTGAACCTTTTTTTTTTGTTGTTGTTATTTTCATACTTTTGGTAAACCGTTATTTTTTTAATGTTTGTACACTTTGGTGCGTTGAGTTGCTACGAAACTTAGTTTTTTTTTAATCGTGTACTTGTGCATTGAGTCGCGACACTACTCTTTTCCTTAAACGTTTTTTATACACGTACATTTGTGCCTGTTACCATAACGTTCGTATAAGACACATACATTTGTACTTTTTTGCGTTTTTTTGGCGCGACTGATCCCACTTCTGAACTATAAGAAGCCGTTTTCTTACATTAAAATTAAACACATTTGTCAGGATATTTCATTTAATTGATTTCTTACATACTAAAACACAAAATATAATAAAACAGAAAATAAGAGAGTAAATATAAAAATAATTCTTCCGCGCACGTCTGATCACTTTGAGTGTTTCTCGTCAACTCCCTCAACAATTGGTTTTTAAGCAATCGTGCTCTATGTAATTATACTATGTTCACACTTGGGTTCTTAAACGCGTTTAAGCAGCTCGAACGTGATTAAGTGTTATAATGTCTCCCATTATTCCCCTGACCCAAACTACTAATACTGTAATTTAACAGTCACATGTATACAACTTTGCATACATACTTATTGCAATTATTTAATCTTTTTTTTATTCCAGACATTTTTATTGAGAATTGTTTTTAACACAATTTCCATTCTCATAAAAAATGCAATGTAACATATTTTATTTTTCCAAATAATTACAGCCGTATTCATAAACATTTTAAACTCCATTTCAAATCTGTTTTAAGCATAAATCGTTAAAATTGTATTCATAAACGAATATTACCTTAAAAACCCTATTTTAAACCTTGTGTAAATAAGCGAATTTTAAAATTGGTTCGACCCTTGTTTAAACCTATTTTAAAATGACATTTTTGCTTTTTGCTGTGTGTTTATGGTCATTTTGAACAGTTTTGCGAGAAATTTTAAGACAATATATTATTATGTATTTAAACATTAAAAATAAAATGAAATTCAAAAATATGTATGTATGAAAAATGTATATTATTAATATATTTTTCAATTTCACAAATTAAAGCTCAAAAAATTATTAATTGTACATTATGAACTAGTGATGTGTAAACGATCAAAACAAATAAAATAAAACTCGTTATTTGAATACTTTTTGATATCAGCAATAAAATCATCATCTAAATTGCACTTTGTTTTGTTTTGTTTGAACTCTTTATTTTTTTAAATATAAGAGACAACTATTCATATATAAAAAACAATTTTTTTCTCACACACGACAAAAAAAAATTTTAGATACGAATACGAGTATGAATTAATAACCACTGTTTTACATCATTATGATTCATGTGACAAATAAAAGAGATAGCGTTGCCACCATCAAATTAAAAAAGACGGTAAAACGTTTATTAGTTAAAATGCTGATTATGAATACGAATTTAAAAAAAAGCTTTTTTAGGCTTAAAATGTTTTTTAACTAAAATTCATCTAAAACCTGAATTATGATTTTTTTATGAATACGGCTGTTATTGTTTTGACATAAGTTTGTTTTGTTCCCAAACCAATAACGGAAACAAAACACACTTATGCTTAATAGGCAAAATCGACAAAGAAAACATTTTTCATAAACATACAACTTTGCACACATACTTATTATAATTATTTAAATTTTGTTATTGCCAAATTTTATTCCAGACATTTTTATTGAGAATTGTTTTTAACACAATTTCCGTTCTCATAAAAAATGCAATGTAACATATTTTATTTTTCCAAATAATTATTGTTTTGACATAAGTTTGTTTTGTTCCCAAAACCATTAACGGAAACAAAACACAGTTATGCTTAATAGGCAAAATCAACAAAGAAAACAGTTTTTTATAAACTTAATTATTGCTTATTAATTAATTATTATTCTTGTAAATTAGTATATAAGAACAAAATTAATAAAGACGAATGTTCAGTTATTTTTTAAAGAAGAAAATGAAAGGTGTTTTATTTTTAAGTTAAAGTTCAAGTATAGAACTTGAAAAGTTTTTATTTTTAAGTTAAATTAAGTTAAAGCATAAAACTGGCGCAGTCGGTAGGATACCGCAAAGTCCTACCCAACATAAATAAATAAAAAAGATTTTGTTTAAGTGAACGGTAGTACGTTGATTTTCTAATCCTTTATGCGGTAACCTATAGTGAAGAATTGTGAGCAAAAGATTGCTACATTCAAAACTTTTTATATAAAATACGAAGGATCGTATAGTGAAGAATTGTGAGCAAAAGATTGCTACATTCAAAGTTTTTATATAAAAAAAAACATAATATACGAAAGATCGTATAGTGAAGAATTGTGAGCAAAAGATTGCTACAATCAAAACTTTTTATATAAAATACGAAAGATCGTATAGTGAAGAATTGTGAGCAAAAGATTGCTACATTCAAACTTTTTATATAAAAAAAAAAAAAAAACATAATATACGAAAAATCGTATAGTGAAGAATTGTGAGCAAAAGATTGCTACATTCAAAACTTTTTAAAATACGAAAGATCGTATAAGCAACTGTGAGCAAAAGATTGCCACATTTATCCTGCTAAATAATAAAATTTTTTTTAGTTAATAAACAAAATTTTTTTAAGTGAATTAAGAAACTAAAATCAAATTAAAAAAAAAAAAAAGAACACAACAGAACAATTTCTAAAAATTCAAGAACTGAAAATACTGCATCTTATATAAAATTTTATAAACAAAAAACAAAAATTCCTGTATCTGAGAGAATTTTTTTTTCCTGAAAATCATCTTAAAATAAATAAACTTAAAGATTAAAAATAAACTTTATTGAAAGATCCTTGTGCAAAAGAAAATACGTAAGAAGAAAAGATTGTGAATAATACAGAGGAGCTTTAAGAAGGAAGACCCCAAACCAAAGGAACGAATCCAGAAGTCAACTATAATACGTCAATAATATATATATATATATATATAAAGTAAGCCTTTATTTTTTCTCCTTATTTTATTTTTAAGTTAAAATAATACATACATATAAAAAAGAAAAAAAAAAACGAATGTGTCTATAAACCAAACCTTCTTATTAGTGTAAAATCTTTAAATTTTCTATGAGTGATAGTGACGACGTGTCCGAATACCCATCTGATTTAGAATACGAAATAGAAAGCGACGATTACATAGCTAAAATACTTGATTCAGGAATAGAATCGAACGACGGGTATCTAACGGACGAGATAAACCAAGATAGACGTGACGAAAGATTGAGTAGGAATAGACGAATATTTAGGAAAAGGGTCAGAGGATATTTAAGATAAAATTAATTTAAAATAAACTCTAATACAGACCAAACTCAACAGAAAAAAAAACAATCCTTTTATTGTATAAAAGATGGCGCAAATTAGTTTTGACCCACTTAAATATTTAGGAACTCTTCCCGAATTCAATGGGGATAACAGAGAGCTACAAAATTTCATTAAATTAATAGACAGAGTACATCATATTCTACAAACTTACGATGACATTTCACAAGGACTGTTTTCCGACCTAATTAAAAACAAACTGAAAGGGAAAGCTAGGGAAGTAATCGATATAAACTTTCAGGCAACCTCATGGACAGATATTAAATTGGTACTTCAAAATAACTTTGGAGATAGATTAAGTTGCGACGAACTATTTGACTCACTTTGAGCAACCACCTTCAAAACAACCAGTTTAGAATTTTTTGAAGAAATTAAGAATAAACTTAGACGACTAAATAGCAAGACACTTTTTGTACTAGGACAAGGACAGGATCAAGGAACCCTAAACACAGTTGCCCAGAATAACTCTCGCACAGCATTGAACGTTTTCAAGTCAAAAATACCTGAGCCGATGAAAACAATATTGACATGTAGGAACCCCGGCACCTTAGAAGAAGCTATGAATATACTGTTCGAAGCGGGATATGCACACCTTCGAGTAGATACTAAGCAACATTTTAATTATAACAGAAATGAACAAAAGCAGCAAAATCCTAAACAACAAAATTTTAAACCACACTTTCAAGCCCAACCAAGGAATATAGTACCAACATTCCAAAACAATGGTAGAAATTTCTCAAATCAAAATCAAGGAAGAAATTTTCAAACACAATACCCACAAAGACAATTTCCCCAACAGTTCTCAAATCAAAATCAAGGAAGAAATTTTCAAACACAATACCCACAAAGACAATTTCCCCAACAGTTCTCAAATCAACAACCACAAACGCAAAACACCAGGAACCCCCCACAAAACATACGATACCCAACACAACAATACTCCCAAAATCCACAACAACAGCAAATACCACCCCCTGAACCCATGGACATAAACAACCATGAAGTAGACGAAGAAAATTTTATACAATACCCAACACAACAACAATATCAACATTTCCGAAACCCAACACAACAAGAATACCAACACTTCCAAAACGAACAACGACAACATATTCCACCTAATGACGCAAACAACCACATAATAAACGGGGAAAATTTTCAATCACCAGCCTCGGGAACCTTCCACATATAGAAATTCAAACTAAACTAGGACACATAAAATTATTAATCGACACTGGTGCAACCAACTCAATCCTGAACCCTGGCATCTGTCATCCTAAATGGTTGCACACAACAGATCCTATTACTATAAAAACATTACTTAATAAAACCCAATTAAATCAAAAAGCTAGAATTAAGACTTTTAAAGAATTCGGAAAAAAACTCGACTTCATAGAATTTTTTATAATGAAATTCCACGATTATTATGATGGCCTAATAGGGAATGACATACTCATACCATTGGAAGCATGTATAAATTATAAAAATAAAACGATTGAAATAGGCGACTTAACCCTACCTATTTTCCAAGACTACCAAAAAATAACCAAAGACGAACATAAAAATGAAGATAAGAAAACCCAAAACTTAGAAAGAATATATTTTGAAGAAACATTACAAGACACTAAAGTAACTCTTGAAAATCAAATTCGAACAAATCACCTTAAAAGCGAAGAGAAATCACACCTATTAAAAATCATAAAAAACTATTCTGAAATATTTTACCAAGAAAATTCCAAACTTTCATTCACATCTGCTATAAAGCATAATATCCGCACTGTCAATAATGTTCCAATATTTACTAAATCATACCGATACCCTTATATACATAAACAAGAAGTAGAAAACCAAGTTCAAGAAATGCTTAGACATAAGATAATTAGACCCAGCAACTCTCCCTATTCTGCACCTGTATGGATTGTGCCGAAGAAGGCCGACGCCAGCGGGAAAAGTAAATGGCGTCTTGTCATCGATTACCGTAAATTAAACGAGGTAACAGTAGATGGCAAATACCCGATGCCAAATATCGATGAAATATTAGACAAACTGGGAAGATGCCAGTACTTTACCACCCTTGATTTAGCCAAGGGGTTTCATCAAATCGAGATCGCTGAAGAAGACATTCATAAAACCGCTTTCAGCGTGGAAAACGGTCATTATGAATTCTTACGAATGCCGTTTGGGCTGAAGACAGCCCCAGCGACATTTCAAAGACTGATGAATACAGTCTTAAATCAGTATATAAATAAGATATGTCTAGTTTATCTAGACGATATTATAATTTTCTCCACGTCATTACAAGAGCATCTAAACTCTATTAGACTAATATTTAATAAATTAAGAGAAGCTAACCTTAAGATTCAATTAGACAAATCGGAATTTTTAAGAAAAGAAACTGAATTCCTGGGACATATTGTTACACAAGAAGGAATAAAACCAAACCCAAAAAAAATTGAGTGCGTTAAGAACTTTCCCATTCCTAAGACCCCCAAACAAATTAAGCAATTTCTTGGCCTAACAGGCTATTACAGAAAATTCATCAAAGATTACTCACTGGTAGCAAAACCAATGACTAGATACCTAAAAAAGGACGCTAAATTAAATATATCAGACCCACAATACCAAGACAGTTTCAATACTCTAAAAACTTTGTTAATAAACGAACCAATCCTTACATATCCAGATTTTTCAAAAAGGTTTACAGTCACTACAGACGCTAGTAACTTCGCTTTAGGCGCAGTATTATCCCAAGATAACCATCCAATCTGCTTCGCAAGCCGTACACTTAACGAGCACGAATGTAATTACAGTACAATAGAAAAGGAACTTTAAGCGATTGTTTGGGCCACAAAGTACTTTAGACCATACATTTTTGGGCGGAAATTCGTCATCGAGACAGACCATAAACCATTAACTTGGCTATTTTCAATCAAAGAGCCCAATTCGAAACTAGTCAGATGGAGGCTCAAGCTCTCAGAATTCGATTATGAAATTAAGTACAAAAAAGGAACGAAAAACAGCAACGCTGACGCGCTGTCAAGGATAGAGCCTCAAGTTGTTGGCATAAATTCATTGGAAGTCGAACCACTTACTATAAGAGAAACCGAATCCCCCATCAATATCTTTAAAAACCAAATCATTATTATGAAAATTGTATCAGGTTCAGCTAGAATAAAAAATGAAAAAGTATTTAAAAATAATAGAAAAATCATAGGAATCAAAGAACTCGATAGGGATACAGCAATTTCGCTGTTAAAGAACCACTTTCACCCGAACCAATTGAACGCAATTTTATTAGAAAACGAATTCTTTGATATAATAAGAGGCATTTACGAAGAACTCTTCTCAAATAATAATAACTTTAGGATAATAAGATGCGCTAAATTGCTTAAAGATATCAGCGATGAAGATCAATTAGTAAAATTAATAGAGGAAGAACACAGAAGTAAAAATCATAGGGGAATACAGGCTGTTTATGAGCATTTCAAAACCGAGATATATAATCCCCAGCTTAAATTAAGGATAACACAGTTCATCAACAATTGCGAAATATGCACTCTGGAGAAATACGATAGAAAACCACCCAAAATACAATACAAAATCAGTGAAACTCCTTCAAAACCTCGAGAGATTGTACATGTGGACGTATTCTACACTTTAGGAAAAGAAATCTTTATGACAATAATAGATAAATTCTCAAAACACGCCGTGGCCTACAAACTAAACGGTAGAACCTGGGTAGAATTTAAAACAAAAATTTTACAGTATATAAACACATATGGAAAGATCCAAAAAATAGTTGTAGATAACGAATTAGGATTTAAGGCTATTCCCATGCAAGAATTCCTAAGGAAAGAAACCATTAACATACATTTTACGTCAAATAGTAACCATACTTCTAACTCAGATATCGAAAGACTACACAATACAATTAACGAACATATCAGACTCTTAAGACACGACACAAGCAGTAAAGACGACACTACAGAAGAAAAGATGATGAGAATTATAGGTTTTTACAACAATACAATTCATAGTACAACTAAAATCAAGCCAATTGACTTTTTAACGGGAAAAATTACGGAGGAAAGATATAATGAAATCCACGACCTAATAGTTAGACAAAAAGAAAAATATATAGGCAAACTTAATAAAGACAGAACTGACGTACAAATAGAAGAAGGAATTAATTATATTAAAGAAGTTAGGGGAGGTAAGAACCATAGGAAGTACAGGAAAATACACTCAAAGAAAATCGACGAAGACCACATAGTAAATACCAAGACGGGACACAAATATTATAAGACGCATGTTAAACCTAGAAAGAGATATCAAGACAAAGATAACCCAACTATACCGAGTACAACATGATTTTTTTTTCCAGATGACGACTTGGACGTTAATATTAATGATACTAGTAACTGCAAATGCACAATACTTAGATATTCAGGATCTAACAAATAACAATGGGTATATCCCAATTAAATTAGAAGAAATTAGACCAATAGAAAGCTATTCGAAAATAATACACATTATCAACACGACCATGTATGAAGAAACACTAGAACCAATTGGAAACAACGTAGAGACACTCAAAACTACTACAACAGATACTAAAACACTACTAGACACAGTCTTCAAAAATTTTGCAATACTAAAAGCTAAGATAGAAAACCTTAACCCACAATTCAGACAAAAACGAGGATTAATTAACATAATAGGAAAAGGACTAAAAATTGTGGCAGGCACAATGGACAGCGAAGATGAAAAACACATTAACTACTATATAAAGCAACTTTACGAAAATAACGGAATTCTAACCAATACAATACATAACCTAACCCAAGTCAACGGCTTCTTCTCAAATCAGATAAAAAACATAACGGATCATATCAATACACAACAAGTACGTGTAGAAAAATATTTAAATCAATTCAAACATACTTTTCAAAACAAAATAGCAACGTTAGAGGACGAAGTTACGTATATGGGACACATTTACCAAATCAACAATGACATCGCACTTTTACGCGATCATATTGACGACTTAGCACAAGTTATATTCTCCAGTAAACTTGGTATTATCCCGACTGATATTCTTACACCCAATGAAATAGATCTAATAACAGACTTTGAGAGTTATACACACATAAAGAAATCCGTAGTTTTACACGATAAAAACATATTGTTAATCTTTAAAATACCCTCATACTCAAAATAAACTCTTAGCAAAATTACTTTTGAACCGATTCCGGACACAAGAAATAAAACATTAGCATTAGAATCATACACAGTTCTCGTCGATCGTAACAAAAATATTTATGAACCACTTTTTCAAGAAAATTTAGAGAAGAATTTAATAATGCTAAAAAATGATTGTATACAAAATATATTAAAATATAAGGAGGCTAATTGCCCAATGAAAAATTCTGAAACAGAAGAAGTAATAGAAATACTTCCTGGTTTACTGATATTTAAAAATTATTTCCAAGATATTAAACATAACTGTAACGACAATGAATTAAAAATTAAAGGAACCTTTTTTATTTAATTCGAAAATTGTAAAATTTCAACTGAAACTAAAAATTTTAGTTATACTTATTTAAGAATAAAAGACAAAATAATACTTCCAAATATTATAACAAAAATCAAAAATAATAAAAATTTTACTCTTAATGATTTAAAACTAGAAACATTATACTTAAAACAAATAAAATACGAAGAAAATCTAAAAAATATATTATTCCAAGATAAAAAAAAGAAAAGTATAAGCTTTAGCATTGATATTGCAATTATATTAAGCCTCATAATTATAATTCTTATATATGTTTTAAGACCAAAACAAATTTTTAATGTTTCGTCGGAGCCTCAATCTAACGGTAGGGGTGTTATAATGTCTCCCATTATTCCCCTGACCCAAACTACTAATACTGTAATTTAACAGTCACATGTATACAACTTTGCATACATACTTATTGCAATTATTTAATCTTTTTTTTATTCCAGACATTTTTATTGAGAATTGTTTTTAACACAATTTCCATTCTCATAAAAAATGCAATGTAACATATTTTATTTTTCCAAATAATTATTGTTTTGACATAAGTTTGTTTTGTTCCCAAAACCATTAACGGAAACAAAACACAGTTATGCTTAATAGGCAAAATCAACAAAGAAAACAGTTTTTTATAAACTTAATTATTGCTTATTAATTAATTATTATTCTTGTAAATTAGTATATAAGAACAAAATTAATAAAGACGAATGTTCAGTTATTTTTTAAAGAAGAAAATGAAAGGTGTTTTATTTTTAAGTTAAAGTTCAAGTATAGAACTTGAAAAGTTTTTATTTTTAAGTTAAATTTAGTTAAAGCATAAAACTATTAAGCTCTAATCACTTCAAAATCGAGATGATTACCCATACATTGAAGTGATTTGTTAATCACTTCAAATTGACATGATTACAACTAAATCACTTCATAAACCACATAGAATCCACATACCTCAAATGTAGAATCGCCAACATGATCGTGTACAACCGGCCAAGATTTCTGCTTAATGTTTTTATTTTTTTCCTTAAATAATTCATAAATTTTCACAATTTCATCATTAAAATTATTAAAACAATCTTCTGATAACTTTATAAAAGTGTGTTTATACATTTTTAATACTTTAAAGAAATATAAATTTGTTTTTTGTTTTTTTTGTGTGTTTGTTGTGTGTTTTTTTTTTTCTTAATCATCTGTTATCTTAATCATCTCAAATGTAATGTGAACGGCTTTGATTTGCTAAATCAACATTTTACTTAAACACGTTTAAAAACCTAAGTGTGAACTTAGCATAACACCAAAATAAAAAAAAAAAATAAATAAAATCAAGTTAAATTTTTATTTAATTAGGATGGATGCTTTAAATTAAATTGCTAAACAGAAATATCTACAATTGTATCCAAAATATTTTGCAAAAAAGAAATAAGTCAATTAGATAGAAAAAACTCTAAAAAAACGGTTAAAAATCTAAAATTGAAAAAACGTTATTAATCGAATGCCAAGTGTAGAGGTGTGGTGGTCATCTGTTTGTGAAATAGACAGAAACTACAAAAACACAGAGTGGACAGATTGCCAGCGGCGCTGGTATGCCCGCGTTTAGCTCGGCTGAAGCTCGCCGGATGGGGTGGTTCTTATCGTCAATCTGTACCATACACACACATTAACACAAAAATCCTACCAGCTAATGGTTTACTTTATTAAATATTAGTGGCCAAAAGCAGTGTTGAATCTCCCTACCGGTCTAGCCTATACACAAATTAATTGCCCTCCCATCTCGCCATGACGTCATCTTCCTCGACGTCCCAAATCTAACTTGGAAACATTATTTCCGCTACTTACCGCCGCTTATTATTTAAATTTAGCCAATCATATTATATGATAACACTTCTAAAATTTCATTACGACATTATAAAAAAGAAGTATTTGATTTATTAAAAAAACTCTTAAACAAATTTCATTTCTTTTACACTAAGGGTAATCACGATGGTCATTGTGCAAATTGGCAATGTGTAAATTTGCAGTGCATATTATGATTGATCGTGAGCATACCACTTTTATTTTTGTGCAAATATGCTATTTTTCTAAAGATGTATTCTGGCAACACTTAAAACTTCTGGCAGCACTGTTAACAATCTGCATTTGTTTACAATTATTAGTCTTGGGCTTAATCGTTCATTTAGGTGACCGGTCATTAACGTTCAATTCAAAACAGTGAACGAGTTCGTTCAGTCGTTCATTTCGGGTCACTTGTCTTTTGGGTCAGTTTATCTTTTGTGTCAGTCGGTCTTTTGTTAATTTCGTTCATTCATTCACAATTGATTGAATACGGCAATGTGTTAAAAGAAACAAGTATAGCATATTTGTTTGATGTTACACTCAAAATATTATGTAGGTAAATTCAAAATAATATTAAGTTTGAAAAACTGAAATTTCATTTAAAATAAAGGAATTTTGCGGCTATTTTTTAATGTTAATTTTAAAACGGAGAAATTCTTTAAAAATTAATAAATTTTTCTGTTATTTCAATGTACAAACTACAAAAAATACATTCAAAGGTTTTTTCAATTAATTTTAACTCAATTTAAATTACATACTAAAACAGCTAAAACAGTATTTATACCTGTCATTATTACCTACCAAATCAGCGAAAAATTTGTGTTTTTTAATTTATGTGCACATGTTCCTATAAGTATGTAAATAATAAAATATTTTAAAATATCTTTGCAGTTAAGTATTTCAGTTTTATTTTATGCATAAAAAATAACTGAACATATATTTTTTGGAGAAACATATAGAAATAGTTAAAGAATTAGTTTAATTATAAAATAACAAATTTTATTAAGTTTTAACTCTACGGAAAATGATTTTAGTAAATTACATTCAGTTACCCTGCAAATAAAATTGGACCACCTGACCCATTTTGATAAAATGGACTACTCCATGGACTAGTCCGATGTAATGCAAGCATGGACCATGCCATTGTTAAAAAGTGTTTGTAGTGAGACGACATGTCTTCGTTTTTTAACGACATGCTTTCGTGTTTAAACGACTTCAAAACTAATCCTCTTGAGTATACCATGGAGTAGTTTTAAAACTACTCCTTACTGGTCCAAAGGTAGGTTATATACAATGGAGTAGTTTTAAAACTACTCCTTAGTGGTCCAAAGGTGGGTTATATGGTCCTCTCCTAGGACATCGTAATGTTAAATAGACCAGGTTTTTTCCATACGTTTGGGTTACTTGTGGACTAGTCCTGGTCCCTTGTGGACTACTCTTTACACGCGTGTTTGGACTGGTCCTATTATTTGCAGGGTACTGTACAACTTTTTGAGTGTACCCAAAAATAGAAAACAATAAACGAAAAATTCTGAGTTGTTTTTTCGTTTACCCAACAACTGATTGAAAAGAAACAATACTATTAAAATGTTTATGTTGTACCAGTATACTATATTTGTTTCTTTTAACACATTGCCAGTGGCAATTTGCCACATTGTTTAGAAAATTTCATAGTACAATCTGGGCTGCCATATGTAGTGATTTCTCGCTAAACGTGGCGGTTTTCATACTTGTTTGGTGTTCTCATATTCTAACAGCCGTATTCATAAAAAAAATCATAATTCAGGTTTTAGATGAATTTTAGTTAAAAAACATTTAAGCCTAAAAAAGCTTTTTTTTAAATTCGTATTCATAATCAGCATTTTAACTAATAAACGTTTTACCGTATTTTTTAATTTGATGGTGGCAACGCTATCTCTTTTATTTGTCACATGAATCATAACATAGCGTCTTCACCTGATAATTTTTTGTCATACCAAACGTCAAACTTCATATTAAAAAAACGCTGACAAAAATTTCCGAGTTTTTTTTATATAGACTTTGACGTTTGGTATGACAAAAAATTGTCAGGTGAAGGTCAAATGTTATTGTTTACATTTGTTTGCAACTGAGCAAATATGCACTACTAACTTTGCTCATGGTTTTTTTTAGTGTAAACGAAGTAAAAAAGAGCAAATTGCAAATAAGTACGTACATTTTGTTGTTGTGTTGTGTAAATGTGTGTATTTTTGCACGCATTTGCATCGTTTGCACACTTTGCACTACCCATCGTGATTTCCCTTACTATTTAAAAAACTTCTTGAAAGTATCAAAATTAATTTAGTAAAATGGCAAATTTAGAAACTTAAAAATTTTAATTGTTACACCCAAGAAATACAAAAATTGAATTTAAATTGATATTTAAGCTCTAATTTCTTTTATTTTATTTTACTTTTCTTTATTACTGATCACTATTCTTTTCCAGGGATGATTTATTTATTCGCCCTCTGAGGCCACCTCGGCAGCTAGACACGCAACAAGTATTGGCGGGTTTTCTGTCCGTCCGTCTTCTTGTCTTTTGGTTCGCGCGACTTTTGCAAATTTTTTTGAAATTTCTTTTTCACAACGCCTTTTAAATAAGTTTGATTTTAATTTCTTTTGTTTTTCCTTTTATATATATATATATATACAGTAGACTGGTCGCAATTTTTTTTTTTTTTTTTAAATTTACATGTTTGCGCTGCTTAAAATATGAGGTTTGGTGTAAGAAATCAAGTCCTAATTTTTCAGCTCAATCCGACGGTGCCTAGTCGTGCCAAGTGGGGCCCAAAGTTCCCCATTTTATAAAAAAAAACATCTTTTCTATCAGATCTTTATAGTAATACTAGTTGAAAAGCCGAAAATCAAAAATATGACTACGCTACGATCTTCGGCAGAGAAAGTACTTCAAGTGTGCCAAATTTCAGCTTCCTATGTCATCAGATGGCTTCAGAAAGTTGCGGAAAGAATAGGACATACATGCAAACATCCTGACATACTAAGAAATTATATATTGTATAGATAGATTAAAGTATTTGCAGTTTAATATTTTAGTATGATACGAACGAAAGATTTTTAACTAATTTTAACTAATTCGGGGTCGCTGAATCCAGTGGTGCTAGCCGTTTTTTTTAGGTTAGCTTTAGTTTTCGAGATATACCGTTGTTTGGAAAATTAAGGATGATGCACAACATATGTTCGCGCAACTCAAAAACGCTTTAGCTTATTGAAAAACTAAAAAAAACCGAAATTCGACAATAAAATTTACTTTAAGAAAGTTTAAACTTTTTTCTTCATATTGGCTTTGGTTTTCGAGATATACCGTTATTTCGAAAATTAGGGAGGTTGCACAACATATATTCCCGTAACTCAAAAACGCTTTAGTTTATTGAAAAGCAAAAAAAACCGAAATTCCGCAATAAAATTTACTTTAAGAAAGTTAAAACTTTTTTCTTCATATTGGCTTTGGTTTTCGAGATATACCGTTATTTCGAAAATTAAGGACGTTGCACAACATATGTTCGCGTAACTCAAAAACGCTTTAGCTTATTGAAAAACTAAAAAAAAACCGAAATTCCGCAATAAAATTTACTTTAAGAAAGGTAAAACGTTTTTCTTATATGCGCAGTCGTTTTAGAAACATAATTTTTTTTTCTGGAAAAAAAAATAATTTTTTTATTAAAATTTCGGAATTTTTGTTTTTAAAAATTCATAAAAAATTGAAAAATGGAGCTATGCTTCTAATTTTATAGAGTCATATAAAAAACAATATTGCAAACAAAACAAGCTATAAATGATTAAAATCTGTTCACAACTTTTGATTTTATGTATTCACAAAAGACGAAAAATTTTAATTAATTTAAGAATTTTATTAAACCGCCATATTTGTATAATTGAAATTCTTATATTTGGCCCGTTTAGTGCCTAGGATGCCTCAAGAAGGGTCAAATGTATGACCAACTCCACTTTATTTTTCATCTCCATCATTTATTTATAAAATACCTACCTGCTATCTCCATTCATTAAGGGGCTATTCAAAATTTTAACTACTGACTAGAAATATATTGAAGAAAAAGCTCCATAACTGCCAAGGAGTCAGACCTAGGGGAATAGAATGTATGACCGACCTCAATTAGTTTTTTGTCCTAAACATTTTCTCGAGACATACTTGCCCTTTACCTTTACTTTTTAGGGGGGCTCTCATACAAATTCATTTAAAATTGGAAAATGCAGCTATGCTTCTACAATAATTTTTTTAATGAAAATTTCGAAATTTCAAAAAAAAGTGTAAATTTATTTGATTGATTTTATTAAGTTGAAAAATTTAAAAGAGAAGATTTGTTGTGGGACGGATATACATGACGATAGTGCTCAACAACTTGGAGTAGGTACTGCTTATCTGTCTCATCTTGAATACATAAAATCAAAAGTTGTGAACAGATTTTAATCATTTATAGCTTGTTTTGTTTGCAATATTGTTTTTTATATAACTCTATAAAATTAGAAGCATAGCTCCATTTTTCAATTTTTTATGAATTTTTAAAAACAAAAATTCCGAAATTTTAATAAAAAAATTATTTTTTTTCCAGAAAAAAAAATTATGTTTCTAAAACGACTGCGCATATAAGAAAAACGTTTTACCTTTCTTAAAGTAAATTTTATTGCGGAATTTCGGTTTTTTTTTGGTTCAATAAGCTAAAGCGTTTTTGAGTTACGCGAACATATGTTGTGCAACCTCCTTAATTTTCGAAATAACGGTATATCTCGAAAACCAAAGCCAATATGAAGAAAAAAGTTTTAACTTTCTTAAAGTAAATTTTATTGCGGAATTTCGTTTTTTTTTGTTTTTCAATAAACTAAAGCGGTTTTGAGTTACGCGAATATATGTTGTGCAACCTCCCTAATTTTCGAAATAACGGTATATCTCGAAAACCAAAGCTAACCTAAAAACACGGCTAGCACCACTGGATTCAGCGACCCCGAATTAGTTAAAAATCTTTCGTTCGTATCATACTAAAATATTAAACTGCAAATACTTTAATCTATCTATACAATATATAATTTCTTAGTATGTCAGGATGTTTGCATGTATGTGCTATTCTTTCCGCAACTTTCTGAAGCCATCTGATGACATAGGAAGCTGAAATTTGGCACACTTGAAGTACTTTCTCTGCCGAAGATCGAAGATCTGATAGAAAAGATGTTTTTTTATAAAATGGGGAACTTTGGGCCCCACTTGGCACGACTAGGCACCGTCGGATTGAGCTGAAAAATTAGGACTTGATTTCTTACACCAAACCTCATATTTAAAGCAGCGCAAACATTTAAATTTAAAAAAAAAAAAAAAATCCCATACAAGATGCGACCAGTCTAATATACAGTCAAATCTCGATAATTCGTACCCCGATAAATCGTAATTCCCGATAATTCGTAATAAACTGTCGGTCCCTTGAAAAAATCTCGTTAATTCGTAAAATTTCCATACATTTTGGTCCCCTCGCTAATTCTTAATTTTTTTTTTCAAATAAAATCTTCTTTACCTCTTATAAATCGTAATTGTTTGCTAACTACCTCTTATAATTCGTAATAAAAACAACAAAAACGTGGAAAGAATGATTTTTTGTTTGCCACTATTTTATTTTTGCGTGGGTTTTTGCTTGTGTGTGGATTTATTTTCTTGAGATCAGTTTGTTACATGAATAATTTTTATGTATAATTTTTATATATTTTATTTTTAACAATAGTTTTTTATGTTTTTTTGTATCGTTTTTGTTAATAAATTGAAAAACTCCGTTTATTCGTATTTATTTTATTTTAACCCCGTTAAATCGAAACCCCGCTAAATCAAAAACCCCTATAATTCGAAATTGCCGGTCCCTTGCGATTACGAATTATCGGGATTCTACTGTATACATATATATATATATATATATATATATATATATATATATATATATATATATATATATATATATATATATATATATAAATATATATTACATAAGCTTTGGGATGCCACGGACTTTTACACAAAATGAAATATGTACCGACTTTATCTCTTCTAAATTAAGCCTGAGCTCACCCTAACTTTGCGCACACATTTGGCTTAATGTCCCCAAACGGAATGGCTTCGGTTCAAAACGACGGGTATGCCTACCTACTTATATGTACATATATATTTAAATATGTATATGTCGGGTTTTCATCCATTTTAATTGATTTTATTATTTTAAATCAAACTTCAAATTATTTAAATTGATTTGGTATATTATTTTATTGTTTTTTTAAAAATTAAACGAGGCAGTACCAACTCGTCACTCTCGCTTGCTTTTTATTTCTCCTCTATTTTTTCAGCCGTGACAGTTGATTCCACCCAAGCTTGACATAAGAGTCAACGCTTGCCGTTTTATAACAAACACATAAACAGCCAGTACTACGACATATATTTAATTTAAAATATTTTTCTTTTGTTTTTCTTCTCTTGAAAACCAATGTCATACCAGGAGCACCTCAGGAGTGATGATGCTAAGAAGCTTACCCCTTGATGGATGGAGTATGGGATGGCGTCGCGTCGCACAGAGGAGTATTTGGCCTGAAAAGCTGGCCAAAAAGGCAAAACTGAATTTTGGGAAATCTTAATATTTTACATTATATTGTAAATTTTGAAGACTTTTAGTTGCGATTTGTAGCTCTGAGACCCTGCTTAAGTCAGGAAAGTGAAGAAAATTATATGAGATTTAAATGTTTTTTTCGGTTTCTGGATGTTTATATGATTTTTTTTGCGGCTAAACGAATAAAGGTTTAACAAAGATTTTTTTTCGCTGAAAGGTTTGATCAAAAGTTATTTAAAACAGAAAAAAAATTTAAAATATGTTGAATATTCATGTTGAAACAATTCGTTCAAAAGCTAAAAAAAAAACAAATTATACACTTTTTTTTGCAAAAAAAGGAAAAGAAGAGGTTTTTAAAAGTGAGGTTAGCATGTCTATGAATTATGATTGATACCACAATAAAATTTGGAATCTCTAATTTTAGAAACCAAAAAAAAAAGTTCACATTTCGTCTATTTTTGCTCATCGGGCACTTTTTCTTATACCTTTATATCGTCAAAAACTTTTATGTATTTTGAATTATTGATTTCAACTGTCATTCACATCACTTTTAACACTTCACAATATTAATACCTGCCTATATGTATTTATAAATTGCAAAAATTCTTAATTATCCAAAATAGTTTTAAGGGACTGCCCCACACATCCCCATAAAAAAATTTTTTTTGAAAAAATAGATTTTTCCAAAAAGAAACCGAATTTTTTGAATAAAATTGTTTAGTAAGGTAGTTATTTTGGACTTTATATTTTTTTTTTTACAACTCAAAAATTTTTTTACATTAAAAAAAATTTTCACCCAAGTAAAAAATTTTCAAGTCGAGAGGCGCGGATTAGGATTTTATTTTAGACCCATGGTTTCTTCGGAGAATTTTCTTAGAATTTTATGTAGATTACGTTTTTGCTATACGATTTTTAATTTTTTTTTTTTCATCCATACAAATCGACCCGCCCTAATGTACATACAGTCTGTCAAGAATAAGTTTAAACCTTTAAAATCAACATTTGTTAATTGAGTTTTGCGATTTATACCAACTTTTATTCCTTAAGCTTCGTACAGACGATGGTCAGATCTTACAATATTGGTAAGCAGCGTTGCTTAAATTGCATTAAAATTGGCTAAAATGTCTTACAACTGTGTGAACATTGTAAGCTCATTTGTATTTGCAGATGTGCAAAATTAATGCAAAAATTTTGCTGTTGGCAACGCCTGCTTACAATATTGTAAGATCTGACCATCGTCTGTACGAAGCTTTAGGAATGTGGCTTTTAGAAAAATCTTAAAAATTTGAACTTTTTGGTTCTTAAATTTGTTTATTGCATGTTGAAAACAAAAAATTTTACGCATTTTGCATGTAAATTTTTTTTTCGCCATTAAATTTTTAATTACTCCAAAATAGTAATGGATATAAAATAAATGTGTATGGTTAGTTTAAGCAGAATTTTCCGGTGCATCTTCTGATCCTCCTACTATTAAAATCGGAGAACACGTTTTCAAGTTATGGCAAAATATATAAGGCAACCCAACGATTTAGGGGGTGAAGTATGCCACGCCTTTGAAAGAAAATCCTTACGTACTAGAGAAAAACGGAAAACAGATTTGAATTAAGGGCATCAAAATCCATATAATCCACATACTTTTATTTCTAGGGTAGACAAAAATTTTTTTGTTGCGCAGTGTAATTTTTTCAAAATCTTCCACTAGACTTTTTATATCATACTACACCTAAAACTATCAAAAAACTAAAACTTTTAATTCAAAAAACACGTTTAATAATTTTGGCCAGTTTTTCAGGCCAAATACTCCTCTGTGCGTTTCTTTTCTAAAAAATAATGATGCATTATAGTTGTGTAATATATTTATTAGGTTACACAAACCCTTACAAAGAGATACATTTTTCTAAATTACAATGGAACAAAATAATAGCTACGTTTTACACTCAACGCTAATGTGTATTTAGCGTGTTAAATATTGAATGCAAAGTTGGTACTAAAAGCGATATTCACCACGCTTGTAGCAATTTTCAACATTAAATGTTCTTACAATTCCAATTAGCGTTAACAGCACTGATTTTCAGTAATTAATATCAGCTGTTGTTAAACATTTTGCGACAAAAAAAAAAAAAAAAATTAAAGTAAAACAAACGAAAAACAAAAAGTTTTTATATCCATCCCAATATAACTAAAAATCACAATATAAAGCTTCGTACAGACGATGGTCAGATCTTACAATATTGTAAGCAGGCGTTGCCAACAGCAAAATTTTTCTGACAATGGTCCATTGTCAGATGCATTAATTTTGCACATCTGCAAATACAAATGAGCTTACAATGTTCACACAGTTGTAAGACATTTTAGCCAATTTTAATGCAATTTAAGCAACGCTGCTTACCAATATTGTAAGATCTGACCATCGTCTGTACGAAGCTTAACTGACATGTTTTGCGACAACTTCTTTCATTGACTCAGTGGCTAAAAATAATTTTGTAAATAAACACTGCAAACACCACATTTTTTTTTTTTGTTTTAAAAGTTATTTTGCTAAAACAATTTTTACTGAAAATTTGCGAAAAAAAATTTTAAATACATTATGTTCATGACAAGGTTGCAAAAAAGTTATAAAATTGTTGCCAATGGAACAATAACCTGTGAATTGCTTTTAAATTTTGACAATTTTTTTTTATACAAATAATAAGAAAATTTATAATGTACTGCAAATTTAAAATTGTTTGTGAGAAACTAAAAAAAAGGTAAAAGGTCGCAAAAGTCGTTGATAAAAAAGTCGCAGGCCGCTAAAAAGTGGCTAATTGCGACTTTAGTCTGACGCACGGTAACCCTACTTCAAATTCTAGTACAATCTGCTCTGTTTTTTTTTTTTTTTCAGTTCTATATGTTAATTACGACAGTGCGCATTTGGTTTGATAACGAATAAATTTTGAAGCTTAAAACATGAAAGATTGCAACTTTTTCGGTTATTTATAAAAAATTAATAGTGGTGCAAAGATTGTTTAATAAAAAAGCATGTTAGTGAGCAGTTGTTAGTTAAAGTTAACAGATTATCTATTAAAAAAAGCTTCTAACCAGATTAAAGCTTGAATTTTTTGGCGGCTTTTATTGTGTTGCTGTTGTTGTGTTGTATTAAAATTGTAATTTGCTAGTGTTTATAAATAGTTTGTGTGTTTGCGTGTGCAATTAATGAAAAAATGTAAACAAATTGGGAAACACAAAAGCCGGTTAAAATATATTACGTGCTTTTTTTGTTGGAAAAAATCGTTTTTAAATTAAAACGCATTTGAAATGCATTTTTAGAAAATTTTGTATGAAGATTTTACCTTAAAAATTATTTTATTTTTTATGAATATGGCAGTAAGGCTCATGTTAAACGCAACTCAACGCCAAAAATTACGTTGAGAGCAAAAGTAATAATTTTCAAGAAAGAAACATATAATGTTCGGTTCTTCATTGAAAAACAACAATTTTAGTGATACTGTAGACAAACATTATATTTTAATGTTCTATAATGTTTTTTTCGTGTGTGTATTTTGTTTTTGTAAAAAATGTTTGGTTTTTTTTTACCAGCCAAAAGGGACGAACATTAACGAGCCGAACCGAACACATTGAAGTTTGTGGATTTTCAAAAAAAAAAAACCGAACGGAATTAAATGTTCACATCTTTTGTTGAGTTTGATAAAAACAGTAATATTTTTGTGTTCGAAAGATGACTAACAGGGAAACGTTATTTCTACACAAACACTATTAGCGTTTGTGTTTTCCGCAAATCTACCGAACCGAACATTAAGAAACGATATTTAGTGTTTATTTTCGAACACTAATTTCTACATAAATTCATAGGTATTGCGTTTTAAAGATTAAAAACTCAATATGAATTTTTATGGATAGCAAAATAAAAAAAATATATTTGACTTTGTTTTTGCTTTCATTGTCATTTTTGGCGCTGCGTTGCGTTTTTCACAATAAGGGCCTAAGAAGTTGGGTTGTTAACGGAAGCTGGTTATCAGGTTATATGGTGATTTAGTTATATTAACAACAAAATACTTTTATTTAATTTTTTCTTTATATATTTTGTTGATATTAATATATCTTCATAACCATATGACCTGATAACCCGCCATCCGTAAACAACCCAAGTGTGTCACACATTAAAACATATGAAGTGCGAAAGGCGTAAAATAGAAAAAATTTTATGTTTGTGTAAAAAATTCAAAGGAAGACAAAAGATTTAAAGGAAATTTAGGTAAGTTTTATAAAGATTAGAGCATCCACTTGTTTGATTTATCGAAGAATTTTTTATCAATATTTGCATATAATTTTCTGAATCGTTCGTTTTGGGATTTTTCATAGCTGAAACTCTTAAATTTAAATTAAGCTATCTAACCCTTTTGTAATTATATTTTAACTTTAATATATTTGAATTTTTATATACATACATTCATATCGACCCCTAACAGCGAAAATAATGTAAGCGCCAAAAATCAAATTTTACAGGAGAGAGCTTTTTTGTTTTATTTCATATTAATTTTGTATGAAATTTGTGGCTTACACTAAAATTGTTTTTGCTATAAAATCGTAACGGTACATTATGTGACCATGATATTTTAGGAGATGATGCAAATGTTGCCAATAAAGTCATTTATTAAAAAAAACGAAAATTGAAAATCATGTCGCTTACGTTATTTTCGCTGTTAGGGCTCGATATATTAATTTTTGTTTTAATATAAAAGTATTTTTTTAGGGCATTGTTTCACGTTAAATACATTATCGCGAAATTTATGTATTAAACATGTAGTAATTTTACCATGGTTTAAAATTATTTATTTAGCGGTTTTCACCCTTGATAGTAAAGTCCCTTGTTGACCTTGTGAATCTTATTAATTTAGTTAAAGTACTAATATTTACAGCACTGCAACAACAAAATGTATTAGACTAAAATTTACTACGCTGTGGTTGAAAAATCCAAGAAAAAGCTGTAGTAAACACGTTTGTTAAATAACCCAAAATAAAACATTAATTTACAATACTAACGAAAAAGACACTCACGCTTTGTAGTATAAAATCGTATTTAGTAAAGCTGAGTTGTACACTTAATACAAAGGGTGAAAAACGCTTTTATTAAAAATTTAGTTAATAGTTCATTAATGTATGTATGTACTAAATATGTATAAGCTAAGCTAATTTAGTTAATAGTACATTAATGTATGTATGTACTAAATTTGTATAAACTAAGCAATAATGTATGTATGTACTAAATATGTATAAGTTAAGCAACTAGGCCTTAAGCTAAAGGTTTAAAATAATTGATTTTGAACAATTTTTTAAAACATGACTTATTAAACTAATTATTCCACTGGATTTTGATTCACTGTCGTGATCTGACAATTCTCTAATTGTACTATCTTATTAGCAAAATTGTACCAAATTGACATAAATTGTACCAAAATTTTGCTTTTAAATAAAAAGCATACAAAGTTAAAATGCACAAAACTTTTTTATTAAACAAAAACAAAACAAAAAAGTATAGTGGGGCAACCCCGTTCATTTAATTCCTTACACCATAGGATTTAGAGCAGTGTTCGAAAATAAACAGTACATTATTTAACGTTCGGCTCACACACCCAAGAACAGGGTTGCCGAACATGGTCTTTTCCGACCAAATGTGGTCGGATATTTTTGGTTTGGTCGGATGGTAGGTCAAACCTAATTTTGGTCGGTTTCAGAAAATTGGACGGATAGCAGACAATTACAAATCTCATAGCTTTTTTTACCAAACACAAACATTATTTTTTTAATTGTTGATGAAACTATTGATATGGCATTGATATTACGTTAGGAGCAAGTTACTTTGACGGTGTTAGTTTTATAAAGGATAGTTTTGTCATCTTATTCGAGCTTACCAAGTCAGATGCCGTTTAAATTTTTCTTCTTATAAAAAAACTTTTTATCAACAAACAATATTCCTATACAACATTTGATCGGATTGGCAACAAACGGCGCTCACGCCATGACTGGAACTGTTGGTAAGCTTATAGCCTATTCAGCGATGTCAAACGTAGACTTCGTTCGCTTAAATTACATGTAAAACAAAGACAATATTGTAAAATTTGTTTTCGTTTTAAATGTAAGTTAATCGAACGATGAACAGGCAGTTAATCTTACTTAGTAATGCAAACAATATTAAGGTTCTTTGTGGTAATATTTAAAGTTTTTTCACATAGTCCTAAAAGAATAACATAAATAAAAGAATTTCGGGAATTCTGTTATGTATTGGGTGTTTCTTATACAAGATGGACTTCTTGAAGGAAGACGTTGTAAGAATCGTAGAACAGCGGGATGCTTTGATACTGTATTTTGAAACATAGTTGTATAAAGGCAATGGTATAAGAGCCGCAGAACTTGCAGAAAGAATGGATGAGTTCCAAAACAGAGCAAGTTATACAATAACCCAACTATGCATTGTTAAACTCTTTGATACATTTTTACGTTCTCTGCAAGGTTTTAGGATGTATTGGAGCTCAGTCTATGTCTTATACAGTTTAATACTTTTTTTTTTTTTAATTGTACAAACTTAAGTTAATAAATTTTGAATCATATTTTACTAGTGGTCTATATGTGTTATTGCATTAGGTTCCATGGGCAGCTATCAACAGACAGCTCACTTGGGTCCTTTATTGGTCCCTTTGTGATATGTGTTATTGCATACGATCAATGAATTGTTCAATTGTTAAAGTAAAACGTTACCAGCAAATAAACTTTTAATAAAACTAGGGGTTACGTGTAGGACGTTAAATATTTAATAGGTGGGATCATAGGCTTACTTTTTGTTTTAATATAATTGCATATATTAAATAGTATGTAGATTTATAGCTTTATCCAATAAAAATGATACTTTTTATCAAAAATTCATACACATACATATCGTCATATAAAATGCAAAAGGGCCAATGTTCATTTTGAAAAAGAGAGATAACTTAATAAAAAGTCAGCTATTGTGATTATAACAACGGGGTTTTCTGGTTAATATCGTTACAACATTACGCATGATTGACACTATTTTGAAAAACTGTTTTTGTAATCTCAGCCGTATCGCTACTGAAAATTTTTTAAAAATTATGATAGGCCCTTTTGCATTTTAATGACGATATAATTGTTTTTAAATATTTCAAAAATTTGGTCGGTTTCAAAGGATTTTGGTAGGTTTTGCTGACAATTTTGGTCGGATAAAAATTTTTCAAACGGCAACCCTGCCCAAGAACGATATATATATTTTTAGTGATTGTGTAGACATACGCAACCCTTAATAACGTTCCTAACTATTTTCATTAAAAAACAACAATTTTAGTGATACTGTAGACAAACATTATATTTTAATGTTCTATAATTTTTTTTCGTGTGTGTATTTTGTTTTTGTAAAAAATGTTTGGTTTTTTTACCAGCCAAAAGGGACGAACATTAACGAGCCGAACCGAACACATTGAAGTTTGTGGATTAAAAAAAAAAAAAAAACCGAACGGAATTAAATGTTCAAATCTTTTGTTGAGTTTGATAAAAACAGTAATATTTTTGTGTTCGAAAGATGACTAACAGGGAAACGTTATTTTTTTAACGATTTTCTACACAAACACTATTAGCGTTTGTATTTTCCACAAATCTACCGAACCGAACATTAAGAAACGATATTTAGTGTTTATTTTCGAACACTGATTTAGAGACACATAGGCGCATATTCATAAATTATTACCAAGTGTTAACTTTTTTAAGTACCTATTTAAGTTATTCACAGATGATTACTTTCAGCATAAAAGTTTACACTTAATTATAGGTAAAGCTGTAACTAAATGCCAACTAACTAATGCATTTAAAGAACAGCTGATTGATATCATTTTATAATTTATTTCAAAAGTACAACATTTTTGAAGTGGTTATAAAAAAATAAATGGAAAAAATTATAAGAGATATTCAAATAATATCAGATAAAAACATGGCAAAAAACAGTTAAGACGCATAAAACACGCTGCAATCCATTTTAAATGCATTTCTACTGCATCCAAAAAACATCAATACAAAACAAAATAAACTAAAGATGTGTTCTTAGTCGATAAAATTCTATTCCTTATTTTAATTGATTTTTATACTATATAACCAAAAAATAACCTTTTTAGAATTTGTGTTAATTTAAGAACAAAAAATGGGTTTTTAATACAGTTTGATAAGCTTTTTAATTAATTACAGAATATATCGTTCAAAATATTATCGACATTTAATTTTTTCTACATGCCAATATGCATGGTTGCATTTCTTCTATCAGCTGAGAGCTGTTACTACGTTAGTTATGAATTGTGAATAAGAGCTATAACTATCTATGAACTATTTTTTAGTTTCTGTTTTGTTAGTTACAACTTTAGTTATGATTTCTGAATATGCGACATTTTCTTTAGTGTACCTTATTTGGGACCCATGGGCAATCATTGACCCACCAGAAAAAAATATGTTGGTCAGGGCTAGAGATATGTTATTAGAATTTTTTGTTGAAACGAAACGTGAGTTAATTCACCTCAAAGATATAATAAAACTTCGCGGTTATTTTTTTTTAAATTGTTACAGTGTACCAATGAAGTTTTTTGATTGTACCAAACTTGGTACAATTGTACCACAAATCCCATCAGTGATTAATAACGTTTTATCGATTTCAGATTTTTATCGTTTTTTTTTGAAGAGTTTTTTCTTCGAATTGACACAGTTGTATCCAAATATTTTAGAGACAATTGTAGATTCATATTTCTATTTAAAGCATTCTAATTAAAAAAAAAAAAAAATTCTAAATTTTATTGATTTTGTTTTCTTTTTTCTATTTTGATATATTTTTCTTTTGTCGATTTCTTATTCTTCAAATTTGTGTTATTAACAAGTAAGAAATTACAGTCGGTCCAGCCCGACCATATGATACCCTTTACCACAGCATATAAAAACAATTTTTGCTAGTGTACCCTATTTGGGACCTATGGAAAATCATGGACCCGCCTAAACAAAATTATGTTATGAGGTTAAGATTCATGTAAAAAGTTATTATCGCCAATTTGAAGAAGTTATGGTTATAAAATCTTGTATATTCGGGAGTAGTATACGATCAAATATGGGCAGATACCAAAAAAAAATTGGTAAGATGATTTTGATTGCAATAACATAAGTTTGGACCAAATTAAATCGAAAGACCAACATAAAAATATGGTTTATGGGCACAAAGGCTCTAAGGGTTGTGCTGGAAATCGGAAACATAAAACGCAAGAATTTTAAAAGTCGTTTTTAATAAGATTTCTGTAATAAAAGATTTTTATGACAAATATGTATTACACTAATATTTCTCTGTCAAAAAGAATATTATAACAAAAATTTTAAAATTTAGATTAAAAGTTTATTAAAAACAACTTCCAAATTCTGGCGTTTTACGTTTACGATTTCCAGCACATCCCTGCCTATTTCCGAAAGAAGCTTGTATGGGAAATTATGACCGATTTGCCCGATTTTCATTTGCTAGGTCCTTATGCCCATTATAATCTTTGTTCCATATTTCATCAAATTATCTCCAAAATCCACACAAGGTTTACATCCACAGATACTTAAAGTTGGTTCTAGGATCAAAATTTTAAGATGTTACATACATCAACTCAAACGCATAATACCTTCTTCTCTTTTGTGCTGTGGGTATAAAAACCATCATTTTAAGAAATAATTACTTTCAACGTGTAGATTTTTATTGCTACGGCAACACTCTTATTTCCACAAAATTATTCTCGCTCTAGTACAATTTGTTCTGTTCTTTTTTTAGTTCTTTAAGGCCCGTTTTCACGACTTACCTTTAAAGATCGAAATAGTTAATGGTACCTTTAGCACTAGTGAGGACTAAAGTTACCTTCAACTATTTTTCGTTTTCACAACTTCTGTATAAAATTAACTTAACATTTTTAAAAATGTGGCAATAATTAATTAAATACCGATTATTTTTGTTAAAATAAAAATACGAACTGGCAACTACGTACTTTCTTTTTCTTTTCTCATTTTAAATTTTTGTGTGCACAATTCAGGCCTGCCATTTTTGCCGATTTTTTGCCCCTAAATTATCAAAGTGCCGATTTGCCGATTTTTGCTCCAAAAATGCCGATTTTTTGACTAACACGTAAAAGGCGATTACTTTTTGTTTGTTTGATAATAATACACTAACTTTAAGCGATACTGAAAAAGTTGTAACATTGAAAAGAGACAACTGTTATTAAGTCAGTGCTTCTACTAAAGAAAAAGGGGTTAGAATTATTCAATATTAAATGCAGTGTTTGTAATGTGTGTTGGGTTAATACATTTTTATTTATGAAGAATTAAAGGCCAAAGTTAAAAAAGAAATAATTTTTAAGCCTAAAATAATAATAATTTTATGCTTTTACGCCAAATCGTGGGCGCATAGTGCCAAAATAATTCAGTTAAAATTTTTTTTTTTATTAGGAAAATATACAACACTTTATATTTGTGTTTGAAAATGGAAATGCAAATGTGGAAAGAATTTTTTAATGTAACAGAGTTTTGATGTTCACTGGAAAATTTAGCTTTGCAAGTTATTCGTTTTAAAAAGATTATTTAAAAATTAATAATTTAAACTGTTTTGATATTAATATTAAAACGGATTTATTCAAAATGTCAAACTCAAATTTTTGTATATGGAATATACTTTATTATCAGAAAGATAAAAAAAATTTTATATTTAACTACAATTTCTTTGTAAAACGTTTATTTTGATTGATTCTTTTGAAATTTCATAAGTTATAAACATTAGATAATTCTGCATTGTTCTTATTTGTAAGTAAGAATATGTTTTATTGTATTTAAAATAGGTATATTTAATTTTTTATCAAAATTATCTGGCACCCCTGGCACAAATATTTTTTAACAATGGAAAATATTAATGAAATACCGCGTAAACGCGAATTTAACATTTTGTAAATTTTATTTGTCAAAATACGATTTTGTTATTAATTTACAAAATATACGTATACTTGGAGTTGCCATATATAAAAAATATGTGAATATAATATGGCAATCTCAAATCTAAACCTTAAAGTTAAAGATAGAACGTTCCTCTCTTTACCTTATCCTTCACTTTTAGATTAAAGGGAACTTGTGATAATTAAAAACTCATTATCTATTCGATAACTTCCTACATTTAGCTATCGTTAAGTCGTGAAAACGGGCCTAAGTTAATTATGACAGTGCGCATTTAGTTTGGTAACGAATAAACTTAAAAGGACATAGCATACAGAGGCGTTACGAGACAGAAAATATTGTGTTTTTTTCTGTCTTTTTCTTCGAAAGCTGCCCTTTTTGTGTTTTTTGTTTTGATTATGCAATTTGTGTAGATAGTAGCGGCCTGTTTTTACGCATTGTCACTTCACTAACAAAAAACGTTTTCTTTCTCTTTCTTCGAAAGCTGCCCTCGCAAATGATTTAGGCATTTTTCATACGTCACTTTTTCATCTCTGTATACTTTGTGCTTAAAAGCTCAAAACATGAAATATAGCAACTATTTTGATTATTTATTGCAAATTAAAAGTGGTGCGAAAATTGTTTAATGAAAAAAGCATGTTAGTGAACAGTTTTTAGTTAAAGTTGAACGGTTATCTAAAAAAAAGCTAATAACCAGATTAATGCTTGCACTTTTTGGGCGGTTTTTATTGTGCTGCTGCTGTTGTTTTGTATTAGAATTGGAATTTGCTATTATTTGTATGTGCGTATGCAATAAAGAAAAAATTAAAACTAACAAAGAAACAACAAAAACTGGTTAAAATATATAACGTACTTCTTTGTAGGGGTTTTTCAAACAAATTGTAAGTTGATATTAATTAGTGTGTCAAACATGAAAGGTTAAAAATAAAGTGCGAAAGGCGTAAGAAAAAAAGTGTTTTATTATAAAAAATATTATGCTTGTGTTTAAAATTCAAGGGAAGACAAGAGATTAAAGGAAGTTTTGGTGAGTTTTTAAGATAACAGTATCCACTAGAGTTTTTTTCCTGCACTTTTTGGATTCCCAAGGAAGCGGGGAATAAAAATCAAATTCCCGGGATCACAAATTTCCCGCCTAAAATTTTTTATTTACTTATTTCTCGAATGAAACTTATATTTCTTACTAGCTAGTATGATTAAAAATAACAAAATCTAGTAGGTACATATACTATATTATAAAACAAAAACCAAAACATTTAATATTACTGTTATTTTAAGGCAGACCTATAAACATTGTTTAATTCAGATCTCATTTTGCGGATATGATCAAAATTTGCATAATTAGGCTAAAAGTATTGTAGTCTTAGGGGAACATAATTTCTGGGCGTGCGAATAGGAAGGAAAAAGCTCAACAGTGCGAAGTACACGCAAAGAAAAAATATGGTTGGGCATGGTTATGGCAACAACACTATGTTTAATGTAACAATATATTGTTGTCGTATGCAAATAATTGTTATTTTTATTTAATATCAACAATATTATAGTTACTGTAAACATATCAATGTTTATCGCAATTATGACTTTGAGTATTGCTGACCGAAAAATAATTATTTTTCTAACAACTTAATTATGATAACTTTCTAAACATATTATATTTCTCACAACCATATCATGATATTTAATAGCCATCACATGATAACTTTCTATACGTTTATCATATTATGTTAAAGATGCAATCAAACTATTTTTACTCTAATCATATTATGTTAGCGCCATTTGTAAAATAATTTTGAAGCAGTTGTGTCGTTTTTTTTTTTATTTGTGAGCGGTTAAACAATTAAAAGATAAAAATCCATAAAAAAATAAGTTTAAAGAAATAAAAAAATTAAAATATTAGCGGAGTTCATTCAAGTATTGGTGATGTAATAGTGCAAATGCAAAATATCATATTTGTTTTGTAAAATCCAACAACAAAACACACAGAGATTTCGTTATATTTTATAAAAGTGCTACGATATATCATCAACATCTTAAAATCGAAAAAATGGACACACGCGGTTGCCCATGAAAACCACAGATTTTTCATTTGCTCTTTTGCAAGCCTTATATTGAACTCCGCTATTTGATCAACATTAAGAAAAATTGTAAAAAGCCACAAAATAAAAAATCGATGCAAAAATATTTTAATTTATTTTGTATTTTTATGACAGCTATGAAAGGTGCTGTATCATAATATGATTGCTTCTAAATTTATTATGATTAGCATGATGATAATATGATTACTTCTTAGCTTATTATGATTAACATGACAATAATATGATTAATTTCTTAGCTAATTATGATTAACATGACAATAATTTGATTACTTCTTAACTTAGTATGCTTAACAGAATAATAATATGATTAAGGGAAAAATATTATGATGACATATTACGAGTATATTTAGTCATAATATGATTCAATAATAATCTTAATATGGTGACCACAATCATAATTCTTATCATAATATGTTGCTCTTAGAATATGTTTACCACAACCATGTTTTTTCTTTGCGTGTAGGAATTTTTAAACCAATTCACTGTTTAAAAAAATTCAGCAGGAAGGAGAAATACCATTAATCAGCAGTGGTGTATGAAGATATACTAAGTTTGTCATTCCGTGTAAATCTTTTAAATATTTATCTAAGATCCAATAACGTATATATGTATCTCTGACGTTAGGCAATAAGGTGACATAGTCAAAAACTTTAGTTTTTCGTAATGTTACATTGAAAATTATTAATTTGGTGTATTTCATCCAGTATTGCGATATTTATTAAACGTGTATCATGCAGTTTTAATGGATATGGATCGCGGATAAACTGATAAATATTAGAGATGTTACAAATACCGATATATCGGCGATACTTCGAGTTTGCCGATATATCGGTATCGGCGATATTTACTGGGGATACGACGATACTTTTTTATAATTTTTTTAACAAACAAATTATTATTTAATGCTTATAACGTCATCTTAAAGACCTAATAACCTATCTGCAAAAATTTTAAAATTGAGTTTTTTATGGATTTTTATTCTCTATATCATAACGCATATGTGTGCAAAATTTTGAACACGTAATATTACAAATGACAAAGTTTTTGTACCTAGAGGACCGTTACGCACAAAAAAAGAGAAAAATAAATCATAAAAAATCACGATAAAAGCTTAATTTTGTTGGATAGTGTAATTTAAACAAACATTAAGTCCTTGTTTTTGCTTAAACCAGTAAAAGAAACTACTACTGTAATTATTTAATGTATATAATATTCATGTGTATAAAGAAATTTTTATTTATTCATACTAATAGTACTGCAGATAGGTTATTTGGTTTCAGATTTTTACAATTCCAAAAAACCTAAGTGTCATAACATAAGCTGTGATTAGAAAAACAAAATTTTATCAACCGATATATATTACTGGTTTCATTTTAATCAAAATGTGTAATTTTCGTTTCAATATCGTTAATAGTTCCAATTTTATAACGTTTTTTCCCTCTCCTGTAAACTTTTGAAAACTGCAGATAGGTTTATTTAGTCTTTTAGGTGACGAAAAGCAATAACACATGCAATAGCAGAGCAAAAAATCAAACAGATTAATAATTTTTTTTTTAATTTTTAAGCGCGATTCACCCCATTTCGGAAAATTTGTTCGGACAAACAAAGCTACCATGTGATTTACAGATGTAAACGATTATACAAAGTGGCAGCACAGTTAGCAAACTATTAATTTTTTTTATAGTGTATTAACCGTAGATCGAGCCCTAAAAAAAATTCATAATTCTTCCTATGTATCATTTTTGATACATACTAGAAAGCATAGGAGTAATTAATAATTCTAGAAATCATAATGCAATCAACGCAAACATTTTTGGCGTGTTTATCACTACAACAATTCTTGTGACATAAAAAGCAGAAATTCGACTATTTCTTTTTATTTTCACCTGAAGTGCAACATTTTTTGACATCTAGCACGTTTCTTTTATTCAGAATTATCGGTTTTATGTCTTTTTGATGGACCACCTTCACTGTCATTTGATTCATCTGTACTTTGAGCTGAAACTTTTTTGAAAATTGCCAGAGAAAGTTCATTTCTAGGACGGTTTTGACGTTTTTCCATATAAGGCTTTGACAGTGATATTGCTAACTCGTAAAGAAAAGTTTTACGTTTTGTACTGGTTTGTTTGTAGTTGGCGTTAACTTCGTTGTATATAATGTAAGCATTCAAAGCAGAAATATCAATGATGTTGGTAAAAACAACCATCGGCCAACGATTATTTTTTATAAGCAGTATTTCCCATTTAAATGAACATAATCACCCCTATCGTGAATAAAAATTCCTTGGGAGTTTTTCCCTTTTTCCATTTTTCCTATGTTAATTCAATTGTAAAAATGGGAAAAGGGAAAAAACTCCCAAGGAATTTTTATTCACGATAGGGGTGATAAAGACCAAGTTTTTTTTATAAGCAAACAAAAAAATAATATTTCAGGTAGGAAGAGCGCAAAAAAACTTAATTTTTTTATGGAATGCTCTGTCCTGTTTTTAACACCTGACAAAAAGTTTATTCTTTATCATTATAGCTAATTTTTTAATACTTTTTATGTAATTTTCTGATTTAGCGATGCCAAATAAATTTTAGTGTTTGTTTTAAATTTTGCAATCGTTCGCGAATTGTTACCATTTTCTCGATTAAAGAGATTTTTTCCTGTAAGTGTCAGATTTTTTTAAAGCTTTTACGATTTTTAATAAATATTAGACTTTGCTATCATACCGCTGTTACCAAATATTTGGGAATTTCCGCTAATTTAGCAATTTTTACCTCTTGTTTTTATTCCTGTTAGGGCACTCTCAACACTGTCGATTCAAAAGGGGGCGAAAAGTTCAATACCTTTTGCCATTATTAAGGGCGAATTTTTTTTGAATAAAACATGATACTCTTTAAGAGAGCAAAACACCAAATTGCATTTTTTTAATAAAATGTCAAATTTTTGTTTTGAAAAGAAACCATCGTAAAAAATAACAATTATGTATATGAGTTATGTTTGCTTTTAGGGAAATTGTACTTTACTATCAAAAATCAAGGAGAAGAAAGCATGGAATTGTAAGTTTATACTTTGAGTCTGTTCCATATCAAGCAATGTTTATTTCGAAAACATTTGTTTAGCACTTCTGTTCCGCAGTGTTGACAAAAAACAAAATGTGAGATATTTCCAAAAAAGGGTCAAAAAGTGTCACAAAATAATGATACCAAAGTATAATTTAAAAGAAGGGTCATAAAAGGTATCAACACCGTCAAATTGGTACTTTAGTACCACAATGGTAACGCTGACTTTTACAGATAAAAATATTTTCTAACAGAATAAAAATCCGGAAAATGCAGTATGTATCAAAAATTATACATAGCTAGAATTATGAGTTTTTTGAATTTCTCATGCCCTGCTTGGAATTTTTTTTGAAATTGTTATTTAAAATAACGGCTAGAACAATGTTAACAAAGTCTCAATAGATGTGGCTTCCCTAATTTTTCCGCATAAAGTCATGTTGACGCAAAACACGAAATGTATCATTTTTGATACAAAGCTCGATTAACGGTTAACAAAGTCTCAATAGATGTGGCTTCCCTAATTTTTCCGCATAAAGTCATGTTGACGCAAAAAACCAAATGTATCATTTTTGATACAAAGCTCGATTAACGGTGAAAGAAAAAGAAAAAAGAAGAAAATTTATTTTATTATTTTTAATTGCATTGCATAAAACCCATTTACTAGCAAAACAAATTTATCAAAAAAGGTTGAAAGTAAAAAGAATAGCAGTTAGAAAAATATTCCAGCAAAAAAAAAACAAACAGGGGTTTCACACACTCGTTCCTAAGATGCGCCTTCATGACGTGGAATCGTTTAAAAATTTTCACCGTATGGACCCCAATACGTTCAATGAAATACTTGCAACTTTAGGGTCTGATTTGCGTCTCCCTTTCTTTCATGGAAATTTTTATATGCCAAAGTTTTTGTTTCTAGGTACCTATTAAGAAAAAGATCTAACATTTTTCTGCAACTGCATAATTCTATGTTTCTTAAGCCCAAATACAGTTATCAATATACTCATCAAGCATTGTGGTAGTATTAGTAAAAATTTGTTTGTTAATGTGTCGCACCGACGATGCTGGATAGAAAATCAAAAAATTTAGATATGACGGCGAATATAACGTCCAGCACACGTACACAAGTGAGTTCGCCTGCTGGACAAGCATTTGACAAGTGTGTTTGGCCCTTAAGCCCAATACTAAAGGGCCAAATTGTCAAATGCTTGTCCGGCGGGCGAATTCATCGTGTACGTGTGCTGGACGTAATATTTACCATAATATGTATCTAACTTTTTTGATTTTTCATCAAGCATCGTCGGTGTGACACATTAATGGTGTTTTCTTTTCTGACAATAATGTTCCATATATGCTACCATTCGTGCGGGTTTTTGTTCCATTCTAAAAATATATGCAAAAATGTGAGAAGTTGTCGTTTTCCTTTCTAAACATGTTGCAACAATAAATGGCAAATTTGTTCCATTTCTTACCCGCAGTTATAACTGAGTGTGAGATAGTACCATTTTTGCATCTGCGTAAAGTGCTTTCTTATGCAAGCAAGTATTTTGCATTTTGTATTGTGATTTTTAGTTATACATATTGTGATGGATATAAAAACTTTTTGTTTTTCGTTTGTTTTACTTTTATTATATTTTTTTTTGTCGCAAAATTTTTACATAGCGTCTTCACCTGACAATTTTTTGTCATACCAAACGTCAAAGTCTATATAAAAAAAACTCGAAAATTTTTGTCAGCGTTTTTTTAATATTTTTTTTTTTTCATTATTTATTTATTGAATCTTCATATATTAAATATGAACTAACAATAATTAATCAAATCTTAACCTAATGCTTTATTTTGTCCTGCCAGTGCCAGACAAAAATTTTCTTCATCACGGGTTCTGTTCACATATGTAGGTGTTTATCGCTCATCTTAATGGGTAAGTGCTGCAGTGTCTCTTCTTCTTAGGCGAGAGTGGCCGCTATCATTTAAAATATTTCGTGCTAGTGGATTTGGGTTTTTTTTTATATGAAGTTGTACGTTTGGTATGACAGAAAATTGTCAGGTGAAGACGCTATGTTAACAACAGCTGACATTAATTATTGAAAATCAGTGCTGTTAACGCTTATTGGAATTGTTAGAAAATTTAATGTTGAAAATTGCTACAAGCATGGTCAATATCGCTTTTAGTACAAAGGGTGTGTGTGAAACGGTAGCAAAGTTCTATGGTGAAATGAAATTTGTTTGTGGTAGAAAATTTTCATATTTGTGCTGTGTGAAATTGTAACATTTTTGACAACGTAAAATTTTGACATAAAGAAAAAAAGAATTACTAAAAGTTTTGTGAAAATGAATAAATTAAACAAACGTTTACCAATAATCATTTCAATTTTGTTGGAAATGAGATCGTCCCAACGATTTGATGAATTCGTTCTGATATATTAACAATTTTTACAAAAAGTGTGGGCAAAAAAGCTTATACATATTTAAATACTTACATCTTGAATAATTCTTTTTAATTTTTTTGCCGCTGGTTCTGCTTCCATATTATTTTTATTTTGTTTAAACAAATTTTATGAAAAAAAATAATTTTGTGGTTGTCAAAAATTTCTACACTAATGTCAAAATTTATACTAGCCCCTAGGGTTAGTGAAATTTTATTCACCTCAATAGTGTCAAAATTTTACTTCCATCAGTACTTTGCTACCGTTTCACACACACTCAAACTTTGCATTCAATATTTAACACGCTAAATACACATTAGTGTTGAGTGTAAAACGTAGCTATTATTTTGTTCCATTGTAATTTAGAAAAATGTATCACTTTGTAAGGGTTCGTGTAACCTAATATATATATATTACAAAACTATAATGCATCATTATTTTTTAGAAAAGAAAACACCATAAAACACATTTTCCCTAATACTACCACAATGCTTGTAAGTATTTTGATCAATGTATTTGGGTCTTAACGGATATTTTAAATGTACCAGCCAAAGAAAAAAAGTAACAAAAAAACAAAAACTGCGCTGCATCAGTGATTTCAAATGCTTATAAATACATAAAACATATCGATGGCTTAATATAAAAAAGGCGTAACTCGATTTTTTGTAAGTTCAAAGGAGAAGATAAAAACACTTATGAAATCCGTAAAATTTTAGATATAAAAAAGTTTGAATCGATTTTTAATAAAAATATGCAATATTCAACATTTTTCATTTTTCGAATTTATTCTATGAGCTAAATTTCAGTTATGTATTTTATAAAGCTTTTTTTTAATAGTTTTATTCCTTAAATTTTTCAGAAATTACTTTATACACTACCAGACTATTATATTGTTACGTTTTTCCTTTAATAAACGCGTTTGAGTTCTTTTTAATTGCAAAACCGAATAAAAACACACACTTATTCAACGTAACAAACTTTATTGAAAATTAATTATTTTGTTCACAATTGTTAGTAACGAACAGAACCGTTTTTTAAAACAGACTGAAACTATTATACATGAGTCACCCCTTTTTATATTTCATAATTATTTCTATATTTTTCCTGAACCTTCCCGTAAAAACTATTTATTATGTTCTATAACCATTTCTAGAAATGACTGGGAAATTTATATAGGAATTATTTTAAAATAACAGTTGTGTTGAAAACTATACATGACAATTTTAAGTAACATAAAACTAAAACTTACAAGATAACTTATAATTAAAACTATAAATAATTCTTAGATAATTTAGATTTCGTAACACTGTCCTCCACTTAAGCCTGTTCGTCCCGAATAGGCTCAAATTGTCCTTTTCCATAATGGGCTAGTCGTTCTAGATGTACCACTTTCATTTTTGATCTTGGGCTCTTATATTTCTGGATCCGATACACCACGTCATTCAATTTCTTTATTACTTTATATGGGCCATCCCAATGAGTCTGCAGCTTTGGAGATAGTCCTTTCTTCCGTTGCGGATTAAAAAGTAAAACCAACTGGCCTTCTTTGAAGCCTTCCGAATTTGCCGCTCGATCATATCTGGCTTTCATCTTGTCACTGGACAGCTTAATCCGGTTTCGCACGAACTCATGAAGTTCATTAAGGTCATCTTGTTCCTGTGAGGTAGAGCCTTCATTGTTTTCATCTGTTGGTCCGGGTTTAACTCCAAATTCTAGATCTCCAGGTAGTTTGAGCTCCGTTCCAAAGACAATTTTGGCAGTTGTACGAGAGGTGGAATTATGAACAGCTGATCTATATGCCAACAGAAACTTTGGAATGTGTTCATCCCAGTCCTTCTGATGAGTGCTTACTACTTTGCGCAAGTGTTCCTCTAATGTGCGGTTAAATCTTTCAACCATGCCATCGGATTGTGGATGCAAAGGTGTTGTTCTAGTTTTCCTTATTCCGTACAATTCGTACATTTTTTTGAACACAGCAGATTCAAAATTTCTGCCTTGATCAGAGTGTAATTCTATTGGAACTCCGTAGCGGCACACCCAGTTATTCAAAAATACGTCTACCACTGTTTTGGCTTCTTGATTTCGGATGGCATACACCTCTGGCTATTTACGAAAGTAATCGATAACTACTAACGCTGCCGGCATCACTCACAGGAAAAGGTCCAGCTATATCCATTGCGATTCGCTCAAATGGGGCACCCGAATTGTACTGTTGAAGCGGTCCCCGACTTCTCTTTGTTGGTCCTTTGGCGGCAATGCATTGGGTGCAATTTGATATCCAATCGGCCACATGCCAACAAGCTGTAGAAACGTTGTTTTAATTTTTCTAGTGTTTTTGTTACGCCAAGATGGCCACCACTTGGACCATTATGGAATTCATTTAAAACTTCATGTACTTTTGACGATGGCACTACAATGAGGTTACAAACTGATTTTTCATCGGTACTTTCCCATGCACGGTACAGGCAGCCATTTATCAACTTTAGGCTGTTCCATAGGGCCCAGTATGCTTTTGTTAGAGGAATTTCAGATGATATTTCGTTTCCATTCGGCCTTCTGCCTTCTTCTTTGGCCTTCATAATTTTCTCTAATATAGGGTCAGCTTTCTGTGCCACTGACCAGTCTTCGTTGGACTCTATCTGCAGTAGGCGAACTTCACAGTTGTATTCCTTTCTTTCAGCCTTCACACAATGCTTGCATTCCAGTTTGCAGGATCGTCTTGATAGAGCATCCGCATTGCCATGTTTTCCACCTTTTCTGTGCTCAATGGTAAAATCATAACTTTGTAGGCGCTCAATCCAGCGAGCTATCTGACCTTCCGGATTCTTGAATTGCAGCAACCACCTGAGTGCAGAATGGTCCGTTCTTAACTCAAAATGTTGACCATACAAATACTTGTGAAAATGTTTTACGCACTCTAGTGCTGCAAGGAGCTCCCTTCACGTCACGCAGTAATTTCTTTCAGGCTTCGAAAGTATTCGGCTGTAATAGCCCACGACTCGCTCTACGCCATCGACCACCTGGGAAAGCACTCCTCCAATTCCGTATCCGCTCGCATCGGTATCAAGCACAAATTTCTCTACAGTAATGGGGTAAGCCAAAATTGGTGCTGAGCACAACAATTCCTTCAGTTGCTGAATTGCTGTTTCCTGCGCTTCAGTCCAGATGTATTTTTGCGCCTTTTTAGTCAATTCGTGTAAACTTGCAGCAATATTTGCAAAGTTTGGTACAAAGCGCCTGTAGTATGTACATAAGCCTAGAAAACTGCGTAATTCATGAATATTTTTAGGGCGAGGCCAATCCATTACAGCTTTTATTTTATCATCATCCGTTGAGATGCCTTTGGAGGTTACCCGATGTCCCAGGTATTTTACTTCCTTCTGGAACAGTGAGCATTTCTTTGCATTTAGTTTGAGTCCTGCCATTGATATACGTTTCATCACCTCATCTGGGTTTTTCAGGTGTTCATCAAATGTTTTCCCCATTACAATAATGTCGTCAAGGTACACCAAACATGTCTTTCGTTGAAGACCTTTTAACACCTGCTACATTAAACGCTCGAATGTAGCCGGAGCATTGCAGAGTCCAAATGGCATCACATTAAACTGCCATAAGCCATCACTTGCGCTAAACGCAGTTTTCTCCTTATCATTTTCCGAAATTTCCACTTGCCAATAACCGCTCTGCAAATCCAATGTAGAAAACCATTCCGTTCCGGCTAACGTGTCCAAGGTATCATCAATTCTAGGCAATGGATAACTATCTTTTTTCGTGACGTCATTCAATTTTCTGTAATCTACGCAGAATCTAGTACTTCCTCCAAAAACACTGGTGAGCTCCAAGGACTTGATGATGGTTTAATAACTCCGTTCTTTTCCATCTCGCTAATCAGCTCTTTTACTTCATTTCGCTTCGCTAGAGGAATGCTTCTTGGCGTCTGTTTTATTGGCTTAGCTTCGCCTGTGTTGATTTCGTGTTTCACGATTGACGTTCTGCCTTGGTTTTGGCCTTTCAAAGCGAATGCAGAGGCATATTTTCTTAGTAGTTGTTTGACCTTATTTTTGCAAGGCGGTGTTAGCTTTTCGGTCCATTTTCGCATATGTTCCTCTAGCGACTCGTGGTCCTTGCTAATTCTCCTGGCTGCGCCTTGATGCTGCTCGCAATTAATTATTGCCTCTGTTGAAGTACATTGTCCTATCTTGAAGTTCTGCGTAAGGACTTTTTCACTGCTGGATAAATTTAATACTCTTACGGGAACTAGACTCTTGCTGGGTCTTACGAGGGCATTCGCTGTTACGATATCTCCTTTAACTTCTGCTGGCTCTATCACCCATAAACTGTTGTCCTCACAATCTTCCTCCATTCGCGCCCATACTAAGGTTTTTGATTTGGGTGGCAGTGTTTCACGTTGAAGGGCGATTAGCTGTCTTACATGGGCCTTGGTTTCGTATCCAACTTCAAGGGGTATTTCCACATCACGCCAATACATAATTTGCTGACCCATATCCAAATGAATACCATGTTCAATCATGAAATCTGCGCCAATGATTACCTCGTCTACAATATCAGCCACAATAAATACGTGATGGGCGATTGCATTGGCCATACTTAATTGTGCTTTTACTTTTCCATAGACAGTGGCAGACTCGCCTGTAGCTGTTCGCAGACTTACCCCGCTTAGTGGTTCGATTGATTTTTTTTATTAAATCGGGCCTTATAATAGAATGTGATGCCCCAGTGTCCACAGTAAGAATGCGTTTTTGACCATTAATGTAACCACAAGCAGTAAGATTCCTGTTACTCCTTTGCACTACTGATATAGAGATTGTGGGGCCCTCAGATGTGCAAGCTAGCCCATGCCCCGCGGTGCTAGCTATTTTTAGTTAAAAGGTGACTCTTGTGAAGAATGGGGACTAGCACGTTGGTTGTTTCCTGGTGGCGAGGAAGATCTTGATCGTCGTCTTGGTGCTTTGCAGTTTCGCTGAATATGGCCAGTTTTACCGCAGTTATAGCATTTTTCTTTGTTTTTACCTTGCTTCTCGCCCAAAGCCTGTAAAACTGCCTCCTTCATGCTTCTCATTTCCTTTAAAATATCTCCTTCGTCTTCTGCTGTTATATCGAGCTTGCGCACCTTGCATATATGCGGTTTTGAAATTATTCTAGCGGTTTCCTGTGCCAGGGCAAACGATACCGTTTCTGCAAATGATGGCATCCCGTATACCGTTTACAAACGCCTCGGTCTTAAAATGATCTAGCAATGGATGACTTTCACCTGGATAATTCAGCTGCACCAAGCGCTCAATCTCTAGTGCAAAATCCTGTAGTGTTTCTATATATTTTTGTTGTTTGGCCAATGTAATTATTCATTAAATTAGATTTTATTTTAGCTAATACGGCCTAAATTTTTTTATGTAATTAAAAATGCATTTAATCCATATTTTCCCAACGTTTCGTGAATGTTATGTTCACTTTATCAAGGGATTCGTCTATTTAAATTAAAGAAAGTATATATAACAATATTATTACAACAAACATTTTTCAACAATTAATTATGACTTACAATAAGAAAATCAATTTTTATTACATTGAACAATAATTTGTTGTAGACAAGCATGAAAAACATTAAACATGAAAAATTAAATTAAACACAAACTTAAAAATTATATCACAGGTTTTTTGATATTGCAACACAGTAACTGGCACTAATGTTTTGTGTGTCTTCTTTTAAGTTCATCGTCTTTTTTATTTTCTGTTGTATTCTTAGCGTCTCTATTGTGAATCTTTTCCTTTCTATTCCTTCTCTATCCAATATTCGTACTTTGTCAAAATCTGCCGTATGATTTGTATTTTTTATGTGTTGGGCTAAAGCAGTACTTTCCTTTAATTTGTTTATGTCCATTTTATGTTCTGTTATTCTTGTTTCCAATGTTCTCTTTGTGGTCCCAATATAAATCAAATCGCAGCTTTGATCGTTTTTTCCCTTACATGGTATTTCGTAAACAACATTGCTTTGTTGTTGTTTGTTTATTGGTGTTTTGATGTTTGTAAATATTGTGCTTAAAGTTTTATTAGGTTTGTAAGCAAAATATATGTTTTTCTTCTCTATTGTGTCTTTGATGTTCTGTTTATCCGTAAGTCCAGGTATGTATTTTACACTATAAAATTGTTTTTCTCCTTGTCAGCATTAGAGTGGCCAGATGTTGTGTTATTCATTTTCCTTACTGTATTTGTTATTAAAGTTTTTATAAGATTTTTTGGAAAGCTATTACTTGTAAGAATGTTGTTTATCTTTTCTATGTTTTTTGAGTGATATTGTCTGTCACTAATGTTTAGCACTCTGTCGATAAAATTGCTGGCAGTATTAATTATTTGGTTCCGTGGTTGTGTTGCGTGAAAATTCATGATTCTTCCCGATGATGTTTCCTTTGCGTACCAGTCGAAAACTATTTTATTTCCACAAATGCGTAGTTTTGTATCTAAGTAAGCAATTCCTGTGTTAGTTTGTGTCTCAATTGTGAACTGAATTTTCTCATGATATTTGTTTAAAGTCTTTAGGATTTCATCCTTATCGTCTAATTTTACTATGGCTAAAATATCATCTACATATTTTGCTATGTATTTTATGCGGATATTTTTATCCTGCAATTCCTTAATTGTTTCGTCAAGTAGAGTATCTAGGACTATATCAGCGATAGTTGGTGAAAGTGGGTTACCCATCGGCATACCAAATATTTGATTAAAAATTTTTTTATTGTATATAAAGTAATTATTATCAGTAAGACAGAATTTTAGCATATTTAAAAACTTAGATCTGGGAATTCTAGTGAAATTTTTTAAAACTTCCCATTTTGCCATTATGTTCTTTATTGCGGTATGAACTGGAATGTTTGTGAAAAGTGATATGACGTCAAAAGATACCAATACCTCTCCGGGACAGATATTTATGTTTTGCAACTGTAATTTTAAATGTGATGAATTTTTTATATTGTAGTTGTTAGAAATTAAGTTTTTTAAAATTTGTCCTAGGTATTTGGAAAGTTGGTAGCATGGCACCTGCATTGAGGAAACAATTGGTCTCAGAGGGATTCCAGTTTTATGGATTTTTGGTAAGCCGTAGATTCTTTGAGCTGTTGCCGCTGAACAAAGAAGCCGTCGTTTTTGCCATGTGTCTATGTATTCATTTTTATGTAGGTCCGTTATGATATTATTGTTTTCTCTTTGTAATTTTGGTGTTGGGTCGATCCTTAATGCGCGGTATGTGTTTTTGTCCTCCAATAACGTTTGCATCCTACTTTCGTAATCAGTTCTATACATCGCAACCGTTTTATTTCCCTTATCTGCTTGTATTACCATAATGTCGCTGTGCCTTTTCAAAAATTTTCTCGTCTTCTCGAAAGCTGTAAGAATCAGTTTTTCCCTAGGTGTATTTCCCATTTTTCTGTTAAATTCCGAGATTTTGTTCGCCAGCTTAGTTCTGACCATTTCCTTTTCCCTATCCGTGTTGTCCTCTATTGCCTGAACACACTGTTCAATATCCGCAATTATGTGTAAAGCTGAAAAATTAGCTCTGTTAATCGGTAAGGCAAATTTTTTCCCCAATGATAAAATCCATTTACATTCAACTGGAATGACTAAGTTAGTCCTATTTTCAAACCAATGATCATTAAACTTAAGGCCATGATTTTCAAAATGTCTTTCTTTCAGTGTATTTAGTTTCTTTATTTGTCGTTCTTTCGTATTCGTAGTTATATGTCTCGCTCTATCTGTTTGTTTTTTAATAAAAATGTTAAAATCATCAGTTGTTACCATGTTCTTAACCCCAGTCTCAAGATGAAAAAGTTTCCTTTTAATAATTTTAATATTAGTATTTGTTTGTGAGATTTCCAAGTTCAAGATTTTTTTGTGAAAATTGTATTGAACTTTGCCTAGTTGTCCCTTAATAGTATGACACTGAAAAAGATGTGTTACCTGTGTTGTGGTATTTTTTGTGTGATTTGGTATAATACCATAACTTCTGCATGACAAAAGAAACTTAAGCCTTTGTTGTTGGTTCGCTAATTTCTTGACTTCATTGCAGTATTCTTTCATTGTCCTAGATGTTTGGTTATTATATTTAAAAATTATATGTTTAAAAAATCCCTTCATGTTTCTCCTCTATGATGTTGTCGAATATATTGTTAAAATAGTTCAATTTTATTAAATAAATTCCAATTTCGGCGAGCTATCCGATATTATTTATATATATTTTTGTTGTTTGGCCAATGTAATTATTCATTAAATTAGATTTTATTTTAGCTAATACGGCCTAAATTTTTTTATGTAATTAAAAATGCATTTAATCCATATTTTCCCAACGTTTCGTGAATGTTATGTTCACTTTATCAAGGGATTCGTCTATTTAAATTAAAGAAAGTATATATAACAATATTATTACAACAAACATTTTTCAACAATTAATTATGACTTACAATAAGAAAATCAATTTTTATTACATTGAACAATAATTTGTTGTAGACAAGCATGAAAAACATTAAACATGAAAAATTAAATTAAACACAAACTTAAAAATTATATCACAGGTTTTTTGATATTGCAACACAGTAACTGGCACTAATGTTTTGTGTGTCTTCTTTTAAGTTCATCGTCTTTTTTATTTTCTGTTGTATTCTTAGCGTCTCTATTGTGAATCTTTTCCTTTCTATTCCTTCTCTATCCAATATTCGTACTTTGTCAAAATCTGCCGTATGATTTGTATTTTTTATGTGTTGGGCTAAAGCAGTACTTTCCTTTAATTTGTTTATGTCCATTTTATGTTCTGTTATTCTTGTTTCCAATGTTCTCTTTGTGGTCCCAATATAAATCAAATCGCAGCTTTGATCGTTTTTTCCCTTACATGGTATTTCGTAAACAACATTGCTTTGTTGTTGTTTGTTTATTGGTGTTTTGATGTTTGTAAATATTGTGCTTAAAGTTTTATTAGGTTTGTAAGCAAAATATATGTTTTTCTTCTCTATTGTGTCTTTGATGTTCTGTTTATCCGTAAGTCCAGGTATGTATTTTACACTATAAAATTGTTTTTTTCTCCTTGTCAGCATTAGAGTGGCCAGATGTTGTGTTATTCATTTTCCTTACTGTATTTGTTATTAAAGTTTTTATTTCGTTTGCCTTTTGTACTCTTCCCCGTAATTCCATTCTGAATATTTCCTTTCTGTGTTCACCACCATACTTGCGCTGCAATGCTACCATAATGTCATCATAATTGTTTCTGCAACTTACTGGTACACTTTCTAGAATTTCAGCTGCAGTTCCTTTTAAAGCCAGAATCAGCTCTATGGCTTTTTCTTCATTGTTCCATGCATTTTTGTTGGCAACTGTGTCAAACTGGAACTTAAACACATTCAATGGTGAGCTGCCGTCAAAACTTGGAGCTCTTATTCTATTCGAGACTTCTGGAAAAACTCGCACCACTCCCTCTTGGCACTGAAGACTATTTACTTTTTCTTCCAAATGATGTAGTTTTCCATCAAAAACAGTGACTTGTGTTTTTACATCAGTGACTTGTGTCTTAACATTAAACAGCTTCTGGTTGAATTCCATCTCCATATCGTCTACTCTTTCATTTATAGCAGTAGAAATCTATTGAAGCTTCTCAAGTTTTTCATTTGTCAATCTGGAATTTTGTGGAATTTCGGCTAAAATGGTGTTTGAGTTTTCTTCCATTTTCTTTTACCATCTTCTCCATATTCTGCATCATAGCAGCAAACATTGTGCTAAGATCCATGTTGCTTGTCACTGCATTTGATGAATTCATCAAATTCATAAGCTGCGATGTCAATATTGCGTCGCTTAAATTCATCGATTAATCTCTTCTGCAGCTCAGCTTTATTTCCTGCAGTAGGCAGATCCAACTTGCTCAACTCCTTCTTGAGCTGTTCAACTTTTAGCTCATCGAATTTCATTGTTGTTGGTATAGTTTTTTTTTTTTTTTTTTATTATTATTTTTTTTTTTATTTGTTTATTTTTTTTTTTTATTGCAATTTCACTTCTGACACCAATTGTTACGTTTTTCCTTTAATAAACGCGTTTGAGTTCTTTTTAATTGCAAAACCGAATAAAAACACACACTTATTCAACGTAACAAACTTTATTGAAAATTAATTATTTTGTTCACAATTGTTAGTAACGAACAGAACCGTTTTTCAAAACAGACTGAAACTATTATACATGAGTCACCCCTTTTTATATTTCATAATTATTTCTAGATTTTTCCTGAACCTTCCCGTAAAAACTATTTATTATGTTCTATAACCATTTCTAGAAATAACTGGGAAATTTATATAGGAATTATTTTAAAATAACAGTTGTGTTGAAAATTATACATGACAATTTTAAGTAACATAAAACTAAAACTTACAAGATAACTTATAATTAAAACTATAAATAATTCTTAGATAATTTAGATTTCGTAACAATATTGTATTTTCTTTTTACATTTTACCTTAGCCTTCCTTTGGAAAGCAATGAGGTATATTGTATGTACAGAAAAATGAGCAGAAATTTAGCTCATAGAATAAATTCGAACAATGAAAAATGTTGAATATAATATAAAGTAACCTTCGGAAAGAAATAATTCCCAGTTTCTATTTGTTAAAATAGTTGAGTTAAATACATTCAATTTATAAAGTAACACTATCCAGTGAGACACAAAGAATGCTGACGACGGCCGTAGCGGGCCAGAAAATGCATTACATTCTGCTGGTGTCTAATAATTGTAAATTTTTCTGTACATTCAATATACCTCATTGCTTTCCAACGGAAGGCTAAGGTAAAATGTAAATAGAAAATACAATATAATAGTCTGGTAGTGTATAAAGTCATTTCTGAAAAATTGTAGGAATAGAACTATTACAAAAAAAAAAAAAAAGCTTTATAAAATACATAACTGAAATTTAGCTCATAGAATAAATTCGAAAAATTAAAAATGTTGAATATAATAAAAAGTAACCTTCGGAAGGAAAAATTTCCCAGTTTCTATTTTTTAAAAATATGCAACAAATTTTATTCTATAGCCCCCTAAAATTTTAAAGCAAGATGCATTTCGCATTTGTCTACCATAATAAACAAAAAAAAAAAAAACATTTTTTTAAGAAAAATTGAGTTACGCCTTTTTTATATTATATATATATCAGTGAAGTAAATGTGGACCAAAAAATTGTCAAATACTCTACAAAAATAATAGTCACACAATAAAAAAATTTTAATTATTCTTTTATCGCCATTAAAAAAAGGTTTGCTTCTCTGATGCAGCGCAGTGATGCATTCACGAACGTACCTACTCTCTTAAAGATTCTCATTCACTCAGGATCTTGAATGTTAAATTTCATGTTTCTTGTTCCAATATTAACGGAAATTAAGATAGTACAAGTTGTGAAACAAAAAAGCTAAGGAAAGAAATTTAATTTCCCGTATTTTCCCTTTTTTTTGTACTTTTTTTTATATCCCCACTGAAGTATCAAAAATTTCAATATTGTAGTGGGAGCCCATAACTTAATACGATATACGAATGAATGGAGAAAAATGTTTTGTAAAAAAAGTACCAAAAATAGTTACGATTTTACCCCTTTAACGTTCGATTTTCCAAAAAGCACCAAACTTATATTTGTATTTTCTAGATAAGTTTCGAATGTGATATAGCCTTTATTTCTATATTAATTGGTTTAAAAGGGTGACAAAAAAATTGCCAAAATACAGGGGTCTAATCACCGCATACGATATCGAGCAAAATTGATCGAAATTATTTATTTTGGTATCATGAAACTCGATATCGAATGAAATGTATTGAATTTGAAATAATAGCATTCGATATCAAGTAACTCGACATTACATTTATCGAGTTTTCATTCGATACGTCAGTGTCTATCGTATGCAAAAAAGTTCGATAGCTTATTCGATACAATAGTATCGAATGCGGTGATTAGACCCCAGGTTTTATCCGTTTACTCCCTAAGAGGGCCGAATTTTAAAAAAGGTAAAAGACACCTATCCGCTTATTTTTCTAAGCAAAATGGATAAGTATTAACTTTTTACTGTATCTCTTTTAGTTTTGGAGACATAAGGTTGCCGAATTTACTCGTTTTTACCCTTTTTTACCCCTTAACATTCGATTTTTCAAAAATCCCGAATTAGTGGATTGATTTGGAGAGAGACCAACCTTCGGTCCAAATCAAGTTTTTAGCTTCAGGCGTTTAAGCTGTACGATGATGAATCAGTCAGTTATTAATGTTACAATTTTATACATATAGATTGTTATTAAAGAAAAAACATTTCATACGTATATTACCTATACTATTTATTCGATATTATCACATAAAAAACATTTTTATTATAATCAACATTTTAATTTTTTGTTTAATTTTTTTATTTAATTATTCAGCACAAAACGAAAAATTTAATAACACTACCCAATAAAAATTTTTATCATTTTGCGAAGCACTAAAGGTACATTTAACAAAATAAGCGCACAATTATGCGCTACGCAATAAGACATACAGAAATGCAGTAAAGTAAGTGAAAAAACTCTCAACAACTTTTGTAAAAAAAAAAAATAACATTTCAAGTGCTACGGCATTCCCTTACTACGAAGCAGGTTTGTAAGGGAGAATACTAAAAATTTACTGTATCAAAACATTCAGTGTGTAAAGCTGATCGTTACATCCAACAATTTTTTTATGAGCTGAATAATGCGCTTCATGTGTCAAAAATGTATTGCTTCAATGTGGGAACACGCCATATAAAATTCATGTCTTCCGTATGCGCAATGGTAAGCGCAACTCTTATGTTTCTCCCTTACAAACCTGCTTCGTTGGAAGCTCCATTTTTTACTGGGTACATATGTATGTGGCAGCTCAATTCAACTTTTATGTACAAATTGAAAAAAGTGGATTCTCAGTTCATTTTGTTCGCAACCAAGGTATATTTACCAGGGTATTCATTTAATCGGGCTTTTACTTTAATCAGTTAATCGCTCGATTAATTAATCGACGTTTTCGTTTAATCGATTCGAAGTTTTGGTTTAACCGATTAATACAGTTTTTTTTTATAAATTTAGTAATTTCAATATAAAAACTTGAAAAATTGTTAATTCTGTAAAGTTTATTAGTAAAAAAAACAATAAAAGCAAACAATAATTCTTGAACTAAAACGAGCAAAAAATAATTCATAACTATATAATATATATTTTTTAATTAATACATATTATCACTGTTGCCAACTTTTTTTGAACACTTCCCGCCAAATCGGACTTCAAAAGCGCTAAATATTTAATTTAGCGGGAATTTTCTTAAAAATACCGCCAAAACCTAAACTTTTTTAAGTTTTATATAAATCTAGATATGTGTTGCTTTTGCATAGGTATGTATATGACTCTCAAATTACGTTTTCAACTTCCCTATCTATTTTATTCCCAAAAAAAGGTTATAGTGAAACATTCGGCTGTGCCGAATCTTTGATACCCTGCACATACAGTTAGAAAATTGCCGGAGCGGTCTTTATATGGGACATATGGTAAATTATAGGCCGATCTTCACAAAATTTGAACAGGGGCCTAATTCTGGCAGTCGCACATAGGGGTTTTTTTGCCAATCTAGCCGGACATTAAGCAAAAAAGAAATGGAAAAATTTAAGTACGCAGCTCGACAGACAACAAAGTTCTGCATCGTATAGTGAATTTTCAAGTCTTTTGCTTGAGATTTGTGGTTTTGGGACACTGTTAAAACCAGGAAAGTTGATTAAACTGCATGCGTGTTCATTGACTTTTTACGGTTTTTGGAGGTTTACAATCTATTTTTTTGTGGATAAACGAATAAAGATTTTACATTTTCTGTGAAAGACTATATAAACAGCTAATTAATAAAATTTTTAGAAAAATTTTTTTAGAAGTTTTTATGATAAAAAAATTAGTTCGAAATTAAAAAAAAAACGATTTTTTTGTTCACTTTTTTGTAAAAAAAAATTTAAAAGGTTTTTGAAGGTGAAGCCCGCTGAGTTCTTAAAAATGTTATACATCACAATAAAATTTGAAATCTTTACTTTTAAATTAAAAAAAAAACGTTGCGCGTTGTTGCGCCATTTTTTTATGATTTTTTGAAAATTTCACCTTTTTTCTGTTTTTGCTCATCTTGCATAGGTACATATGATAGAAACCCTTTCGTCAGTCATAAAATGTTTTGGTTGTACGTAGATTTTTTTTATTTAAATTATTACATCTAAGACTAATATTACCTGTGTAAAAAAGGGATGTGCGAAACAGTAAGTAACGGGTTTTAACCACCTGTGCGGCCGGACGTTATTTTATGGAGCAAAATAAATGTACCTGTTTTGCATAACTTTTAAAATCATTAACAACAAAAATAATATATAATAAAAAATCAAACCTGGGCTCTAGTTTTTAGTTTTTTTTAATATATATTTTGGTTATAGCATAAAATTGTTATCAGAACCATTTTGAAGCTTTGAGAGTAAAATGGAAAAAATGTATAATACATGGCGCAACTGTAATGAGTGAGGCATTGTTGCCTATCGGGCTATTATCAGAAGAAGCGTCTGAGGCACGAAATAAACATTTTCGGCTTTACAGGCAGAATTTTGCTAGAATGTTTTCGAAGGTTCAGTGTAACAAAGATATTATACATAGACTTTTGCTCAGTTCTGACCCACTGATTACTAGTATAAGACCAACTCCAAAAAAAGTCATTACCCTTTACGAAAGAAGCAATTTCTTTTATGCTTCCAACTGTACTTGGCTCTGAAGAGAATTCCGATTCAGAAGAGGATTTTGAAGAAGCAGGCGAAGAAGAACTTATCATCATCTTTGTGCAAAAGAGAAGTTATTTTAAATAAAATTTGCTGTTACTATTATAAATAAGTTATAATTACGAATATATTAATTATTTTCATATAAATTAAATACTATAAAATACATAAAATCTTAAAAATAATATGTTTTGGAAATTAGCAAAAAAAAATTTTTTTACAGGGTCGTTCCAGGGGAGCGGGGGGGTTTGGAGGTATGCCTCCCCCTACCCATAAAAGTTTAAAAATTTAATTTTTATAGCATTAAGGCGTTAGTAATCTATTTCTTTTAATATTTAAATTTTTTTTTAAATATTATTTTATGTAACCGCCCTCAAAAGGGGGCGGGGGCGAAAAGTGTAATTTTACGATCTCATGGGTCTAATTTTAGGTTTTTTAACTTTTGCATTCGCCAAACAAAAGTATGGGAAAACTTTAAAAAAAATTGAATTTTTCAGAGGTTGGATTAGTTCTTCAAGGGGGAACCTTTTCCTCCTTGGTCCGATTTTATTTATTTTTGAGGTTTACCTGCCTATGACAATATCACATATTTCTGCCAAGTTTCATCGATCTAGGAGCACTCAATAACTTTTAAGAAGCAATATAAGCTAAAACAAAAAGTAATGTCCGGCTAGATTGGCAAAAAACCCCTATGTGAGTCGTGATCGAGTAATTTCTCGATTCGAAAGCAATTTTATTTCAGTCGATACTGAACGAATGGATATTATTTTTTCAGTATTGTGAAACTCAAAATAATGCTTTATAACACTGAAAAAATCATTCCGACTCGTTCAGTATTGTCTGAAATAATTAGATATTAAATTGCTTTCGAATCGAGAAAAAACTCGATCACGACTGCCAGAATCAGACCCCAGGTTATTTATTGTCTTATAAAACTATGACTGACCAAATGTTATTAGAATAGAACACAGATTGAGAGAGTAAAGGTTTAACGCGTACTTAAGCTTTTTCCGAGAGTGGGCTTTATATGAGGCTAATGGTAAGTTATGGACCGATCGGCACGAAAGTTGACAGTGTCATTTATAGTCATACAAATTTTTGACAGACCAAAAATTATAATAATAGCAATATTTGTTACCGTTTTAGGCGTACAAAATGTTTTACGATAGTGGGCTTTATATGAGGCCTATCGTTAATTATAGACGGATCTTCACGAAAATTAACAGTATTATTTTTAGTCATATTTGTGCAAAATCTTATATCAATATAGGCATTCCGCCATTAGTTATGCTAGTTTTTATAATAAAATGATAATTTTTTTAGGGTGGTTGTTTCACATTTAGATTTATAACTCTTTCCCTTCTGAACCGATTTTGCTGGAGGCTTATTCTGAATTGCGATGCGAAAATCAATTCGATGCGCAAATGAAATGCGATGCGAAAGAAAATTGGTATTCTGTTAGACTTTCGCAATCGCATTCGCAATTTATTTCAAATCGTGGCAACGCTGCTCAAATATACGTCAGTGTCAATAAACGTCAAATTAAAAATAAATAAATTGTTTGTGTTTGGCTGTGAAAATTGTTTAAAAAATATATTTATGCCATTCTGGGTGTGTGTGAAACGGTAGCAAAGTACTCATGGAAGTTAAATTTTGACACTATTGAGGTGAATAAAATTTCACTAGCCCTAGGGGCTAGTATAAATTTTGACATTAGTGTAGAAATTTTTGACAACCACAAAATTATTTTTTTTCATCAAATTTGTTTAAACAAAATAAAAAATTAAAAAGAATTATACAAGATGTAAATATTTAATATGTATAAGCTTTTTTGCCCACACCTTTTGTAAAATTTGTTAATATCTCAGAACGAATTCAGCAAATAGTTGTGACGATCTCATTTCCAATATAATTGAAATGATTATTGGTAAACGTTTGTTTAATTTATTAATTTTTACAAAACTACTAGTAAAAGTTTTTTTCTTTATGTCAAAATTTTACGTTGTCAAAAATGTTACAATTTCACACAGCACAAATATGAAAATTTTCTACCACAAACAAATTTCATTTCACCACAGAACTTTGTTACCGTTTCACACACACCCTCTGTAATAAAATAAAAATAATAAAAATGGATTTTGTGGCACTGTGGCTCGACGACGAAGAAAATGAAAATGTTTTGTGTGTACTTTAAAATCGGCTTAAACCTATTAAAATTAAAGTTGAAGTCAAATATTTTTTAACTGGAGGCTTATTTTGAATTCCGATGCGAAAATCAATGCGATGCGCAAATGAAATGCGATGCGAAAGAAAATTGGTATTCTGTTAGACTTTCGCAATCGCATTCGCAATTTATTTCAAATCGTGGCAACGCTGCTCAAATATACGTCAGTGTCAATGAACATCAAATTAAAAATAAATAAATTGTGTTTCGCTGTGAAAATTGTTTAAATAATTTATTTAGGACATTCTGTAATAAAAAAAAATAATAAAAATGGATTTTGTGGCACTGTGGTTCGACGACGAAGAAAATGTTTTGTGTGTACTTTAAAGTCGGCCCAATCCTATTAAAATTAAAGTCAAAGTCAAATATTTTTGAACTGGTTTATATATTTTATGCTTTTTCCATCCTGCAGTTTCTCTAATAGGTGGTCCGTTGATATTTAGTTCCTCAGTTAACGTTTGCCACAAAGTATTTGCCGACTGATGTGCATTTGGCTGTGCTGGTTCATATATTCTATCATTATTTCAAATTGACGAGGTTTGGTGGTTTTATTGCTTGCTTCCCTGAATTAAATATATGATGAATAAATAAATAAAATATTATCTTTCACTAACATGTTTGTACTTTGCGAATGCTATTTTGTTGTCGAATAAATTTTGCGAATTTGACATTTGTTTTCGCAATGTAGAATACCGACTTTTCGCATTTGAAATGCGATTAAAAAAAACTTAGCGAATATCGCAATACAGAATAGCAATTGTTCGCATTTATGCATTTTCGCATCGCATTGATTTTCGCATCGCAATTCAGAATATGCCTCCTGGTTTATATATTTCATACTTTTTCCATCTTGCTTCTCTAATAGGTGGTCCATTGATATTTAGTTCTTCAGTTAACGTTTGCCACAAAGTATTTGCCGACTGACGTGCATTTGGTGCTTATTCATAAATTCTATCATTATTTCAAATTGACGCGGTTTGGTGGTCTTATTGCTTGCTTCCCTGAATTAAATAATAAATATATGATGAATAAATAAATAAAATATTATCTTTCATAACATGTTTGTACTTTGCGAATGCTATTTTGTTGTCGAATAAATTTTGCGAATTTAACATTTGTTTTCGCAATGTAGAATACCGACTTGTCACCTTTTCGCATTTGAAATGCGATTAAAAAAAACCTTTGCGAATATCGCAATACAGAATAACAATTGTTCGCATTTATGCATTTTCGCATCACATTGATTTTCGCATCGCAATTCGGAATAAGCCTCCTGGATTTCAATCCCAAACTGCTAGGAAAACTAGAAACAAATTGATACCAATATTTATTCTTTTTTTCAACTAAAGGACTTGGCTAAATTGACTTAGAATAACTCAAGGAACTCAGAATATACATATGTACTTTATGGGGTCTTAGATGAATATTAAACAGTTTCACCCGGAATGACAAACTTAGAAAACCCTTATCACAACTAATTGTAGTGGAGGATAAACCAATTCCTTTATAAAAACGCAAACAAGTTTTGTTTGTTTTAAAATTTTAAGCAAGCTTAATGTTGCGAATTGTCACATACAGCCCTAATAAAATACTAACTGAAAATCGAAAAAAAATTGTCACACACAATAATCAGTTCACTAAACTTACAAAAGTACGTAAAACCCTGAACATTAACAAGTAGTTTTTAGCAAAAAACAAAAAACTTAATAACAAAAATTATAAAATCTGTAAATTTAAAATTTGAGAAAGGAATTGGTAGCGAAAACGAGCCGCTGAGAGATGTTTGAAAATCGCTAGATGCCCGCTTACCGCTAAAACGTATTTTTTTCCCGCGATTGACAGTTCAAAAACGCTAGATTTAGCGGGAAAATCTCTAAATTGGCAACAGTGCATATTATGTATTTTTTTAAAATAAACTGTGAGATCATTTTATTAGTAACTTAAATAGTTTAGGGAGATCTTATAAAATAATCTTTTAGAAAAATAATCTAGTTAAAATGTTTAGGATTTAAGCGACTCTTTTCTTTAGTTTTGATAAATTTTGATTTGAAAAAAATTCTTTCACTTTTCGTAGATGTTGGAGAAATCGAAAACAACCCATAATACAGAATATCTAAATTCTCAGTACTTTTTCTGGATTTCTCTAAACATATAAAATCATTCATTATGCCATTAGAGTCCTGTTTTAATTTTTACAATTTTTAAACTTCTAATTGTTTCGGTTTATTCTGTTGTTGTGTTACTATCGAAAGTTTCTTCTGTTGTCAGGTCATCATCTAACTCATCCCGGCAATGCTCAGCTCCGAACATTCTGCAAAAAAGTTAATTTCCTCATTTCTAAACACAACGTTTTTGGTGCACTTTGGTAACTTTTTTGGTGCACTTTGGTAACTTTTTTGGTTAACTTTGGTACAGACAACGTTGTACAAGATTGCATTGCAGAATACATTTAAAAAAACCTAGTTGCTTTGCAGCCAGAGCTGCCAATTTAGCGCTTTTATAGTTACCCAACATTAATTAGTATTGTGGTTATTTTGTTGAACTATTTATGGTTTTTAATCCAAAATTTTTAATATTTTTAATTAGGCTTAAGTTCATGAAATTTAATTTTTCATTAAATTATTTTTATGAAGAAAGGAATTTTACAACATAAAAATTAATTAAAATTGTTATTGATAATCTTTCATTCTTGACATTTTTATACTTTTATTTGCATACATTAAAATCAAGACACATTAATAAAAATTTGTTACTTCGGCGACTTTTTTGTATTTTTTTCAGTTTTTGGCGACTTTTGACTGAAAAATTATACTAGCGTTTTTTGTATGCAAAATTTAATTTAAAAAAAAAAAAATTTACAAAAACTGAACAAAATCGACGTTTGGCGATTTCTGACATCCGGTTTGGCGATGGAGCTCAAAAAAATCTGACAACCCTGACGTCAAACTCAATACAAAAAAATTTTTTTTTTGTCCGGACGAAAATATTGTTCGGAACGAATGGGCGAATCGAGCTTTAAGCTGGAGGTCGATACACACCACGCGTTTTTTGCGTTTGTTACTTTTTGGCCTCTTTTCAAGACGCATGCTAAAGTACACAGTAATCCTACTTCATGCTTTCGATAGGTATACTGTGTAACTTGTTAATACAATTTTACACTACTACTTTTTGGACAGATGCATAAACTCATGGAACGCTTGTTGTGGACCTGCAGCTTTAGTCGTTTTGCTTTGCATCATTCACGGAAATAAGTTTATTTTCTAAAGTAATCAATTTCGTTTCTTAAAAAAAGAAAATCAAAAATCCAAAAATAATTTCTTGATTTTAACTTTTATGTTCGTCTTTTGTAAAATTTTCTTAAATACAGAAACATTTTCTCATGATCGATAAATTCACGGTTTGAGTATATGAGCAAAGATTTCTTAAAAGAAGAAATACAAAAGGAGCTTGTTTTTATTGAAAATACGAATGATATTTCCGAAATCAAGCGGCATTTATTTAATATTAGGCTAGTTTTCTTGATTTTTAAATAGAATCGAATATCAATTTATTTTTATTTAAGATGTTAGAGATGTTAAGCAAATATGGAGGCCCTCCTGTACCCATGTTCTGTAGCTTTAGTCATTAAAGTTTAGTGAGAACTTCCCGCTTCGCAAAGGTGTGAAACAAAATTTTCCATCGTTTCTCGAAAAGTGCGAAAAAAGTGTGTCTGTAACTCATGTCGAAAACTATTAAGAGATATTACTTCGTTACGTTATAATTGTCTTAATATTACTCTCAATGCCGATGTGACATTGCATACTTTGAGAACGCCTGTCACACATATTGTTGCCGGCAACCAAAATTTTTTAAAATTTAAAAATTTTCAACGACGGCAGCGAAAATACAAGCGTCGGCTATACCAAATAATGTAAAGTGCGACTTTAATGTTTGTTGTTTGCAAAAAAGCTTTGAAAACATTCGTATTTTTATAAAAACGTAAAATATTTAAACAATGAAAAATTGTGTCAAGAACAAAATATTATTATTCTTTGCATTTTGCATTTTTAATACGTTTTTAGTGTTAAAATTTTTTCTCGCCCCGTTTTTTTTTGTGAGTTTATTTGACAGTTCAAAGCGGGAACTTTTCTCACAAAACTGTTATAGACACAATTTTTCTGTAAATTGGCAAGTAATTTCCTTACGTGACAACTAGTACTCGCTAAAAAAAAGAAGATACAGGCACAGTTTAGTGAGAAAAACAGCTGTTTGTTTCAATATATGGCGCAGATTTTTTTTTTTAATTTAATGCCATGTATTGAAGGAAGATCTAAAATCGTGGACATAAACATTTTTGATTTTTCGAAAAGATTTAAAAATAAGTAGAAAAAAGCTTCTCCTGTAAAATTCGCGTTTTTGCACAAACATTTCGCAAAAAGGAGTCCGAAATTCTTTGATATTGAAATTTAGCCCAATCGTTTCGCAAATGGCTGAGAAACCAACTGGCTGAGAAAGCAACTGCTTCTAATTTTGCCCATAAATCGCCTGTTGTTGGGAACGGCATGAGCAAAAGTTGCCAAATTAGGTTCAAGCATATTGGTTATTAATACGCAGCAACCGACAAAATTAGACAGTGATTTGAGAAGTGGGTGGGGCTCAAAACAGATTTAGTTAAGGCTAAAGGTATTTATTATAATCTTCTGTTCTTAGCACACCATGGTGAACGGGCATAGCCTTATATAGCACTCCTATTTGTTAAAAAAAAAAAAAATTTTGTTTTATAAAAATTTTTATTTTTAATAAAATCATTTTCTTAAAACTAACTATTTCTTAAAAACTTAATTACAAAAATTAATTTATGGCGTTACAAGACAGGTGCAAAATGAAAGGTAGTATATAAGTACGTCTTTTGTGGAGTTAGTGGGTAAAATGACTATGTTGCTGTGCTGAAAATATTTTCAGCTCTTAAATTTCCTCTTAGAGGAAACATATGATAATAAAGCTTATTAGTGAGGTGGTCCATAGTTTTGAGCGGGAACATGAGAAACAGCTGGAACAGGCTCAGGGGCAGTAAAGGAAGGAGCTGGTGCCCTGTATTCCTGAGCAGGAGGGCTATATTGGGGGGCGGGCGGAATATATTGCTGTGCAGGGGCAGTATATTGCGGAGCAGGAGCAGCGTATTGAGGAGCTGGAGCACTACGTTGAGGTGCGGGCGGGCTGAAAACTGGTGCAGGGGCTTGTGCGGGAGGTAAGTATTCGCTTTGTGGAGCAAATACAGGAGCACTGGGAATTGAAACAGCTTGGCTCTGAGCTTGAGCATGTTCATGGATAACACGAATTACTTTGGCTGGAGCACTGACTTGTTGTTGAACAGCAGAGCCAGACGCTGCTAAAGAACCTCCGTTGGAAGGAGCATTTTGGTGGATAACCTGAATAACTTGAGCAGGGGCAGAAACGGGTCCAGGAGCTGAACCAAGAGCACCAGATGAAGCACCGGAGGAGGAGTGATGATGAACAACATTAATTACTTGAGGAGCAGGTGCTTGGGCGGGAGCGTTGTTATAGCCTCCAGCAGACGAGGAAGCCGAAGATTCAGCTTGTTGGTGAATAACATTGATAACTTGTGGAGCTGCTTGAGCTTGAGCATGACCGTGACCATGACTCTGACCGTGACCTGCAGCTTCTTGATGAATTACTCTAATAACTTGAGGAGCAGGAGCAGAACCCTGACCACCATGCCCACCATGACCACCTGATGGTGCAGAATTTTGATGAATCACTTTAATAACTTGAGGTGCAGGTGCTGAAGCTTGTCCACCATAACCTCCTGAGGAACCACCAGATGATTCTTGATGAATGACTCTAATAACTTGAGGAGCAGAATCTTGACCATGGCCATGATCATGACCCTGACCATAGCCCTGACCATTACTACCACCATTACCTTCATTGATAACTTTTACTTTAATTATTTCGGGAGCAGCACCATTGCCTTCATATGAACTTGCTCCACCACCACCACCATGTCCCGAAAAGCCAGCATTGCCTACAGCAAACATAGCACACATACATAACAACAACTGTAAAATAAAGAAAAAAATATTAATTTTTCTTGTAATTTTGTTTTAAAAATCTCAAAAATTACCTTCATGTTATTTGTTCCTTTGCTTAAATATAACACAACTGTATGCGGGTCTATCTCAGAAAATGTCTCTAAGACGAATGTTGTTAATTGATTGCTGCTCAAGAGTTTTTATACTAAACATCTTCCCATTTCCCTAATACGATAATTATGCATGCCAATATTAAAGTTTTTAATGGAACAATAGATTTTATTTGGTTTAAAACTTGGGCTTCTTTTTAAGTTTGCTGGCCGTTTCAACTTAATTCAGCAGTTGACAGTGGTTAATAATCAGCAAAATTAAAATTTTTTTCTATCTTCTTTAAATGAATCAAAAAACTATTGTTAATATTTCTTCTATTTAATGTGACCAACTTCTTGCCGGTGTGAGTAATTTTTTAACCTATTTCTTATTTTAAAAGTAAAGCCTGTTTTTTTGGAGTGTCGCAACTGCTTTATTTGAGCACCCATTTAACAGCTGATAGTTGCTTTTTGCTTAGTTTGCTTTGACATTTCATTTGAATGCAAATTCTAAATCAATATCAATTTGTGCTTCGCCTAATTATTTTGAATTAAAATTCAACAATTTGCACCCGCTGCTCTGGGGTAAGTCGATCCTGACACCGGAGCAGCGGGTGCAAATTGTTGAAATTTTAATTCAAAATAATTAGGCGAAGCACAAATTGATATTGATTTAGAATTTGCATTCAAAATTGTATTTTCCGATAAGGCCCATTTCTGGTTGAATGGATACGTTAATAAGCAGAATTGTCGCATGCGGGGTGAGGAGAATCCACAAGCTTTTGTCGAAACACCCTAACATCTACAGAAAATTACTGTTTTGTGCGCTTTATGTGCTCAGGGAGTCATTAATATTTAAACATTAATTTTATACAATTTTCTTTCCAATAAAGCCCGTTTCATTGATATTAAAAATATATTTCCTTGTTTTATTATGATTTGAACTTGTGTCACTCTATAAAAAACACCCTTTATTATGTATTTTTTAATCGTCAACCTTTCACAGTACTGCCCAGGGTATATAGAACATGTAAACGCATCCGCCCAGCCGATCGTTTTTTATTTCGAGGGTTATTTTTCAAATCTGAAAAATCACAATTTTACAGGAGAGCAAAAAAAACTGATTTTTTCGATAACTCTAGGAGTAATAACTTAACTTTATTTTACAATGTTATTAAAAATGAACGTCTATATCATACATATATTTATTTTTTTTTTAATTCCAGATATTCGCGCTTATATGTCTGATAGCACTATTTACAAATTAAAATTTTATCGACTTGAACATTGAAATAAGCAGATAGCACTATTTGAACAAAATTAAAATGAGCTGTAATGAATACTTTTTGAGACTTTAATTAAGTTGCACGAATTTTTATAAAAATAATTAGTAAAATTTAAAGAAACGTATAATTATGTTAACTGAACTCGAAATTAAGTTAAAATTTTACACTAATGATTACTGAAAAGCAATAAATAATTATCTTTATCTACATATTTTAAATTATCATAAAAATAATGATATTCTTGCGAAATAGCAGACTTCAATGCTTTGGAAATGAATCCGTTTGCATAGTTGAAAAGAACGTGAGCCAGATTATAAGGGGTTCGCTTCTATTTATATGATCGCTGCACAGTGTGGGAAATTTGGGGAAAAAATTAAAATAATTCTATATTTTATAAACGGTTGGTCCGATTGGAATGCAGTTTAAGATGAAAATTAAAAAGTTGTAGTCCAGTTTAGTTCTTGGATTTGAGGTCTATAGACTTAGCAGGAGAGGCGCTATAGGTTCCCAAATTAGGACATCTCAGAGAAATGCGCTTGCCGAGTACTCCATAATTGGTCCAGTATTTCGGAAATATAAGACTCAAATTTATTATAATTTGTTTTAAATATGTTTTTGTGAATTATTAACAAGATTTTGTTTGTCGTGCTTAATTCCTAATTTTTATTTTTGATAAAAACAATTAAATTTATTGCTGATGGGATAAGCTATTAACATACGCATTTCACTGGTTGCATAGGCCAGATCATCAGGAAACTTCATCCAAAGATTTTAGAAAATTTAAAAATATTATACAAATAAATTCGCTTAACAGTTTTATTTGTATAATATCATGTACAAGTAAATTTTGGCAACGACTTTGTCTGAAGTGGTCCATTCGGACGGTCCAATTTTGGGCGAATCGTTCGACTTTGTATGACACGATATGTGTATAATAATTGTGCAATATGAATACTAAAGCGGCTCATACACTTGCAATAAAATTGTTCAATTTTATGTATTGTACAATCGCCAATTGTATATCGCCAATGTGTATGTGATATTCATAGGTGGCACAATATATTAAACCAATCAAAAGACTTTTGATTTTTATTGCACAACGAAAAGAAAGTGAAATGTGTCGGCAACATTGTACAATGCTGTTTATGTTATTCCTATAGTTTATTTATTGAATGAATGAAACCATTGTGCGACTAATTGCATAATATAGGACAAAATTGAAATAATATGGCAAATATCATATACAATAATATAGCAAGTGTATGGGCCGCTTAAGACCCGTGCTTGGTAGCCATTATATTTCTAAAAAACACTAATTTTAGGGAATTTTCGGCTGTTTTTTTGGGAATTATGGGATTCCTTTTGTAAGTGTAATACAATTTTTATTAGATAAATAAATTCTACAAGGAATTTAAAAATTATATTAGTTTATGAAATCTAGACACAATTCCCAAACCTTTGATGTATAATATGTCTACTTTGTAATAACACTTTTTATAATTTTATTATATGAAGAAATATTTTTTATGTAGATAGCACTTTTTTACAAAGAAAAAAGAACGTGTGTGTTAGATAGCACAAACAATATTTATGAAAAAAAAACGTTTTGGGAAAATTTTTTTTTTTCAAATTTGAATGACAGATGACTCTTCCGTCAGTGAACACGTTTCTATAAAAAAAAAATTTTGAAAAATTTCAGATAGCACTATTTGAAAAATAACCCTCGATATGTACTACAAATGTAACAATTCCATTTTTAATAATTTACAACCAGAATAATTCTCTCGGGTTCTCTTAGGAATTACCTTGGTTTGTAGGCAGTATTTCGTGATTAAACTGTTTCTATAGAATTATACTTAATATGTGTTAAGTATTCATTTCAATGACAATTCATTTTCATGCCAATTCATTCAAATTCGGTTGTGTATTATGTGTGATCTAAAAAGCTCTGCTAGTTAAGCCGATCATTTTTGACAATTAGGACGGACAAAATTAAGTTCTCGCATTTCGGCAACATAAACCTCCATGATCTGGATCGCAATAACGTAATAAATATTGAACGTATAGAATACTTTGAAATATAAATTCGTGATAAGTTGGTAAAAAGTGAAGAAACAAAACAAATAAGATAGTAAATCATTCTACACAGTTATTAACAAAAAAGACGTAAAAAATAATGTAAATACATAAATGTAGAATATTTTGAAATGAATCGTTATCCAAATATCACAATATATGTGTATTGTTCGTTTAGCGGGGTCCTAAAAAAATTATTTATTTATGTGAAGAATTTTCGTTTGTTATAATGAAACATATAGAACGTTTTGGTCTGATTTAGCATTTAGAGTAATTCGATCAGTCAACCACATTTTACTGTCTCCAAAAAAGCATTAAAATCAAAGGCAAATATTTTGTGTCTTCTCCAATTGAAGCACAGCCGCGAATAACGTTTTAAGTTACAAAATAATAATTTTTCAGGAGAGCAAAAAAACGTTTTTTGACAAGCAGCATTATTTGTTTTAAAAAATTTTTTTTTCTATTATTTAAAATAGTGATAATAAAAACTTTAATGCAAAAGGCTTTTAAAACATTATTCCGCACTGCAAAACCATTTCGGTTTCATCATTATGTTAGTAACTTGCAATGTTCTTCCACTGGCTGACACTTTGTACGCCATTTTGAAGGCGTTAAGGTGCATAGTTTTGGTTGATTTGATGTTTAAACTGTGTAAGAGAGTAATGTCAACGTTTATCTGCAAAAAAACAGTTTTTGCAAAATGTGGCGTTTACAACGTTTTTCGCGGCTGTGCTTCAATTAGCTAAGCGAAAGACACTAAATTATTTGTTTTAAAGAGCTAACGCCCATGAACCATGATAAAAATCATTGGCTTTATAAAAAATCGTGTGACATACAAAACAAATAGTTGGTCACATTATTTGTCTAATCCAACCCAATATTTGTTTCTGTTTACACGAAGAAAAGTTCGTATGCAACATAGCCCGGCTTATAAACAAAAACTGGATATCTATAGTGTAAGATGACGTTTTATTATTCCCATTTTGGGAACAAAAGATATTTAATGCGATACCAAAATACATCATTAATTCAAATTTAATACGAGATGATTTTCTTGCAATGCGTGTTTACAAGTTTTTGCATATTTTTGTCATTAAAATTATTAAAGTTACACAGTTTTATGACTGTGGTGGTCGCTGAAACAGATTTAATTAAGCCGAAATTTTTTTGTAGTTAAGCCTATTCGTGTAATTCAGCAATAGCAGTGAACTTAAAGTTTAAATATTAAAAAACAAAAAACTCGTTAAGTGTGTTTTGCATCATTCATTTTGATTTCTTTTGCAATTCGTTACAATTTGAAATTAAAATGCAAGATATTTATAGCAGTTTTAGCTACCTATAGAGTTAAATAATTTAAATAATTTGTGTTTGAATATAAAAAAAAATTGAGTCTTTTCTCTGGGCAGATAATAATAACCTTGTAAAAATATTACAAATATGTTAAATATGGATTTTACATAATTCCGTGCAGCATTTTATTTTTTATATATATTATTGCTCTTTATTTTTGTAACTTTTAGTGGTTAATCAATTGGTAGAGTTATTGGAGTAGCAAGTCATGTTATACGACGAACTAGTTAAAGATTTTTTTGTCGCATGGCTTATCGTTTGAAAAAAAGATTTTTGTTTAAGCAATTGTGAAAAGACAAATTGGTTGCATCGTTACTTTATCGTATTCAGTGATGCCAGGAAAAATTTCAAAAAATCCCTGCGTGTGTCCAAAAAAAAAATCACTTTTTTTCCCTACACTTTTCCCTACGTTAAAAATTTATTGTTTTTTAGCGACAAGCAAACAAATAAATACATATTTATTTTGTTAACAATTTGTGCATATTAATTATAATAAAATTTATTTATTAAAAAAACGATTAAATTAAAAAAAAAACACTGTGTGACAAATTTAATTTTTTTCTTTTGACAGAAACGCCTCTATAAATCCTTTAATCTAGAACAAAACAGAGTCAAACTTCGTATTTGATTTATCATTTCCTCATCTTTTGTTCATTTTTTAAGAGCTTAATAGTTTTCAAGAATACTTATTTTTAATAATTTTTTTAACATAAGTATCTAATAATTTTTAGCAAACTTGGTACTAAATAAAAGGGGGCTCTTTAAATTAAAAAAAAATGTTTTCTTCAGTTTCCCTGAACTTAAATATAAAAAAAGTTCATTTTAAAAGTAAATCATTTCTTTAAAAATTTTAAATTGTATATTTTTATTTCTCTTAGCTTAGAAGGTGGGAGAGATTTTTTTTTACAAATAAATTTCTATGCAGAAATTTAATTTATTAGATATTCGCTTTTAATATTCGCGTACATTTTAGAGAATCTGAGTGCGAATGCAAATAGCATAAATAAGAGAATAGTTTGTAATGCGAACGCGAATATACGTTGCCACTTAATTATATATCAGGTGGTTCGAAGAATATTAGGGTACAGGTTTTAATACATGGAATTCCAGGCTGTTAGGACTAGTATATGGTTTCTTTTAAAAAATACTACATTTGTACTAAAATGCTATTGTATATGAAAAATTTTAATTTTAACATGAAAATTAGTTGAATATTTACATATTTTTAGATAATATATTGAAAATGAGGTATAATTTTAAAAATTCCCTACATTTGCCCTAAAATAAAAAATCTGTCCTTTTTCCCTACGCTTGAAATTTTTCGAAAAAATCCCTACAAAAAGGGAAAATTCCCGACATTTGGCATCATTCAATGTAATTCACTTTGAGTAAACTATTTAAGAAAATCAACATTTAATATTGTCCAAATAATAGAAAAATATGAAAATTAAAACTAAAAAAGGATGAGCTGGTCTAAGCAACCAGTGAAATGCGCATAGAAGCTAGCTTTCCCTCAACCAAGGCGAATTCATAAAGGTGATATTTTCGAGTCATCTGTTTATTGTTTATTTCCTTGTGTGTATACTGAATGTCAAGCGTTATTTACATTTTGTGTAAAAATTTGTTAAAATTTAAAATCTATATATGTACAAGAAAAAAAACTTATTTAAATGTAATAAAACAAAAAGAGTGAACATAAAAACTAAACAAGAGGATTTTAAAAGGCGTAAGGAATAAGTGGAGCCACAATAAATTTTCAATACAGGAAAAAGATTTACCTTCTAAAGCAATTTTGTATAGGTATTTCATAAAGAAACAAATTCCCTTTTTTATATTTTCAACCAATAATTTTGACATTCACTCTAACTTTTTACAAAAACAAAATACATAGTATGTTTTAAAAGAAAGGGATAGATAGCATAACGCTATCTCATGATGCGGTCACCTTTATGAATTCGCCTTGCCCTCAACAATAAATTTCAGTGTATTTATCAAATATGAAAAATTGGGAATTTAGCACGTCATACGGAAATCGTATTGGATATGAATAAATTTTAGTAATAATTGTTTCTTATTCTTTAATATTTGTCATTCACATTATTCGATACCATAAAAGTAAACCAGGTATGCGAGTTTGAGATGGAATGGTAATAAATATTAATGGATAAGCAATTTTAATTAAAATAGTTAAAAAATTATGAAGAATTAAATTTGTGCTGTTTGCAATCACATTATAAAAAAATTTTTACAAATTCACTAAACCAATCGAACATATGACTGAAGGCCTGTTAAAAATAAAACATTTTTTAAAACATACATATTGAAAGCAATCGTATTATTATACATTAGGGGTATAACAAATTTTTTGGCATAGTACCATGAGGTCAACCATGTCCTAGTTTCCTCGAAAGTCATAATCTTTTGTAATTTTTCTCAAAAAAGTTCACGCACCAATTGGTTTTTCTAAACCAATTCAATATTGAATATCCATAATTTTTGTTTGATCTATGGACAATTTTGTTAAGACGATTTCGAAAACGATATACATAAGTAAATTCTTCAACGATAAGACAAACAAGTAATTTGACTAAATGGTGAATCAAACGAAATTGTAATTTTTATTTTTACAAATTAATAAAAACGCAGGTAGATTGGTTGTCGAACAGTAATGAAAAAAGAACCGTAATGTTTTAATGCAAGAACAAAACATATTTATATGTAAATAAGTTTAGACTTCAAAAAATTATCTATGCAAATATGTATATTTATCTGTATAAATGTATATATGTATATAACGAAAACATACAGTAATATTTTAACAACAAACAATTAAGCGAAATTCGACAAAGTTTTCAATATAAGTTAAAGGCGGAGATTAAAATGTTTCGGAGGAGGATTTTTTAAATTTAGTAAGATTACAAAAAAAAAAAATATTAATTAAGCAAAAGATTGATATAAAGGTTTAGAAAACTGATTAGTGTTCAATAACAAAATCATAGAGTGATTACAAGCATATTTGAAACCAATTTTGTCAAATAAGTAGTTATACGATAAATGGTAAAACAAATAAAAAGGATGAATATTAGGCTCCAACATTCCGGGGGCATTGAAAGCCCGTCTTTCAAGAATTCATTAAGAGTGCCAGTTTGTGAATAGGTCTTCGAAATAAGCTCTTTGCAGTTTTTACTTCAGCTACCCTTATCTTGCCATCTTTTCCTGGGAATACTGCGGTTTTGCGACCCAATGCCCATTTCATCGGTGAAACATTGTCTTCATGAACGAGCACCAGTGAGTTGAGATGAAGATTTGGCTCTGAATGTGACCAACGATTTTTTTGTATAAGCTCATTCAAATAGTCGGTTGACCATTGTTTCCAAAATTGTTGTTTTGCAGCGGTGATTCGTTTCCATCTCTCTAAATAACTAATTTCTTGACATTCAACACTTCGCTCAGGTAAGGAATTTAATGGAGCCCCAATCAAAAAATGGCCCGGTGTTAAAGCCTCAAAATCGTTTGGGTCACTAGATAAAGCTGATATTGGCCTTGAGTTCATTATAGATTCAATGTCAATGAGGCTTTTCGATAGTTCTTCGTACGTCATCTTTGCGTTTGCCACTGTTCGGAAGAGGTAACATTTTGCTGACTTCACAGCCGCCTCCCAGAGTCCTCCAAAATGGGGTGCTATAGGGGGAATAAATTAAATTTAATAAAGCATTTACTACAAAAATTGTAAATGCGATTTTGAAATGATTTATCAGTAAATGATTTCTTAAGATCACCCAGTTGTGCATTAGCGCCTACAAAATTTGTGGCATTATCACAAAATATGTTTGCTGGAATGCCACGACGACCAATTAACCGCTTTAGAGCTGCTATGAAGGCTTCCGATGTGAGATCTGTAACAACTTCAATATGCACAGCCTTGGTTACAAAGCAAACGAAAATTGCAATATAACATTTGTATGGCTGTTTTCCACGAATTTTCAAATATACATATATAGGGCCACAGAAGTCCGCTCCGCAGTTTTCGAATGGTCTCGCAACTGTAACACGACTTGAAGGTAAGGGACCCATGACTTGATTCATTAATCTAGGCCGATAACGAATACAGCTAGGACATGAACGAACGACTCTTCTAGTTAAATTTCTGGCCCCAATTATCCAAAAATTTTGCCGAATGAATGACATGAGCGCTTTTGGTCCAGCGTGGTAATTAGCGACGTGTAGATGATGAACTAGTATGTTTGCTATATTGCTATTTTTTGGCAGCAAAAATGGATGCTTGCGGTTTTCAGGAATGTCTGCGTTTTCTAAACGGCCACCGACGCGAATTAATAAGAAATTGTCAACGTTTTGGATAAAAAGTCCTAACGACTTCAACGAATTTTTAATAGACATATTTTTCAGCAGCAAATTGTACTCTTCAGTGAAATAATGCTGTTGTATGTTCCATATTATGCAATGTAATGATCGGCGTAACTCATCTGGTGTCATTCCTACATTATATTTGACTTTTTCCTTAAACCTGAACATGGTACACACGATTCTTAAAAGACGATTATAGGAGCTCGTACGATTTATCAATTCGATAAATGGATTATCCACAACTTGGCAGTTAAGCACGGTTCTTCTTATAGATGAATCTGCTACAGGATCATTTGTGGCTAACACTGTTATTGGCCAATTTTCAATAGATTTTTGGAGAAAATCTGGGCCTCGTAACCACATTGATTCTGCTAACTCCGATACTGTGCATCCTCTGGAAATAATATCTGCAGGGTTAGATGAAGTAGGTACGTGTCGCCAGGTACAATTTTCAGTTTCTTCTTGGATTTCTGATATTCGATTTCCAACAAAGGTAATAAGCGTAGACGAATGCTTTTTAAGCCAATGTAATACCATAGTGGAATCCGTCCACAAAAATGTTTGTAGATTTACGTTTTCGAATATAAGCCGAATTTTGCAGAACAGTTTTGAAAGCAAATGGGGTCCACATAATTCTAGTTGAGGCATTGTTTTCTTTTTTGTTGGTGCGATTCTGCTTTTGGCTGCTAGGAGCTGAACATAAACATTGCCACTTTTGTCTGTAGTTTTCACGTAAAAACAGCAACCATAAGCTCGAATTGACGCATCGCTGAAACCATGGAACTGTATCGTCACAAAATTCGCCTGGAAAACAAAACGAGGGATTTTTATTAAATGCAAATTATTTAGATCTTGAATAAACATTTGGAATATATCCCGTGTTTTTTGAGAAACTTCAGAGTCCCAGTCTGCCTTTTGTATCCACAAATCTTGCATTACAACTCTTGCTCGTATTATTATTGGACAAATCAAACCCATTGGATCGAAAATTGATGAGATTATCGACAATAGCGTTCTTTTTGTTATTTCAGTATATTTCTTTTTTGGTTGATAAGAAAAGAGGAACTGGTCACTGACAGCATCCCAAGTGATCCCCAGTGTACTGGTAACATTTGGTTCAACGATGTTTAAATTGAGAACTATTTGAATTAAATTTGGCAAGCTTAAATCCAAATTTGTTTAATAAACTTGTTGTTTCATTTTTTATGCGATCTAAAGTGTTTATATCATTTGCCCCACTCAGCAAATCGTCCACATAAAATTGAGTTTTGATGACGTGTGCACCAACTTTATATTGGTCTTGATGAAGATCAGCGAGATAGTGTAAACTACGTATAGCCAAGTATGGCGAGGAAGACATACCATAAGTGACTGTGTTTAATTCGTATGTTGTGATGGGTTGATCATCATTCTCTCTCCAAAGTATTTGCTGAAACTGTCTTTGATTTGGATGTAGTGCAACCATTCGATACATTTTTGAAATATCGGCTGTCAATGCATATTTTTGCAAACGAAATTTTAAAAGCAATATAAATAGTTCATCTTGAATTGTTGGTCCAGTACACAAAATGTCATTAAGTGATTTCATTGTTGAGGTTTTAGCAGATGCATCGAATACCACGCGCAATTTGGTTGCTAAACTAGTTGGGTTTAACACGTAATGATGCGGTAAAAAGAAATGTGGTTCACAAAGATTTGATTCTACCGGAGTCATGTGACCCAATTGTTGATACTCTCTCATAAAATCCACATATTGTTGTTTTATGGTGTCGTCTCGAGCCAACCGCTTCTCAAGTAGTAAAAATCGTTTTAAAGCTAAGTTGTATGATGTACCCAAAGCTGACGGATCCTCTTTGAACGGTAGCATTACCTGAATATGGCCACTTTTGTTATCAATTTTGACATGCCTCTTAAAATGGGATTCACAAATTTGATGTTCTGAATTATATTTAACTGGTTGTGGTGAAACTTGTTCCATTGACCACAAAAGCTCAAGTTGACGATTTAAATCCTCATCCCATTTAGTACTCAGTGTAGTGCTATATGAACGAAAACGATCAGAATTAGAATATGTTTTATAGCTACCTGAAACAATGTAACCGAAGCATGTCTCTTGTAAATATGGTAAATTTGTGCCAAGTTTTATTTTATTTTTTCCAATACAGTCGAAAAAGGCATCTGGACCAAGTAACAGATGAATTGCTTGCGATTCGTAAAAATGCTCATCAGCTAAATCAACGTTAGATGGTACGTTCCAATTTTTAATATCGAGGTTAACATTTGGTTGGTAACCGGATATACGATTTGCCAAGTAGAATTTAATAAAAAATTCTGACGCATTGTATCGCGAACGAATTTTTGTATTTGTTTCATAATTCACCTTGGTTGCAGAAGCTCCAACGCCAACAATGTTGATTGATGTTTTTTGCTTAGGTAAATTTAACAGTCTAGCAAATTTTTCTGAAATAAGATTAACCTGTGAACAGGAATCTAGCAACGCACGACAAACTTTCCCCTCTCCTTGGCTATCTTCAATTAAAATGATTACCGTTGCTAAAATGATTATGTTTGATACTTCTCCAAAGTGAGCATTTACGCTTGCTGACGAAGGGGGTAGTATATTTACCGGGGGCATTGCAGAGTCATTTTGAAACGAGTTTTCTGATGTAGGACGGTGAAGTAGTGTGTGGTGCAACTTTTTACACGTCTTACATTTATTTTTTGATTTACAGTTGTTTACTGTGTGGCCTTCGTTTAGGCAGTTGATGCAAAGCCTTAACCTTTTTATTGCCGAAAATCGATCTTCAAATGACAGAACCTTTAAATTTGTATATTCACTTATCCAATGTTCACGAGAATTACAGAAACCACAAGATTTTTGTTGTTGTTGGGTGTGAAATGACGAGCGAGTATTTTGTCGTTGTTGACTACGATTAAACCTGTTATGGTTTTGATGACTATTGCTGGTTGCACTAAATGACGAATGTGATTCTGATGACTCCAAAAATTGACATCTGCGCTCTAAAAATTTGCAATAATCAGCCCATGATGGCAGTTTAGAGAAATCTAAATTTTCTTTATATTTGTTTTGAGAGCTGATATCAGTTTTTTGGGTGATGATGTGAATGATCAAGGCATTGCAAGATATCGAATGAGATGTACGTTGTTGTTTTTTAATAAATTAATTTAATATAATTTTGAAAAAATATTAATCAACAATTTTAACAGGGCTCGTGCCCCACGTTGGGCGCCAAAAATGTTTGATCTATGGACAATTTTGTTAAGACGATTACGAAAACGATATACATAAGTAAATTCTTCAACGATAAGACAAACAAGTAATTTGACTTAATGGTGAATCAAACGAAATTGTAATTTTTATTTTTACAAATTAATAAAAACGCAGGTAGATTGGTTGTCGAACAGTAATGAAAAAAGAACCGTAATGTTTTAATGCAAGAACAAAACATATTTATATGTAAATAAGTTTAGACTTCAAAAAATTATCTATGCAAATATGTATGTTTATCTGTATAAATGTATATATATAACGAAAACATACAGTAATATTTTAACAACAAACAATTAAGCGAACTTCGACAAAGTTTTCAATATAAGTTAAAGGCGTAGATTAAAATGTTTCGGAGGAGGATTTTTTAAATTTAGTAAGATTACAAAAAAAAAATATTAATTAAGCAAAAGATTGATATAAAGGTTTAGAAAACTGATTAGTGTTCAATAACAAAATCATAGAGTGATTACAAGCATATTTGAAACCAATATTGCCAAATAAGTAGTTATACGATAAATGGTAAAACAAATAAAAAGGATGAATATTAGGCTCCAACAATTTTATACGGTGTTTTTTATTCATTTTTAATTTTGTTTCGTTAAAAAAGGTTAAAGATACGTTTTGGTTTGCGGAAAAATATCTTACCATCTCTAAATATTAATGAAATTTCATACTTGAGCTATTTTTTGTTTTAAATAAACATATTATTAATTTTTCCTAACCAAAAAGAAAATTAAAAATTTTTAAAACTTCATCGCGGTTGGTGCGTGAACTTTTTTGACCTTAGCGAAAAAATAAATATACGTTCCCTTATAGTTGTTTATGCTCTATCGGTCTGTGCTATGCTAATTTTAATATTTTAAAAAATTGTTAAAAGGTTATATCCCTATTATACATGTTACACTTTTATATTTAAATTACCTACTGTTATTGGATGAGTAAGAACACCTGTATGGCCAAAATGTCAAACTTTAGCCCCTCTAACTCAGAAACTTTTGGAACGATCTTGGTTGTGTCTAAGCTACTATTAAACAGGACTAACCTTGGTGCAAATCATCCAAATCGGAAGATATCGATTTAAAAATTGGGTCACTTGACATGAAATTCCCCATATATATATATATATATACATATATGTATGAGTTTTTCATTTCGTATTTAATTAAAAAAAAAAAAAATCTATTTAAGGCTCTTTAAAGTTCGGCCGTGGGTTTTCTGAAGACCCTAAAATGATGGGGGCGATGTTGTTTTATATATATGTATATATACTATATTGTAACGTTACTGCCTTTCAATAACGTTTTGGTTTTTTTCCTTTAAAATAAACTGTTTCGAGTTCTTTATTGCACTTTAAATAAAACAAAATAATCACAACACTTTAAACACTGTTTATAATTTACACAACTTTATTTAGTACTTAGTCACTTTAACAACCGTAATTTATAGCTTTTATTCACAAACAACTATAATTTTCTCAGCGTGATACGTTATTGACAAAGTCAGAACTTAGAAAGAATCATGCCATCTCTTGCGATCCTATTTATACTCTAGCCCAGACGTGTAGATGACACTAGTAACGTCTAGATGGCTCTTGAAAGTTCGCCGCATAACGGCTACTTACTCATCTATAGTTACTATCTATATGGCTGAATTAATTAAGTTATTAGGCATCATAAACTAAGGCATAATTTTAGGCGTTACCATAAATTGAGATAACTTAATAACGAAAATTCGAATATTTACAGTGGGGTTGAAGTACAATTATGCACAACAATTTTAACATTACATCTGTACATTGATTTTTACACTAGAAGTGTGCATAACTTATACAATAACAATTTTATTCTGTTGGAATGAAACCAATTGCTTTTTTTTTTGGTTTCACTTGTTATGATAAAGAACTTCTGCCTACCCTTATGTAAGTAAGAACTAGGGAGATCAAATTTTCGACATTTTTGTAAAACCGGGTTTCGGTTAAGCATTTTAAAAATAACCGGTTTAACGGATACATTAAAATACAAAAATCAAATTAGTTTTTGCAATAAAAAGATAATTTAAAAAAAAACAAAACAATTTACGACGGTAAGGAACAAACAAAATGCAAAGATATGACTTCCCAACAAGCACGGAGGTTTAATTTAAAATTAAAAAAAGATTTGATATCAAACCTTTTCTCAAACGACAAACATTTGATAATGATTTGAAAATCATAGCATTCTCAAGTAAAAGAGTAAATTAATTTCAAATTGAAAAATGCCTTTATTTTCAACTTACTTTCAAACGTTATTCTCAAATGTTTTTTAAATGTGGATTATAATCAGTGTTGCCAGAAGTAGGGGAAAATCCCTACATATAGGTATTTTTGATACTAAAATAGAAGCGTAGGGAAAATCGGACAGATTTTTTATAATCTCCAATATGTAGGGATTTTTCGTCATATCGCATTATTTATAAAATAAATTCAGAGAAAAACGTATTTTTAGAAATATTTTCTTGTGCAAAACGGTTGAAAAATTTTATTATCCCTAAAATCGCTTAAAAATTAATTTTCAGTGTTGTTTGTGGTTTAAAAAGTTGGCGATACTACTGCTTAAATATATGTTTTTTCTAAGATATCCAAAAAAACAAAGTGGTGTGGTTTTTAAACAATTGTTTGCTGAAATGAACACCAATGCCTTAGTGACAAATAAAGAATTAATCTTAGAAAAAAATATGTTTGCATTACTTAGGGTTAGCGAAGAAGCTAACGAATGGTTGGTACCAATTGTTACAGCTCTAAGTGTCTAAAGAAAGAGATATGTATGTACACTGTGGTATACACTATCACTAGCGTCATTGGTGTATAGAGTAAAAATGTTAACCATTTCGCCAGTCACTAACGGCAATGGTTCTTTCTTATACCACTGGGATATTATTCAATGTTGAAAGATTAATTTGAATTTATTAAAGGTGCATACTTATGTTTTATTATTTTTTCTTTTGTAATTATTTTTGTTAAAGCTTTAATATACATATTCGAATAAAATTAATTTTTATAACTAAGATTCTTTATTATTTTTTAATGACAATAATGCGTAGGGATTTTTGTAGGGGAAATTTATTCAACGTGTAGGGAAAAATCGGATTTTTTTTAGCTTGTGTGGGTACTTTTTCGAAAAATCCACTGGCAACACTGATTATAATACAATGTGGAACATAAATAAATAAGTTCGATGATGTTAAAAAAGTTATTAAAAGCTGATTATTTTACGATATTGTTATAGAGAAATATTTAGATTTTATAAATTTACCCATAAATTTGTTCACTTAGATGAACAATCATTGTATGTTTTCTTTAATATTATCTTCCTTAAAAGAGGTGATACTTGATAAAAAATTATTCCAAAAAATTTTCTTAAGTGGTCTGTTATCTAAGGAAGAGTTCAAAGAGAAATATGTTATTCGGATTAACGGTAAATTTTTATTTTGCTTTAATCATTATTCAGTTAAATTATTATGGAAAAAATTTCACGTTCGAAATGTCACGTATTGACACAGATTTAGGCTTAAAAAAAAATACAGAAGATTTTGGAATCAAACCAAAGACATTTTAATGTTACATTGCTACGTAAAATTCTGAAAGTAGTTTGACTAAAAAATTGTGCCAGGTTGCGCTGAATTATGCCTTTTTATACATGACTACAAAAACTACTTCTATTTTTTTCACGTTCGAACCGCTACTTCTTTTGCGATTATCTTTGACCTAGAATCGCGCCATCCATAAACATAAGCATAGATAACAGTGCATTCTTAGTGCTATAATTCAAGGGTTAAGAGAACGTAAAAATATTTGTTGTTTAAAATGTTATTGCATTTTTAATGCGTACGACTGTCACGTTCAACACTTTGAGTTTACCCATGTAGAAAACAAAGAAAGGAAGAGATACGCAATTGAAAGCCTTAGAATACAACAACAAATTAAGATAACAATGAATTTGAAGGAAGACACATAAATGCGAGTTATATTGTAGCCATTGAGCTGTGATATATTTAAAGTTTAAATTAATGGGTAATTCCATGTCAAAACGACCAAGAGTGGGACACGACCCCTTCCGATTTTAATGAAATTTGGTGAGAAGGTTTCTTTTATCTTATTAGGAACATATATGAACGAAAAAAAGTTTAAATTTGTTTTTCGAAAATTATGTCATATTCAAAATGTCATAATTTCACAGAATTAGCCGAATGTGTTGAGCTTATTTCTTCAATATCTCGAAAACTACTTGACATACGAAGATGATTTTGATGTCATTTTAAAGAGAATACTTGGGGCAACAAACCATAAATTGAAAAAAAAATTATTTTTTTTAAAAATGTAATATCTGCAAAATTTTAAATTTTAAAAACGGACTAAGTCAAAAACTTATTTTTTTATTTGGCTGATTTTTTTTTGTATAATACCTCAAACTGTTCTTTAAAAATCCTGAAACTTTGAAGGAGGTGTTTTTTTTTTTTTTAAGATATGATTTTTTTCCTTTTGCAACCCTTAAAAAATAATATTAAAATAGAATTTTAATATTGTAATTTTGAGCAATAAGTACACTGTGCTAGTTGCAAACAACAGACCAGCCGCGCACCTAGCATTTTACCCTAATTAGGGACGCTGAATCCAGTGGTGCTAACCGTTTTTTTAGGTTAGCTCTTGTTTTCAAGATATATCGTTATTTCGAAAATGCAAGAGGTTGCACAGCATATATTCGCGTAACTCAAAAACGGTTTAGTTTATTTAAATAACAAAAAAAAAACCGAAATTCTGCAATAAATAATAAAGTGGGGCTGGTCATACATTTGACCCATCCAGGAGCATCCTACATTGAAAACATTTTGAAAACTTTCGTATCAAAAAATTTTAGGAATTTAATAAATTTATTATTTGAGATATCGTTCCATGTGTTTTAATTTGTTGGTAGTTAAGCATAAGTTCACAACATTTTAAAATATCCAACTTGGGAAAACCTAAAATAACCGGTTAAAATCTGTCGAATACTAACTGTTCGATCATCCTAGTAAGAACCAGATTATATCGGCTTCAGGGTAACAATTTGAGGCATGTTGTTTGTGGTATACCGCAATTATAACAAAGCTTTGAAAAGTTATTCCACAGGTTTATAAGCTGTCACCTGAAATAAATATAGCTATTATAAAGCTATTAGAAAGCATAACGATAGAGGGCAAAGAATTCAAAATCTTTTAATAAATGCCTTAGGAGAGTATTATATAAAACGTGAGGTAATGCCTGAGGGTGGCGGTAATAGTAAAGAAGATGATTTTTTATTGTTCTCGTAAACAGGTTCATTAATCTACGTATGCCTTTATAAAATCAAAAGTTGTTAACAGATTTTAATTATTTATAGCTTGTTTTGTTTGCAATGTTGTTTTTTATATGTCTAAATAAAATTAGAAGCATAGCTGCATTTTTCAATTTTTTATGAATTTTTAAAAACAAAAATTCCGAAATTTTAATAAAAAAATAATTTTTTTTCCAGAAAAAAAATTATGTTTCTAAAACGCGCAGTCGCTATAAGAAAAACGTTTTACCTATCTCAAAGTAAATTTTATTGCGGAATTTCGGTTTTTTTAGTTTTTCAATAAACTAAAGCGTTTTTGAGTTACGCGAACATATGTTGTGCAACCTCCTTAATTTTCGAAATAACGGTATATCTCGAAAACCAAAGCCAACATAAAGAAAAAAGTTTCAACTTTCTTAAAGTAAATTTTATTGCGGAATTTCGGTTTTTTTTTAGTTTTTCAATAAACTAAAACGTTTTTGAGTTACGCGAACATATGTTGTGCAACCTCCTTAATTTTCGAAATGACGGTATATCTCGAAAACCAAAGCCAACATAAAGAAAAAAGTTTCAACTTTCTTAAAGTAAATTTTATTGCGGAATTTCGGTTTTTTTTAGTTTTTCAATAAACTAAAGCGTTTTTGAGTTACGCGAACATATCGCACCTGTTCATCAAAAGAAACACAACTCAAAATTTACAAGTTTTCAGTAGAGGCAAAAAACTAATTCCGCCAATATGATGGAATTATTGTTATAAACAAATATAATGTTATAAAGGAAACTCACTAATATTTCAATAAAATCACAAAATTTATTTCTCTTCTTCCTTTTTCCGAAATTATTACGGATTTTTGATTTAATACCGTTTTCATGAAATTTTTTGATCTACATGTCAATATTATTTCAAGTTATGCTTATCACAACCCAAAATCAACAGCTATTGATAAACAGATTTTTAACATGAAAACAATCACAACTCGAATTAATACAGTTTCGCTGATTCATTTGAGCACCATAACCCTTGAACACTTCAACGCAACTAAAATTACAACTCTTTAATTGAATCAAAACAAACAATATGAGTACGCAAAGAAAGACATAAAGGCATTTCTCTCATGAAATATTACAAATAGAATACCAAAAATTTTACAGTCGTTAGATATGGTAATCATACACTGTTTCCTTCAAAAAAGTGGAAAATAGAATTTTTTGAGTTGTGTTACTTTTTATTAACAGGTGCGATATGTTGTGCAACCTCCTTAATTTTCGAAATAACGGTATATCTCGAAAACCAAAGCCAACACAAAGAAAAAAGTTTTAACTTTCTTAAAGTAAATTTTATTGCGGAATTTCGGTTTTTTTTAGTTTTTCAATAATCTAAAGCGTTTTTTTAGTTGCGCGAACATATGTTAATCTATCTATACAATATATAATTTCTTAGTATGTCAGGATGTTTGCATGTATGTCCTATTTTTTCCGCAACTTTCTGAAGCCATCTGATGACATAGGAAGCTGAAATTTGGCACACTTGAAGTACTTTCTCTGCGGAAGATCGTAACGAAGCCATATTTTTGATTTTCGGCTTTTCAACTAGTATAACTATAAAGATCTGATAGAAAAGATGTTTTTATACCCTCCACCACAATTAGTTGTGAAGAGGGTATATTAAGTTTGTCATTCCTTGTGAAACTTTTTTATTATTCATCTCAGACCCCATAAAGTATATATATTCTGGGTCCTTGAGTAATTCTAAGCCGATTTAGCCATGTCCGTCTGTCTGTCCGTCTGTTGAAAACACGCTCACTTTCGAACAACTCAAAAGAAATGAACAAACTTGGTGCCAAATTGCTTGTAGTTATCCTAAGCAGTTTGGGATTGAAATCCAGCAAAATCGGTTCAGTAGGACCAGAGCTATGAATCAAAATGTGGAACTACAACCTTAAAAAAGTTGATAATTTTGTTACAAAAAATAACATAAATGCTGGAACAAGGCACGGAATGAGATAAGATTTTGCAAAAATTTGTTTTATTTGACTGGAAATCACGCTGTTAAATTTCGTGAAGATCCGTCCATAATTTACCCTAAGCCCCATATAAACACTGCTCCCGGAAAACAGTTTAGTACGCCTAAAACCGTAAAAAATAATGCTAGCGTAACAAAATTTGGTACGTCACAGTTTTTTTGGACTAGAAATAACATTGTGAAATTTCGTGACGATCGGTCCATAATTTACCTTAGGCCTCATATAAACCCTACTACCGGAAAACAGTTTAGTACGCCTAAAACCGTAAAAACTCGTCACAGTTTTATAGGACTATAAATGATACCGTGAAATTTCGTGAAGATCGAAACATAATTTACCCCAGGCCCCATAGAAACCCTACTCCCGGAAAACAGTTTAGTACACCTAAAACCATAATTAATAATGATATCATAACAGAAATTGGTACATCACAGTTTTAAAGGACTAGAAATGACGCTGTGAAATTTCGTGATGATCGGCCCATAATTTACCCTAGGCCCCATATTAACCCTACTACCGGAAAACAGTTTAGTCGCCTAAAACCATAATTAAAAACAAATCTTCACATTTTAAGATAATAATAACATCATACAGATATTATTCCTTAAACATTCGAACTGTCGGTGGAGGGTATCAAAGATTCGGCACAGCCGAATATAGCACTCTAACTTGTTTTTTATAATATGGGGAACTTTGGGCCCCACTCGGTACGGCTAGGCACCGTCGGATTGACCTGAAAAATTAGATCATGATTTCTTACACCAAACCTCATATTTTAAGCAGCGCAAACAATTAAATTAAAAAAAAAAAAATTGCGACCAGTCTAATATACATACATATTAGTTGGCAAAACAATGCTAAAACAAAATAGCTGTAAAAGTTTTTATGTATTAGTGAAAAAGTTTGAATGAATTGCTACTGTCTTGCCAGTACTGGCAAATGTAAACGCTATGTTAAACAAAAATTTAACATCAGTTTAAAGAAACTTTGTATACCCTTCACCGAACGGTATATAAAACTTAGTCATTCGGTTTGTAGCTTCCACAATATTGATCCTAAACCCTATAAAGGAAATGAGTAGGTGAGATGCAAAACTGTTTCGTTACAAAATTAAAAATACGAGATGACAATTGATTCTTACAGTTCTTTTGACGCTTTATGGGAAAAAATTTACTAATTGTATCAATGCATGTTCTCTTCCATGTTTTTCCAAGGCTTTTCCCCGTTATGAGCAAAAACACAAACCCAAATGAACTCACTTCTTGCACCAAAAATTTATTTACGCTTTTGTTTTGAGCCAGCTGTTTATAGTTTTTATTTACACTGTGCTAGTTCACAAGCGGGACACCCGGCGTTTAAACCTTATTCGCAGCACGCTGAATCCAACTCCGCTTATGTAAATAAAAAATTAATTTTTTAATCTTCACAAGTTTTAAAATAAGAGCTAACCTAAAAAAGGTTTGCATCACTGTATCCAGCGTACTCAGATTTGATTAATCCGTTGGATAAATAGCTTGCTCCAAAAAGAGTTTCGGATTTAAGCCCAGTGTTATTAGCGTTGAGCAGGGGCGGATCCAGTGGGACACTTAAAAGGAGGAAGTAAATAAAAATTAAAGAAAGAAGTTATGTCTACCAAAAAAGTGAAATTCAGAAAATCCGGTTGTAATAAAAATTGATTTTTAAAACAAAACAGTGTCTTTAAAAAATTATTTTTAATAAATATATCTTATTTCCTGCCTTTATTCTTTTAAATTTTAAGTTGTTTTAGTTAAGGAGGTGGTCCATAACACAACAATTCCAATACAAATAATATTAATTAAAGTCATAAGAAGTATATTTTTTAAACACTTGCTGTGGTGTTATAGTGTCCTACTATTATTATAAATCATAAATTGATTTGATTTTCAATGAAAAAGATACTCTCCAAAGCATTCAATCAGTATTTTATTGTCAAAAGACAATTTTATCTTTTATACCATTCACCATTGTGCTATAAGAACAGGAAGTTTTATAAATACTGTTCTTTAAACATAAATAAATCTTTTTTGTGTGGCCCATATTTTTAGAGATGTTGTATATTGATTACTCCGGTATTCCGAATTTACATATTTTGTCGGATGTTGCGTATTGATAACCAAGGCGTTTGTACGAAGCTTAGAAACTTTGGCTCGTGCCATTCTCAAGATATACAGAAAAATATAATGTCATTGTATGGGAAGTGCCTCTGCCACTTCTCCAATCCCGCCCATAATTTTAGAGAGGTTGTGTATTGATAAACCTACTATGTTTACCAAATTTAGAAAAATTTTCTTTTACGTCCACTTTTTCAATCCCGCCCACATTTTGTCGGATGTTGTGTATTTATAACCAAGATGCTTGTAGCTAATTTGGAAACGTTGTCTCTTGCCGTTCTCCAGATATATCTACATAAAACAAAACGTTAAGAAGAAACATCAAGGGATACATGGGTAAAATTAGAAGGCAGTCGCGGGTTTTTGCTCATCAAATTTGGGGTCTTCTGTTGCAGGAATTACAAACGGAATTACAAACTTATATATGTATACCCTTTTACCTTTGGTGAAGAGTAAATTTGCAACACAATTTTTCTCAGTGTTAAAAAGGCCACATTTTCCAAACCAGGTAACTTAGTGGTAAATAAATTTTATTTGTAAATGCAATAATTTGTCCGCGTTGATGATGCGGTTAGATTTTTTTTAAAATTCCAAAATTTTTTTTTTTTTCTGCCGCGAGATTGACCTTATTTCCGAGTATTCGATAGCGCCCTTAAAGAGAAACCAATGAAAAAATTTGCAGGTTTCTTTTTATAAAAAATATAACGGTTTTTATATAGAATTTTTAATTACCATTTTGTTTAAAGTATTGAACATCGTTAGTTGTGATTTTTTCACTTTTCTGCTCGCATTTTGAAGAGAGAAACGTATAAAGCCTTTTATTCGGAAAGAATTATTTACTTAATCCCAAGCAAATATAGCCTGAAACAAGAAACTTTTGCATGATCTCATCCAAGCCAAAAATTACTTATTCTAAGAATAGGTGTGGCTTAGTTTTATCAAAATGCTTCCTTACTTAAGGAAATTTTACTAAATACCATCTAAATGAGTAAAACTCAATAAAACTTCTTTCCGTGTAAATACCTTCCATGAAGTAAAGTATTCTTATAATTTTTTGGCTTAAAGATTAAGTTGCCATATTCTATGCGCCTAAAAGCGCTATCACAGACAGATAGAGAGAGAGAGAGAACATTGTTACCAAAACCTTTTTAAATAATACGGGGATTTACTACAGCCATTTTCCTTCATACAAAAGCCATTAAGCAAATGTCATATATCTTTGTGCTTTAGAACAATTGTAAATCCAATTGTTAGAGATCTTATAAAGCCTAACTCAGGTGTAAAATATTTATTGACAACCTTCTTTTACACTCCAAGTAAAACATACAGTTGTAAAATTTTTTACATATTTTATTAATAAAATAAATTACTTATTTATTTATTTCTTAAAACTTTTAAAAATAAATACTCAGTACATTTTAAAAAGTAATTTACAGAGACGTCTATTAAAACTAAAACAAATACATAATTTAATTAAAATTTAAATGAAATGATTTTAACTAATAGCCTAAATGAAATGACACACTAATGACTTGGAGATTAAATTTACCAGCCCTGACCATGCGAAGAAGGTCCATTAATTTGGGGACCATGCGATGAATGAACATTAGCTGGGGCAGGACGTGCAGCGGCAGGTGTCTCTTGAACACGCATAACTTTAAGTTCACCTTTTTGCACTACGTGGCCACCAGAGTAGAGACTGTTGGGTCTACCATTACTGCGGGTAATAACAGCCTTACCCTGTTGCCCAAAGTGAGCGATAAGCTGCGAGTTTAGGTCACCACCACCACCGGACATAAAACCGCCACCAGCACCATAAGCATCATCATCTTCTAAGATGACTTGTAAAAGTTGTGGCAAAATGGCATTCAATTGAGAATTAACACTATAAGAACCACCATGACTATAACCAGAGGCGTATGAAGAACCGAAAGAGTGGCCTTGAGAATCGCCAACACTTTGAGTGATTACTTTGAAAATTTGAGCTTCACCACCGTGACCGTGACCATGACCATGATCATAAGATCCATAACTATGGCCACTAGCATAAGCACCGCCATAACCGACCCCACCAGAGCCAACATGAGCACCATCAAGACCATGGTCCAAAATTACTGTAATAACTTGAGGAGCACCACCATGGCCATGACCGTGCCCATGAGCTCCCCCTTTACTGCTACCATAGCCCTTACCACCTCCATAAGAAGGTGTAGCAATAGCATTGTAGGTAACACGACTTCCTCCTCCACCTGCTCGCCCACCACCGCCACTATTACCTCCTAAAATACTTGAAAATGTGGCATTACAGGCACAAACTGTGGCCAGCAAACAAATTAAAATCTATAATAAAAGATACAATTATTTTAAAAAAAATGTAACAATAAAAACATATGAAAATCAAATACACACCTTCATTGTCGTTTAGTCTGTGCTAAGGGGTTTTTGAATAATCCAGACGATTGGTTTAACTGTACCTGCCAACAGTTAATGTTTTAATGATAATACTTTCCAGCATTTCCCCAGTTTTTATACCTATCCCAAATATGGCTGACAATTCTCCCAACAAATCTATTAAACGAAATAAATGTCTTTTAGCTGATTTGGACATCAGGCATTACATCCGCAGCTGCAGCTGCTTTGAAATATGTATGTATTTATATTCATATTTAAAACATGATTATTACTTCATCGGCCGACCTAACAGCAGCAATATGGGCAGCAGTAAATAACTTTGGCAGAAAGTGGAGCTCAACAAAAACTTTTAATAGGGATTTCAAAATTTCTTATAAATGTTAAATCAAAATCATCAATTGATTTGACGACTGTTGCTGGTGTATTGTTGGCCGTTTTCAAAACAAACTCAAATTAAGTTTATAAAATGTTTTAAACATTTTTGCATAAATTTCTAACATATTACATTCCCATGCTCTCTTCAAAAAAAAAATACATAAATAAAATTTTTTAGTATAAAAAACCAAATTATTAACAAATTCATGAAGCATCATTATCTTATCAACCCAAGTCAAAGTGAAAAAGAAGTGGCAACAAAAAAAGCTTATGTCTTAACTGGAAACACTGACCTTGGCCAATAAGATTGTTATTGAGTGTATTTTTTATTTTCGAGCATTTGGTTGCTGTGATTTGCTTATTTTTGAATTTTATTTAATTGTGATCATTTCTCTCCTTTTGTTGTTGTCTTCTTAAAATATCTCTCTTATTTCATTAAGTTTCCAAATATTTTTCTTTAAACTCGTCCCATTTTGCGGGTCAAATGTTAAAGTCAGAAAAAAAAAAAATATTTTTGGGATTTATCATTCATTCATTCAACTCTATCTTAGTCAGCGTTGCCGTTTTAGTTACTTTTAAGCAAAATTGGTTAATTTTTTCCTCGATGTCTACTCGTGTACTTTTTTTGCACACAAAAATAGCCAATTTTTTGTTTTGGAACAAGAACCACACACTCCGCTTAAAAATTGTGTGGTATATGTGTATCTAAAATCAATACCTTTTTATCTGCTTTATAATTATTTTTTTTTTATAAATTTTATATGCCGTTTTCACAACACAAGTGATTGACCGTCCAGTAAAATTTTATAAAAAAACACTCAAAAAACTGTGCGAATTTTCAAAAATTCCTAGCGGTTACCCTGCTTGTGTTGTAAAAACAACACGTAAACTTTTAAAGACTATCAAGTTAACTATATAAGTGTATATATTAAAGTGTAGATGGACATTATCTGCTACTCTTTATGCTTCATAGGTCTAACTGAAACACTTTTCTGGATAAACGATAAGGACAAAAGCCCTTCCGATCCCATCCCGTTTAATATGATTATATTTCCGCCGGGCAAAAAGCATCTATGTATAAAAGATCTACCGGATAATTTAGCTCCATTTTGCACTTTGATACCATAACACACAGCAAGACTTAAAAGTTTTACTTGTAAGAGTTCTTCATTTAAAAAGGTTGAAAGCTCTTGCTCATAAAGATTTTAAAATTTACGAAAATAAGTGTAAGCTTAGTGCCACTTCCTCTAAAAATTTTAAAAAATTATACAGCCTATTGTGTTTTCCAGACCATCAGTAGTATACTATCAAAATGGTAGTGAGCAAGTCTATCAGTCCGGGGCTACGTTACTATTGCTCGGTTAATTAAGTTAGAATATAATTTGAAATTGTACTTGTAAATCTTATTAAATAAATAAAAAATACTGTCAAAACTTTATAAAAATCGGTTCTGTTGTTTATAAGCCTACATGATACAAACAAACTCAATTTCTTATTTAGACATATTTCTAAACTGAAGTGCGATTAAAATAGTACTTTTGATACAAATAATTTTGGTTACTTTTTTTCGCTTTTGGTTACTTTATTTTTACATTTTGGTTACAAATTTTTTTTGGTCGTGGCAACGCTGATCTAATCTTAGTTTGTTTGAATTTTTTTAATTGATCTTTATAAATACAAACTATTCCGTTAAATTAAAATTCATTCCATTACGTTGTATTGGGAAGGGAGTGTCTGGTTAAACATTTTATATAATTATGTGATTTAAATACAGATTTTTAAAAATGAAACTAAAAAAAATTAAATTTAATGCCCCTTTTACGGTGTACAACTCAACTTAGTTGAATTGAAAATGAAACAACTTCAACTTATACAACTGCTAGTGATGAGATGTAAATGTTTGTGTTGTAAAGGGAAAAGAGAATGCCATTTCTTTTCCCCTCTCTCCTAAAAACTCAAGACTTGACGAGTCAAACTTGCCGTGTGTGAACCGGCACTTTAATGTATTTGTTAACCGCACTAGCACAGGCAGCGGTGCCAGATGATTTGGAAGGAAAATCTTCATTTGGCGAAAAAAAAATCTTATTTTGAAGAAAAAAATCTTGAAATTTTTTTAACAAGGGCAAAATGGTAAAAATTATTATTTTTTTTTAGGAACATATATCTTCCCTAGAGGGAAGCGAACTGACACAAAATTAGTCCCGTGATAGGTCTTTGGTGGTAGGGACCGGTTCTAGTTTTAACACTTTCAATGAATTAGACCTATCACTTTTACATGGGGTTGTCATTGGAAGGGGTCAATTGACACCATTTGACCAGTCACACATCTATTTCTAGTGGACATGTTTAGTGACAGTTACTACAATGTAGTATAATTTCAATACAATGTAGCATTATTTCAATAAAACAAAATGTAGAATTGAATTCAAGAAACAAATTTTAGAAAGGCCAAAAAAATTTGTCACACCTCCGGTGAAGACTGTTCTGTAATTCCCCTAGAGGGAAGCGAACTGACAACAAAGTAGTCCCGTGATAGGTCTTTGGTGGTAGAGACCGGTTCTAGTTTGAACACTTTCTATGAATAAGACTTATCACTTTTACATGGGGTTGTCATTGGAGGGGGTCAATTGACACCATTTGACCAGTCACAAATCTGTTCTCAACGGACATGTTTAGTGACAGTTACTAAAATGTAGTTTTATTTCAATACGATGTAGTATTATTTCAATAAAACAAGTCCTAGAATTAAATTCAAGAGCCAAATTTTAGAAAGCCCCAAAAAAATGTATCACACCACCGGTGAAGACTGTATTGTAATTCATTACTTTTTCTACCTTTTTGTTCTTCGTAAACCAGTTACATGATTGGTTCTACTTTCACTGGTCATGAGTTCTTTCTTTTTGTACCTGTTCTATTTTCACAACTCCCAGGACCAGTCTGTGGGACCAATTGACACTAATTTCCCGCAGGGTCATTACCTTTTCTACCTTTTTGTTCTGCATAAACCAGTTACATGATTGGTTCTCCTTTCACTGGTCATGAGTTCTTTCTTTTTGTACCTGTTCTATTTTCACAACTCCCAGGACCAGTCTGTTGGACCAATTGATACAAATTTCCGGCAGGGTTATTATGGATACTATTTAAATTGAAATACATACATACATATTTGCGGTATTTATACAAAATAAGATTGTAGGATTAAATTGTGTTTTAAGTTATATCCCTACAGATGTGGCTTAAATGGACTACTTACAACATGATCCAATGTACTGTAGTATGGACCATGTTATAAGAAATTAGCTGCCAACAACTGCATGATGTATACTTTTCTATAGTTTACAGTATTACACATTGGTAGCCCTGATGGTGTCCATTATAAATTGTTTATTTAAAATTGAAAGTTTGTGAAATTTGTGGAAAAAAGGTAAAAAAATTAAAAATACCAAGTAAATATATTTAATAATAGCAATAAAAGACTACAGTACACACCATAAAAGGCGATTAGTAAAAAATTAAAAAGAAAAATGCTTAAAATACCCCTTAATTAACATGGAGTACTTTTCAAACTAACCCACTTTAGTACTCCATGGAGTAGTTTAAGGACTGCTTCGGTGGGTTATATGGTCCCCTCCTAGGACATCGTAATGTTAAATGGACCACCTTTTACCCATATATTTGGAGTAGTTTTGGAGTACTCCTACTCCTTTATGAACTACTCTTTACACGCATGTATTTTGCATAAATTTTTTTTCTATAAATACATTTTAAATCCATTTAATTTCTAAAAAATAAGATCGTAAAAAATCCATCTTAAAAAAGAAGTTGCATTAAAAGTAATTAAATGCTAAAATTAGAGATATATAAATTTTGGGCAAGAAGATTTTAGTTTGGGAGCTATGAAGCTCATACATCAGATGAAATCTTAAGGGTTCTTAAGTTAAGTGTTGAGAAAATTGCATTTAAAAAAGCTCATTGAAGATTTATGGATTTTCCTAAAAATATTCCTAATTGAATAGTTATTAAAATATTGTTGTTACACCTTTTAAAAGATATTCTTAAGTACTTAGGTAAACATACTTTGCTTAAACATTGTGTTTCGAATTTTCAAACTAAACGCATCTTAAGTGCCATTAGTTTTACCTTTTGGTACTAAATAGATGAACTTTTTTGTTCTTCAATTTATGAATTCTTATAAACATACGTTTTTTCTTTTAAAAAATAATATTTTTTCGTCAATATTGTTACGTTACTGCCTTTCAATAACGTTATGGTTTATTTTCTTTATAATAAACCTCTTGAGTTCTTTGATTGCAGTTCAAATAAAAACTGATTTCAAATAAAACTAAATAAAACACTATTTACAATTTACACAACTTTATTTAGTACTTAGTCACCTCAACAATTGTAATTTATTATTGCGACCTCTATTAATGATCTGCACACATAAACGTTTAAAGTAAACTTGACAAAGTCTGAACTAATACTATCTTTTGATGCTAGCCGCCGCAAGTATTTAAACTGTAATTCGGCCGTCTAGAACATTCGAAATATTTTTCGAAGGTTCGAGGCTTTACTATTCACCACTCTAAAATCTATGTTTTATGGCGGCACTTATGTTTACATAATTTCAGCTTCAGTATATTTTTTAACGGTCATTTCGACGGCTTTCTGCACATTGGGATTGAAGTGTACTAAATTATAACCATTTTTAATAACGATGTAAACTAATAAAATTACTTATGAATACAAAACAACTAATAAATACAAGATAAATAATAATTACAACTACAGTCAAATCCCGATAATTTGTAATCGCAAGGGACCGGCCATTTCTTACGACCGGCCATAAATACTAATTAACGGGGTTTTTCAATTTATTTACTAAAACGATAAAAAAATCATAAAAAACGATTGTTAAAAATAAAATACAAAATAAAAAAAGCTGACAAATTCATGTTCTCAACTTAGGTATTTTCTAAACCCAAGCAAAAAAAAAAAAAAAAAAAAAAAAAAAAAAAAAAATAGCGGTAATTAAAAAAATCATACAGGTTTCTATTGTTTTTATTACGAATTATAAGTGGTAGTTAGCAAACAATTACGATTTATAAGAGGTAAATAAGATTTTTTTTGAAAAAAAAATTACGAATTAGCGAGGGGACCAAAATGTATGGAAATTTTACGAATTTACGAGATTTTTTCAAGGCACCGACAGTTTATTACGAATAATCGGGAACAACGATTTATGGGGGGTACTAATTATCGGGATTTGACTGTAATTCTTAACTAAAATTACTTTCGTAACAATATTCTCAAAATTATCAACCGCTTATCTAAGATTTTTTTGTATGCCCAGAAATAATTGATTGATTGATTGATTCTTTATTAGATAAGACAGTACAACAAGAACGGTGTTTTATATTACAGTACTGTAGAATTAAAGTTATACATATGTGGCACAATAAAAAAAAATAAAATGAAAATTAAACACATAAATAAATAATAATTAATACAAATAAGTAAACAAATATAAAAAAATTAGTATGAATATTAAATTTAATATTTATGCCTGTATTCACAAAATTATTTAAAATTTGACATATCAAATTTAAAATTCTTAACAATCGTTTATGAATACGAGGTTAAAAATTTAATTTAAAAAGTAAAAAGAAATTACAAAAAATAAATAATAAAAAAAATAAAATACAATATTAAATAAAAATGTTATTAAAATAAATTACCAAAAAAAAATGTTTAAAAATGGCAGATTTGAAAATGTTTGCATTGCTTATGAATTGAATATGGTGAGGTAGTCGGTTCCACAGACGAATTGTAGAAACGTAAAAATGTCTAACTGATATAAGGCTACGGTAGCGAATAGAGTTTATATTCTTTCCTCTGTTAGATCTTGAAAGAGTTAATCTTCTGTATAAATATTGAGGCTGTTTAGTAAAAATCAGCTTTTGTAGAAACAATAATGAACGAACTTTCAACAGGTTTTCGAGTGTTAAATTGTAGATTCTTTTTGAGTAATCAGAGATACTATCAAGACGTCTGCGGGCAAAAACATATCTAGCAATATTGTTGAATGTCACATTAAGCCTTGATTTGCATACTGAGTCACAGTTTGCAAAGAGTTCGCAGGCATATAAAAGTTTTGGAAGGGGGCACGTTTTAGCGATTAGCATTCTAACTTTGAGAGGGGTAAAAAATTGCGTCCTCCAAATTTCCTTAACATTGCGAGAGTGACACCACATATATAATTGATATGATTAGACCAATCGAGCTCAGAGTTAAAGATTACACCTAGATTTTTTGCTGCCTTGACTATTTCAAGTTTTTCATTGTTTATTTGGATCGGTGGGATAAATGAGGGGATATAAAGTGATTTTTTTGCATTTAAACACAGACCGTTAGTAGAGGCCCAATTGTAAACATTCAGATCATGGTTTAATTTGTTGACACAATCAATTATATTACTTGGCTCGCAGCTTATGTAAAGCTGCATATCGTCAGCGTACATTTGTATTTCGCAAAACTTTAACTGGGATGGTAGGTCATTCGAATATATCGTGTAAAGAAGAGGGCCAAGAATTGATCCCTGTGGTACGTCCCTCCTTATTATGCAGGTGGTTGATACATCTGAGCCGTGGTAAGTCGCTTGGGATCTACGACTAACATAGGATGACATCAATTTAACTGCATTTTCTGAAAACTTACATAAATACTTTAGTTTAAGACACAAGACAGAGTGATCGACTGAGTCGAAGTCTTGATGATGCATTGGTTTTGCAAAAGTGTGCAAAACCAATAGACAACAAGCTGATAAAAAACCTCATTGTTTTAAAAATGTATGGTTTAAACAATTTTAAAAGATTTTGAATGTTGTACGAACTTAAAGTTAAAAATTTTTATTTTTAAAACTATAAAATCTTCAGTTGAGAAAAAAAATCTTTAAATATTATTATTTTAGAATCTGTGTAGTGATATATAACAAGTTACATGCACAAAAGAGTAGGATGCTCCTCAATGTAATATGAATGCGAAAAGTAGGTGTTCTTATTACTTTTGTATGCATCACAAGCAGCGTGTTTAAAAATCAAGCAAAGCGTGGAAGGGCAAACGCGAGGTATGGTCCTTCAGCTTTAAAGCTAGAGGTCAACACCACGCGTTTTGCGTTTGATGCGTAGAATGCGAAAAGTTTATTTTGTCAAATAAAATTTTATTTTTACTTGTAGTGATCCGCTTCAAAAGCTTTGTATGTAACTAGAAGCGAAGAGCGCATGTAAGATACGAAAAGCATGCAATGCGTTTCAATCGATTAGGTACAGCTGTTCTCTATTTGTAGGGGAAGAAGAACATTTAAGCTAAACTGCCAACATTTTAAACCATAGTAAACAACTAGTGTGCCTACTCTTTGACAAGTTTATAAGTCTTATGTCAAAAGTGTATAACAGTGTTTTTATAGGGTACTAGTTCTGAATTTGTTAGCTAGCGTTTTTTTTTAGTGTATGCGTAGTGAACTTTTTATGTTCGTTTTTTTAAAAGGAAAGATTTAAAAGAATAAATTCGTTGTATATAGAATTTTGAATTTAAAATTTTATTAAAATTAAACAACATTTTTAACGAAAGCTTTTTATAATAAAATAACAATAAGCACATTTCGGTACATTTTTATCTGTTTATTAAGATTACAAATTACATACATTAAAAAACGTAAATATTTCATCAAGGTAAACATATTAAATAAAAATCTTCTTCTGCATCTGCCTGTGAATACATGTCAGTTGGCCTTTGCAAATTGTCTTCATAAAAATCGGCAATCTGGATATCATTATCCTCCTTGCAGCTGGATTCAATAATTTTCAAAATAAAGCTGAACAAAAATTGTGTATTTATTTTTCACCTGAATTAGTGTTCACTTTATTTTTTTTTTTAAATGGAAAATTCAAAAATACTTTTTCATAACAAATTTACCACATATTCAAAACTTAGTTCTCACTGTAAAAATTTTGAATACGAGGTGTCCTTCCATTCCTAGCTAAAACACACAAATAAATATGGAAATGAGCCGTCGAAATTCATCTTAAAAAGCAACCTGTTTTTCACCGATATGGAAAGGGTACACGCAGAGAAACAATATATTGTTGTCGTACACAAAAAAATTGGTATTTTCATTTAATATTAGCAATATTTTAGTAACTATTAACACTTCAATGTTTATCGCGATTATAAATTTGAGTATGGTTCCCTGAAAAATAATTATTTTTCTTATAATTAAATAATGATAGCTTTGGAAACATAGTATATTATTAACAACAACTAAATGATATTCAATAACCCTGGCATGATAACTTTCTATACAAGTACTCATGTATGCTTAAGATGCAAACAAAATATCTTTACTCCAAATAATATTTTGTTATCTTACTTGTAAAATAATTTTGCCTCAGTTCTGTCGTTTGTAATTATATTAAATTATCTGTTAGTGTAAACAAAATTAAAAAGCAATTAAAAAAAACCATACCATACCCATTAAAAATAAAGACAACATTTTAAGTGCAAAGAAATTAAAAAATAAACAACTTTTACATAAAAAAATTCGTTAGTGACTCAAAATAAAATTTTGTTATTGTTCTGAAAGTGTGAAAATATTGGTGCAAAAGACCATTATATGTAAGTTTAATGTTGTTTTAATAGAAAAAGAATTCTATAAATAATTGCGACCTATAACAAACGATAACAAAGACATTATGATTTTAAATCATAATATGATTCTTTCAGACATTACATATATGATAACTTTTAACCATAACATAACCACTATGTATCATAATATGATTACTTCTAAACGTACTATAATTAAGTATATGATAAAAGTATGATCACATCAATTTATAATATGATGTAATAAAAACAAATTATGATTAAGGAGAAAATTTTAGCTCTGTTTCTTTACTCTACTTTGGGATCCCTCGGGATCCCAATTTGCACGAAAAGCGTTCCCGTACTTTTAATTTGTGCAAGGCGAATTCATAAAGGTAACTTTTTCGAGTCATCTGTTTATTGCTTATTTTTTTGTGTGTATACTGAATGCCAAGCTTTGTTTACCTTTTGTGATTCAAATTTAACATTCAATAAAAATTTAAATAGTTGAAAAAAAACTTATTTAAATTTTATAAAATAAAAAAAGTGATTGTAAAATATAAACACATGAAAATAAAAATGCGAAAGGAATAAGTGGAGCAACAATTAATTTGCAATTGAGGAATTTCTAAAGCAATTGTGTATATTTTATTAACAAAAAAATTTCCATTTTTATATTTTCAACAAATATTTTTGACATTCACTCTAACTTTTTACAAACAAAAATACTTTATAAATTCGTCTTGAATTTGTGTAAATTAGAGCGGATTTCAGAGAATAAAATTCTTCTTCTTCTAGCACGAAACAGCCCAGAATTTTTCTTCGTGCAAATTGTGTAAATTGTCAAACAGCTGTAAAGGCCCAAATACATTGATCCAAATACTCATCAAGCATTGTGGTAGTATTAGTGAAAATGTGTTTCTATGTGTCACACCGACGATGCTGGATGGAAAATCAAAAAATTTAGATATGACGGCGAATATTACGTCAAGCACACGTACACGATGAATTCGCCGGCTGGACAAGCATTTGACAAGTGTATTTGGGCCTTAAAACATAAACAAAACAATGAAATGCAAAGCAAAGAAATTTTGAACCAAATTTTGGAAAAATAGTTCTGGAGTCAAATAATGTACTTAATGTATAATGTTTTATATTGAAATAATAATAATGTTTTATATTGAAATATTAGAAAAACATAATGTTAGTTATTGTAAAAGTGTTTGTTTGGTTTAATTTTTGGTAAAATTAATTTATTTCTGCAGACAATATACAATTCTTCAAAAGTGGCATAAACTTTTATTGTTTTGTAAAAACTTTCAAAACAATAACTTTTTATTTCGTGCTTAAAATTAGGTTTTTTCTCTTCCCGTACTTTTGTGTAATTTTGTCTCTTTATGAGAGAAATTTATGCTTGCTCTCATTTTCACGAACTTTACCCAAAATGTAAAGAAACAGAGCTATTATGATGTAACATTATGAATATATTTGGTCAGATTTGATTGCTCCATTAAATTTTAGTGTGGACCTCAAACCAGTGATGTTAACCGTACGGTAATTACCCTTTTTTACGGTAATTTTGAGCCCCAAAAGGTAGCAAGGTAATTTCATTTAAAAAACGGTAATATCAAGATTTGGGTTTTTGTTATTCTTATACATACTTACATATGAAGGCTCTATGATTTTAACTTTTGAGGGTGATTTTCAACGGCAGTTTCAAAAATAGATGAATGTTATACAAAAAATTAAGAATGTTATGTTTCTGCAAGTGCTTAGGTATAAGTGATAAGTGTAAAATATGAAAAATTAAATAACTCATTGTATATTATTAATTTTATTTTAAACTTTTTGATTGTTTAACTATATATAGTAATATATTCAAACTTTTCAGTAGAAGCAAAACTATTATGTAATAATTTTGTATCAAAGGCAATCGTTTTATCATAAGAAGATGATAAAATAGCACTATATTTTACAGTGGGCAGATATGAATACTGCGTGTAAATTTTTTTCAAAACGTAAAAAATAAAACATTTTGAGTTAATATTTTCTTGCGATATTCGAATTTTAAAAAATTCTGTCTTAATTGAACGATACCAACCACGGTCCAAATTTAAACTTCTTAGTTTCAGTCGTTTAGGCTGTGCGATGATGAATCAGTCTGTCAGTTACGTTACAATTTTATTTATATGATAATTTTACTTTCGTATTGATAAAAAATATAATAATTTTTGGTTAAAATGGACTTAAATCAAAGATTTTCATTAAAATTTTTCATAAAACACATTTAAAATTTAAATAAATTGTTTTTGAATAGTGCTGTGAATGTTTAAATTAAAAAACCTTTGCGTACGGTAATTTTTTCACAAAAACGGTAATTTTTAGAGGGCCGTACGGTAATGAAAAAATAAAAGTTAACATCACTGCCTCAAACTGACATGAGTGGCAATTCGTTGCTTAGTGCCGGTTCACACACGTCAAGTTTAACTCGTCAAGTCTTGAGTTTTTAGGAGAGAGAGGAAAATATATGGCATCCTCTTTTCCCTTCTCTCCTAAAAGCTCAAGACTTGACGAGCCAAACGTGACGTGTGTGAACCGGCACTTAGCAATCTGCTGTAAAATCAGTTGTCATTTATCTGCCATTTCAAATCTCTGTACGTTTGTTTATGGCAAAGCAATTTCACGTGTTCTCCAGCAATGTATAAAGCAATTATTGCGCCATTGTTCTGTCGACGCACACTGGGTTGAACTGCATTCAAAGTGACGCTTAACTCAGACAATAATGTTAGTTTTTTTTCTATTTTATTTTAAGTATATGCCTTACTAAAGGTACGGTCACATATGGCAAACATTCGACAAAAAATATCAAATATTTGTTTGCCCTAATCTGACCACAAAATACTTTGTTTTGGGCAAACAAAATTATTTGCTAGCAAACAAAAATGCTCCTAATGTGACCATTTAACGTCAAATATTTTCCTCGTTTTTAGGCAAACAAATATTTGTTCTTACAAAAATTTTGTAAGAACAAACAGCGGCAAATAAAAAGCTTTAAAATAAAAATTATTGAATGAAATTGAAAAAATTAACAAAACTAAATAAGTTTTTAATGACGAAAAAACTTTTTATGTAAAAATTTTTCCTGTGTTCTAGCCAAAAGTTGCGCGGTAAATAGGATTCAAGATGTTACAAAATACATTTTTCTTAAGTAAATGGGTAATTTCTATGAGCCTATGTTACGAATTATGAATTGCAAGCATGGCGTATCTATATAAATATAAAAACTTTGGGAGTGTACCAGTTTGTGGTCAGTGGACAATCTGAGACCCGCCAAAATAAAATTATATAATGAATTTAAGATTTATATAAAACATATTAGTGTCAAATAATGTACCGACATATTCATCTTTATGAGATTTTTTTCGTCTTGAAGTGATTGTAGCAAGTGATCTAGAACCAATTGTCGGCCTACCAAGACAAAATTTTGACACGACATACAAGCTTTTATAGAAATTATTGCCAAAACCGACATTTATAAGATTATTATGACATTAACGGCCATTTTCACCAAGTTCGGTTATAATTAACCATCGGTTATAGCTGTCAAAACGTATTGGTAACCGGAACTTTAATTGAAAGTTAGTTTTAACCGAACTTGGTGAAAATGGCCGTAAAAGCTATTTACAGAAGTGGTATTTGTACAAGAGCTATATTAGAATATGGATCGATTACAATAACATTTGGTAAGGTGATAATAGATTGTCTATGGACAAATAAGTTTTTATGGGGGCTATGTGAAATTATCGACCGATTCTTTCCACCTCTTATGACAATAAAAACGTAAATAACATTTCATTTTTATCATTTGTGTTTTTGGAATCCGCATAATTCAGAAATTGGCGTTCTGAAATCCGCATGTTTTTGTGTATTCGAAGTTGTTGTTCAAAAAAAAATTAATGATTATTTTTTTTTTTTTTTAATTTTTTTTTTTTATTTTAGTTAACGTGTCTTATAAGAACGCTACTCCAAGTGGAGCTTCTAGCAAACGTTTTCTTTGATAGTTCCCTGTAAAATAGGTGACTACGGTTTATATATGGGGCTATCTTAATAATGGCGACGATTGCCGAAAAGCGCAACAAAAATAGCGATCAATTTTAATATTTCAAGCAAGCCATAAAATGTATTAAAAGTCCTTATAATTATAAGGAAAGGCAAAAATTCTGTAAAAATTGCTAAATCAGTGGAAATTTGCAAAAATTCGCGATATTCGCAAAATTATGTTTTTGCTTAAAATGTTCTCACAAGTAAGAATAAAAGTCGATTTGTTTTACTTTCACTGCCCCTTACTGCTCTAATTGAAAACGAATAAAAACATGTGGTGGTGAATTGCAGAACACAAGAAATGCTGAATTAATCCACTTTCGAGTGAGTTCGGATTCTAGAACACACCCGATTTATCTCAAAAATTGCGACATGTACTTTGCGAATAAGGCTAATATGGACAGCTAACCGGAGGGATGAACCTTGTTATATCGATTAAGGAAAGGATGCTGACGAAAAATAAATATTTTGGTGGCAAGTTCACTCAAGTTCTTTTAAGCAGTTTGGATTGAAATTCAGCACTTTTGGTTCAGTAGGAAAAGCGTTATGGACCAAAATGTGAAGCAACCTCCCGAACAAATCGATATTTCTGCACAAACTCAATTTATATGCCTAGAAGTCATACAACAAAATTTTGTGAAGATCGGTCTATAATTTACAATAGATCCACTGTCTAAAAACACTTTATTGCTTGCGTAACTAAACCGTAATGAATAATGCTTTAGTTCATAACACTGCTTTACAAATTTTTAATTTGGAAAAGTACCAAGAACGCCACATGCTTAGATAAGTTAATTGGGACCTCCTGAAAACGAAAAACGCTGTAATTTTTTTTTTCCTAAGTACCGTTTTTTAGATAACGGTACTTTTGTTTTTTTCGGTGTATGGTCCCACTCAAACCCTTGTGGAGCCCAAACGAAAAATCCGATCGTAACAAGTGGCACATTGTTGGAAAGGTAATTGAATGACTTTTCCGTCGATATGCTGACTTAATAATAAAAACTTTATTTTTCATCCGATTTATTTTTCAAATTATGCTTAAAATGTTGGTAATTAAATATACTATTTGGTTAACAAATAGAACATTCCAGATATTTAATATAACGTAGAAAAAAACGAAATAAAAATGAAAAATTTTGAAAAAAACGTATAAAATAGGCAAATTTTAAACTTTGAGGTGCCATAACTCAGCCATTTCTTATCAGATAGAAATTTTCAGCATATCGACGGAAAAGGCATTCAATTAGTTTTCCAACAATGTGCCAGATTTTTCGGTTGGGCTCCACAAGGGTTTGATTGGGACCATACACCGAAAAACACAAAAGTACCGTTATATAAAAAACGGTACTTAGGAAAAAAAATTACAGCGTTTTCGTGTTCAGGAGGTCCCAATTAACTTATCTAGGCATGTGGCGTTCTTGGTATTTTTTGGCTGTAAACCAGTGTAATATAGTTTAATTTAGTTGTATAAGACTGGAAATTACTTCGCCAAATTGCATTTATCCCTTTATTTGTTATGTAAATCCTCTTTTACTTTTAAAACTGCTGTTCTCGCTCTTCTATTCCATAAAACCATAAAATTTTCAATATTTTGCATCAAAATGATAATTTTTAGTTTTAATAAAAAGTAATTTTATTTATTTAATTTTTATTTTTGACAATTTGTTCAAATATTTATTTTTAGGCAACTATTTTTATATGTGAACACAGGGCAAACATGTTTTCCCATTTTTTATTTGAAGCTATTTAATATCTGTTTGAACAAACAAAAATGGGCAAATAAATGTGCGTAGTGTGACCAGCAAATAAAATTTTTATTTTTTTTAACAGATTTTTTAAAAATGCCGGCAAACAAAATTTGACAATTGTTTGCCATATGTGACCGTACCTTAAGTTAAAACAAAATAAAACAAGTTAGAGTGCTATATTCGGCTGTGCCGAATCTGAGATACCCTCCACCGACAGTTCGAATGTCTTAGAAGTAATATCGTATGATGTCTATTTATTATAATTATCTTTATAAAAGCAGACATCAGCATTAAAATTGGTTTTAGACGTACCAAACTGTTTTCCGGTAGTAGGGTTTATATGGGGCCTAGGGTAAATTATAGACCGATCTTCACGAAATTTCACAGTGTCATTTCCAGTCCTATAAAAATGTGACGTACCAATTTCTATTATGATAGCATTATTTTTTACGGTTTTATGCGTACTAAACTGTTTTCCAGAAGTAGGGTTTATATGGGGCCTAGGGTAAATTATAGACCGATCTTTACGAAATTTCACAGTGTCAGTTCCAGTCCTATAAAAATGTGACGTACCAATTTCTATTATGATAGCATTGTTAATTAGGGTCTTAGGCGTACTTTACGGTTTTCCGGGGAGTAGGGCTTATATGGGGCTTAGGGTAAATTATGGACGGATCTTCACAAAATTTTACAGCGTGATTTCTAGTCGAATAAAACAAATTTTTGCAAAATCTTATATCTTTCTGTGCATTGTTCCACTATTTATGTTAGTTTTTGTAACAAAATTATCAATTTTTTTTAGGTGGTGGTTCCACATTTTGATTCATAGCTCTCATCCTTCTGAACCGATTTTGCTGGATTGCAATCCCAAACTGCTTAGGATAACTACAAGCAATTTGACACCAAGTTTGTTTATTTCTTTTGAGTTTTTCGAAAGTGAGCGTGTTTTCAACAGACGGACAGACGGACGGACATGGCTAAATCGACTTAGAATTACTCAAGAATACCAGAATATATATACTTTATGGGGTCTGAGATGAATAATAAAAAAGTTTCACACGGAATGACAAACTTAGTATACCCTCTTAACAACTAATTGTACTTCCATATGCAAGTACATAGTGTATATGTATTATCAACGAAAAATCGAGGAAACAGCCGATTGTCTGAAAATACAAAAAATGTTCTACATTTTTGTGTTCGTTTGTACAAAAAATACAACTGTGGGAAAATTTTTCAAGTTCTTTTGTGAATATGTTGATGAAAAACATGCAAGACATGTTGCATATTTTACCCTTACTTTAACTTAAGGTGTTCAAACTGCCCTGTTTTATAACTTTGGTACTTAATTCTTTGTTTGTACAACTAATGTTTTATTTTGTTTGTCATAATTCATACCGCTCGTAATTTTGTAAAAAATTTGTTTTAAAACAAAATATAGAAATATTTACAAATTAAAATCAAAAAAAGTCTATTTATATTATTATCGTTTTAATTTTTATAAGCCATTAGTTAATATATTATTTCCAACCCGTAATAGCGTGCAGAAACCGCTTAAATAGCTTTAAAAATCGCTCATTAAGTACATTAATGATGAAAATGTAATAGTTGTAAATAAAAGCACTAATTGTGTTCTATTGAAATTGCACAACATGTAACACTTCGAGGGATTATAGGTAATGGCGATTTCTTTTCTGAGAAATATGTTGCATAAATGTTACATGCGCTACACAAAATAGATAGAGCATGTAACATTTATGGAACATATTTCTCAGAAAAGAAATCGCCATAAGATTAGAAAATGTTACATGTATATACAGTAACATATTTTTCTCAGAAAAGAAATCGACATAAGTGAAAAAGTGTGAGTGTTTTGAGTGAACTTGCACTTGCATGTAGCAACGGGGGGTAACAGGGAAATGTTATGTTTTTAATGATTTTCTACACAAAACACTATTAGCGTTTGTGTTTTCCACAAATCTACCGAACCGAACACTAAGGAGCGATATTTAGTGTTTATTTTCGAACACTGGTATGAACATACGCATTAGTTGTCAAAACATTTGAAAAAGTTTGTATGGATATGTGAAAAAGTTTACATGTATTGCTACTGTCTTGCCACTACTGTAGGCCTGCCATACGTCCTGGTTTTCCAGGATTGTCCTGGTTTTAGACTACTTGTCCTGGTGTCCTGGTCCACTATTAAATTGTCCTGGTTTTTTGTACAGGTCAAGACAAACAAATTTGTTTTTTTGCTGGTTTAAATTGTACACAAAGGTTAAGATTTCTGTTATAACACTGCTAACATAAGGTAATTATATTAAGAACTTTAATTAAATTCAACTGTTATCTTTTGTAAAGCTGGTAAAAGCTTTCAATAACATTAGATGATAGTTAATCCACTTTCAAATTTTGTATCAACTAGTGGCTGTAAAAAGGTTTACCGTGTAAACAACTTTTATAAGTAATCGAAAACCGATAACAAACTGCTTTCTCTAAGGCAGCCCATATACGTTTCAATTCAATTGTCAACTGAGTCGGTCGTTGTCCATATCAAAGCGTGTATGGCTTAGTCGATTGATTAGTTTGACAGTTGTGTCGAGTTGGTTGAAGAATAATCAAAAGAGTTTGATTTTTTTTCAAGTTGAGTACTTAGTCTGCTCAATGGACTAAAGAAAGAAACTCGTTAAAGACTGAAACACTGGAGAGTATTATTCAATGTAAGTTTGACTTTAATATGACATGCTGCCTGTTTTATAACTACATATATTAAAGACCGAAATGAAGTTCTAGAAAAAGTGCAATCTTCTGAAAATTATTTAAGTTTAGAACATTTTAAGCTCAACTTTTTATTATTTTTCACCGTTTTTATGTACATGAAGTACATAATAATGTGTTAAGTAATCTGAAAAACATAAGAGCACTACTTACAATTCTACTGAAAGAACCAATGAATTTTACAAGGCATGTTCCAAAATGAACGCATCCAAAAGTTAGTCATTATTTTTTTTACTTAAATACATCCAGAAAAAAGAAGTTATAGAAGTTGTTATAGATGTAGTTATAGAAGAACGCTACAAAATAATGAGTTAAAGAACCTATTCATTTTGAAAAAGTAAGCGAAGTTTTTACTGTTGCCGTATTCTGTAATTCGCTTAGCTAAAGCTAAATCTCGATCGCTAAAATTTCTTAGAGAAAACAAAATTTAAAATTTTGAGCGATGACACTAAAAGCTAAAATTGCAGCAAATTAAATTTGTATTGCATTGCCAAATTTAGCAATGCACGTTACTGAATTACATTTGTAGCCAAAAATTGCTGAATCAACTTTATAGATTTTTAGCGAAAGAGATTTAGCTTTAGCGAATTACGGAATACGGCTGCTGGTACGTTAATTTTTTTTCTATATACTGTTGGATTTAAAAATAAAAACTGGATGGTTTTTACATATCGCACCCTAAATACTAAACTGCAACAACTCAAAATACTTAAATTTTCAGGAGAGCCAAAAAACAGTTTATGTAAAAATGGTGATATAAAAAAAAAAAAATTTTTTTGCCTTATTAAAAAAAGTCCAATTTGAAGAAAGTTTGGCTATGCCTTTTGAGAATTTATTTATTTAGGGTGCGATATACTACACACATATGGGCATTTTCCCAAAATGGTCTACAGGGATGAAAAAAAAAAAAATGTTGATTATCATCGTCTTTTATTGCTTTTTATTATAAAAAAGTCCTTGTTCTTATAAAAGAATGGTTTCATAGCATATCTCAGCTGTTTTACTTGAGGAAATTGGGCTGGAAACTGGAAAATTTTATATTTTTCTGTATTTTCTACTTCTAAAGACATTTTTATATACTTATTTTACTTGCAAGAAATATGTTATGTTTACACTCTTTCTTCATAATCTCTCCATTACAATCAATTGTAAGAGGAGTATTAAGTTTTTTGTTAAGGAAGTTTGAAGACATTTATGGGAAAATTCGTGGTGATAATAATAAAAAAAACATATGGAAAAATCGTACGTTCGCGATCCGTACGTTCGCGACCGGTAAATAAGCCAATTAAACAAAAACCAAGATAGATATTTTATTTTGTAAATACTGGATGGAGACCTACATTAATACACTTTTAAAATAAATTAATCACTTTTGTATATTCCGTTCCATTGCGCAGATTTTTACATTTCACTACTGTCAGCCAAAGTTGACTTCTATTTTGCGTACGTTCGTGACCACACGTTTATAACTCTTATTATGAAAACTTAAACTCGATGAAATCCATCTTTTGCACTAAACATTGAGCTACCCAAATGCTATCGAATCGAAAAAAAATGCTAGGAAAAGTTTTGTTTTCTATATTATTTGTACATCAAAAGCGTATGAACGAACGTTCGTGACCCCAGGAAATGCCCATATGAATTAAAAAAAAACTTTTCTGTTGGTGTAGTTTTTTATCCATTTTTTCCATGTGTCCTGGTTGATAGGTTCAAACTTCTGGCAGCCCTACACTACTGGCAAATGTTAACGCCGCGGCGCGCGTGTTAATATTATAAAAACCATTTATTATGTCTTCCATGGTTTCAATTTCATTAGTGCATTTATTTTGTTACACTTAAAACTTGTGAATAAGTTGGAGCTTCAATTATTTCCTCTTCTTCATCATCGGAAGATTCCGATAACTCTTTAAAATTATTCTTTATGTTTTTCGAAATTCAAGAGAAATTTACTTTTTTTCTTCAACTGCCGTTCTAAATATTTGTGTTGCCGTACATATAAGTACAAAAATACTTTTAGTAACTTTATAAATGCCTTGTGGATATTTAAAAAAAAGTTTTTTGGTTACGAATTTAAGCGATTTATGTTGATAAAATTTTTGGAATTTCGGACAAAAATAATAAATTGTTAAAATGGTGAACGCATTCAAGCGAGGTCATTTAAGCACGATTTTGTTTATGTAATTATGTGAAAATTTTGCTTGCCAGCACAATTTGCGCATTTAAGAGGGGTTATCTTTTAAGCGGGGTGCATTTAAGCGGGAACTACTGTATTATACTATGCAGATCACTTGTTAAATATTAATAGATACACAAGTGTTTAATTTAGATTTGAGGTGGCTTCAACCCAGTGTTGCCACTTTGTGTGTAATTACCCGAATTTGGTATAATTTTTACGGTCGTGGGTAGAGCTTGGGTAATTTCTCTTAGGTGTAATTTAGGTATAATTTGAAATTTTTATTTCAGATGCCCAAATAAAATCAAGATTCGATTCCAGTGATGACATTTATTTCTTTTTAAATATTGTTGCTAAGAAATGCACATCCTTCTGAACCAAAGTCTCGGTTTCTTTTTAAGAAACGACTTCAATTATTTAACATACATATATTTTCAAATGTTTGGTAATGAATGTCGCAAGATGGACCCTTAGATTTGGATAAGGATGCCTATCATAGTGATTTAGAACCTGAAGTTTATTGAAAAAAGTTATTCAAAATAGAAACTTGCCTGGGGGAAGATATTTTTCCAATATTGCAACATATAATTAATTTTATTAATTTAAAGGGTATTTTTAAGACCATGAAACTTAAATTGGTGGACAACACAAAAAAAAAATAATTTTAATCGCAGCTTGATACACGGCATAACCATTTGAAACTGATTTAAAACAAAAAGACACCGCGCCAGTCCTTGACGAAACGAATAGCACACGTCCAATTTTGTTTCTCTTTTTTTTGAATAAAATGAACAATGTTGACCTCCAAGACACCGATTGTTGTTGGTTTCGTGTTTTAATAATTGAGATGACTTTAATAATTATTTTAATGTGCATAAGGAATTCCAATGATAATTTCACACTAAAATAAAAATTTAAAGTTCACTAAATTATAAAATCACGTACATTTCTTTAGAGAATAACTTTTATTTTTGCTCGAAAAAATAAAAATCAATATATAACTGTTATTTTTGTTCAAAAAATAAAAATCAAAAAATAACTGTTATTTTTGATCGAAAAAATAAAAATCAAAAAATAACAGTTATTTCTGTTCAAAAAAATAAAAATCAAAAAATAACTGTTAAGTTTGATCGAAAAAAAAATCAAAATTATAAAAATCAATATATATTATCATTGACAAGTGCATGAGGAACAATAGGTATACTTGAATAAGTTTTTCGACATTTACTTCTATATGCTTTTTTTGTTCTAAATTGCAATATAACTGTTATTTTCGGTCCCTGTCCATGATAAAGCAATGACAAGGAACATTTTAAACCTTCCCAAGATATATCAACCAAATGTGTAAGTTAAACTCATTGTTTTTTTTTTTTTTTATGTTTCATTAATTTTTTTTAAGTCTTTAATGTTATTTTTTGTTAATTTAAATAAAATTAACAGCTTGACTAATATTGATCTTGTTTTAATGAGTTTGTTGTGTTTTTGCTTCTTTGTAAATGTATTTTTATTAAATAAAACTTAAATTTTATATCAGGTGTAATTTCATTTAAATCGGGTAATTTTGCTTCATCTCAAGTGTAATTTTGAATCTTGCTGGTGGTAACACTGCTTCAACCATTTCTTTTGAACTTTTTTCTCTCTGTAGAGAAAAATTATTTTTTTAAGACAATTCTTTTTATGGGTTAGTTTAATTTAATTTTTTTATCCGAACCAAATTGCAATGAGTGGCCAATAATTTAAATTTTGCTGGCCAAAGTTAAACTTAGTAGCCTCATCATTTATTTTTATAGTGTTTGTTAAGTTAATAGACAACAGTTCAACAGCATTTTAACATTTTTTTTATTTCACAATAAGATTAAACAATGCATATCGCTCAATTACTCCAATAGTGTCGTAAATCAAAAAATTAAATTTTTCAGCAGAGCCGTATTGAGGTTTTGATTAATAATAATTTCAAAAATATCGTTCCTCCACAATATAAATCGTTTATTTCTACAAACAAACGAACTTGAACATACGACAAATAATTTTTTTTTTATTTTCTTTGCAAAAGAAAAAAATTTAACAAGTGTGGAAAAATGTTTCAAAAAGGTGGCAAATGCTTGATAAAGCTAAAAAATGTTTCAAAGTGTAAAATATGCAATACAGTACTTTTCGTTTATAGTCACTACGCTTATAGTCGCATTAGCGATATAGCCCATTTTATCTGTTTATTTTGCCCCTATACATAAGTTAATTTAATATAAAATATTATCTTTATAGACCATTTAGCGATATAAGCACATTTGCCATATATGCCATCTATCAACAGCCATCAAAGGGATAAGTAAAGCAAATTAATGGCGTTATAGTCACATTAGCAAAATTTACTAAGTTCATTTTAGTTTTCGAATCAAGAATCTATCCAAAGAAAGAATGAATTAAATCATTTAATTTTTGTCATCAACTCTCTACTCGTAAAAAATTATTTTTTGCCGTTGGTATCAGCTATGAAATATCTTGTTATTATTTTTACCATTTTTTATATTGTATGCAACTCTATTGTAAAACCATAAGCCTAATGTCGGTGTAATTTATATCAATTTTTTATTTCATATAATTCGAATTCGATTATATGCGTCATAGTGGCATATATGCGAATTAGCCTTATAGTCACATTAGCGATATGGTCCACGTTATGGTTGCAACTAAAGGATGTGACTATAAGCGAAAAGTACTGTAATATTAACTAACAAAGCAAGCACATTTCCAACGGTTTGGAAAGAACTTTTTTACACACTATTAACCACAAAGCATACAGAAATGAAAAAGAGACGTATGAAAAATGCCTAAATCATTTGCGAGGGCAGCTTTCGAAGAAAGAGAAAGAAAAAGTTTTTTGGTAGTGAAGTGGCAATGTGTAAACACAGGCCGCTACTATCAACACAAATTGCGTAATCAAAACAAAATATGCAAAAAGGGCAGCGTTTGAAGAAAAATACAGAAAAAAGTACAATAGTTTCTGTCTCGTGACGCCTCTGTGTGCTCTCTGCTATTAACTATGATATTGCGCTCATTTCTGCAGTGAATACGGCTTGTTTACATACATACGTACTTGTTTTTTATTTGGTAGTTTTGAATTTCTAAAAAAAATGGTTTGAAATGATTGAATCGTGTTGCAGAAAACTCTCAAAAACATTCTTAGCACGATAATATTTTTGGGAGTAAATGGGTGAATCCGTCTATATTGAAAATTTATTGGTCAAATAAACAATTTTTAATTTAACTTTTACTTATATGTACCTATATACTACATATATTTTATAAAAACTTTAATTGATTTTTTCAAAATCTAACCAAATGTCACCATCTAAACGCAATAGAAAATATGTGGGACTCAATTTATTGTCTTTGCGGGTCTTGGAATTGACATGAATTTTATAGTTGCGTAATATTTCCACCATTGCAGCTTTAATTTGGGTTAGAGCAAAACGCATGCCTGTAATAACATAATTAGTAAAATGTCTTAGAAAAGTTTCACCATTTTAAAATTTTGAAAAAGATAACAAGAATTTTCTAGTTTTCTTACCTAAACAAACTCTAGGACCATCACCAAATCCATAAAAGACACCATTGTCCTTATACATTTTAAGACCCCCATCCATAAAACGTTCTGGCTCAAATTTATCAGCATTTTTATAGTGGTTTTCATCTACCATTATGGCATATATTGGCAAAATGACTCTTGTACCAACGGGGACTTTAAACTTGCGGCCATCTTTATTAACCAATTCAATAGGCTCAGTACACAACTTCGTGGAATGTGAACCGGGTGGAAAAATGCGCAGAGTTTCTGTTTAACCAAAAATTATAAGTTTTGAAAAACAATTTCCATATTTTTTTATTATCAATGAAATTTACCATGAATGCAAGCATCCAAATATTCTAAATTTAAAATAGATTCAATGTCGCTATTTTCACCTAATTTCTCTACAATTTCTTGTCGCAGCTTTTCTTGTTTATCAGGATGACGGCCCAACTATAAAATTTAAAAAAATTGTTTATTGTAATAATTTTTATGATTTTGCCTTCACTTACCAACAACAAACAAAACGATAGTACTCCAGCCGTAGTTTCAAAACCATCTACCAAAAAAGTCATTATATGCGACGTTACTTGGGGTATAGTCAGATTCTTTTTCTCTCGCAAATTTAATATGTAATTCAAGAAATCTACACGATCCTCATTAAAACCCTTTTCATGCTGAGATTTTCTTAAACTTAAAGAATTTCGCATTAAATCGAGAAAAAAGTCTTCTATGTGTTTGGGGGCAAATCTTAATTTTTTGATTTTTGTTAATGACGGTATTAATCCGGCTAAAGTTGTATAGAGTATTATGAAAAATGATTGTTCAAACATTTTGTTGGCATAAACAAAAATAGGTGCCTTCTTGTCCGAGAAACAATTGGCCTGTATGCCCAACACACAATCGCTCACAACTTCGCAGGTGAAACGTAAACAGAGCTGAAATTCGAAAATTAAATTTCTTAAATAATTTTTGAAAAATTATACACAACGTACATCTCTGGCATCTATTCCATCTTTGGAGCCCATTTTAGCTTCTTTTTCAATATAGTCGGTTAAAAGTTTACAGACTTTTTTGGTTACAGGAAAAACGGTTTTAATCTTTAAATACGAATTAAAACGTTTAGTATTTATTTATTTAATAAATTTATGTAATGTTTTGTGGCTTACCCTATTATGTGTAAAGCCTGGTGTTATTTCAGCCCTTCTCTCCTTCCATGACTCTCCAGTTAAAATAAAAGGATTTTCAGAAAATATGGATTCGGCAGTTCTATCAATCTAGAATATAAAATTAAAAACAAAAAAAATACAAGAAATCTATTAAGAAATGCCTAAAATCTTATCATACACTTCAACTAGCAGGAAAGGGTATATAAAATTTGTCATTCCGTTTGTAGATTCGACAGTCATCTTGCGTTCTGTAATTTGATTGCAAATTTTTTCTAATTTGAGGTCGCTGATTTCAATTCTAATCTCCATTTTTCTCTATCAGCTCTTCTTTTCGAGATATACCGTTATGCCCAAAATTAAGGCACTTTCAATTCATATATTAGAATAACTTGAAAACGGTTGATTATACATATTCAGTTAAAAAAAAATCCGAAACTCGGCAATAATATTATCTTTAAGCCGTGCTTACATTGTTTTTAAATTTGCTTAGTAGTTTCAGAGATATCGGAAAATTTAAAAAAAATAGTTGTTCTTTGAAAATTCATAAAAAATAAAAATGCGACAAAAATCCCAGTTTTAGTCTAAAAACATTTAGCTTAACATATATGGAATGAAATTTAGTTTATTTCATTCTAATCGGTGCACAACTTTTGATTTTATTCACAATTTACTGAGAGAACTAAATCTCGATTTCGACAAAAAAATAATTTAAATTTGTTGTGCAGTGTAATAAAACTTGTTCAGATATTAGAGTTGTCAACCGATTAAGAATAATTCGATTGCTCGATCAAACAAAACCAAACCATTGTTCGAATAATTTTAAAACGACTATTTTCGAATAACTAATAAATCGATTAATTAATGTCGATTAATCGAACAATTTTTTTTATTAAAAAACAAATTAAATAAAAGCTTTGATTTATTCTCATACGTTTTTAGTGATTTTATACAAAATGTAGGAGAGTTAAAAAATATTGTTGCCATATCCCTGGTTGTAATTTTATATCAATGTTTAGTAAGCAAAAACCGTGTTGAGTACTCATTGTATTTAAAAAATTTATTCTATGTTCTTTTAAACAAATCTTAACAAACAATTGAGTAGGTTAGTTGCAAAACTCGTTCGTTACAAAATTAAAAATGCGAGATAACAATTGATTCTAACAGTTCTTTTGGCGCTTTATGAGAAGAAATACACTAATTGTATCAATGCATGTCCTCTTCCATGATTTTTGCACGGACATGCATTGATTTTGCAACTCACCTTCTCAATTGAAAAGGGGATTTTTCAATTTCGGTTGAAAAATTTTGAAATAATCAAAAAGCTTAAAAATAAAGAATTGATTTATAAAAATTATTTCTTGAAAGTAGAAAATGTTGTTATTGTTTTGATATTTTTTTGAAAATTATGTATGTATTTCTTTGCCATTTGCGTAAGTGTTACAATATTAACATTGAAAACGATGTGGTGGAAGATTACCCAACGACATCAAGAAATGCCGAACTTGGTCCAATGGAAAAATACATTAAGAGAGACAGCGGCTGTTCTATAGAAGAAATTGTAGACAGAAGTTTGGCTGAAGATGGTAGGTCTGCCAACGCCTTTCGTCCAGAGTTATATCGGATTATTAAGGAATTAAGGGTGTTACGATGCCTTTAAGTAATATGTACAACAACTTGGAGTTAAGATGAAAAATGTTATGCATCAAAAAAAAAGATGAAGTCATAGCGGATGGAATGGAAGATTTTCCATAGTAATTTTTTTGTAAAAATATTTTTTTATTCGTTATTCTCATCGATTAATCGAATAATTTTTTAGATTAAATTATTTAATCAAACGAACAAAAACAATTATTTAAATTATTCGAAAAAAATTAAAAGGCGAATAATTGAAAACTCTAATAGATATTCTGAATCCTTATGAGTAGCGCAGTTCATTGATTAAACGATGTTCGTGTGTAGGTTAAAAAGAAATTTTCAAAGACCCCATAACTGGGACTATGTTGTTGTATTTTTATTTGTATGCTTGAATATTGAATTCATTTAAATTCAGCAATATCTGTCTATAAATGGCTGAGATATGAGCAAAAAACACGACTATCTCTACATTTTACCCATAAAACGAGATTTTTATAAATCTCCTTATAATTTGTGAACTTTTTTTTCGCTTTAACCTCAAATAACCTCGTTGTTAAATTTAGCAAAATCGATAAGAGGATTAAATTTGATCCATTTTTTTTTAATCTGTGATCATATCGACCCCTAACCGCGAAAATAATGTAAGCGCCAAAAATCAAATTTTACCGGAGAGAGCTTTTTTATTTTATTTCATATTAATTTTTTATGAAATTTTTCGCTTACACTGAAATAGTTTTTGCTATAAAATCGTAACGCTACATTATGTGACCATGATATTTTAGGAGATGATCCAAGTTTTGCCAATAAAGTCATTTAGTAAAAAACGAAAATTGAAAATCATGTCGCTTACGTTTTTTTCGCTGTTAGGGCTCGATATGAAAGAGCAAGTTAAGTCGATAAAAAACAGAATTAAGTTGTTACAAGTAAAAAGGTGTCAAATATTTTTTCTTTTATACTCTATTTAAGTTGTTAATAATACGATAATATACAGACTTAAAGAAAAAGAACTTTATAACCATGTTATAACAGCAAATCATGTCAGTTGTAGACGGGAAGTTATAGATCTTCATATTAGGTTAAAAAAACATATGATGCTTGCAGTGATGCCAATTTTTAAATACATATTGTTTGAAAAACGGCTACAATTTTGAGTTTTAAATGAAAACTGACTTTAAAAAATATCGAATTCGATAGTCGTATTTCAATATCGATACATCGATATATCGGTATTTTCAATATCGGCGATATATATCGATTATTTTTTTAAAAATATCGATATTTTGATATATCGATATTTTTTGCCCATACCTACTGTTAAGAATCAGAAAACTTACAGGAACAAATCGCTTTTATCGCGAGCATGGGTAAAACTCGCAAAAATTTGCAAAATTTTAAACAAACCCAAAAACTAAATTGAGATCGCTAAATCGATTAAAAAAACCTATATAAAAAAAACTAGCTATAATTACATCAAAATCAATGAAAAGGTCGATTTTAAATATTGGGTTAGTTAGGGCCTTTTGCGTTTAAGGTAACGATATCTTTTAATTAAATTGGCTAAGAACATCTTAAACTAAAAAAAAAAAATTTTTTTTAGAAATGTAATCACATATTATAATAAACGTCGATTAATTTTACTTTCACCAACCCCTTACTACTCTAATTGAAAACGAATTAAAACATGTGGATGTGAAATGCATAACATCAAAAATGCTGAAGTAATCCATTTTCGAGTGGATTCGGATTCTAGAACACACCCGATAAGGTTGGTTTTACTTCTGTTATTTGAAAGATTACAGCTTAACTTTTCCAAAATCGCTTGACGGTCATTGCTGCGTTATGCGGGGAACGCACTACATATTGAATTTGAGCGACAGTCATAAATTTCGACACAAAGTAATTTGCGGTTAACTTGACAGACGAAAATTAGCGGCCACACTATCTAACAACAAAAAAAATTTTGAGCAAAACTGTCACTCATGCGTCATGACCTACTTTAAGGTCGTTTAAGTTGAAAACAAATTTTTAAACACGCTTGATCGTTAGGCAATAAAATATATTTTTCGTTAATTTACATTCTCAAGTTAAAAAATTTAAAAATGTTAATATTCTTAATTCGATATAAAATGTACTTTAAAAATGTTATTTGGAGAAAAACGTTTTACAAATATTAATTTGTCTAATTTAACATAAAATATATGTAGATCCCAAGCCAAAAAAAATTATAATTTTCTCAATTTTGTCTAGCAAATATCACCAGGTCGTGTCGATTTAAGAAAGCTTTCGTTTTTTGGGCTAAAAAGCCCAGTAATTATACTAAGCTTTGTGAGTAAATAAAACTGAAAGTATGTATCAGGAATACTAGCGAAGTTCAGTATTTGATGCAAAGGGTCTTGCGAAAAAACAAATAAGAAATTATGTTGGGTTACTCCCGGTCATTTGATACCCTCCATCACAGTATATAGCTTGTACCCTATATGGCACCAATGGCTTATCATGGACCCTTCTTTATGCCGAATATTATCTTAATATGTATATGTATATTAGATTACTTTTCAATATGAGTCCAAATAGAATAATTTTTTATTTTTTGGTCTCCTATCCAACAAAAAGTAGAAAAAAATTTTTCATAGTGGGCTTGGCTGAGATTTTCGAGATTAAATATTTTAAAAAAATTTTTCAGGGTGTGCATTTTTGATTTTCTTGAAACTTTTTTTTTTGTATTAAGCTATGATTTTTTCCATAAATTTTAAGGTTTGGGATTCAAATAAATATTTACTATTTTTTCTTATTTTTTGAAAATTGTTAAAAAAAAAAATCTTGCGATTAAATCACTGTGCAAAAATTTCAATACTAATGCATTTATTTTGTTATTTGCATTGGTTATGTCTAAAAAGTCATAATATAACTAAGAATTATTTCAATACGTTTTTTTTACTTTTATCTAAGCAAAATATATAACTGATCAGTCTGATTCACCAATTTCGTGCACACATAATTTTATTTCATGATAGATGCTTACTTAGCTCTATTTATAAAAATAAGATTCAAAGTGTATTAAAAAAAACTTCCAAATTCTTTAGTTTAATAAAAAAAAAATCAAGATCCAAGGGTACAAACAACGAAAAAAATTTATTTTAAATATTAAATCTCAAAAATTTTTTTCTCCTTTTCATTGGATAGTAGACAAAAAAAGAATAAATAAATAAAAAAAAAAAAAAATTATTCTATATGGGCTAATACTGAAAACGGTATGCGTGTTTATTTGAACTTAGTTTTCTTATAACTCAATTTTATTAACAAATTGTGACCTGTACTTAGCGCGCAAGGTTACTTGGACAGACAACCAGCCTGCCAGCAGGACGGACAGAATATCTTTCTAAGTCTATCGGCATACCTAAGGGTCTTGGACCACTATTTTAATATTAATATTTCAACACAAACGCGTAATACCCTCTATACTATTGTGATGTGGGTATAAATTATTACCAGAGTTTCCGTTAGATTTCATAAAAGAGTTATGATATTTTGCATTCACTCTTCCGCAAGAATATTTGAACCTAACACTGAACTGCGTTAATATATTTTTTAAATAAGGTGTATCGGTTGTTTTACTTAGCACTTTAGTGTTTAAACAGAGAATATATACATATTTAAACAGGTGTTAAATAAGTCGATAAAATATTTGTATGAAAATAAAAGTTTTTATTTAAAATAACAGAATTACTTACAAAAACTGAAGCTTCGTTATCATGAAAATGTGTAAAATCTGTCACAAAAATACGACGGACCAATTCCGCATTTGTAATTAACAATTGGGGACTGCGACAATTGTAAATACCAACAAAATTTTCAGTATTTTTGAAGGAACTGTAAAAATATGAATAAATAACTTAATGCATATTCTAATAGCTGACTGTTTAAAAGAAAAAAAAAAAAAACACAAACTCATAAATCTCCTTCACATCCATGGCTAAATGCTGTTTTTGAGTGAACACACTGGGAAAATTGCCCACAAAGGGTTTCGGTTTGGGACACTTAATGCCGCGTTCTTTCCAATAATTAAAATTCCATGTTAGGAAAACATAAATTAATGATACAAGTCCTAAGATCACAGAAAGTATAGTAAATATCATTTTTATATTCTTTTTAATATTTCAACACTATTTTTTATTAGATTAAAACGTAGTTTTATGGAACTAGATTCTTAAAAACAGTTTAATATAGCTCTTGATCACAAACAACCGTTCTTCACGAAGACAAGTTAAAAAATGCGTTTATTATTCCGATCATTTAGAATACTTAATCTATTGTGAAAAAGCTTTTTGTTTAATATAAAAAGCTTTCAGATTTTTGTTCATCACAATCGCAATTGTTTTCAATTAAGCGAATTAATTTTTTTTTTTTTTAATATTTTGAGTAGGTACTTCGAATACAAATTAAAATTGGGTGATAGGAGAAGAAAAATTATAGAACAAGAATAAAAAAATTTAAGCAATGTTAGTGATTGAATTTCAAAAAATAAATATTTGTTTAATTCACACTTTACTTGGAATTTCTGTAGTTATGAAATTGCTAAATTTAAAGTACCTTTTGTGGTTTTCAAAAAATATATTGTATATTAATAAAACTTTAAGCAAATGAGAGTGCTATATTCGGCTACGCCGAATCTTATACAACCTTCACCATGGTGCGATAAAAACAGAACTTTATATAAATAAGCTAGCTTAACCCGGCGCGCTTCGCTACAATGCTTTAACCAGTTCTTCAGTTGAGAGATATTTAATGTATGCATCCTATGGGAGGTATTTTCCCCCTGCGCCTACACGCTTTTTTTTATTTTCAATAGTGTAGTATACCATAAGAGTGACTTCTGCAAAGTTTGAACATTCTCACTATAACAGTTCTTAAGATATGCGATATTAAACATTGGCGTCCTATGGGGGGTTCCACTTCCCCCGCTGCTATTTATTTTAAGTTTTGGGGCTCAGAGGATCCTACTACGAAAAGTTCAACAAAATGCGTGCAGCGGCTCTTATTAATATTTCTATCTATGAGGGGTACTGCTCCTCCTCTGTCAACACCGCCCATTTTTATATTGAAATTTATAGTTCACCATAATAGTAGCTTTAACCACATTTAAAGACTCTCCCTTTAATAGTTCTTCAGTTGAGCGATATTTAATATATGCATCCTATTGGAGGTATTTCCCCCCTGCGCCTACCCGCTTTATTTTTATCTTCAATAGTGTAGTATACCATAAGAGTGACTTCTACAAAGTTTGAACATTCTCACTATAACAGTTCTTAAGATATGCGATATTAAACATTGGCCTCCTATGGGGGAACCACTTCCCACGCTGCTATTTTATTTCAATTTTGGGGCTCAGAAGATCCTACTACCAAAAGTTCAACAAAATGCGTGCAGCGGCTCTTAAGATATGCAATATTTAATATTGGCATCCAATGAGGGGTACCAATTCCCCTGCCCCTATCGAAAAAATAAGTAGCCTATTTTATTTTTAGGGCTCACGTGATGTTACTGTAAAACTTTCAGGAAAATCGGTTCAGTAGTTTAGGAGTCTATAAGCCAAAAAACAAACAAACAAACATACAAACATTTTTCATTTTTATATACCTATATAGATAGAAGATGTATAATTTGTATTAATACATAGGTATATATGAATTATGAACCAGTAGTAAAAATGCCTTAGTAGCACCTTAGACCATCCAACCTCTAACTCACATTGCAAAAAATGCATTTAAATAAAATATGTAGTATACATATTGAGTTGTTCGTTAAATACAAATTTCTTTTTTAATTGGAAAATCATAAGAAAAATAACCAGAAATTATTAAAAGTTAGAGGCAGTCGTTAAGTTTTTACTCATATCTCAGTCTTTTTAAGATACATCATTCTGGATTTAACTACCACAATTCAACAGAGAAAACATATGTGACATAAAAATATGACATCGTTAAAAACCTGGAATACATGTACTGAAAAACTTAAATGTTTTAATAAAATATAGTTACATTTTTAAGGGGCATGACTATGATTTAACTGTTTCCGATTAACGACGGCATTAAGTGACATACATACATGTGTATTAATATTTGTTATACTTAATTCCATTGTCTAAAGGTTTGTACAGTTTACAGTAATTTTCAAGAATTAGACTAATATAAGAACTATGCGTAATTTAAAATTCTTACGGCCGTATTTATAACCAAAATTTAGCTACTGCTTAAACATCACACGCAACGATCTGCTAACTAGCAGACCGTTTTGGCTTAGCAGAAAGTTAGCAAAGAATTTATTTAAAACGAATTTTAAGCTGTCAAAAATAATTTAAATATCAACTCTGGAAAGTGTTAGTGTAGCCAACTATTTGTTTGAAAATCAGCTCTGAAGTATTTGTTGATATTTCTGTTAAATTTTTTTCCTCAAATTGTAAAATGTTTAAAAACCAAAATATGGAAAAGGAAGATAAAAAAATTGTTAAAAGATCTCCAAATTGGGATCAGGATGAAAAAGTAAGCAAATATAATTTTTAAACAAAATTTATGGCTTAAAATATACATATGTATGTATTTGTTTTCAGGACTTAGTTTTGGATAAATTAGACATTATCGAAAATGCCAAAATTGACACAAATACTAATAGGAAGAAAAAAGAAGCTTGGAATACAGTCCTCGAATTATTTAATAAAGTATCCAAAACTAACAGATGTTTGGAACAAATTCAAAATCAGTGGCGAAAAACGAAGTCTGCTGCCAAATCTAAAAATTCAGCTTATAAGAAGCAAATGAAGCAGACTGGTGGCGGTCCACCTCCTGAACCACTTAATAACATTGAGGAACAGTTGGTTACCAGATTGCCTACCCATTTTGAGTTAGATTTCAACATCTTTGATAGCAATTTTATTGAAATAGAATCTTCCACACTAAATACCATAGACAAACCAACAATAGAAAACCGAGCAACCAGTGTGCCCATTGAAGTTTTGGATAATGAAGATGATTTTCAGGAAAATGCCAAAGATATATCGTATGAACCTCAAAAATCATACTTAAAAGAAAAAACGATGAGAAGTGTGGTGAAAATTCAAAAAGAATCGAATTATTGGATTTGAGTATTAAGCAAAAGGATTTGGAAATAAAATATGCAAAAGTTGAATTTGAAAAAAAATTGGTGTCTTTGAAGAAAAAAAAGAGTTTTAGAACTAACTACCTTACAAATGAGGGAACAACATCAACTACAAATAGAAAAGTTGAAAATTGAAATAGACAATTTAAAGAAAAGTGGCTATTTTACTTAAATACACTATTTGTAATGTTTGAGAAAACTGTATTCATTAGTCAAATCGTAAAGTTCTAAACTTTTGCCAAACTTCATTTAAACATACATAGGTACTACTCATTTAATTAATTTATAAAATGGATTATTTATTTTATTTAATTACTGTTATTTTTTTTAATATTTTTTTTATAATTAAAATTGAAATCAAATTATATTTTTTTTAAGTATGTAAGATAAAAATTTTCTTTCCTTAAATGAGAATTATTTGTTGCAATTATTCTGGTGTATTAAATCTCAAAAGAATACTGCAAGGATTTTTTAAAAATTTTGCTGAATATAAAGTGCGCGATTAACATGTGTATGTGGTAAATTATGTTGCGAAGTTTCAGATGCTGTGTCTTCCAGAATTGAGCGTTCGAAATATTCATCACTATCTGCAGAAAAGTAAATAATGAAAATAAGTTACATAGTTATTTTATAGAATCTTACCAAATTGTTCTTCTTTAAATATTATGGATAAATTATGAAGAACTACTAAAGCAACTATCAAAATATTTGCATTCTTTCTAGAAAGTCGTATTTTTTCTAAAAGGATACGAAATCGACTTTTCCATACACCAAATAATCTTTCCACTACATTTCGTGTTTTAATATGTAACATGTTGTACCTTTCTTCTTTTCTATCTTTCGGATTTTGTACTGGGGTAAATAAGTAGTTTGTGCACTTATACCCATCGTCCCCAAGCAATCGTCCCATAAAATTGCCATTTTCAAATTTATCTTTTATTTTACTTTCATTAAAAATTCTTGAATCATGGGTGCTTCCTCTCCAACAAGCAACGAGATCCGTAATTTTTAATGATGCATCACAAACAACCTAGATGATGAGGTTTCAAAAATATTATGTTATAGTTTCATTCAGCACATATTTTGAACAATATCTTAAAAATAACATACATACCTGCACGTTATATGAAAAGTATCCTTTTCTATTGACAAACAATTGTGCATCATCGCCTCCTACTGCTTGAATGCGGACATGGGTGCCATCAATTGCTCCTATAACGTTTTTTAAGCCAGCTATTTTTTGGAATTCTTCCATGACTAAAATTTGATCCGTAGCAGCTGTAGCCATTTTAATGTATGTGCTGGCTCTTTTGGCAAAAGCCTTTGCAACATTTTGACAAATTTTATTCATGGTTGGTTTGCTAAAGCCATGAAACTCTGCACAATCTTCCTGTACCTTGTTACGACCCCAACACCTAATTGCTGCCAAAACTTGTAGGAAAGGCGGAATTTTTCCACCCTTTCTTTTTCCCTTTCCTTTTAGGTCCTCCTTTACCATATTAATTAATTTTTTTGCGTTTGCTTTTGTAAATCGGTATTTTTTACGAAACTCACAGTCGGTATATTCCAAAAATGGATTCTTTCTCTTTTTATAAATTTTTTTTGATCGACGTCGAGCGCCACCTCTCAAAAACTCTAAATGGTCCAAAAGGTCAAGAGTTTCCATAATTTTTATATATGTAATACAATTTTTTTCGCACACAGAACTTTTTTTTACAAATTTCACGTTTGTTTATAAAAACACATACATATACAAATTTTAAAAAAGTTTTTAAATTTTTATTAATTTGCGCACATTTTTTGATTTTTCTTTTGCTTATAAAAATTATTTGACATTAAACAGCTGTTTTTTACAAGTTGGCAAACGTTTGGCAGCTCGTTAACAAGAGTTTAGCAAATCGTTGGCCAGAGTTTGGTGAGTGTATTATAAATAAACTGCGTTCTTACTTTATGCCAACTTTTCGTTATAAATACGGCCGTTAGTATTTTGATTGGGTTACTTTTCGATTTTGAAATAAATATTATTGTGTAGTTTATAGAACACCGGCGCCTTACTCGTCCGTTCAACTTACATTTAAAACAAAAACAAAATTTCGAAATTTGTTTTTGTTTTAAATGTAAGTTGAACGGACGAGTAAGGCGCTCGTGTTCTATAAACACCACATATAAAAGGTTTTACTTATATCTTAGATTACTTATTATCAAGGCCAGGATTTATATGCAAATGCATATTCGTTGTCGTCAGTCTGAGATTACTATATGTTAAATTTCTTTGCGAATCAAGAATTTTGCATATTTTGCTTTGAATGCATATTTTTGCATATATTGCTGATATTGCATATTTTGAAAAACAAATCTTGTTTTAATTGCTTTATTTTGCCATGCACCATGTTGCAGAATAGATAAGAGGCCACTTCAATGATATTAATTTGATTTCTTATGGGAATAAATATTTTGTAAAGCACTTTTGCATATAAAGAGAAGTATCCCGATTTATGTCTTCCTCCATTGCCTTTAACAACCAGGTGTGGAACGTGGTTTAAAGCAAATATGTATTGTGCTGAAAAATTTTACCATTTTAAAGATGTGGTGGAAGGATTCATCTATACAAAAATTTTTAATTTTCCAAATATAAAAAAGCTCCGATTATATTTGTATCTTCAACTTATGGGTGCTTTTGTGAAATTAGGGAAATATTATCCATTGAGAAAGCAAATTAAGTAAATTAATATTGCCATAAATAAGATGTATGTTGTGGAGGGTAACTTTTGTTAACAAATTCGTATCAAGCTTGACAAAGTAAAAAACGAGGACAATAAAACAAACTGCTGGCATATTTAATTTGAATTTTTACGAAAACAGCGTAGTGAAATTTAATATCCCACAAATTAACTATCAGCATTTAATCATGCACCCATCACTTCCGTTTTATTTCCTTTTGAAAAGCAGACAGTAAACTTTGCTCTTATAAAAATATTCAAAAAAATTTTTACTCTTAATTCATTTTATATTTGGACTTAATTTACATGATAGTTTTACTATTGGGTTTTCTTTTTATTTTGTGTTTTACTTTATTTTAACTTCTCATTTTATGGTTATTGTGCCTTTCTAACGTTTATGAGACTGCATTTTTACGTTTTTTATGTTAATTTTGTTTTTCTTGATATTTTTATGTTTTTTTATCACTAATAATTTAGCGCATATATTTATATTTTAACTGCATTTAAGTACGGGCCATACTTATAATATATAAATTAAACACAGCTTATTCTTAACATGTGGTCGATATCGTGCCAACGCCCTTATTGCAGGGGATAATTTCTATAAATGCTAGGTAAAATCATAGATCGGTTTGGTTCACCTTAAAACAAAAACAAGTAAAGAGAATGTTTGAGCTTAATTCAATCTAGGTTGTTTTGTATGGAGCCACTTGCACCAAGACCCTTAAATAAGGAGGACACCGTATAGAGCCAGGTGAAATAATAGATCAATTTAGCTGTCTTTCATTATTTAGTACTCTTTATATATAGTAAGTAATATCTGGGCTAAATTTGGTCCTACTAGCTCATATGGTACTGGCATTATTTTACCAAAACCTCTATTTCAGAGGAAAAAATGCTAGTTTATTAGCTATAACTTGTTAATTTTTGAACCGATTTCTTTAAATTTCACAACCAGTCTTTTTTAGTATGCTTATTTAAGGTGATAGTGAAAAATAAAGTTCACATATTATAAGGATAGAGTTTTTTGCCCATACTTTTGCCTTTTCTTGACCGATCTCTGTCTAATATGTAGCTAAAAGGCAAAATAGTGATATAAATATATAACAGTGATAACCAAGCAACAAACAAAGTTGTTGTATACATATGAATTGCCCACCGTGTCTGTGTAAAAGATACGATTATTGACTGCCTCGTGAGACTATAGAGTGGCCCGAACAAAGTTGTTGTGTACATGTAAATTGCCGGCCGTGTCTGTGTGAAAAATACAATTATTTACTGCTCGCGAGTCTATGGAGTGGTTATAACTAATGTATAACAACCTGGTCCCCAATATATTTGGGAAACGCACAATTTGTAAAAAAAAGGCAACAGCTGTTGGCAAATAATTGAAGAGTTGAAAAAATTGACTCTTTTGACTACTTTACTCGTTTTCTTACCGGTACTCGATTAAATAATTTTTAAACCAAGAACATTTTTGGAAAATACATACAAACTATTTTATGTAATATTTCATATTTGTTTGTTTTTTATTTTTTTGATTTTACTAATTTGTAGCGGGTTAAATTATTTAAAAGAGCATGAATAATTTTTTTTGCTATTGATTACTTAAGTACCCAAATACTTCACACTTTTACAACTCTAAAAAATTAACATAACAAAAAACATTTCAAAAGTTTGTATTTAGCCAAATAAATGCTTCACAAACAATTTATATTAATTCACTTTTTGTTTTGGTTTAATTTTTATTTTAGTTTTTCTTTTATTTAACAATTTTTTCACAATTTGTATGCTTTTTATTTGTTACTTTTGTTTGTTTACCTTTTGAAACAGCGTTCGAAAATAAACAGTACATTATTTAACGTTCGGCTCACACACCCAGGAACGATATCTATTTTTTTAGTTATTGTGTAATAATACACAACCCTTAATACCGTTCGTAACTATTTTCAAGAAAGAACAGAACATTATATAATGTTCGGTTCTTCATTAAAAAACAGAACAATTGTAGTGATACTGTAGAAAAACATTATATTTTAATGTTCTTTAATGTTTTTTCGTGTGTGCATTTTGTAATTGTAAAAAATTTTTGTTATTTTTTTACCAGCCAAAAGGGACGAACATTAATGAGCCGAACCGAACACATCGAAGTTTGTGGATTTTCAAAAAAAACCGAACGGAATTAAATGTTCTCATCTTTTGTTGTGTGTGATAAAAACAGTATTATTTTTGTGTTCGAAAGATGACTAACAGGGAAACGTTATTTTTTTTAATGATTTTCTACACAAACAGTATTAGCGTTTGTGTTTTCCACAAATCTACCGAACCGAACATTAAGAAACGATATTTAGTGTTTATTTTCGAACACTGTTTTGAAATAATGTTTTTTTGATTTACTTAATTTTACTGCAAAAATTTCTGCAGTAAAAATTTGTAAATGTTCAGACAAGAACTGTCACCTTACGCTCTCAATTTGTGTTCTCATTAACTGTATTTTGTGTACTCGAACGCAATTTCGTAAAATGCAGTAACGTTCAGTAAAAAATAGTAAAAACTTTTGTGTTCTCGAACGCAGCTATTATCACTCTTGACAGCTATCCAAATATAAAAAGAGTATTCAAAGAATTTAATTCATGTTTGTGCTCATCAGGACCTGTAGAAAGATTATTTTCTTCAGCAGGTTTTATTTATTCTCCAACAAGAAACTGTTTGTCTTCATTCTGCTACACTCAAAAATCTGATATTTATGAAAGGAAATAATTGTTTTGTTTATTTGTTTTATCTAATGTATTTTTTGGTTTAAATAAAAATTGTGTATTTCGTATTTTAAATACATACACGCACATGACGTGAAAGTATTTTATATTTAAAATACGTACAACAAGCGGAAGTATTTTGTATTTTAAATACTTGATTTTTATTGCACAACGAAAAGAAAGTGATGTGTGTTGGCAATATTGTACAATGCTATTTATGTAATTCCTATAGGTTTTGTCCACCATTTTATTGAATGAATAAAACCATTGTGCGACTTATTGCATAATATAGAACAAAATAGAAATAATATGGCGAATATCATATACAATAATATGGTAAGTGTATGGGCCGCTTTAAAGAATTGCTTGCTTTTGAAAAACGTTTGTCTAGAGCAAACATTATTTAACAGTTTCTAAATTACATTATACAATTATGAATAAATAAATAGAAATTATAAAAAATAAAGCTTAAATTTGACCAATTTACTGGTCACCCTTTTTTTTGGATTTTATCGTCAAATATTTGTTAGGTCTAAACATACCTTAAGTCATATCTACATATTCCACGGATAATTACCTCGACAAAAATGCCAATATTTTTGGGTAATTATGCGGGGTAAGCATTTAAACGAATACTCTTAACTACCTCGTTGAGGTAATTATAAGAAAATACGGTTAACTACCTCATTGAGGTAACTAAGCGAATTCGTTTGAATACCTCAGTGAGGTAATTAGACGTATTTATTTACAAGATAACTTAACTTTGATGAATGAAAAAATTTAAGACATGAATTTTTACTTTTATTTTTTTTATAAATATGCGTTTAGAGCTTTTAATGAATTTGGTATCGATTTGTTTGTAAATAATTAACATATTTTAGCCATTGCTGCATTTTTATTGTACACATATTTTAAGTTATTAAAACATATTTTAATACATGTTCAGCAAATAAAAAAATTGCTTAAAATTCTGGTTAACAGATGTATTTTCTGTTGCCTTAATTTCGCCACCTACATTAAATTTTCACTGTACAATTTTAAGCCAAAGCAAGTTTTTGTTGAAGATAAATGTTTTTCGCAACTTATAACATAGAAACCTAGAGGCATCGTTTAATAAACGATCGAATCAGAAACACTTTTTTAAGTAATCTTTTCGTGGCCGTCCCTCCATCTTGCTGGTTGTCCATGTAAACCTTGTTCGAAAAGTAAAGGCAGCAGTTTTTAGATAATTTAATAAAATTGGGTAAATATGTTCAATTGTCATAAGCGAAACCTATGTAAATTGCAAGAATCGGTCTATAATATCACGTAGTCCCCATGCAAACTTCAAACTTTAATCTCTTTAAGACAAAATATCTCATAAATTTTGTGTATCTAGATAATATATAACCCTTATATGAATCTTGACCTCATAACATAACTTTTAATGCAAAAATTAATTTGTTGAATATTTTGCTTTTAATCAAGCCATATTTTGTTTTTAGGCATATTTAAAAAAAAAAAATTGAGTGCATATTTTCAAAATATTAACATGGAAAACTTGGTTGCATTACTTGCTGTGTTTTTGTCAAATAGTACTGAGGCAATTAAACGAATGAAATTTAGGTATAATTTTGTTTTGGGTGTTAAATTTTTAAGGCAATTATCCGAATCGGGTAATTAAGCGTATGGCAATTAAACGTGGATTTTTGTTTAAAAAATGGAAGAAAAAAACGGGGATTTAAAACTCGAGGTAAATAAGCGTGAAAGGCATTTAAGCGTGGGGTAATTAACCGGGTTATACTGTATGTATTTTACCTTCGTGAGTTGTTTTGTTTTTATTCAAAACAAGTTAAAGTGCTATATATATTATTATCTTAAACTGTGACGATTTGTTATTAATTATGGTTTTAGGCGACTAAACTGTTTTCTGGTAGTAGGGTTTATATGGGGCCTAGGGTAAATTATGGACCGACTATCACAAAATTTCACAGCGTCATTTCTAGTCCTTTAAAACTGTGACGTACCAATTTCTGTTATGATAGCATTATTAATTATGGTTTTAGGTGTACTAAATTGTTTTCCGGGAGTAGGGTTTCTATGGGGCCTAGGGTAAATTATGTACCGATCTTCACGAAATTTCACAGTGTTATTTCTAGTCCTAAAAAACTGTGACGTACCAAATTTTGTTACGATAACGTTATTTTTTACGGTTTTAGGCGTACTAAACTGTTTTCCGGGAGTAGTGTTTATATGGGGCTTAGGGTAAATTATAGACGGATCTTCACGAAATTTAATAGCGTGATTTCCAGTCAAATAAAACAAATTTTTGCAAAATCTTATCTCATTCCGTGCCTTGTTCCACCATTTATGTTATTTTTTGTAACAAATTTATCAATTTTTTTAGGTTTCATTTAGATTCATAGCTCTGGTCCTACAGAACCGATTTTGCTGGATTTCAATCCCAAACTGCTTAGGATAACTACAATCAATTTTGCACCAAGTTTGTTCATTTCTTTTGAGTTGTTCGAAAGTGAGCGTCTTTTCAACAGACGGACAGACAGACAGACGGACATGGCTAAATCGACTTACTGAACAACCTAAACAAAAGCGGCAAGCGTTTTTTTAAAGATGAAAATTTTATTTAAAAACAATTTCAATAAAACAAACCGACATAGCGATCTGTCAAATAAGATTTATCATCCGGGTGGTTTCTAATTCGGATTCTAATGGTTTGTTTCGTATAAATTGTATGCAAATGAGAAGTTTTGACATACAAAAAACGTTTCCGCTCTTATTTAGGTAGCTCAGTTAGAATCAGTCAAGGACCCAAAATATATACACTTGGTGTGGTCTGAGATGAATAATAAAAAAGTTTCACACGGAATGACAAACTTAATATACCCTCTTCACAACTAATTGTGGTGGAGGGTATAAAAACTTTTTTACAAAAACAAATTGATTTTTGTATTTTTATGAAATCGAATTAAAACCGGTTATTTTTAAAATGCTTAACCGAAAGCCGGGGTTTTTTAAATATACAGCCCGTTCATCGATTTCGAACGGTAACGTTCGCATAGAATATTACATTTAAAACAGAAACAAATTTTCGCAGATAAAATATTCGGAATATACGAAAACCTGTTCTTAAAAAGTCGAATAATGGATATTCCTAGCTATGTGAAACAAGTACGTAGTATTAGGATTCCTACTTGAAAAAATTTCTCAGGAAAATTATTTTAAAAAATTTTAATTTTTTTAGATGGGGAATTTAAAAAAAAAGTTTTTGTGGCATTCAATCGGCAATTTGCCTGTTGTAAAAGTACAAATTATTTTAAACGTGATGTTCGAAATATTAACCGGTATACAGTGTTCATGGTTTCGAAACTGATGGGCCAAAAATATGGCAACCGAACTTTTGTTGGGTTTCCAGTTGCTGAAAATATATTAAAGATGGCTGCTGATGACAATTTCAACTGCCAAATAATAAAATCAATAAATCTTCATCTAAGTCAATAAATTCAGCGCAAAAACTTTCAGAATTTTTTTTTTATTAAATTGGTAAAATATTTGTATGCTTACAAACAGAAAATGCAGTAAAATTTTTATTTATTCTTGTAGGTCCAAAATTAAACACAAGCGTTTGTATCATAAAGCTAGTGTGTTGAGTTAAAAAATTAATTAGTTTTAGGTATCTATATAATTGCTCAAGAACTCGGCCACGGATCCTGGTCGTTTTGTGCGTATTTTGGCAAGAACTGACAACACCATTCGGTTAATTTCGGAATCTATGCGTTGACCCGACATTTTTCGCCACTCAAACCAATCTTGCGCTTCGCGTGTTGTAGGCTTTGCAGCAACTGTATTCAAGTTAACACCGCCTCCTGGTCTGGCTGCTTCTGCTTTTTCGAAGGAAGCCTGCTGAATACCTGCTTCCGATGTAGCCGGACTAATGGATTTGCTCTCCAAATTGGTAACACAACGGAACGCATACCCAGCTGTCAATGCGTTTGAGACAATGCCCGGCACAGCTCTGGTCAACAACATTCTAGAGTTCTCACTTCTGGTAGAGGCATGCATTAGTCCAATGACGTGGGAATAACAATGGATCGCAGCATTCGCACGACACGAATAGGCACTCCTTGAAACAAAACCAAAGTCCATTTGATATGGGAAATATGAATAATTAAAATCATACTCTTGCCCAGGGCAAGTGAGCCTTTTGAAGTCGTCAGCTAGGTCTTTATGCCAGAACCAATTACGCATTTCCATCTTGGTCACTCCTACCAGTTCACAGACATACTCGTATGTGAATAGCCCGTCAAAGTCTGAATCTTGACCCTTTTGTCCCTTCACAAAGTGGTGCCCACTCATTATCAGGGAAGCGATAAAAGAACATATCTACCGCGGCAACTATTTTGAGGAAGTCAGGAGCTTTTAACCAGCTAGAATGAGTGCTGGCAAATGCATTCACTTGTATTGAAGGAGCCCCCATTTGAGTCAATATTCTAGTGATTGTTGCCACCAAAGTTCTCTTATATGTTTCATTCGATGCTCTATTGACCCTATAAACAGACAGCAACAGAAGGCATAGGTAGCGTTCACTCTGCTCACCTGGATCATTGCCTGAGGAAGTTCCCTCTGGCAGCGTATAACTTTCTGAACGCAGTTGTACAAGTGCAAGCGGGGAAATGTTAGCATCAGCAGCAATAGTCACCCCATATGAAACCCAGGTTCCTGTCAACCTAACCAAGGCCTTCGATAAACAATTGATGAGAAATTCAATTCCTACACTCAAGTGTATACTTCCAGAAATGCCATTGTATATAGCCGTACGAATATCCACTTCCGTTTTTCCGGATTTATAGTGATTGATAGTTGGCTTTTTACCTGGATTTTTGTCAAACCAAGCACTCGGATAGTCTACGGTCTTGGTTTCGTTAGGTAACTTAATTGTTAATGGAGAATTTGTAAGATATGAATACACAATGTTATTGCTGGCCATTGTTGATAATCGAAATCTTGAAATTAGAAGATATGTTGTGTTTAAATAAGTGGGTGTGTACTAATCAGTGATGCCAGTAGAAATTTTACAATTTCCTACATGTCCAGGGTTGTCAGATGTGGCGATTTCTCGCTAAACGTGGCGATTTTCAAACTTGTTTGGCGAGCTTATTTTTGATTTGGTGACATGGCGATTTATACGCTGGGACTCCACGTAGCAATTTTTATTGCTAAGTACAAGCAATAACGTCGGCAGAACAATGGAGCAATAATTGCTGATTATATTGCTGGAGAACACTTGTTATTGCTTTGCCATAAATTTGCAATTTTCACCGCGAGTAGTTGTATAAAGTTTTGTGCCTTTATTTATAACTAATGTTTCATGTTGTGTTTTGAAGTGATTGTTAATTTTCTTTTTAAATCAATAAATTAAATTAATAAAATAAAATAATTAATTTTAATTGTCGTAGCTGTGTTTTGTATTACTTTTTTGTTTACTTGCGTATGAAAAAAAGCCTAAAACTTGTATTGTTCTATTGAAAAAATAAAAATATACAAAAAAAAAAACAAATGTGTCGTTTGTTTTTGTTAATATTGACGTTTATTTAAAAATATAATATATAAACACTTTTTCTGTATTTTGTTGAAGTATTTTTTCACTTGGCGGCTTTTTCTTAATTGATTTTTTAATAAATAAACACACTAACAAATAAACAACCGTACAGAGAAATGAAATGTCAGATAAATTACAACTGATTTGACAGCAGATTGCTAAGCAATAATTGCTCAAGCAATAAGAAGAGCAATCATTGCGCAATGGATTGCCACTCATAGCAATATGCGGTCTATACGTCGCAAATTTTATGGAGCAATCAAATTTGACGTTTGCCGCAATAAATATTGCTACGTGGAGACCCGGGGATAAAATAGTTAGCAATTTTTATGGATATTTTTGATGAGCTTTATTTTTGTTTTGAAATTCGTAAAATTCAATACTATACATATTATTATTTTTATACTAGTATTTTTATATCTGAAATTTGATGCATTCATGTTTGACTGGCCCACGCTAGTATGGAAAAGTTAAAGTATAGTCCAATACTTATCCATAAGCTTGATGTTGTTTCTTTTACTAAAATATATGTATATACCAAAAATTGGATTTATTAAAATAATTTTTACTTATTCGATCTTTATTATTTAAATTTATATTATTTTTGTTTAAGATTGAGTTCTTTTTTATATAAAAATATTAATTTTACTTTAACAAAAAAAACAAAAATTTAATAAAATTAATATTTTTATATAAAAATCTCAAGCTTAATCAAATTAATTTACATTTACCTATAAATAAGAAAGAGTTTATATTAATAAAAATAATTTTTGCAAGATAGCGCCAGTTTTTACACTGCACCGCCTTTCTTGATTTTTTTCCAATTATGAGTTAACATAAATACGTTTTCTCATGCCTTTAACATAAGCTGAGCAATAAGAAATATTGCTTTGTTGTTCTGCCGACGTTATTGCCAACTTGCTGAGATATTTGTTTAGTGTAGACCTAGGGTAAGACAAGAGAATGTTTATATGCACATTTAAGCCCGTTTTAACAATTTATTAGTTTAAGGTAGGATTTTATCGGCCGTATTAAAAGTGTTCGTTTTACAACTTTATTTAACCTAACGTGAGCGATAAGTTAACGGAAGAAGCTTTAAGATAAAGCCACAGTTCAAACAACAAAAACTAAATCAAAATTGATATAGGCATTTGGGAGCAACGGTGCCACACACACACATCTTAAAGAGGATACAGCTAAAAAAGAGGATATTACTTCTAATCGGTTGTACCGATTTTCTTCAAACAAAGCTAAGAACCAAGGCGAATTTAACAAGGTAAGTGCAACTCTACAACTACCAAAAGCCCCATGCAAGGTATATTTATAGCAGGTAGCCGCGAGATGAAAACAATTGTACAATAAAACAAACAACAGGGCTTTTTATTGTTGTTATGTGATACGAACTGTCAAACAGCAGAGGGGTTGAAAAGAGACAAAAAAGACAAAAGATAAAGACAAAAAACTTGTTTATTTTTCTACTATACAACATTTGACAGTTTGTTTCACAAAACAAGCAAATAAAAAATAACCAGCTGGCTTTCCGAGACTACCTGCTATAAATATACCTTAGGCGGCTGTCAAAAATGCTGACAAGGCAAAAATTGATTGAATGCTTTGCTAACATAGGGTCCTCACCCGACAATTTTTTGGCATACCAAACGTCAAACTTCATATAAAAAAAAAACGCTGACAACAATTTTAAAGTTTTTTTTATATGGACTTTGACGTTTGGTATGACAAAAAATTGTCAGGTGAAGACCCCATGTAAGAACATTCACGATCGGCATCTTTCAAGCAAACAAAGTAAAATCGAAATCGGACCAGCTGTTTTTACTCTACGATGGAACGGGCAGATACATATTTACACACAGATGAGCACTACAAACTTGTAACATTCCTCTTTTTTGGGCGGGGTTGAAAACGATTGGGGTTCTGCTATAATTTACGAATTTGAGTTGCTTTATATAAGGATTTTTTGTGTAGAAAAAAAGTTTAATTTAATACTGGAAAAATTTAAAGAAAATAATTATTTGGCATTTTTTTTGATATTTATCGTTTAAGAATTTTTATTTTTTTTATCATAATGGATATTTATGTGTGAAAATAAATATCAATGTTTGATATTTTTCAATAAATAAATATCTTCTATATATAAATCGGCTAAGGCAAAACAGTTAAGAACACTTTCCTCCTCTGTATGTCAACCGATTTGAACAAAATGTACACCATTTGAGAGGTATTTACTCAAAGAAGTGCACAATATATATTTTATTAAATTCTGTTCATTAATTTCAGAGTTATAAGCGTTCAAAATTGCTACTAATAAAATGCCTTGTATCAAATAATAAAAATTAGGGTGATCGGTTATTCGACATTTTTCGGAAACTGGTTTTTGAATACTTCGACTATATAAATCTTATGTATAAATCGGCACAGGTTAAACAGTTAAGAACGCTTTCTTACTTTGTTTGTCAACTGAACCTCTATGGGGAGAAAAAAAGGGGAAATACGAGAAACTAAATTTCTTTCTTTTACTTTTCTGTGCTTCATGTGATTATTTTTAAATTTTCTATAATATTGTCATAGAATCCAAGTCGGTTTTGCTTTTTGTCGGTTTTGTAAACCAATATTGGTTTAATTTGGTGTCATGAAAACAAGTCGGTTTTGTTATTTTCGAATACAAATAAAAACGATATTCGAATTATCTGTTTTATGTTTTGTAGCATGTGTTTACCTATTTAAATGCAATTTTTGGTTGTTTTTAATAAAAAGAAAATAAGAATGGTAAAACAGTACACATATGAAATAAATGCCGTCGTTATAATATTTGCATTTGTATAATTTTATTGTTTTGTAAAAATATAAAGCGAATTTATTAAAAGACCAAAAAAAATTAATTATATAGTTTGCGACGAAAAAGCAGCAAAGCTGCGCAAAAATTCGGAAAGTTTGCAAAAATCGCGGAAATTCGCGAAAATTTTTAATATTTCAAAAAAGCCATAAAATAGATTAAAAGTGCCTACAACTATAAGGAATGACGAAAATTCGGTAAAAATTGTTAAATTAGCGGAAATTCGCAAAAATTTGCAAACATGGGCATGATAACAACGTTTAATACTTATTAAAAATCGTTAAAGCTGTAAAGAACCATATATATAAGAGGAAAAAACGCTTCTATCGCGAACATGGCTAAAATTCGCAAAAAATTGCAAAATTGGAAACAACGCCTAAAAATTATTTGAATTCGATAAATGGGTTTTAAAAAATAAAATGTCGGAAAATAGCATAAAAAGTTTGCAAAAATCACAAAAATTCGCGAAATTTTTCAATATTTTAAACAAGTCATAAAATGTATATAATAATAAATTGCTGTTGTTGCATATTTGATAAAAAGTGAGGAGAAGACTTTTGCGAGTTTGCAGCAACCCGCTGCCGGCGACATGCAAAAAATTCTATTTTAACAATTTTATTTACTTTCATCTATGCAAAAAATCTAACTGTTGAAAAAATAAAATAAAAAAATTAAGCTTTTCAAAACTATTTGTATTTCCAATAAAAAACCAAGAGCTGTAAGCTGCTTGGTTTGTTTTCAATAAAAATCCGATAATATTGGTTTCTGTGACATCTAAAACCGACACTAGTTTAAGTTCGAACAAAAAACCGACAACATTGGATTTCAAGACACCAACGTATTTTTTTTGTCGGTTTCAAATCCAATTCCAATAAAATTGGTTTCTATGACAGCCCTGATTATAGGTGTTTGGTCCTGAATGAATGAAAACCTATAAGATGAAAAATTTTGGTACTTTTTGTTTTTCATCTAGAACTTTTTCAATTTTCTTTAATATTTGACCTATAAAGATAAAATTATACATTAAACTGGGTGAATAATAACTTGTAAGGGAAGCTTTTTGGTACTTTTTCGTTCAACATCTGGTACTTTGATTAATTTTAGTTAATACTAGCATTTAACCCGCTACTTCGTTAGCGTTTCCTTTTCCTTCGTGAACATATTTGTATGTCAAAGTTTATTTTTCTAGGTTTAAATTTGTTTAAATTCTAGCATTTAACCCGCTACTTTGTAATCAGGCCTTTTCTTTCATGAACATATTTATATTCCAAAGTATATTCAAATAGGTTAAAGCAAAATAGTTCCAAGATTTTTTATATCATAGGTTGATATTGACACAGAACTTTGCACCTATAATTTTATGCTTTTAAGTTCAATATATGAAATTCAAAAAGTACGAATCGTAGAACACAAAAGCAAATGAAAGAAAGTTAATTTTCCGTATTATCCTTTTTGATACTTTTTTCTCCCCATTTATGTATTAAAAATTTCAATGTTGTAGTTGGAGCCTATAGTTTAGAACGTTTTTGTCATAGGATGAAAAATCTCTGGTGGGCGTGAGGGACTTCGCCAATTGAGCAAAAAAAAAAAGTTTGGTTTATAATGAACCGAAAAATGTGTTTTATTATCCCATATTGCCCATAAGATATAGTCCCTTGGGGCAATGATGTCCAGAAAAGTTGTGTCTCTAAAGTACATACAGTGGTGGCGTGACAAAATATGTACAGGTTTTACGCGTTTACTCCCCAAAAGGAGCAAATTTCGAAAAAGTACCAGACACCTGTCCTCTTATTTTTTTAATGAACAACATTAGGTGTTAAATTTTTTGTATCTCTATTAGTTTTGGATTTATTAGGTAAGCGAGATCGAGTTGGCGAGAGGCCAGCCTCCGGTCCAAATGGCAGCTTTTTAGCTTCAGGATCTTAGGATGTGTCATTCAGTTACTTTACAGTTTTATATTATATAGATAGATGGAGAAAAATGTTGTGAAAAAAGTAACAAAATTAGGAATGATTTTCACACCTTAAACGTTTGAATTTCAAAACAGGTCCAAATCTGTTTTGTATTTTTTACCCTTCTAATCCCCAAAAAGTCCGTACCTCACAAAAGTACCAGAAACCTGTCCGTTTATTTTTTTAATGAGCAATAATAAGTATTCAATTTTTGTATCTCTTTTAGTTAAGGAGATATGAGGTTAGGGAATTTTTCTAATGAACAACAATAAGTGTTAATGTCTTTTAGTTAAGGAGGTATGAGCTTAGCAGGATCCTTTGGCGAGAGGCCAGCCCATGGTCCAAATGTCAACCTTTTAGTTTCAGACGTTAGGCCCTGCGATGAAAGATTTGAAAAAAATAACAAACATAGGTACAATTTTCATCCCTTAAACGTTCGAATTTCGAAAAAGTACCAAACATGCATTTGTAGTTTTTAGATAAGTTAATAATTTTTATTTAGTTTTTATTAAAATGGACGAATTTCGTAAAAGTACCAGACAATTACTTTAACTTAAAATAAATATTAAGTTAAAAAAGTACCGGTTTATAAAAAAAGTACCGTTTAGAGAACGAAAAAGTTCCAAAAATCCCTCTTACAGATTCTCTTTTACTCAGGACCTTGCAGATTTATTTTATGTTTCTAAATCCAATAAATGCGGAAATTGAAAAGGTACCATTTAAAATACAAAATAATATCAAACCCCCTTTACAGATTCTCATTCACTCAGGACCTTGACTGTTTAATTTTACCTTTCTAGGTCCAATACTAACGGTAATTCAAAAGTACCAGTTAATGAATAAAAAAGTACCAAAAAGTTCCCTCTTATAGAATTTCATCCACTCAAGACATTGCATGTTAAATTTTATGATTCTAGGTTCACTATTTGAGGAAATTCAAAAAGTACCAGTATAAGAACAAAAAGTACCACAAACTTCCCTCTTATAGATTCTTATCCTTTCAGGGCATTGCATCTTGAATTTTATGTTTCTAAGTTAATTAATAACGGATATTGAAAAAGTACCAGCTTAAAACCCAAAAAGTACCAATAAGCTCTTTTAGGGATTCTCATTCATTCAGGACCTTGCATGTTTAATTTCATGTTTCTAGGTCCAATACTAATGGAAATTGAAAAAGTACCAGCTAACGAATAAAAAAGTACCAATAAGATCCCACTAAACGATTCTCATTTACACAGGATCGTGCATGTTTAATTTTATGTTTCTAGGTCCAATACTGACGGAAATTCAAAATTGCATTGATTATTATTCACTCAGGACTTTGCATGTTGAATCTTGTGTTTTTAGGTCCAACATAAACGATAATTTAAAATATACCAAAAAATTAAGTAAAATATCAAATTTCCTGTATTTCCCCTTTTTGGTACTATTTTCCCCCCCATTTAAGTATAAAACATTTCAGTATTATAGTGGCAGCCCATAATATAGTACGAATATTTCAATGAATGGAGACAAATGTTTTTTAAAAAAAGTACCAAAAATAGTTACGATTTTTACACCTTAAATGTTCGAATTTCGAAAAAGTACCAAATTTATATTCGTATTTTTTTGATAAGTTTCGAATGTGGTATTAACTTTGTTTCAATGTTTATTGGTTCAAAAGATAAATGGGGTGTCAAAAAAGTACTAAAATTAAGATTTTACTTATTTACTCCCAAATAGGGCCGAATAGGGCCGAATTTAAAAAAAGTACCAGACACCTGTCCGCTTATTTTTCTAAAGAACAACGATAAGTATTAAATTTTTTTTGTATCTCTTTTAGTTTTCGTTACCGTATTTTCCCGTTTTTACCCTTTTTTACCCCTTAAACATTTGAATTTCCAAAAATCCCGTCTTAGTGGATCGATTTGGAGTGTGACCAATCTCTGGTCCAAATTTCAAGTATTTAGCTTCAGGCGTTTAGGCTGTGCGATGATGAATCAGTCAGTGAGTCAGTCAGTAACGTTACAATTTTATATATATAGATTAGACATATAAACATAAAATTAAACATGCAGTGTCCTTTTTGTTTTTCAATTGGTATTTTTATATTGAACTTACAAAATTAAATTAACTCACGTAGAAGATAAAATATGAACCGGAGGTTGGTACCTCGCCAAATCTATCCACTTTGAAGGAAAAAATAAATGCTCGAAACATATAAATTCATATTTACTTGGATGAATTATGTTTTCTTCATATTTACATACAAATTTATGGTCGAATTTTGACCATTAGGCGAACACTAGTAAATTTTAATCAACTAAAAAATTTTCGGGTCTTTGTGTGAAATTGAAGCAAAGTTTGAATATTTATATTTTTTTACGATTTTTCTTTATTAAACTTATTTTGATATTGCTTTTTATCATCTATTCAATCTTTTTAAAATCTAACCAAATACCACCTTTTAAACGCGCCAAGAAATATGTGGGATCGAATTCATTATCTTGGCGAGTTTTGGGATTAACACGAACTTCAAAATTACCCAAAATTTCCACTAAAGCGCATTTGATTTGGGCCAAAGCAAAACGCATGCCTTTAATAAAAATATAAATTATTTTCACAAAAAGAAAAATTAAGTAAAGTTAATAAAGTAAATACCTATACAAGCTCTGGGTCCCTCGCCGAAACCATAATACACTCCCAAATCTTTATATTTTTTAATGCCGCCATTTTCTTCTAGAAAACGTTCTGGTTCAAATCTATCCGAATTTCCATAAAAGTCGCCATCAAGCATTATCGCATGAAGAGGTACAACGATTGCAGTATTTTTGGCCAAAAGTAGAGCTTTGCCATTTTTGTTGGTTATTTCGGTGGGTTCGGTACAAAGCTTGCTAGAAAAGAAGGCAGGAGGAAATAGGCGTATGGTTTCTAAAATATAAAGGAAATAACAGGTAACTTAGCTAAATTTTTATTAATTTGTTTTATTGGTGGTTTTATTACCATGAATACAGGCATCTAGATAAGGCAAATCCAATATGTTCTCAAATTCACCATTTGACCCAATTTTAGCAGAAATTTCCTGACGCAACTTTTGTTGTCTCTCCAAATCGCGACCCAACTAATTGGTTAAAAGATTACGATTATTATTAATAACAATAAAGTTTTTAAAAATCTCGAGCAGTGGTTTGCATCTATAACATATCGTCTTCACCTGACAATTTTTTGTCATACCAAACGTCAAACTTCATATAAAAAAAAACGCTGACAAAAATGTTCAATTTTTTTTTATATAGACTTTGACGTTTGGTATGACAAAAAATTGTCAGGGGTCTAATCACCGCATACGATATCGAGCAAAATTGATCGAAATTACTTATTTTGGTATTATGAAACTCGATATCGAATGCAATGTATTGAATTTGAAATAATAGCATTCGTTATCGAGTAACTCAATATTACATTTATCGAGTTTTCATTCGATACGTCAGTGTCTATCGTAAGCAAAAACATTCGATAGTTTACTCGATACGATAGTATCGAATGCGGTGATTAGACCCCAGGTGAAGACGCTATGTAAACTACGGTAGTTACTAATCAATGGGTAAAGCAACCGAAGTTTTTGTTTAAAGAAATAACCACTTAGTAGATGATTTATTCGCGAGCCCAAAAGAAGAATGAGCCCATCACTGCTGTAGGAATGTCCCATACTTACCAACAACAACGTGTGGGCCAGTATAGCAGCAGTTGTCTCAAAGCCATCCGATAAAAATGTCATCGTGTTTGCCGTCAATTCTTTAATCGAAAGTTGCCTTTTCTCTTGCAACTGCAGAATATAATTCATAAAATCGTTACGATTTTCATTGATACCCTGTTTCTTTTGAGATTTTCTCAGTTCTATTGAATCATCCATAATTTTTATGAAAAATTTTTCACATTCTTTAGGGAAAAAGCGCATTTTAAAATATTTCTTTATGGAGGGAAACAAACCCATCATTATAGTGTAAAATACCAAAATTAGATTTTGTCCGAAAACTTTGCTTATCATATCCATAATAGGCGAAGGTTTGTTGGTAAAACTTTTAGCCTCTAGACCCAGGACACAATCGGTAACTACTTCACAGGTAAAACGTAAACTGATCTGTAATATGATTAAAATAAGAATATTATCTAAAAATATTTCTGAATTTTTTTAAGAACTTATGTACATTGTCGCCATTAACTCCTTCCTTGGATCCAATTTTTATTTGTTCTTCGATAAATTTTGTCATATTTTGGCATACTTTTTTGGTAATTGGATAAACTGCCTTGACCTTTGGAGATATTTTGTTAATATAAAACTATGTTTTTTAAATTAATACTTACTCTACTGACTGTTAGACCAGGGGTCAGTTCAGCTCTTCTATCTTTCCATTTTTCTCCAGTCAAGCAAAACGGATTGTTTGCAAATAAGAAATCGGATTTTTCATCAACCTGAAATCAATAAAAAATCGAGTAGTTAATGAACATACCCTGCAGGAAATGTCACTAGTGAATCTGTACTGATTCACTATTGACACAGTCACCAGTACTAGAGACTTTTTATACCCCAGGCAATGTTATTTACAATAGACTTTTTTATCGTTATTTGTATGGCTTGTTTCTTTTTTATTTATTTTTTAAAAGTAAGCATTCGTATAAATAAAATAAATGAAAAATAATTGGTCTGCCGTATATTTATACCCTTCACCTCAGGTGGAAAAGGGTATATATAAGTTTGTCATTCCGTTTGTAATTTCTACAATATTGATCTAAGACCCTATAAAGTATATATATTCTGGGTCCTTATGAGGAGAGAACTTAATTTAACCATGTCCGTCTGTCCGTCCGTCTGTCCGCCTTACGTTTGATATGTGTTTTCCGGAGACTCCAGACATGATAGCGGATAGGTTATTTCACATTTATGTCACATATAGTCCACCATTTCTTGCTATTGAAATTCAGCCAGATCGGTCCAAAAATGGCTGAGATATGAGCAAAAAACCTCGACTACCTCTAATTTTTTCCAAAAATCCATTGTTGTTGTATTTTTATTACTTTTTTCTGTATATCTTGAGAAATACAAGAGCCAAAGTTTTCAAATTAGGTACACGCATTAAACTAATCAATACACAGCATCCACAAATTTGGCCTGGATCTGAGAAGTAGGCGTGGTACCTCCCGTACAAAAAATATAAAAAATTGTATAAAAACCAGATTTTTTGGACTGTTATATGACCTATGGTTATCCCTTGTATTACAAAAGATCGGAAATCTTTAGTAAAAAATATTTTCTGAAAAACTCGGAAAAATGGGTTCATATACGAAAAAGTTATGATCAAAATAATAATTTTTTTTTTAAATACCCACTTTCGGAAACCATATTTCTTCCCGAGTTCAAGATTTATAACCCAACTAACTGGCAAATTTCTTCTTAAACACATCGGTTTATAAATCTGTCAAATCGGTTAAAAAATGGCTGAGTTATAATCAAAATACTAAAATTCCAAAAATTACTCTTTTTATACCCTTCACCTCAGCTGGAAAAGGGTATATTTGTTTGTCATTCCGTTTGTTATTTCTACAATATTGATCTAAGACCTTATAAAGAATATATATTCTGGGTCCTTATGAGGAGAGAACTTGATTTAACCATGTGATGTCCCTCTTTCAATTGTTTACATATACTAGCATAATGCCCAATATGATTTCGTTATTACTATTCTTTATTATTTAATATATTTAACGAAATAATTTTAACAAATAAAAACTGGGAATTGTTGTTTCTATTTGCTACTTAAAAACTCGCCAAAAAGATAAATCTACGGTATGACAACACTGCCTATACTAAAAGAAAACAAACAAACAAACAAACAAACAAACAAACACATGGTACAAACTATTTTGGTGAATATTATGGCTCACAACTCAAATAAGTTGATTTGTAACTAGATGACCCGTGCGAATATTTCGCACCGTAATTTTTATCAATGAAAATATAAATTTTTCAATTTCTAATTATTTTTCGTCATTAGTGTTAGAAATAAGCTTTAAAATGAGATATCATTCATTAAATTTGATGCGGTGGTATGGGAGATATTTGCAACCGACAAAAAAAAGTGCTTTAGAAATAATATATGTATATATATATATATGATTTTTGTATTATGGTTCACAACTTTGCTAAATTGTGGTGAACAAAAATATCAAAAATAATTACAACTCAAATGGGTTGAGTTGTGAACAATAATACGGGCCATATTTCATTTTAATGATATTCAAATAACGTTCCTTCATGGTTGAGTTGTCTAGGGGGTTTGTTGAGGTTAGAAACTGTGAGTCCGCTGGTTCGAATCTTGGTCTTTCGAAACAATTTTTTTTCTTTTTTAATTTTTATGTTCAAAACCGATTTTAAAAAAATATTTACCAGTTTTCGCTTTTTAAATTTAAATTATAATGAAGCTTTTAATATTTTAAATATGTATGTATATGATGTAAAAATTATTTTGTTTTTGTCTAGTTGCTCTGTATTCTGCTCGCAAAATGGTGAAGGGTATTTAAGATTCGGCACAGCCGAATATAGCACTCTTACTTATTTTATAAAGTTATCGTAATAAAAATACAACTGTACTCAACTGAGTACAGCGGCGGAATCCTTATACAAATTGTGGCATACTGTAGTTGTAAAAATTGCACAAAAATTTAATTATACTTAAATATTCGATGAGTTCTAAACATTTTAACGCTTGTATTATGTATTGATAGCGATTCTTTGTATGATTTTTGTTTTATGTTATCAGTTGAAGAAGAAGATGCCATGGAGAACATGGTTACGGACAATCCAGGTAACATTGAACGGGAGCGAAGATTATCCATTGCCAAAAAGGAAAAAGAAGCTGTAGTGAACTACAACGTAGCACAAGTGGCTACAAATGTCCTCTTTTACGACTAGCACAAACACGAAGATATCAAGAAGTTGTTTAGTAATATGAACCTATTATTTGCGTATAATAGAGAAGATATTTTACAAAGAACTGATTATTTTTTATTGAATGAGTTCCGTGAGGGATATGGCCACTGTGTCCAAATCCTTCGATCTCAGTTAATCAAACCTAATCGAAAATGAATACTATGGACAAGGCTACAATAATCTATAAGCACTATATCCAAATTGTATTTGTGAACATTTTGTATATAATCAGTATTGTGGTTATTTTGTTGAACTATTTATGGTTTTTAATCCAAATTTCGATCTACCAAAGATTAAATACAATTTGGTTTCAGGATTGATGTTTGACTATTGTCGTCAGCAGTCGTCGACGGCTGCGAGTGTTAAACGGCAAGCCCTCTGAGGAGATTGAGTGGTTGCAATCGAAACATGCCAGGGTAACCTGTCCGTAAAAACGCCTGGGTTCATGCCCAGCTTCAGTCAAGAATGAAAAATGGTAAATAAATTTTAATTAATTTCATGTTGTAAAATTCCTTTCTTCATAAAAATAATTTAATGAAAATTAAATTTGATGAACTTTAGCCTAATTAAAAATATTAAAAAAAACATCATCATATATATTATTTCTAAAGCAATTTTTTTTGTCGGTTGCAAATATCTCCCATACCACCGCATCAAATTTAATGAATGATATCTTATTTTAAAGCTTATTTCTAACACTAATGACGAAAAATAATTAGAAATTGAAAAAATTAATATTTTCATTGATAAAAATTATATTTTATATAGAACTGCAATAGAACTGCATGATAATACTGTTCAAACGAGGTAACACAGGGTCACTTAACAGAACTGCATGATAATACTGTTCAAATGTGGTAATACAGGGTCGCTTAATAGTAATGCAGTTCTACATAATATAGTATGTATTAAAATCCATTCTGGCAATACCGCTATTTACTATAATGCCGTTTATTACTAAGTCAGTTATATTCATCATTTTCATTGATAAAAATTATATTTTAAAATGTATTGAAGTTACTAAAATTTCTATTAATTATTTTCATTTTATGTTACAAAAATGACAACTAACGGTGCGAAATATTCGCACGGGTCATCTAGTATATATTATTTCTAAAGCACTTTTTTTGTCGGTTACAAATATCTCCCATACCACCGCATCAAATTTAATGAATGATATCTCATTTTAAAGCTTATTTCTAACACTAATGACGAAAAATAATTTGAAACTGAAAAATTAATATTTTCATTGATAAAAATTATATTTTAAAATGTATTGAAGTTACTAAAATTTCTATTAATTATTTTCATTTTATGTTACAAAAATGACAACTAACGGTGCGAAATATTCGCACGGGTCATCTAGTATATATTATTTCTAAAGCACTTTTTTTTGTCGGGTTGCAAATATCTCCCATACCACCGCATCAAATTTAATGAATGATATCTCATTTTAAAGCTTATTTCTAACACTAATGACGAAAAATAATTAGAAATTGAAAAATTAATATTTTCATTGATAAAAATTATAGTTTATATAGAACCGTTCGTACGGGCAAAAAGTTAACGATGAGCATGTCATTACCTCTAACATTGTATTCAAAGAAGTATTATAAAAGCATTTAAACATATGTATGTATGTAAATATGTATGATATATATTATGATTTCTAATATTTTTATACTTTTAATAAAATGTATTGAAGTTACTAAAATTTCTATTAATTATTTTCATTTTATGTTACAAAAATGACAACTAACGGTGCGAAATATTCGCACGGGTCATCTAGTTTTGTATATATTTTTGAAAATATATTTTATTTAATAGAAGTTTTTTTACACTTTCGACTGGAAGAAAGTTATCACTAATTTTGATATTGTGCCGTGATATACAATAGGAAACCAAAAATATTACTTCAGTTCGAGATGTCAGATTTTTTGGCAGTCCACGGGTTCAAGGATTATTGTCACATTTCTTAAATTTTAATACAATTTCATATATTGTTGCTCTATAATAATAAAAATATGTATATGAAATTGAATGAAAATTTAAGAAATGTGACCAAAAATAATTTTCACATTCTAGTTATTAAATATATTTTATATTAATTTAAAAATAATGGCATTTTGTAATTACTTTTACATTGAAACTTTTCTTAAGGCTTGTGAAACTCTAAAGCATTTCTTTTAAATACAATTCAAATTTATAAGTTAGAATTATATTTTATATTATTAGACTTGTGGCGCTATCATTCGAAAACTGCTAAATGGATTTGGATAAAGATTGGTAGATGGATAGAATAGAGAACAGATTAAAGTATTGGCTACTTTTTAAGAGGTAAAATGGGACAAAATTGGTAGTTTTCGTACATTATCTATCTATCTTCTATATCTATATATATAATACAGGATGTGTGTATGTATATATGTAACGTATGGACTCCAAAACGGCTGGGCGGATTTTGATGAAATTTGCAGGGAATCTTCAGGCGGGTGACACTGAGAAGTCTGATTTTTGATTTTCGGTCTGCGGGCGGAGGGGCGTGGCAAAATCCAATTTTCATATTATACCACCAATGACATCTATATAATTTGGACGATTATTTCTTTAAAATGATCGCAATGGTCCAACTTAGATTTATACGAAAAGAAAATTTTGGCTCGCCCACTTTTACGCCCACTTTTTTCGAATTACCTAAAATCAGAAAACGGCTGCATCGATTTGACAAATTTTTCTTTCAAATGTTCGTATTAATCCATTTAAAGTTTTCATCGAAACAAAAATTTACCACGCCTACTTTTACGCCCACTTTTTCTATTAAGCGCGTAACTTGAGAACGGCTTGGCCGATTTGGACGATTTTTTCTTTAAAATCATCGCCATGGTCCAACTTAGGTTTTTACGGAAAGAACATTTTTCCCCGCCCACTTTTTTCTATTTACCTAAAATCAGAAAACGGCTCCATCGATTTGACTAATTTTTCTTTCAAATGTTCGTATCTTTTTAACGCATTTTAAAAATCGAACGCAAACATTTTTCCTAATTTGGACAGGACAACGTTTGTCGGGTTAGCTAGATATTAAAATAAAGTGTACTTTTTAAAGTGTAAAATGAGATAAAATTGATCCTTTTTCTCTTTTCGATAAATTTGGCAAACAGGCAGATAATAGCCTACATTATTATACAGCGTTCTTTCTGGGAATTTGAGGAAATGAGGAAAAGCTTTTACTTTTGGTACTCTTGCCTTTGACACTTTTTTCTTCTCAATAAATTTGGCATAGAGGCAGCATATAGCCAAGACCAAATATTAGGCACTTTTAAATAGCTAAAACCGGAAAAAATAGTTTTTTCTTCTTTTTGATTATTTTGGTATACATAATGCAATATGTCGAGTCGAGTGGTCGAAATATATTTAGACACCTTTTGATTTTCACATGGACTGCTGTATGTCGGTTGGTCAAGAGGATCAAGTGCTCAAAATAATAAATCTTACAATGTTGTTTTTTTTAGAAATTTTTGGAACACAATAATTTACGAACGATTTGTAGAAAATGTAAAAAGCTTAATAAAATTCCTGTAAATCTTGGAACGAAGTCACTTGGTTAAGCTAAGATCTTATAAGAGCATTGAAATGGATTTAAATTTAACGTTAAAACCGTCTAAAATCAATTGTCATACTTTGTTTTTTTTCGAATAAATATTTTTAACGACTATGTATGTATGTATGTCTTTAAAAAACAAAATTTTCTAAACTTACCATTAGAGAAGCCTCATTATCATGGAAATGTTTAAAATCAGTAGTATAAATACGTTTAACCAATTCACAATTTGTTATCATAAGTTGAGGACTACGACAACTAAAAATGCCCACAAAGTTGTCTGTATGTTTATATTTTCTAATTCGAAAAAAAAACAATAATTAAAAACAATTAAAATTAATTAGAATACATACAAATAAACTGTTGAAAACTTGAAACAAAAATTTTTATTTTATTTACATATGTATAAATGTTTTATGCATAACAGTACAAAGTAGATATAATAACATCTAAAATAAGAAAAAATCGCTTATAAGAAAGTATGGCAATAACACCATGTCGTTTTCAGTATAAGAAAAAAAACTAACATAAAACACACAGGCCTGCCACAGGAATAAATGCCGATGGAAAGTGGAAGTCATTCCATATTTTACTTGTCCAAAAATTCCATTTGAATAAACAAATTACATATAATAAATTCGATCGGAATTGCAAATACGGAATTTAAACTGCTTCAATTAGAATATGTGATAGACCTTATAGATTGCAATGCAGAACAAAGGAAAATACGTGTTAAAAACATTTCTTAAAGGAAATTTTTTTATTCTGCAATACAGTACATATTTACTTACACAAAGTATCTGTTATTTTTTTTTTTTTAAAGAAATATTCTCTTATATCCGCTATGTACTGTTATTTTATTTAATAATTTTTATTTGTTTTTCAACATTGTATTTAATTTAAAAATACTTACTCATATATATCCCTTAGATCGTAAGTCATATGACGTTTTTGTGTCAAAACACTAGGATAATTACCAACAAATGGTTGTGGTCTGGGACTTTTAACGCCCAACTTCTTCCAATAATCATAGTTCCATATTAAAAAAATATAAACTAAGGCCACAAGTGCCAATATTAAAGAAATAGTTGTTAAAAACATTCCTTATATGTAAAACTAACAATATTTTTTATACAACAACCGAAATTTTCAAACGTCCGTTAATATTCAGGTCGACTTAACAAATGAGATCATTTTCCTAGTTTTTAGAGCAATAAACACAATTAGTTGCTTGATTCATATTAAATGTTTGAGAGTGAGTACATGCATATGTATTTTATTTAAGAGTTTTATTTATGAATAATTAAAATGCCAGTGAGGGGAAAATGTAAGTCTGCTGTCAAAATGTATGTGAAGGTGTGAGTATACGATATACGGAACATGATTTAAACTTTAAATTCTTTATCAAAGACAGTGCTGCCAGAAAATTTTAATGTTAACTTAAAGTTTGAAGTCCCAAAAAATTACTATCTTAAAATGTATATCTGTGGCATTTTGACAAAACATCTTAAGTCGAGATAAGACAGCAAAAAAAGTTTAAAAAAAAATCGGTGAAAAAATAATTTTTGTTAAAAAATAAAATAAACCGAAATTAAAGAAATACATTTATTTTCAAAAGATTTTGTTATTCGTGCTTAATTCCCAGTTTTTATTCTTGATAAAAACACTTGAAATTTATTGTTGATGGGATAAGCTATTCCTATGCATTTCACTGGTTGCTTAGGCCAGATCATCAGGAAACTTCATCCATAAAGATTTTAGACAAACTAAAGATATTAAACCAAATAAAACTGTTAAACGTATAAGACTTATAGCAACAGTTTTACTTGTAACAATATCAAAGCTTGAACAAAATACATCAACAATAAAAAAGTGGGTTTATCTCATCTTACACTCCCCAATAACAAAATCTTTTGAAATTAAAATTTTTTATTCCCAAAAATTGAAATTACTTTTTGATGAAATACATTTATAATACAAAATTTTAAAATCATAAACGAAAATGTTTTTTGATGGAAAATTCGTATAATAACAGCATTTTTTTCAACTTTTGAAATTTGACTAAAGATTTTTTGTCAAATAGCCTCAGATATACACAATTTTGTTCTCAATTTTAATACCCACACCACAATAGCGGTGTTGGTAGCGTTTGTGAGAATGTTTGTAGAACCTTACAATATCGTTCCTAGACCCACCTTTTAGTATATCGATCGACTTTTTTTTTAATCGATCTTATTTTTCCTTCCATATAAACCGTGGGCACAACGTACAGGTGGCAAGATAATTCGGTGGAAGTTGCTACACGGGTACTAATTGTTACAAGAACCAAGCCTATTTAATATGGTGAGAATCGGTCCTTTATCTCACAAAGCTCCCACACAAGATTATTTCTTGAATAGATCTTTGTGCCCATAAACCATCTTATTATGCTGGTAGTAGATTTAGCTTGGTCCAAACTTATTTAATTTCAATCTAAATCATCCTACCAAATATAAAAACGTAGCTCCTATACAAATACTTCTCTCGAAAAAAGCTTTTAATGCCATAACTTCCGCATGAATGTTTTTGGTATTGACTTGTGTTTGGGAATTCCCGGACTTTTTCATTTCCCGGGACACGGGAAAAAAAATATTTATTTCCCGGGAATCCCGGGAAATTTTTTTTATCAAAAATATTCATAAAAAGTCATTAAAATTTTACAAAATTTTTGTTTAAAACAGTTTTGTTAAAAATGAACAATATGTGTATCACCAATTTGCTTGTGTAAAACTATTTAAATATACAAAACACAATCAAAAATTAAAAAAATAGTGTATAAAGTCATTTCTGAAAAATTTAAGAAATAGGACTATTACAAAAAAGCTTTATAAAAATACATAATTGAAATTTAGCTCATAGAATAAATTCGAAAAATAAAAATATGTTAAAAATAGAGATCTTCGTTACCAAACTTAAACAAAAAACTAACATACATATGGGTAGTTCCAAAGTGTTGAACGTGACAGTCGTACGCTCCAAAAATGCAATAACATTTTAATCAAAAAATATTTTTACGTTTTCTTAACCCTTAAATTATAGTACTAAGAAAGCACTGTTATCTGTGCTAAAGTTTATGGAGGGCGCGATTCTAGGTCAAAGATAATGTCAAAAGAAGTAACGGTTCGACCGTGAAAAAAACCAGAAGTAGTTTTCGTGGCCATGTATAAAAAGGCGTAATTCAGCGAAACCTGGCACAATTTTTTAGTCAAAATACTTTCAGAATTTTGCGTAGCAATGTATCATTAAAATGTCTTGGTTTGATTAAAAAATCTTCTGTATTTTATTTTTTTTTAAGCCAAAATCTTGGTCGATACGTGACATTTCGAACGTGAAATTTTTTCCGTAATAATTTAACTGAATCATGATTAAAATAAAAATTTACCTTTAAACCGAATAACATATTTCTCTTTGAACTCTTCCTTAGATAACAGAGCATGTAAGAAAATTTTTTTGGAATAATTTTTATCAAATATCACCTCTTTTAACGGCCATTTTCACCTAGTTCGGTTATAATTAACTATCGGTTATAGCTGTCAAAACATATTGGTAACCGGAACTTTAATTGAAAGTTAGTTTTAACCGAACTTGGTGAAAATGGCCGTAAGAAAGATAAATCTTAAAGAAAACATACAATAAAACATTCATAGTTTTTTAAAAATGTGGTTTTTAAAACCACTAATGCGTTGAGTAAGTCACTGGACATTCTATTTCTCTATTTGTCTTTTTACAGTAATGTCAACAATTTAAATTTAAAAGCGCTTATCAAAGGAAAAATCTATTTCTACGGGCAAAATAAATAAAACAAATCACTTTGAGCAACTGAAGTTTTGTTTTAAATATTTTTTATAAATAAAAAAAACAAAATTAAATTAAAATTAACGTTTTTTATGTAAAATTGCTTATTTTATGAAATTCCCGGATTTCCCGGGAAAAATAAAAAAAAATTCCCGGGAATTCCCGGGAATTCCCGGAAAATTTCTGAAATCAGACCCGGGAAATCCCGGACCCCAAACACTAGTATTGACAAAAAATATATTTCATATCTTGTAAATACTGAAAGAGAAAAATATGTCACGAACGGTAATCACTAACGATATTAAATCTTGTTCATTATAAAACCATCACAAAAATTTTTTCCCAACTACGTATTATAAAGGAAAAATATGTGGTCACGTACGATATGCACCAATTTTGCAACAAGGTTCCGAATGTGATATTTTTTTTTTATATATAGAACCCTCTAAATGATATATTAATGATAAACATTTTTTCCAGCTACTTTTATTTTTTCATTATTATGCTTACCCGCAAAGCCCTATGCATTTTCTGCAGGAGACCAGAGTTCCAGGCGGAAATCGAACCCGCAACCCCAGCACTGATATTCTAGCTCACTACCAGTTAGCCTAACAGGGCACCCCACTACAATTTTTGCAAAACCTCTGTCAAAATAAGACAGGATTCCTCAATCAGAATTCGGCTATATTACACTTGACACGTTGCTATAAAAACATTTTTTCGAATAAATTGCAGATAGCACTATTTAAATAAAAGCCCTCGATATCAAAACGTTTTTAACGCAGGGTGAAGTAATTTACAAAATTGTCCCTTTAGTAAAATTTTTTTATAACTTTTTATTTTTATTTTATTAACTTAATATGTAGTTAAAAATACAACAAAGATAAACAGTAACATTTTTTTTATAAATAACAAAAAGAAAAAGTTGAACTTCAAATACTACTTCTAAGTGCCAAAAGCGGTACTACTAAAGTAAATTTAAATTAAGCCACCAAAATGCTCTAGTTCGACATGAAATGTAGACAGTGGATTCTTAATGTTAATTTTACCATAGTTGTGCACTTCTTTCCGAACAAAGTTACTTAATCGATAAGAATTCGATAGAATAAGCGATTGAGCGTACATGCATACATATGTACATTACAACAAGATAAAGGCAATAGTCTTAAAAGAGTTATATTATTAACTGTACTTAAAGGAGTACATACCCAACAAAAAATGCTATTTATATGACATCTTGAAAATCATAAAAAGCAGCACAAAAATCATAAAAATTAGTGCTGAAATTCAAAATTTTTGTACGAATACCATCATGTGGCAACAGTGACTATACAGAAAAGTTTACCAATTTGTTTACCAATTGTGAAGTCATTATTTAGATAAAAATAAAAACAATGTTTTTTAAAAATTTAATAAGCAATGCGCTTAAACAATAAACATTGTTTTACATTTTAAGATTTTTCGTTTCGTTTAGGTAACTTTTAATATGTCTGAAACAATTTTCAGTTCATTTGTAACAATATCTCAGACGTGGGCCCTATAAAAACGGACGTCAGTATTAAAATTGGTTGCGGTCTAGACATACATACATATGTAAAATTATTGACCGAAAATGAAAAAGCGTTATGCTTGTATTTCTAGTCATATAAAACTAAATTGAAAACAATTAAGTTAAATATCATGATTTTTAACTTCACACAGAAAAAAAAATTATGTAAAATCCTCGAAAAATCCTAAAAACAAACGTTTGTAGACAAAAGCACTACTTTGGAAAGAAGCATGGGGACGCGTGAATTTATAGACCGATTCCCACCATTTTTAGTAGATTTTATCCTTATGAATTAAAACATATGTTTAAAATTTCATCGAATCACCTTAAAACTTTAGACCTGTACTTTACGCAGAATGTTACATGGACAGACAACCAGAAAGCCAACCGGACGGAGCTATTTTCCTCCATCCGGTTAAATCAACTTAGAAAGTATAATGTTGTAGTGGTACACACATAATCGCATAACACCCTCTCCACTATTGTGGTGTAGGTATAAAAATTAAGAAAAAGCAAAAATTTGTCTATTTCTCTTTTCTCTCAAAGGCAGACAAAATTTTAAACACTTGGTTGACAGTGTCACCAAAACAATCGACTAAAGTGGCGATTTGGAGACACTTAATCCTAGGCTTCTAGAGGGATAAGAGTACGTACATTAGGGTGGTCGTTAACTGTATGGAGCATATTTGTTTTCTATTTTTCCATGCTCTCACCCCCCAATTCAGTGGGTATTAATAAAAAACAACACCAAAAAAAGTTTTAGGACAATCGGCGAAGGCTAAACCGTCCCTCAAATCCGCCAAAGTTTAGGAAAAATCGTTAAGTCCGACTTTTATGCCTCATAACTTGGAAAATATTATATTTACATAAAAATCGTTTGCAAAGAAGTTGTTATTAATGAAGTTTCCAACAACTTTTGCCTTAATAAGTTTTCTCTAAATCTCATATTAAATAAAAAGTAACAAAAAATAGAGCAAACAGCCAGCAATGATGCGAATTTTTTTTTAGAACTATTTTTTCTTACACACGTTAATTCAGCTTCAATATTTGCGTTTGTGTGCGTTTGCTTCCAAAAACTAATACCTACCTACCCGCTTTCTTTATTTCTTTAGGGGCTCCCATACAAAATTGTCAATACAGACTAGAAATATATTGAAGAAAAAGGCCCATAACTGCCAAGGAATTGCCCCTAGGGACATAAAATGTATGACGGACCATCATTAGTTTTGTATACTAAACATTTTCTTAAAACATACTTGCCATATATCTCCACCCCTTAGGGGGCTCCTATACATATATGGCGGTCTAATGAAAATCTAAAATTTGGCCCCTGTATCGCATAGGATGCCCCTAGTTGAGTCAAATGTATCACCGATCCAACTTTATTTTTTATCCCCATAATTTGTTTTTAACATAACTACCCCCTATCTCTATTCCTTAAGGGGCTCCCATATAAAATTTTTAATACAGACTAGGAATATATTGAAGAAAAAGCCCCACTACTGTCAAGGAGTCGCCCCTAGGGGGGAAAAAAGAATGGCCAACATCCATTAGTTTTTTTTTTAACATTTCCCTAAAACATACTTGCCCTTTATCACCACTTTTTAGGGAGGCTCTCATACAAGTATTGCGTTTTATGAAATTCTTAAAATTGATGGAAATTTTTGTGAACAGAACAAACACTTAAAGGCAGAATTAGTCTTTACTTTTTGTTTCTGTTCTGTTCCGCGCCGTTCTGTTTCGAAATTGTAATAGTTTCTTTTCCTGTAGCAACTAGTCAGCCATTTATGACAAATTTATTAGCTTTGCACCGTCCATTGTTTTATTTCAATAATTTTAATGCACATAAATTTTAAGAAATTAAATTTTATGAATTCTTAAAATCAAAAAATAGTTTATTTCAATATAAATATGCCTTTTTTATTATTTATTTTGCTGTCACTTACAATAACTTAACAATTTTTTGATTATAACAAACTGAACCGCAACAGAACAGAAAAACTAATCAATTTCACAGGTTTTTTAATAACAAAAACAAATCAGCTGTTTCGTAACAGAACAGAAAGAAAAGACTAACTGAGCCTAAAGACTTTTTTTATGATTTTTTAAAGAACAAAAATTTTTAAATTTTTGCTAAAATGACTGCGCATATAAGAAAAACCTTTACGCCTGTATTTATAAAAAAATTTTAAATTTAATAAAGGTTTACAAAACAAATTTTGTATGAAAATTCTCCTTAATAAACGTTTGTTAAATTTAATAATCGTTTAAAAAAACGGGGGTTAGGCTTTAATTTTGTTGCGGAATTTCGGTTTTTTAGTTCATTGAATATACTAAACCGTTTTTTAGTTTCGCGAATATATGTTGAGCAACCTCCTCTATTTTCGAAATAGCGGTATATCTCGAAAACAAAAGCTAAAATAAAAAACGGTCACCACCACTGGATTTAGCGCACCCCAATTAGGTTAAAACACCAGGTGCCCGGCTGGTTTTTTTTTCTAAAAAATTATTAAAATATTTTTCAACAAAATTAAGGATACGTGATTCATAGAAAATGCATTTCTTTAATAAATTAAAAATTAGATTTTTTTCAATGGGCTTATTCAGTATTTTTAAGTTTATTTTGTTTAATAAGAGATTAAGGAAAAACTTGTTAAAACTAATCTACAAAATTAATATTTTCTAAATTATGAAACATAAAAGTAAGATTTCATGTAAAAATATAATTTTTCTCAAACTTTGGTGATCGTGAGGGACGGCTTAGCCTTCGCCGATCGTCCAAAAATAATTTTTGCGTTGTTTTTTTTATCAATACCCACCAAATTGGCTGGTGAGACCTAAAGAAATCCGACTTTGGATTTTAACGGTCACCCTAGAGTACATATGCTTCTGTATATATGTAGTTTATATGTTAGTATAATATCCGAACATTAATTAACAATAATACAATTTCTGGTAGTTCAATTTTATTATTGAAAGAAATCAAGTTAATCTACTTCAAAGAAATAATAAAACTTCGTATTTATTTTTTAAATTGTACCAAAAAAGGATGAATTGTACCAGTGTATCAAAGAAGTTTCGATTGTACCAAAGTTGGTGCAATTGTACCACAAATCCCATCAGTGCTTGATAAAGAAATGAACAAACAAAAAATTTTACGCACGAACAGCTTGTGTGTGTGTGTGTGTGTGTAAAAAAAATTAAAAAAAAAAAGATTTTTTTGTAGGTTTAGAAGCGTAAACCTCTAACTGAAATAGCAAATACAGTAGTTTTCCGGTTTAAAGAACCAGAGCTTTGTCAGGCCTGGAGGCTTATTCTGCATTGCGATGCGCAAATCAATGCGATGCGCAAATGAAATGCGATGCGAAAGAAAATTGGTATGCTGCTAGACTATCGCAATCGCATTCGCAATTTATTTTCAAATCGTGGCAACGCTGCCCAAATATACGTCAGTGTCAATAAACGTCAAATTAAAAATAAAAACATTTTTTGTGTTTGGCTGTGAAAATTGTTTAAACAATTTATTTAAGACATTCTGTAATAAAAATGGATTTTGTGGTACTGTGGTTCGACGGCGAAGAAAATGAAAATGTTTTGTGTGTACTTTAAAATCGGCCCAAACCTATTAAAATTAAAGTCAAATATTTTTGAACTGGTTTATATATTTCATACTTTTTCCATCCTGCAGCTTTCCTAATAGGTGGTCCCTTGATATTTAGTTCTTCAGTTAAAGTTTGCCATAAAGTATCTGCCGACTGACGTGCATTTGGTGTTTTCAAATGGCCTCTTGCCAATTGGCTGTGCTTATTCATAAATTCTATCATTATTTCAAATTGACACGGTTTGGTGGTCTTATTGCTTGCTTCCCTGAATTAAATAATAAATATATGATGAATAAATAAATAAAATATTATCTTTCACTAACATGTTTGTACTTTGCGAATGCTATTTTGTTGTCGAATAAATTTTGCGAATTTGACATTTGTTTTCGCAATGTAGAATACCGACTTGTCACCTTTTCGCATTTGAAATGCGATTAAAAAAAAACTTTGCGAATATCGCAATACAGAATAGCAATTGTTCGCATTTATGCATTTTCGCATCGCGTTGATTTTTGCATCGCAATTCAGAATAAGCCTCCTGGTCGTTGAACTGAAAAGTTCGTTATATGCCATACTTATGTCTAGTACCCATGTTATGAATGAATAAATAACTAAAACTGCCTAATTTGTCCTTTATTATGAAATATATTAAAAAAACTAAAAAAGGTACAATTCATAACACTGGTAGCATAAAACATAAAATTATTTTAATGAAAAATAAGTTCAAATTCATTATAAATTCCCTTGATAATAAACAGGCAAGTGCACGGCTTAAAAAGACTTAAACTGGCAACATGTTTTTGCAAGTTGTTTTTGTTTTCATTTTGTTTTTTCTTAACCTACTTACAACTACAATTAATGTTGGAAGAATTCCAACCAATTGTAGTGAGGAATGTGAGAAAAGATAAACTCACTGTTTATTGTTGATGTTTTTGTTTAAACTTTGATATTGTTACAAGTAGCACTGTTTCTTATAATTCTTATAGGTTTACTAGTTTTATTTGGTTAAATATCTTTAGTTTTTCTAAAACCTTTATAGATGACGTTTCCTGACGATCTGGCCTAAGCAACCAGTGAAATGCGCATAGGAATAGAATAGCTCATCCCATCAACAATAAATTTCAGTGTTTTTATCAAGAATAAAAATTGGGAATTAAGCATGAATTAAAAAATCTTTTAAATTCCTTGAAAATTTTACATACAAAATTTGTCGAGTAATGTTTGTTTTTTAGAACAATGCATGTATGAATGTCGTTGTCGTAAAAACCAAGAACAAAGTAGTTTCTTCATTCTTGGAAATTCACCTTGTTTCATGGCTTTCCTATTTTTAAATCCAAAGTTTGTACTTCTTGTTACTTTTTGCACAAATCCACAACTCGCAATCCATTGTGGTAATCAAGGCGAATTTAACAAGTAAGTGCAACTCTACAACTACAAAAAGCCCCATGTATTTTTTCGCAATTTAATAGGCGGCTGTCAAAAATGCTGATAAGGCAAAAATTGATTGAAAAACAAAATAAAAATTTTGTTTGGGTAATAGAAGAGATGATTAAATTCACTTTAATTATTTACAGTTTTTCTAAGAAATTTTTTCGGTTATTTTAGCGCAAAACATAAACAAAATTATATTTTGACGTTTCCCTATTTTTTTTTTAATTCGCCGTGGAGACAGTTGATGAACGGCTGACGAGTTGAGTTTAACTTGTTGAATTCGCCTTGCTATTTTATATGAAATTTATAAATATATTTGGGTAGTTCCATGCCAAATTGACCAAGAGTGGGACCCGACCCTTTTCGATTTAAATGAAATTTGGTGAGAAGGTTCCTTTTTTCCTATAAGGAACATGTATCAACGAAAAAAAATTAAAATAAAAAAAGTACAGGGAGGGCCAAAAGACACGACTGCGACTTTCCGACAACAAGGTGCAGTGTCGGACGATCAGGAAGACCCAGAATAGTGCAGAACCAAATGAACATTGATCGTGTACGGGACAGTTTTGAAGAATATCCAGAAACTTAAACGCGAAGACGTTCTGGACTCTAGAACATCACTTCGACGCATTTTATCACGTCATTTACACATACATCCATACAAGGCCCAATTGGCCCAACAACTTTTACCAGTTTACAAAAAATGTATTCAATTTATAAACGCAGGCATGACTTTTGGACCACCCGGTATTTCAAAATGAAAAATTATTGTCTCTTTGTTTGTCTGTTGGCTTAAGACTCCTTAAATTCCTGAAATTTTTAAAAGTAACATTACGTTAGCGCCGAAAACAAAATAGGCGACTTATTTTTTCGATAGCAGCAGGTGAAGTGGTACCCCATGTTCAGGGGTGTGGATACCCCCCATAGGATGCATATGTTAAATTCGCGTAAATGAAAAACTATTATAGCGAGAGTCTTCAAAGGTGATTATTTATTTATTTATTTGTATGGTCAAATCCTGTACAACAATAGTTAATCTTATAATTAGAGTACAGGAAAGAATTATTGATAAGTTATAGCCACTATTATGGTAAACTATAAATTTCAAAACACAAATGGGCGGGTTAGAAGGTGGAGGAGTACCATCATAGAACGAAAATATTAAATACAGCATATCTGAATACAAAAGTCTTCCAGCTAAGTAGCCAAACTACACCTTTCAAAACCATAATGAAGGGGAAAGGTGCAGGGGGAGCAATAAACCTGTATGTATATAAAAATTAATATGCCTTTGTTTGTTCCCTAGAAACTACTGAACGGGTTTTCCGGAAATTTTTACAGTCATTTCCTGAGTACCCATCGTTTAAGTGAAAGCTTCCAAATTTGGAACAAATAGTTATCAATACAAAATATCTGGCAAAAAGCGAGCTAGACTGAAAAACGACAACATAAATGTCTAAATATCTGAAGAAGGACAATAAAAGAAGTGTTAACTGAAGTTTTGGCCCATATAACACTTAATAAAAACACAAGTTACATTGTCCTAAACCGTCCAGCATTACCGATTCAATACGCCAACAAATTTGATATAAAAAGTATTAAAAAGTTACACCCAATTTTTTCTCAATGTTTAAAAGGGCATATTTTCCGAAACTACTAAATTTAAAATTAGCATTTTTTCTCTGTGTGAAATATTGAATAAAAATATTCATTTTGTATAAATCACATAAACTGGGATGAGATTTTCATACTCTAAAAAATCCAAAATATACGCATAAAATATGCACTAAAAATCCAAAATATGCACTAAAAAAATTAAAAACTTATAAAAAATTCAATAAAAAATCGTTTTTTAATTTTACGAAAAACAAAAAAACCAAAGGTCTTAAAAAAACTAAAATAACTAATTTCAATTTTTGTTTGCTTCAATAAATAAGTACTCCGCCTTAAAAAAACCTTTCTTACGATACCCATTTTGTTTATGTTGGTAAGGAAACAGATTCTCAAATTAACAAAACATGCAAAAATAGACCCTTTTTCGAAATGGTCCAGCTCACGAGAGGTTAAAGCTGGAGGCGGGATGTTTAAAATGTCTTCTTAAAAAAGTCAAAGGTTCATTTTTAGGAGGGTACATCGAGCACTTTTTTTGGTGAGTCGCTCTGATAAACATATGTAACTAAAAAGTATTTGCTAATATCATAATAGGTTGTGTGACGTCAGAGTTTCTACATGTGCAGAAGAGTTTTTAATTCTGCCTGCCTGATGTCGTAATCTTTATTTCTTGCATTTTTAATCAAAATTGTATCAGTATCTTAATTACGAAGTAGAGTGTTTTTAAATTATTATCACATACCAAATTCTATTTAAATTATTTATTGTACAAATATGTAAACAAATTTTTAAAAATTAGATTAGAATTAATATTCTCAACATGTTAAATTTAAATTATTAACAAATTAATTTATTTTTGTTATTGCAGATACTAAAACTTGAAGTTGGTGGTAAGTGTTCTTTTTAATTTATTTCTATAAATTTATAATATAAATTATTATACGCATAATAATGCATATAAAATATTCAGCTTTACAAAATTTACAAATTTGCACATTATTTATAATAATTCAAAATCCAAGAAAATACCGCCATCTAAACGTGCCAAATAATAGTTCGGATCAAATTTGTTATCACTGCGTGTTTTTGGATTTGGTTTAACCACAAATTTACTTAAAATTTCCACCAAAGCAGCCTTTATTTGTATTAAACCAAACCGAATACCTAAAAATAAATTAAATGGTTAACTGTTTAATAAAAAGAAGAAATTATTGCTTAAACTTACCCAAACAAATTCGTGGCCCGTCGCCATAAGCCCAATAAGCACCCATATCGAAATACTTCTTAAGGCCTCCATTTTCTTCGAGAAAACGTTCGGGATAAAATTCTAATGGATTAGAATAAATATTTTCATCCATCATTATGGCATATTGGGGTATGAGGACTAAAAGACCCTTTGGAACCTGATAGGTTTTACCGTTTTTATTAATGATCTCTAGGGACTCAGTGCAGATTTTACGTGATAAAAATGTTACGGGAAAGAAACGAAGAGTTTCTAAAAGAACATTTTTTTATAAAATTTTTTGAATCGTTTGACTCTCAAATACTACTCACCATGAATACAGGCATTTAAAAAGGGCAGAACTGAAATCGTTTCAAAATCTCTTTGATTGCCAACTTTTGTTTGTATCTCTAATCGTAGTTTCTGTTGAACTTTTTGATGGCGAGCCAACTGTTTAATAGTATTGATTTGATTAAAAAGTTTGCTGTCTATTACTTTTGGACTTACCATTAATAAATTATGAGTTAAAACCGAGGACACAGTTTCGAAACCATCCAACACAAATGTCATTGTATGTGCTGAAATTTCCATTTTAGACAGATTCTTTGTCTCTTTTAACTGTAGAATATAGTTCAAAAAGTCTGCTCTCTCTTCTTTGAATTTATCTGAATTTATAATTGTTCTTAAATCTACTGCTTGTGACATAAGACTTATGAAATAGTTTTCAAAATTTTTGGTAAGGAAACGTTTTTTGTAGAATTTTAAAACATCGGGAACGAGGCCTACCAATGAAGAGAATATAAAGGAATATTCAAACATCTTATGTTGCATCACAAGCAGAGGTGAAGAGTTGCGATCATAAAAACTATCACTTTTTAAGCCCATGACACAATCTGCTATAATATCGGCCATACAACAGGAAGATAACTTTTTAAAATAAGGAAAATAATAAATAAACGAATTTTATTTTTATGAAACATTTTGCTTACATCTTTTCCATCTATGCCCTCTCTGGAAGTCATCTTAATTTGTTCTTCAATATAACTGCACATGTTTTTGCATATTTCCAAAGTTATAGGAAACACATTTTTTATCTAGATTTAAGGTTAAGGGAAGTAAGATATTTTAAGCAGACAAGAAATTTTCAAACTTACTCTTTGCGTACTTAAGCCCGGCGTTAGTTGGGATCTTCTTTCCTTCCACTTCTCACCACCAGCCACAAAGGGATTGTTGGCGAACAAAAAGTCAGTTTTTTCATCAATCTTAACAATAATGAAATTAATAAGAAAATCAATTATATTTCCTGTGTTTGTTGTCGAAATACATTCAAATCTTTTTCACTTAAGATCTATAAAAACTTGCGTTTTAAAATTGAAAAATATTTTTATAACTTCCCACTCTAAAATCTTAAAACAACCTTATTAAATAATATTTTTTCCTCCTCAAAAATATATGTGACAGTTTCAGTTAAAAGGGACCTATGGGCAAAAAATGAGTTTTGGAGAAAAACGATTTTAAAGTTAAAAGTTCATTTTGCGGTTTGCTGCATTAGAAAGACCGTATTGTCTATTTTAAGAATCGCCAAAAAAGTAAAAATCGATTTTTTCATACATAGGTCCCTTTTAACTGAATCTGACACATATCGGTTATCGCATTTTAAGCTGAAATATTAAAATTGCTTTTAAATCTCAAATAATTACCATTTTATAAAGTTTTTTGCTTTTCATGTAAACTTATGAAATGTGATGTTATTCTGCATTTAAGATGACAATATGTGCAGTTCTTTTAAATTTTTCTTAAATAATTTTTGCCTACAAAAAATCTTACAGGCAGTTTGGCTAGTTGCCTTTACCAAAAATATTTTACACAAACAAAATACACACACAGGCATTTCGTGCTGTGGCAAACTGTCGAGCAACAACAACATGACTAGTGAGGAGCGTTACTAAAACTTTTGGCTTAAATCAGAGTACCGACGCAGCTGCAAAAAAAAGTACCTAAGGTGATAGAAAATTGAAAAATAAGAAGAAAAAATTCAATAAAAAAATTGGCGAAAACGCTTAGTTTTCGAGTTATGGACGTTTTTAGTAAATATGTGATTTGGCTGAAGTGCAGTTTACGGGGCTACGAAAAAAATAAAAAAAATATGCCACCCGATTCAGAATAAAAAAAGAAAAAAACCAAAATTTAAATTGAAGAAGGCTGAGGCCCGTGGGGCCCCCTGGAATCAAAAAACTGCCCCGCCCACTTAGTGATATTTGTGGGCACTCAAATTAAGGGTATTTTGATAACGATTGCAAATATGCATGTTGTTTTTGTATTAGCATATTATTTTCCTCTTTAGGTTAATTTAAGTATTTTAGTTAGCGAAGCCGGCATTTGTTATACCATTGAGAAGAAATCTTTGCGTCCGGCCGAAGGCCTGCTAAGCATGAAGTTTTTGCTTCCGACATTGGTGTTTGTTATTTTATAAAATTTGTATTACACTTTTATTTAAATTAATTATACACTTAGTACACAAAAACTGTAATGTGAGCTTAAGAGCTAAAAAAATTTAAATAAATTCTATATATCCAGAAAGATCTAGTCAAAACCTTCAAAATGAAACCAATATTGGCCATGTACCTTTAGAAATGAAGTGTAAAAATTACATATTTCTATGAAAACTTAAAACATTCATAACTCGAAAACTAAGCGTCTGCGCCAATTTTTTTATTTAAGTTTTCTTCTTATTTTTCAATTTTCTATCACCCTTGGTACTTGTTTTTATTTGGAGCTGCGTCGGTAAACTAGATTTGTTCCAAACTTTTGGTTTCCTCACTCTTTATGACTGAAGAAAGGCAAAAATTAATTTTTTCTTACCAACATAAATGAATTGGCGAAATATTAATAATCCATTTATAACTGTGAAAAAAGGTTACATATATTTTACTTATGAAAAAATTCATGTATGGTTAAATATGAGCGATCACAAATGCATTTTTCTAAAGTCTGTTTTAATTCCGTTTAGTTTTTTTTTTTTAAATCCTCAAACTTTATTCTGTTCGGTTCGGTTCATTGATGTTCGTCCCTTTTGGCTGGTAAAAAATAACCAAAGCCAAAATAATTTTACACAAACAAAACATATACACAATACACACACAAGCTGTTCATGGAGCGGTCGTTGCTGAAATTTTATTATTTTTTGTTTGTTTATTTCTTTACAATTGTTCTGTTTTTATAACGAAGAACAGAACACTATACATATAATGTTCGGCTCTTTCTTGAAAATAGTTACGAACGGTATTAAGGGTTGTTTTGGTCTACACAAACACTAAAAAAATAGATATTCTTGGGTGTGTAAGACAAACGATAAATAATGTTCTGTTTATTTTCGAAAACTGATTTATACCTAAAAATTGCAGTACAATTTTCAACACGTTCGCTTTTTTTAATACACTGAACCGGTTTTGGAATACGCGAATATACTGTCAGCGTCAAAAGAAAGTGTACAAGTGGTTTTCCAATATAAAAAGTGTTATTTTAGTAAAAAAGAATACAAATTTTTAAAAGTTTATTATCATTTACTAAACTTTGGACAATGTTATTACAGTTTAAAATTAAAAATTTGAAATACTCCAAAAACAAACAAAAAACAGTACAATAAAAAACAAATTAACTCCGTTTTTTACGCGTCAAAAAAAAAGTGTACAGTTTTAAAATACTTAGAAAAGTGAAGTGGCTAATACTTTGCTTGATTTTTTTTTTTTTTTTTTTTTGCTTTTGGGACGTCTTCTAGTGTCTTTGGCATCGATTCCACCCATTTTAAAGTTTGCTCAGTAGACAATTTTGCCCACTCTTCAGATCGGACTGTTAATGCGTAAGATAAACCGAAATATGTAACCTGAAGACCCCTACGTTCCACAAAAAAATTTCTTTATTGCGAAACCTCCTTGCAAAAATACTTTATATTATAGGGCTGGGCTTACGAGGAAAGTATACATGTTTTTTTTTTTGTGAAAAATCTAATAACAGGGTTCATAATTAAGATAAAGAAGTTTAACTGATGTTGAAATTACTTTGAGATTTACCAATTTGATTTTAGTTACACAGTCTTACCAAATTTGCTTGCTCATTGTCATGAAAATGCTTGAAATCACTAACATAAACTCGTCTGGCCAATTCTGGACTCAAAACCAATAATTGCGGGGTACGATTTTTAAATATGCCCACAAAGTCATCCGTATGTTTGTATGATCTTTAAAGAAAAAATTGTTTTTTTTTTATTAAAAATTTTCACACATATAAAAAAAATAATTGAATATGTAAATTTTCTTTTCTTCAATTAATTTGTCATCTGTTTTCAAAGACTTACTCATATATGTCCCATATGTCATACATAAAATGTATTTTCTTCGTTATATCACTTGGTAAATTACCAAAAATAATTTCCGGTTTGGGCCCATTAACGCCATGCCTCTTCCAGTAGTTAAAATTCCATATTAAAAATATGTAAAACACGGCAATTACAGCCAGCAGTAACCAAAGGGTTAACAATATCATTGTTTTCCTGTTGGAAAATATGTTTAAATTTATTTTAATCAATTATTTGCTTGTCTAGTGCAGCCGACTGTCGAAAAATAATAAATCATATCAAAAACATTATAATTTCATTCCCCCAAGTTGTTGTGCTATTTGCTGGTAAAACATTATAAAAGCTTGACTCCATTGTAAAGATGGGGTAACAAAATTTTACAAAAAAGAGTGTAAGTTGCTTTATTTCTCTTTACTATAACATTAGCTTTTAATGCCATGCACTATGGGTATACCTAACTGGGATCACTCAGTATGTTGCAGCAAATAAAGAATTTCAACGGATGACAAATGTGCCATAACTGCCATATAACTTAAGCTATGGTCACACTTTGACGAATAAAAACGTGAAAAGATTTGGTATCGATAATGATACCAAATCTTACAAAAAAAAATAAATTTATTTTGCTGTCCAGCAGTATAATTAGTTTTATTTTGTGATTTAAGACGATGTTCTTTCTCACTAACTATTTATAAAAGTAGTGGTTGCGCTTATTTAATTGTGACCATAGCTTTAGACTCTAAAGTTTAGAGTGTAGGATTTATATACCTATGTATGTATTTCACCTTTTATTAATTCTCTTTATTATCTTTTAACTTTGTTTTTTTTTTTATAATAAAATTTAAAAGCTCTTTCTTTTTCTGTGTTTTTGTATTTGTTGATTGAACAAATTTTGCATGCCCGGTAATAACAACTATTTTTTTATAATTTTTCTTATCTGTAAGTTTTTTGAAGTTTTTTGTAAACAATTAAAAAGAAGATATCAAATTTTTGCTTTGGTAATTAGATTTATTTTTTATTAACAAAGATCATGAGAACTAATTGAAACCTTTTATTAAATTTGTTATTCGTACTTTTATAACTCGCACTTTACACCAAATTTGACTCCATAATTGTCACTACCTACTGTATAGGTTTAACATAATTACTAAAAACTTTTTATATTTAACCGTTATCAGCATAAATTATTCTCGAAAATAACATTAATTTCAAGGCGAATCCACTTTATAGATGACGTTGAAAACACAGTGGTATAATCAAGGCGAATTCACCTTGAATTCGCATTGGGTATAATGGTATAACAAACACGGGCTTCGCAAACTAAAGCTTTTCTACATAGCCGGCCTTCGTCCGGTCGCAAAGATTTTCTCTTCTATTGTATTCTTATACCTCTCTAACTCAAGCTTTTAAATTCGGTCTTGCGCCCGGCCGATTGCGGTCTATCTAGAAAAGTTTTAGTTAGCGAAGCCGGTGTTTGTTATAACGTACTTAATGTTTTGAATACTAAAGAGAAAATAAGATAAAATATATATTATTAAGAAGAACGAAGAATTAGAAAAAAAAATTATTTAATCTTCAATACAACTGCGATTACTTTAAAGGTTCAATTAGACGTGACATAACACCAAAACTGTATTACCATAGCCACTGTATTACCAAAACGACATAAACACACCATACAAACCAATTCAATTTTGGTTTCTAAATTCGCCGTTACGGCTGTGGCGTTATGTTTATGTCACGTCTAATTTGAGCTTAAATAAATTACAGACAAATAATTTTGTGTACGATAGTATGATAAATCTGTCAAACAAAGACTGAATTCACACTATTAAAATTTTCTTTCAGAAATTCTGAGCTTATTGGTGAGAGCAGGTTCTCTTCCCCTCTCACCAATAAACTTAGACTTTCCGAAATAATACTTTCATAGTGTGAACCCAGACAAATTTTTTTTAATAACATTTAAATTTTTAGTCACCTTTTGCTGCAAATGCTCATATGTAGTTTGATACTAAAAAAATAAAGCAAAATATAATCCGTTGCTGAAGTACTACACTGAAAGAATTATGCTTCATTAATCTAATGAATCAATTTCATTAAAAATTTTTCATTAATCCAATGAAAAATTTCATTACGGTAATGAGTAATTAAGTTTCGTAATTTCGATAAAAGTTTTCATTAAATTAATGACAACTTTATCTCTTTCAAAAGGAAAATTCAACTTATTGTTATACATAATTTCAATAGGTTTTTTAAGATTAAAATGAACTAATAATTAAAATATTCAAATATTTTTAAGATAATGAAAAAAACGAATCTTTTGTAACTTCATATTTTCCATGAAAATGTCACTAAATCAGTGAAAACAAGATAAGATTCTTTAACTTCAAAATAATTATAACAAAAATTTTTTTTTAGTAGAACTGTTGTAAAAACTTTTTTTTTTTTGTAAATTAATTTTTGCGATAGACATGGAAATATATGAAAAAAATTGTTAATTTTAATACATATTTCATTGTTTTAATGAAAAAAATTCATTACGATTACGAAATACTGATTTTGGTGAAACGAATGAAATCTTTAGGTTCAAAAACAAACAAGGCGAATGAAAAAACAAGAGCAAAAAATTCTCATATTCTTTTCTCTTTAATTGTTAATTTAAATACACAAAATTTACGCAGTAATACAAGTCAGAAAAATGGAAAGAAGGCAGAGGAAGGTCGTCGCAAACCGGAAAATGAATTAAGTACAATTTACTTTAAGGGTAAGCTTATGAAAGTAGAACATTACATAATTGGGGTATTCACAAGGTGTGCTATATTATATATTCATAATGGTCTAACATTTTACAATGGTTTAAAAATATTCTTGTTGCTTTGTAAACAAAAAGTGTCTTAAATAAATAGGACTTTGCTTGCTATGTTTATTGTGCTGTCGTAATTAATGCGAAGAGACCTGCGCTGAACGGCTGAGGGTAGCCGCATTAGTTTTTGTAAGGCGTCGCCGTTGATGGTAAAATTTTATCCGGCATACATCCGAATTTAACCTGCGGCTAGCAATTTATGCAGCAAATCACAGGCGGCGTCAAATAAGATCGGCTTAGGACTCTGCTGTTTGGTTAACAAACTAAATAAAATTTATTTCTGATTTGAGTCAGAAAATAGTCAGGTAGGATCTAATTTAATTTATTCATTTATGGATTAGAATTAAAAAATATTTTTATTTTTCGTTAATATTTTTTTTATATTTCTTTTAAATCAGCTGATTAAAATTCAAAATAGCACACTGAATTATAAGGGGTTGTTCACAACAGTCGTATGTTTTCATGTTATTATTTTAAGACATATGACTTTATGACACCTTGTGAATCCCCCAAATATAAAAGAAATATAATGAATTGGCGGACCATGCTGCCAAAAAGGCTGCAAGACAACCACTATTGTTGACACAAAATTACAATCGCAAAGATATAGATACATTTAAAGATAACATCTGTACCCAACAAAATAAGAATCACATTTTTAGTTGAAGTTCTTCCTGGTACAGGAGAACTAATGTTTTGCAGAACACGATAGAATTTAATGTTCAAAAATATTTTATAGTCTTATGAACGCCACCACTCGGATCCAATTTTGCACCACTTTTTCCAGTATACCCAGTCTTATTTCATCAATAGTGAGTCGAATGTTAAATTCTAAACGATCAATCGTTGCCGGCCTATCGGCATATACCAGAGATTTGCCTTACCCAGCGAAAGGAAGACCAAAAGTGTAAAATCACACAAACGAAGTGGCCAATTCACAGATCTACTACTTCAGATAATTCGGTCACCAAACGTTTCGCTTCCAAATGATTTGCAATGACTTCAAGAATAAAAAAATCGAGAATCATTTGCCTGTTGCCTTCATGGCTATGTTGGCACCGGTTTCGGATTTAAAAACACATATCCCATAGACGCCCTTGGTATGTAAACCACATCACACAGTGATTTTTGCGCGATGTAATAGGGTCTAATGAGGGTTGTGCTCTCCAATTCTACTTGTTCACATACCCGTTAAGCCATAAATGAGTCTTATCGCTGAAGATGATTTGACGATAAAAAAATCTTCCAGTTGATTTTTAGCCCATTCACTAAAAACACGGCGCATTTAATGGTCCGCGTGCTTTAATTTTAGCACAAGTTGCATCTTATATGGATGTAGGCAAAGATCTTTCCTCAAAATTTTCCAAGTTGTGGATATTATCCAAAAGAGTGAAAGTGGGTCATGAATCGTTCCATAGTGTTGCGTATTAGCTGCTCAGATGTAAATTTTATGAATTGCTCTTTAAGTTTGGCGAACACAGCGTGATTTTTGGATATAATATCCACGATTTGTAAACGTTGTTCTTGTGCAGGTCTTTTCATTGTGAATTAGCAAAGTATATTGAAAAAAAGTCAAACGTACTTCATTAATATGACATCCAGTTTAACAGTTATCCCTATCGGAAGTTCTATACGTCTAAAAAACACCCTTAACACAAAATTATTTAAATTAAAAGATATATTTATTAAACAAGTCAGTACAAACAAGTATTACTAATCTAATTTCTTGGTTCAAAATTTAACCAAACCCCACCATCGAGACGTGATATAAACTCAGATTTATCTAATAAGTTGTCTCCACGGGTCTTTGGATTGAGTTTAATATTGAAATTGCGAACAATTTCAACAATCGCAGCTTTACTCTGGGTCAAAGCAAAACGCATGCCTGTAAAAATAAAATCACATTGAATAATAAATTAAAAAAAGGCTTAAAAATCTTTAATAAAAATTACCCAAACACACGCGTGGACCATCGCCAAAACCTAAAAATTTACCCTCGTCACGATACCTTTTCACACCTCCATTTTCTGGTAAAAATCTTTCGGGCTTATAATCTTTAGGATCTTCAAAATTATTGGTATCATGGTGCAAACTGTAATGGGAAAGCAAGACAACATCATTCTTTTCCAATTTTAAAATACGGCCATTTTTATTAATTAGTTCAATGGGTTGGGTACAAAGCTTGCTAACAAACGTCAAGGGAGGTATTAGACGTAAAGATTCTGAAACAATAAGAAATGTATATGTACATATTAGCATTTATTTGAAATGTTTATTTGTTATTTATGTATTCACCATGGAAACAGGCATCCAAATAGGGCAATTCTGAAAGTTTTTCAAATGTCAAAATACCATCACTGTTGAGATTTTCTAAAATTTCTTGGCGTAATTTTTCCTGAATTTCAGGATTTCTGGCAAGCTTAAAAAAATAAATATATTGTTAAGGGTTGCTTGATTCTATGATTCTATACAAATATGCGAATTACTTACCCCCAAGAAGCAGTGGGTAATAGCATGGGCCGTTGTTATAAAACCATCTGTCAAAAATGTCATTACATGTGAGGCCATAATATTTGTGTCCAAATTTGTTTTCTGTTGTAATTGCAATAGATAATTCAAGAAATCTTTACGATTTTCATTACCCTGTTGGCGTCTCATATCAATGGTTTGTTCCATTAAGTTGAAGAAAAATGTTCTCAATTTAGCGGGAAAAACAGTACATTTATAGAAATACTTTAAACTGGGCAGCAAGCCGACAGCTACTTGGTATATCAAAAACGTGGCTGTTTGATCAAAGAGACTTCTGATCATGTCTAAAAGGGGTGTAGGTTTACTGGTTAAACTTTCGGCTTGAATACCAAGAACGCAATCGCTTACAACTTCGGAAGTGTAACGCAAACAGATCTGTCACAAGTTAAAACCGATGTTAGGGTTATTGAATTAAAAGTTGTGATTTGTATCAAAACTTACATCATAGGTATCAAAGCCTTTATTGCCGACATTTACCATTTGTTCTTTTAAGTATTGAGATAACCGTTTGCAGACATCTAATGTCACAGGATAAGCATTTTTAATCTATGAAGAAATTAAAGTTTTAAAAAAATTACGTGGAACGCTCGTTATCCTTTATTTTACTCACACGATTAGGAGTCATCCCAGGAACAATTTCCAATCTACGCTCCTTCCATTTATCCCCTTTTAAGGAAAATGGATTATTGGCCAAAATTAAATCAGATTTTTCATCCACCTTAAATTAAGAACAGTGATAATACTTAATTTTTATTAAATGGTAGTTTTCAAATTATATGTTGAGAGAAATGTTCTAGATTTATGTCAGATTTTTTGTATAACGGTCTAACGTTACTTACTTACTTACGCGCTTATTAAAAACACACAGAAAAATTCACCAGTAGTGCTGGGATACTATCGAACTGTGTGTGTATAGCTGCTGTAACATGTCTTCGCAGCTGTATTTTAAATAATAATAATAATAATATCGATATTGATATTTTTCCTATCGATATTTTCGATAGTTTGAGACTGTCGATAGTTTCCCAGCACTATATTCACCAGCATGCCAAACTTCAATTTAATAACGGGGAAAAATCAATCCCTAACCCAGAAAATTTAAGATTTCACATGATCTCTAAAAGGTTCACAGCCAGCAACAACAAGTCTACGACCTCCAAAGACCTGAGGACTAAAAGTAATCTTGGTATCCGATCTGCTTGATCTTTAGGAGATCTGATAACACTGTACAACTCAAAAAAAATTAACGGGGCTCTGACAGTGGATTTTTGAAGAGCAGAACAAAAAATATACGTGTGTCAGTTCACATCGGAATTCTATTTTAGGGGGAGTTTAGGTTTCCTTCTTTTTGCCTCTTCGTGCAGCATATCGGTATATGAAACTATGTGTTCTTCACATCTGAGGTATAATTTATTTTCAGCAACTTTGGAGAAAAATGTTAAGGAAAATATTTTTGTGCAATATTTAAAGCAGTGTTCAAAAATAAACAGTACATTATTTAACGTTCGGCTCACACACACAGGAACGATATCTATTTTTTTTAGTGATTGTGTAGACATACACAACCCTTAATAACGTTCGTAACTATTTTCAACAATTGTAGTGATACTGTAGACAAACATTATATTTTAATGTTCTATAATGTTTTTTTCGTGTGTGTATTTTGTTTTTGTAAAAAATGTTTGGTTTGTTTTTTATCAGCCAAAAGCGACGAACATTAACGAGCCGAACCGAACACATTGAAGTTTGTGGATTTTCAAAAAAAACCGAACGGAGTTAAATGTTCACATCTTTTGTTGAGTTTGATAAAAACAGTAATATTTTTGTGTTCGAAAGATGACTAACAGGGAAACGTTATTTTTTTTAATGATTTTCTACACAAACACTATTAGCGTTTGTGTTTTCCACAAATCTACCGAACCGACCCTTAAGAAACGATATTTAGTGTTTATTTTCGAACACTGATTTAAAGTCTCTAACTCATTTTTATAACGGTAATAGTAGGGAACTCAAAAATATACGTGAATTAGCATTTTAAAAGTTTACGTCAATAGGTCAGTTAAGAGAGTGTTTAATTTTCCCCGTTTTATATGCTCACAAAATTTTTCTATGGGTCCCCCAATAGAAGGCTATTATTGCTACTGCTAAATATGTATAAAATAAGAAATTTTAAATGGATGAACAACAATTACACATAACAACCAATAGAGCAGTTTTTTTCAAAATCAAGTCATTTGCTACTTTTTTATTTGTAGTTTTTTTTATACTACATACTTCTATAATTTAACTTTTTAGTAGTAAAATAAGAAGAAGAATTAATAAATTTGTGTGTGCCCAGCGGCGAACTTTGCATACCAAATCACATCTCTTCAATGAAGTGTGTATCACGTCGCACAGTGCTTTGTCGCCATATAACGAAGGGACATAAATAGAAGGAGTTGTCAGAAATTTTTGAAATTTGGTACACAAGCATAGAATAGCTTAGTTAAGAAAAATGTGAATTTTTGGACAAATCGGTCCAAGGACACGCCTACCTCCCATGTGTCCTGAAATGGAAAAATGTAATTTTAGCTTCAATAATGCCCACAAAACTACAAAAAATTGTCATACTAATACACACACAACTAGCAACGTATGTGCAAATTTTCACTTAAATCTGAACAAGGATTCAAGGTCCTGCCATATATCCTTTTTCTTAAAAATGTTATAACACTTCCAAAAATTATCCGATCGTAATAAAATTTGGTATGAAAATTCATATTTGTTAGATATATATGTGTGCCAAATTTTGGTAGAATCGGATTATAAATGTGAAAAATACAAAAACATCATTTAATAAAAAATGAGTGAAAAACGCTTAAAATGCTCGTGCAAAAATAACAAGTAAGAAAGTATAATCGGTCAAGCCCGACCATGTGATATCCTATAGCATAGTATTTAAAAACAAAGTTCCTAGATTGTAATCTTTTTGGGACCCATGGGCAATCATGGACCCACCAGAACAAAATTATGTTATGAGGTTAAGATTCGTTTCAAAGTTCTTTCTGCCGAATATTATTTAGATATCTTCATCTTCATATATGGGTTTTTTGGATGAGGGTTTATATGTAACCTATGGTTTATATTGGTATGTTACTACATATATTTTTAAGGAAGCTGGCATTAAAAGCTATTTTCGGGAGAATGATTTGTATGGGAGCTATGTTTAAAAATAGAAAGATTCCAATAAAATTTGATAAGCTGATTTTGATTGCAATAAAATTGATTAGAGATGTGCACGTTCATTTTTTGAACCACGCGCCCTCACTTTTACTCGTTTGTAAAAGTAAGTATTTATTAAATATATAAATTGATTTAACATTTTAATAGAAAATTTTTATTTTCTTTTAAATTTAAAACCCTGTATGCAATATTTTCGAACACTCCACAATAGAATTGCTCTTACTACAAACAAAGGCTGTTACCAAAAAAAAACTTCTGTCACGTAACCATCTTCAATTTAAATAAAAAATAACGGCACTAAGTCACATTTTGAAAATATTCTTTATACGATGAAAAACCAACGTCATCTGGGAATTTAGCGCCATCTTGTGTCGACAAAAAGAAACAGACACAACTGTTATACTAATTTTTTTTAATTTATCTTGTCAATTTTTCTAATTCAATAGTATATATATTTGAATTTTTTCTTATTATGTTCCTAGTTTATTTTTTTTTAACTAATTCAATCTATGAAAGTTTGAGCAAAAATCACGAAAAAAGCATTTTTTTTAAATAAATTTTTTTTTAAGTTGTGGTAAAATTTTTTCAATTTTTTTTTTTGTAGTTATTAGAAAACAGTCTAAATATTCGAAATCAGAAAAAAACCCATAGACCATATTTTTCTTTTTTTTTTAATATTCCATCAAAGTTAAGAAATTTTTAGAGCTTAACTAAATAATAAGCATTTTTCAAACCATTAAAAAATATGTATAGGAGCATAATTCCAGTAAAAATTTTTTATAGATGGTTTAGAATATAGTTAGCTGTTACAGAAAAAAATTTGAATCTCGTAATTCAAAAAATTAATTTTTAACAATTATTTTCTTGAAACAATAAAAAACCAAGGGCATTTGTGATTTCAGCGCCCTCTTATGCCGTAAAATGCAGACAAACACAAACAATTTTTTATACATATTTTGATTTTTGTTGTTTTTTATTGAATGGTATAAGTTTGAATTAATATTTCACAGTATTTGTAGTTAATTGTCTTTTAAACTCCTGAAAACTATCAAAATTTGATCAAAAATCATGAAAATAGCCATTTAAAAAAAGTTTTTTTTTTCAAGTTGTGGTAAAATTTTTTCAATTTTTTTTTTGTAGTTATTAGAAAACAGTCTAAATATTCGAAATCAGAAAAAAACCCATAGACCATATTTTTCTTTTTTTTTTAATATTCCATCAAAGTTAGAAAATTTTTAGAGCTTAAGTAAATAATAAGCATTTTTCAAACCAATAAAAAAACACTTATGAGAAAATAAATCAATAAAAATTTTTTACAGTTAGTTCTAAATATAGTAAGCTACTACAGAAAAAAATTTCAATCTCGTGCTTTAAAAAACAACAGTTTTACAACAGTTTTCCTAAAGCATGTAAAACTCAAGTAGTTGTTTGGCCATTTTTACTATAAATTCTCAAACTTTGGCGCCCTCTAGCGCCGCCAAAAAGAGTTAAATCTTAAAAATTCTTCAAAATTCATTTTAATTATTTTGTTATCTATCGATCTGTACATTTTTAAGCACAATATAAGACTTGTTTTTTTTTTGATTTATGTCTATGGGCCAAAGCACTGTGCGTCGTGTTCAATGAATTCTACCTTACAAAGTGTATGACAGAAGTGTATGGAATTTACAAAAATGAATTTCGTTCATCTTTTATAATGTTCTGATAAATTCTGTATGGTTCCCGTTATTTTTCATTTTCCACTTTGTTAAGTAGTTTTTTATTTAATAAGGAACAATCTAAAAATTTATCGCGAGTTAAACATATATTTTTTCAATTTATAACGAAAGTCTGGTCTGAATGTCCTGAAAATCCAACATTCTGAAATAACACGAAAATCCAAAAAGTCTACCTGCTTACAATGTGTGTGAAGTAGTGTGCAATACGCCTTCCACTTGCCCACGAAGTAAGCGAGATTGTAAATAGACTGTCTACTGCCTGCTAACAATGTGTGTGAAGCAGTACTGAATTTATATTTATTGAATGAACCCTTCACTATCCAGCTTACTTTGTGTGCAAGTGGTAGGCGTTCACTCCACAAATGCATTCGAAAAAGTGTACTAGGTTGTAATTCAGATGGTGTGCATTACTATCTTACTCATGTCTATCATATCATCGCTTCTGTAATCGACAAATTCGCCCCTAGGTGGTTTCTTATTTCTTCATATAGTACTTTATTACTACATTTTATGCTTCTTCTAATGCTACCTCACATACAACATCATTGCTATATCTTTTGCTATTTCTACTGCTGTGTCTTTAAGTTTTATATGCTTTAAATGTTATACCTACTATTTACTGTACTATAATACTGTAATCTAAACATGTTATTTTATGCTACAACTTCAGGAGTTGCTAAGCAGAAAATGTAAACAAAACGTAGTAGTAGTAGTAAAAACATAACCTTAAGTTCTTTACATTTTTAACTGTGTTAGATTCTTGTTACTACTTCTATTTGTATTCTAGTTTTATAAGCACTGGAAATAACAATGCAATTTTTAAGTAAATTTCGATCGATTTTAACTGCCTGGCCCACAATGTCGACAAGTACATGTTTTGTATATTTATATTGAAAACAAATACAAAGTTTAATTATTTTATTACTGTTTTCATGTTGTCGACATTGTGGGCCTGGCATAAAATGCCGTTATTTGGACCCTCACTTCTTTTAATAATCACATATTTTGTGGTTAAAACAAATATCCTATTTTTCACGTTATAAAAGTGTTATTTCATAATTTCATTCTATATTACACTGAACCAAAAAGTGTTGATAGTATAAACTAACAACGTTTATTTATTAATTAATTATTTTCGTTGGCGCAACGAGTTATTCGTTTATATAATGTAAATAAATTATTTTAATGACTCAATTTAACACAATGAAATTGAAGTAATTTAATATTTCGTTAACATGGATTTATAATGAATAATGTATAATTCGTTGTAATAATAAATGCACACACAAGAGAATAGTTCATTGAAATTTAAATCATATGTTGCCGCAATTAAAATGTATTTTTAAGTTAATAAAATGTTCGTTGAGCTTACGAAATATTTATTGAGTCATAAATGTGCGTACATTTTATTAACTATTTGTGATCCCAAAAACTCGTACTCAATCACACATTAATGAAGTATACATATTTACAACACTTCTTGTAAATACTTACAAAATCAGAAAATTCGTTATCATGAAACGATTTGAAGTCATTAACATAAATTTGATGAACCAATTCTGGATCCAATATCAACAATTGTGGCGAACGACTTTGATAAACACCAACAAAGCGGTCAGTATTTTTAAACTGTCCATATATTTCATCAATATCATAAACTATGTGACGTTTTTGTGTAAAAGCCGATGGAAAAGAACCACCTATGGGATACACTTTTGCTTCAGAAACGCCACGTTTACGCCATATGCCATAATTCCACATTAGAAATATATAAATTAATCCCACAACGCCCGTCAATAGGGTCAATGTAACAAGCCAAGTATCCATTTAAAAAATGTGTTTTTATTAAATTTTTAAATTAAGTTTGCAATTCTTTTGAACACCATACACCACGAATTGAAGAAAGTGAACTAAAGTGTTTTTAGAGCACAAGCCTATTTTTATATAGAACTGTTTCGGAGATTAGAAAATTTTCAAATTATATTATCACCTTATCACATTTTGATTGCGGGCAGAAAAAAAAGCTGATATATTTTTGTTGTTGTTGTTGGAAAGCTACCACAATAAATACACAATAAGCAATGATTGTTGATGGTCCAGAAATAAAGTGTTTTTTAAATAAAATAAGCTCATAACAATTTAATAATTGAAATAGTTTCTTAACCTTCCTATACTCACACATCCATACGTTCTGTGAGACCAGGGTTCTCAGATTTATTTTGACCTTTTTCGCAAATTTCAATGTTAAAAATCGCCAAAATGTCCAAAGCCTGTTTTATTAGCTTTTGATATAATAAATATACATATTTTTTAAATTATTAAAAACAATTTTATGAATCAAAAAATTTCATTTGTTCCGAATCTTTTGAAAATCTTCTATTAGTGCCTCTTTTTGAAAATTTTGAGCAATAACGTTGGTGCGAGAATATTTTCATCCAGTGCTGCCAATTACACCTTTTTGAAAATTTTGAAAACGTTGGTATTTTCATTAATGCCGGTTCACACACATTAAGTTTGACTCGTCAAGTTTTGAGTTTTTAGGAGAGAGGGGAAATGATATGGCATTCTCTTTTCCCTTCCCTCCTAAAAGTTCAAGACTTGACGAGTCAAACTTGACGTGTGTGAACTGTTAGCTTCATCCATTGTTGCCAATTTAAGTGTTATTACACATATTGTGTGTAACTTTTACTTGCATGTGTGAAATGTAAATGATCCGTTTTCTAAATGAATTTTAATTTGTTTAAAATGAATTTTCGTTTGAATTTAACTACATAATATTTTGAGTGCATGTTTAACATAAACTGTCAAATGTGATTTTAATTTCCTTAACATTTATTTTTGCGCTATTTAATAATAAAAAAAGGTGTGAACATTCTCGAGATTTTCGAATTTAAGAAGTAGTTCCTAATGTTTTAGTAAATAAAAACTAAATTGCAACAAAAATTGCGCAATATATAATAATTATTGAATGGTGTGGAGCAAAGTGACAAAAATAATATGTAGCTATAAAGTACTCAAAAATATTGTGTAGTCAAAAAGTATCTTAAGTCAATAAGTTTGAATGAAATAGAACCTCTCACGTCAATTTTTTTAAATTTATGTTGCTAAGACTTGTACAAAAAACATTTTTGAGCTGCTCTTCCTCCGAGTTACTACTTACGTTCGGAGAAAAATATTGCGCGTGGATAAGTGCTGTTATACATAAGTTCATGTTCGTCCAGTTCTTTCTTACTACAGTAATTGGTAAGCTGTGCTTTTTTTGTAAATCTAACGATTAAATAACAAATAAGGAATATCAATAAGGTCTTGTACGGTGAACACATTCTAGCAAATCTACTTTATCGAATTGCGTGTGCAATTTTGCTTCAAATGTATAATTTGGTACACAGTCTTGCGTAATTTCCAAGTTCCTCTTTGGCAACACTGGCTTCATTGTTCTCAATAAACTTCAATTAAAATCGGTTTCAAAGTTTATGAAACCAAACATGTGTGCGCAAGTAGCAATATATGGTCTGCTAGACCGACCGACGTTTTTAATAGAAATACATATATATTTGTTTTCTGACTGACCGGGAGCGAATATACGTGTTTCATATTTTGATACGAGCATAGAAAGGTTAAACACGATAATAAATAAACAATAATGAAACATGACTGTGGCATAAGAGAGCCAAAATTTCTTTAACAAAAGTTGTATACCAATCTAAAACATTGCCGAAATACCCAGATAAAAGTCAAGTCAAGTCATGTTGTGTGTTCTTACATTTTTACGAAAGTAAATTTAGTTAAGAATTTGTTTTAATTAGTTATCTTGCATTTCTTAGCTATCTGGAATTTATAAGTTATTGTGTTGTTATTGTATAAGTTATGTGTAATTTAGGGCTTCCAATCGGGATTGGTTTTTCTGAATCCCGGGAATCGGGATTGAAGAAAATATTTCGGGATGCCGGGATTTTCGGGATATTTTAAATCCCGTGATTCACGGGATTTTAAAAAAATATTTGGGGATATTTCGTGTTTTTAAAATTTTTTTGATACCCAATATAATAAAAAAATTTTAAACTGTATAAAAAACAACTTAATTTTCGAGTTAAAATACAAATTTCATGAACGTATATTATTTATTTTTAAAAATATAATAAAAACAAACTTAAATTATTAATTGATCAAAATTCATAAATACAATGTAAAACGGCTCATACACTTGCATTGTTCAATTTTACGTATTGTAAAATTATATCGCTAATGTGTATGTGCTATTCGAACGGGGCACAATATATTGGCAACAATAAAAAGACTCTTGATTTTTATTGCACAAAAATAAAAGTTAAATGCTGTCAAAACGCATATGAAAAAAACTTGTGCGGAATATCTATGAAATAATGTTTTTGTTAACCGCACTAACACGGAGTTGTAAACCATAATACAAAAACTGCAAAATTTCAACAGAACTAGAGTTGAGTTGTATTAAAGACAAACATTTTAAGCAAGACTTAAGGTACGGTGACATATTGCAAACAATTGTCAAATTTTGTCACACTACGCACATTTATTTGCCAATTTTTGTTTGTTCAAACAGATATTAAATAGCTTCAAATAAAAAATGGGAAAACATGTTTGCCCTGTGTTCACATATAAAAATAGTTGCCTAAAAATAAATATTTGAACAAATTGTCAAAAATAAAAATTAAATAAATAAAATTACTTTTTATTAAAACTAAAAATTATCATTTTGATGCAAAATATTGAAACTTTTATGGTTTTATGGTATAGAAGAGCGAGAACAGCAGTTTTAAAAGTAAAAAAGTATTTACAAAACAAATAAAGGGATAAATGCAATTTGGCGAAGTAATTTCCAGTCTAATACAACTAAATTAAACTATATTATGAACTAAAGCAATATTCGTTACGGTTTAGTGACGCAAGCAATAAAGTGTTTTTAGACATTGGATCTATTGTAAATTATAGGCCGATCTTCACGAAATTAAGTTGTATGATTTCTAGGTATATAAATTGAGTTTGTGCAATTAAAGATAAAAGGTGCATTCCGCCACCAATTTACGTTAGTTTCTGTTACAGAAATATCGATTTTTCGGGAGGTTGTTTCACATTTTAGTCCATAACGCTTTTCCTACTGAACCAAAAGTGTAAATTTCAATCCAAACTGCTTAACAGAACTTGAGTGAACTTACCACCAAAATTTTTATTTTTCGTCAGCATTCTTTTCTTAATCGATATAACAATGATCATCCGTCCGGTTAGCTGTCCATGTTAACCTTATTCGCAAAGTACATGTCGCAATTTTTGAGATAATCGGGTGTGCTCTAGAATCCGAATTCACTCGAAAGTGGATTAATTCAGCATTTTTTGTGTTCTGCAATTCACCACCACATGTTTTTATTCGTTTTCAATTAGAGTAGTAAGGGGTTAGTGAAAGTAAAACAAATCGACTCTTATTCTTATATTTGAGAACATTTGAAGCAAAAACAGAATTTTGCGAATATCGCGAATTTTTGCAAATTTCCACTGATTTCGCAATTTTTACAGAATTTTTGCCATTCCTTGTAGTGTTAGGGACTTTTAATCAACTTTAAGGCTTATTCCAAATATATTAAATATTTTCGCGCATTTTCGCTATTTTTAAAATTTTTTGTTTTTCCGACATAATAGTGGTATTCACACCAAACTTGTTAATTTGTTACTCGGTAGTTTGTTAATTTGTTAAAGTTACCAACTGTGAACGACCCCCTCTTTAAAACTTTGTTAGTCTGGTAACTTTCGTAGTAAAACAACTGATTTATTGTTCTGACACAATTTATTATTCTGGAAAAAATAAAACATGCCACGAGAAAGTGTAAAAAAAACAATTGAAAGCCATTTAATTACTCATGCTTTGACACAAATAACGTTTGCTGGAGGTAAGTAGTGAGTTACCAACTAACAACTATTTTATCAGGGGTGCCGTGTCGTTAATTTGTTAAATGTTATTCCGGTAGCGCGTTAAATATACAAAAACAAAATGCGTGTAAAAAAGTAACGATTATCGACTAACAAACTAACAAGCTCGGTGTGAATACCGCTATTGTTTTTTAACCGATACATTTTTGGGTTTGCTTTCAAGTTTGCAATTTTTCGTGATTTTCTGCTAATGTAGCAATTTTTATCAAATTTTTGCCATTCCTTATAATTTTAGGGACTTTTAATCAATTTTATGGCTTGTTTGAAATATTAAAATTTATCGATATTTTTGCAAATTTTTTGCAATTTTCGCATATATTTGTTGCATTTTTCGGCAATCGTCGCCATTATTAAGATAGCCCCATACATATATAAACCGTAGTCACCTGTTTTACAGGGCACTATCAAAGAAAACATCATCAATGCACAAAACATGCGGATTTCAGAACACCAATTTCTGAATTATGCGGATTCCAAAAACACACCTGTAGCCGTATTCCGTAATTCGCTAAAGCTAAAAATCTATAAAGTTGATTTAGCAATTTTTGGCTACAAATGTAATTCAGCAACGTGCATTGCTAAATTTGGCAATGCAATACAAATTTAATTTGCCGCAATTTTAGCTTTAAGTGTCAACGCTAAAAATTTTAAATTTTGTTTTCTTTAAGGAATTTAAGCGATCGAGATTTAGCTTTAGCTAAGCGAAATACAGAATACGGCAGCTGATAGTAATGAAATGTTGTTTACGTTTTTATTGTCATAAGAGGTGGAAAGAATCGGTCGATAATATCACATAACCCCCATTTCTGGAGAAGAGTCCTTGTTCCTATAGACAATCTATTATCACCTTCACAAAACAACAATTAAAAGCCCTGCTGTTTGTTTTATTGTACAATTGTTTTAATCTCGCGGCTACCTGCTATAAATATACCTTGTATAATAGCTTGTATGTCGTGCCAAAATTACGTCTTGTTAGGCCGAGAATTAATTCTAGGTCACTTGCTACAATCACTTCAAGACGAAAAAAATCTCATAAAGGTTCTATGTCGGTATATTATTTGGCGCTAAAGGCCAGTTTACACGGTAATACATTGTATTACGACATAATGTAGAATGAGAGAAATCATATCATGTAAAAGCAAAATGCATTGAGTAAGAGAGAATACGAATACAAAATCTGACATGCGGTCGGTAAATGGTTTTTTTCTAAACCATTTGAGAAACTTATGTTTTTTCATCACACCAGAGGTACATTTTAACGGAGTATATTGAAGGTGGTAGCATTTTTATACAATTACAAAAACAACTAAAATCAACTCAGGAAATGTTCATGTTGTTTTTGTAAAAATTGTAAAACTGCAACCATCTGCTTTTTTGTTATTCTTTTTGATTTTACTTATACCATCCGTGTAAACATAAAGTATACTCTCAACAGACTTTTATTTTTTTCTTTTATAAACGGAGAGAATTTCATATTATTTTGATTCTACAAAGTCGTAATACATTGTATTACCGTGTAAACTGGCCTTTATATGTTTTATATAAATCTTTAATTCATTATATAATTTTATTTTGGCGGGTCTCTGATTGTCCAATGACCCCAAACTGGTACACTCTCAAAAATGTATCAATTTATATAGATACGCCATGCTTGCAATTCATAATTCGTAACATAGGCTCATAGAAATTACCCATTTTCTTAAGAAAAATGTATTTTGTAACATCTTGAATCCTATTTACCGCGCAACTTTTTGCTCAAAAGAGAACACAGGAAAAATTTTTACATAAATAAGTTTTTTCGTCATTAAAAACTTATTTAATTTTGTTAATTTTTTCAATTTTATTCAATAATTTTTATTTGCCGCTGTTTGTTCTTACAAAATTTTTGTAAGAACAAATATTTATTTGCCTAAAAACGAGGAAAATATTTGACGTTAAATGGTCACATTAGGAGCATTTTTGTTTGCTAGCAAATAATTTTGTTTGCCCAAAATCAGCTGTTTTTCTTTTTGCCCCTCAAAAATATTTTATGGTCAGATAAGGGCAAACAAATATTTGATATTTTATGACAAATGTTTGCCATATGTGACCGTACCTTAAGCTGTTCCGTCAAAATTATGTATACAAACTTTAAATCTAGTTTAACTGACATCTCAAAAACCCAGCCTAAATGTATTTTGAAATTATCCAAATATTTTAAATTTGTCAAATATATTTTAAAATTATCCAAATATATAAAAATTTTCAAATACAATTTAAAATTGTCCATATGTATTTCAAATCTATTCTAAATCGGGATCCCGAAAATCCCGGGATTAGAAATCAGAAATCCCGGTATTTCCCGATTGGAAGCCCTAGTGTAATGATAGTGTTAAGATCACTGAACACATTATTCTAGGTAAAAATATAATGTATTGTTAAAAATATTCGTATAGAATTTTTTAGATTAATATGTAATGTTAAACATGTCTATATTCAGCTGAGCCGAATCTTTGATAGCCTCCTCCCAAATTAAGAATTTTACCGGAGTGGGTTTTTTATAAGAGACCTATGGTAAGTTATGGGTCGATCTTCACTAAATTTAACAAAGTGGTTTATGGTGTTATAAAACTGTGATTGACCAACATTTATTACAATAGCATATGTGCAAACCTGCTTACTCCGCTTAAACACATGTTGCAGGAGAGGCAAAAAACTTTATTATTTTTCCTTTTTGCTGCTTAAGAGGAAAACCAAAAATATAGTTATAAAAATATAGTTGGTTTTACACACTTGTCTGGGTTCACACTATGAAAGTTTTCTTTCAGAAAGTCTGAGTTTATTGGTGAGAGGGGTGAGAATAATAACATGTTCTCTTCCCCTCTCACCAATAAACTCGGACTTTCTGAAAGAAAACTTTCATAGTGTGATCCCGGACTTTAATTCGTTTAAAAAAATTTAATATTTCAGCAACAAGGCAAGCATTGTGTGGAATGCCGAACTTGATTCAAAGAACAAAATGTGATAAGTTTATCAATAAGACTAGCAACGTATGAATTGGGACTATAGTTTCCTTTTGTTCATCAATTATATTTATTTTTGCCTCTGGATGATTGACAAAGAAAAACGCTAGATTTAGCGGGAAAATCTCAAAATTGGCAACAGTGATTGTAACATTTAAACATGTGGAAAAGCTTTTTTTAAAGCTCTTCTTAACGTTAATTTTAAAAGCTTGTACAAATTCAATATATGTACTAAAATGTAATTTATCTTTTTGAGGTGAATAATAAATTAACGTTTGTTTCTGTTATTTTTTATTTCAACTTTAGTCTCTTAAATGCGTTGCTTATTGAATTTTTTGAGAATTTTAATATTGTTTTTTCTAAGGTTTTCATTTTGTCGATTTTGCACCTATTACCAAAATGATTATATTGATTACTAAAAATTGTAAAAATTTTATATTTTGAATGTTTTTTTTTTCAATAAATGATATTTTCAATTTTAATTAAAAAAATTATCAAAAAACTTGGCCGTTTCAAACAATGTGTTGATTGATTTTGACAATTTCCAACAACAATTTCACAAGTTTAAATTATTTTATTTAAAACGAAATAATTTTTTGATATTTGATTATTATTTTAATTCAAAATTTGTTTAAACACAACTAAAATGTAAATTAAATAAAAATTATATATTGAATTTTCGTTCAACAAAAAAAATAATTGATTCAATTATTACGTTAATTAAGTTTAAGTACTTTTTAAATAATTTCTTTAATTGATAAAAAACTACTAATAATTTTTTCTGTGTATGGACTGCGCATTGAATTTTTTGAACATGGTTATTACATACAAATATTATTTCTTATTCTTACAGACATTTTTAGAAAAATGTAAAGAGCGTTTAAAATTAAGCAATATGACATCAACACCTTAAAATCGAAAAAAATGTTGATGTATTTCACGATTTTACACTTAGCCATTTTTTCTGATGTTGGAAAATATTAAATTTCTTCAATGTTTATAAAATATGCGTGCTTTAAATATCATGATATACTTATTCCTATAAAAAAAGATGTAACTCCACAGTTAAACTGCTACACAACTGTGAACAAATGTTGAGCCCTACATTTGCGTATATAAAAGGCGTGATAATCAGCCAACTTTTTTTTATATATTATTTTAAGACTTGAACAGCAAAGCAAAGCAGCCGTTACATTAGAATCTAAACTACACAACTCTTCGATCAGCATAAGTTTTTTTATGATTTTATGATGGAAAAAATGTCCTAATATAAATTAGAAGCCATAGCCAATCATGAACCCACAAAAAATAATTATGTAATGGAAGGAAGTTCATTGTGCCGACTATTATTTCAATATTTATATATTTTGTACCTATATGAGTTTTGTTCGTTTAAACCGATTTCGGAGAGGAGGTTTATATGGGACCTATGACCAATTCTGGATGTCTATATCATATATTCTACCTGTATTATAAAAGTTGTCGTCGACAAATTTTTTGTCAACTGCTAAGTAAAATATGTCATTTAAAGCTATTTTCGGGAGTAGATTTTGATATGGACAGATTTAAAAAAAAATTTTGTTAGACGATTTATGTTGTAAAAATCTTTGTATGACCGACGTTTTTTAATGTCGCACACATCAGTTTTTCAGTATTGTAGTGTGCTACAGTATTGCCACATTTTTTTTTTTACAAAAACTGATAACATTAAAAAAACTGTTTTTGAGGAAAAAATAAAATAAATTATAAAACCATATTTGTGTATTCTTAATGCATTTTTGTTGAAATATATGTATATGCAAATAATTTTTTCTATTATCAGGTATATGATAGAAATCGATTTTGATAACGAAACCATTTTAAAACAATAATATCATAAATTTATATCTAATACATTCTCCTCTTGTTAAATATGTATATTATTTCAACTGTATTTTGAACAAAAATCCATAAATGATTATTAAATTTACCAACCGTTTATTAAGGAAAAATTTCCATACATGATTGGTTTTGTAAACCTTAATTTAATTTAAAATTTTTTTATAAATGTATACCTAACGCCTAATATTCCTCTAAAACATCACACCTTTTAAAAACGATCGTTTTGAAATCGAGCACAAAAAGGGCTGAAAAATATTTTTCAAATATTTTCAATGAGCGAGATAAACTGGAATAGTGAGAGTCGAATCTTCCATACAAGAAAAATATGCCTATATATATCAAGATAAGGATAACAGAAAAATCATATAAATTTGGTACAATTCGCTTCGCTATGAATTCACGAGATCTATTATAAAAATAAATTTATCATTAACCCAGTTATAAATAAAAATTTTGCGGAAGTGTTTTCCCTTCTACCATTTTTATACCCATCGAAGGTAAAAGGGTATAAACGTTTGTCATTCCGTTTGTAATTTCTAAAATATTGATATTAGACTGTATAAAGTAAATATATTGTGGTTCCTTGTTAGTAGCGAATTGATTTAACAATGCCTGTCTGTCTGTTGAAATGGGTGCTGCGAAGCCCCCAGCTATGATGGGGTCTAGGTTGTTACATATTTTTTCACATCTGCTCCGTTTAATTTTGCTATTGAAATTCAGCCAGATCGGTCCATAGAAAGCTGGAATATGAGCTACAAACCCCGACTGCCACTATTTTTTTCACAAAATCCCATGTTGTTGTGTTTTTTTTTTGTACACATCACCGAAAATTAGTGTTTTTTTTTTTATTTGTTTTTTCAGTTTTTTTAAGACTTTCTTTGCATTTTTTTACAGTTCACAAATACATACGTGTACAGTCTGTTTTTTATATTTCTGAAGAATGGCAAGAGCCAAAGTTTCCAAATAAGGTACAAGTATATTGGTTACCAATATACAATATCCGACAAAATATGGGCGGGATTGGTGAAGAAGGCGTGGTACTAACGCCTAATATTCCTCTAAAACATCACACCTTTTAAAAACGATCGTTTTGAAATCGAGCACAAAAAGGGCTGAAAAATATTTTTCAAATATTTTCAATGAGCGAGATAAACTGGAATAGTGAGAGTCGAATCTTCCATACAAAAAAAATATGCCTTTCTATATATCAAGATAAGGATAACAGAAAAATCATATAAATTTGGTGCAATTCGCTTCGCTATGAATTCACGAGATCTATTATAAAAATAAATTTATCATTAACCCAGTTATAAATATAAATTTTGCGGAAGTGTTTTCCCTTCTCCCATTTTTATACCCATCGAAGGTAAAAGGGTATAAACGTTTGTCATTCCGTTTGTAATTTCTAAAATATTGATATAAGACTGTATAAAGTAAATATATTGTGGTTCCTTGTTAGTAGCGAATTGATTTAACAATGCCTGTCTGTCTGTTGAAATGGGTGCTGCGAAGCCCCCAGCTATGATGGGGTCTAGGTTGTTACATATTTTTTCACATCTGCTCCGTTTAATTTTGCTATTGAAATTCAGCCAGATCGGTCCATAGATAGCTGGAATATGAGCTACAAGCCCCGACTGCCACTATTTTTTTCACAAAATCCCATGTTGTTGTGTTTTTTTTTTTGTACCCATCACCGAAAATTAGTGTTTTTTTTTATTTGTTTTTTCAGTTTTTTTAGACTTTCTTTGCATTTTTTTACAGTTCACAAATGCATACGTGTACAGTCTGTTTTCTATATTTCTGAAGAATGGCAAGAGCCAAAGTTTCCAAATAAGGTACAAGTATATTGGTTACCAATATACAATATCCGACAAAATATGGGCGGGATTGGTGAAGAAGGCGTGGTACTTATAGATTTATGTATATATTGAGAACGGCAAGAGCCAAAGTTTCCGAACTAGGTACAAGCATCGTGGCTATCAATTGATATCTAAGAAACGGTATTTATATAACTTTCTGTTCTTAACGCACCAAGGTGAAAGGTATTACAATTGAATTTAAAACGAACAAGTAAAAGTGCTTTATCTACCTTTCATAATAGTATTTATGAAAACTCCTACCAAAATCTTAAATTCGGGAGTGCACTTGTACAGAAGCCAGGTGAAAAAGGGCCGATTTCGTGCATTTTGAATATTTAATACTTTTTATATATAAGAAATATCTGAGCCAAACTTTGTGTTCTTTTTTTCATATGGTATTATTTTAGGAAAAATAAAGTAGTAATTTTTCTATAACTCTGTTATTTATGAACCGAAAAATAACCGATTATAGATTTATGGGTACAAATAAGAGGCAGTCGCTATATTTTGATCATATCTCATCATATTTGTCGATCGATTTCGCTAAATTTTAATAGCAAACTTTAGGGAATTATATGTAAATATATAACAACCCAGTCCCCATTATATCTGGGGCCTTCGGAAAACCCATTTCATCAGACAAACAGATGGACGCATAGAAACAAACAGACGGACATCGTTAAATCAACTCCGATACTCATAAGGTTCCTTAATATACCCTGCGGGAAATTTGTGTCAATTGGTCCTCATGACCAGTGAAAGGAGAAGTAATCTTTTAACTGGTATATGAAGAACAAAACGGTAGAAAAAGTAATGAATTACAGCACAGTCTTCACTGGTGGTGCGACACAGTTTTTTGGGACTTTCTAAAATTTGGTTCTTGAATTTAATTCTAGGGCTTGTTTTATTGAAATAATACTACATTGTATTGAAATACTACTACATTGTAGTAACTGACACTAAACACGTTCATTGAAAAAGATGTGTGACTGGTCAAATGGTGTCAATTGACCCCCTCCAATGACAACCCCATGTAGTATCTGACACTAATCACGTTCATTGAGAATAGATGTGTCACTGGTCAAATGGTGTCAATTAACCCCTCCAATGACAACCTCATGTATTCATAAAAAGTGTTTTAACTAGAACCGATCTCTACCACCAAAGACCTATCACGGGACAACTTTGGTGTCAGTTCGCTTCCCTCTAGGGTATATACTAGGGTGGTTTTATCTCATAGGGCAAAAAAAATGTCAGAATTTTTTAGGGGGCACCCCCCTAAAATGTTTCTTTCTGTCAGATTTTAGGATTGCCAAAGTTTGAGCACGATTGAAAGATGTTAACATGTGCAACTGGGGCATCAAAGTTTTAAAAATCTCAATTTTTTTGCAGTTTGGCGACTTTGCCGACCTATATCTCTAGAACGGTTTAATATATTTGCCCGTGTCATACATCAAATTGAAGGCGATACTGTTTACAATATTTTATATGCAATAAAAAATACGTAAGTAGTACGGAATTCGAGATAATGAAGCCAATGTCCCTCAAAACGAGACTAGGTACCCCTAAGAGCGAAGATGGAACCTATTGCGAAAAAACCCAATTTCCTTCCTATATTATCAATTTTTGGAATGAAAACATTGTTTTTGTTGCTCGTCCTTTGTAAGTAATTGGTTGTAATCTGTGATGAGCTTGACTCCTCGCTCTGCCATGTCGTTCACAACTTTCAAGTGTTCTGCGGCCAAGTTGCAGGATCTTATTCCAGAAATTCGGTGTTAATGTTTAATCTCTTGAACAACAGGTAGGTCTCACTTGTAATTAGGGCTTGGAGACCTTTTTATAGGAATTTCGGCAGTTGTTCTTTTTTAATTTGGGTCGCATATTTTTGGAGCACTTTCATTTTCTTCTGCTTGATTTTTTAAGATTTTTGTCGCCTTTTGGCTCTTTACGGTGTTTTGAAATGTCGGGTCAAACAATGCCAGCGCAACAAGTTCAGGACTAAGATACCACAGGTGATTTATCATTTTGTAACTTCCTTTTTCTGAAATTTTTCTGTCAATGGTTTCGTATTTCAATAGATTTTCAATTAGGTCTAGGTCTTGTTTTGGTGTTAACACGCTCTGGTGCGTTAAACCAGGCTTTACAGTAGACTCGAACGATGAAAACACAAAGTGCTTCTAGGGCCTCTTGTTCCTGGGAAGTCAGCTTAAACTGGTCACGGAAGAGTTGTATTTTCAGACAGTAAATAGCTTTTGCCATCCACCGTGCATGGTGTACTGTAAAATATCAATGCCAACTGTAAAAGTTCTTTGTATTCGTCTTTTGGCTGGCATTCCAGTAGTTTTATTTTAAGTTCTTCTTTGATATTCTCTACTTCTTCTTTGGGCAGTAGTTTCAAAACATTCTCGCCTACATCGAACTTGGATTTATCAATCGCCGACCATTCTTTTTGAAATCTCTTCAATATGTCTGGTTGAGGTCCCGATGTGCTTCCAAACTTGCAATCAAAAACCCCTCTCAACAAGACTTCTAAAACGTGGTGTCGGCACGCTAGGTACAGAAGCTCTCGACCTAACATCTTCTCCAGGAAATTGCACGCTTAATTGGGCCTCCCAGTATTATGCTGTTGTATCGAAGCACATAGCCACGACCGAGCTGGCGCGACCCCATTCCTCTAAACATTCGTACACTGCTAGGGCTTGTTCCCCCCCAGGACTTCTACTTAAAATATAACAATAGGTAGTAGGGTAACCCAATACATTTTTTAACTAGTTCGGTTTTACCTGCTTGAGGTCGCCAATGATACAGAACGAGGAAAAAGTAGATACATACCTAACATAAAAAAAACATTGTTGTGGGTCTTAAATTAACGGTATACCATAACAAACATATTTAAATGAAATGGGATTCCAAAGTACAAGTATTTTTCCATAATAAGCAATAATAATACAAATAACGCAATTTCGCTCTCGGGGGTACCTAGTCACGTTTTTAGGGACATTGGCTCTATTTTTTCGATTTCAGTATTAGTTGCGTATTTGTGTGACAAGGGCAAATATATTAAACCGTTCTAGAGATATGGGTCGGCAAAGTTGCAAAACTGCCAAAAAATCGAGATTTTCAAAACTTTGAGGCCCCAGTTGCATTTGTTAACATCTTTCAATCGTGCTCAAACTTTGACAATCCTAAAATCTGACAGAAAGAAACATTTTAGGGGGGTGCCCCCAGAAAAAATCCGACATCGATTTTTTAAAACCACCCTAGTATATACTTTATAGGGTCTAAGATTAATATTGTAGAATTTCAAACGAATTGACAAACTTATAAAAAACGAACTTTTATCTATTCTTTCTACCTGTGGTGAAGGGTATTACAATGGAAAATTCGGTTGTATATATATGTATAAAAGAGTGGGTCAATTTTTTTCTCGACCAAGCGGTTGTCAAAATCGTAATCTGCGACGAATTCTAAGAAGGTTTGCCCAAGAAACCATGGATCTAAAATCAAAATCGAGCTTCCCGTTTTTTACAACAAAATTCTCTTTTCGAATTTTATATTTTGTTAAAATATGCTAAAATTGTATTGCAAAAATTTTCAAATCCCGCCAAGATTATGTCAGATGTTGTATACTGATAACCAAGATATTCGTTTGGAAACTTTAGCTCTTGTCGTTCTACAGATAAACATAAATCTATAACGTATTTGTATGGGAGGTGTCCCGTCCACTTATAATTTCAAAAAAATATAAAATGTAAAGTAAAAGTTTCATAAAGATCGGTTCAGCGGTTACGAAGATTACCTCCTGCAAACAAACATTGCCTCTTTGTAATTTCGTATACACGAAAAGAAAAGTTTCTCTTTAAAAACGGGAAGCTCGATTTTGATGTTAGACGCATGTTTTTTTTGGCAAACCTTCTTAGAATTCGTCGCAAAATTTTTTCAATTGATTAAATAATGCTGCTTCAAACAATTTTTTTAATTGTTCCAATTAATTTCCCTTAATTGAAAATAAAAATTATAATGTTTGTTTGTATATTTGCAAATATGAAAACATACACACAAACTTTAAAATATTTAAAATTTTCAAACAATTTCTTAATTGTTTCAATTAACTGTTACTATGTTTATACGCACTACTTATTCGCAAATAAATATATTGCAAGTAGAGAATGCTGCCGCATAAACAGTGAACTAAATTTTTATTTGCGAATAGCTAACTCATGAAAACAATTCCTGATTAACGACACTATTTGCAAATAAGATTTTAAGCATTGCCACACTTTTAACCGTTTTACGTTTTAATCTTGATGTGGCACATTCATATGACAACAAAAGTAAAATTAAATCAAAAATGTGCAAATAAATTAAAAAATACACAATAATTTTGATATTTTTCATTTAAAAAATAAAAAGTATATAAACATACAGTGCTTTTGATCTTTTTCATTTAAAAAATAAAAAGTTTATATATATACAGTGCTACTAAATGAATCAATTTTTCATCTGGCATCACTTAAAAATAAGAATTTTCATTAAGAAATGGACATATAAACAGTAAGTTAGTTAATCGCAACTAATTTTTATTCGCGAATATGCTACGTATAAACGTAGTATACGTTGATTAAAAAAAATTTTTTAATTTGTGTTTACGTTTTGTTTAGCCTCTTTTGCTGGTGGTCACATTTCAATTAAACCTATTGATTGAAACTGAACAGCAAGAAAAGCTCAAACTTACAAACGTGTTAATTGATATGATCAATTTGCTTGCAGGCGGAAAATCAGTACAGAATTTAATTAATAGTACAAATTTCTAACAAACACGTTAACTGAAGTTGCACGCAGAGAAAAAATATGGTTAGGCATGGTTATGGCAACAACACTATGTTTAATGTAACAGTATATTGTTTTCGTACACAAATAATTGTTATTTTTATTCAATATCAACAATATTATAGTTGCTGTAAATATATCAATGTTTATCGCAATTATGAATTTGAGTATTGTTGACCGAAAAATAATTATTTTTCTAACAACATAATTATGATAACTTTCTAAACATATTATATTTCTCACAACCATATTATGATATTTAATAGCCATAACATGATAACTTTCTATACATTTATCATAGTATGTTAAAGATGCAATCAAACTATTTTTACTGTAATCATATTATGTTAGCGCCATTTGTAAAATAATTTTGAAGCAGTTGTGTCGTTTTTTTTTATTTGTGAGCGGTTAAACAATTAAAAGATAAAATTCCATAAAAAATAAGTTTAAAGAAATTAAAATATTAGCGGAGTTCATTCAAGTATGCAAAATATCATAGTTTTTTTGTAAAATCCAACAACAAAACACACAGAGATTTCGTTATATTTTATAAAAGTTCTACGATATTTCATCAATATCTTAAAATCGAAAAAATGGACACACGCGGTTGCCCATGAAAACCACATATTTTTCATTTGCTCTTTTGCAAGCCTTATATTGAACTCCACTATTTGATTAACATAAAGAAAAATTGTAAAAAGCCACAAAATAAAAAATCGATGCTAAAATATTTTAATTTATTTTGTATTTTTATGACAGCTATGAAAGGTGCTGTATCATAATATGATTGCTTCTAAATTTATTATGATTAACATGATGATAATATGATTACTTCTTAGCTTATTATGATTAACATGACAATAATATGATTGTTGTAGTTGTTTCTTTGGCCAGAGTGATGAATTTATGAATATTATTTTTGTCAAGCTAATAGGGCCTAAATTTCTTCAATGTAAATAAAATTCAATTTTTAATTACAATATTTTGTTCCCGACGTTTCGTCGATTGTTTGTCGACTTTTTCAAGGGATTGTCTATTTAAAAATTATAAAAACAATAAAATAAATACAATAATGTACCACATAAACATTAAAGACTTACAATATGAAAATTTAATCACATTAAAAAGTTTTAGATGTACTCAGGATCATACAAATATAAAAATTAATTTTAATATTTAAAAAATACATATTACTTTAAACTTTAAATATATCACAGCTTAAGTAATGGCAACAATATAGCTCGCATTTATTTTGTTCGTGTCCTCCTTCAAATTCATTGTTCTATTAATTTGTTGTTGGATTCTTAGGCTTTCAATTGTGTACCTCTTTCTTTCTTTATTTTCTTTATCTAGAATTTTTACATCATCGAACCTAATTGTGTGAGCAGTATGTAGGATGTGTTGTGCTAGTGCTGTTGTCTCTTTTCTCCGCATTATGTCCATCTTGTGTTCTCCCATTCTTGTCTCCAGTGTACGTTTTGTTGTTCCTATATAAATTAGCTCGCATGGCTGTTTGTCATTTCCTTCACATTGTAATTCGTATACAATGTTACTTTGTTTTTGTTTATTAATTGGCGCCTTAACTCTAGAAAAAATTGTACTTAATGTCAAATTGGGTTTGTATGCAAAACAGATGTTTTTTGTTTTTATTGACGACCGTATATTATTATTATCGGTTAACCCAGATATGTATTTTACACTGTAAAATTTGTTCTCTTCTTTTTCTATGTTTGCAGATTTGTTGTGGTTATTTTTGTCCTTATCCAATTGTTTAATCGTATTGTCTATCAATGTAGATGTGAGTTTGGTGGGGAAGCTATTGTTTTTTAAAATGTTTGTTATAATGTGATTAATTTCTTAGCCTATTATGATTAACATGACAATAATTTGATTACTTCTTAACTTAGTATGATTAACAGAATAATAATATGATTACGGAAAAAATATTATGATGTAATAGTACGAGTATATTTAGTCATAATATGATTCAGTAATAATCTTAATATGGTGACTACAATCATAATTCTTATCATAATATGTTGCTCTTAGAATATGTTTACCACAACCATGTTTTTTCTTTGCGTGTGGTTTTTCATTTTTTCTGTGTAGTGTATACTTTAGCCACCCACTATCAAATAAATATTATTAGCACTTTTACATATTCTCGTTTTTAGTTCACACATGAAACTCATTCAATGTCAGTTGACATTAAATCCCAGTTGATGCTGGTCGTGCTTGTTAATTTTAAATTTAATCAAAAAATAATAGTTACAATTCAAATCATGATTATTTTAATCATTTTACTTTTAACAATTGTCGTACTGACATATTATTTTTTGACATGGAATTTCGACCATTGGACAAAGAAAAATGTCAAGGGACCTAAGCCAAAGCCACTACTGGGATCATTTCCAAATTTATTGTTTCGTAAACAACATTTTGGGGATGATATACTAGACATATACAAGTTGAGTTAATTTTGATTAAAAAAAAAGATAAAAATAATAATATATTCATTAAATAATATTAAATTAAATAATCTAAATTATATTTATTATTTAAGGCGTTTTAAAATCACAGAGAATTTTGTAGGGATTTATCTAATGCGCACGCCACAGCTAATGATATTAGATCCACAGTTGGTGCATGAAATATTCGTAACTGCTTTTAATAATTTTAAAGATAATGATGTGGGAAAATTGGTGAATATATTTAAAATGGTTTTCTATAAAAAAAAAAATCTATTTAGCTTTTCAATTGTATAGATAGATGGAGATAAAGATCCTTTAATAGCAAAAAATCCTTTTATTTTGATGGAAGAAGAGTGGCGTTTACAAAGATCTTTAATATCACCAGCACTAACCAGTTCTCGCATTAAACAATCTTATAAAAATATGCAAAATGTGAGCCAACAACTAATAACTTACGTTCAAAATCAGGGTTTGAAAGAGATCAATGGAAAAGATGTAGGTTTCTTTGAAATAATCCATATCGAAATATTCATTATCTCTTGTTTTTTAACAGCTCGCTTTACGTTTTACCTCGGAAAGTTTAAGTGATTGTGTTCTGGGCATTAAAGCCTATAGCTTTTCATCCGACCCCCTGCCTATTTCTGAAAATGTTAAGAAATTTACCGATCACAATACCGCTTTTTTAATTTTCACTATAATTGTTGGTTTTTTGCCCAAAATTTTAGATTTTTATAAATACAAATTTTTCCCCAAAGATTGTGAAGATTTTTTCATGGATCTTATGAGCCGGGCCTTTAAAATGCGTTATAAGGATAATATTGAACGCAATGATATCTTAAGTCATTTAATGAAAATTAAGAATTTATATAAATTAAAAGAAACTGACATGTATTCTCATACCATGACATTCTTAATTGATGGTTTGGACACAACCGCCACTGTAATATCGCATTGTTTGTTAATGGTAAGAGAATGGTCAATGAAATACTTTTTGAGAAGATTAATAAAAATATTTGTGTAAACTTATAGTTGGCCCGAGAACCTGAGACTCAGGAGATCTTATATCGTGAGATTTTATCAGCCTGCGATGAAGATGATTTGATTAGTTTTGAAAAACTGAACGAAATGCCCTATTTGGATGCTTGTATACATGGTAAAGCAAACGTTTAAAAAACTCTTTAGTACAGTAGCTATAAAATATCCTGGCTCAAAGCAGACAAACGTACTCCGTATATTTATGTGTACTGACTACATTTGTCTGACTTAAAATATCGTCGAACTTCAAACTTATAGTCAACCTTTTCACTAAAAGTCAAACTTTTCACTAAAAGTCAAACTTTTTACTAAAATTAGACTTTTCACTAAAAGTTGGTCTTTTCCCTAAGATTAGGAGTTTTCACTGAAGTTAAACTTTTCAGAAAAAGTCAAACTTTTTACTAAGAGTCGGACTTTTCACTAAAATGGATTTTTTTTCTAAAAGTCAAACTTTTTACTAAAATTGAACTTTTTACTAAAAGTCAAAAATTCTCTTAAACTAGGCTTAAAGTCGAACTTTTCACTTAAAGTCGAACTTTTCACTAAAAGCCGAACTTTTCACTAAAAGTAGAACTTTTCACTAAAAGTCGAACTTTTCACTAAAAGTCGAACTTTTCACTAAAAGTCGGACTTTTAACTAAAAGTCTGATTTTTTACTAAAAGTCAAACTTCACTAAAAGTCAAAGTTATCACTAAAAATCAAACTTTTTACTAAAAATCAAACTTTTTACTAAGAGTCGGACTTTTCACCAAAATTGATTTTTTTTTCTAAAAGTCAAACTTTTTACTAAAAGTCGAAAATTCTCTAAAAGTCACAAATTCTCTAAAAGTAGGCTATTCACTAAAAGTTGGACTTTTCCCTAAGATTAGGACTTTTCCCTAAAATGTGAACTTTTTGCTAAAAGTCGAACTTTTTACTAGAAGTCGAACTATTCACTAAAGTTAGACTTTCCACTAGATGTTAATTTTTTTTATAAAAGTCAAACTTTGCATTAAAATTAGAACTTTTCACTAAAAGTAGCACTGTTTCCTAAAAGTCTTACAGCCATATTCATAATGAAAATTTGACATGAAGTTAGCACAAAGTTTATTTATAATATACTTACCAAACTCTGGCTAACGATTTTCTAAGCTCTTGTTAACGAACTGCCAAACATTTGCCAACTTCTGAAAAACAGCTGTTTAATGTTAAACAATTTGGTTGGTTTTATTTAAATTACTGCTTTATCTTCAAAAGATTTTTTTTTTTTTAAAAGATTTTGTTATTCGTGCTTAATTCCCAGTTTTTATTATTGATAAAAACACTTGAAATTTATTGTTGATGGGATAAGCTATTCCTATGCATTTCACTGGTTGCTTAGGCCAGATCATCAGGAAACTTCATCCATAAAGGTTTTAGACAAACTAAAGATATTAAACCAAATAAAACTGTTAAACGTATAAGAATTATAGCAACAGTTCTACTTGTAACAATATCAAAGTTTAAACAAAACACATCAACAATAAACAACAGTGGGTTCATCTCATCTTACATTTCCCCACTACAATTAGTTGAAATTCTCTCAACATTAATTGTAGTTGTAAGTAGGTTAAGAAAAACAAAATGAAAAAAAACAACAACTTACAAAAGATGTTGTCAATTAAGTGTTTTTTAGGCCGTGCACCGCCTGTCTACTATCAAAAAGCAATTTCAATTTTTGGTAATACAAAATTTTAACTTCAAAAGATTTTGTTATTCGTGCTTAATTCCCAGTTTTTATTATTGATAAAAACACTTGAAATTTATTGTTGATGGGATAAGCTATTCCTATGCATTTCACTGGTTGCTTAGGCCAGATCATCAGGAAACTTTTTCTATTTTATTTTTCTATCTATTATTTCATTTTAATTTTAAATACTTTTAAAATTGTTATATGTGGAGGAAAAAATTTACAAAAATGACAAAACCAGCGACGATTAATGCAAACGTGTTAGATTTTTGAGTAATACAATGTGGCATCATTAAAATCCAGAGTTGATTTTTTAAAAGTTAAGAGATGGACAAATGTTTGTTATGAATAAACTCTGTGCTAATATGCTGCTAAGCTTAATCGACATTCTAGTTAGCAGCTCGTTGTACGTAGTGTACAAACTGTGGCTAACTTTTTGTTATGAATACGGCTGTTAGTTTTTATAACAAAACTTTTCACAAATATTGCATCTCATTTTTCATTTAATATTGCGTTTTTCTTTATATTTTCTCTTAATATCGTATTTTTCCTAAGATTTTCTTTGAATCTGAATTTTTACCAGACATTTTTTTTATATTTCTTTCTTAAATTTTGAACATAATCTTATAAGCGCTATATCGCATAATTAAAATCGCTTTTGCATTTTGACCGTTTTCTGAAGATTGCTTAATATTTTTAGTTTACGTAATTTTTACTAGACCATCATATATTGCAGAATCCTTACGCATATATCCACCTGGCTTATGGTCCACTAAATGTTGTACCCAACAATATGAAGTCAAAAATAAAGATGGCCGAGTTCTTAAAATAGAAAAAGGACAATCCATAATGATTCCAATTTATGCTCTACATCATGATCCACAATACTACCCAGAACCGGAAAAATTTAAACCCGAACGTTTCTTACTAGAAAACGGTGGTGCTAAACATTTTAAAGATCATGGCGTATTTTTAGGATTTGGCGATGGACCACGTACATGTTTGGGTAACGTAGCAACAACATTTTGATTTAAACGAAATCAAATTTTTATTTACTTTGTTTTGGCTGTATCTCTCTCTCTCTCTCTCTCTTTTTTCTTTCGCCTCTATCTAGGCATGCGTTTCGCTTTGGTCCAATGTAAAGCAGCTATTTCCTCTCTAATTAAGTCGTTTCGTATAAAATCGCATACAAAAACCCAACAAAATTATAAATTGGATGCAAAAAGTTTTCTAGCTTTACATGCTGGTGGTGTTTGGTTGAATTTTGAAAATCGTTTAAAACTTTAACTCATCAATAAAAATATTGAAGAAGATTATTAACATTTATTTTTGTCAGTTTTATTGCACAAAAAATTAAAACAAATTGATTGTTTTGAATTTTTGTGTGTTTCGAACGAGTATTGTGCCTTAACATTGACCTTTTTAGTTTTTCGATAAAATAAAACTACTTTTTAAAATTATAAAAAAGCAGAGATAAAATATAAACACGTAATAATTTGTTTTTCTTTTTGAAAATGGGTCATTATTATTTCTACTCTACGTACCAAATGCATAAAAATAGTCTATTAATTCGCTGGGTGAATTGTTTTGAACTTGTGGCCGACATGCATTCATTTTCGTTTTATTTGTTTTCTCCAATTAATTAAGATGACAATACCGATTCTTTTTTAAGTATGACAGTGATTGTGTGTTTGTATGCCTCCAGATTTTGTATAAAATAATCATGTGTAATAGTTAGTTAAAAGTTTTTAATGAATATGATTATCATTTGTTGATTTTGACTTTTCAAATTGGAGTGATGTTAATATCAGACAAAAGTCTTTGAGAAGAATTGCATTTATACAAAAAAATAAATAAAGTTATAAATATAAAAATAAAAAATTATATATTTCTATATAACAAATTTTGAATTTTATATTAAATTCCTAAAAAATAAATAATTTAAAAAGATGGCATATAATTTAGTGAAAACTATATATTTTAAGGTACCCATCGACTACACAATAATATAAATAAGTACTTAAGGGCGTTATTCCGTAAATCGCAATGCAACGCGATTCATATTGATCTTTTAAATTGCAAACACTTCAAATATTGTGGCGTTGAAAATTTTTAAACAAAAATATATGAATTTCTATAGAAAGCAATAACAAAATTATAAAATATTTTTTTGAATTGGTTTTTGCTTTCAACAAAATTTTAGGCGTTGCGTTGTGCTTTACGAAATAAGGCCCTTATTGCTATTGTTATTGTCGTTTTGCTCCAAACTATTCAATATGTTATGTATTGTGCCATCGTTTTTTTCGATAGCTTTTTTGGCTTGAGGAAAAAAAGTTCCTCAACGACAAATGTATCAAAAAAACATTTTCGATGCGCCCAAATTTCATATTTGCTTTGACTTTTTCTCAACTTTTATTTTTAAGGCTTTTAGTAGGTAATAAAAAAAATCGGCTGATTTAATTTTTTTTAAATTTTAACTTTCCAAGGTGAAAGTGTACACTAAAAACGATGCCGATATAATTTTTTTTTTCATCAATTTTTCGACCAAAACTGGTTCAAAATTATTTTTCTTTCGAAAAACTGATAACACCATCGCTTTTAACGTGCGAATTTGTTTAGAAATTACCTATTTGATACGGGAGAAAATACATAAAAATTGGTTGGAGCCTTAAAAATAACAAAAAAGAGTTAAACAATCGAAAAAAAAATCATATCGTCATCGGTTTATAAAATTATAAATCGGATTTTTTTTTTAACATACCTACTAAAAACTACTCATGCCAAAAGCTATCGAAAAATCGATGGCACAATATCGACAAATTTTTGTCCTTACAAATCGGCCCACCCTAAAGAATATGTATATTACAGGTATATATACTTACATTAAACAAGCTATTTTTTCCCAGCGCTGCTTGGGATTTTCTAAAGAAAAATAAAAAAAATTTTTTCTACCGGGTCAAAATTTTATAAGGAAACTTATTTTTGTTTAATAAATATATTTTATGAATTTCTCCACAAATCGTACAATAAATAAAAAAAAAATAAATATCACGACATTAAACTTAAGAGAAACCTGGCTCCCGAGAAAAAATTATTTATCGGCCAAGTTTGGTATCAATTGGTCCAGCGGTTCTTAAGTTTAAGGAGAACATACACGGCACAAACGTTTTTATATATGGGGAAATTTCATGTCAAGTGACCCAATTTTTAAATCGATGTCTTCCGATTTGGATGAAATTTGCGCCAAGGCTATTGTATATTAGTTTAGATGCAAATTTTCAACAAGATCGGTTAAAAAGTTTCTAAATTAGAGAGGGTCAAAGTTTGACATTTTGGTCATACAGGTGTTCTTTCTCATCCTTGTAACTTATTACCTATTGGTGTTAGAAAAATTTGTTCCAAGATAGCTATTTAAATAAACTTTTGAATAAAAATGTTTAGTTTTTTTAAAAAATTTTTTTTATACATTTTTTTAAATTTAAAACTGTTTTTTTTTTTTTTTTGCTTAAAAGAAAGCTTATATCTTTTCCTTTAAGGTAGTTATATATGTATATATATAGATATTATGTCATGTGGCTCCTAAGATGAACAAAGCATAGTTAATTCAAAATCCGATAGTTGCTTAAAATTGGATTAAGTACAAAAATTATTTTATAAATATTTTTTTCTTTGGGGAAGTTAAAAAAAGGACAAAAATTATCCCTTAAAAATGAGTGTTAAAGGGTTAATATATGCTAAGAAAAGAATCGCCATACAATTCTACTGAAGACGTCTGAAATAGTAATTTAGCTCAGAAGTACATTCCCAGTAAAAAAAAGTGCTTCAAAAGGAGCAGGTTTTATATATGAATTCATACCTCAAATCGCTTCAAACCTGCTGATGGGATGCCTGATTTTTGTATGGGGTGTTCCCGGTTTGGACGACGTTTTTCTGCTGACAATAAGCGCTTCTTTTTACATGCAAACAAAGCACACCTAAAGTGCTTTTTTAATGGCTAACTATATTAACATATTCATTAATGTTTTACTTGTTCTTGTTTAAATGCCTTTTTCAATCATTTTCGCAAATCATAATATATTTTTATTTTTTCGCTTAAAGACTTTCTTCGTTTTCAGCACTAAAATAGCAGCTTTTTTGTATATTTTTTTCTTTATCATTTACTGCTGTATAAGAGCTCTCTTACTAAAGCGTTCAATTATGCGCTTTTTCTCTTAAGTGCTTCAAAAAACCCAATTTTTTCTTACTGGGTTTAGTGTATTTTTTTGACTTATACCAAACGCCTTTTCAAAAACTTTAGGGGCCGATATAACGGAAAACCGAGCTAACTTTTCAAAACCCTTTGGCAGATATACTCTACTAAGAGTCTAGTTGCATTTCGCGTTTCAAGTATTGAGGATGATTTCTTTTTGTTGCACAGTGTTATATGTAAAAATTTTATTGTTATTTAAAATTTTACTTCTTATGAAAACAATTTTATTTTAAGTAAAAAATTCGATTTGTAGTAAAATTTTTATTTGGATTTTTAGTTAATCATTTGGTTACCCTTTACCGTTTTTATTTTCTACAATATTGATGTCTTTATATATATTCTGGTTCCTTATAAATAGCGAAGTTGATTTAGCTATGTCCGTTCGTCTGTCAGTCAGTCCGTCTTTCTGTCCGTTGAAAATTTTTGCTATTGAAATTCAGCCTGATCGGTCCACAAATGGCTTGGATATGAGCAAAAACCACTACTCCCTCTAATTTTACCCAAAAATACCTTGTTGTTGTAGTTTTTTTTTATTTTATTTTTATGTATGTATATCTGAAGAACGGCAAGAGCCAAAGTTTCCAAATTGGGTACAACCATCTTGGTTATCAACTCACAACATCCGACAAAATGTGGGCGGGATTAGACAAGTGGGCGTGGCACAAAGTTGAATTATTTATATTCAAAGAACGGTATTTTAATAGCTTTCTGTTATTTTCGCACAATGGTGAAGGGTGTATAAGATTTGGCATAGCCGAATATAACACTCTTACTCGTTTTTATTATTCGGCATAGCCGAATATAACACTCTTACTCGTTTCTATTAGAAGTCTTTTCGAACTTGCCCACAAAAATAAGTAATACATATTCTTTAATTTTAAGCTTGAACATTTTAATAGGAAGATTTGGAGCTTAACACAGTTTATAACCCTTTTTATTTAAGCGGATCGCTTTAAAGCCAAGAAATAATAGAACCCGTAGTATGACAAATAACAAGGCACATTTCGAATCGAGTTAACTTTCGAATCCTCTCAAAATACTGGTCGCAACTTAATAAAAATTTATGTTGAATAGTAAAAATTAGTTGTTACAAGATTAGCGTTTTCCCCCGCACATTGATATGTAGACATGTACATTAGAGCGTTCCACCTTACAAGGAAAAAAAGTACGCCGTACACTAGGCCTGCCATACGTCCTGGTTTTCCAGGATTGTCCTGGTTTTAGACTACTTGTCCTGGTGTCCTGGTCCACTATTAAATTGTCCTGGTTTTTTGTACAGGTCAAGACAAAAAATTAGTTTTTTGTTGGTTTTAGTTGTTAACAAAGTTTAAGATTTAAGTTATAAAACTGCTAACATAAGGCAATTCTGTAAACAACTTTAATTAAATTCAAGTGTTATGTGGTGTAAACGTCGGTTAACTAAAAGCTTTCAATAATATTAGATGAGACTCAAACGTCTTTCAAATTTTGTTTCAGCTAGTTGCTGTAAAAAGTTATACCGTGTAAACAACTTTTATAGGTAATCGAAAACCGATAACAAATTGCTTTCTCTAAATCAGCCCATACACGTTTCAATTCAATTGTCAACTGAGTCGGTTGTTGTCCTAATCAAAGCGTATATGGCTTTGCCAATTGATGAGTTTGACAGTTCTCGTGTTGGTTAAAGAAAAATCAAAAGACTTTGATTTTTTCAAGTTGAGTACTTTGTCTGCTCAATGGACTAAAGAAAGAAACTCGTTAAAGACTGAAACACTGTAGAGTATTATTCAATGTAAGTTTAATTTTAATATGACATGCTGCCTGTTTTATAACTATATCAAAGACCGAAATTCAGTTCCAGAAAAAGTGCAATCTTCTGAAAAGTATTATAGTTTAGAACATTTTAAGCTCAACTTTTTATTATTTTTCATGATTTTTATGTACATGAAGTACACGTAAATTTTTTTTTTATATATGGGACTATATATAAGTGAGAAGTGGTGTAACCCCAGACTACTTATTATGAGATAATGAGGAGTTTACACTACTCTTGCACTATAGTACTTGGTTTGCAAAACAATGTTTCTAGCACCATCTGTTTTGGATACAAACAGTTGGCTTATTCGACTATTGCACTGTAAAGAACAGTGCAAAGAAAGAACATTTCTTACACCAGAACCGTAACCAAATTAACTAATTGTGGGTTACACCACTTCTGCGCGAATAGCCTCATATATGTATTGTTGGATTTTTAATACATATGTATTAAAAAAACTTGTTTGTTGGTGTAATTATTTATCCATTTTTTCTATGTGTCCTGGTTGATAGGTTCAAACTTCTGGCAGCCCTACCGTACACCCTCTAATATAAAGTATTTTTGCAAATAGGTTTCGAAAAATAATTGAATTTTTCGTTATATCTAAGGCATTTACAGTCCGATCTTAAAGTATGGTATATCAATGTTTTTGTCTACTTTGAATTACTCAAGGACGCAGAATATTCATACTTTATTGGGCCTTAGATAAATATTAAAATAGTTTCCCACGGAATGACAAACTTCGTCTACCCTCAATCACCACTATTAGTGGAGGGTATAAAAACTCACTTTCATTTTTATTCATAAACTACTTAAGTAGTGCAGCAGTAACCCAAATCTTTTCACGCTTATCAAATTAAGTTATTTAAATCTTAAAACCAGTTTAATTCATTAAAACTCATCAAGACAAACTAAATAAAAAACGCAGCTAAAATTAAATTAAACACAAATTTATTTGTTAAAACACATTTGAAATACAAAACTTGCATGAAATATTTTCAAATTAACATAAAAAAACTGCCAATAAGCAATAAAAACAAATAAAAAAACGCAACTTACAAACTAATTTAACAAATTTTTTTTAGTGAAATTTACAAACGGATTCAAAGAAAAATGTAGTAATGAATGAACAGCATGAAGAATCGTAAAAAGTCAAAAAAATCTAATGTGAATTCATTAGATCAAATTAAAATTTACTTTTATGATAATCAGCCAATTAGCGTGATTAATTACGTGCACATTATGCCAATAATTAACAAGCAATTTTTACTGGTAATGTTTGGGATAGGGAGGTAGAAAATAGTTTAAAGTAAAAGATAAACTAAAGTAATTAACAGATGATTAATACTAATCAGTACTATGTGCTGCCGAAAACGCAACACAACTCTCTGGTCGGAAACTGTTATACACACCTAATGTACGTGTAAAATGCTTAAGCACGACGAAGTTGTTTTACTTTTGCATTGTCACTAGTATTTCGTTTATGCCTGGGAGGTAAATATCCGTTATTTTGGACCACTTTTGGAGCAACATTTGTTTGGGGTGTGACATCTTGATGATCGTTGAAAATCTTAACAGTTTGCACACTTTCGTCGTGACTACCACTTACCACCTTTATAATACGATGATCACCCATGGGTTGCTCATGTGAAGGTCCCAAAATTTTAATAGTCTTGACTCCAGCATTATCTAATGATTCCAAAACCTTTAAAGTCCTTACATCATTAAGATTTACGATCTGCACGGTGCGAATTTTAGCAGTAGTTTGCTTATTAGCTTGCAAAGTTGTTGAACCTGCTGATGCCGTGGTTGGGGCATTATTATGGTCCTTTGTGGTCGTTTTTCGTATATCTTCAGGCATGAATGTTTGCAATGCTTGACGTACTTGCTGACTAAGTGCTGGTGTACTTTGGTATTGATTTGGTGTAAAGGTCATGTAGGACATTGTGGGTGCATAATACTGAGGCCGGGAAGCCGGTTCGCGATACATGGGTGATACGTCGTTACTGGCAGAAAGGGGGGTAGTTTTAGGTGGCCCGTATTCTTGAAATGGTCTTCTGTTGCCGTAGCGATCGCTAGATTTTACAGCACTCATGTAACTGCTCAAAGGATACATAATGGTGGGCTTAAGTCCTTCTAAAGCTGTAGGCACCGTGGGTGGTAGATACTCGGGACCCTTAAATTGTGTTTGTTGGGGTGTCTGGTAGGATTGTTGGACATTTGCAGGTGGCAAATACTCGGGTCCTTTGAACACTTGTGAGGCCTGTTGCTCAGCCAAATGACCTGATGTTTGTATGGAAGGTATAGGTGAGGAATAAACAGGATTCTCGTAACTTTGAGAAACAGTAATTGGTGGTAAATACTCGGGACCCTTGAATGTTTTAGAACCACTCAACGGCGGCAAATAATCCGGACCCTTAAAATTTGTAGTTCCAGTTGAGGGTGGCAAATAGTCGGGGCCTTTGAAGGGCTGCAAGGAGGATTGGGGAGCTTTAAATAACGTTTGACTTTGAAAGTTTTGACTAGTTTGACTAGGCTGGAAATTCTGTTGGCTGTGTAATTGAACTATGGCCTGCTCCGAATTAGCTGGTTTTTGAAATTCGTAACCAGGTGGTGAATAACTGGGAACGCTATATGATACACCATCCACAAGAGATCGACTTGAGTCCAAATTATGCAATTGATTTACGGACTGGTCGGCATTATTTGACTTCTGGAAATCATTACTGGTTGCGGGCTGTTGAGTGTGTAATATATTAATAGAGTTTTCTGGTTTTTGGAAGTCATATTTAGAAGCTATAAAACCATTTATTTCAATTGGTTCTACTTGCTTTGGAGTTCCAGTAACTTGAAGTTGCGATTTTACAACCACTTCTTTATATTGCGGCGAATTTTCCGGTAATTTATGCAGTTCTGCAATTGCTTGTTCGGAATTTGGAGGTTTCTGAAAGTCGTAACCAGTAGGCAAGCTTTGGATTGCTTGGTAATGTTGCTGTACTTGATTTTCTTGAGGTGGCAAATAATCGGGACCTCTGAATGGTACTTTGGTCGTAGATTGAGTTGGTGGTAAATAATCTGGTCCCTTGAAAGAAATGCTTGAGTCGTGGAGAGCACCGTTAAATGGAGTATTTTGCTCATATGTCACATATTGCTGATAAGGCGGCAAGTAGTCAGGACCCTTAAATGCCGAATTTTGAATTATTTCTTGTGGCTTCCCTGGTGGTAAGTAATCGGGTCCTTTAAATCGGTCACTGGGTCTGGATGGTACACCCTGTTGTTGAACAAAGTTCGCTTGGGTGGGGGGTAAATGCTTTGGCTCATTGAAATTCGTTTGGCGAGGTAAATTATCAGGCCCTATATATGGGGAACTTGGACGGAATATCGTTTGTTGGGATTGTGTTTGTTGTTGGGGTGGCAAATAATCGGGGCCTTTAAAGAGAGTATTTGGGGTCAAGTTAAGTTCGGGTTGTCCAGAATCTTTTTGATTGGGTAACAAAGGAGTATTTTGTATAAAGTTCTGTACCGATTGTACAACGCCTTGTTGATGAGGAGGCAAATAATCAGGGCCCTTGAAAAAAGAATTTTGGGAATTAGTATGCTGCAATTGGAAAGGTCCCTGTTGATGAGGTGGCATATAGTCTGGACCTTTAAAAGCAACATTTGAGACAAAGTTTTGCGGAGGTTGACCTAAATCCAGTTGACGAGGAGGTAAAGTGTCAGGCCTATTAAAGGAAGTATGTTGTTCAAGGTTTTGTTGTGACTGTTTTTGAGGTAGCAAATCATTATGACTCCTAACACTGCTTACATCTGGTCCTTTGAACTGTTTATGAGTTGCAGAATTTTTAGAGCAATCAGTCGCACCGAATTTATGTCCATTTTGAGGTGACGATTTGTGTAATTGATATTGTGCGTTTACAGAATTTTTCTCCGGCTGTTTTGAATATTCCTGAGTTTGTAATTTTTGTTGAGTTGTAAATTTGTTGACATAATTGTGCTGATTTTGGTACGAAACCGATTGTTGCACGTTATTAAAACTTTGTTTTTCATTTGATTTTTCTTGGGAGCTATGACGATGGTTGGAGGGAAAAGACACGGGAATTTTATTTTTGTTTCCATGTTTTACAATAATCTGTTGATTGCTGTTATCATTGCCTGTAGCAAAATTGATATGTTCAATACGAATCTCTTGTGTTAATGAATTCTGCGATGGCAAATAATTATTATTTACAGATGTTAACTTTTCGGTATTTTCACCATTACCGGTCGATGATTTATAATGATTATGAACTTCAAAAACATGATATCTAGAGTTGGCATAATTGGTCTCTTCAAATTTCTGTTGTTTTTGTTGTGTGTTTTCTTGTGTTTTGTATAAATCGTCTTTGATGGGTAATTCTTGGATGGGTGGGGGTAAATATTGGTTATTTCTTAAGGTCAAAGAAATGTCTGCCTTCGCAAAAGACACCAAAAAATCCAACAGTATTATTCCAACAAAATGGCTTAAGAGCTACAAAGAAAATTTTATTTAAATTAAAAAAAATTGTTACAAAGTTATTGTTATTGCAATAATAATCCTTTGATGTTGTACGAGCGGTAATCCACAGGTGCTCGGTTTTTTTGGGCTATTGTTGTTTTTTTAAATGTCCGTTAATAATAAAACTCACCTTCATTTTTGTGTTGGTCGTGCGTATCTTTAAAGTGTCCAACATGCAATGCTAACCTTAACTGACCTATCAGCACAATTTATACTAAGCTAATATTTAATTTACAAAAACCAAACACAATTCAGAAAAGTTTTATTCACAAAATCAACAACTTGCTGCACAGGTAAATGTGTGAGTAAAGAGGTGAAAAAGCGAATGGTTGAGTGTGTAAATGTCTGCCTGTCTGTCTACATGATTGTGCATTTAATACACTAGCGCACACTGGCACTTGCTAAGAAACCCATCTTTGTGCTCCAAATCTTTGCAGTTGATCGATTATTACTAATACATCATCTCCGTTTTCTTAACTATTCGTTTTGTTTTATGCTGTTTTTTAGTTTGAGGGGGTTTGTCGCAAAAAAGTTTTAAAAGGTTTTTGGATTTTGATTTTTATTCATCTCATTTTAGCTGAATTGCAAATATTTTGTGTTTGTTCACAGCTAAAATTTAAGATTTTTATAAAATTTGTTTTCAAAACTTAATTTGTGTTTAATATATATTAAATTTATGTATTAGTTTAATATACAGTAGCTTATTATTTATTAAAATTTAAAACATAATTTATCTTAGACCTTAAATGACCTTAAGTTTTACAATATAAATTTTAGTAAATGTTTATAAAATTAGATGATAAATTTTAAATGAATAATTAATGGATAAAATCATTATGTTATTAATCATTAATATTCAATATTTAAAAGTTCTTCGTTTGCTTAAAAAATGCAGCATTTATTGCGTGTATGCTCATTGGTCATTAGCATTTAGTACATTTGTCTTAAAACAACTTGTATCTTTAATATTTTTCGTTGTTTGTTATTTACTAGAAACTAGATTTAATGATTTCAAGCATATTAGCGGGAATCCCGGGAATATGATTTTCATTTCCCGCCTTCCCGTGAATTCAAAAAGTGCAAGAAAAAACTTTAGACACAACTCGTTTGAAAACTTAAGAGCCATTATCTTCAAGTTTGGATATAATATGCCATTACGCCATTACACAAGCGGATCTTTGTATCTGAGTCTTTAATGAAAATAAGCAGAAATAAGCAAATCTTAAAACGAACAAAAGATTTTCGAAATGGCTTTAGTTTTTTTTTTATACAAAGTTGTCAAGATGAGAATGCAATCGGGTGGCAAATGTTATTTGCTAACATAAAAACCAAAAAACTCCATTTTGAAAAATGGCACTTTCGTGGTTCATGAAGAAACGCGGCGATCGGGTGTGTCTAGAATCCGAATCCACTCGAAAGTGGATTACTTCAGCATTTTTGGAGTTCTGTATTTCACATCCACATGTTTTTATTCGTTGCCAATAAGAGTAGAAAGAGGTCGGTAAAATAAAAATAAATCGACTTTATTTTTAATATGTGATAACATTTTTAACAAAAAAAAAAAAAAAAATTGCTTTTAGTTTAAAATTTTCTTTATCCAATTTAATCAAAAATATATCGTTACCTAAAACGCAAAAGGCTCAAACCAACCCAAAATTTAAAATCGACTTTTTCATTGATTTTGATGTAATTATGACTCATTTTTTAACGCTTTTTATGTTATTTTTCGACCGTTTGTTTTTTTAATCGATTTAGCGATTTCAAGTTAGTTGTTGGGTTTGTTTCAAATATTGCAATTTTTCGCGTATTTTAGCCATGTTCGCAATAAAAGCGATTTGTTCCGGTTATTTTTCTGTTAACAAATTTTTGCGAATTTCCGCTATTTTAGCAATTTTTACCAAATTTTTGCCAATTCTTATAGTTTTAGAGACTCTAAAACAATTTTAAATGGCGAATGTTCGCTAGTTTTGCAAATTTTTGTTTGTTATGTTCCGATATTTTGTATTTTTTAAACCATTTATAGATTTTAAATAAATTTTAGTGTTTGTTTAAAGGTTTGCAATTTTTCGCCTGTGATTCTTTACAGCTTTCACGATTTTAAATAAATATAAGACTTTGCTATCATGCTGCGGTTATTTAATTAGCGATCTTAAGTTAAACTAAAGTTTGTTTTAACAAAAACGTCGAAAACACAAAACCATGCGGATTTGAGAACACTATTATATGAATTATGCGGATTCAAAAATTTTTTCGTTTTCAATTCGAGTTGTAACCTAGAACATACCTGGATATCATTTTTTTTAATGAAGATTAATTTGTTATAGTTATAACGTCTTAAAAATGTCTAAAACAGGTTTTTTAAAACTTTTAATCTTAAATATCGCGAAAACCTGATGTGGTGGGCCACATTAATAAAATTGTGGCATATAAAACCAACATAATAGAACACTTTGCAAATTTTCTAATTGTTAAACTTTTCATTCAAAACATAAAAAAAATATCATTAACGTCATTTACAAGTTGTTCCGAAGTAGGATAAATTTTTAAAAAGCCTTAAGGCAGAATTAAGGCTCAGTTAGCCGGTAGTAACAGTAACGTTGAAAATCAGCTGATTCATTTTGTTATATGTAAAGCAATTAGAACGATTACGAATGATTAGAAATATATTGGTCTTACTTTTTTACGCTAAGGTTACTGTTACAATTACTCCCGGCTAACTGAGCCTTTAGTCTTTACTTTCTGTTCTGTTACGAATCAGCCGATTTGTTTTTGTTATTAAAAAAAATATGAAATTGGTTAGTTTTTCTGTTCTGTTGCGCTTTAGATTGTTAAAATCAAAAACTTGTTAAGTAATTGTAAGTGACAGCAAAATAAAAAATACGTAATTATATTGAAATAAACTGTTTTTTGAATTTAAGAATTCAAAAAATTTAATTTCTTAAAATTTATGTGCATTAAAGTTATTGAAATAAAACAATGGATGGTGCAAAACAAAAAAAATTGTCCTAAATAGCTGATAAGTTACCACAGAAAAAGTAACTATTACAATTTCGTAACAGAACGGCACGGAACAGAACAGAAACAGAAAGTAAAGACTAACTGAAGGCTCAGTTAGCCGGGAGTAATAGTAACAGTAACCTTACCGTAAAAACGTAAGACCAATCTATTCCTTACAGATTGAGACGTAACATCTTACTGCTAACTGTAATCGTTCTAATTGCTTTACATACAACAAAATGAATCAGCTGATTTTCAACGCGTTACTCCCGGCTAACTAAGCCTTGAGCCTTTAGGCGAATTTATTACAGGTGGTCTTAAAAGCCCTGCTGATATTAGCTAAAATCACTGTTGGATGTCAAAATTTTGTTTATTCTCTTTTATTAGTTTTGTTTCTGTTTTGTTTCATTTCTGTTTTTGACATTGTACAACGATTTTACAAAATTGCTTGTGGTTTTTGTACGAGTTGTACTTGTTGTAGTACCGAGATTACCTGGGATGAATTCGCCATGGTTACGTTTTTGTTAAACAATTAAAGAAAATTATACGACACACTATTGGAAAAAATTAACCAGAGGAAAACACAAGTAGTTGCCTTCATTGGGAATGAAGATTAACTACAATACGATATTACAATTTTTAAACAGCTCCATTGTAGTACATAAATTCAAAGTTAATCAAAAATGTCAAATATGTTAAATATTTTTGATGTGCATACAATAACAATTCATAAAGCTCATATTAAGATTTGTTTAATATTTCAGGTATTAATATTTACACATGTAAATAAATATGTACATAAACGAATGATGTTTCAATGAATTAAATGATATAGTTTTTTTTTTTTTTTTTTTTTGTTAAAGATTACACCAACTTTTGCTACGTTTCCGATAACGAAGGAAAAAGTGCATAAACGGCCTTGACAATGTTAAACTTTTTAAATTGTATTTAAAAGGGCATTTTATTTTTAAAAAGTGTCTCTTAAAAACTCTTTTCGAAATACAAGCTTTTAAAAAACACTTTAAACAGTTTTGAAACTCTATCCATCTACACATGTGCATACATATATATGAACATACATATGTATCTGCAAATAAATGCCCCTTTACATTTGTGATCGGCTGGAAACAAAGAAAAAGGTTATTTAATCTCAAAAAAACAAACATTAATTTTTTCTTTATAAAATAATACAAATATACATTTGATAAATATGTAAATATAAGTAAAAAGTATATCCGAAATATTGATCTTATTAATCTGGAATTCGTTAAATTAAATACGCCTAGGGCTTGACAAATTTTTTTAGTTTTTAAAAATCTTTATATAGAGTTGCGCTTATAAAATATTTAAACGTTTTATTACTTTATTAAATTATTTATGTATATTAACATTAATTTTTAGGCTCATTGAATAATATATTAAATATTTAAATTAAACACGAGATCGAGATTGCTTAATTTACATATTAATTTGTAACAGCTGGAAAGAAAAACATTTAGCATTTATTAATAATTATAATAATTAATTAATAATTTTTGTTTATGGGTGGCAATATTGGTTGCTGGTGTTGTGCTGACGTATTCAAACTTAATAAATATTTTAATTGTTTATTGGCTGAAATAGTTTCGTTCGTTTTATGCATCGTAAATGTTTTTTTTTTTTTTGTATTTGCAACAATTAATAAACTAAAATAAACAAAAATTAAAGTTAAACATGATAATTAAGTTATAAAAAAAATTATAAATCTATTTGCATATATTTTGAAGGACGCTTCTTTGAAAAAAAATAGCAGAAAAAAAATAGTTTAACATTTTAGATTTCATTAATAGATGTAAATCAATAAAATTGAATTTAAGTTCAAATATTATTTGTTTTTTTATACAATAATAGAGACGATGTTAAGGTTCAAATAATAGCAATTCAAAAATATTGCTATAATTATTAAGCTACAGGGGATTTGAACAGTAAATTGTTATAGGCACACCACAATAGTGGAGAGGGTAACATGCGTTTGTGTTGATGTTTGAAACACCTTAAAATATTTGTAGTTTGTGTATAGTACAAAACCCTTAATACCGTTCATAACTATCTTTTTACGAAAGTAACAAACATTATGTAATGTTCTGTTTTTTTTGCCATAAAACAGTACGGTTGTAGTGGTTCTGTATATATTTAAGTGATCTGTAGTGTTTTTTTTTCACATTGATGAAGGAATGAGCAAACAAAATATATAGCAACGCTTCTTACTATCACTCAATTCACATGAGGGCTTTTACGACGTCATTTTTTTGATTCCCTTTTAAAGCACCTTCCAAAATATCTTTGCGTTCTTACGATGATTTTTGGTTGCATGACTTTTTTTTAGTTACAGTATGGCCTTGATTATCCGCCATTCGATTAACCGGCAGCTTCAATTAACTAGGAAATAAAAAATTTATTTGCATTGATTTAAATTACCTTTATTATCCTACATTACCTATGTTATCCGAAATTATACACGAATTATCTTTTTTCGTTTACTTTTGAGCAATCAAAACAAATTTAAATAAACGAAGAATGAGAATTTCCCAACGTACTGGAAGCATGTTCTGCCAAAATTACTTTTACATAAAATAAGAAACACACAAAAAAATAAAAATTCAAGAATGCTGCCGGTCCCGTCTATTATCGATAATCGAGGGCTCACTGTATTTTCAACCACGCACTTCACAGTAAGAAAAAGAATAAAACGTAAAAAGAAAAGGTTGAAAGAGAAATATAAAAAACGACATGAAAAACAAAAAACGAGTCGTTTTGTTTACCCGTCTTTCTACTCTACACCGCTCGCCAACAAACCAAAAGAGAAGTCGACAAAGCGACGTCGTAAAAGTCTCCATGTGAATTAGCTGTATAAAGTATTATTGTTGCTTGGGAATTTGCACGACCAAAGCACGAATAGCCTTTTTGTGTGTACAATTTTTGTTTTTGCAAAAATAATTTTATTGTTTTTACCAGCCAACAGGGCGTGTATTACAACTTAAACGAACGAACATTAATGTGCTAAACCGAACACAACGAAATTTGTCTTTTTTTTTTTTGGAAAAACAGACTGCAATTAAATGTTCACATCTCTATGTTGAATTGGATTAGTACAGTATTTTTATTGTGCGCGAAGGTCACAGAGAAACTTTGTTTTAAAGGTATGTACAGAACACTAAAGTCCAGTATATAACGTTTATTTTTAAGCTCTGCTTCAAAGCATTATAATAATTGAAAATGCTTTTTTACACGTTTGCTGTATTTTACATCGAAAATTCGAGGAATGTGCTAAAAATTTATCAAAAGGAAAAAAAGAAAGAAATTTATCGATATCATGTGGTTTTGTTGTACAAATTCACTTAAAAGAATGCAAAAAAAAAAATGTCCGCCATTAAGTTGGAAAACTTTCCATTGACATACTTTTTTTATGTTATGACATGCTGATGATTTTTCGCTGCAATAAATCATATAAATACTTAATGCGATAAAGAACTTCCAAATATCGTCTGTTTACTTTTTGCTCCTTGTAAATAAAATTGATATTTTTTGCAAAATTAAATAGATTTCCATACAGTAAACTAACATGGTTAATAATGTCACGAAATTTCCCCCGATATTTTTCTTAAGTACTCAAACGTTTTCTATGTGAAAAAACACACTTTTGTTTAAATTAGATTAAATTAGTGTTTTGAATATTTACTATTGCTTAAAACTTATTAAAAAAAATATTGAACCGTTGGGCATCTTCACCGGCTAATTTCCAACATTTTAGTTAATTTATTATAATGAGTTATTCCAACCCAGTTGGCCACGTCTTTAAGACATCCTCGAAGACGGATGCACGACAATGTTAATTCCTGCTCGTCATGTGAGGGACAGCGGGAATAAATCGATAACGACATTTTCGAACAAGTGTCGCGTAAATCGTGCACGACACTAAGAAAGACAATGGCGCCTACTTTATCATTAACGACTACCTGCATGACAATGTCGTCTATTTCGACGTCCACGACAAAAATTAGCATATGGTTATCTAATTCAGACAGTTTTTTAGTATAGTTGGAATTTTAATTTCTGTTATATGTTTAATATTCGACTCCTATAAGCAATCCTAAAGTTGACAGTGAAGTACTAACTGCATGTAATCCATTTTCCAGCCCGCGAATAATTTCATCATCATTTTTTGGTTTTACTGTTAAGAACTAATTTGTAAATTTTTTGTAGGTATTTAAATCAACAATTAAAAAAAAGAATGTGAGAATTTTAAGAAAACCAAGCAAGTCAAGAAAAGTTTGTCGTCAGTAGCTTTTATACAAGACAACTTATAAGACAATGTCGCTCATACTGTCGCACATAGAGTGTAATAGAGGACAACTTATAAGATAAAGTCGCTCATACTGTCCCATATAAAGCTAAATAGAAGACAACTTACAAGACAAACTGTCGTGCACGACGATTTCCTGTAAATTGTCTTCTAGAAAACCTAAACAACAGGGGACAAGTCGTGCACACATCATTGACGACGATGTCGTCAACGGCAATCTGGCCAACTGGGATTGCCGAATCTTGCATCTAAAGGCCTTGTTTCTCATACGTATGTAAATGTTGCGGTCGACGAAATTTGTTAAAAAGAAAACAGAATTTTTTTTCAAAATTTAAAACGATTTAAAAACCGACTTTTCGATAATTTTAGGTTTTGCACCTAAACCAAGAGTTTTATATAAAAAGAAAATGTCGCTAACGTCGATAAAAGCTCGCTCCATCAATTAAAACAAACAAACAAACGTTAGATTCTTTAACAGCTCATATGTGAAAAGGGAAAACAAATTTATCTGCAACACCACGTTACGGTTAAGTAAGAGGTACATATTTATATATAAGCCTGGTAAGAAACACGGAACATTTGATCCGCAACGTAAACGTTTCAGTATGGTAACGAAGCCATAAATACTTCATCGTGGGAAATATTTTACGAGAACAACCGAAATGAAATCATCGAGTAACAGTGACTTCATCCCATGTTAAAACTCATTCCTGAATAAAATTTAGTTATGCGTTAAGAATTTAATGTCAAGTTGCCTTGCCACTTGCAAATGAAGGGTTTTTACTTAAACTATATTAATATATTTTCATTATTTAAGCTAATTCTAATATATTTGCTAATTATTTTAATCCACTTTTAACGCGATTTTTAAATTTTGCTTTAAATATGCGCTCAATTTGTTAGTCATACATACATATATGTAAATACTTCCAACGATTTCCTAAAATATTTAAAAAAAAAATCAAATCAATCCAATTACAGAAGCTTAAGTGTATTTTATTAACATTAAAAAAATTGTAAAATATATTGGTATAGCAAATCGGTAATTGAAAGTTATAAACAAACATTTGTAATATACATTAAATAAATTTTAACATGCAATATCCGCAAAGTTATTGAATGTATAAAATTAAATAAACGTCAAAAATCGTTATAATCAGAAACAAAACGGAAACTACTACGTAATATGAGAATAATTAAGGAGGGGCTTAGTTAAATATATTAAATCAATCTTTTTTTTTTTTAGATAAAAAACCAATTTATTTTAGTCGGTGTTTTACCATCTTCGTACCACACAATCTTTGAGTTTTTAAAATTCAAATCATTTAAGAGCGTGTTTAACATAAATAAATAAAGAATAATAATAACTGTTTGTATAAATAAAAAATTACCAAAATTAAACTTTTAAATTATTTAGTGCAGATTTTTTTAATGATCTTAATATTACTGCCGGACAAAAAACACACCTTAAAAACCCGCATACCAGTTTAGATTTTATTACCCCTACTTTTGGAACATTTTACAAATGGAGTAAAAGATTTCAAACTTTTACCAACTTCCCAGCAAAAAAATTCAATTACATTTTATCAACAACTAGCAACCTCTGCAAAAAATACCTAAACTCATTATCTTTCATACCTAATCGCTAACAATTCACTACACCAATTTATGAAGTGCAAAACTAAAAAAATTAGCAGATAATAAAAGATACAAGTCTCAACTGAGGCAGTAACTTTTTTATACGAATTGATTGAGATTTAAGACTAGCAAAGTTACAGGCCAACCTGAATTAGCGCTCCTAGCGTAACGTTTTTTAGCACCTTAAAAGCTTAAACGCTGAAAACACATGCTTAAATAAAAACGTCAACGTTGTGTTATGAACAGTGAATAGGGAATTATCTATGATTTAAATTTCATTAAAATCAGTTTGATAGTTTCTGAGAGGCAGAAATTGCCCTTTATCTGCCCTCGTGGTCCTACAATTCGGACCATTTTGAATAGGCTTGGTCCTTGTGCCAATAAAAACCTATGTGCCAAATTTTATTAAATTATCTCCAAAATTGCGACCTGTACTTTGCTCACAAGGTTACATGGGCAGCCAGCCAGCCTGCCAGCCAGCCGGACGGACATCGTTAGATCAACAGAAAGTGATTCTGAGTCGATCGGTATACTTTAAGATGGGTGTAGGACCAATATTTTAAGGTGTTACACACGTCAGCACTAATGCATAATACCCTCTCCACTATTGTGGTGTGGGTGTAAAAATTTAGTCTCATAATGTGATAAAAGATATATGGATCGATAGATAACAACACAACTCATATAAATTTTTTGGAATTGATTTCGTGTGACTTACCTAGACTCCACCAGAGTTCGCTTAAGTCAGTTAAATTTAAGAAAGAATTAAAAAATAAAAAAATTAATATAATTGCTTCAAGTAAATAACTCTCAAAAATTTATTTGTTTAAAAAAAGTTTAAATTTTTGTTTTTTGAGTTCCTTGGTTTGTTCAAATTTTGACAATAATAAAAATTTTTTAAAAATATTAACTTAAAGGCTCAGTTAGTCTTTACTTTCTGTTCTGTTACGAATCAGCTGATTTGTTTTTGTTTTTAAAAAACCTGTGGAATTGATTAGTTTTTCTTTTATGTTGCGGTTTAGTTTGTTAAAATCAAAAAATTGTTAAGTTATTGTAAGTGCAAAATAAATAATAAAAAATATATATTTATGTTGAAATAAACTATGATTTTAAGAATTCATAAAATTTAATTTCTTCAAATTTATTTGCATTAAAGTGATTGAAATGAAACAATGAACGGTGCAAAACTAATAAATTTGTCATAAATGGCTGATAAGTTGCTACAGAAAAAGTAACTATTACAATTTCGAAACAAAACGGCACGGAACAGAACAGAAACAGAAAGTAAATACTAATTCTGCCTTAAGTTAGTTTTCATCGCTCAAAAAAAAAATACATTTTTCCTAAAAAATCCGAAAATTACAAAAGTTTGTTTGAACTTTATTTGTTTTTTAGTTTTTTCTTAGCAAATAGTGTTCTTAAAAGGGCCGTGAAAAGATTGGTGCCGACTTTTTGCCGCAATTTAAAAAAGTAAGCCTAATTTCACAATTTTTCTTAAATTTTTTGTATTACAGTAGAATCTCACAAATTCGAACCGTCACAAATTCGAACCGTCCACAAATGAGAACCGGCCATGTCAATGTATTGGACGCTCTAAAATTGGAACCAGGTAGTTCTAATTTCTGGAAGTTTTTTTTATTTGTTTTTATTTTTTACTTTTAGGAAAATTTCTAAAATTAGAACATGGTGTTCTAATTTCTGGAATTTTCACTACAAACTATTTTTTTCGCTCATTAAAGTAAAAATAAAACTGGGAATCACCGAGTTATTGGTGGTGTGTACAATTCGGTCATATGCGTGTGAAATTTAATATGCTTGTACAAATTTGGGTCAGTTGATAACTGAAGGTCAATTAAAACAATAATTAAAAAACTTTTTAAAAGTTTTTCTGTGAATTAAATATGTTCAATTAATTAAATGTTATTAAATAAAAACTGTTTTGAGTTAAAATAAAGCTTATACAACTATTCAATATCTATCACTATTTCATTATAATTTTATCATTTTCTGTAAAAAAAAATGTCCAGAAATTCGAACTTTTCAGAAATTCGAAATGTCCGGTGCACAAAGTGGTTCTAATTTGTGAGATTCTACTGTATAGAGCTATAATGTTATATATGAAAAAACTAAAATCCAAAATTTTATTAAAGAAATACTGAGAAGCACTGATGGGATTTGTTCCAAATTTGGCACAATCAAAACATTATTGATACACTGGTACAATTCATCCTTTTTTGGTACAATTAAAGAAAAAAAAACCCATGAAATTTCATCATTTATTTCAGGTGGATTAACATATCTCCAGCCTGGCCAGAACTACCAAATATTGCATTATTAATTTGTGTTCATGATGTTATTCTGACATATTAAGTTCATACATACATAAGTATATCCCTGTAGGAAGCCAGAGATCAAGTGTCTCCAAATCTGTCTACAATTTTTTCTGCCTTTAACAAAAAAAAAAAAAAATTATTTGCTTTTTTTTGTATACCCACACTACAATAGTGGAGGGGGTATTATGCTTTTTTGCTAAAAAAAAATTGGTGTTAGACCCACCTTTTTGTATACCGATCGACTCAATATCACTTTCTAAGTCGATTTAACGATTTTTTGACATTTTGGACATTGGCTTCAATTCATAAGGACGAAGCCTACTACACATGGTGAGAATCGGTTCATAATTTCACATAGCCTCCATGCAAACTTCTTTCCGGAATAGGGATATTTAGATTAAATTTGAGCCAAACTTATTTTATTCCAATATAAATTATCTTACCAAATTTTATTAGAATCGGTAAATATTTGACGATAGCTCCCGGAAAAAGCTTTTACTGCCATATCTTCCTTATAAATTTCGACATACAAATTGCCTACGACACACCTAGAGGAAAAACATGTTTAAATATGGTCACCTCCAACAAAACTATTTTTAAAGAAAATTTTAAAAATATTATGATTCATTTAACAATATTATTGTCAGCGACAAACATATTATGGTTGAATTAGTCCTCCATCAAGAAGCTACAACCATATTATTGTTGCCTCCGAACGTGTTGTGGTCAAAAGTAACTAAAACATGTTTAACACTTATAATAGCATGGTTGGTTTTCAATCATAGCATGTTGCTCTTGGGACAGAGGAAAATACTCTTGTATATTTTAAAACAAATTATTGTCATATATAACCATAACATGTTTAGAGGTAACCATAATATGGTTGTGGCTTCTTGATGGAGGACTAATTGAACCATTATATGGTTGTAGGTGACAATAATATGGTTATATTAAACATAATATGTTTAAAATTTTCTTTAAAAATAGTTTTGTTGGAGGTGACCATATTTAAACATGTTTTTTCTCTGTGTGCAGATACTATGTTATCAAAGATTATGTTCTGGTAGGTACAAAATTAACCATAGGTCCTATATAAGCGCTATTTCTAAAATCACTGAAGGACAAACACATCTCATACAGATGAAGATTTTATTCTGGCGTGTCCATGACTGCCCATGGGTTCCAAATAGAGAACACTTTCAAAAATTTGTCCTTATACATGTGGTGTAGGGTATCAAAAAGTCGGTCTTGACCGGCTGTACGTTTTCACTTCTTTTGGTTTTATTTTTATTGAATTAAAATGTGTTATGAAGTACTATGTATGTTTTTTTATATAGCGAAAGTTTGGTTTAATTATTGTCAATATAGTACAATTTTGCCATTGAGACGGTACAATTTAAGAATTGTCAGATCCCAACAGTGCTGAGAAGGTATTATATGAAAGTCAAATAGTGCACCATACAACTTAACAAGAGTGCGCTAAAATTATGGCATTTTCAGAGGTAATACAATATGCACACCTCTTTTTGTGGTACATAAATCTCAATAAAAAAAATGGTTACAATAAAATTGGTGTCTTGACTTTTGAAGTGTCGAAACACAATATACAATTAGTTCCAAAAAGACAGAATGACTGCCATGGAATTCCTTAAAAATATGAGAAAAATTCTTAACACCCAGCAAAAACTTTACTTACAATCCTACTTTTAATGACTTCAAGAATTAATTACTTTGTAGCTTTATTCGCCACTTTTTGGATTATTAGTTATATATTAAATAATAACTTTATTATTATATCTTAAATATACAGAAAAATTTATATTTTCATTATGACAATAAAAATGTCATTATAGTCATTATTGTCAAAAAACATAGTTTTTTAATACAAAAACTACACTGCCCCGGTAGACTAGCTGGTAGAGAGCTAGTCTATCAGCACCGAGGTTGCGGGATCAAATCCCGCCAGAGACAGAAAAAAAATAAAAACTAAAATAAAGTAAAATAGAATAAGAAAAAATAAAAATAAAATAATTAAAAAAAAAAAAAAATTAAACAAAATAAAAAAATTTTTACTTTATTGACTTTGTGTAACTATATATTTTTATAAAAATTTTAAGTATAAAAAAAACATATTATTTTTTAGATTATAATTGGCTAAATTATAAAGGATTACTTTTGGGACATCTCGAACAAAAATAAGTACTTTTTCTAGTAGAAAAGTAAGTAGACGGCTCGTCAAATTCTCATTATTTTTCTGCTTATTTTGTAAGCAAAGTTTTTGCTGGGCAGAAACACTTTTTAGATCCAATTGTGGATTTTTAATACAATGAAAAATATCTTCTGGTTAGAAAAAAAACAAGTCGCTGCATATGGTTTTTAATTTTTAGTACAGCCAATAAAAATTAAGTTCAGTAAAAAAATTTTATGTTTCTAAGTACAAGTAACGTTAATTCGCTAATAAATGCATATTTTAAATTTTTACCTGTTTTATGAGCATATTTTCTCATATTAAGTGCATAAAATTCAGTGCCCTTCTCATTACAATGTACGTTTTTCGGTTAGAAAAGTTTTTGCTAGCTAGTAAATTAAAAATAATTGAATAAGAAAAATTAATTTAATGTCATTTAAATATTTATTTAGTTTATGTTTTTTGGGTTGAAAACCTTTTACTCGTTTAGATTTAAATATTTTCGTTGGGTTTGAAGTGGTGATCTGCTCTCAAAACATTTTGTATAACTAATTTTTATGTTGAATATGTTAAACTTGCACAAAATATTCAAATTGAACCAAAATAAATTAAAAAAAAAAAACTAATAACATCGGTGACAAAATTTATATTTACTCTTAAACTTCATTTAATGTTTGACGGAAAAGGTCATTAGTATCGGGAAAAAGTTGGCGTTTGTTTTATTTAGTAATCGTTGAATGAATAAATTCCTGAAAAAACATTTAATTAGTTAACCATAATGTCAGAAAAATATATGTTTTTTTTTTCAAACAAAAACGAATTTTTAATACCCTTCCAATTTTGTTAAAAAAATCGTTATGTTCGGAATGCACAAACAATTATCGTTCCTCTCTAGGTTAGGTACAATAGCCAGCCGACAGCCTTTATCTCATTAGGCGATTATTTTCTCCCAACGAAAAAGCTAACCCGCTCTCATCTGCCAATTATTTATTTGCCCTACAGATAAATTCAATCAGCCTGGCTCCCCCAACTTTCACAACTATTTTGAGAGGTATTGTCAACTGAAAATAATCAGTCTAATAAATTTATGTCGAGATTTAGTAACTAGCAGTTTTTCGATACATTGAGAAAACGGCCATAATTTGCACAAAAACGATTAAAACAGACCTTAAAAAAGCAAGATAATCAGAGAAATTTTTCAAATAATATTCGAAAAAAAACAAAATGGGCATTATAAAAGGTAAGGTTAGGTTGTACTAGCAGCCGCAATTAAGCACAGCTCACGTGGGTCCAGTAATTAGTTCCCGTTGTGTTACCATGTTGCACCGTCTCCCAATGTTCCTACGTTACCTGGCTGTTGGCATTCTCGCCCAGCTACCCGATTGATTCAATTAACGATTGGATCCTGTTCAAATCAATGTCAGAGAGAAAGATTTTGTCCCTGAGGATTTTTTGACCAAACAGCTTGAGTCTTAGGTCTCCGAATGCGTAACAGTTACAGAGAAGATGTTCTGTTCACTCCACATCCTCGTCGCCGCAACTTTTATACAGGTAATTTTAAGGGCGTGTTTGCCGTTCGGCCAGGAGCCAGTTATAACCCCAATTAGATTTCTGAGGTGAATTCTGGACAGCCTTTTCATCTATGATGGGCCAGAACCGCTACGACTCAAGATGGTTCCTGTATGAGCCAACGAGTCAGCCATACAGTTTCCATGTATGCCCCTGTGCCCAGGGACCAAATTAAGGGTAACTACTGAATGTCTCTCTATCTCCTCCAGAGACATACACACAGAAAAAAATCAAGTTAAAAACGTAGAAAACAAGGTTGATTTAAAATTTTTCGCTGGTGATTTTGCTTCATACGTTTTTCATGTTAATTCAACCTGATTTTACAATAACTGCGAACAACATTTTTTTCTTTTGAAATAACTATAATTCATGTTAATTTAACATTGCAGTAAAGTTAGAGCAAAATGTAATTTATATTGAAATAACAATCGGAATCACGTTGAATGAAAGTTATTTCAAGTTGAAACAACGTGAATTTCATGTAGAATCAAATTGGTTTGAGTGTGTTTTAACAGTGTGAAGAAGCTTCAGAGACAACATATGCATTTATTTAAGAATAATTCAATACACTTACCCCTGTAACACATGTTTCACTTATTTTGTATTCTCCTTTGTTAACAGAAGTATCACCAGAATCGCCCGATATGGTTTTCGTCATCATTCTACTTTGAAAACTTGATGTACTATTTAACTAAATAATTTTAATTAAAAGAATACGGGAATTGTCTTCTTTTTATAACATATATTAAAAATTAAAATAAAAAATGTACATACTTAAGTATGTATGCATGTTAATTTAACAAGATAAACTTTTGATTTTAATATAAAACAGGTTTTTATGGATTCAATATTGAATCCATATTTATTTATATTTTAATATTTTTTTTTTATTTTTTTAACAATGAATAATATTAAATAAACGTAATTTAAGGTTATTTAAATATTTTTCATTTAAAATTAATATGAAATAATGATAAATTTAAGTAAGGGCATACTTTTGCTGAAATTTACTATGATGCTCAATCAAAATTTTTCCATGTTAATTTTACATTGGTATTTTTTTCTGTGTGTACGGCATTCGCGGATAATTTTCGATGTGATAAACACACTCTTCAGCGATCTTATTGTCGCTTTACTATCGGTAATAATATGAATATCCTTGCCAGATAACTCACCATACCGAATGTGCCTCGCGGCTGAGTATATGGCCATTATCACGGCCTGAGTGACACTGCAGAGAACCGGTAGTATAAGAGGAGTGCTCCAGTTTAACTGCTCGAAGTTAATGCCAGAACCGACACCATCGGTCATCATCCAAGATGCGCACGGTGAAGCCAGAATCAAAGATTGACACAGATGTTACATAATTAACATCCGTTTGCCTATTTTTATCAAACAGGTTTCTTGCATGTCCGATGTTATAATCTATCCATGCTGTAGTGGCCTTAAGTCTTACCGCTGCGTTTGGGAATAAAATTGATAATTGAAAATACAGAAGTATGTGTGGCATCATCATTAAACTTCCCCTGCAGGAAATGTCACTAGTGAATCTGTACTGATTCAGTATTGAAATAGTCACCAGTACTAGTGACTTATTATACCCCAGGCAATGTTATTTACAATAGACATTTAACATGTGCGTGTCATTGGAAATCTACTACTGACTAGGTACTGACTAGATAGTTCCTTTGGGAACATATGTAGACATTGGACCCAGAGAATCGCTAGTACATTTTAGTAAAAATAGTCTACATTTTTTGTAAGAATACGAAATCATACCAATCTTTTTTTATTATTTCTTCAACTTTTAAAGGAATTGTAAATTAACTTAAATAGTTAAATAAGTATAAAAAAACATTTGTCTAATGTCAGTATTAGTCTAACCTCTTAAGACCCGAACATTAACCCATTGAATTTTTACATTTCTTATATATTTTTTAAACCTTTTGGGGAGCAACTAGTCTTTAAATCTTGTAATAAGTTAAGGTACACATATGTGTACCCATGGTCTGAAGAGGCTAAACATTGGTTGTAGGAAGTATTTCGATTTTCTTTAAGAATCCCATTTTGTTCTTAAAGGAATATAAACAGAATTTTGTTATACTCACACTAAATTAAGAGTAAAAAATAGCATAAAGTTTTCTTTACAAAAATCGCAACAATCAATTAAAAAAAACAAACATAATTTATTTGTTATACTGAAATTGCATATTAGAGCGGGTCGACCTACATACAAAAATTGTGCCAGTCATCCTCTAGAATGAAAGATATGTCAATGAAGTTTCTAAAACAGGAACAATTTTATTTAGCCCCGCTCCAAAATTCAGCCCTTATGGTTTTTTATATGTACTGCTGCCATTTAAAGCCCAATCTCATCATATCGTATATCGTTGTTCATGGCTTGATATTGGCTTCATTTTTGCCTTTGGTGACTTTTCAATCCGACCTCAAATTCTGGGCGCCACTTATGCCATCTCGGATCCTTCCCACAAATGTCAAATTTTTTTTGCGTGCCAAGAAAGCCCTTCTTAAACTACGTATGTATAAATTTTAATATGCTCACTTTTATGACACGCCTCTAAATTAAGCCCCTTTTTTCATTTTCACATGCATACTACATTAAACTAAGTAGAAGCCAATAGAAACCAAAAAAATTTTCATCAGTCACGGACTTTAAATGGCAGCGCTACATTTAAAAAATCAAAAGGGCTGTATTTTGGGGCGTGCCAAACATTTTTTTTCTGTTTTAGAAACTTCATTAACATATCTTTCATTCTAGGGGGTGACTGGCAGAACTTTTTTTCGACCTACACTATTGCACATTAGAGATTATTTTGCTTGTAAAACTAAAAGTAGCATAAGAAATATCTTCAAACAACGAAAAACTCAATTAATTGATAAAATTAATTTTTTCATTGTAAAAGAGTTTAATAATTAAGAAAAGTTCAACGTTACAACCAGGGCTGTGGAGTCTTCAAAAAATAGTTCTAACTTCGAATCCGACTCCAACCGGCGTAATTTTTTAAGTCCGACTCCTACTCCGACTCCTACACTAACATTGATGCTAAATGTATATGAGACTGGTCCTTATTTGACTTTAAACTCTTTTTTTAATGCAGTGACTTTTAAACGGTTAAATATTGCAAGAAAAAATGATTCTGTTAAAATTTCAGACAATTTTCTGTTTATGTACTTTGACTCCGACTCCGGTACAAAAACTTCCTCTCCGACTCCACAGTCCTGATTGCAACACAACTAATGCAGCATTGCATTTTCTGTTTTAAACTTTTAAAAACTTTAAGAAAATTGGGCTAAATAAAAATATCTAATGGCTTAATTAATTTTTTGTTCTTGTCTAATCGCAAAAAATTATGGCTTAAGCTAGAACCTAAATGGCTAAATTGGCAACACTGAATAGCCCATAAGGGCAGATAGCATTATATGTGTACCACATACAAATATTGGCGCTACGCCCAGTAATAAAAGACTACAAGATTATGCCATTCCCATTAGATGACGCAGTTTGAGATTCTCGAATTTTTTATAAGAACTGTATGCACTTTATAAGAGCTGCCAGCTGCCAGCTTAATGTTATTAGTCAATAGGAATACAACACGACGTCATTTGTCCGAAGATTACAACTTTGTTTTTGGGATGGCACACGCAAAGAAAAAACATGGTTGTGGTAAAGATATTCTAAGAGCAACATATTTTGATAAGATTCATAATTGTGGTCACCTTATTACGATTATTATTGAATCATATGACTAAAAATATTTGTTATATTACAATATAATATTGTTCCCTTAATCATATTATTATCCTGTTAATCATACTAATTTAAGAAGTAATTATATTATTGTCATGTTAATCATAATAAGATAAGATGTAGTCATATTATTGTCATGTTAATCATAACAAAATTATAAGTAATCATATTATGATACTGTGGTGCTGTCACAACAATAAAAAAAAAATTTAAATATTTTTGCATCGATTTTTTAATACAATAATAATAAATAATGTAATACAATTTCTTTTTTTAAATTTTTTTTGAAATTGTTTTCACAAATAGAAACTGGGAATTATTTCCTTCCGAAGGTAACTTTATATTATATTCAACATTTTTAATTTTCGAATTTATTCTATGAGCTAAATTTCAGTTATGTATTTTATAAAGCTTTTTTGTAATAGTTCTATTCCTTCAATTTTTCAGAAATGACTTTATACAAAGAATGCTGACGAAGGCCGTAGCGGGCCAGAAAATGCATTACATTCTGCTGGTGTCTAATAATTGTAAATTTTTCTGTACATATAATATACCTCATTGCTTTCCAAAGGAAGGCTAAGGTAAAATGTAATAAGAAAATACAATATAATAGTCTGGTAGTGTATAAAGTCATTTCTGAAAAATTGAAGGAATAGAACTATTACAAAAAAGCATTATAAAATACATAACTGAAATTTAGCTCATAGAATAAATTCGAAAATTAAAAATGTTGAATGAAATTGTTTTCTTAATTTTTATTTTTTTTTAATTGTTGAACCACTCACTTACAAATAATTCGAAAATTATTTTACAAATGGCGCTAACAAAATATTATTATTGCATCTTAAATATTTTGATTGCATCCTAAGCATATTATGATAAATGTACAGAAAGTTATCATGTTATAGCTATTAAGTATCATGATATGTATGCGAGTAATATAATTTGTTTTGAAAGTTATCATTATTTAGTTGTTAGAAAAATAATTATTTTTCAGTCAACAATACACAGAAAAAATTATTTTTCCAATTCAAACAAAAAATTTGTAGAATCAAAAAATTTTTTGTCTGAAATCGGTCCTATAAACAAATTTTGTTTATTGAAAAAAACACTGATTTTTTCAAACAAATAATTTTACTGAATCAAACAAAAAGTTAACTGAAATTCATATACTAAATTTCAAAATCAAACAAAAAAGTTTTTGCACAAGCAATGAGGCGCACACAAGCAGGCCACCTACTTATTCCACCATGAAGCAAACAGTTTGAAAAAATTGAATACGGGATTTTGTTTTTTTTTAACCAACTTTGAAACCAACAAAAAATTTATTTTGTTTCTTATAATGTTGTTGTTGTTTCTGTTGTTTAAAAAGAGTGAAACGTTTTTTACCTGCTATTTTTTGTTTTTTTTTACTTCAAACCTCTTCATCTTTCTTACTGTTGTACTTTTTTAAAGTCTCCAAAAATGTGTTTTTTGTTGTTGTTCTTATATTTCACATTAGGAAGTGTTGCTTACGATCAAATAAAAAATGCAAAAAGACGACAGCATTAAAAAGCGTTAAATATTTCATACAAAATTATGAAAACTTGAAACCAATAACGCGTGTATTATATTTTTGAATGGTTGTCAACATTTTTGTTGGTTAAATAAAAATCAAACAAAAATTTTAATTGAATCAGTAAAAAAATTTGTAGAAATTAAAAAAATTTTCAAGCAAGCGTTTGTTTGAAAATAATTCGGCAATAATTTTTTCTGTGTACTCAAACTTATAATTGCGATAAACATTGATATGTTTACAGTAACTATAATATTGCTGATATTAAATAAAAATAAAAATTTTTTGTGTACGACAGCAATATATTGTTTCAATAAACATAATGTAGTTGCCGTAAATATGCCTTCCCATATTTTTTCTCTGTGTGCGTAGTCTTTATTTCTATCATTCTAGGCTTTAAAACAAGTTAAGTAAAACATCCGCCATCTGGTCATACTGCTTATCATAAAATAAGAACAAATATTGTCAACGTGAAAAATTATAGCTTCGCGTTTAAAGGCGTATTTTGGAAGTTTACCGCTAATTGCGCTCTTCAACTCAATCAATAATTTTCTGAAAAGCTTTTATGGTATTGTATGAATGATTTAAGCTGCTTTTAATTCAAAATATTTCAAATGAATATTTTACTCTTCTGTGAATTTTTCTAATTGTACCTGCTTTAAATATTTCGAATTGTCGTAAAAGTTCTTTTCATCATTTGTTTCGAAAAGTCTTTCTTTTTGTTAGAAATCATCATTAAATTTTTAAAAGTAGCAATTTTTAAAGCAATTTTGATAGTTTTGTCATTCAATAACCCGTATACCTTAATAAATTTTAAAAAGTATTTTTTTAAGCAAATAGTGTATTTTTTGTGAACATAGGAATATGCAAATTATTGATTGTAAATCATTTTATTGCATTAAAAAATTTTAACAATTCATCAACATTTTTAATGTCTTAAATACACTTTATCAAATCTTTGAAATAATAATCTTAAATATTTAAAAAAAAGCTCAAACGTATTCGTGAGAAACAAAACGGTTTAATAGATTGTCAATGTGACTCTGCACAAAAACTGTTCGAATCGTTTAATTTTTTATTTCTTAATAACGTATGTGTCAAAATCAAAAGTATCTATTCATTAAGATTTTCAATTTTTTTTCTGTTGGCTTTTATATGTATTTGCTTTAATTTTTTTTTTTTTTTTTTTTTTTTTTGACTTAAAAAGCTATTTAAAGTAAATTATTAATAATAGTCATAAAAAAACAAAAATTTGTATGTATAATAAGTTGATTGATATTGTAAAATTACTTTCTGTTTTAATTTAAATAAATAAAAATTGTAAAATTGTGACTCCCATTTTATTTTTTAGTGTCGAGCCATTGCAAATTAAAATGCCTTTAATTCAAATGAAAATAAAATAATAATAATAATAAAATAACTAATTTCCCTATAATACCTACCTAATTTTTATTACTCTCAATCTAGCTGTATATGTTAAACTTAACTGTATCGCTGAAAATATTAAAGATACAGAAAAATAGGCATTTGTTGTACCCATAAAACAAAGCCATTAATACCTACTTACAAAGTAATTTCCTCTTCTTGAGTGAAAGTGTTACGTGACCAAAAAATTATTATAAAAAATATTAAACTAATGTGCAGTTTATAGAACACGAGCGCCTTACTCGTCCGTTCAACTTACATTTAAAACAAAAACAAATTTCGAAATTTTGTTTTTGTTTTAAATATAAGTTGAACGGACGAGTAAGGCGCTCATGTTCTATAAACACCACATAATTCTTAAAAACTATTTAGCCAGATACATTTTTTATATTATTATTGTGCAACATACTAATACCCTAAGTCATCATCGTAACTTGCAATTTTGCTACTGGAATTTTTTTAAATTCTGCTTTGAAATTGCATTAGTGCCCAGATTATGAAATTTTTGTTTCGCAAGTTTTGTATTTGTCTTTCCTTCTCCTTTTGTGAGAACCCTTCTCCAATCTTTTAACTCCTCTCACCAATAAACTCAAGAATTGCTGCAACAAGAATTGCAAGTCTAGACGATGACTAATATACATAATGCAATTGTGCAAAATCAATAATTGCACAATAATTTTGCAAATGTTAAAAATGGTTTTGTTAGAGGTATTCAATGTTGCACAGGTTAGTACAGTTCGATTGGAATAAAATTTGAAGCGGCAATTAAAGAGTTATAGTCGAGTTAAAGTTGGGGATTTGGGGTCTATACGCTTATCAGGAGAAACGCTACAGGTTCCCAAATTAGGGTACGTCGGATATTATAAAAATTAAAAAGATTCAGGGGCCAAATTACGGCATTCGATATCTATCAAAATTACAATAGAATTTAAATGGAAATTTCGATCGATATCAAATGCCGTAATTTGCTCCCAGAATTCTTAATTTTTGTCCGATTTTAAAAACTTTTCTATCAGTGAAATGCGACAGGCATAATTTATCTCTTAAAGCTAAGCAAATATCCGACTTAGAAAATTAAAACTTTCAAATGAATCATTATGAATCGCCTATAAATCTTGTAACAAAGAAAGTCTTAAAATGTGTAACCACAAAATATGCTGCTATTTTTTACCTACCTTGCCTACACTGAAAGAATTTTCTTCACAATACCAATGAATTTTGACATTAATCCCATGAAAAATTGCATTAAAAAGGAACCTACACGCAAAGAAAAAACATGGCTGTGGTAAACATATTCTAAGAGCAACATATTATGATAAGATTCACGATTGTAGTCACCATATAAAGGTTATTATTGAATCATATTATGGCTAAATATATTCGTAATATTACATCATAATATTTTTCCCTTAATCATATTATTATTTTGTTAATCATAATATGTTAAGAATCATATTATTGTCATGTTAATCATGTAATCATAATAAGCTAAGAAGTAATCATATTATCATCATGTTAATCATAATAAATTTAGAAGCAATCATATTATGATACAGATCCTTTAATAACTGTCATAACAATACAAAATAAATTAAAATTTTTATGTATCGATTTTTTATTTTCTGACTTTTACAATTTTTCTTGATATAAATAAAATAGCGGAGTTCAATATTTGGCTTTCAAAAGAGTAAATGCAAAATATCGTAACACTTTGATAAAATAAAACGAAATCTCTGTGTGTTTTGGTGTTGGATTTTACTACGATATTTTGCACTATTACGTCACTAATACTGAACTCCGCTTATATTTTAATTATCTTAATTTCTTTAAATTTATTATTTTTTATGGTTATTTATCTTGTTTAACCGCTCACATATAAAACAAACGCCACAACTGATTCAAAATTATTTTACAAATGGCGCTAGCATAATATTATTAGAGTAAAAATAGTTTGATTGCATCTTTAACATAATAGCATAAATGTATAGCAAGTTATCACGTCATGGCTATTAAATATCATGATATGGTTGTGAGTAATATAATATGTTTTGAAAGTTATCATAATTTAGTTGTTAGAAAAATAATTATTTTTCGGTCAACATTACTCAAATTTATAATTGCGATAAAGATAAGTATGTTTACAGTAACTATAATATTGTTGATATTAAATAAAAATAACAATTTTGTGTGTACGACAACAATATATTGTTACAATAAACATAGTGTTGTTGCCGTAACCATGCCCAACAATATTTTTTCTCTGCGTGTATGCAGCGCTTTGTTGGATCAATGAAACCTGTTTCATTTCCATATGTCCATACATAAATTGTCCATTACTATAATGACATTTTTCAGTGTCATAATGAAAATTTAAACTTATGAAGGCATGCTTTTTTGAAATATTTTTATACTTTTAATCAGTTTTGAAGGTTAAAAATATTTTTTTTTTCAATTATTGAAATATGAATGTTGCTTTTATAAAAAATTTTTGATTTCATAAATTTAATGGCATATTACATTAGATGTATGAAATAATTAAATCTTACATTTTTTGATTAACAATTAAACATTTTTTAAGGAAACTATAATTTTGTATTAATTTATGAATATAGTTATGTTTGTATTTTGATTTTTTATGTTCCCAATCAAAATTTTTTGTTTAACTTGGACAAACTTAAGTTTTCATATATCCAATGAAAATTTTAACGTAATTACGAAATAACTAGTATTGTGGAAATTTTGTGGAACTATTTATGGTCAGGCTGCGAGTGTAAGACGGCAAATCCCTCTGAGGAGATCGAGTGGTAGCGATCGAAACATGTCAGGGTAACCAGCCGCCTGGGTTCGAATCTCAGGTCAGTCAAGAATGAATGATTATCAATAACAATTTTAATTAATTTTCATGTTGTAAAATTCCTTTCTTCATAAAAATAATTTAATGAAAATTAAATTTGATGAACTTAAGCCTGATTAAAAATATTGAAAATTTGGATTAAAAGTAATAATGAACTCAAACCCCTCCGTTCATTTTAGGTCACCCTGTAATTGTAGTTTAAAAAATTAAATAAAAATTTTTTTTATTTACACAACTGGAATATATTATAAGTATTTACACAACCAAAAACATATTTTTTTTTCTATTTACATTATTTACACATACATATACAATATTTAACAATAAAAAGTTTAAGTGGTAAAAGAACTTAGCTTCTTTTAAGCCCAACCACCCGATGGCTGCCAGCCACCGCCTCCACCGCCTCCACCAGAAGACCAACCGCCACCGCCGCCACCACCACCGCCTCCACCACCCAGTTTAATAATTTTAATGATTTTGGTAGAACCACCGCCTCCACCACCACCACCAGAAGACCAGCCGCCTCCTCCTCCACCACCGCCGCCAGAAGACCACCCTCCACCACCGCCACCTCCATGCCCGCCACCTCCTCCTCCGCCTCCTAGGCTAATAATTTTGACAATTTTAATATCACCACCGCCGCCGCCACCTCCACCTCCACCAGATGACCAACCACCACCACCACCTCCACCGCCAGACCAATCGCCACCACCACCACCTCCACCAGAAGACCAGTCACCTCCTCCACCGCCACCACCACCATCTTCTGTAATTATTTTAATAACTTGAACATCACCACCGCCTCCTCCTCCACCACCACCAGAAGACCAACCACCACCTCCTCCTCCACCACCGGAAGACCAACCGCCACCTGGTTTTGGTTTAGCTGACACAGATGCAGCACTGATCAAAAGCAAGCAGACAAACGCCTAAAATAAATTAATTATACAAATATTAAATTTATATTTCGCATAATTTATTAAATTATTAAATGTTAAGCTAGAATCTTAATTCGCCGAGCTTTAGTAACGTATAATTTTAGGTCGTTATATTAAAATCGACGGGGGGCTATTTCTGGCAGTCATTATCGAATACTTTTTCGAACGAATCGAAATAATTTTTTCACTGTTTTTATAACTCAAATAAATGCTTTATAACCCTGAAAAAATAATTTCGACTCGTTCAGAATCGAAAAGGTATTCGATCACGACTGGCAAAATTACACCCCAGATTTCGTGTTCTATTGCCTAGTAGGATGTTTGATTTGAACCTGCTTTAAGCTATCGAAATTTTGTGACAAAAATTTTGAACAAAAAAAGCATTTAAAAGTCATAACCCAGTAAAAAAAATTTGGGTTTTTTGAAGCACTTAAGAGAAAAAGCGCATAATCGAGCGCTTCAATAAAAGAGCTTTTATAAAGCAGTAAATGATATAGAATAAAATATACAAAAAAGCTGCTATTTTAGTACTGACAACGAAGAAGGTTGCAAACCAAAAAAAAATAATAAAAATATACGAAAATGATTGGAAAAAGGCATTTAAACAATTTTTTATTGATAAAGGATTCGTACGGGCAAAAAGTTAACGATGATCATGTCATTACCTCTAACATTGTATTCAAAGAAGTATTATAAAAGCATTTAAGCATATGTATGTATGTATATAAATATGTATGATATATATTATGATTTCTAATATTTTTATACTTTTAATAAAATGAATTGAAGACTACTAAAATTTCTATTAATTATTTTCATTTTATGTTACAAAAATGACAACTAACGGTGCGAAATATTCGCACGGGTCATCTAGTATATATTATTTCTAAAACACTTTTTTTTTTGTCGGTTGCAAATATCTCCCATACCACCGCATCAAATTTAATGAATGATATCTCATTTTAAAGCTTATTTCTAACACTAATGACGAAAAATAATTAGAAATTGAAAAATTAATGTTTTCATTGATAAAAACTACGGTGCGAAATATTCGCACGGGTCATCTAGTTTTTCTTATTGCTGTACCTTTTTAAAGCGTCCAAAAATAGACTGCATGTGTTTTTTGTTGTAGTTCTTATATTTATCATAAAGAAGTGTTGCTTACAATCAATAAAAAAATGCAAAAAGACGACAACATTAAAGAGCGTTAAATATTTCATACAAAATTATAAAAACTTGAAACCAATAGCGCGTTTATTATATTTTTGAAGAGTTGTCCACATTTTTGTTGGTTAAATAAAAATCAAACAAAAATATTGATTGAATCAGTAAAAAAATTTGTAGAAATCAAATAAAAATTTCAAACAAGCGTTTGTTTGAAAATAATTCGGCAATAATTTTTTCTGTGCAGAACATTGCATTTTTAATTTTATTTTTCTATGTCTAATATTAACTAAAATTTATCAAAGTACCATATGTAGAACGCAAAAGTACCAAAAAGCTCCCTCTTACACATTATTATTCACTCAGGACCATGCATGTTTATTTTTACAGCGTTTAAAAACTACAGTCAAAGTAGGAACACTGCCATTTCTTTCACTTCTTCATTTGTTATTGTCCAAAAAAATTATTGCTTTTACTTCTGATTCATTAATGTAAACTGCAGTCTCTGCCAAACCAACTCGAAAATCGAAAAATTGTACACAAATTTTCGTTTTTTGTTCGACAGTTTTTAGTTTCGATTGCAGTTTTTTTAACCCCGTATTTTTATCTTTGTAGATCGAATATTAACAAAAATTCAAAAAGTACCACATGAAAAAAACTACCAACATTTTTAATCGTATAGGTTCTCATTTACTCAGTAAACTGCACTTGTAATATTATATTATATTCAATATTATAAAAAATTTAAAAATTATCACATGAAGCACGGAAAAGTAAAAGCAAGACATTTTATTTTCCCTTTTTCATACTTTTTTCTACCCATAGAGGTTCGGTTGACAAACAAAGGAAGAAAGCGCTCCTAATTATTTTACCAGTGCCGATTTATACCTAAGATTTATATAGTCGAAATATTCGAAAACCGGTTTCTATTATTTTTTTTTTTTTTTGATAAGTGAAAAAAAAACTAATATTTGATTTATGTTTATATGTGTTCTGTTTGCAAAATCTTATATCATTCCGTGCATTGTTTCACCATTTATGTTGGTTTTTGTAACAAAATTATCAATTTTTTAAGGTGGTGGTTCCATCTTTTTATGCATTGCTCTGATCCTACTGAGCCGATTTTGCTGGATTTCAATACCAAACTGCTTAGGATAACAAACAATTTGACACCAAGTATGTTCATTTCTTTTGAGTTTTTCGAAAGTGAGCGTGTTTTCAACGGACGGACATGGCTAAATCGACTTAGAATTACCCAAGGAGCCAGAATATATATCTACTTATATAATTTATGGGGTCTGAGATGAGTAATAAAAGTTTAACACGGAATGACAAACTAAGTATACCCTCTTCACAGCTAATTGCGGTGGAAGATATAAATAACAAATGTAAGTAATAAATTTCAACGAAAAAACTGTTGTCTAACTGGTGATTAGACTAATGGTTAACAAAAAGCTGGAAATAATATTTTATTGGTTAAACCATTGCTATTAGCTAACTAAAGACTGTAAATTTGGGCCTTAAAGGCAAATAAATTTAATAAAGATGAATACATCTAAATAATATTCGGCACAAAAAACTTGTATATGCATTTTTAACTCAATTACATAATTTTGTTGTGGCGGGGGTTATGATTGCCCATGGGTCCCAAATAGGGTACACTTGCAAAAATTTGTTCTTATAAACTGTTGTGTTGGGTATCATGTGGTCGTGCTTCACCAGTATAGTCAGTCTAAGTTGTTTTGCAATCTAAAGTTCTTAAAGCGAAATCAATCTGTAATTCCTTTAATTTTTAAAAATTAAAATCTCTTCCAAACACATAATTTTTTGAAATTTTTTTTTGTGTTTTTTAAAAAAATCTATAATTTTTCATATTTATAAGAATCTATAATTTTTCATATTTGATTATATAGATACATGTTATTAAAATGTATCATTTTATTTCAAAACCCTTATTTCAATACAAGTGTTATAAGATAAGTAAAATTTTGTTAATTTAAATAATTATAATTCTTTATAAGACCCCCCAAGTTTCCGTTACAAATTTTCAAAAACTATTATTTAAATGTGTTCAGAAATAAAAACGTATGTGCTTTTATACATTTTAACTAAAAACCATCCATGCTCGAGATATCAAATCAAATATAAACCGATGAAGATTTTTAGATTTATTTATTTAACAGTACACAGAAAAAATTCTCGCCAATTTTTTTTAATGAAAGCATGATCAAAAATAACATCAGTCTTAATTAAAAATTTAATCAAAAATATTTAATTGATACTATTATTTTGTTTACTTGTGCACATTTAATTAATGTTTTAATTAATATAACAAATTATTACAATCAATTTTTATTTTTTTCTGTGTAGCTTTTCCTTATGTTAAGGGTATTTTGGGTTGAGATAAGTGGTACGCAAAATATTAAGTCTATAAAAAGGAATATTTTTCTGAGTTTTCAAGACAAGACCGTTTTCATAATTTGTTCGATGTCAATTTCAATTTCACTCGAATTCGATTTCTGGAACATAGCTGATAGTATGTCAACAAACAAACAAACAATTTGGTATTACATATTTTGAATAAAAAACAAAAAAGCACATACGTTGTTATTTCTGAACCCTTAAAACTTGGCTTTTAAAAATGTTATCCTAGCATGAACTCTAAAACAACTTCTATTAACACAAGTGGTCTTCGATGAATAAAGTTTTGTATTTTCAAGCACTTATGAATTTCTTTACCTAAAATTGGGTATGATTAACATACGCTGTTATGCAAGAAAATTAGAGATATTTGCCGTTCTTTGTTAGATAAAGATAGTAAAAAAAATTTTAAGGTTTATCACAAAAAACTGAAAATATTTTTTAGAATATTTTACTAAAAATACCAGTAATTTTTAAAATCTATAAGTTCTTTGTTATGTTTTTAATTGGTTTCATTAAAACGTTTCATTAGGTTAAAATAAACCATGAGTTAATGTTTTTAATACGATTAAAAGGTGTTGCTTCTAACTTGTATTAATTGTTTTTCCTTAAAAATATATGTTTTCCGTTTTAAATCCTTTTCAAGAATTCGAAGATATTTATTGTTATTGTTTTCACTTTTTTTAAAAATTCGTTTTAGTTTAAATTTTTCACATTAGATTTAATTTTATGTAATATTTTTGTTTTTTTATTATTAAAATTAACGTACTTTCATGATGATTTTTTAAGTTTAATCCTTTTAATCCAAAGTAATTTACCCAAACTGTGCAAAGACTATAAGTTAACTAACGACATGTGGCAGATGTGCAATACTTTTATACCACAATTGTGTCAGTAGAGCCAGCCAGATTCAACTCTGTTTATGGATACATATCAGATGAAAAGTCATACATACTACAACCGGAAAAACTTTAATAATTGCAATTTTTTGGGAAAAACAAAACTGCATAAAAAAAAATTGCAACAGCATCTTCAGCGGCAAGAGACATAAAGACTCAATGTGCAACTTTTCGCGTATTGAAAATGAAAACGAAGATTAAAAATCCAGCAATAAACAATAAAACAAACAAAAAGGTGCCTGTTAATGGCAGACATAAAGTTGAAATGTCCACTTGTCTAGTAGTGCTGCGGCAAATGTTGCTTGTGCTTCAGTAAATAATCCATTGTTCAATAAGTGTTACATCAATTCGTTGTAGGAGCAAGCCTGTTTTCATTATGCATTTAGCTTTAACATTTGGATATAGACATTTTTAATAGAGATTTCTTTTTTAGGTAAACCACTACTCTCACAAAGCACGTGATTACAGATGCCCCTTTCCAAATGTTTAAAAACGCCATTGTGTAATATGTTTTTTTTTCTCTCTAAAAAAAGACACAAACTGGTTAAACCAATTTTAAATTATAACATCAAAATCATTTCCAATGATAATTTAATGTTCTGTTATTTCTTCTTTTTTTGATCAATTTTATATTTTTCATGGAAAATCGATTTGTTGTGGTTAAAACTTTACAACAATTTGTTAATCAAATAAATTTAATCAAATTTCCTTAAAGAAAAATTATGCAAGTGATTGATTATCTTCTTTTATCATGTATGTATGTATGCAAATGAGGTGTTTAAAATTGCTTAATGAACTTAAATTTTATTGTGGCAAAATTTGGAGGCAAAACTTTTGAATTAACTTGTGTTTTTATGTTATGGCGGTCATATACATATCTAAATATGTATGGGATTTAAACAAATGTGGTTTTCCTGAAAAAATTTATACCCACACCACAATAGTGGAGAGGGTATTATGCTTTTGTGTAGATGTGCTACACTTAAAAATATGAATTATAAACCCTTTTAGTATACCTATTGCGTAGAATTACTTTCATATTGCTTAGAAACCCTGTTAAACCATAAGCATTTCATGTCTTGTGTAGACTGCCTTGCAAATTATATTGGACCACCTGATCCATTTTGATAAAATGGACTACTCCATGGACTGGTGCGATGTAATGCAAGCATGAATCCTGCCATTGTTTAAAAGTGTTTGTAGTGAGACGACATGTCTTCGTTTTTTAACGACGTGCTTTCGTTTTAAATGACTTCAAAATTAATCCTCTTGAGTATGCCATGGAGTAGTTTTAAAACTACTCCTTTGTAGTCCAAAACTGGGTGGTGTGGACCTGCCCTAGGACATCGTAATGTTAAATAGACCATGTTTTTTTCCATACGTTTGGGTTACTTTTGGACTGTTCCTAGTCCCTTGTGGGCTACACTTTACATGCGTGTTTGGACTGGTCCTATTATTTGCAGGGTGGATGTTATTTTGCATTAAATACACTTTTTCAGACTACCTCAATTTCAGGCATATTATGAAAATGGGCGTTCAAATCAAAATGCATTTCACATCAGTGGATTTGTCAATGACTGTTTGGTGCGGTTTCTGGGCTGGCGGCATCATCGGGTCGTATTTTTTCCACAATGAGGCCGGTCAGGCAGTTACTGCGAATGGTGTTTGCTATCGTGAGATGATAACGAACTGTTATGGCCTGAATTGGAAGATACGATATGTGGTTTCAACAGGACGGTGCCACTTGCCACACAGCTAACGAAACAATGGCTCTTTTGCGCGACAAGTTCAATGACCGTGTTATCTCACGTGGTAGAGTTGTCAATTGGCTTCAAAGATCATGTGATTTGACACCGTTGGACTTCTTTCTTTGGGGTTATTTGAAAGAAAAGGTTTACGTCGATAAGCCAGCAACAATTCAAAAGCTAAAGGATGAGATAATTCGGCACATTAACGGCATAGAACCTCTATTATGCCTCAGCGTCATCGAAAATTTGGACCATCGGATGAATATTTTGTTCCATACATAATTGAACCATAGCAATATTAATATATGACAATAATTTTCCAAATAATTCGTGTTTTATTCAAAATCAACATCGGCACTTAAATTTCGATTTTGGGGGTGTAATCGAATTTCTAAAAATGGAAAAAATTATCTCTATGCCCAAAACCTAGTTACAGAATTTCAGTACTAGGGCCCTGTTTCTCAAAACTACAAATTAGAAATCTACAAGTAAAAAACATTAAAAAAGCAACAATTTTACAAAGTTTTTGTTTCTAATATATTTTGCTTGTGGATTTGTAACTTCTAGGTTTGAGAAGCAGGGCCCAGTACTGAAATTCTGTAACTTTTTAACGATTTTTCTTAATAGGTTGTCTTCGTTATTCTAAAATTTTTTCGAATAATATAGACAAATTTGAATTTCCGTAACTAGAAAACGAAGTTATTTTACATACGCAAACTTCAATAGTTTTCGGCTCCATCAAATTTGTTGACGACTTTTGTTTGCGAAAACGCATACGTTTTTATATCTGAACTAGCTTAACCCGTTGCGCTTCGCTACAATGCTTTAGCCAACTTTGAAGACTCTCCCTTTAATAGTTCTTCAGTAGAGAGATATTTATTTTTATTTTCAAAAGTGTAGTATACCATAAGAGTGACTTCTACAAAGTTTGAACATTCTTACTATAACAGTTCTTAAGATAAGAGATATTAAACATCGTCGTTCTATGGGGGGTACCACTTCCCCCGCTGCTATATCATTTGAATTTTTGCGCTCAGAAGATCTTACTACCAAAAGTTCAACAAAATGCGTGCAGCGGCTCTTATTAATATTTCTATATATAAGGGGTACTGCTCCTACTCTGTCTACCCCGCCCATTTTTATATTGAAATTTATAGTTTACCACAAAAGTAGCTCTAACCACGTTTGAAGGCTGTCCCTTTAATATTTCTTCAGTTGAGCAATATTTAATATATGCATCCTACGGGAGGTGTTTCCCCCTGCGCCTTCCCGCTTTATTTTTATTTTCAAAAGTGTAGTTCACCATTAGAGTGACTTCCACAAAGTTTGAACATTCTCACTACAACAGTTCTTAAGATATGCGATATTAAAAATTGGTGTTCTATGGTGGGTACCACTTCCCCTGCTTCTATTTTATTTCAACTTTGGGGCTCAGGAGATCCTACTACTAAAAGTTCAACAAAATGCGTGCAGTGGCTGTTATTAATATTTCTATCTATGAGGGGTACTGCTCCTCCCCTGTCTACCCCGCCCATTTTTATGTTGAAATTTATAGTTTACCCTAATAGAAGCTCTAACCACGTTTGAAGACTCTCCCTTTAATAGTTCTTCAGTTGAGCGATATTTAATATATGCATCCTATGGGAGGTATTTCGCCCCCTGCGCCTACCCGCTTTATTTTTATTTTCAAAAGTGTAGTATACCATAAGAGTGACTTCTAGAAAGTTTGAACATTCTCACTATTACAGTTCTTAAGATATGCGATGTTAAACATTGGCGTCCTATGGGGGATTCCAATACCCCCGCTGCTATTTTATTTCAATTTCGGGGCTCAGAAGATCCTACTACCAAAAGTTCAACAAATTGCTTGCAGCGGCTCTTATTAATATGTCTTCTATGAGGGATACTGCTCCTCCATTGTCTACCCCGCTCATTTTTATATTGAAATTTATAGTTTACCATAAAAGTAGCTCTAACCACGTTTGAAGGCTGTCCCTTTAATATTTCTTAAGTTGAGCAATATTTAATATATGCATCCTCTGGGAGGTATTTCCCCCCTGCGCCTACCCGCTTTATTTTTATTTTCAAAAGTGTAGTATACCATAAGAGTGACTTCTAGAAAGTTTGAACATTCTCACTATTACAGTTCTTAAGATATGCGATGTTAAACATTGGCGTCCTATGGGGGATTCAAATACCCCCGCTGCTATTTTATTTCAATTTCGGGGCTCAGAAGATCCTACTACAAAAAGTTCAGCAACATGCGTCCAGCGGCTCTTAAGATATGCGATAATTAATATTGGCATCCTATGGGGGGTACCAATTCCCCTGCCCCTATCGAAAAAATAAGTAGCCTATTTTATTTTTAGGGCTCACGTGATGTTACAGTAAAAATTTCAGGAAAATCGGTTCAGTATTTTCGGAGTCTATAAGCCGACAAACAAACGAACAAACAAACAAACATACAAACATTTTTCATTTTTATATATATATGTATGTAGATACATTTAAAAAATTTAATAAAATGCTTAAATTTTGAAAACTTAATATTACTTGGGTATACCCTTCACCACAGGTGAAAAAGGGAAATCAAAAATATGCAATTGCATGTTTTTCCTTGTGCGACCAATGGAGGCAGAAGAAATATATTTATCCTGTTTAGAGCTTTTCATGACTTTTGGCATCGATTTGTTAGTGCATATTTTTGCATATTTTACCGTTTGGAGCATTTTTTTTTTTGCATAATATGGTTAAAAGAGCATATATATATAAATGGCATGTTATATTTTTTTAGATGCCTGCAAGAGCTTTCGCAACATATAAACAAATTTTTTTTTGCGATATTTTGGCTTTTCTGTTTTAAATATCTGTCTGTTTGAGTGTTGCTTTAATTTCACCATCTACATTTAATTTTTACTCGAAAATTGTCATTTAAGATATGTATATCGTCGGTTGATTATTTAATTGTCGTATGTGCCCTAGAGGGAAGCGAACTGACACCAAAGTAGTCCTGTGATAGGTCTTTGGTGGTAGAGACCGGTTCTAGTTTTAACACTTTCTATGAATAAGACCTATCACTTTTACATGAGGTTGTCATTGGAGGGGTCAATTGACACCATTTGACCAGTCACACATCTATTCTCAATGAACGTGATTAGTGTCAGTTACTACATGGGGTTGTCATTGGAGGGGGTCAATTGACACCATTTGACCAGTCACAAATCTATTCTCAATGGACGTGTTTAGTGACAGTTACTAAAATGAAGTATTATTTCAATAAAACAAGTCCTAGAATTAAATTCAAGAGCCAAATTTTAGAAAGTCCCAAAAAAATGTATCACACCACCGGTGAAGACTGTACTGTAATTTATTACTTTTTCTACCTTTTTGTTCTTCATAAACCAGTTACATGATTGGTTCTCCTTTCACTGGTCATGAGCTCTTTCTTTTTGTACCTGTTCTATTTTCACAACTCCCAGGACCAGTCTGTGGGACCAATTGACACAAATTTCCCGCAGGGTGGATACTAATTACGCGCGACATACGACAATTAAATAATGCAATTATATACGTTTTTGGCGATGTGTAATACAAGCATAGAAATCTGGAACAAACTTTTAGTATGCCGATCGATTTAGAGTCACTTTTAAAGTTATCTAACGATAAACATCCGCCCGCCTGGTTTTGTGCGCAAAGTACAAATGCAATCTTGTAGATAATTTAATCAAATTTTGTACTAAGGACGAATTCTATGTAAATGGTAACAATCTTTCTAAAGTTTTATATACTTATATATATGTTGGCATTTAGATTAATTTCGACCCAAAAATATTTTACTGAAAATTAAATTCTTTTCGAATCAGTTCACAGTTGCCCAACCTTTCATTTATAAATAGCTTTAACTTCCTTTTTTATGTTTACATTAATAAACAATTTGGCGACCGTCCCTTAAATCGCTTTAAGACAACAAATCTCATATGGATGTTAGCATCTAGAAAATCTTCGGCACAAATAACTCTGATATGAATTTTAACCACTTAACACAACTTTTTTTTTGTGAGCCCATGACTGGCCATCGTTTTCAAACAGGGTAAACACTCAAAAATTCGTCTGTAAATACTATGGTGCTTGGGCTTTCCGATTATAATTTTAGGATTGTTTTTATTAAATGGAACTGTTATTAAATTGTTGAATATTTTGGTTTCAAATTAGCAAATTTTTAATTTTTTGGGGCATATTTTCATAAATTTTCAAGGCATATTTTTAAGTTTTTAGAGCATATTTCTGATTTCCCTGGTTATATGTATATATTTGTCATTCCGTTTGTAATTTCTACAATATTAATCTTAGATCATACCCCAGGTATGATGGCGACTAGATTGGAGACTAGATAATTTTCATCACATATTGTCCGGAAAAGTTGGCTATTGAAATTCAGCCAAAACAAAAACCCACGACGGCTTCTAATTCCACCCACAAACCCCTTGTTTTTGTTGTTGTTTTTTTATATGCATATTTGGATAACGGCAAGAGCCAAAGTTTTTATCAATACACAATATCCGACAAAGTATGAGCGGAATTAGAGATGTGGCCGTGGCCACGCGTGGCACAAATTAAAATTATTTATATTAAAAAAAAGGTAAGAGGAAATCTGTCCAAATTTGGTACATACAAATACCTGGGCTTTCTATAAACAAAATCGCTCATAATGTTAGGGTTATTGGGTAAGAGGTCGTGGAACCTCCCATATCGTCTATATATATAAAAATGGTGTAAAAAATGTATAGTTATCCATAAAATGAGAACGGCTGGGCCGATTTCTGTAAAATTGTTTGTCAGTGTCCGTATTTTCGAGGAAGAAATCGGAAGAAAATTTTGGAAAATCCCTCCGGAAAAGTCGGAAAATTCAAAAACGGGGCTTTGTATAAAATTTTGTGTGAAATTATTCCTTAATGACTTTCCAAATCAAACAATAGAAACTTCTAAGTGTAAATCATGGAAAATTGCAGAAAATGCGAAATGCGGAAAATTGGAAAATCTCTCCGCAAAAGTCGAAAAATTGGAAAAATCGAAAATTGATTTTTTTATACGAAATTTTGTGTGAAACCTTTCCTTAATGGCCTTCCAAATGAAAAAAATAGAAAGTTCTCAGCCAAAATCCGATAGATGGCGTTAAACGTTGACTTAGACTTTGCGCAATCTGACAGGTATCATTTTGGCATTGTAATTTTCTACAGTAAATGTGCTATTTTTCTTGCTGCAATTTATATGAGTTTTGTGTATTGTTAAACGGATTCCGGATTGTCGTAAATACGGATATAATCCATATACGGTAAAAGCATTACAATCGATTGAAATTCAGTGCAATATTTATAAAAAAATTGATTTTTTGTATGGAATTTTGTGTGGAATTATTTTTAAAATAAAAAAAAATAGAAAATTCTTAGCGTAAACCACGGAAAATTGCGGAAAAATGTGAAAAACTTAATTTTTAATATTTTTATTTATCGGGCTTCTTTTTTATCACAATATTTGATGATAATTGTGGAAATCATTGTGATAAAAACGTTTTAAGCTCGATTATACGGATTTTTTTCGATTCGGGTCTCTATTGATTCCATTCAAATAAATCACATTGAAAATTTAAATATTTGTTTTGTATTATTACTCTAAATTTAGTCTCAAGGCTTAAAATTGGGGCGCGCCGAAGTTTGGCGGGTCCGCTAGATTAGTAACAGAAATACCTAGTTGAAAATTTTTAAACAAATAACTTCGATGCCACTACAAGACATCCAAAAAAATTGTTCGGTATTTGAGAAATGGGCGCGGCACCAATAATTAATTTTTGTATATCTGGAGACTAGACACAGGGTAGCAAAGCGCACCAAGCTAAAGAAGTATATATACAATTGGATTTAAGAAAAGCCAAGCCTTGGATTATGGAAAGCCCAAGCTAATTTTTTTAATTAATTGCATTTTTTTCGACAATAACGTTGACATAGGTTGTTTTATCTGCGTATATTTTAAATAACATTATCACAATCGTAAAAACTATAAACCGATTTTTTTAAATGTAAAGTCTACATTTGGTAGGATGCTAAAAATTCAATTTTTATTCGGAATCCCATGCTTTAAAATTCTCAAAATTATAATCTATTTTAATTACGAAAAAAGTTTTGGCGTTGTTAAAGCAGCATTATCGAGGTGCAAAATTGACATACGACATCTATTTAATCCTGTATAAATATATTGCGCCCAACTATATTCTCGTGATTCCAAATCTTTTACGCCAAATCACCCCGGTATGATAGCTGGAAGTGACCTAGTCTATTAGTGCGGGGGTAGCCGGTTCGCTTCCCGCCAGAGACCCTAGTCTCTTGCAGACAAGCGTAGAGCTTCGCGGAATTATATTAGGGGAAAACACCATTTTTCGGAATTAACTAATCAACATAAGTAGTTCGCCATAAACTTCCCCACAAGAATATTGTGATAATTAATACTTTTTGTATTGTTTTTCCCCATAATATTTATCTTTATTTTATGAAATTTGTAATTATTAAAATTTTTCCAAACAAAAAATATTTTTCAAAACAAAAGTATAATTGTCCAAAGATCATCATAAAACCTACAAGTGTTAAATACTATAATTTATTTAGTTTTTAAATATGTATTGTTTTCACTGCACACCAGAGCTGTAAAAAGTTGCAATCAATTGGCATTTAAATCAAAAATTCAACCAAATTGACGAAATATTGCAATTACTTTAAAATCATTCTTTTTGTAAAGTATGGAATGCAATTAACTGAATTGCAATCAATTCGATCGAAATTAATTTTTAAATTAAATAAATTCCTCTAAAATCACAACTATAGTGAACGCCCATCGTAATAATATACACTTGGCATTAAGCAGTGGTAATCAAAAATTTACATTGTTGGCAATTCTAATTTATTAGAGTCAATTTTATTCTAGAAGGAGGAGTTTCATTTGAAGAGAACGATAATTTTGATTCTGATTTAATTTTTTTTAAATGTTTTTATCGTATTAATTTCATGAATTCAATTTGAAATTTTCCGATTTTCAATGCAATCAAAAACTTAGCCATCATGTGATTACAATTTAATCGATTACCATCTTTTACAGCTCTGCTACTCATATGTATGTATACTTTCAAGATTTTGCAGCAACTTATTAAAATAATTACAAAGGTCTGTGTATCCTCTTCGAGAAATAAAAAAAAAACAATTGCGATTGTTATGAACAACGAAAGTGGCAAATGATGTAAGAATTGATTTTGTACAAGTTTAAACAAACATGCCCCCACAATTGGACCAACTAATGGTCTGTACATGTGAATACGTTCCAAGACATTCATTTTTTCTACTAGTGTATTTTGAAATAAATAAAGAAACAGAGAAATGCACAGTAGGGCGAAATTAAATCTTGAATCAATGAAAAGGAATTTAAGATAGATAATGATTTTGGGCATAAAGACAACATTTAGTTTAGAATAGGACTAATTCTGGTAGTCGTGGTCGAATAATTTTTCAATTTGAAAGCAATTTCATTTCTTATTCTTTTAGTCAATATTGTACAAATCGAAATTATTTGTTCAGCGTTGTAAAGTATTTATTTAAGTTTTCAAAAAACTGAAAAAATAAATTCGATTCGTTCAGTATCGACTAAAAGAATTAGAAATAAAAATTGATTTCTATTGATATTAAACAAGTTTTTGCAAAATTTAATAACAATTGAAGCACTTCCGCGAATAACGTTGTAAAAGCCACTTTTTGCTAAATCCGTTTTTTTTTTTTTTGTTGCAAATTATCGTTAACATTAATTACTCTCCTACATTGTTCAAACATCATATCATCCAAAATTATGCGCCTTAACCTCTTCAAAATGCAATACAAAGAGTCATCCATTGAAAAAAACGTTGTAAGGTACTAACAAATTCATACAATAAAATGGTTTTGCAAATTGGAATAACGTTTTAAAAGCCGCTTGCGCAGTGGAAAAACGTTTTAAATGGCATCGCGATTGTGGATATGAAACGTTTTTCCACTAAAAAAAGTTTTGAACTTTAAATTTGCATGTTATTTCAAATTTAAATTTCTTGATATTTTGCATACAAGTTTTTATAAGCATTAATTTTGATAATCTAAAAAAAAAATTCAAAAATAAGTAATCCTGCCTTTTAAAATGTTTTTGTTTGCTCTCCTGAAAAATAATTATTTTGTCCCTTACAACGTTATTCGCCACCAATTAATGTTAGGTTTTCTAACAGATACACATATAAATTTTTTAGTTTGGATTCATAAGACTTTTGCTACTGAACCGATTGTGATAGATTTATATCCTCAACGGCTTCGGAGAACTAAATATAAACAATTTGACACCAATATTATCAGTTTATTTTGAGTCGCTCGAAAGTTAGCGTGATTTAAAGAGACGGACATTGCTGTATCGATTTTAAACTGCGATCGGCAAAATCATGGCGGCGCGTTTTCTCTTCTCTCTTTTATTCTCTGTTATACTCTTTTTTTACGTACGTGTGCACACACATTAAAGAGAATTTAACAACATTAACAACAACATATGTTAAATTCATACAGCGCATACAATCACAAACTGTAATAGTATAGGGTGCCGATCGCAGATTTAAAATTACTCTAGGACGCAGAATATGTATATATAATCTATAGGCTATAGGATGAATAAAAAAGTTTCACACGGTTGAATTAACATAGTATACCCTCATCCACAACAAGTGGTGAAGGGTATACAAACCGATTTATAGAATTAAAATTTTCAAGCACCGATATTTTTTTAGCCTAGATATTTTTTTATGTTATTGGTAAGCTTGAGGACTTTGAGACCTTATAATGCAGTTATTTATTGATGGGTCAGTTTGGCCGTCAAAACTAAATCTCCTCTAGTATGGTAATTTAAAATCTCATTGAAACAACCATTTAGAGAATAACAGCTTTATTTTCTAAATTTACCCACTGTGCGTGCCATGGTGCAAAGTAGTCATAAAAATTATTTTTCCATATAAGCGTTACATTTGCACTTTTTGATGGTAATGGAAAGTGCAAAAAGAGAAAAAGCAGACACAAAATTCATATGCAGACAGAAAGAAATATTCAGAAATTTTTTGTTTTAATTCAAATTATGCCACATAGAAAATTTAGATAAATTAACAAGCAGACAGTAAAAAGTCATAAAATTGCGGAAAAAAACAAATTAAAAAGTCTCATTACATTAATGCTGCCCTAATCAGAAATAGAATAACAGTATTTTGTTTACCCTAGTAGTAGGCCTGAAATAAGGACAATAAACTTCAAATCTTCACAAACGCTAATTTTGTTTGGGACTTGAATATGAATGTTTGGCGATTGAATATGACGTTTGCTGATAGAAAAATCTTGTATCTCATCTCACGTTTAGAGCGCATCTTAAGATGGCTAAATAAAGGTTTATTACGAAAACGCTAACTAGATGGCTATATTGGCAATACTGGATCTGGCTGTCGTGATCGAATACTTTTTCGATTCGAAAGCAGTTTTATTTGTAATTCTTTCAGTCGATACTGAACGAATCGAAATTATTTTTTCGGAGTTGTTTAAACTTAAATAAATGCTTTACAAAACTAAACCCTGATTACATCAAACTAAAATGAGAGAAAATTAAAAATTTTGTTGGTCAGTGTTATCTTGAAAATTTTTACTTTTACACAATCAATTTACCATCAGCTAAATTAACAGGTTTTTTATTAAAATTTAATGTTCTGATTTTTTTAATATATTTGGTCATATCGCTAGTATTTGAGTCTATTTCCATTATATTTTTTTAAGTTTTTCCAATTGGGTATTAATGAGTATGTACATCATCTTTAAACAATATCTATTATGTAGTTATATTATATAATAAATATGTATGACGTTAAAGCTGCGATTTTCAATGAAATGCAGTAAAAAGTCAATTGTAATTTTCTTGAAGTTTTTCTATATTTTTTATTTTGCTTTGACTTTTAGACTTCGTTAGTGGCTGTAAAATGTGCATTCGAATTGTGTTAACCACAGCAGAGGGAATCCTCCTTTTTGTTTAAATAACCCAACAAACGAATGAAATGGCCAAGAAATTGCAGCAGATATGGTAACAGACTGTGTTTGCTTTTAATTATACTTTTTATTTATTTGTTAAAATGTCCAAAACTATTTATTTGAATAGAAAATATAATTATTTCAACCGACACAAAAGATGCGGTTGGTGTGAGTTTGATGTTTGGGCTTGAAAATATTATTTTCAAACTTCCTTAATGACAAAATAGGCGATAAAAGTTATTTATAATCGTTTTAATGTTTAGGTCTTGCCATGAATTGCAAAATAGCAAAAAAAAAACATACTTTTATTAGTGTTTTTCATGTTGGTTTAAATGCAGCAAACATTAAAAATTAAATAATTTCTTGAATCCCAAGGAAAACTTTGATAAAAAATAAATAATTTTATCTCTCTTTTTACATAAGAAAGAAACACTTTTTTTAGAAAACAGCAGACACAGAAACAATAATTCCTTCATATCGTTACCTGAAACGCAAAAAGCCTTAACTAACCAAAAATTCAAAATCAACTTTTTCATTTATGCTGATGTATTGCATCCAAACAAATGTCCACATTTTTGAATTTTTCGACCATAATTTGCGATTTTATTAGCAAAAAACAAAAGGCCCTATCTACAAAGGTAAACGCTAAAAGGCCTAACTAACATTTTTGCATAATATGCAACAGTGTTAAAACAGCTGTTTTTACAAGAAAAATAGAAGAAAAATAAATTATAAACAGTTTAAGGCGATTTACCAATTTACATTTAGGTCCTTTTGCGTTTTGCGAAATTTTTGAGTTAGAGGTGCAGAATTGTTCGCTTTGTTTTTCTTTATATTTTGTATTAAATTCATCTTTATATCTTTTATACTTTCCCAGTTTGAAGAGAATGTGTCTTCTTTTTTTCTAAGTAGTTAGAGCAAATCAAAGACTTTAAATGCGTTTATCTCGAAATGGATTTTTTTGAGTTATGCCGGTCTTGCAGCAAATGAGCGATATGTTAAAACAAACGTTATAAGTACATACATAGAAATGTACATAAATACGTATATTAGTAAAAAAATACTTAGTAGGTATACGATCCTAAAAACACAATGTATTTTTACGACCTAGCCCCTTTTTCTCAAAACTACAAGTTAAAAATCTACAAATAAAATACATTTGAAAAAAACAAAAATTTTAAAATTGTTGCTTTTTTAATGTATTTCACTTGTAGATTATAAACTTGTAGCTTTGAGAAAAAGGGCCCTGATAGGTTTAAAAATTTAAAAAATTTTTCGATATACATATAAAGTATAAAAAGAAAACTATTAACTTTTTTCTTAAAGGGCAATTCCACGCATAAGTCTACCATAACATGCAGTCTACAACTGTTATGAAATGCTTAACTTTAACACTAATATGATGTTAGTGTTAAGTATAGACCAGAGAAAGCCAAAAAGTTATATTTTTAATACTTATAACCTATGCATACGCCACCGAGCACGAGTACAGGCAGGTATGACTCCCAATAAGTATGAGCATGAATAAGTTTGTATATCGACCGGTATGAGTATGAACAAACATGCATGCTTATGGGTAATCCTTTGAATGCGTATGAGTAAAGGCATGTATCGTAAGTATCGACAAGTAACTTCAACATTTTGTATGGTTATTGTAAAGCAAGCAGTGTTGCCACGACCTAAAAATTTATGTTAAAGTTATATTAAAACATAAATATTTGCTATCAAATTAAAATAATGCTTCTAAAGCTATAATAAATTATAATCTATTTTACGAAAGAGGTTTTTTATAAAAATAATTAAAAAAGGAGGCTATCAACTATTTTGGGATCTTTCCTGTTTCTTTTTTATGTTTCCAGCTAAAGAGAAATCTTAGTCTAAAGCTGCGCTGCATTCAGGAAATTTCATAAAATTCTTGATTCTTATTAAGACAACCGTGGATACCTTGTGGAGTTGATTTTCCACCATAGCATGATGTCGAAGTCTTCTTTAAGGCTAACATTTTCGTTGGCATACTGATTGACTTCAGCAATTAAATTTTAAACCATTTTTTAACGTCATAAAAATGCAACTGGCAACAGATAAACTACTCAAACTCATAATATAAATGAATGTATTTACCTGTGACATCTTATTTCTTAACTGCCAATATGAATACATATTCGATTTTTTTTTGGATTAAGGTAACTTTTTCTGTTTTTATTAAGAACGATTAAAATGACACGACGTATTTTAATTTGCATCCATTTAGTAATTTTTTAGATTTTCTTAAATAAGAACGCAAATCTTTATATCACAGAAATTTTTTTAAAGTCAACAATCGTTTTTCAATAAAATTTTGTTGAATAGTACTCAAACGATTTTGAAAAAACGTATTTATTTGTGATTCGAAAATTTGGAAAAAAAATTCTGGAAACATTTATGAAAAAATTTAACAAAAAAAAAATGTTTGAAGTCAATGCTATAACTATGGGTGTGTCTGAATATGTGCGAGCAAGAAACACAATAAGTATGATAACAGACATGAATGAAATCAAATGCGCATGGATATACACAAGTATGAGAATAAACAGATACGAGTACGCACACGTATTGAAAATTGTCGATATGTGCTAGAGTACTTTAATTTTTTTTATACTCATTGGCTTTCTCTGGTATAGACTCATCACGTTAGAAGTTTTCTCATGTTATAACAAGGTTGTTAATGCAAATGTTTTAACAACGCTTTTATAACATCAAGTTATAACAGTAAAACATGTCAGTTGTAGACGGGCAGTTAATGGAAAAAATTATTATCTGATTTTGGTAGTAAAAATACTTAAGTATGGTAGCAGTATGTAACTTTTAAGTTTTTATAGTGGCAACAATTTTTTGATATTTGTTAAAGAAATTGTTTAAGTTTTTTAAAAAATTAGGATTAAAAAAAATAAATTATTTAAGTTCTTGAAACATTTATGAGGGGTTTGTTTTGAATTATTTTAGTTTAAACTTATTATTAGTGATTTCGTTTAGGTGGTGTTTATTTTCAAAAATAGCATTTTAACGAGTTCATTAATAACAATTTTGTATCTTTCAAATAAATTAAGAGTTCCTATTTTATGTGCTGTGATTTCAATTCTAACGTTTCATGTAAAAATATTGACTTTTATACTACACAAAGTGAGTGTAGTGTCGGTCAAGTTTTGGGCTGTAGTGTCAGTCACAATTTTTTTTAGTAATAAATATTTTTTTTAATAACTTACAGCTTTTATTTCAGCATTTTATAATACAGTGAACTCGCGATAACGTGAACTAATTTTTACCATGGCGATTCACGTTTTCGAGTTTGTTCACGTTATCGAATGCCAAAAGTTAAAAAAAATAACGCCCCTATTTTAAAATAAATAGATTAACAATTATTTTAAAAAACGTATTTTATTCATTTTTAATAAAAAAAAATATATGTGTGTGCAATAATTCAGTTGACTTTGATATAATACATAAAAAAATGAATTTCTTATGAATATCATAAAAAAATACACATAAAAACGAACAGAAACATTTTTTTGTTTAAGGAATGTTTTTAATGGATAAAAAATTTCACAGGAAAATATCGGTCATCTTTTTTTAAAAGTTTTTTTGTTTGATCATCTTTAACAAAGCTTTTTCTTTAAGCACTTTTCTCCAATGATGAAAAGTATGTTTTATCTGGTAGGTGCTTCCAATACAAGCTGATTTACACATAATGAGAGTTCCTCCATTTTTGATCTAAACTTTTCTTTAAAGGGGTCAACAAGTTGTAGCTTAATTGTTGGTAAATTTCTAAAGCATTTGCTTTTAGCATCAGTCCGCTTACCGGTAATTTTTTATTTCGCATGCTAATGGTGTTTTCTTTTCTACAAAAAAATGACATTTTATTTAAAAAGTTGCAATTTGGTGCCTGTTTCTTAAAAATTGTTTTATTCTAAAAAACTCACCTTTTTCGGGAGCAAAATTTTTAAGAAACAGACACAAAATTGCATTTACTTTAAATAAAATATCACATTTTTTTGTAGAAAACCATAAACCATAAACACCATAAGAAAGCATTTTTTCCATCTTCGGAAGCTCAGAAGAACGTTATGTTTTTCTTTACACGATTTGTTATTTCCTATTTTTTCTTCTTAATGGAGCAAACTGTTGACTTAGCAACACCATATTTTCTAGCCAAGCCACTTTTTGCATTAACTCAAGAATATTTAATTTATCTTTCAAAGATAACATTTTCGGTTTTTTAAGACATTTTTCACTTTCACAAATAACACGAATAACGTATCGATGTTAAAAACAGCTAACATGTCAGCGTATACATACATGGATACAATTAAGAAAAAGAACGCTTTTACATAAACCAATAAGTGAACTCAATTCGTGGATTTCCCAATTAAAAAAATAAACTTTTTAAAAAGTAAACAAAAATAAAAAAATGTGTTCACGTTTTAGAGCTTTCAAATTTTGTTCACGTTTTAGAATAGTCTGTGTGAAAATAAATTTGTTCACGTTTCTGAGACGTTCCCCCTTTTGAGTGTTCACGTTTTCGCGAGTTCACTGTAGCTTGTTTCTTGAAATTTCGATAAAAACACAAATTAAAGTTATTACGGAAGTGCAGAGGAAGATTACACAGGCCAACACTCAATGTGCTTCTTTGAATTTATCAACTGATTTTAGTTAATTTGGGTGCGCTGAGTTCAAAATTGTAATCAGTTTGTCTCTATCAGCTCTAGTTTTCATGATATAGCTTTTTTATACCCTCCACTTATGACCTCCAATTACCAATTATCCAAAAATTTTTTTTTTTATCAAAATTTTTTATTTACTGTTATAGTTATTGCCAAAAAAAAATTCCCAAGTTTTTTTAAGTATTTAAAATAAAAAGAAGTAAAACTGTTTCATACAGATTTATTAAAGTTTTGAACTCAGCGCACCCATATTAACTAAAATCAGTTGATAAATTCAAAGAAGCAAAAATCTTTTTTAATTTTGTCGGGCTGTGCTATTGAAGTTTAAAAACACTCTCGAAAATGAATTCCTTTTGCATGTAGTAAAAAAAAACTAAAATTAAAAATTATGTCGGTTACATCATTTTTGCTATTAGGGCTCGATTTGTTTTAAAAATATTTTTTTTCTATTATTAAAAATAATGATAATAAAAACTTTTATGCAAAATGCTTTTAAAACCTTGTCGCGCACTGCGAAACCATTTCGGTTCATCATTTTGTTAGTAACTTGCAATGTTCTTCCACTGGTTGAGGCGGCATGAAATAACCCCCCAAAATATAACCCAAAAAAAAAAATGAAATAACCCCCCAAAAGTTTTTACAGAGAACAACAAAAACGATTTTTGGGGGGTTATTTCATTTTGTTTGGGGTGTTTTTTCATTTTTTTAATTGCGGGATTATTTAATTTGAAATTATCCCCCAAAAAATAATTTTGAAATAAAGCCCCAATATATTTTTTGGGGGGTTATTTCATTTTCAAATTTATAATGAAAACGTTTTTGGGCGCAAGGATTTTCTCCACTTTGGTATACAGAACACCTGCTTCGATACATAAAGCTGCCCTGCATAGCCGGCCTTTGGCTGGGTGCAATGGTTTTCTTCTCTATGGTATACCAAACACCGGCTTCGTTAACTAACGCTTCTCTGCGTATCCGGGTCGAGTCGGAATTTTTATACTATAGAGGAGACAATCCTAGCGCTATGCAGAGAAGCTTTAGTTAGCGAAGCCGGTGTTTGTTATACCTTAGAGGAAGAAGTCATTGCGCCCGGCCGAAGGCCGGCTATGCAGAAAAGCCTTAGTTGGCGAAGCTTGTGTTTGGCATATCATACCATGATATCTATTGCGTGATTCTTTAAAGCAAAAGTGTATAATTGATTGTATTACATATACTGGGCTCTTATTTCATTTCAGAAATTGGGGTTTTATATGAAATAAGCCCCCAAAAATTAGGGAATTATTTCATATATGTTTGGGGCGTTATTTCATTTCGTTGGGGGCTAATTTCATTTTCAAAATTGGGGCTTTATTGCATATGAAATAAGGCCCCACGCTTTGGGGAGTTATTTCATTATTTTTTTGGGGGGTTATTTCATGCCGCCGTATATAAAGTGTAATTTAAAATTCTGGAAGGACAATAATATTTAAAAATTGTAGAAAATTAAATATTAAGGTAGCTACCCAAATTAAATCAGGTTATGATTTAAGTGGTTAATTTATACCATTTTAGGTATTGTTAATCCAAAAAATTTATAGTCTCTTAAGATTTCCACCGTTTGCAAAAGCTTGATAACACTATGCAACAAGAAAAATTAAAAGGTTTAAAACTAGATTTTTTTTAAGTCGAAATTAAAAATTCTTTGATACAGAACAATTATGATTTTTTAGTTGAACTGTTAATTTTTAATTTTTGATATCTTAAGTTAGGCTTGAGTTCATCAAATTTAATTTTCATTAAATTATTTTCACTGAGGAAGGAATTTAACAACATAGACTTTATTAAAATTTTATTGATAATTTTTCTTTGGCTGAACCGAGAAAGATTTAAATTTTAATTAATTCTAAGTTGTATAATTCCTTCCTCAGGGAAAATAATTTAATGAAAATTAAATTTGATGAATTCTTTGATACCTTTATTTTTCAATTAATCATAACTTAGGAATGGGTGATCTAATTTTATAACAAGAAACGCTAAATAAAGTCAAATAAAATTTTCTTCAAGTAGCGCTAATACTATTTTGTATATACTTATGCCTGCATTCATAAAAATATTTTAAATTTAATTAAGGTTTATAAAACAAATTTTGTTTGCACATTTTCCTTAATAAATGTTTGTTAAACTAAATTTTACTCCAATATTGTTATTCGTTACCGTTTTTGGCAGACTAAAATGTTTTTCGTGAGTGGGCTTTATATGTGGCCTATGGTAAATTATGGCCTAATCTTCACGCAATTTGGCGAGAGTAGTTTCTTATTGTATTATTCTTTACGGTTTAAGGTGTTTTCCGAGAGTTAGCTTTTTATATAGAGCCTATGGTAAATTATGAACCGATCTTCATGCAATTTGGCGAGAGTTGTTTCTAATCGTATGAAACTATAACAAACTAAATTTTACTCGAATTCCATTATTCGTTACGGTTTTAAGCGTATGAACCGATCTTTATGAAATTCGGCGCAGTGGTTTTTCTCATATCAAACTATGACACAGAACTCTTACAGCTTTAGCATTTTTTTACGTGTACTAAACTGTTTTGCGAGAGTGGGCTTTACTAAATTATAAACCTTCAGTCATATTAAATGAATTTGTTTAAAATTAAATGAGAATTGATGAATTCTATCACAAAGTTATGTTAGTTTTTTTAACACAAATCGTCGGTTGATAATTTAATGGTCGTATGTGGATTCCGATAGTTTCGAGTAAATTGAGTTTGAAGTTTGAACTTTCTTTAAACTTTAGGAGGAGAAACAACTAATATTTGACTGGTTAATATAGAAGTGTGATGCCTATAACTCATTTGGGGTAGAAAATATTTTTGTTCAGAATTAAATTGTCGTATGTGGCAAAACGGAACATTTTTGTCATTTAAATAGCTACATACGACATTTTGCTTCCGAAATGTTTACATACGACATTTAAACACTAATATTTAAAACAAAAATTATTTAAAATCGTATTTGCTTCCGAAATGTTTACATACGACATTTTAACACTTATTTTTAAAACAAAAATTCTTTGAAAATAGTATGTGCCATGAAAAATCCACAGACGACATTTAAATAATAAATCAACTAATTGTCTGTGTGGTTGTTGTTATATTTTTTCACTTTTGCTTTTTTGCAAGGGTGCAACTTGTGACGTGAATACCCTTAAGGTGCTATCAGACGGGATGTATTTTACATATGTACTGTCAAATTTTCCATCTGTAAAAGTTGTACACATCGTGTGATACATATGAAACTTTGCATCTGTAAAATACATGTGGAAATACATATGTAACTTTTTCGATTAGAACACGCTCTATTTTCCTGTGGCAAACATAAACAAAACAGCTGGTTTGTTTTGAAACGTAAGCCAAAGTCAGCTTTTGTTTACATTTATAGGTTATGTCATAAGAAAATACATAAGCAGGTGTGATAGCAGAAATTATGATTCGTATGTAAAATTTAAATTTTGACAAACATACGGAATTACATATGGGTAAGAAAAGTGACAGTACATATGTAAAATACATCCCGTCTGATAGCACCTTTACTATACTTTAGATATTTTTGTAGTTAAATCTTGTTTAAAAAGCTAAATTTTTTTAATTAAACAAAGTATCGTTTGAATCAGTGTTTAAAAATGCTTGACTATTTTTAATGCTTTTGTAATTGCTTAACTTAACTTAAGAAAAAGAACACAGTAAAAGCAAAAAGCAAAAGCAGAAAAAGTGAGAGTTAATAATGTATTTACTGTCACTATGTGTATGTTCTCAGCTTAAAGTTTAAACATTCAGTCAAGCAACCACTAAAAAAAAATGCTGTTGCTGTAAGTAATATGTTTTTGTTTTTTTTTATGTAGTTGCTTGGCTGGCTGTTTAACATTTTTTTGACTTGATCGCTGTTGCTTGCTGTTGCAGAAATTTGTTTTGAAAAAATCTTTGACGGTAAGAACTAAGAATTATGGCGCCGCGTGTAAATCGACGAATAATTGAAAAATATTTTTATTTTGATAATGACCAAGCTATGTGTAAAATTTGCTCATATACATATGTTTAAAAGTGATAGAGTTTTTAATCTAACATGTGAAGTTTTATTTATTTTCATATGTACATACCTATGTATTTTCGTATTTATTGAAAAAAAAAAAACATACTAAAAACATTAAAGAAATAGGTACCTCAAAATATGATTTTGCGTAACTCACTAAATAAAAGAACAAAAATTAGTTTTTTCGCAAAAAAAAAACATCTAACGGTAATGATCTTTAAACATTCTTTCTGCAAAAATACTAAGAAATTCAAAATATTCAAAATATATGTATGAAGTGCCAGCCAGCAACAGCAAAGAAGTTAACTTGCTGACTTTAAGCGCATGAAAAGCCTTGAACAACTTGAAAACTTGAACAAAATTTATTACTTACTTAAATTGGTGCGTTGCTGACTGATTAAGCAAAGAACATACACACAGCGAGACTAAAAAAATTATTTACTCTCTCTTTTTCTGCTTTTGCTTTTTTGCTTTTGCTTACTCTCTATCAAAGTAATAAAAGGCATTGAAAAATACAGTTTTTTAATTTGCAGCAAAAAATGTAGACAAAGCAAAAATTTCGGTGCTGTTGCTATTTTAAAGCAAGCAATTTAAACACTGGTTTGAATAAGATTGGTAATAACTTAATCTTTTCCTTTTTATAGTTGGTTGCGGATGCTCCATTTTATCAGAGACGAACATACAGTCAATAATGCATTGCCCGTCCTTAATTCTGGGTAGCGTGTTTCTCTGAGAAAATTGCTGGTAGGTTATATTAAATCAACAAATCGGCCTATAACATTATAGGTGGATAAACTTGACACAAGGCAGTAACATATCGTCGGTTGATAATTTAATTGTCGTACGTGGATTCCGATAGTTTCGAGTAAAAAGAGTTTGAAGTTTGAACTCTTATAAAATTTTTTTCAGCAAAGTGATTTTCTTAAAATTTTAGGAGGGGAAACTACTAATATTTAACTAGTTAATTTTAAAGTTTGAAAAAAGTTGAGAAAATATTTTGATTTTTGTTCAGAATTAAATTGTCGTATGTGGCAAAACTGAAAATTTTTGTCATTTAAATAGCTACATACGACATTTTGCTTCCGAAATGTTTACATACGACATTTAAACACTAATTTTTAAAACAAAAATTATTTAAAATCGTATTTGCTTCCGAAATGTTAACATACGACATTTAAACACTTATTTTTAAGACAAAAATTAATAAAAAAATCGTATGTGCCATGAAAAATCCACATACGACATTTAAATAATAAATAAATTTTTTGGTCGTTTTATATGGATATTTGTCGTATGTGGCGTGGTATGACATTTAATTTGAAAATTGCTTCAACAAATACCACATACGACAAACTCAACTCTCCATATCTCGAAAACCGTATGAGGTATCGAAAAACTGATTACGCCAAATGAAAGATCAGGTCGGAAAACCTAAGGAATCAATCTTAACTCAAAACCGCAAAAAATCCATATACGACATTTAAATTATCAACCGACGATATGCCCTTCAACTACATAATAACTGAAGCAAGAAATAAGTCCAACTAATTTCTTAAATAAGCATTTTGGCATTTAAAGTAAACAGTGTGCTAAAATATTATATAAACAATTTGTTTTAATAACAGCTAAATAATTAAGTAGTAACTTCAGGAAATTTAAAAAATTTACCCAATTTATTTAGAATAGCCTGAAAATTATCGAAAATTGAATTGGTTGACTTAAAATAGCATAAAAATTATATCAGTCAATTAGAATAGCTTGGGAATATACCGATTAATTTATTTTAAATCTTACTTAATAGCTGTTTTTTCCCGGCGCTGCCCGGGATTTTCCAAATAACATTTGAATACTTTTTTCAAAAATTTATGTTAAGCTAACATTTAATTTTTTTTTGTTGAGAAATGTAATATATAACAAGTTAGAGTGCTATATTCGGCTGTGCCGAATCTTTAATACCCTCCACCGACAGTTCGAATGTTTTAGCAGTAATATCTATATGATGTCTATTTATTATGTATTAATTTATCTTTATAAAAACAGACATCTGCATTAAAATTGGTTGCGGTTTAGTCCTATATTAAATTATTGACCGACAATCAGAAAGTTTTATGCTTTTTTTTTAGCAATTTTGAATAGCTTGAGTAAAATATCATGATTCGTAACAGTTTAAGCCGAACTTAAATGATTTTCTGGAGGGGAATTTATATTGGAGCAGCTATGAACCAATCATCTCAAAATTCTGGAGAGTGATTTCTGGTATAAAAAAAAACATAAATTTCAATACAGCGGTGAAATTAGTTTTAGCGTTTGCAGTGAATTTCAGAAGGCTGCCTAAAATGGATCTAAGGTTTATTATGGACCGTATATCACAAAATTGCATAACATTTTTTCTGGCCATATAAAGCTAAGTTGGAAGAAAGTTTACCGCCATATCTATATCTGCTACGGTTTAATGCGTATTTTATAGGAGTGGGCTTTATACGGGGCCAATAGTAAATTTTGCACCGATCATCACGAAATTTATAAGTGTGATTTCTAGTCATATAAAACTGTGAATTATTAAATTTTATTCTGATAGCATTATTTTGTATGGTTTTAGGCCTACTAACTGTTTTCCGGTAGAAGGGTTTATGTGGGGCCTAGGGTTAATTATGGACCGATCTTCACGAAATTTCACAATCTCATTTGTTGTCCTATTCAACTGTGGCGTTATGATAGCATTAGTTATGATAGCATTATTAATTATGGTCTAAAGCTAAGATCCCACTATCGGCGCAATGTACCAATTTTTGGCGTATTTCATGTGCCGATAGTGTGAACGGTCAAAATGTTTTAATATGCGACAATCTGTGCCGAAATTGTGCTGACTGTGGACAATCAAAATTAACCTAGATGCGCCGATAATGTGAACACTATTTTGCACAATGTGGAGCAATCAAATGGTTTAATATGTACCGATTTTTATCGGCCACTTGTGTGCCGATAACAGTCGCCAATCAGCGCCGATACAAGGGATGGCAAAACGAAATTTTTAAATTGCACAAACTGGCTACAAAAATTTTACTTTTTTGAGCTTAATTGTACCAAAATTACATTTGTTTTATCTATTATTTATGTATTGAAACGTTAAATAGTACATTTGTACTACTAAATGAAAGAAAACAATTCGCTTTAACCAAAACATTGCAGTTGTATCGATGTTGCCATCCCTGGTTTGTAAACATCTGTTTACAAAACATCAATTACAAAAAAAAAAGAACAAGTGCAGTAAGTTTGAATGAAATTGAATATATTTTTTATTATACATATAGGTATTAACATATTATTTAAAATTGTTAGGAAACATAATTTAATATTCGGACGGAGAATTTTGCGAATTTCTAAAGTAAAATTATGTCTGCCAACAAGTAAATAAACAAAAACATTTGATTTAATTTGCCCAAATAGCACGATAGTGTGACCGCATTGTACCGATTATTGTCGCAATTGAGTTTTGGCCGATATGAACCGAAAAAAATGTCACAATGTGCGACGATAATGGGACCACCTAAGAAAAAATTGTACAAAGTTTTTTAATGTGTGCCGATTAAGCACGATAAAAATCGTCACAGATTGTGCTATTTGAGCCGATAGTGGGATCTTAGCTTTAGACGTACTAAACTGTTTTCCGGAAGTAGGGTTTATATGGTGCCTAGGGTAAATTATGCACCGATCTTCACGAAATTTTACAGTATCATTTTCAGTCGAATAAAACGAATTTTTGAAAAATCTTTTATCATTCCGTGCATTGTTGGTGGCAATGGTGGCATTTATGTTAGTTTTTGTAACAAAATTATCAATTTTTTTAGGCGGTGGTTTCACATTTTGATTCATAGCTCTGATCCTACTGAACCGATTTTGCTAGATTTCAATCCCAAACTGCTTAGGATAACTACAAGCAATTTAAAAACCAAGTTTGTTTATTTCTTTTTAATTTTTCGAAAGTGAGTGTGTTTTCAACAGACGGACAGATGGTCAGACAGACAGACGGACATGGCTAAATCGACTTAGAATTACTCAAGGACTCAGAACATATATACTTTACGGGGTACTTTTGAGGCCCTATGCTCCTTATAGGATCGATTCGAACATTATATGGGGTCTGAGATGAATAATAAAACAGTTTCACACGGAATGACAAACTAAGAATACCCTCCTCACAACTGATTGTGGTGGAGGGTATAAAAATAAGTGTACACTTTGATTTCACCTCTAACTGCAGAAACGGGTCGACCGATTTCAGGTACGTTGGGGATAGTCTGTCCTATATATTCCCATACAAATATCAACAAAATGCTCTCCATTTTGAATTCCTCCGAAACGGCTTGGCCGATTTTTAAAAAATGTTGTATGTGTATTTGTTATGCTTGGTACACACAGTGCAATCTACATGCAATCTGTTTCAATGCAACCTCAAAATATCAAAGCGTTCACTAGATTGCGTAAATGCGTTGCATAGTGTGTACCCAGCATGAGGTTTGAGAATAGGTCGTAAAGTTTATTTCACATCGCTAGAGGGTGTAAAATGGAGCAAGATGGGCAAAAGCTCCCCCTGCTTATATCTTAACTTAATCAACAGGTTTTCTTAAAATTTGGCATGCAGGCACTGTAACATCTGAATGGATATAGAGAATAGGGCGTGAAATAGGTCAAGAGGAGTAAAAGCTCCCCCTCCCCAATCTTTTAAACTAAAAATAATTTTTATTATTTAGGGCGTGAAATAGAGCAAAAGGGGAGGAAGCTCTCCCTCTCCAACTTTTTAAACTGATCAACCGGTTTTCTTAAAATTTGGCATGCAGACACTGTAACATCTGAAAGGAAATAGGGCGTGAGATAGGGCAATTGAGGTAAAATTTTGCAAGCCAATAGTGTTGCTGCTGAAAAGAACTATAATCTTTTATTATCTTCTTAACTAATCAAACGATTTTCTTAAAATTTGGCATGCAGACACTGTAACATCTGAAAAAAAAAAGTTTTAAGGAAGTTTTCTTGTTGTCATACTTTCCAATTTTCTAGAAGAAAAACAAAATGTGGCGTACATATATCATTTTTTGGAACTGGAACTAAAAGCATCACCATTTTTAAAATATTTCTGAGAAAGCGTTTTTTACAAAATGTTCCTTAAGTACAAAATTTACCCTTTTTGTCCCACCAATTTGAAATTTTCTATATCTATGCTTCTAAAGATAGCAAAAATAAATCAAATTTTAAAATGCTAAATCTGTTGATTGATTATTTGAGTCTTTAGTATGTTTATTACTCCGGATTATAAAATTCGCTTTTTACCCAAAGTACATTTAAGTATAGTAGCGTAATACTTAAATGTACTTTTTTTTTTGCTACACTTATGTTAACGAGCATAGGTTTCAAGTTTGCGCAACAATAAATTTCAGTGTTTTTATCAAAAATAAAAATTGGGAATTAAGCACGAATAACAAAATCTTTTAAATTAAAATTTTGTATTTCCAAAAATTACTTTGATAATTGCGCAAAATATTTAAAAAAAGATATTTACAAAAAGTACGTACATTTGCCCTGTTTTGCTCTTCAAAGCTAAATTTTTTCAATTTTATATCCTGGTGATATTATAACTACTAGTGTTTGTCCCATGGCCGAGATTCGAGCATAATTATTTATCCAAATTGGAAGAAAACATACATAAAGTAAATTCATCATGCTTCGAGGTTTTGCTTTTGTCATGTAAGTGGATCGGTCCATATGTTATTTTTCACTCAAGTCCGTGAATGTTTAATTTAATTTTTTAAGTTCAATAATATAAAAAAAAAATAGAAAGTATCAATTTACAAACAAAAAAGTACCATAAAGTCTCCTTTTATTGTTTCTCAATTACTCTGGAATCTGCATGCTGAATTTTATGTGTCTAGGTTCAGTATAAATAAAAATACACTTGAAGAACGAAAAAGTACCAAAAAGATCTCATAGATTCTCATTCACACAGGGCCTTGCATGTTTAATTTCATATTTCTAGGCCCAATACTAGCGAAAATTCAAATATTACCAGTTGAAGAACAAGAAAATACAAAGGTTCACTCTTATAGATTCTCATCAACTCAGGAAATTGCATGTTTAATTTAATGTTGCTAAGTCCAATATTAACGAAAATTAAGAAAGTACCAGTTAAAGAACGAAAAAGTATTAAATTCTTATTCACTCAGGACCATGCTTGTTTGATTTCATGTTTCTAGTACCAAAACAAAAAGTACCAACATTTTTCATCTTAAAAGTTTTCATTCACTCAGGCCCCTTGCAATATTCAATATTATAGAAAATTCAAAAAATTACCACATACAGCACGGAAAAGCAAAAAAAACGAATTTAATTTTCCGTATTTCTCCTTTTTGAGACTTTTTTCTCCCCATTGAAGTATAAAAAATTTCGATATTGTAGTGGAGCCAATAATTTAATACACTGAAAAAAAAATTTTAAAATCAAATAGAAACAATCTTATTTTAAAATAAAACAGCTGTGAAATCGTGCCAAGCTGGTTTTTTTTTTTTTTGTTTTAAATATTTTCGTTTTTATTTTAAAAACTGCAATTTTTATAAATAATCAATTTTAAAAGAAAATATACCATTTTTGTATTAAAAATTATAGTTTTTAAAACAAGAATATAGCCCTTTTAAATCAAGAATGTAATATTTTTAAATTAAAAATGTGTAATATTAAATTAAAAGTACCTAATTTTGAAGGTACGTTGCTTCATACTTACCTTTACACCAGGCAATAAGAAATTAACTCATTATTAAATTTTTAAGGTTTATTAGAGTATAAAAATATACAGCTTAGTACAACTTATACAACTTAAAAGTTATTTAATCTTATTTGATTTATAATAATTTTTAATTGCTTAAGCTTGAGGTCTTTTTGTTTATAAAATATTATGTTATATTTATTTATTGACCTTTGGTTAGTATCGTCAGTAAATTAAATTTACAAAATTTTAATATGAATAACACAAAAAACCAATACTTTAATTATATATTTTATATTTTAGTATTTTCAATTTTTTTTCTTTTAAATCTCATATTTACGTTAGTGCTGGGATACTATCAATATTTTCTACTATCGATATTTATCGATAGTTCCGATTTCATTATCGATATATCGATATTACTATCGACTCAATGTTTGTACTTGTGCAGGAAAACTTTAACTAGTTTTTTTATCAGGCTACATTTCGTTGTTTTTATCACTTTATTGAACGTATGATACGTATGTATATACGCACGTTATTTTAGATGAAAGTTTTTTAAAAATTGATAACTACCTTTTTGAAGGAACCGAAGTAGCAGGGACTATAAGATATTCTATTGCAACTTTAAATAATTTTCTAAATTGGCTTTGATTCTCAAGCCAAAACGGTAATCAATCTAGCGGACTTATCCTCTAATGGTCGTTAATTTGTTTGTCCTATGCTCGCAATTGCATTTGGATTTGCATTTGTTTTTTGTTTACAAATTTCGACTTAAAGGCCTTTAATTAGCAGTAAAAAGCACAGCTAAGCAATCAATACCACTTGTTGTTTATATTCATTGCTGTAATTCAGCGCGAATTAATAATAGCAAGTACAAACTTGCGGCAAAAAACTGTGTGTGTATAGCTGCTGTTAGATGTCTTCATAGCTGTATTTTAAATAATAAAAATATCGATATTTATAATTTTCCATCGATATTTTCGATATTTTAAGACTATCGATAATATCTTAAGACTATCGATAGTTTCCCAGCACTAATTTACGTATTTTCCACGCCGTGTTATAAAGTAGTATTCCTTAAAAAAATTTTAAAATAGTAACATTAACAATAAATCTGTCAGATAGCCGAATATAGCACTTTTATTTGTCTATTTATTAGTTTGATTCGCAAATACTTACATGATATTTTCTTTCGTTGGGAAAAACTTTACATATCTCATCAACAATATTTGTAAAACCCTTTGGAGATAGTGACATATTGCAAAATAGAGAGTCCTCAACGATTATATTAATAAGTTCCGTTCTGTTCACGTTGGTAAGAGCATTTGCCTTTTGGTACAGATTTAAAATGGCTTTGCCCTTTGCCGTCTCCATCAATAAAGTTTTTAAATCCTATAATTTAAGTCAGAAATTATTTCATTTGTTTATTATTCAAAGATAAAAACTTACTTTTATTACAGCTGCACCCGAGTTGTTCGATGATGATTGGGTTTGCGAATGACACAACCAATCAAACTAAAAAATTTTAAAATAAAGCAAAGAATATTAAATAAACTTATTAATAAACACCTCTTTTTTCCACCACGCAAATAACTTCTCTGGAAAGATTTTAATATTGGCGACATTTTGACTAACACATAACCTTAAAAAATTAACTTTATAATAATAAGTTGTAACTTACCTTTTTGAAATGGCATTACAATCATTAAATCAAAACGTTTTTAAAGATCCACTAAAGGATCACTTTCGGTATTTGGCTCGTGCAAAATATAATTAATGTCATATACCTCTAAAAAATCTTCAGCGTGGTCTTTCATTTTTTACAATATTCTTTGAGCTATAATATTTTTTTAACTTTTTTAAAACACACTGCGCCGAGCTTTTAATATTTATTTTTTTACTTTTTAAAATACACTGCACTGAGCTATAATTCTTGTTTAACTTTTTAAAACACAATGCACCGAGCTATTAATATTTTTTCAACTTTTTGAAATTTTTAAAACACACTGCACCGAGTTATATTTTTTTAATGACGCTTACTTGTCAACTTTTAAAATTAAAATGGTTTATTTTATTTTCAATAACAAACCTGTTTTGATTTTAATACGTTTTCCAAATTGTTAAACTTTTTAAAACAAAAACGAAAAATTTTAAATTTTAAAATGTTTTTTCTGCTTCTTATAGTAAAAACAAAAGTGTTGCCTTTTAATATAAAAGAAAACCTTTTTGTTCTTAAATTAATATTTTTTGATACAAAAACGTAAATTTTTGCTTTAAATATGATTTTTATTGCCTAAATTTGTAAACCACAACGTTTCTTTTTAAAATAAAATTTAACATTTATGTTTTTTATATATTTTCAAAAAAATTTCTGCAATCAAAAAGTAATTTCAATTTTTGGGAATAGAAAATTTTAATTTCAAAAGATTTTGTTATTCGTGCTTAATTCCCAGTTTTTATTCTTGATAAAAACACTTGAAATTTATTGTTGATGGGATAAGCTATTCCTATGCGCATTTCACTGGTTGCTTAGGACAGATCATCAGGAAACTTCATCCGTAAAAATTTTAGAAAAACTAAAGATATTAAACCAAATAAAACTGTTAAACGTATAAGACTTATAAGCAACAGTTCTTCTACTTGTAACAATATCAAAGTTTAAACAAAACACAAAACGCATAGGAATAGCTTATCCCATCAACAATAAATTTCAAATGTTTTTATCAAGGAATTAAGCACGAATAACAAAATCTTTTGAAATTGCTGCAATTTTAAAATAAAAACGCAAAATTTTGTTTTAAATAGCGTTTTTTGGTTCAGTGTACGTATGTATGTCAATAAATGGAGAAAATTGCTTTAAAAAAAGTAAAAACTTTTAAGATTGAGTCGACTAGCATTTTGAGCTATTTTGTAGTTTTGGCTAGATTTGTTTTTTGAAATTTTCGAAAATTTATACATTTATTCCCGCTTCTTTTATCACATATTTATTTGTTTGCAGCCTACATACAGTTTTTTAAAACTACATATTATGCAAACTATAATGAAAACTTTTTTAACAAACTACAGATGTAGATAATGTCATGTTAAAAAAATTGTCACTTAAAAGTGCATAAAAATTGCACAAAATAAGAAACCAAAAAATGCTTAAAATTAACACAGAAATTAATATTAACATGTACGTATGTAATTATATCGTATGAGCCAAGTAAATACATAAGTGCATACAAAGATTATTGTTTATTTTTCAAAAGCTCCGCAGGTTTGCAACAATATCGCTCCTTTATTGCAACATAGTCATATCTCAAAAAATTAATAATTTTAAGTTACTTAAGCAAAACTGCTCCTTCATACCTTCTCTATATGTAAAACAAAACGACCCCTAGTGAAATTTAATGCAAAAAATATTCGTAGAACATTTCAACCCTCCAACGTGCCGTTTCAGTATATTTTCTGGGGTGAAAGTTAAAAAATTACCCCTTAAAATGAGTGTTAGAGGGTTAATACATTATCAAAGAAAAGAATCACCATACAATTCTACTGAATACAACTGAAATAGTCTTTTAGCTCAGAAGTACAATAAGTATATTTTTTTGACTTGTGTCAAACTCCTTTTCCAGAAATTCAAAAATTGCAATGCCCGAAAGTTCGAAAATCCCTTTTAAATACATCACACGAACTTTTGGTCTTAGAAGACCCCTAGTGAAATTTGATGCGGCAAATATTCGTAGAACATTATCCGCATCAAATTTCACTAGGGGTCTTAAAAGCGCCGTTTAAGTATACTTTTGTGTAAGAAATGGGAAAAAGCACAAAAACTAACCCTAAAAATGAGTTTTAGAGGGTTAATAAATTCTAAAAAAAATAATCGCCATACGTTTCTACTGAAGACATCTAAAATATTCTTTTAGCTCAGAAGTACATTTAGTATATTTTTTTTTGACTTATACCAAACGCCTTTTCAAAAAAGTCAAAAACTTTAGGGGCCCATATTTCGGGAACCCTAGCCAACTTTTCAAAATACTTTGACAGATTTGCTCTGCTAGTATTCTACTTTCATTTCGCGCTGCAAGTGTTGAGGCTGGCGGCGATTACCCGAATTTTGTTGCACAGTGTTATGCAAACTGTTAGTTAAGCCTTTAAGCGTTTACCATATACCTATTTCGACTTTGTGCAATTGTGTTACTGCGTGCCCAACAATAAATGCAAACAATGCACTTTCAATAAAAAACTCACACATGCACAAATCAAATGTGTACAAAACGATGTCAAAATTACCAACGTTGTAAATTATAGCGTATGATTTTTGCAGTTCTCTGATAGCGTTCAACAAAACGTGTTGTTATCGGGCAACGTAAACGTAATTTTTATCGAAAAATCATCTTCAGCAATGAGGTTTATTTCTAGATCAGTAGGTATGTCAACAAACAATTTTGTCGAATTTAGGACGATGCCAATCCACATGAGATACAAGAGCGTCAAATGCATCCCGAAAAAGTCTGTGGTTTTTATGGGCAACCGCGTATGTATATTTTTTCGATTTTGAAATGTTGATGCTATATTGCTTAATTTTAAGCGCTCTTTACATTTTTAAAAAAAATTTTAAAAACAGATAGACCCATTCCGATGTTTTAACTCAATTACAAAATTCAAAAGGTGCAATATCTAACCCATAGTTTGATCTAGAAAGGTTTTTTCGGCTCTCCTGAAAAATTTTATTTTAAGACATACGCGGTTGCCCATGAAAACCACAGAAGTAACTGTTTGGTGTGGATTTTTGGCTAGCGCCTTCATCGGCCCATAATTCTTTGAGAAATACGTTGGGCATCTCATTTCTGCCAATGACTAGTTCTAAAAAGGTCGATAATTACGAACTTGTTTTGGTCTGAATTAAATGATATGCGATCAGTTTCGCACTTTCCTTAAGAAAATTACAGTTTTACGAAACTTTACAAAAAGTTTCCTTAAGTTTAATATTGTTTGACACATATGATTAACATGTATTCAAACAGGTGCTTAAGGCAGCTTATGCATATTATTATACTTGGGACTTTTAACAGAACGGCGATACGTGCCACGGTCAAATTTATGTGTCAGAATCATGCAAATTTGGACATTTCGTTCGAGAGGCAGACATATCGTCAGCTCAGAATTGGTTTGGCGCAAATGCCAAAAAGTCGGAGTGGAGAAAAACGGCAAAGAAGATTTACATGAAGATTTCTCAAATTGTACCCGATAGAATTTTTTTATATTTTTACCACTGCTTCCGGTATATGTTTTGAAGAAAAATGCAAATTTTTGCGCACATTCATGAATAAAGTTAGAATTTAATAGTATTTTTTTGAAAATTAAAAATATTGTTTTGTGCCCCATACGCCACTTTTCTAAAAAAAAATTAAAAAAGTGGCTTTTTGTGCTGCATACCTATACTTATTGCTGTGTATTGAGTAACTTGTTGTTGAGATGATTTTTTTTTTTTTGTTTTTTTTATTTGATTTTACTTTACAAAAACAGAAAAAACAGTTCTACTGTTATGAAAAGTTACATAAAAAGCCACAAATTAAACAACTTAAATAATGCAAAAGTAAAAAGAAAATTTAAAACTTAATATTGAGTAAATTTTTGTAATAAGCTTTATCAATACGTGGAAGAAATATAAGCAAGTCTTTTATGTCTCTATTTTTATCGCTGGAAATAAATGATGGTTTCGATATTTTCAAAACATTCGTCAACAAATTCTTAGGAGTTTTCAAACAATTTTTTGATGCAAACTTAACCAAAATTGCATTTTTATATTTTTCCTCTCTGGTAGAAGTTTTATAATATATACATAAATCATTATTTTAACTGTATAGAAGTACTTTAATTTTAGCAAAAGGGACTTTTCGAAAGTCCATTTTATTTGCTTGCAACGAGTATGTGCGAAAATTTTCCGGAAGCATTTCCATAACTTTAAGTTTTGTTTTATTATTTTGCATAGTTTTAAGCAAATTTAGTAAATGAAGAGGACTATGAATTTCAATATTCTTTAAGTACCGGTCAATAATACCATGGACACAGTCCACTTCTTGAATTAAAGAATGTTCAGGTTTGTATTACGGTATCAATATTATTTGATTTTTATTTTGAGGTACGCAAGAATCGCTCCATAATGTCAAAGTTTTAATAAGTGGACAATCTTTTATTAATTCATTTAAAATTTAAATTTAAGCACTAGCAATATTCTTACCACTCCATTATAAAACTATTTTTCACAAATTTATTTTCTTGTTGTCATTTTACTTTGCTTTTGCTTTAACTACTTTTTTTTCTTACGGCAATGCACCAAGGTAAATGGGAAGCCGTCACAACGACGACTCACTTGGGTCCTTATAGCGGTCCCTTTGTGATACCTCAGCAAGTGACAAGAGTCAGCCAGTATTCACCAGACTATTCCCCAGAGGTCACTGCAATCTCGAACCAACCCGATTCCCTGCAGAACAAGAAGATCGATTTCAGTCCCGCATTGGACAGATCGTCCAGGCATGGCAATTCCGGTCTCCCAAAATGCCTAAACCTAATGCCCCCCAGACCTGGGCATTGGCAGAGAAAGTGAAACACCGTCTCCTCTTCCTCCTCATCATGACATCTCCTACAGTAGTCATTATACGCAAGACCCATCCTCCTAGCATGAGTCCCTATCACCCAGTGACCCGTGATGCCCGATATCACTGTCCTCATACGGTCCCTGCCGAGACCGAGTCATAGCCAGGCCATAGTGTCCTGGCCATCAAGCAGGTATGCTCCCCCTGCCATCTCCCCTGAGCCCTTCTGTACGACTCCCGTCTAATGAGAGTCCTGCAGTGGGCCATTGAAGTGCCAATCAGGCCGTCGACGAACCTGTCGTCCAAGAGACAGCCCCGTTTGGCCAGACTATCCGCAGTATGGTTACCGAGGCACCCACTGTGCCCTGGTACCCATGTCAGCGTTACACTGGAATGTTTCGCGATCTCATTCAGAGACATCCGGCATTCCACTGTCAACATAGATGTCGTAAAGACACCAGCCAGAGCTGCAATGGCAGCCTTGCTATCCGTAAATATACATATATCCCTCGATATACGATAGTACCTCAGCCAGTTTGCCGCCCGCCTTATGGCAGAGATTTCTGCCTGCAGCATACTACTGCCATCTGGCAGCCTAAAAGAGACCCTGATGTCCAATTCCTCGATGAAGAAACCTCCACCCACTCTATTGCCCATCCTGGAACCATCGGTGTAGACCCGCAGGGTCGGTTCCAGAGATCGCGTATTATCGAGCAGCTCATCATAATTACCATGATGAACAGTGAACAAAGCACCGAAAAAGGGTTCCGGAATGCAATAGTCCAGCTCCGTTAGGTCGTAGGGCGCGCGAAGCGCCACCCTGGCATGACCATAGTTCCGCGTAGACCATAGGCCCACCGCCCCCAGTCTCATAGCGGAAGTTAGGGCCTGTTGTCCGGCCATGATGTCAACCGGCAACCAGTTCAGCATAGTAAACAGTGCCATCGTCGGTGTCGAGCGGAGTGATCCCGTGATCATCAGCGCAGCCAACCTATATACTTTCTCAAGCATCCTGCAGTACCGTCCCCTTTCCATGGCAGGCCACCACACTATGACCCCATAGAAGAGGATCGGTTTTACCACCGCCTCAAAGATCCGTTCGACGCCCCTGGGGCTCAAGCTCCTGCCCAAGGATCTCTTACAGGTGTATAAGGCCACAATGGCCCTATCAACCCTCGTCCGAACGTTGAGTTCCCATGATAGCTTGCTATCGAGAATTACGCCCAAATATTTGGCACTGTTCGAGAGCCTCAGCTCCGTGCCGTTTAGCCTAGGAAGCCTGAAGTTGCCAACCTTGTACTTCCTGGTAAAGAGTACTAACTCAGTCTTCTGCGGATTGACACCAAGTCCACAGGAGATGCTCCAAGAGCTTAGAATCTGTAGTGCAGATTCCATACAATGGGACAGTGTGTCCAGGTGTTTACCTGCGACCGCCACCGCCACGTCATCCGCATACGCGACGGTTTTTATCCCTAATCCGTCGAACCGGCCCAGCAAAGTGTTCACCGTCAGGTTCCATAATAGAGGGGACAGAACCCCACCTTGCGGGGTGCCTCTGTGCACAATTCTGCAAACATTGGTAGCACCCATCATGGATTCAATGATTCTATTGTCAAGTAGATTACCAATAAATCTACAAATTGCATCGTCAACACCCACCTCCCTCATCGACTGCAAGATGGAGTCGGGTTTGTCATTGTTGAAAGCTCCCTCAATGTCCAGAAAGGCCACAAATGAGTATTCCCGAAATTCAAGGGATTTCTCAATGTAGCCGACCAGTGAGTGGAGCGCCGTCTCTACAGACTTGCCCTTGGTGTAGGCATGCTGCGATGAGGAGAGCAAATGTCTAGGAATAGACATCCTCAGATGAATATCAATGACCCTTTCAAGGGTCTTGAGAAGAAATGACGACAGGCTGATTGGCCTGTAGTCCTTAGGTCTGGTATGGGATGCTTTACCTCCCTTTGGAATGAAAACAACCCTACACCTAGTCCATCGGATGGGAACGTACGAGAATCGAATACATTCCGTATAAATAGCGGACAGCCAAGGAATTAGAAGCCCCGCGTTCTTTTGAAGGTCAGCCGGAATAATACCGTCCGGACCAGGAGCCTTAAAGGAGTCAAAGCTCCTTATCGCCCAATTGAGCCTATCATAGCACAGAGAAATGGACATGGGTCCAGGCACCGATAAGCAGTTGATCTTCCGTGGTGTTGGAAGGGAATTGCCAGGAAAGTGTGTGTCAATTAACACCTCCAGCGTCTCCTGACTATTCGTTGTCCAGCTACCATCAGCTTTCTAAATGTAGCTAGGGACAGCCGTGCAAGAAGCCATTATTTTGCGTAATCGGTTTGTCTCAGAGGAGCCTTCCACGCCGCTGCAGAAGTTCCTCCAGGCATTTCGTTTCGCCGATCTAACCAAGTTCTTAAACCTATTCAACGCCGACTTATAATCCGCCCAGTTTCCCAGACGTTTAGCCATATTGAATAACCTACGACAGTCTCTGCGAGACTGTGCAATCTCAGGGCTCCACCATGGTGGCTTGCCCCCCTTCTTCCTAACCACTGGCCTACAGGCCAGTGCCGTTGCCTGACGCAGTGCCCCCGATAGGAATTCCACTGCCATTTCAGTCTCCGTAATGCCATTAATGACAGGGACTGAGCCCAGAGAGTCCCACTTCGTTCTCCTACTATTCACAAAAGTACAAACCCCCAAGGGGGGTAGACCTAATTGAAACTCATCATACCTGTGGTCCGAAAAGGAGCAGTCACTTAAGACCGCCCAGTTACTTATTAAGTCGGAGTGTTCCGAGCTGACCAATGTCACATCGAGAACCTCCTGCCCAAGGCGAATTCAACAAGGTAAACTCGTCGCTACAACAATTACAACTCTAACAAAAATTACAGGCATTTTGTTAGTGTAACATATCCGAGTTGTCAAAATAGTTGTTTACAAAAAGTGTGAATAAAAAGTTAACAACAAAATTTTTTATTGATTTTTTATTATTTAAATGTGTGTGTTTATGAGCCGATCTAAACAAAATTTAATGTATTCTGTGTTTTTGAAGATTTAATGTTAAGGGTGCATTCTGCCATGTATTTACAGTATAACCCGGTTAATTACCCCACGCTTAAATGCCTTTCACGCTTATTTACCTCGAGTTTTAAATCCCCGTTTTTTTTTCTTCCATTTTTTAAACAATAATCCACGTTTAATTGCCATACGCTTAATTACCCGATTCGGATAATTGCCTTAAAAATTTAACTCCCAAAACAAAATTATACCTAAATTTCATTCGTTTAATTGTCTCAGTATTATTTGACAAAAACACAGCAAGTAATGCAGCCAAGTTTTACATGTTAATAATTTGAAAATATGCACTATAATTTTTTTTAAAAAATATGCCTAAAAAACAAAATATGGCTTGATTAAAGGCAAAATATTCAACAAATTAATATTTTCATTAAAAGTTATGTTATGAGGTCAAGATTCATATAAGAGTTATATATTATCCGATTCTTACAATTTACATAGGTTACCCAATTTTATCAAATTATCTAAAAACTGCTACCTTTACTTTAATCACAAGGTTTACATGGACATACAACCAGCAAGATGGACGGACAGACGGACACGAAAAGATGATTTAAAAAAGTGTTTCTGATTCGATCGTTTACTAAACGATGAGTCTAGGTTTCTATGTTATAAGTTGCGAAAAACATTTATCTTCAACAAAAACTTGCTTTGGCTTAAAATTGAACCGCGAAAATTTAATGTAGGTGGCAAAATTAAAGCAACAGAAAATTCATCTGTTAACCATAATTTTAAGCAATTTTTTTATTTGCTTAACATGTATTAAAATATGTTTTAAAAACTTAAAATATGTGTGCAATAAAAATGCAGCAATGGCTAAAATATGGAAATTATTTACAAGCAAATCGATACCAAAATTCATTAAAAGCTCTAAACGCATGTTTCTGCATTCATTGGTCGCACAAGAAAACCATGCAATTGCATATTTACGGCTTCCATGAGTAGAAGTAAGATATGACAGGACATCTCAAAAAGCACTACAGATAAAATTTAAGACAACTAATCCCATTGTTATACCCACACCACAATAGTGGAGAGGGTATTATGCATTTGTGCTGATGTATGTAACGCCTTAAAATATTGGTTCTAGACCCACCTTAAAGTATACCGATCGTCTTAGAACCACTTTCTGAGTCGAACTAACGATGTCCGTCCGGCTGGCTGGCTGGCTGCCTGTCCATGTAACCTTGTGCGCAAAGTACAGGTCGCAATTTTGGAGATAATTGGATGAAATTTGGGTCATAGGTTCTTATTGGCACAAGGACCGAGCCTATTGAAAATGGGCCGAATCGTAGGAAATTTAAAACATAGATAGATCCATATCTGTAGGGACACATTAGCTATACAGTTTTTCAAAAATAGGACCACAAGGGGAGGTAGGGGGCAATTTCTGCCTCTCACAAACTTTCAAACCAATTTTCATGAAGTTTATAAACATAGATAAATCCATATTTATATGGACACATAAGCATGATGTGTTTTTAAATACCGTGGTGTAGGGTATCATATGCTCGGGCTTGACCGACTGTACTTTCTTACTTGTTTTTTATTGCTATCTCTTAAGATTTAGCTGATACATGTAAAAATTCCTTTCTTAAATTTTTTCATACATCAAAGTTATCTTGTAAATAAATTCGTCTAATTACCTCACTGAGGTATTTAAACGAATTCGCTTAATTACCTCAATGAGGTAGTTAAACGTATTCTTATTATTACCTCAACGAGGTAGTTAAGCGTATTCGTTTAAATGCTTTCCCCGCATAATTACCCAAAAATATTGGCATTTTTGTCGAGGTAATTATCCGTGGAATACTGTATATTACTTTTTTTAATCAAAGTGTGTATAAATTTTTAAGGCACGATGTTTCACGTTGGGTTTTTTGACTCGTTTCCAAATAAACCAATTGTGTTGGAGTTCAATTCAGAAATGCTTAGGAGAAGTGGAAAGAATTTTACACCAATATTGTTCTTTTATTTTGAGTTTTTTCGAAAGTGATAGTGTTTTGAACAGTCGGACATGGCTAAATAGACTAAAAATTGCTCAAGGACCCAGCATATGCATAAAAATTAGAAACAAATATACTAGGTTACCAAAGCAGCTCTAACAAAAAAGGGCATAGAGGAATAGAAAATTTGAAAATAAGAAGAACAAATTTCATGGTAAAATTCTACAAAACGCATAGTTTCAGAGTAATGGACTTCTGAAGTTTTCATATGAATTGGCGATTTTCCACTACATTTGTAAACGTATGTGGCCATTATTAGTGTCTTTTGAAAGCTTTTTAACAGATCTTTTGAAAATGTAAAATTTATTGTAAACTTTTTAATTCTTTACCTCCTAATACAGTTTTTACAAAAATTTATATCAAAACGTCACGGAAGTGCACTAGGAATCAAAAATTTAATCAAATAAACCCCAGCTTCGCTTAATAAAACTTCTTCACATAGCAGGCCTTCGGTTGGGCGCAAGGATTTTCTCATCTATGGTATAACAAACACCGACTTTGCAAAATAAAGGTTCTTCGCATAGCAACAGATATGTAGTGCGAAACCGCAAATTTATATGAAGACTTAAGAGATCCATGACTCGGAAACTAAGCGTTTCCGAGAATTGTGCCATTTTATTTTTTCTTGTTTTTTTTTTCATTTTCATTTTTTCATTAAGCCACAATTAATTTTTTTGTCATAAAATTTCACAAATTATCACAATTTTTTTTAAATAAAAAGTATAAAATTTAAATGAAAAACAAAAATAATTAAAAAATACAATTTATTAACAACTCGGATAATACAGCTGACGAACAGATGTTCTAAAGAGTTTGCCTTGTTGAATTCGCCTTGCTCCTGCCTATTAGCTACAATGAACGTAGGTTCCGCGCCTATGTTTGCCATTTCTAAATTACTGTTACAGATAAAAGAAAATAGCGACTCACCTCTAGTGTTGGTGTTGGAGCTGCACCACGTGATGTGGTGCGCATTAGCGTCCGCACAGATAACCACCGGGGTACCCATGGAGCCGGCTTTGGATACTAAGCCGCGAACAAGCATATTAGGTGGCTCATTATCTTGGTCATGCGCCATATATTTCCCGAGCCGCTCATCTCTAGGGCCGCTGATGTTGTCTTCATCACTGAAATCAGAAAGAATGAAGATATCCAGCGTGTTTTTAGCCAAAATACAAGATCTCATTTTACCTGTTCCTTTAGCATATAATAGCTTATAGCCCTTGAGGTTTAATCCGCAAACCCGATCCCTGTGAATCCATGGCTCTTGGATCATTATTAGCTCCTCCTCTCTCTCTACCACTCGGAGGAGCAGTGCAGCAGATGCTGCTTTAGAGTGGTGAAGGTTTATCTGTGTCACCTTCACCATGTCCAATGTTGACGACCGTGACATTGGCATCCTCCTGGTCTGATTCTCATCAGCCAATTCACCCATGCGTTCAAAGAGGTCACCCAGCATGTCAGAGACGGACGGGGTGTCTTCCTTGTCACATGAATGAACGGAAGCGTCATTCGTGCAGTCCACAGACTGCGTAGGCTCCACAACCTTCGGAGCGGGATCGCCCTTGTCATCACCTCGGTAGACACGGAGCAAGATGGTACTAAAACCTTAGTAAATTTTGCCCTGTTTCTCCCTCAGTGGCTTCAAGGAGTCCTGATTCAGGACTACGATCGCCGTCCTTGAGGATCCTTTAGCTGCTGAAACCTTGACAACTTTCCAGTTATGAGTGGGAAGTTGGGGGTTGCAGCACTGAATGATCTTCAAGATTTCCTCCGGTACAGATGGTTCCGCTGGGATGGTGACGATGGATCTAGGTCTCCGTAGTATCTCACTCACCAAAACCACGTCGAGCCTAGCACCTTCCCATATTTCGCCAATCGCTCCAATGGCAAGCTTCAGAAATGCAGCAAAGCAACAGTAACATTTATTTTGTACGTTTTTGTATGAAGAATTTGCTGCAATTGCCAAACAATGGCTTGTAGAGCAAAACAGTACTTAAAAAATTTCGAAACAGTTGATACATATGCATCAAATTTAATGCTTTATATCTCAGAAACCATAAAAATTTTCGCGAAACAGGTTTTTGATTTAGAAAGAGGGTATTAAAAAAATATATTTCTCATACCTAACTCATTTTTTTTTTAAATGGTCGGTAGGTCAAACCAGTAAAGAGCTGACAATATGTCCAATTTTATATTCCATACACAATCAATTACATATGTGATGAAAAACGATTATGAACACAAAAAGATTTGAAATGGATAATTCGTGTTCAGTATCTTTAAAAATTGATTTCTAACGCATTTCTTTTTTCCTGTCTATATATTTTCAAATTTTATTTTATATATCGTTAGCTAAAATGCAAAAAGGCGTTACTAACAAAATTATAATCTTACAGGAAAAGCAAAAAACTTTGTAAAATTAAAACTTTAAACATGTCAGAAAAACATACATTATAGAATTCTTCAAATAATTTTCAATTTCATTTCATTATATTTTGTAAGAAAAAAAATGTGTAATTACGTCGTTTTGCATTTATAAAATTAACACACTTGTAGTAACGTCTCTTTGTTTTTGTTCATAGAAGCGTAATTTTCGATCGCAGAAATGTAAAATCAAGACATGTAGTTTAACGGCATTCATAATAATCAATCAAAAACCCGATTTTTAATATTTTGTTAGTTTCGCCTTTTTGCAATTGAGCAAACGATATGTATGTTATTTGAACTCTTTTTTGAACAAAAAATTTAGACTTTCATGCCTGACTCAGAAATAAATTCCGATCCAAAGTGGAAATGATTTCGTTTCTTGCTTCACTTAAAACGAAATCACTTTCGATCGGAATTGGTATCTGTGTCAGGGGCCTAATTACCACATTCGATATCGAGTAAGCTATCGTATCGAGTAAACTATCGTATTTTTCTGCATTCGATATACACTGACGTATCGAATTAAAACTAGAGCGTTGGTTACTCGATATCTAATGCTATCATCTCAAATTACGATACATTTCATTCGATATCGAGAGTCATAATACCAAAATAAAAAATTTCGATAAATTTTGCTCGATATCGTATGCGGTAATTACACAGCGTTTACATTTGCCAGTACTGGCAAGACAGTAAGCATATACACATTAGTTGGCAAAACAATGCAAAAACAAAATAGCTGTAAAAGTGTTTATGTATTAGTGAAAAAGTTTGAATGAATTGCTACTGTCTTGGCAAATGTAAACGCTATGTTAGACCCCAGGCCTGTATAATTCAGAAATAGTTTGAAAAATCGCCCGGACTTCATCGTACCTGCTAACAACGATAGTTTTGAAATCGATCGATTTTATCACATACCTGAATGCCATCGAAAGGCTACCAAACGAATAAAAAAGTCAATGATATCTCACACACACTTTGTTTTATTTAAATTTAAAAAAAGAAAGCGCTCAATGAAGGACGCTTTAAATTAAAATATGAATAAAACTAATTTTTAAATTTTGTTAGGTCTTTTTAAAAATTTGTTTGTATAAAAATAAATTTTTTTTGATCAATTAAAATTTTCCTTTTATAATTTAACAAGAAAAAAAACATATTTTTATTAATTTTTTTTCTAACCTAAAAAAAAGTTATGAAATTAAGTGAAAATTAAACTTTTAATGAAACATTTAATAGAAGAAAAAACACAAAGTACAAATATCTTATAAATAATTTCAGTTGAAGTTAAGATAAGGTATCTTATACGGAATTGAGTATACCTCAGCAATTTTAAAAAAGTCTATGTTATTACAAAAATTACTTAGAAACTAGGCAGTGAACTTCAATAAACTAAAAGTTAACCTTCATTACTAAATTCTTGTTTGTGCAGTCTTGATGATCGTGTTACTGATCTAGGAGCAGAACGGCGTGCTCTTATGGTAGGAGTTATGTGACGTTCTCGTCGTTTTGCCGAATTTACATTTGCTGAAGTAGAAGCTTGATTTAGAACATATCGTGATGGTGTAATTTCCTCTCTATAATTAGTATCTTCTTCGGGAAGGCCATCTTCATCTTCACTTATGTCGCCAACAGCATTTGAATAACGACGTCCATTGTCATAAGATTTGCTATAATGTTGCAGATGAATTTCATTGACTTCCTGCTCAGATTCACTGTCATTAAGGCTTATATCAGAGTCATCCAAATCATCAGAGTGTTTTGAGGACTCAAAACGTAAAATTTCTTCATCTCGCAAATGCGAAGCGCCTTCAACAAAGGCCGCAAAACGCATTGGATCCCGTAATTTACCCATGACCTAAAAATAATATTTTTTTATCAATTCAATTCAATGGTAATCTTTATTTAGCATTTAAGTATAAACTAATTTAACAATGATTTAAGAGTTTAGGACTATTTTCCTTTTCTACTAGATTATTTAAAAACAATATTATGTAATTTATTTGCATTTAAGTTTAACATTGTTTAGAGAAGGAAAAATTGACAAAAAACCTTTCTGAATTTTTTTTTTTTTGGTTTTTATAAAAAGAGAGACTTAATGTTAGAAAATAAAATTACGTTGAGCCCAGCTCATTGATATGGTTAAACTCAGAGTCACGACATCTGTTAGTAAAATTCATAGTAAGCCTGTGGATACGAGTGTTGACGAGTTCAACGTTAGCAAGATTGTGCAGCCGTTGAGTAGAATAATGCCAAGGCAAGTTATGAATCATTTTTAAAAGTTTATTTTGGGCTATCTGTAATTTTTTAATATGACACTGTGCAGCTGTAGACCACAATGGGGCAGCATAGAACATGATGGCGTGAAATACGGATTTAAATATAAGAGTTTTATTTGCTGTGCTGAGTTTAGAATTTCTGTTTAATAAAGAATACAGTAGTCTTATTATTTTATTGATTTTATCTATAACGTAGGGGACATGATCTTTAAATTTTAATTTGGGATCTAATATCACACCTAAGTATTTAACTTTACTGGACCAATTAATTAAGTTGTTGTTGCACAAAATAGGTTGTTGAGGCAGATAACATGGTTTACGACGTCTTGAAAAATATATTGCTTGGGTCTTTTGTGTATTGACTAAAATATTCCATTTTGTAAAGTAATTATAAACTTCTGCTAACGCACGATGAAGGTTGGTAAGAATATCAGACGCTAATATACCTGAACTGAGAATCGCAGTATCATCAGCAAATATGGAAATGGAACAATCGTTTAAAATGGGGAAATCTGCGGTAAAGATGTTGTACAGTATTGGAGAAATACACGAACCCTGAGGACATCCTGCAAGAATCTGTGACTGGGTAGAATGTTCTTGTCCAATGTGAACCTCAAAGATACGATTTGAAAGAAAACTATGAATCAATTTAATTAAGTATATTGGAAAATTATAGTTGATCATTTTAAAAATCAGACCTTTGTGCCAGACTGAGTCGAACGCAGCTTTTATGTCCATCAATACCATACCCGTAGATTTCCCTTGATTAAAATTAGAGGTTACTAATTTTCTAATTCGAACAAGTGGCTGAACTGTATTGTGTTGTTTACGAAAACCAAATTGTTGAGTAGGTAAAATGTTGTGTGAGTCTATAAAAATCGTAAGTTGTTCTTTGATTATTTTCTCCAGAATTTTACTCAAGGAAGATAAAAGGCTAATTGGCCTGTATGATCGGGGACAATCGGCAGGCTTGTTAGATTTTCTTACTGGAATAACTTTGGAGAGTTTCCATACTTTGGGGAAATAGCTTATGCGAAGACATAAATTCATAATATCAGTAATGTGCTCAAGACCATTTTTAGGCAATGCCTTCAGACATTTATTATTTATTCCATCTAATCCAGGGGACTTTTTATTGTTTAATTGCTTTACTATGGATTTGACTTTATCCATGGACACTGAAACAGTATTTTGAGGGAAACCTTCAATAAGTGCCAGATTGTCAACTGCACTATTTACTAGCGAAGTAGTTGTTGAATCACTGAGGTTGGATGATATTGAGTGGTTTTCGCTAAAAATTTGTCCCAGAATCTCACATTTATCTCGTTGAGTGTGATAAATAATGTTGTTGTGTTTAAACCGGGATGTTATTGGAATTTTTCTTTAAAATTTTTGAAATATTCCAAAATGGAGAAGATCCCTTGTCTAGTGATGAAAGTTTGTTGTTCCATGCATTATTTTTCCATTTCTTTATTTCTTCTGATATACGATGGTTAAATTGATTTGTACTTACAAGATCAGAGGTGTCTCGAAAACGTTTCCAATTTCTTCTGAATACATTTCTTATTTGGATCATATGCTTTATGTGTAGTGGTAGAGTTGAAGATTTGGGTTTAATTATTCTGCGGGGAACACTATGGTTTATTGCTGCTTGAACAGTATCGTTAAATGATGCGATCATTGTATCAATTTTTACACAGTTGTTATTGGTATCAGCATTTGAAACTACCAAGTTTCTTTTAATATATGCAGAATATCTTGTCCAATTTGCCCTATTAAAGTCAAGATATGACCTTTGCACAGCTTGGAACTCGTTTGTTATAGTTAATTTTATAGGAAGATGATCAGAGCATAGATCATTCAATGCTGTGACAGATGAGAGGCTATCGGCGATATTTGTAATATAGAAATCAAGTGTAGAGGCTTGTCTCCGGGGATCGGAAGGAATATACGTATGATCACTTGGAAAAAGAATTTGAAAATTTTCTGGGTCAATTTTTTCATAGAGCAAATTTCCCCAACAATTTGATCTTTGGCAGCCCCATAAGTTGTGCCTGCTATTAAAATCACCACCAAGTATATACATTTCATTAGCCCTGGTTAGTTTAAGAAGATCGGATTTAAATTGCTCTTTTTTAACGTTGTTATTACCCGCAGAACCACCGGGAAAATAACAGGAATATATGCTTATAAAATCGCCATTGGACATACGAATTTTGACCCCAATATTTTCAATGAGAGAAGTTTGTAATGGTGGTAACAAAATATGTTCTATGTTTTTCCTAACTAGTACTGCAACACCACCCCCTCTGCCAGTTTCACGGTCGCATCTATAGCAATAAAATTCACTATTTTTTATAGAAATAGTTTTGTTTAACCACGTTTCAGAGATAAGACAAATATCGATTTTATTCTGAGATAAGAAATTAAAAAGTTCTAGTTTTTTATTACGAATGCCTCTGGCGTTCCATGATGCTATACTAATGTTGAAAATCATTGGTAAAGAAATTTGCACGCAAGTGAAGTAATTACTTCAAACTGATCCTCCTTACTCTTACAATTTTTAAGTTTTGAAATCAACTCCATAGTAAGAGTTTTAATTTCCTCAAGAGAAAATAAATTGTTATTGTTATTATTATTGTTGTTGCGTTGTTGATTCCAATCATTATTATTAGGGGTGCTACTTTGATTCAGCACGTTCGGAAATTCAGTGTTGTAGTTTCGGTTGTTGTTGTGACCATTACTAACATTGTTGTGTTGTTGACGATGAGCACGATATTCCCTGGGTTGTGCTCTCTGTCTAAGTTGTTGGAATTTTAACCTACTGGGGCACTCGGGTGACAAAGATTTGTGGTTGCCTTTACAATTGGCACATAGTATTTCATCCGACTTGCATTCTGACGTTTGGTGAGAACCGGCACAATTTGCACAAAATGTTTTAACGTTGCAACGACTGGATCCATGTCCAAGCATTTGACAGTTATGACACTGGGTTATTTTAGAGGATTTACGTTTTTGATAGTCCCATTTGACTTTTATGTAATCAATTACGGAGTGGTTTTGCCTTAACTCCTTGACAGTTACAGATTTTCTTTGAAAATATACAATGTAAATACACTGCTCAGTGTTTGCACCTGATACTCTCGTAACTAGTTTAACATTTTGACATACTAGTCCCTTACTAATTAATTTATTTTTTATTATTAAGGGGTCGAATTTCTCCAGACCAAGTAAAATAGCTTTATACGGTTTTTCATCTTTAGCGCCGTAAGTAAAAAATTCAAATTTGGATTCCAGATTTTGACAGACTTTATTAAAGTCTTCTTTACTATTACAAAATAGTTTTAATCCAATAGATATTTTTCGTATTGAATAATCTTTAATTTTTAACTCATTACAAAAGTCTTGAATTTGAACAATTTTACACTTTAAAATAGTTATCGGTGGAATGTGAACTTTGTTTGTATTATGAATTATAACTTCATCATTATCGTCCTCATCAACTGTTTGAAGAGGTTGAAAGTAATTAGAGTTGTTAACAACATTGTTGTTGCTCTTTTTTATTTTTTTATTATTCATTCCGTTATGCCTATTTGATGCATAAACATCTTCATTATCACGTAAACGCTTAATTTTGTTATTGTCAGATTAAATTATGGAATTTACTAATCCCTTTGTTTTTAACAAAACACTAAAATGTTTTGTTTTTGTAATTTGAAAAAAATAAAAAATGTTTGCACACAATACGTCTGTTTATGATCACGGTCAATCAGAGACTATATTTTTTTTTTTTTTTTTTTTTTTTTTTTTTATTATTATTTTTTAGAAGGCCTTAAAATTTTAAACTTTTAATTACGAAATTGCCTGAATATTTAGAATAGCTTAAGCAATTAATTGGTATTTTATAGCAACTTCAAAAGTTTGTTAAAGCCTAGATTACACTATCTCACAAGTCTTACGTATTCCATAATACTTTGTGAGATAGAAATCTAATGAGTTTTGTTGCGACTGTCAAAAAATCTAATGTAACATGACAGTTTGTGTTCAGACCATCACACAAAGTATAAACACTCACACATGAAATAAAATGCAACCCTGATCCAATGAAAAGTATTATTGTTTAGAAATTTTTCAAAAAACGATGAAGTCGTATGGGATGTCAAACTTTTTTCTTAATACTTGTCATTTTCGTGACACATTGCATTCACACTAACTATCACGCTTTGTCATATTACTTGAGTTTTTGACATGTATTAATACAAAGTATAATAGTGTAATCTTGCCTTAAGTAAATTATGTTAATTAGAAATATTGCTTTTAAATATTTTTTTTTTTTTTAATTCCTTAAGCTAATCCCGCGAAGCTTTACGCTTGTCTGCAGGAACCAGAGTCTCTGGCGGGAATCGAACCCGCAACCCCGTCGCTAATAGACTAGCTCACTACCAGCTAGCCTAACGGGGCTATTTATTCTGATCCAAAATATTATATCATATTCAAATTATTGATTACTTGGGCACTTAAATTAAATATTCGTTAATATCTTATTGGTATGAATTTTACGTAGCCCAGAGGAAAAAGAGTATGGTAATAAGATATTACGATCTGTGTATAATTAACAATGTACCATGCTTTTTTCAGGTATTTATGAATTTAATTCTCAACTTCGTAATAAATTACGTAAAAAGTTTAATGTGCAAATATTTGTAAAATATTGACTTATTTATTTCAGAATACATTTTTCCTCATTTTGTTAATTTTAATTAAAAAACGTTGTGAGGGTTTAGCATTAAATTAACTGGAAATATACATAAAATTAAAATTTTTTTTAAATTCTTGGGACGGAGTATTCCGCGTAAAAACCCCCACTGAAAATAAACCAGGCAGTCGAGATCGAATTTTTCGATTTGAGATCAATTTTATTTCTAGTTAATTTAAGCGGCCCATTCACTTGCATTATTATTGTATATGATATTCGCCATATTATTTCAATTTTGTCCTATATTATGCAGTAAGCCGCACGATGATTTCATTCATGCAATAAAAAGGTGAACATTACCTATAGGAATAACTTAAACAGCATTGTACAACGTTGCCAACGCATTTAATTTTTTTTTTCGTTGTGCAATAAAAATCAAAAGTCTTTTGATTGTTGCCAATATATTATGCTTCCTTCGAATATCACGTACGCATTGGCGATATAATTATACAATACGTAAAATTGAATAATTTTATTGCAAGTGTATGAGCCGCTTTAGTCGATACTGTACCAATCGAAATTATTTTTTCAGTGTTGCAAAGTATTTATTTGATTTTTCAAAACACTGAAAAAATAATTTCAATTCGTTCAGTATCGACTGAAAGAATAATAAATAAATTTGCTTTCGAGCCGAAAAAGCATTCGATCACGACTGCCAGAATTAGCCCCCAGGTCATAAAAAAAATTATTAAAAGTAAACTGATTCATAAAATGTTATCAGTTTTTTTCGAATATCTTAAAAAATACGTGTTATTTAGAATAAAACATGGTTTAACAAGCTCTTTTAAATTAAATTAAATTAAACATGAACTCGATGATTAAAGAAAACCCTACTTACCCTCCATTGATTACAATTTGGGCTGCTGGCAAATTTGCGTAATTCATCCAAAGCTTTTGTTGTTTCTCGTACACCTTGTTCATAATACTCCTCGTTTGAAAGGAAACGACGTTTAGGCGGAAATTTGCGTAACCACAATGCCCTACCCTTATACCATAAGGAACGTGGGAAATAATGTAAAATTATAGTTAAAATAATTATAGCTGCTGTAGCTTCTTCAAAACGACTTGAAAAATAAATCATAATCAATGACATTAGCTGCAATAACCACTTGATAATATTCTTAGAACGTTTGTTAGTAGGAGGGCCCCAACGATAACAGAAAAAAAATGATACAATACCAGTTATAAAAATATACCAAAAGACATAAGTACGATACGTTAAAACAATGACTTGAAGATTTTCCCACAGCATTTGTATAACATATAAACCAATGGTCCATCCACCAATCAAAACGCCATACATCATGGTGCGTCTTAAAATAAAGAAGAAATATAAATAGTACGTTTTGTATAAATATAGTTTTTTATAAAGAAAAACATGTACTTATATATAAAAATTACCTGGGTACTAGTTTACTCGATAGCCATATTAGTAACATAAATGAGGAGCAAATGCCCAGTGCAACTCCCGTAATATAATAAAAAACAGCATTTTGTGATAATTTACCAGCATAGTAAAATACTAGACAGCCTACTACAAGTTGTATTACACGCCAAAAGTCTACCCTTACTTTTTGTAATCGTATACGATAAGGTTCTATTGTCTCAATGCCCATACAGCTGGAAGCAAAGGGCGACAACTGTAAACGCGAGCGTTTTTGACTAAACAAATTAAAACTAAATAAGGAACGATGTTCATCATAATGTTCTTGAACTTCTGCTGGAGTGTTTCCATCATATTGGGTATAGTCATCACTTTCAACCTCTAGTATCAACTCAACAGTCTCGAAAAGGCGTCCCAATGTCTTTTGCTCTCCTCTATAACAATATATACGCAAATCTTTTTCGAAGAAACCGCGGTGTCTTCGCAGAGGTTCATAAATGTAAATTTCACCAGCCTCCAAATAGGTTACTGTAAAATAATAGTCAAATTGAAATAATTTATTTTCAAAGCCATTTAACAAATAAAATAACCTCTTTCTCGCAGATTTTCCTGATCACTTTTGCTTTTATCAACAAGCTCCGCCCCGCTGGAAGCACCGACAAGACAGCACAATATCACAAAATGTTTCAAACGCATTGTTTTAATTTACTTATTTTATTTTAGCATAATTATAAACATTTGAGTTTATTAATTATTAGAAACAAAATAAATAGAATGAAAATAATAATAAAATTGTTATCGGCTTCGTCTTTGTCAATTTTTTTTTTATTTTTATAAAAGAAGAATTCACAGTGCTGCCAGCATTTAGTTAATCTTTATCGGCAAATAGTATGGTCAATCAATTGAAATTGTCTTAATAAATTAATGTTGAATTTTCAGGATAGTATTTCAGCCAATATTAAGTTAATTTTCATAACAAACTTAAATCGTATTTAAAAAAGATTGGTTTTTTGAGTTTTATTTAAAAAGTCTTATTTAATTAGGATTTTTTGTTACAACCCTCTTTCTAATCAAGAGCGAATATGGGCATTTTCAGCGAAATTCTACTTCTTGTAATGTAATTGGGCCCATGTTGTACAAATGTTTGTAACTAAATGTAGAGCTAAATATATAATATTTTTAGAAACAATTATAATTACTTGCTGGCGTCACGTAACTAGAAGTAGACTTTTCTCTGGAAATGCCCGTATGCAATGCTTTATGGTTTAAAGAATTGCTTTAAAATTAAGCTTCGTACACGGTGGTTAGATTTTACATTAATAAAAGGTCTGGCACTGTGTTAACAATATATTGACAAAGAGTTATTTTGCTGTTAAGGGCATAATAAACCACACAAAATGCTTGGCAAACACACAAATTGTTTCCGTTTAATTGTTGCCAATAAATATTCTCCGTACAAACATTAATTTTCATTTTTGTTTTTTTTTTTTTTAATAAATGCAGACGGCAATTCTGTTGCTTTTGCTTACAATGGAGAAGAAATATAAAATAAAGGCAACAAATTAAAAATAAAAAGTGATTAAAACGAGCTGTTTAGTGGTAAGCAATACTGCAAAAAAATGAATTTATAATTTAAAATTATTTAATTGCTTTTTTTCAACGTCTTTACTCTGCAAAGCTTTCGCTGAAATAAATACATTTAGATATATACGCCACAAAAGTTTGACAAATATCCAACATGTCTGCCAAATATTGAAAATTTTTAATATTTCTATAAACATTGCTTCAAATGTTTGTCCAAACAGCAAACAACCCCAATTAACAACACAAAATATTTGTACGAACGTTAAATTTTGACATGTTTGCCAAGTCATTTGTGTGGTTGCGCCTTCAGACGGTTGTAAAACATTTAAAAAAAATGTTGCTGACAATATTTTAACATCTGACTGACCACGGCCTGTAAGAAGCTTGATGCCCAATTTTCAAGATAATAATTAAATCTATATTAAGTTAATTTTCATATAAACTTAAATCGTATTTAATTGCTGATTGATTTTTTGAGTTTTGTTTAAAAAGTCTTATGGCCAATTTTCAGGATTGATATTAAAACACATTTATTTTTAAAATCGTTTTAAATACAAAATTCTCTTCTTCACTAAAAACTGAAGTGCAACTTAATTCACCGATGTGGTACACTTAATTTAAACTTAAGTTTCCATTGTAAGTGCCAGTTCACACACGTCAAGTTTGACTCGTCAAGTCTTGAGTTTTTAGGAGAGAGGGGAAAAGAAATGGCATTCTCTTTACCCTTCTCTCCTAAAAGCTCAAGACTTGAAGAGTCAAACTTGACGTGTGTGAACCGGCACTAATATTTTAGCAAGGTGACCTCAATATCACAACAATACAACAACAGCAGGCAAAGCATTAACAGTCAGCTGTTTTTTTTCAGACCACCTTGTAAATAAATTTTTTTTTTTTTTTTTTTAATTACCTATGCTAATCCCGCGAAGCTCTATGCTTGTCTGCAGGAAAGAAACCAGAGTCTCTGGCGGGAATCGAACCCGCAACCTCGGCGCTGATAGACTAGCTCGCTACCAGCTAGCCTAATATACACTTTTGTATATTTTTTTTTTTTTTGGTATTTAGTAGTGCTACCATACTTTTATCTTAATTAAATAAGACTTTTCAAATAAGGGTTTGTGTGAAACGGTAGCAAAGTACTCATGGAAGTAAAATTTTGACACTATTGAGGTGAATAAAATTTCACTAGCCCTAGGGGCTAGTATAAATTTTGACATTAGTGTAGAAATTTTTGACAACCACAAAATCATTTTTTTCGTCAAATTTGTTTAAACAAAATAAAAAATAATATGGAAGCAGGACTAGTGGCAAAAAAAGTTAAAAAGAATTATACAAGATTTAAATATTTAAATATGTATAAGCTTTTTTGCCCATACTTTTTGTAAAAATTGATCATATATCAGAACGAATTCATCAAATAGTTGGGACGATCTCATTTCCAACATAATTGAAATGATTATTGGTAAACGTTTGTTTAATATATTCATTTTCAATAAACTATTAGTAATTGTTTTTTTCTTTATGTCAAAATTTTACGTTGTCAAAAATGTTATAATTTCACACAGCACAAATATGAAAATTTTCTACCACAAACAAATTTCATTTCACCATAGAACTTTGCTACCGTTTCACACACACCCTAAAACTCAAAAAACCAATCTGTTTTACATAGCGTCTTCACCTGACAATTTTTTGTCATACCAAACGTCAAAGTCTATATAAAAAAAACTCGAAAATTTTTGTCAGCTTTTTTTGAATATGAAGTTTGACGTTTGGTATGACAAAAAAAATTGTCAGGTGAAGACGCTATGTTAAATACGATTTAAGTTTGTTATGAAAATTAACTTAATATTGATTTAAATACTATCCTGAAAATTGGGCATTATTTAATTAAGATAAAAGTTTGGCAGCACTACTAAATACAAAAAAAATATCATAAAAAAGTTTATTTATTAACAAGGTGCCTGTTGTAGTTGTATTGGTTTAATATTGAGACCACTTTGCTTAGTTTTTCCAATGGAAACTTACGCTGGGACTCCACGTATCAATTTTTATTGCTAAGTACAAGCAATAACGTCGGCAGAACAATGACAGAACAATGGAGCAATAATTGCTGATTATATTGCTGGAGAACACTTGTTATTGCTTTGCCATAAATTTGCAATTTTCACCGCGAGTAGTTGTATAAAGTTTTGTGCCTTTATTTATAACAAATGTTTCATTTTGTGTTTCGAAGTGATTGTTAAATTTTCTTTTTAAATCAATAAATTAAATTAATAAAATAAAATAATTAATTGTAATTGTCGTAGCTGTGTTTTGTATTACTTTTTTGTTTACTTGCGTATGAAAAAAAGCCTAAAACTTGTATTGTTCTATTGAAAAAATAAAAATATACAAAAAAAAAAACAAATGTGTCTTTTGTTTTTGTTAATATTGACGTTTATTTAAAAATATAATATATAAACACTTTTTCTGTATTTTGTTGAAGTATTTTTTCACTTGGCGGCTTTTTCTTAATTGCTTTTTTAATAAATAAACACACTAACAAATAAACAACCGTACAGAGAAATGAAATGTCATACAAATTACAACTGATTTGACAGCAGATTGCTAAGCAATAATTGCTCAAGCAATAAGAAGAGCAATCATTGCGCAATGGATTGCCACTCATAGCAATATGCGGTCTATACGTCGCAAATTTTATGGAGCAATCAAATTTGACGTTTGCCGCAATAAATATTGCTACGTGGAGACCCGGGGTTAAAATGAATTTAAATGTACCACATCGATGAATTAAGTTACATTTAATTGTTTAGTGAAGAAAAGAATTTTGTATATAAAACTGCCATCGGCAACCTATACCATTACATTTTGCGATTATATGCGTTGTATGAATTTTACATATGTTGTTGTTAATGTTGTTTAATTCTCTGCAATGTGTGTGCACATGTAAATAAAAGAGCATACAAGAGAATAAAAGAGAAAAGAGAAAACGCGGCGCCCTGATTTTGCCGATGGCTGATATAAAACGATTTTAAACAAATATGTTTTAATATCAATCCTAAAAATTGGGCATTAATTAGTTATAATGTTTTCTATAAATAGATTTAATACATGGAACATTGACAACCCTAGCATTGATATGATTGGTTGTATTTTACTCTCAGCGTTGCCATGTTCAAATGCAAAAGAAGTGACGCTCATTATTTTAACCCTCTAACACTTAAAAGATTTTTCATGTGCATGAAAGCAACATTCATGATTAGTCTTTATGAGAACATTTGAGTTTTTAGTAAAAATAACAACTATAAAGCTAAAAGACAGCAAACATATTAATAACTACTATACCCTTCACCACAGGTGAAAGGGTATATGTACATGTAAATATAGGTTTATACCCTATATGTATAATCTAGGTCCTTATGAGTAGTAAAGTTGATTTAACACCACGTCTTCAAGAGCTATCGATTTGAACAAGACATGAACATAACGTCGACAGAGCAACGGTATTAATTTGTGGCGAATACGTGTTGATGTTCATGTGCTGATTGACCACAATTTTTGTTGTTGTGGCGTTTGGTTGTATACACAAAATACACTGTATGGCCAACATCATGGCGCACATGGATGCTAAGACGAATGTTTAGGCAACGATGGCAGCACATGGACGAAACATGAACATGAACAGTCTACACGAGTATAATTCATGTGTGACATACTGTTTTTACCAAGTTGATGGATGGTAGAGACGGGTAGTAACGATGTCCGTGTTGTATGTTGACATGGATTTTCCGATGACCCCAGAAATGATGGGGACTTGGTTGTTTTATATTTATGTCACGAATACTCCATTAAAGTTTTCTATTGATATTCAGCCGGATCGATCCACAAATGTGAGATATGGTCTAACAACTACGACTACCTAGGGCTGCCAGAAGGGCTTAATTTGGTTTGATTGTCAAGCTTTTTCAATCCGATCGAAGGTGATTTAGTATCTTGCTTCACATAAAACGAAATCACTTTTGATCGGAATTGATTTCTGTGACAAGCCTGAATGAATGGATGGTATTTCAAAGGATTATGACAATAGTTCCTCATCGGTGGCGACTGTTTCTTTGCTAAGTTACTATTATGTTAGATTTAGAAAGCAAAAGTTTGCATGTCATTTATGTCGGAAAATGCAGATTTATTTCCTTGTAATTTCGTATTTGTTAGGATAAATTACATACTTTTTGTTTTTCACTCTGCTTATAACTAAATATATTTAAATATCGCTCACACACTGGTCTGTTTGAATATTATTACAAAGCTGACTTTCAGTGTTTGATTCGGTACGATATGTTTGGACTGCTTTGTTTACTGTCCATTGATGACTTTAATTTCTGAAGAACAAGAGCCCCTATATTAAAGTTTAATGTATACCAAGGGTACTTATAGGTAAGTACGTAAAACTTCAACTTTAAACTTTCAAAACTGCATAAAAATACCACCTACACACGTATGCATGTACGCACAAAAAATCTCAAGTTTTATTGTGGGTGCCCATAATTTATCGAATCAGTTAAGATTAAAATTAAAAATTACCAAAATTTAAAAAAAAAATAACAAAAGCGATTTTAAAAGCCCAATAATCGATTTCAGTATAAAATCGCATACGTAAACTCGATTGCAAAAAATCCATTTTTTTTACCACAAAATCGATTTTCGATAGGAATCGAAATCGATTTTCCATTCCCTAATCAATACACAATATCCGATAAAAAGTGGGCGTGATAGGAGAAGTGGGTGTGGCACAAAATTCTTATCGCACCATGGTAAAAGATTCGGCATAGCCGAATATAGCCCTCTTACTTGTTTTTTTTTTTAATTTTACTAAAATGAAATTAGGATTAACAGTACAGAATATTCAATTTTAAATATTCGCGAATACGAATAACTGTGGCAATTTTCGCCGAATACGAATATCCAATTGAAAATTTAGGGCCACACGATATTTGAAAAAAATTTCCTATTCTAATCCATAACAATTAATTAGAAAAAAAACTGACACACTACTTAATGTATTTAACAATATAATGATATTCCGATGACTTTATTTGAAATTATCAACTTCGCAGCTTTATTACTAAATTTAATTTTTTTAATGTTTATGCTTACATTATTATTTTTATTTACAAAGGCAATTAGCACCGCGACTCAAAGGCTATTTTGTGCATCCCAATGTTCACTGAAGTAAATTAAGGCCACAAATAAAGCCAATTATTCTATATGTTGAGAGATTGTATACTTCACCTGGATCATATTTATCAGTGTGACAGGATCTTAAAATTGTTTACAGTTAAATATTGCATTAGACAGTGCCAGAAAGTGCTAAAAATTATTTTAAGAAATTGCTTAATTTTTCAAGATTTTTATTAAAAAGTTACCAGAATAAAATTTTATTTAAAATTAAATAAATTGCAGTAACTCATTTTAACAAAATTTAAATAACTGGTAATATTTTAGCAAATTTAGTCGGTCAGCAAGACCTCTGATGTAAACAAAATATAAACAACTTTATTTCTAGGCTTTGCTCTGATTTAAAAGTTTCTATAAAAAGATATTTTAGACAAATTCTTAAAGTTTGAGAAAAGTTGGAATTTCAAAATTATTATTTTTTCAGCAGTTTACAGATATTTCGTTATATTAACAGCCCAATTTTCATTTCATGGCCATTAAATTAGATTTTTACATTTCAATGTAAAATTTCGTTATACATGGGGCAAAATCCTACATTTAACTATCGGCAAGTTGTAATAATAGCCCTAACTTTTTTATTTAAAATATTTAAATCAAAATTAACCGGTTTATTTAAAATAAGTTAAAACCGGTTTACTTTTTTACCGTAAAATATACCGGTTTATTTCGATTCCAAGAAACAAGCTCTGTTTTTAATAGATTTAAATTAAGCTCTTTCACTTTGTTAATTTGGAAAAATTAACAGTCTTTACAAAAAGCTTACAGTTTTAACTAACTGGTTAAATTGATGAAGATGTTCATAAGACCCAACGATTAAATCCAGCAGAAATCCTTAAATGAAATAAAACACAACACAAAGTTTTTTTAGGGAAGAAAATTGTCGTAGATTATAAACGTGCATTTCTTTTTTGGTTTATTTTTTTTTTTTTCTTAATTTTTTATATTTATTTTTTAGTTTTTTTTTTTTATATTAAGGATAGGTACTTGTATAATGTTAAACTTAAATTTTATTAAATAGCATTAATTTTGTTAAACATTGTTTTCTTTTAATGTTTGTCAATTTTCAGTTTTATTCTTTTCTTTTTTATATTTTGTTGTTTTTTTCAAAATTTGTTTTTATCGAAATTAGCAAACGGAGACTTATTAAATATATATTAATAAAATGATTTTTATTTGTTTATTTTTACGCAAAATTTTCATTTTATTTAAATATATATATTTTTAAGAAAGATTGCATTAAAATTTTACACCATTAAAAGGTATTTGTTGCTTATAATTAAAAATCTTGTTCTTGTTCTTTTTTTTTTTTTTTTTTTTTTGTTTTAAGATTGTTATTAAACTTTTAAATATATTTTTATAGAAAAAAATTAGATTTAAATTTTATTTTTAACTAGAGAATATTTTTTTTTTTTTTTGTCGTCATACTGTTTTTAAATTTATAAAATTTCATTTCCTTTTAAAATTATAGTTTTGAAAAATATTAAAAAAGTGATTTTTTATTAATTAATTTAAGAAAAATTAAGCGATTAGATGTGTAGATATAAATAATTTTTGAAAAGATCTATTAATACTTGAGTTCTGGTTTTGCTTATTATCCAAAAATTAAAATTTTTTATTTTTAATTAACTTTAAATTTTAAAATTAAAAATGACATTCTTTTGTTTATGTGTCGATGAATAATGAAATCCCAGGGAACCCATTAATGCCCGTTGTTGCATTTTTTTCCTGAAAAACCAAACAACCGTTCCAAAAAGAGGTTCCGCTCACTAATGGGTTATACATGATTCGAAATAAACTCCATTCTGAAGTAGAAAAAAGTTAATTACTTAATTTATTCAATACAAGTGAAGGCTTAAACAATCTAAAAACAACGGAAACAACACGGGTTTTTTTATAAGGTTGTAACGAATACCGATATATCGGCGATACTTCGAATTTACCGATATTTCGGTATCGGCGATATTTTACTGTCGATACGACGATACTTGTTTTTATAGTTTTTTGAGAAAAACAGTTTAATATTCAATGTTTTTTTTGTATAACAGCTAAGAGTCATAACAAAATCAAATATCAAACAGATACACTACTTCTACTTTTTGGACAGATGCATAAACGCATCGAACGCTTTAGCCGTTTTGCTTTGCACCATAATATGTAGTGTAGTTAAATTTTCTCTCATTGCTAAGTCTTGTACTCAATATAAAATTTTATAATTTTGCGAAGCGGTTGAGGTTAATTTAAAAAAACATACGTAGATTTATGCGACAGGCAATACGATATACAGAGTTAAGTGACACGCTATTCCCTTACTTCGAAGAGGGTTTGTCAGGTAGAATACTAAAAAATAACTAACAAAACATTATTCAGTGTGTAAACCTGATAGTTACACTCACCAGTTTTTATACGCGTTGAATAAAGCGCTTTTTGTGTCAAAAACTTATTGCTTCAAAATGGGAACTCACCATATAAAATTCAGGCCTTCCATAAGCGAAATGGTAAGCGAAACTCTTACATTTCTTCCTTACAAACCTGCTTCATGGAAGCTCCATTTTTTTATTGGGTATGTATTTGTACGTTTTAAAATTTTTTGCTTTATTAATTTTGTGAGAATAAAATTAATTTTTCTACAAATTTTGGTTAACTTCAAAGAGTCCACAAAATCTATAAGCAAAGCCACTGCTTCAAGCCTGCGACTGTTTGGTAATAGATTAAAGGAAATAAGTTAACGTTAACAGTCGCAGGCATATTTTAAATTCGCGGACCATGATAAGGGTGATTGTCTGACGCTATTCAGCAAGTTAACAGATGTAGAATAGTTCGGAACAAAAAAACTGGCGACTCATTTAGTTGCCAAGAGATTGAAAAAACGTCTTATTGAGCTACTTAACATTACTCTGCATTCCGTAAGTGTTGAAGACACGGTCACCCCTACACCTAATAAAAGTTCTGATAAGATAACTGACATTTGGAGCCTTTGTGAAAATCTAGAGAGGCATTTCCGTTTGTTTACTGACAGAATGGAATGTTATACCCAACATTTTAGAGCATGGCGCAGAAATTAGTTCTGTCGCATCTGAGGCACTGTTTTGCACTGCAGGTCTGCTTGAAAAATGCAAAAACAGAAATCTTATAAATATTCATTTTAAATAATAGTCTCTTATACGTTTTTGTTTAAAAAACAATTCTGTGGCCTTTTGACAAAACATCTAAAGTCAAATTAAAAAAGTTGAAAAAATGCTGTTGATTACACGAAGTTTCCTTCAAAAAACATTTTTGTTTACGATTTTAAAATTTTGTATTATAAACGAAATGTTTCTTTAATTTCGGTTTTTTATTTTATTATTTGATAAAAATGATTTTTTCACCTAGTTTTTTGCAAAACTTTTTTGCTGTCTTATCTCGACTTAAGATCTTTTGTCAAAATGCCACAGAATTTAACTTTTGGTAATTCTACCTTAAATTCAAATTTAATTCGTTTTTTTTTTAAATCTTATTAATATCAATTTTAAATATTAATAATCTCTTATACAGTAATTTTGTATAATAAAAAAACTCTACTTGAGTTTTGTTAATTTTACCATCAATTTAAATTTTATATTCGTATCGGTATCGCCGATATTTTCTTTTGACTATCGGTATTGTATCGGCAGAAAGGAGCATCGTTACCTCCCTAGTTTTTTTTTATTGCATTGTTATACGGCAGTAAGTGCCGGTTCACACACGTCAAGTTTGACTCGTCAAGTCTTGAGCTTTTAGGGGATAAGAAAAAAGAAAAATGCTATTTCTTTTCCCCTCTTCCCTAAAAACTCAAGACTTGACGAGTCAAACTTGACGTGTGTGAACCGGCACTAACATAAAAAACAAAAGGCCCAAATAATTTGCATATGCTTAAGCTTCTGTTAAAAATTAACAAAAAGCTCTTTCAACGTTTTTAAAACCCAAATTAAAATCATACTCAAAAAACATTGATTCGGTACGAAAATTGCGATCAGTTACGTTCTTTGCTCAACCAAATGACATATTCATAAAACTTAAGAAAAAGTTACCTTAAGTTCAATATAGCTTGACAAATATGATTTACACGAATTCGCGCAGTTGCTTAAGCCAACTAAAGCATATTATAGTTGGTCCTTAAGTTGGATTTGAAATCTATTTTAAGGAAAATGTTCATGTATGTATATAAATTTAGATTTAAAATCGAAATGATTTTTTAAGAATACGGCAGTTAGTGTTTACGGTTCGAAATGTCAAAACATTTCTAAACAAAATATTTTAAATCCAAAGCAAATTTGGTTTGAACTGTCAAAAGTCAGCATTCTTTTTGCCACCACCTGAAGTAAACTCGCCTTGCATACATAAAATAAGGTAATATTTTATTTATTCACTGACAAGGCGAATTAACTACAGGTGGTGTCGAAACGGCATCTGATTTTGACAGTTCAAGCTTATTTGTTTTGATTTGTTATTGTTTTGCTAAGAATGGTTGACATTTCGAGCTAAAGCACTAACATTGCAATGCAAAAAATCCTATGTTGCTTGTGTTGTTTTTGGATTGTTGTAGTTCCGACACCACCTGTAGCTAAATTCGCCTTGTTCACTGATTTATAGATAAATTGAATGACAGTTACATTTTTATTGGAATGGAAAATTTTTAAGATTATTTGTATGTCTAACTTCAAAAGAATATGATGGTTTTTGTTTTATAAGCTCTTTCTTTAATTTTTATTAAAACATTTTTATTTTAAAATATTTGGCTTATAAGTATGTATGTATGTATGTATGTATGTATGTATGTATGTATGTATGTATGTATGTATGTATGTATATTCATATGATAATTTTATTTTGGTTTTTTGTCAATTCTTTAGTGCAAATTTTTTTATTTTAGAATGAAATACATTTGTACATATTTCCATCTTATTTGTCCTAAACACATAAGACTCATTTTTAAACGAACCATTTTTGTTCTATCAATCACACACGAAAGTAAAATGATCTGGCATTAGCCCAGCGTGAAAACTTGAAAGCGCTTTCACTTTTCAATTGCATTCTTAATGACTTAACTCATTCAACTTTGCCTTCTTTAAAAAAGTCTATTATAAAATATTTTACCAATTCCAATTTTTTTTTTTTAAATGCTCTACATTAACAGTTGTTTATTTATTAACATCGCATTATTAGCAACAACAATTATGCTGAGATAAAGATGATTTCTTAATTATTTTTAGAAGGGGTTCTCAAAGCCTTCCAAGTAGATGCGAGAAAAAAGCTATTGAGAAGGCCTCTTTACTTCTTCTTTTTTTCGCCGGGTTTGTATGTATTAGTGTTTTTTGCATTCATTTGTTTTTAAAAATATGCAAGTATTGGTTTTGTGCTGCTTATATGTGGGTATGAAGTCGGTTGAAACTTTACGCCAACGAAAAACGATACCCTTCAACACACTAGAACAATGAATACCAAGGCGTATGACCGCAACTAAGAAGAGTTATGCCAGCTGTCTTTTTTTTTGTAGGTATAGCTAAAGCTATTCTAAAGCTCAAACTCCTACAAAAAAATTTACAGCCAGCATAACCATCCCTTAGTGTACTGCTACACGTTCAATAAATATCGTGATATTTGGATCGCGATCCATTTTAAAATATTGATGGATCACGGGCGTATGCTACATGTTCTATATTTATCGCGTCAGTATTTATGTTATTTTTGTGCTTTGCCGGTCGTTGATCAATGTCGCGAGAAACCCAAAAGAAAGCCTATTTAGCTATTTTGCTTGCTTTTTAATTGAAGAACAAAGTGGAAAGAAAAATTTTGAGCAAAAAATACACAAATTTTGTCAATTGTGTTTTACTTTTCATTTGTTTAATTTTTTCCGCTGCGTATTTTCTTTATTTGCCAGTTATTACTGACGTATCCTGATTAAATATCATGAAAATGCTACACGTTCAATATTTATCACGCGATCCGCGATCTGCACCCGTATTCCGTAATTCGCTTAGCTAAATCTCTATCGCTAAAATGCCTTAGAGAATACAAAATTTTTAAATTTTAGCTATGACACTAAAAGCTAAAATTGCGGTGTATTAAATTGTTATGGCATTGCCAAATTTAGCAATGCACGTTACAGTACTGCATTCGTAGCCAAAAATCGCTAAATCAACTTTAAAGATTTTTAGCGATAGAGATTTAGCTTTAGCGAATTACAGAATACGGCCACTGGATTTCATATTTTAGGCCATTCTGCGATATAGAATGCGATCCATGAATATTGCATGCTACACGTTCAATAAATATCGTGATACTAGAAATATCAAGATATTTATTGAACGTGTAGCAGTGCCCTTAAACACATTGACGTTTTAAAAGGGATTTTAAAACGTTTCTCATTTGGTACCAAATATTTGTTTGAATATTTGACACAACTTTAAAATATTTTACAGCGTTGTAAAACGTTTTCAAAATAAGACCACCTTGTATGAATTCGCCTTGGACGTACTGAAAGAGTTAAAATTATTTTTTCAGTGTTGTAAAGCTTTTATTTGAGTTTTTACAACACTGAAAAAATAATTTCGATCGTTAAGTAAAGACTGAAAAAATAAGAAATAAAATTGCTTTTGAATCGAAAAAAGTATTCGATCACGACTGCCAGAATTAGCCCCCAGTTTAATAAAAACAATTTAAAATGCAATAACTGCCAGGCCCACGATGTCGACAAGAACATTTCTTTCGTATATTTATATTGAAAACAAAAACAAATTTTAGTTTTTTTATTATTGTATTTAATAAAAATATATGCGAGAGAAATGTTCTTGTCGACATCGTGGGCCTGGCACTGAATTTTCTAAATGCTGATCTGTGTGTATGGGCCATGTCACAGAGTACAATTCCGTTCGGAATGATTCCGTTCGGAATTGAAGAAAACATATTTGTTTGTTGATGGAAAGTGTATTTTGATAGTTTTATGGCCTTTCAGATACAGACAACTCCCATAAAGTTCATGAAAACAAAAATGGTTTCATTCCGAAACATTTTTTCGTCATTTTCTGAAGCACCAAAATACGGAATGAATTCCGTTTCCGAACGGAATTGTACTCTGTGACATGGCTGTATATTTAACTTTTTTATATAAATACATTCATATATAATAAATGTTTTCTGATTTTTATACGATACAATAGTTTTACTTCTTTAAAGCGCAATTTATCTTTTAATTTGGTATATTTACGAAAGTGTTAAAGTTCCTAAAATTTTATTTGGTTTAAAATAAATAAATTAAAAAAAATACAATTGTTCAGGGGCCACTCTCTATTGCGATGCGAAAGAACATGGTTGCAAATCTAGCGATTGGTATTTTTAATGCATTTTCGCAAATCATCCCTATTTATTTTATTTAAATTTTCCAATTTCATATATTTTTACATATTTTAACATTTCATTGCGGTCAATCTGCGCCATCTTTCAATTTTGTTGCAAGTTTTGCTCCATTTTCAAAACATTTTGCGAAAGTGATAGAGAGTACCAAGTTGGCAATAGAGTATCGCAATAGAAAGTAGCCCCCAGATTTAATAACAAAAAGATCGGGTTCAGCTGAACTTGGCAAAATTTACCAAAGTTCGCATTGGGTCTGAAAAATTGCGTTCGGTCGAACACAACTGGTTGTACAAATAGGATCATGTTGTGGTTTGCAAAATTTATTATATACATATATAAACAAGGGCTTTGTGGCAAGAAAAGTTATTCTTTTTAGGCTAGAAACGAATCTAACAAATTTTTGATACCTTCAACTTAAATGAAGTACATTTTAGCCAGTTCACAATGCCAATGAGGCGACATTTTTTTTTAACTGTAACATCAAAATAAAATAATGATTGGCAAACCGTAAATGCATCCCTGCTCATCACATAAGCTAACTTGCTTACACAACCGATGCAAGTTGTCTACTATGTAACTGACACTTGTTTGTGCGGCATCTGCTTTAGCAAAATATTTTATGACATTTATATTTTCCTTTGAAGCTCAGTGATGAACTTTCGAACATATCCGATGGCTCTGTTGTTTGGTTGTCATGCTAGTTTTACATTCTGCATCGAAAAGAACAGTGGTTTTGATAAACTTGGATCAGCATGGAGCAAGGGGTTTAGACTAAGTCCCTACAATACCTACCAAATTTTAAATTGCCCAGCTAGCACTTTTGCACTTACGTCTGTTAAATTTGTATATGTAATTCCGGTGCATTGTTTGGACCTGTTTGCAGAATCAACGAAATAAAAATTAATTGAATTTAAGTCGTTACAACAACGATGTCTCTAAGTTACAGCAGTAAAACAATTAAACTGCACCGGAAGAAAAAGATTTTTTTAATTACATACAATTTACAGTTTGTAATGCATAATAAATTTGTTCACCTAATATGAAGCCTTTGAAAAGCTATTCTGAAATATACATATTTGGAAACTTATAAAAGTTTTTTCAAAATTTGAAGTATTTATATAAAAGGGCATACATACATATTTTTCAAAACTTGTTCGATTTTAATTTCACTCGTATTCGATTTCCAGAGCATAGCTGATCATATTTATTAACACATAAATTCTAATTTGACAAAGTCCAATATTTTTATTGTAGAAAAAAAATTAAATAACACTTTTTAGTGTTGTGTTGCCAAAAGTGTATGGAATGAATGGTAGTCAAATTTGAAAAAAGCAAAATTTGTTCATATTTCAAAAATATTTTTACACATGTTTGGTAGTCTTAAAATTTTAAAGTTTTGCAATTTTCTTTTTTTTTAGTTATACGACAATTTAAGAGCTTACTTACATACATATATTGCGATGTCTAACTTTTAAATTCGAAAAGTCGAAAAATAACAAAAAAAAAGTTAAAATTATCTTAAGCTCCCGAGATAAGATGTGTGATCAAAATTTAAACGGTACTAGGCTTACATTTCACATTTATTTATCTATAAGTTTAAAGTTTTAAAATACAATAATTAGTATTGTGGTTATTTTAAAATACAATTAGAAAAGTTGTAGATTTTGTCTTCGTAAAAAGTGAAAAAGTGCTTTTACTCTTAACAATTACTAAAATAAGTTTTTATACAAAATGTTTAATACTTTCCAAAGGAAATTGTTAAATAAATTGAATTAACAATAAAAGATTGATCCGTTAAGTATTTTGCTTTAAATTAAACAACTTTATTAATAAAACTCTTACAACTAATAAAAATTAAAACATGTATACATAAAACAAGAGCAAAAAGAAAAAATAAATAAATTCAACAAAATGACCCAATAATTTAATTAAAGAGTTATATGATACAATTTTTAAGTATTTAATAAAATCTAATTAACTTAATGAAATTATCAATAAATTTGATAAAAACATTTAAGCAAATTTTAAATTCGAAGAAAATTTAGAGATTCTTAAAAAAATTAAAGAAGGGAGCGCGCGCCAAATAATTATTTTTAATTTAAACTTGATTTTCTTTTCTTTATTACATATTTATTTATCTTAAGCCTAATTTTAAATTTGTTTGTATTTTGTTGATTTTTTTTTATTACATTATGTAATTTTTTTAAGTTTTATAATATTATTTTCATAAAAATGTTTTTTTTTTCTTTTAGAGCTTAAAATTCTTTTTTAAGAAATAAAAAATGACTAACAATTGTTTTACAGTTTAAAAAAGATGGCACGTATTAAAGACCACAAATGACTATGATCACTTTGTTTAAAAAAAGTTGTTTTTTTAAGAGAAATGAAGGAGTACTTTGTTTAACATTAAGTGTGAGAAGGAACCAAAAAATCAATATAAAGCTTTGTACAGACGGTGGTCAGATCTTACAATGTTATCATTAAAATTGCCTAAAAACGTCTTGCAACTGTGTGACCATTGTAAGCTCAGTTTTATTTGGCAGATGTGTAAAATTATTGCATCTGACAATGGCACCATTGTCAGAAAAATGACAACATTGTAAGATTTGACCACCGTCTGTACGAAGCTTAACTTATGTTAATATAAAGAAAGGAAGAGAAGATAAAAAGAAAAATTTGATTGATGGAATGGGTAACACATTTTTTTAGTTCTTTTTTCATTTACTTTTTTATTTGTTTAATATAAATATAAAAGTAACCAATAGTCTTTTTTTTTTTTTTTTTTTTAATAAAAATTTTAAGTTTACAATATAAAATAGTAAGAAGTTTTTTAATGATTTTAAGATTAGTTAAAGCTATCTAAAATGTTTTTGAACAGACAGAGAGATAAATTTTTAGAGAATGAAAGAGAGAGTGAAAAAGATTTCGATAGTTTAGGTAATAGTTAGGGTAAGAGAGATTTAGGTTTTAAAGAAATTTGTATATTTTATTTAATTTATTATTATTTATGTATTTATTTTTTTTCTTATTTGTTTCAAATATTTTTTGTATTGAATTTATGATAAATTTATTTTTATATTGGCTAACTTTTATTTTTAACTTCATAAATTTTTTAGATTTTTAATTAATAATTTTATTGATTTGTTTTATTTCAAACAATTTTCAAATTTAATTAATTTTTTTCTGCATGTTGAATTTTTGATATATGCTTAAAAATTATGTTTTCCTCCTATGCTGTATATATTTTGTTTGCATTTTTAATACTCCTAGAAGTACAAGAAAAGGTAAAAATATTTATATTAAATTTAAAATATATAAGTATATAATACAGATAATAAAAACAAGTAAGAAAGTTTAGTCGTTTAAGCCCGACCATATGATAACCTACACCACAGTATTTAAAACCAAATTTGGGACCAGGGTAAATATCCAATTGGTAAATACCCGGTAAATAGAGTAAGAATTGCTAAAAAGCCTCGTATTTACCCAAAAGGTGGGTATAAACGTTTTGTACGAATAAACACATACCTTCTCGACAATTTTAAATAAATATGCTTCGGTTTATTGCATTTTTAGTGCAATTTAACCAGCTTTTTAGTATTTATCGACGTTTTTAAAAAACGAAAAGTAATTTAAATTAATTATCTTGACAGTTAAATACCCAAAGAAATTTGCAAAAAAGGAATATTCCCTGTATTTACACTGACATCAAGTAAATACTCGGTAGAATCCCATCTATATCAATGTGGACATAGTAAATAAACTGAAATACAAATAAAAAAAATTAATTCAAAAATTAGTAAAACCTATTTAAAAAAGTTTCACAAGGATTGGCAAAAGCACCTAAAGTTAAATGAATGGGTGAAAGAAACAGATGAAAAGACCTATTGAAATTACTGCACATGCAATATTGTTTCTAAATTTAGTGGCCTGGAGCAACATGCAGAAACAAGAAAGCACAGAAATGCTAAGGGCATGACTAAAAACCCTTTTAAAAGAATCTGTTAAAATTTTCAGCAGATTAAGTTTATGTGTTGTGCACAGTTATATTGCACCTGTCGATCATTTGAAACCTCGTCGAAAGCTGAAGGACAAAATGCAGCATATTAAAGAAAATGTGCTTGGCCCGTAGGTTCCATTTGCGATTGATTGTAGTTTTAGTGCAATTTAACCAGCTTTTTAATATTTAATGACATTTTTAAAAGTATAAAAATAATCGACTCTAAGAGCCAATTTTTGGGTAAGAGATTAGCGATAAAATTAACTTTAATCTCCGTATTTACTTTTTGAATTTTTTTTTTGCTAGTTTAAGCGGTCAACGGTGGTGGTTTAACCCTCTAATGCTTAAGTCCGCCTCTAGGCGGGGTAGCATAAAACCGTCATAAAATTTTTATTTTTGACAATATTTCATTAATAAATAATTCTAGATGTAAATCAAGGCTTATTTTATCAAAACCTTTTCATTCTTTGGCAACACTCTCACGAGTTTAGCAAAAAATACATTGTCATCTTGAATTTGAGCGAAAACGGTAATTTTTTATTCTTTGTGGAAAAAGTTAACATTGTTCATCGGAAAAATTATACTTCAAAGCTTTAGATCGAGCCGAAAAAATTACTGGTGCGTATATAAACGTTCAATTGAAATGTATATTAAGTTTTCATTTTGAAAAATATAATCGCTGCTGGATATGGATGTTTTTACTGAGCCCGTCTGGAGGCGGGCTTGGGCATTAGCATAGAAAATGCCGGGAAGTGCATTAATATTGTGAATAGAAAAAATAATATTTAAAAGCTTTAGATCGTGCCGAAAAAATCACTGGTGGGTATCGAAACGTTCAATTGAAATTAATATTAAGTTTTTATTATAAAAAAATAATAGCTGCTGAGTATGGACGTTTCTTCTGAACCCGTCTGTAGGCGGACTGGGGAATTACACAGAAAATGCCGGGATGTTAATGAAAAACGTATCTTAAAATTTTACAATAATGCCCAACTCCGCCTCAAGGCGGACTTTACAGTTTGACCCCTTACAGGTCAGCGAGTACTCAAAGGAAAAAACTGAAGTCAGATTCATGTTTCTCACCCTAAAATTATCTAAGTATGATTTTTTTAAGGCAAACAAAAAATGTGGCATTAGAGGGTTAAACCTTAACTTAAACTGCCAACATACACATGTTTAACATAAAGAACTTTAGCAAAAATCTAAACAAAAATAAATTTTAAAACATTGCTTAAGGTGTTATGATACTTGCTATTTTTTGTATTGGATTTTTTTAGGATTGACTGAATGAAACAACAAATGCGAGAAAGAACAAGAAATACAATTTGATAAAATGTGAACAAAACAAACAATACTGCCCACGTTTTACACTTAGTCAGTTTTCCTATGCAAATATATTTGCACTGTTCTCCAATATAGAAAAAAATACAAAAAATAGCAAGTATTATAACAGCTTTAGCACTTTTATATACATTTTCCATTCTATATTTTTTCTTTAAACACAAAAAATTTCTAAACAATATTAAATTCGCGCATTTTCTTCTTCTTTGAAAACATCCATATTGCTTGATAAAAAGTTGACATTTGCAAAAAAAAATTTGCCATTTATTTGTGCTCAGTATGGTAGCGCTACATGGTTTAAGCCACCACCCAAAAATATCAAATTCAATTGATACTAGATTAACTTAATTCTCAGATTAGCTAATTATAGAATTAAATAAACTTTAATCTCAAACCCAAAAAGTGGCTCTAAATCTACAATTACTGCAATCCAAAACACTAATAACAAAAACATTACCATTTCAAAAACTGTTGAAGCCCAAATAATTTCATTAATCCTGTGGCACTTTCTTTCAAAATATAATGGGGAATCGATATTCTTTAATAACGTCAATCTCGAATGGATTTACAAGAAATTTTAAAGAAATATTTGAATTATATTAACCATCAAATCACAAGTGAAAGTTATTCAATAATTCTTCTAATTAACTGTCGTATTCACTTAATTTTAGAGATACATATACATATTGGGGGTATTCACGTCACAAGCTGCACCCTTGCAAAAAAGCAAAAGTGCAAAAATATAACAACAACCACAAAGACAATTATTTACGCACAATTAATTGTCTGTGTGGTTGTTGTTATATTTTTTCACTTTTTCTTTTTTGCAAGGGTGCAACTTGTGACGTGAATACCCTTACTATACTTTAGATATTTTTGTAGTTAAAAATCGTTTAAAAAGCTAAATTTTTTTAATAAAACAAAGTATCGTTTGAATAAGATTGGTAATAACTTAATCTTTTACTTTTTATAGTGGGTTGCGGATGCTCCATTTTATCAGAGACGAACATACAGTCAATAATGCATTGCCCGTCCTTAATTCTGGGTAGCGTGTTTCTCTGAGAAAATTGCTGGTAGGTTATATTAAATCAGCAAATCGGCCTATAACATTATAGGTGGATAAACTTGTCACAAGGCAGTAACATATCGTCGGTTGATAATTTAATTGTCGTATGTGGATTCCGATAGTTTCGAGTAAATTGAGTGTGAAGTTTTAACTCTTATAAATTTTTTTCAGCAGAGCGATTTTTTTTTTAAATTTTAGGAGGAGCAAATACTAATATTTGACTGGTTAATTTAGAAGTTTGATGCCTATAACTTATTTGGGGTAGAAAATATTTTGATTTTTGTTCAGAATTAAATTCTCGTATGTGGCAAAATGAAACATTTTTGTCATTTAAAAAGCTACATGCGACATTTTGCTTCCGAAATAGTTACATACGGCATTTAAACACTTATTTTTAAAACAAAAATTATTTAAAAATCGTATGTGCCATGAAAAATCCACATACGACCAAGGCGAATTTATAAAGGTGACCGCATCATGAGATAGAGTTATGCTAGCTATCCCTTTTTATTGAAAAATACTATGTATTTTGTTTTTGTAAAAAGTTAGAGTGAATGTCAAAAATATTTGTTAAAAATATATTTAAGGAAGGACTTTTTTTTGTTAATAAAATATACACAATTGCTAAAGAAACTCCGCAATTGCAAATTAATTGTAGCTCCACTTATTCCTTACGCATGTTTAATTTCTTGTTTTTATATTTTTTAACTTTTTTTTTTGTTTTATTCAATTTAAATAAGTTTTTTTTTTAACTATTTAAATTTTTATTGAATTTTAAATTTGAATTAATTTTTTCACAAAATGTAAACAAAGCTTGACATTCAGTATACACACAAAAAAATAAACAATAAACAGGTGACTGGAAAATGTCACCTTTATGAATTCGCCTTGCATACGACATTAAAATTTTTTTTTTTTTTTTTTTTTTTTTTTCTTCATTATTTATTTATTGAATCTTCATATATTAAATATGAACTTACAATAATTAATCAAATCTTAACCTAATATTATTTTTTGTCCTGCCAGTGCCAGACAAAAATTTTGTTCATCGCGGGTTCTGTTCACTTTTATAGGTGTTTATCGCTCATCTAATTGGACAAGTGCCGCAGTGTCTCTTCTTCTTAAGCGAGTGTGGCCGCTATCATTTAAAATATTTCGTGCTAGTGGGTTCGGGTGCAATTCGAGCCTTTTTAAGTATTTTACTGCATATTTCGTAATCATAGTTTTAACTAATGGAACATTGAGATCCTTGTGAATATTTGAGTTTTTAACATACCAAGGGGCAGCTGTGATTATTCGAAGTAGTTTATTTTGGCGCCTTTGAATTTTTTCGATATTAGAGGCCGAGGCAGTGCCCCATAACTGAATGCCATAGCACCAGATTGGCTTTAAGATGGAGTTGTAAAGAAGAAGTTTGCAGTCGAGACTAAGGACAGAGTTTCTTCCAATAAGCCAATGAATTTGGATGGCTTTTAGTTTCATTTGAGTTAATTTTGCCTCTATATGGCTTTTCCACGTTAAACGGCGATCTAGATGAATACCGAGGTATTTTACATGCGAATTTTGAGGTATTATTTGATTATTGATTTTAATAGGGGGGCATGATTCCTGACGCAAGGTGAATGTTATATGTACGCATTTTTGCTCATTGACCTCTATCCTCCATTGCTTTAACCATAGTTCGAGTTGAAATATATGATCCTGTAGGTATCGAGATGCTTCTTGACTGTTTTCGTGCACGCTCAAAAAAGCTGTATCATCAGCAAATGTTGAAGTTTGTGTGTAGTTGTTTGTTGGCATATCCGAGGTATATATTAAGTATAAAAGTGGGCCCAGGATGCTTCCCTGAGGGACTCCAGCGTCAATTTGCTGAGGAGAGCTTAAATAATCACCTTCTTTAATAATAAACTTTCGACCGACTAAGTAGCTTTCTAACAGCTTGTGTATGTTTACTGGTAAGTTTAGCTTCAATTTATGTAATAAGCCTTCATGCCAGACTTTATCGAAAGCTTGAGAAACATCGATGAAGAGAGCGGAACAATATTTTTTTTCTTCAAAGGCTTTTCTTATTGCGTTTACTATACGATGGGTTTGCTCAATTGTGCTGTGTTCTCTTCTAAAGCCGAATTGGTGGTTAGGAATACATCTATTTTCATTTAAAATTGGGGTTAATTTTGACGCTAACAGCTTCTCAAACAGCTTTGATATATTAGAAAGTAAGCTTATAGGCCTATATGACTCAACTTTTGTGTGATCCTTTCCAGGTTTAGGTATCATGGTGACTAAGGAGACCTTCCACTTTTGAGGATAGTATTCAAGGCGTAAAATAGCATTAAAAATTAAAAGAATAATTTTCTTTGCTATGCTGGGTAGCTCCAAAAGCATTTTGTTGCTGATCTTGTCAAACCCAGGAGCCTTCTTGGGGTTTAAATCACAAATAGCCTTTTCGATTTCTCTTATCTCAAATCTTAGCGGAACAGCTGCTCTAGCAGCAACAGGTGGTAACTCGACCGCAATATCGTGAGATATATTTGGGGTAAATACGTTTTTTAAATGATTGACAAACAGATTTCCTTTTTCAACATCATTTCTTGCCCAACTTCCATTCAAGTTTCTTAATGGTGGTTTAGAGACAACTGGCCTTTTGAGATTTCTAGCTGCACGCCATAATGAGTAGTCTGATTGTGGGGTTGCATCAAGTTCCTTAAGATATTTTTCCAGAGAAGCCGTTTTCTTAGTCTGCAGTAACTTTCTTAGTCTTTTTGTACACTCTTTAAGTAAGTTCTTAAGTTGAGGGGATCTGTGCAATTGCCACTCTCTTCGAGCCCTCATTTTTTCAGACAAAAGATGCTCGACATCTGTGGAATATATTTTAATAGTTTTTGTTTTTTTGGGGGCAATATTGGAATGTTGAACAGCTAGTTTCAGAAAACTGTCAAAATTGTCAATAGAGCGATCTACATAATCCGGTGTACTGAGCGGAATATTTTCTGTGCAATGGGTACTGAGATATTTTTTATATTTCAACCAATTAATTTGCGTAGCTGTCGTCGGAGGAACAATTCTATTGGGGTTCATTATAGTAACGATTGTAGGTGTGTGGTCGGAAGATAAATCTAGGGAGGCTTCAACTTGAATCGTTTCTATGGGAATGTTTTTAACCACGCCGAAATCTATGACATCTGGAATTTTTTGAAGATCAGTGGGCCAATATGTTGGTTGTCCGCTCGCTACCACATTTAAATCCATTTTAGAAATTATGTTAAATAAAACACGACCCTTTGGTGTTATAAGTCGCGACCCCCAGAGGGTATGTTTAGCGTTATAATCGCCAGCGGCTAGGAAACACGGTCCTAATGATTTAAAATATTTACAATATTGGTCCTCCGATATTGAAAATCTAGGCGGGGAGTATAACGATGAAATTATTAGGTTTCTATTTAATTCCTCAACGCAAATGTTCGTTGCCTGGAGATAATCTTCACGATGATCACACATTAGGTAGTGTTTGACTCGGGCCTTTATTAAAATGGCAGAACCTCCACAAGCTCTATCTCGAGGGTCCTTGGTATCATATAGTATATAACCATTTATTTTAAACGTACTTCTTGAGGTCAAATGAGTTTCAGAAATCATCATGACATCAATTTGTTTATTTTTAAGAAAGTATTCTAATTCATTTTTATGTTGGCGGATGCCGTTTGCGTTCCAAAAACAAATTTTTAAACAGTTCATGGTTTGTTAATTACAGCTTGCAATAACATCGATTGCATTCTAAGCATTTCCTGCATCATATTACCCATTGTGTTCGTAAAATTATTTACTGTTTGCACTAATGTTTCCATGGTTTTTTCTAAACGACTTAAATTAGAAAATTGAGTTTCATCATTACTTGGCGAGGCACCTTGCATTGGCTCATGGTTTGATTTTAGGACGTTAGCGTAAGAGGTTCTGTTATTACTAGGCTGGGGGGCGTGAATTGCATTTGTGTTAACCTGATTTGTTACCTGCATTTGAGGGGGATTAGTTTTCGGTCCGACCGACTGCTTGACGATAGTATATACAGGGCATCCTCTATAATTGGCAGTGTGATTACCGCCACAGTTGCTACATTTTTTTACGTTGGGGTCGGTTTTAGACTTGTCGCAAAGAACTGTTCCATGTAATTCACCACATACTACGCAAACAGGGGGTAAGTAGCAGTATGCCTTAGTATGGCCAAATTCCTGGCAGTTTAGACATTGAACAGGACCATTTCTTTTGTGCGGCTCCTCAATAGTTACCCTTCTGTACAGAATATATTTCAAATTATAAATTGGATGCGTTTCATTTTTTTTGAGCTTAACGTCGCCGGGTTCAAGCTCCACTCGAAATAGTGGTTGGGGATTTTTATCCCTATTTTTGATATTTGTTACGTTTTTGATTTTAAAGCCCTTCTCTTCCAAAAAAGCTTTAATTTCCCCTGGGTCTACGCATGAGTCTATGCCCTTGATTACTACCTGAAGACCTTTACTGCTCTTCAGTTGATACGTATAAAAGTTTTTATTCAGAGTCTCAAATCTTGTAATTACCTTTCGAAAATCATCCTCGTGATTAACCTGTATTTTAGTCTCGTTAATGATACCGCGCTTTATTGCAGCTACATAAAAGGAATTTTCACCAATCACCGAAATTAAACTTTTTATTAACTCATTAGAGTTTTGCTCTCTAAGGTATATCGGGGGTGGCTTAGACGATTTAATGACGTTTGGTGCTTCAGAGGATTCATCCTCCAGAATCGCGAAACGATTTTGTGTATTTATTTTATCAAAAGATGGTACTTTTGAGGCCGAAGCAACTGCTGCAGAGGTAGGGCTGCGTCCCCGTTTAAGCACTGTTATGTACCTGTCCATACCAACTTGTACTGTAGGCTTTTGACAACTTTTTACAGGGGGGTTTTCCATTGCATTTGTGTTTAAGTTCATGGTATCATTGCCCACTAAATTTGTTTTTGACGTCACGGCAATACTTGCTGGCCTGGCAACACTTGTCACCAAATCTTGTTGTAGTTTTTTTAATGAGTCACTATCCACCGTTTGTGTAAATACCGAGGGTGAGAGGGAACGTGTTCGAGTAATTGGCTTAGCCGTTAGGTAGTTAATATTGTTTTGTTTTGTTTTATTTATTTCTGCATTATTTTCATTTGCATTAACTAAAACGTAAACGTTTCTTTCATTTTGTCTTAGTGTTGTTTCACTGTTTGTACTCATGCAAAGAGTTGTTTTTGTTTTTCACCGTTTTGCTTTGCTTTAATATTTTTATTATTTATTGTATTTTACAACAACAAAAGAAAAACCAGAATTTAAATGTTTTTTTTTCAGAATATGTATACACATGTATGAACATTCATACGTATATATATATTTTTACTGATTTATTTTATTTAATTTGATCGTTTTAAATTGTTCACTATTATGTTAAATAATTTAATTAACAAAATATATTATTTTGTTTTTTTTTTAAGCGTTAATTCGACATTAAAATAATAAATCAATTTGTCGTATGTGGCGTTTGCCAGTTACATACGACATTTAATTTGAAAATTGCTTCAGAAAATACCACATACGACAAACTCAACACTCCATATCCCGAAAACCTTATAAGGTATCGAATAACCGATTACGCCAAATAAGAGATCAGGTCGAAAACCCTAAGAAATCGATCTTAACTCAAACCCGCAAAAAATCCACATACGATATTTAAATTATCAACCGACGATATGTCTTGAACGTTCTCAAAATAAAATTGTTTCTATTTACCGAAGGATTTCTACTACGGCAAATTTATATGTAAAACTGTATGAAAAATGTGGTGTCGACGCAGTTTTGGTTGAATACTAAGAACACAAAATAACTTAAATATAATAATATGTGACCTTCTCCGAAAAAAGGGACCTAGTGTGTAAAAATGAAGTTTTGACAAAACGTAAAAAAAAAATTAAATTTTAATGCTTTTCTCATTTTTATCGATTTTCCCAAGAAACCGGGTTTTGACACACTAGGTTCCTTTTCTCGGAGAAGGTCACATATTATTTTATTAAATCATTTTGTATTAAACAATAGGCACGACTTCCAATTTAATCACAATTTTAATGAATTATACCTGTATAATATTATTTAATTTGTTGATTATTTCATTTCGAGAGCCGCATGCGACTCTCAAGGCGCAATTTGGTAATGTGTTTTATATAAGGTAGATTAGGGTAGTCCATATTATCCATTAAAAATACGTTTAAAGACAATATTCTTATTGGAAGTAGGGAATGGTAAACGGATACCAAAATCGATTTTCGATTTTTCGATCGACTTTTTTTATTACTGTTTTTGAAATCGATTAATCGAACCTCAAAATCGTTTAAGATAAATTTGCAAACTCATACCTTATATCACAAAGGGGTATACTCCAGCATTTTTTTTTTGGAAAACTACTAGATAAATTGAACTGAGATTTTTACAGTGTGTAGATATGACTACTTTTTCTAATTTTCCTTATATCACAAAGGGGTATACTCCAGCATTTTTTTTTTGGAAAACTACTAGATAAATTGAACTGAGATTTTTACAGTGTGTAGATATGACTACTTTTTCTAATTTTCCTGCAAAAAGTGAAAATGTGTAAATTTTGAGATCGCCTTTAGAGGAACAAGTACATGTACATTTTACATATTAAAATTGTGTTCTTCTGTAGACAATCAGGCCTGTCACATAAATTAATTCCGATCGAAAGTGGAAGTGATTTCGTATCTTGCTTCACATTAAACGAAATCACTTTTGATCGGATTTAATTCTGTGACAAGCCTAAATTTATCGATAGTATTTCAAAGGATTATGACAGTAGTTTCTGATTTTCGATTGGAATCGAAATCGATTTACCATTCCCTAATTGGAAGGCAGCAAAGGCTCAAATAACACTGATAAGTAATAGAAAACTAGTTAAACAGCTATTTAAATACGCTTTAATCCTATTACGGTTTACAACTCAACGCTAGTTCAATTAAAATTTTGCAGTTTTTGTATTATAGTGTACAACACTGCTATAGTGCGGTTAACAATAACTTCAACTTGTTTTAATTTCATCCCAACTGTGTTGAGTTGTTAACCATAATAAGGGCACTAAACAACTGCTTGTTTCGTCGTTACGGTCCGAACCCAGTTTCTGTTAGCTTCAACCGCTTGCTGGAGCAAACTTTTCTATTCTTTATCATTTGTCAATATCTTATTAAACTCTTCAAACAATTTGGCAAATTTCCAGTTTTTCTTTATATCGATACCTTCCCATAAGAATGTATTAAGCGACATTTCTAAAATTGTGTAGGAAACGAAAAAAAAACCTTCTCATTTAGTTATTTATTTGTGTATTTTATTGAAAGGAACACATTTGAAAAGCGATTTTCAGGATACAAAACATATTTAATAAAAATGTGGCTTAGCATAATTTCTTTGGCGGATAATACAAATTACAGGGTACAACATTATTCCAGTGAGAAAACTTGACGGTTGATACAATTTTATTTTCTCTCTAGTTTCCTTTGCATCCATGATAGACCAAAATGGCGCTTAACTTCTAGTATAGTTCCACATCAAAAAGTCATTTTCGAAAAAAGTGTCGCTTAATACATTCTTATGGGAAGGTATCGATATTGTGTATTGCTATTCCATTCTTTGGATGGGTGGTCGAAAAACTAAAGCTAATTTTAACTATCACACAGCTGCAATAATCTTTTATTTGCACAACCAGCCAAAACGGATTGGTCAAAGATAAAAATTACGAATTTCCTCTTACCTATCGGCAAGAAGGCTCGCTATCCGTATTCTTGACAATTGATACATATTCCCCATTTGATACTTTTTCTGAGAATAAACTAAAGCCAACTAATTTGTCTCTGAGATACCAAAGTTTTTTTTGCAAGAAAGTTTTGAGCGTTTTAAAACTTTAAAGACATTGAGGTCTGCCTTTTATATATTTGACTTAGGACATTTAAATTTTGGCTTGGTAGATCAACTAAGGTGGCAAAAACTAGTGGGTGCCCTGGGGCGTAGGGTAAGTTTAAAATTTTTTGGGCAGGCCTAATGTATGTATGTAAACATTTTTTTACTACATACATACATATGTATGTAAATATATCATTACAAAGGACTAACAAGTCTTTTGACATTTTTACTGGTCATGCTGCCACCAAGACTAGAAACAAAAGGAAAATATAAAAAAACAGTAGCTGCAGTTTGTGTGTACTAATTAAATTGTCATATGTACATAGCTGTATGATTAAAAAAAAGAAGTTTTAATGCACATTAAATATGTACAAGAAAAATAAAATACAGACATACAATTGAATCATAAATTCTTTATATGGTTCATATTTACCTACATTATCCATTTTGTGTGTTCAACCAAATTATAGAAGAATATATATGTAAAAGTGATTTAAAAGAAAAAAAATTTTAAACTCGTTTCAACAATATTCTTTGTTTTGCTTTGTTTAGTTGGTTGTGTTAGGAGATTTTTTATGCACATAACTTAGAATTATCCATTAATTGAATTCGCATTAGCATTGGCGGCTGCAGCTGCTTGCTGAGACAATGTTTTTTGGCCTTCTTCAGCCGGCGAGGGTGTTGCATCACGACGTGGTGGCATACGCTCATTTACAGCATCCAAACCTTTAGCTTCCGCAAACGAGGTGATTTTGTGATTGGGCGAAAAGCCTTGCATAGCATTTTTCAATGATTGTTTGCCACCTGATAAGGCGCCCAATGGCAGGGCACCAGTCGGTGTCAGCCCCTTCAACTGCAGAACCGATTCAGATTCTTCTCGTAAAACAGAGAAAACACGAGCCATTTTACCAATTGCTCTTATCTTATTGCGTATGACTTCTTTGCGTAGGGCCGCCTCATCATCCGAGCAAGGTTCTTCATTTTCTGACATAAGTTCATCGTCGGAGCAAATGTTCAAAACATTCACCAACATTTCAGTGACTTTTTCACCCACGAAAGGTAGCGACCAAGTAAAAACGTCCATAAAGTTTGGAAGCCAATAGGGATGAGGAGAACAATTGAATTGGCGTATATTCATGACATTGTTTTCATATTTCAATACAGCAGCCTTATTATTGTAGACATCTAAATAGTTCGGAGCTGAGAATATGGTGATGAGCGACGGGAAGCCGGTTGTTTGTGACTTCCGATACATACGATAACCAGCGTCCTGCGCTTCGTGAGCTCGTATAATCGAGAGTAGATTGTTGTTTTGCAGAAAATCGCAACATGCTGCATAACTATAGAAATACGAACAGCCTCTCACCGAATTGTGCGTATAGAAATCCGAGTTCTTTTCATTGCCAAAGTCCTCCAGTGGATCGGACCACAATAAATCACACATGGGCCCAAAAGCAGGGGGTTCTTTGAAACGATCTAAACGCCTTATGTCCTCTAGTTCGTGTATTTCGGGCGATAGGCCGCCATGGACACAAAGGAACTGTTGGTTCATTAATGCCGCCAGCGGCAAACAATCAAATGCCTCCATACACGCATCATATACTCGCTCCGAGTATTTTATTTTGCATTCTTGCTTAAAAGTAAAGTATTCAGTTAAATGGCGGCACTCGTGATTGCCACGCAATAAAAACAATGTTGTGGGATAAGTGATCTTCAGCGACCACAAGTACAAGACACACTCAATACTAAAATAGCCTCGATCTACATAATCACCCAAGAATAAGTATTTGGTAGTAGCCGGCGAGCCACCGATTTCGAACAACTTCATCAAATCATAAAATTGTCCATGTATATCACCGCACACAGTCACAGGTGCCTCAATATCAATCATGGTCTTTTCTTGCCTCAGCAATGTAGCACCATCACGTATGATCTTAAGAGCAGCGTCCTCCTCGATGCGGCCCTCCAAAATGAAATGCTGTTTAAGTACATCGTGATTCGGTTTACCAGTTCTGGCATCGAAAACATCGGCCAAATTAAGTTTGCGACTGGGCGGAAAGGGTACACTATCGATGACACGTTCTTTAGTATTTAATGGTGGTTTTTTAGTGGGACTATTATTGAGGCTATTTGATGTTGTAGTATTCCCACCGCCACCTCCACCGCCGCCGGCAACTGCTGACGCCTGTGTTGATTGTGATGATCCTTTAGTTGTTGTATTCACAGCTGTTGGTTTCTCGTGTATATTGTTGTTTGTAGCTGCTGCTGATTTCTGTTGTTGCTGCTGCTGTTGTGTTGGTGGATGCTGTGTTGCTGGCGAAGACATATTTTCTTATTTTCTTTGTTGTTAATGCTGCTGTTGCAGTTCTTGTTGGTTTTGTTGTTTAAAGCTTTACCTTTTTTAAATGTAAAAGTGTATTTTATATACTATATATTTTTTTTGGTTTTATTTTGGTTCTAAAAAATTGTTTTTAAGTTTCTATTTTGTTGTTGTTGTTTTTCTTTTTGTATGAAATGTTTCCTTGTGTTCGTTTTACTATATGTATTTTTCTTTTATTTTATATGCCTCAAGGCTTTTTCTTCCACTTTTTTTTTGTTAGTACGGTGCTTGATTGTAAATGGTTGTTGATGGCTGTTTGTAGGAAAATTTCATCTAGAATTTATTTTTTTGAGTTTTTTTCGGGGGAAGCAATTGTTCTGGTATGATTTCTTTTATAAATTTTTCTTTACTTCTTCAAATTTGTATTTTGTTAGCCTATGTAAATGAGAACGTCACGGAGTGACCTGAAAAGAAAAATAAGTTGAGGGGTATACAAAGAAGTTTGAATATACTATGTATGCAAATATGTATGTATGTACATATACATATATGAAATCAAAACAAAAACACTAAACACTAAAATATTGCAGTTGAATTGTGGAAATACAGTTTTATTTTAAGTTGTATATTTTGTAGATTTTTATGTTAATGTTGTAAGTACCTACATAGCGCGTTTTTGCAATTGTATTTAAACGGTACCTAAAATCTTTTTACATTTTATGTACTAGGTATGTATAATTTTTTGCAATTTTAATTTATTAAATACACTGCTAGAAATACAAATCAAAGCAACTATTAAATTGCAGAATGATATTGAAATCTTCTCGAATTTAATGTTTCAATGTCGACAAGAACATTACTTTCGCATATTTACATAGTATATTGAAAACAATAAAAAAAATTAAAATTTGTTTCACACTTGCCAATACCACCTAAATTATAAATTTATTAATCTCTTTAATTGAGGTATACATATTTGAGTACAAATTTTAATTAATTTCAAGGACCCATTAAAGTTCCGACATTTATATTAGAAATGAAATTCAAACCCTTTTGATTTATTCGTGAACAGTATTTACGTAGGTACCAATTAAATTTCCTGCAGCATATAGAAAATTGCTTACATGATTGTAAAAAAGTCGTATAAATCGCGCTAAATTACTTGCTTCCAAACCTAATTATTTTATATAAATGAATGAAACTTATACACTTTTTTTTTTAAAAAATTTTTAAATTCTTGATATAAAAGGAATACAAAATTGTTATATGGTGCTAAGGTGCTAAAAATAATTAAAAACAATTAATATACTACACTAGGAAAAGCAAATAAAACTCGACACAGGGAACTTTTTTCATTTTTTTTAGCTAAACTAAATATAAAACAAAACTTGGTCCGAATAAATTATTGCAATGAAATTTATTTAAAGTAATTATTATAATGCCAAAGAAATTATTGTTAAAGAAAAAATACAAAGAATGAAAAAAATAATAAAAATAAAAAATATACAGAAACAAGATTAATAAACACAATACCATTTGCAGAGGCGAAGTAAACCCCCCAAATCTAAAAAAAAAACGCCTTTTACCACAATAAACCAATTATTGGGTGGCCAAACTATAAACAATAAATGTAGGAAAATATTTTAAACAGACATACCAAAGAATAAACTAACATAATATCATATTATGATCTTAATTTTGAATCCCAAAAAAAAAAAAAAAATTAAATACTTTTTTCAGGGACTACAAATAACGATAATTTTTCAAATTAAAGGTAAAAAATTTAATTAGAAGAGAAGTTATACATGCATAAGGAAACAACAAGATAATCCTTGTTACATGGACTCGACCTTTATAAGCATTCATTAATTTTTATGTGTAGTTTATAGAACACGTGCGCCTTACTCGTCCGTTCAACTTACATTTAAAACAAATTTCGAAATTTTGTTTTTGTTTTAAATGTAAGTTGAACGGACGAGTAAGGCGCTCGTGTTCTATAAACTACACATTATTTTTTCAAGTTTTATTAAAAAACTCCACTTTACCGATTATTTTCTGAGTTTAATTTTTTCCTTAGGAAATAAAAATTATTTTTGAGTTTTACTTTTGCTAAGAAAAAAAAATTATATTGGAGTTTTATCTATTCCTCAAAAAATAACCGTTATTTTTTGATTCTTATTTATCCTCAGAAATAAAAGTTATTTTTCGATTTTTTTTTTGCTTCAAAAAGGACTGTTATTTTCTAAGCAAAAAACAAAACTCAAAAAATTATTTTGATTTATTAAGCAAAAAATAAAACTCAAAAATAATTTTTATTTTCAGAGTAATAAATAAAAATCAAGACATACTACATATCGCTCCTTTATTGCAACATAGTCAGTCATATCTCAAAAAAATCGAAAATGTACCGTTATATACACCCTGCAAATAATATTGGACTACCTGATCCATTTTGATCAACTCCCTGGACTGGTCCAATGTAACGCAAGCATGGACCATTTCATTGTCAAAAAGTGTTTGTAGTGAGACGACATGTCTTCGTTTTTTAACGACGTTTTCGTTTTTAAACACTTCTAAACTAATCCTCTTGAGTATACCATGGAGTTATATGGTCCTGCCCTAGGACATCGTTAACTAGACCATGTTTTTTCTACGTTTGGAACACTTTTGAACCAGTCCTAGTCCCTTGTGGGCTACATTTTACACGCGTGTTGGACTAGTCCTATTATTTGCAGGGCAGATTTAATAAAATATATTTTGCTATAATTTCGGTTCAGTTTGAGATATTATACTGATTTTTACATATAAAGAAGGTATGAAGGAACACTTTTGCTTAAGTAACTTAAAATTTTTGAGACATGACTATGTTGCAACAAAGGAGCAATATGTTTAATTTCCTAGGAACAAATAAAACTCAAGAAATAACTTTTATTATCCAAGCGATAAATGAATTCAAGAAATATTAGGTGTGATCCCGTACTCAACATTCGGAGCCCACGAGATCCCAGTCTTACCAAAAACTGTTCCCGTACTCAAAGTTTGGTTAAGTGTGAGTGCTTTTAAGAGAAAAATATTATTCTTCTTCTTCTTCTTGTAGGAAGTAGCCCGTACTTTTTCTTTGGGCTGATTGGGAAAATTGTTAAACAATCAGCTGTGGCAAAAATAAATAATAAAAAAAACTACAAACAAGTGTAACCAAAAGAATTAAAATAAAAAATTTTAATAAAATAAACAAAAGATAATGTTGAAAAATGTTATTACATGACTAAATTTTACTTTTATACATGCTGATGTACAATTTATGCATTTATTTGGACGTTTTCATAGTAACGTTTTCTTCAGGGCTAGAAATTTTGGTTTCATTGTTCCCGTACTTTTGTACATTTTAGTTGACTAGTCAATTTGCCTTGTTGTAGTTTATGAGTGAGAGAAATTTTTGTTTACCTAATGATTAAGAAGTAATTAAAAAAACGTTTAACCTTTTAAACTTAAAACTTTTTTAAAAGCTTACTATATTTAAAATTCTATATGGAAACTCCAAGTTATTTACAAAATGTTTTAAAGCCAAGTGAATAAAATACATATTACACAATTTGTTGTACTCAATCGATTTTTTTAAGCACCAATATAGTATAAGTATGTAATTTTGCAGGTATAATTATGAAATATATGATTTGTTTTCTTTTGAAAATTGTCGACTATTTCAACTTATCGCTAAAAAATTTACAGGAATGATCTAAGAGATGACGGCATTTGTCCCTGACATTAAAACGATAAAGATTCATATAAAATATTGGACTATTGCCACTGGCTTACTAAAATTTTTTCTATTATTTTGATTTTGCATATCATAAGAAACAAATAGATTTTTGTAAATGGATAGGTATCATGAATGGATTATTTTTAACAAAACAAAGCGAAATATATTTTAAGCGACTCTACTTACGAACACTAAAGCGATGTACATATGTATGTATGCTTATTTTGCTAATACATATAACAGCTGCCCAGAAAGTAGTTGACCCCGGGAATTCCCGCAAATATTATTTGTAACAATTTTGTTGTTTGTCGGAAATGGATAAAGTGCTAGAAGCAATGTTGCCAACTTTTTCGCATGGCTTCCCGCTAAAACGTAGTACAGAAACCGCTAAAATTTTCATTTAGCGGGGAAAAATTAGAAATAATCGCTAAAAATTTTAAAAATCTTTAAATTAATAACAAAAAGCTAATATTAGTAGTTAGAAGCAGCAGCTTTATGCTTTTAGGTTTCCTCGTGACATAATATATCTGATAATTTGCCGGCCAGTAAAACGGCAGTATTTACAAAAACCTTTTGATGGATCTTTTCCATTATGTGCAAGAAATCCCTTTAATTTAAAATGGTCCAGCCGTTCAAGTCTAAACTTTTAGGCATATTTGGGCGCCATTACCTTTTCATAAGGAAAAAACATGCATTTTCTAAAAACTTTTAGTACGATATTTAGAACTAACTGCTCTATATTTTCAAACAACTTTTTAAAAACACAAACACACGTTCACTTTATTTATTATTTCTTAAGGGCAAATTAAACCACACAAATGGCTTGGCAAATATGTCAAAATTTTACGTTTGTACAAACATTTTGTGTTGTTAATTGTGGTGTTTGTACAAACACTTGAAGCAATGTTTGTAGAAATATTAAAAATTTTTAATAATTGGCAGACATATTGGATATTTGTCAAACTTTTTGCAGTGTATAGTGTTAAATATAATCATTTCAGTGAAAATTTTTCATAGTGAAGACGTATAAGAAGAAGCATTAGGAAATGGACGAGGAAACAATATTTTTAAATTAATTTATAGACCTAACAAAAAAAAAACAAAAATGAAAAATGAATGTTTGCAAGAAATATGATTGTATTGTTTGTTGGCAAACATAAGCAAAAATAAAGCGCAAGTTTGCTAAGCCATTTGTGTGGTTTAGAATGCCCTTTAGTTTGTTTTATTTAAAACTTAAAATTGTTTGCATCAGAGCCTTTCATATGTTTGCACGAATAACTTTTTTACTTTTCTTGATATTTTCATTAACCGTTATATATTGGTTTTATATTTTGTTACGGTAAAATTTTAAAACGTTAGGGACTTATTTCCAAAACTGCTATAAGATTTTAATAGTTTATGTGCATTGTTGTTGTAAAATTTCATATAAAATTTATAAATAAACCGCTGTAAATTGAATAAACCTTGTGAAATGTACTGAAATCTGAAATTTATCGATTATAAATACGTGTGGCGTACGCATTTGAAACCAAATGTTTACTAACAAACGCTTTTTGGAAAATCGCTAAATTTCCCGCTAACCGCCAAATCCAATTTTTCCCGCTTTTGACACAAAAAACCCGCTAGATTCGCGGTAAACCCGTCAAATTGGCAACAGTGGCTAGAAGTAAGAAACCCTAATTCTAGGAGATTGGTGTTTTCCGAAAATGACATAACAAATTTTTTTAAGGCCCTATGCTCCTTATAGGGACGAACGGAAACAATATATGTATATCTGTGCCAAAAAGTGCTTTAGTTTGATTTTTTTGCTTCTTTGTTTTATGTGCAATAAAGTTTGGAATAAATAAACATCTTAAGTCGAGATAAGATAGCAAAAGTTTTAAAAACTCTGTAAAAATCATATTTATTATATGTGTCAGTTTCAGTTAAAAGGGGCCTATGGATGAAAAAATCGACTTTTACTTTTTTGGCGATTCTTAAAAAAAAAAAAACAATACAATCTTTCTAGTGCTGCAAACCGCAGCTTTCTAACTGCATTACTTTTGTCATAAGTATTCTTTAAAATAACCTTTGATAAAAAAGAAAAAGAAAAGAACACGTTGTATCAAAATTGTATCAAAATAATTTACTTGAAACTCGCCTTTCGGGGGTTTTCGGGATGTTGAAAATTTAAAATCCAAAATCTAATACCAGATTCGTAATCTTCGACCCCAGAAACAACCAGGTATCAAAATCCACTTATTTTAAACAAATCCAATAACATTACAAAAAATATTCAACCATATTGGATCCGCCATTTTTAATTTTCAAAATCCAATACCAGATTCTTAATTAGCGACCACCAAAACATCCTTATAACGGGTTTCGAGCTATTAAAGCGATCAGGCATTTCAAAATTAACTTGTTAACTTCAAAATCGTTTTTCTCCAAAATGTGAATCTGACACATACACATAATAAAACAAACCAAAATTAAAGAAACATTTCGTTTATAATACAAAATTCGAAAAACGTTAACAAAAATGTTTTTTGCAAGCCCCATGAAAAGGTCTGCGCAAGAAGCCTGATGATCATTGTTTTCGTTCTTTTGAGCTTTCAAAAGTTGTTTACATACACGTTTTTTCCTTTTGCTTTGTATTTGTGGTAGTAAGTTTTTGACAGCTTAAAAGAAAAAGCTTTTTGTTTTTGTACAAGTAAGCAGACCTGATAGATGGGCCTTGGTTTTTTGTATGTAAATTTGTATGATTAACAAAATTTTTTTTCAACTTTTTAAATTTGTTTTAAGATGTTTTGTCAAAATGTCACAGATATAAACTTTAAACGATTTGTACAAATTAATCTATCTTTTTCACCAAAAAAATATGTACATATAGTCAAATAATTCTTTAATAAACTGACAAAAAACAAAATCAAACGACAATTGTTAAAACAAAATTACAGGTGGTATTTTTTGTTTTTGTCGAAAGACAAAAAAAAAAAACTAAAACAATTGGCTCGTGTTCAAAAACAAAAAAATAAAATCGGGGAAAAAGTATAAAAAAGAAATTACACACAACATATAATTTTGCGATGAGAAATAATAATAGGTACAAAAAATTAAAAATAATTAAAATTCAGTTTATGTACAACCACATTGAATGAGTGAGAATAAATGGCAACAAGAAATTTAGTGTTTTTTCGTTGCCATTTACAATCGAAATGCAAAAAAAAATAAAAAAAAATATGTGTAGGTACCTATATAAATATAATAATTAAATACAATAAAATAAATATGATATAAATGATGTAGGTATGTATGTACGAAAAACACGGGCACTTTCAGTTATCGCATTGTTGTACGTTCAAGACAACTGTTAGCTGTATTGTTAAATTTAAATGGAATAAAAAATAACAGAATAATACTCAAATATATGTAGGTACATAAAGATATTGGTATGGATAAATTAAACAACAACAAAATATAATTAAAATCGGTTGTTAAGGTATTATTATTATTTTTTTTTTTTTTTGTTAACCAAACAACAGATTGACAGACAGCCAAACCAAAAAAACAAATAAAAATGTGAACCCACCAACTAAATATCTTAAATAGCCGTTGCTTATATGCTTCTTGCAAACATGACTTATTTAAATACATTTTTGTTGTTTTTATTTTGCCACCATTCACATGTACCAGTAGAAATTTTTGCCAGTACTTACATACATACATATCTATGTACATAATTATATATCTAACGTGTCCCATATATTTGGACAATTGTAACAGTTTTTATTTTATTAAACAAAAATAAAACAATTTCTATTTAAGTCAAAAGTACCTTAACAAAAAACAATGTCCACCAATTCTAATAATGTCAAACAGTTGCAATTGTTAAATTCTTGTGATGTTTGCTTAAATCTATGGTCAAAACGTACCGATTCAAACAAATATAGCAATTTCCATTGTACATTGTTGCTTTTGTTATGCTCTCATATTAAAATGTATTGTTTTTTTTCAAAAAAATCGCATACTTTTTACTTTTGTTTATGGCTCTTTGTAAGGAAAAATTAAATTAAATGAAAAAGATAACAATTGCTTTAAATTAAATTATAAAAAAAATTATAATTATGTCTGGGTTCACACTATATGAAAGTTCTAATGAATTTCTAAAGCTTTTCAATAGAACTTTGTGAATATACAAAATTTATTTAAAAAAATACAGTCAAAGCCCGGTATAACCAATACGCAGTTTAACGAATATCCGATATTACGGATGACAAAGCAAAATAAAAAAATCGTAATAGAATCGTAAGATTTTTGTGTGTGTTTTGGCTTCTTTGCTTTGTATTGAAAGAACACGTGTGATGCGTTGCTTTTTACGTTAAAGTTTCAGTAGTTTTTTTTGGTTCATTGTGAAAACGAGATGTCAAATCGAAAAATAATCTCTTTTTTTTTTAAATTTAAGATTGTAGAAGAGTGTAAATCTTTCAGTAAGGGCCGGTTCGCACACGTCAAGTTTGATTCGTCAAGTCTTGAGTTTTTAGGAGAGAGGAGAAAGGATATGGCATTCTTTTTTCCCTTCTCTCCCTTAAGTTCAAGACTTGGCAAGTTTAACTTGAAGTGTGTGCACTTAATATCCCAAAAGTATGGAATACCAAAATCTTATTACAGTTTTATATCTACACTGAATTATAACTACCCGTCTCTACCATCCATCAACTTGGTAAGAACAGCATGTCGCACATGAATTCTACTCGTGTAGACTGTTCATGTTCATGTTTCGTTCATGTGCTGCCATCGTTGCCTAAACATTCGTCTTAGCATCCATGTGCGCCATGATGTTGGCCATACAATGTATTTTCTGTATACAACCAAACGCACAACAACAAAAATTGTGGTCAATCAGAACATGAACATCAACACGTATTCGCCACATACAAGAACATGAACAAATTAATACCGTTGCTCTGCCGGCGTTATGGTCATGTCATGTTATAATCAAAAGAGCATGGAGACGTGGGGTCAATACAATTAAATTTTGATGTTTTTCAAACTGTGGATCACCGTTTTTATAAAATTTTAAGGTACAATTACTGATCGATATAACGAATATCTCGGTATAACGAAAGGTCTGAACATTATATCATTCGTTAAACTGTATATGAATATGTATGTATGTATATGTATAACTCAAAAACTATACGTTTTCGAGACCTTTTCTATATATTTTTTTCTTATTTTTAAATTTTTTACCACCCGGTTAGTAAATTATTTTTTGTTTGGAGCTGCGTTGGCTTGGAGCTACGTTGCAAATGTTTTCGCTTTATGCCATCTGCCGTATCATCAATTATTCCTATAAAATAACTAACCGAATTCCTGTTGATTGCAAATTATAAATACATAACACCTTTTATTATATCATTCAATATTTTCATTAATTTCTTTAATTATATTTCTGTTGTTTGAAATTATATGTATGTAAAAAAAGTGGCAACTCTTTATAATGCAAGTACCAAAGAATATACATACATCATAATGTACTTATGTATGTTTGTACTCCTTATGTATACCATTGGTATGTAGGTAATAACATTCTATAAACGAACAATGTTTTGAAATCATAAAAAAAAATTAATAAATCAATATAATTGTTGATAATTAAATGCTTTATGGAAAAATCAATTATTTTCAAATAGAAACGATTACAATACAATATGTACACTGAAAATAATCGCTGCGACATTTTAAGAAAGAAACTTGCATAGATATTTACTTGTTTTGGAAAACATATTCACAAAAGTATGTACATACATATGTATGTACATATAAAAAAAAGTGTACTCTAAAATTTTTTATTTTTACAAATTTCGTAAAATAACGCAAAAGTGCCAACTAAATAAAACATTGTTAAGGAAATTAATTTTGTTAAATACAAGAGAATTTATTGTACTTTAAGAAATAAGTTTGATACGAATTTTTATTTTTGTGTAATAATCCATGGTTTTCAAAATTTTTTTTTATAGAAAATTAAATACATATGGGCATTTCCATTTCCTTTTTATGTACAAATAATATATGTAGAAAACAAAACTTTTCGCAGCATTTTTTTGCGATTTCATCGATTTAAAGTTTTCATAATAATAGCTATAAACATGTGGTCACGAACGTACGCAAAATAGAAGTCAACTTTGGCTGACAGTAGTGAAATCTAAAAATCTGGAAAATGGAACGAAATATTCAAAAGTGTTTAATTTATTTTAAAAGTGTATTAATGTAGGTCTCCTTCCAATATTTACAAAATAAAATATCTGTCTTAGTTTTTGTTAAATTGGCTTATTTACCGGTCGCGAACGTACGATTATTCCATATGTTTTTTTATTATTATTACCACGCATTTTCCCATAAATGTCTTAAAATTTGCTTAACAAAAAAACTTAATACTCCTTTTACAATTGATTGTAATGGAGAGATTATGAAGAGTGTAAACATAACATATTTCTTGCATGTAAAATAAGTATATAAAAATGTCTTTAAAAGTAGAAAATACAGAAAAATATAAAATTTTCCAGTTTCCAGCCCAATTTGCTCAAGTAAAACAGCTCAGATATGCTAGGAAACCATTATTTTATAAGAACATAGAATTTTTTCTAATAATAAACAATAAAAGACGTTGATAATCAACATTTTATTTTTTCATCCTGGTAGACCATTTTGGGGAAATGCCCATATACATATGTATCGTCGGTTGACAATTATTGTCGTATGTAATTTGTATCTACATACGACAATTAAATAATCAACCGACGCGTCGCGACGGTATGTAAGTATGTATTTTAACAAAAAAAAAAAAAAAAGCAAAAGTGCTATTTTCGGATGTACCCAATCTTATATACCCTTCACCTTAGTATTACAAATCGTACCAAAACCTTCGGGAGTATACTTGTATTGGGTTCAGGTGAAATAACGGACCAACTAAGCTCAATTTTAATACATACATACTTTATACTTTCTATACCCAACAAACACGAATCAAACCTTTGATATGAAATGATCTTATCATTTGACATCAAACACAATTCTCAAACGTTTTTCAATTGTTTGATTTAACATTTCAATTCAAATTGATAATGATTTGAAAATAAACATTTGAAATCAAATGTTTTATCAATTTGATGTCAAATGTTTGTCAAATGTTAAATTCAAATCAAAAATAAACTTGGCAATGCTAAAGCGAAAAATAAATGTGATCATTAAAAATGGCGACTAAAGTTACATTTTTTAGTTTGTGGTTACATGTGTTTTACTATCGAAAATAAATTTTTGTGAAAAATAAAACTTATTTGTGAGTAATTACAATGATTAAAAATACGAAAAAAAGAAAAATAAAACGGGAAAGTGGAGAAAGTTTGTTGAACGATCGCGGTGCTACAATCCTCAAAATAAAAGGGAGCAGAGTAGTTTGTCTTTCCAAGAATTAGAGGACGGAAAGAACATTATTTCTTCTTTAAGCTATGGTGCCGAATGTTTATCTCAAAGTTTACTACAATAAATAATAAATTTAAATTATAAAAAATAAAATATGTTTATTTATATTCCACATTGTATTATAATCCACATTTGAAAAACATTTGAGAATTACGTTTGAAAGCAAGTTGAAAATAAAGGCATTTTTCAATTTGAAAATAATTTCCCCTTTTTGTTGAGAACGCTATGATTTTGTCGTTTGAGAAAACGTTTGATTTCAAACCATTTTCAATTTTAAATCAAACCTCCGTGTTTGTTGTGTACTTGAAAATTATCTGAGATAAATTTGACTCTAAGGAAGAGTTCAAAGAGAAATATGTTATTCGGTTAAACGGTAAATTTTCATTTTATTTTGATCATTATTCAGTTAAATTATTACGGAAAAAATTTCACGTTCGAAATGTCACGTATCGACCCAGAATTTGGCTTAAAAAAAAAACACAGAAGATTTTGGAATCAAACCAAGACATTTTAATGTTACATTGCTACGTAAAATTCTCAAAGTAGTTTGACTAAAAAATTGTGCCAGGTTTTGCTGAATTACGCCTTTTTATACATGGCCACAAAAACTACTTCTGTTTTTTTCACGTTCGAGCCGCTACTTCTTTTGCCATTATCTTTGACCTAGAATCGCGGCCTCCATAAACTTTAGCATAGATAACAGTGCTTCCTTAGTGCTATAATTTAAGGGTTAAAAAAAGGTACAAATTTTTTTCTTTAAATGTTATTGCATTTTTGATGCGTACGACTGTCACGTTCAACACTTTGGAATTATCCATATTCGTGCTCAATTATGGGCTGCCGCTACAACACTGAAATTTTTGATACTTTAATAGGGGAAAAATATATTTCCAAAAAGGGAAATACGGAAATTTGATAGTTTTCTTTAGCTTTTTGGTTCCACTAAAGTAGCGGAATATATGCTAGAATTTAAACAAATTTAAACCTAGAAAAATAAACTTTGGCATAAAAATATGTCCACAAAGAAAAAGGAGATGCTAACGAAGTAGCGGGTATATACTAGTTGATATATAAAATTTTATAATATTTGTATAATTTTTTTTTGGGAAATTTTTCAGTTCTTAAAATTTGGATTTTATTTTTCATTTTTTGATATTGGGGAAATTTTTATTGCATTGAAAATGCAAAAACACCCCAACAAAAATATGAAAAAAACCCCAAAATTGCGTGTTGTTGTTTCCCATGTAAAATTTTTCACAGCCCTTTTTGCTATAAAACACAAAAATTATCAAACAAAAAAATTATATTGTTATTACTTCTTCGCATTTCCGCTTCATAAATTTACGAGATTTGCACATGTTTCCGGGAAAATTGATCTTCTTTAACCTTTTGCCACATTCAGGTATGTGATGGAAAACGATTTTGAAAACAAAACGATTTGAAAACGATAATATCGTTTTCGGTATCTTTAAAAATTGATTTCTAATACATTTTCCTCCGTTTTCATTTATATATACTGTTAAATACTTAATTAAATATATTATTTAAACTGTATTTTGAACAAATAATAAAGACTTTACTTCAGAAATGGATTTTAAAATCGGTCGAAATTCATCACACCTGCTAAAAACTATCATTTTGAAAACGATCGTTTTTCATCACATATCATCATCACATATCTACTTTTCATTTTTTACAATTTCCCAGAGAATATAAACAAAAATGTTAAAAAAAACACTGCTACCAGCATTGAAATTTGGAATTTTGATAGATACAGTTTTTTGCTCTGATAAAAATTATTAGTTAACCAATCAATGTACCTTAAATTTGAAATGTTAGTTAACCAATATTTATCATTAAATTGGTCCTAAGAATACTTAAATTTTACTAATTTTATAAAAATATTATTTTCTATTTAATTACAAAATTTTTATGGAATTAACAAAAATATTTCGTAAAATAACACAAAACATTTCCTATAATATACGCAATAATTTCGTGGTGCGAAATCACAAACGATTTTGTACAATGTTCGTACGTATTTATTAGGGTATTTATTTAATCGGTTAATCGCTCGTTTAATTAACCGAGGTTTTGGTTTAATCGGTTAATAATCGGTTAATTTGGTTTTTGATTAGAGTTGTCAAATATTCGTATATTCCAAAAAAAATTGGTTTTCGAATACTTCAAAAAACCGACTTCTGATAAAATCGGTTTTTCGGGTTTGTAACAAAAACCCGGTTTCGAATAATCGGGTTTTCGGTTTTTTTTTTTAAATATTTATTTAATAAAAATTAAAACAAAACAAGAAATTTATAGGTACATATGTACTTCAGAACTAAAACGTATAATACATGATAGTTATATTACTACATTAAATGTAAGTTAGATTTAAATAGAGATCTGTTTAATAAAACAAAGAAATATTTGTTTTTATACCCACACCACAATAGTGGAGAGGGCATTATGCGTTTGTTCTGATGTGTGTAGTACTAAAAAATATCGGTCCGGTAGGCACTGGTTTGCCTGAATAACGAAGTTTTCGGGTTTTTAAATTTACTCATCGTGTTTTGTACCAGAGCTGCTTCAAATGCAAACATTTTCCTACTTAGATATTCCTTAAAATCCTTAAAACATACCATACACTTGTTTAATTATCAGTAGTTTTGACTTAACTGCCTTTTGTTTACGTGCACTTTTCACTTAACTGCACAAAATTGATAATTTTTGGAATTATTCTTTATAATACCATACAAATTCCTTTTGTAAGTGCACTTTCTATACCTGCACATTTAAGATAAATGCACAAAATTTTTGGCATTTTAAAATTATTTTCATAAAAAAAATCAAAGTTAGCTGCACTTTGACTTAACTGCCCAAAATAAATATTTTCTGGAATTATTCTTCAAAATCCTTGTTTACGTGCATTTTGTATACCTGCACATTTTTCATATTTTTGGTCAGCTTTAAAATATTTTCATACAAAACATCCACTTTTTCACATAAATATCCAATTTAAGCTGTTTATAAAAATATAAATCGCAATTATTTTGTTTTTTTCCATAAATTTTTATGTTCTTTGTGAATTCTCATTGTTTTTGTTTAATGTTTCTTTTGTATTAAAAAAACATACATACATCTATAAAATGGTCTGTTATTTCCCAGCTAGCATAGGCTGTTTGTTAGACGATTATGTTTAATATACAACTCCTAAAAGAATCTCTGATGATTATCTGGCGAGTAACAAAAACAAAAACATCTAAATCTTTTTTTAATTTATTTTTTTTTTTTTTTTTGACACGCTCGTCTTTAAATCTTGAAATTAACCCTTTGGAACTCTCTGTAAGAGTCGAATAACAGTTACTGAGCTGAAGTATAAAAATGCTATTGCCAATACAATTTTAATAAAACAAAGCGGCCTAAGGATCTGTAAAAAAGGATTTTTCCGACAGGATGGTGTGGATTTCCCGACCTTAAGGTTTGTTTAGTTATAGAAATTGTATGAAAATTAGAAGTTTTGGCATGAAAAATACGCTTGATGCCTTTATTTATTTATGTATTTCACGAGTTGTAAAATAATACCTACATGAGTCTCATACGACTCTTGGCATGCTTTTTGAAAGACTCGTTAGATTATCTCTACATACATCATAAACGATTCGTTTTACGATTAATATAAGCGTTTTTCGCTGCGTTATGGAAGAATCTCTCATAGGAATCAGCACGTGTAACAGTTTCTCCCGTGCGAGGAATTGTCGACAATTAAAAATTGAGCTCATCGGCGATCAAAAACACTCCTGGTGAGATTCCCAGTAGACTCCTAGACGATTGAAAATGCTAGCTGTGTTGAAATAAAATTTTAATAAAATATAAATTTATGTTTTAAAAAATCATTTCTTTTATTCTACTTTTAAATCAAACACTTTACTTTAGCTGCACTTTTGTGCAGGAAACCACAATTGTGTACCTGCACATTAAGGCAGGTAAATGCATTTAAGATAACTGCATTTTTTGATTTACCTGCACAAAAAATCGTGCAAAGGAGATTGTGCAGCTAAGTCAAAACTACTGTACTATTTTTTTTAGCTTAAAAGAAATAGGTTTGAAATAGAGTTTCCAGTTGTAATTCAGAAAGCGTCAATTGTAATTCAGATTAGTCAATTGTAATTCAGAAAGCGTCCATTGTAAATCAGAAGTTATCAATTGTAATTCAGAAAGCGTCAATTGTAATTCAGAATTTAATAAAAATACAAAGAATTATTTGCGAATATCTACCTTTTTGGCTTTTTTTATTATAATAAAATAAAAATAAAAAGTAGTTAATAAAATTTCTTTGTTTTCTGATTTACAATTGACGCTTTCTAAATTACAATTTACTAATCTGAATTACAATTTACGCTTTCTGAATTACAACTGACTAATCTGAATTACAATTGAGGCTTTCTGAATTACAATTGGAAAAGGTGTAGAAGTCAAATGAGTTGGGGGCATTCGATTTCTCAACAAAGTATTTAAAGAGGACAATACTGCAAAACACGTTCACTTTTAAGCCCTTTTAAACAATCGGTTTTAAAAAACCGGAATAATAGAAAGAAATCGGGTTTGACAACTCTAGTTGTTGATCGGTTAACTGATTAATATTTTGTAAACTAAGTAATTTAAATATATATAAAAACGCGTTAATTGTTTATTATTTGGAGTATATTTGTAAAAAAAAAACCAATAACATACCAAACATAACAATTCTTGAACTAAAATGAGCAAATAAAAAAAAAAAGCATAAATATTTAATATGCAATTTTCAATTAATACACAAGGTGTGCTATCAAGTCATATCGTCATAATATCCTTAATAATATTTTACAATTGTTTAATGCTGGGATCGTATCGAAAAAATTATCGAATTTTTTTGCATACGATGGACACTGACGTATCGGATGAAAACTCGATAAATGTAATGTCGAGTTACTCGATATCGAATGCTATTATTTAAAATTCAATACATTTCATTCGATATCGAGTTTCATGATACCAAAATAAGTAATTTCGATAAATTTTGCTCGATATCGTATGCGGTGATTATACCCCTGTGTTCATTGATTCTTCATAACTGTACAGTAGAAAACTAAATTGTAAGCGGTAGCCCACAACAGTCATATCGTCGGCTTAATATGCAAACCTGCTAATGCACTTTCGGCACATTTAACAGGAGAGCCAAAAAACTGTTTATTTTTCCTTTTTGCAGCTTGATAGAAAGGTGTACCATTCTCTACCACACGGCATCAAAATCTTAATTTACATTAAATGTGGATTTAAACGGTTTGCATATTAAGCCGACGATATATATTTCTTGTAATTCTTTTAAGACAAGACTTTATGACTATCTTGTGAATACCCCAAATATGTATTTATAAAAAAATAAACTGAGATAATTTCATTAGTTATTTCAATAGTTAAAGGATATCTTATAAAATAATCTCTTAGAAAAGTAATTTATTTTAAATGTTTAGGATTAAAGCTCTTCTTTTCTTTAGTTTTGCCAAAACTTGACTTGGAAAAAATTTTTTCACATATCGTAGATGAATATCTAATTTCTCAGTCATTTTCCAGGATTTCTCTAAACATACAAAATACTCCATTATGCCATTAGAGTTTTTTAAAATTTTTAACACTTCTAATCAGTGTTCGAAAATAAACGGTACATTATTTAACGTTCGGCTCACACACCCAGGAACGATATCTATTTTTTTTTTTTGTGATTGTGTAGACATACCAACCCTTAATACCGTTCGTAACTATTTTCAATGTTCGGTTCTTCGTTAAAAACAGAACAATTGTAGTGATACTGTAGAAGACAAACATTATATTTTAAAGTTCTATAATGTTTTTTCGTGTGTGTATTTTGTTTTTGTAAAAAATGTTTGGTTTTTTTTTTACTAGCCAAAAGGGAGACGAGCATTAACGAGCCGAACCGAACGCATTTAAGTTTGTGGATTTTCAAAAAAAACCGAACGAAATTAAATGTTCACATCTTTTGTTGAGTTTGATGAAAACAGTAATATTTTTGTGTTCGAAAGATGACTAACAGGGAAACGTTATTTCTTTTAATGATTTTCTACACAAACACTATTAGCGTTTGTGTTTTCCACAAATCTACCGAACATTAAGAAACGATATTTAGTGTTTATTTTCGAACACTGCTTCTAATTGTTTCGGTTAATTCTGTGTAAAGACTGATATGATTTAAGAAGAACTAAACACATACATATAAAAAGTACGTGAAACGGAAAATAGGTGTTGGCAATCAAAAATGTAATCCATTTTTCGCCACATTCCTGTTGATCGATGATGAAGATAAAAAACATTGTAATTTAAGTCACCGGTCGGCAGAAAATGGGTTAAAATTAAGATCACCTAATACTTTCTTTGATTGTATGAAAAAATATTTTCTAAACACATACATTTTGTAAATGAGACGAAACAAATAATTAAAATCATAAAAAAATATGTTATAATACTACAAAATATTGAACATATTATTACATCGGTTAATCGGTTAATCGACTGCAATTAATCGGTTTAATCGTTAATCGAAAAAAGCTAATTTGAAATTAACCGATCAGTTAATCGGGTAGTAATTAATCGGTTAACCGATTGACGGTTAACCGAATGAATACCCTAGTATTTATACATTATACGTATTGAACTAATATACAAGAATATAAAATAAGTATTGTATGCCAGGGAGAACTAGAAATTTTTACAAGTACTTTTTCTTTTTTTTAACAGAATAAATGTCGTCTAATTCTATGTAAGGTACCAACAACCATCTGTTAATGTAAAATTGCATAAGTGCCCCACTATCATGATGATGAATAATAATCTTTATTAAATTCAGCATAAGGTGTAAAGAGTGTTGAAAAGAAGAAATTATTTAAACATAAAAAAGTGTAAGTTGTATGTAGACTTGTGCAGTGCACACACTCTTTTGTACTATTTGCTGCTCTTGTTGAACGTTCGAGTATAATTAAAATTGTCTTGTCTGTCAGTTATTTATTCAGTCATTAGGTCTCTTCTGTGCAAAGAAACTATTAATTTTAACTTGTAATTAAGTCATTTTAATCAAGAAAACAAAGTGATGATGTTGTTGCTTGATGTACTACAACATTGACACCAAAGAGCAAAGTTTTAATTTAAAATGCAAATTATTTATAATTAATTTTTTAATGTCTTAACCTAAGGTTAAATACTGAAAATCTGTTTTAGAAATATTTAAAATTTTTTGTATTTTAACGGCATATGTTTTGAAGAATAGTACCTATATCGTCGTACAAAGGAATTGTGCTCAATTTTTTTTGTGATTTCTTTATTTTTTTAGATATAACGTCGAAATGAGGCATTTTAAGGTTAATAAAATAACTGTTTTGTTTATTTTTAAGATATTATTTATAAATATCAAAACAACATTTTTTTTTTGTTGCTTTTTGTAAATGTATTTTTTTATTTTATGTTAGGATTGCGATCAAAAATTTCTAAATGTGGTAAATTATAATGTTTACTGTGATTGAGAGTTGAATACTGTTTTTTTTTTGCTTTAGTTACTTGAGGGTTACACGATCAAGTTTTGGCTATCAAGTTTTAATACACTCACACTTTTTTACCAATACACTCATACTTTTAAAAATTGATACGAACTTGCCTCTAAAATTCTCTTGCCAGTGAGTGTATCAATTTTCGTTCAAGAAAACATCTTATTACAAATCTTTTGAAGTTGTTTTTGTTTTTTTTCACAAATATTTTGCCGGCAAAGGCTGAAGTTCTTTTTTTTTACAAATTGTTGCGGGAATTTTAAAAATTTAACTAAAAACCTAAAAAAATAGTGAAATATGTTTATTAAAAAATTTATTTATAAAATTAATAAGCAAAAATTATGTTCTGCGATTCATAGAGCTGTACAGAAGCCATGAAATTTTATGAATCTTTCATCATATAGGCGAAATGATTTGAAAATAAAAGCCTACGAGTCTATAGCTTCTGAAACAAAAATGCCAGTGGAAGAAGTAAAGAAAAAAATAAAGTCCCTACGAACAGCCTACAGTGCAGAAAAATCAAAAGTGGAAAATAGCAAAACATTTTGAGTTGTTTTCTCGGCGACGAAATCTTGAAAAAGTAAATTGCTTTCAACTTGCGTGCAGCCTACGTCACAGCTGTCAACTTTTGCATATTTTGACAATCAGTATATGTAAAAGACTATCAAGAAAATCTTGATCGTGTGGCTGCACTGTTACTTCAGTTTAGTGTGTAAAATATTGCCTCTTCAAAATTTTTGAATATTTAAAGAATCTAACCCCCTAGAACCAAAAGTTAAAAATCGGTCTGAAATGGTACGAGTCTCACAAAAAAAGAAAATAGTCAGAAAGGTGATTACAGTAGGTTTTCAACAAAATTTTCAAAAATGTGGCAACCACTTCTTAAATATTCGTGTCACACTATTTACACTTTTTCTTCGCTGTGCAAAGGGAAAATTGTTTTAGATAAAAAAAATAAATATTTTTTTTTTTAAATTCAAGCACTTGATTAAATAAACTGTTTTAAAGAAATAAATGCAAATATTTTAAAAATGTTTCTACGAGTGCTTTTTATTCATACACATTTAACGTTACAGACATAAATAACGGTAGAAAACAAGACACAAAATATGTAGGCAAGGAAAAATGAGCCGTTTATTTTGAAAGTGGCATAAGTCATTTTGTTTTTAAGTCGAGATATTTAAGGGTTTGCGTTTTAACACGTTTAAAAATATGGATGCTAACTTTCGAGAAGATTCACTTGTATTTGATATATCATAATAATGACATTTTTCTCAGTATTTATTATTATTATTATTTATTATTATTATCTATTATTAACTCGATTTTTTTGAAAAAGTGACTTATGCCTCTTTCAAAATAAACGGCTCAAATATGATGACCAATTTTTTTTTTTTTTTTTGTTTTAATTATTACAGAAAGTAGGAAAATACAAGAAAACATTACAAGGTTGCAAACAGGTTGACTTGAATTATTATTGGGTCGATGAATTCGTGTACATTATAAAAATAGAGATAGAAGTAGAAGGACGTAAACATGAACATTAGTTTTTTCTACTGCTACTAATACTTTTGACACGATATAATATAATATGTTGCTGCAATTTTTTTTATAATTTTATTGATGATAGATTTTTGTCAAGGGGTGAATTTGATATGAAACACATACACGTAATAAGCAACAGAGTGGCTGCAAATTGCCTGCAACACCTTTGTCAACCTATAAACGAGTCTGCCACCAGTGATGCCAACTTTTTGAAAGCAAAAAGCACTTTAAAATTTGAAAAAAGCACTAAAAAGCACTATTTCGAGCAACAAAAAGCGTAAAAAAGCACTAAGCCATTTTTACAATTTAATTAAACACAAAACTAGTTGCATTCGGTTGTGCCGAACATTGTATACCTCCCAAATTAAAAAAAAGGCGACGGCATTGATTGGGGCCATTTTCATTTAAGATTAAATAATAAACATATTTACATTCGTATATAAACATTTTTAAATGTATTATTATTATCTTCAATAAAAATAATATCATCCAAATCATTTGGAGTTTAAATTGGCCATACAACAGTTTTAAAGTAATACAGTGCGAGCGCGATTTTCGTAACTCGAAAAAATCTGTCCTGTTGCAATTACTGAAAATTTGCATTGACCGACCCTCTATATATAAAAATTAAAAATGTTTGTATGTTTGTTTGTTTGTTGGCTTATAGACTCCTAACATACTGAACCGATTTTCTTGAAATTTTTATAGTAACATCACGTGAGCCCTAAAAATAAAATATGCTACTTATATATTATTATTTTTTCGATAGGGGCAGGGGAATTGGTACCCCCCATAGGATGCCAATATTAAGTATCGCATATTTTAAGAGCCGCTGCATTCATTTGGTTGATCTTTTGGTAGAAGGATCTTCTGAGTCCCAAAATTAAAATAAAATAGCAGCGGGGGAAATGGTACCCCCCATAGGAAGCCAATGTTTAATATCGCATATCTTTAGAGCTGTTATAGTGAGAATGTTCAAACTTTTTATGAGTCACTCTCATGGTATACTACACTTTTGAAAATAAAAATAAAGCGGTAGGGGGGAAAAACCTCCCATGGGATACATATATTAAATATCTCTCAACTAAAGAACTATTAAGGGGAGAGTTTTCAAACGTGGTTAAAGCAGTGTAGCGAGGCGCACCGTGTTAAGCTAGTTGTTTATAAAACTTAATGACAGCATATATTTAAATAAACATCCTTTTATTTTATCGTTTAAATAAAACAATTGGCTTATGATATTATCCAATTTTTTTAACATCTGAATAAAGAACACGCATGAGGTGTAAAATAGAAAAATACGTATGTTTACATTCTGATATTTAGTCAAACCTTTTTTCAATGGCACTAGAGGTAAAAGTGCAAAACACGTGGTAAACTAAAGCGCGAGAAAAATGGCAAATAAAAGTATTTTCTTTCATCTGTTTTTAATTTATTTAACACTTTACATATACCAAGCTACGGCTCTTTTCTTGTTTTTTAAGTCTTTCATTTTTTTTGCACGGTTTCCAACTGCATGTTTTTTAACAATTCCTAATATTTTCCAATCCATATTCTATTTTTAAAACAGTGTCTAAATCTTTAAAAAAATGTTTGCCGAAATACATCGTTTTTATGCACGCTTAAAAGTGCAACGTTTCGTAAAATTTCTAAATTGCTAGGAAGCCTAGCTCTAACCTCGTAAATAAAATTTGTGATAAAACGAATGTAACTTTCTTTTATCACTTTTTTATCATTTGAAATCTTAAAATCTGTACAAGCCTTCTCAAAATTGTACCCCAAATAGCAACGTTGAACTTAATCATCCTCTATATAATCGTAGTTTTAAAAATTGGTAGAAACGAAATTAAAATTGTAAAAAGCACTAAAGGCACTAACGAAAATTTGAAAAAGCACCAAGTTAGTGCTTTTTTTTAGTTTGGCACTATGGGTACAATTTTGGCGTTTTGAGGCATAAAAAAGCACCATAAATAGTGCCAAAAGCACTAAGTTGGCATCACTGTCTGCCACAAAGTACTGAAGTGTTCTGTGACTGTGCTACCGACAATAGAAATAGTAGAACATACGAAAAAAAACAAAACTTGCGCACTATTTTTTAAAAACAAATCCAAACACACGCACTGACCACTGTTTAATTCTTTTTCTACACGCATACGAGTGACATACATACACAATTATGCATTGTTTTTTCCCCATAGAGGATAACAAGAAAAAACTTACTTTTTTCTTATAAGATTTGTGTTATTTTAAATTTCTTTTAAAGAATTTGCACAAACAAATCACAGCATTTAATTTGCTTATTTTAGATTTTCTTTTTTTAAATTTTGGTGTTGGATGAGTAATATCTAGAAAATCGGAACAATTATTTTTAAATATAATGAAGAAGTCGCGCACTTGCGTTTGTCGTACGTTTTTTTTTTCACTTGTACTGTATCGACCGCCAGCCAGAAAACGTTTTGTAAATTCCTTTTGCGAATGAAATCGTTACCAGTGCTTTTCGAAGTTCGAACTAAAAGCAAAATACCACAATTATCATGTTTTACTACAGTTGAATACAATTTTTAGCGCCGCCGTAGAGAGTAGCGATGTGTATATCAGGAGTTGCCAGATGTTAAAGATTAATGATTTCAAAATTCAAAAATAATTTATATCGTTATATTAAAAAACATGAGTATTTAATGTGTAAATAATTTACAATATAAAATATTTTTTAATAGATGAACATGAAAATAAAGTTAAAATTAACATGTTTTAAAAACAATTGTAATTATGTATTTTCAAAAGAAAACAATTTTAATTTGAGGGAGTCGAATTGGGCAACATGTTGCTTTACCGTAATTCTGAATAGATTCACAGGTATTAGGGAATTGCTTTTGATAAAAGATGTAAAACTATTTATAACAAAAAGTTAGCCACAGTTCGTACACTACGTAATAACGAGCTGCTAACTAAAATGACGATTAATCTTAGCGGCTTGTCTGCTTAAGGCCCCCATAAAGTACACTGTATAATGATGTATACTTTAATTTGTATGTATATAAAGTTTATTGAAAAGAGAAAAAGTACCAATTTTATCGTGTTTTTACTCCTTAAAAAGTACCAATTTTGTCCCTTAACAAGAACCGTACATTTAAAGCCTGACCATATGCAATTTGCATACCATATTTTTTAAAAGTAGAAAAAGTACAAATTTTTCCTTATTTCCTTTTTAAAAAGTAAAGTAATATTTTTATCTGGACCATAGTCCCATTCAGTATGGTCCATATGCAATATATAAACAAAATTTATCAATTAGAGAGAAAGTATCAAGGTACTACTTTTCCCCGTTCTTACCTCTTGAAAAGTACACTATATTGACTAGTGCACTATAGGCCATATTTTTCTAAACAAAATTATGGAAATAATTATCTTTTTTCGCCAAAACATACATATGTATAATTTTTGAGCATTCGATACTCTTGAGAAACCGACATTCAACTGTTATTATATTTTAATCCTGGACATATGTGCATATGCATACCAAATTTATAAAAAGGAGTTTAATAAACCTTTATTAATTTATAAAGTACGACTTCCCAATCGTTCATAAACCATATTTGCTTAACAAAATAAACCAGAGGAGCCCAATCCATAAGCAATTATTAAAGTATAGGAACCACAAATACCTATATATGTTATAGTTATTAAACCTGCTAAAACAATTCCTATATGAGCAACAGAAGAATAAGCTATCTGTCTACAAATTTCATCCAAATCCATTAAGCGGTTTTCGCGTGATTGACCATTAAAGTACCAAACATACAAACTTTCACATTTTTAATATTAGTAGGAAATAATTAGTATTGTGGTTATTTTGTTGAACCATTTATGGTTTTTAATCCAAATTTTTAATACTTTTAATTAGGCTTAAGTTCATGAAATTTAATTTTTATTAAATTATTTTTATGAAGAAAGGAATTTTACAACATGAAATGTAGGAAATATTTTTTTTTTTTTTTTTTTTGTGGAAAATTAGTTTTTTTTTAATGAAATTTAGAGAAATTCCGTTTTCGCACATCAAACTACATAGCTAAAAATTTTTATAAATATTAAAATTATTTTGATTTAATTAGTATTGTGGTTATTTTGTTGAACTATTTCTGGTTTTTAATCCAATTTTTTTTTAATATTTGAATTAGGCTAAAAATGTACTGTGGACTTCAAGAAGAATTCTTGACGAAAGTACGGAAAATACATGTAAAATCAATTAAAAATAGATAATCATTCAAAACAAATTTCGATCTACCAAAGGTTAAATACAATTTGGTTTAAAGATTGACGTTGGGCTATTGACTGCCAGCAGTCGTCGATGGCTGTGAGTGTTAAACGACAAACCCCTCTGAAGAGATTGAATGGTTTCAATCGAAACATGTATGGTAACCTGTCCGTAAAAGCATGGGTTCGAGCCCCAGCTGCAGTCAAGAATAAAAAATTATCAATAACAATTTTAATTAATTTTCATGTTGCAAAATTCCTTTCTTTATTAAAATAATTTAATGAAAATTAAATTTGAGGTATTTTGATTTTTCTAACACAATTACAAGAATGTGAGTTTGATAAGCCAGTTTGATGTGTGATGAGCCGCTTAAAATAAAATTAAAATAATCGAAATTAATTTTTCTAAACTTAAAATTGTAAAAATATTTCAGCATTAATTTGCTTTAATTTTATATGTTTTCAGCAAGCCTTTAAGGAAAATTAGGATGGAAATTTAGAGAAAATACCTTTGAAATCTAAATTACTTTTTTATGAATAATGTTTTGTTTTCTTATAAAATCTTCTATTTAGTCTTCAACAAATTGGATCATATAAAATATTAAGGAAATTCACAAAGTGTTCTTTTGTGTCATATTGGTTGTATTTTCTATAATTTTATTACTGTCTTAAAAATTTTGTTTTATTTTGAAACCTTTCACCACAGATGGAAAAGGTTAAATATAAGTTTGTCATTTCTTTTGTAATCTTTAATATTGATGTAAGATCCTAAAAAGTAGATTTGGGTCCTTATGGATAGCGACCCGTGTGTATGTCCAAAGACCCCAGAAATTATGTAGACTAGGTTGTTATATATTTATGCAACATACCAGGGTTTAAAAAAAACTGCAGTCGAAACCAAAAACTGTAGAACAAAAATTTACTATTTGTACTGCTTTCTGCATAACCATAAAAAAAGAAGGTACAATTGTACTTTTTTTTTGTACAAAAATAAAACATGTTTTCTGAATGTTTTTAACAAATTTTCGACATCAACTTAAAAGACTGCAAATCTGAATATTTTTTTTTTCAATTTCAATTCGCGTTTATTTCTATAATATTATAATTTTTTTACATTTGACTTATTTAATGTTAAGAGTTTAGGTACAATGTTCCTTTTCTTATTAATAATAAATTTCAAGTAGTTTTATTTACATGTATACATTTATATTTCTTGTTATGTTAAAGGAAGGGAAAAAGTTTAACAAAAACCTTTTTGAAACGTAGGGGTATATGATAAAAAGAGTTATTTGTGTAAAATTAAGATGAGATCAGATCATTTATGTGAAAATTTTAATTTTTCTATTTCGAATGATCTGAAATGCTGCGTCATGTACCAACTCGATGGCGCCTGCAGTGAAAAGATTTAAAAAAACTATCCAGCCGTAAAAGCTTACTTCATGTCCCAAAACTGTTGCTCACCTGTTTTAAGCCAATTTTTTGAAAATCACCTTGCTGAAGCAAAGCTTATCCTTTAACACAGCATAGGAAGTACTTTATGCCTTTTAAAAAAATTAGAGTATAATGACAAACTAAAATTTATTGACATGTTCCAGATAGTAAGGCAAAGTAAATTAAACAACAACAGAATCAAAAATTTTATGGTTTCATAGCCGAACATACAAATTTGCAACAGCTGCGATAATGAACAGGATAATTGTCTTTTTTAAAATCGTGTAGAAAAATTTCTAAAAAGTTGGTCAATGTTTTTTTTTTTTTGAGAAAAGACCGAAGTTAACTTTTAATTGAAATCTTAAAGAGTGAATTAATAATAAAAACTTGTTTTAAATTCACTTTGGCATTGTTAACGAAGTACAAAAAAGTGATTAATAAATTTAAATTTACAATACATAATTAAATTGTTAAATTAGAATAATTAAATCGTTAAACTATCACGTGATATTGAACTGAAAATTAATCAGGGGGCTAATTCTGGCAGTCGGGATCGAATACTTTATTGATTCAAAAGCAAATTTATTTGTAATTCTTTCAAAATTATCGTTTTAAGCTGGTGTAATGAATTTCGACCGATTTTAAAATCCATTTTTGAAGTCTTAACTTTTTGTTCAAAATACGGTTCAATTAACATATATAATAAATAATTTAAAAGAATATATACAGGAAAAGAGGAAATTTTATTATAAATCAATTTTTATAGATACTGAAAAAGATATTATCGTTTTTTAATCGCATTTTCCTTTAAATTGCTTTCCGTCACACATCTGAAAATAAGTATTTTACAAAATTAAAAGTTTGTTTTAAGCATTTAATTTGAAATATCCGCCTAATTTAAAGATTTCACTGTATAAGAATATTTAAAACTTTCTTCAAAACTTTATTAAAGATCTGTTATTTTGGGGTCTTTTTGAATTGCAATGTATTGAATTTTATATTTTTATTATTTTATGTACTGAATTTTAAGTTTTTATGGATTTCATACCTGGCAAGCCTTATTCCATTAAAGTTTGCTATTGAAATTCAGCTATCAGCCGTATTCTGTAAACCACTTAGCAAAAGCTATATCTCGATCGCTAAAATGCCTTAGAGAATACAAATTTTAACATTTTAGCGATGAAAATAAAAGCTATAATTGCGGCGAATTAAATTTTTATGGCATTGCCAAGTTTACCAATGCACGTCACAGAACTGCATTCGTAGCCAGAAATCGCTAAATAAACTTTATTGATTTTAAGCGAGAGATTTAAGGCCCAACCATAATGTGCTTAAGTTGACTTAAGAAAGTTTGAATACATGTAAATCATATTAGGGAAACCCTATTGAACTTAAGGAAACTTTTTGCTAAATTTAATGAAACTGTCATTTGCTTAAGCAAGGTGCGAATCTTATCGCACATTCCGTACGGAATCAAATGTTTTTTTATTTTGTTTTCTTAAACAAATAGATTTGAGAGACTTTAAGTTAATTTCTGACAGTAGGTTAAATAAAGCTATGTATATTATGGTTAGGCCTTAAGCTTTAACGAATTACAAAATACGGCTGCAGATCGGTCAATAAATGACTGAGATATGAGAAAAAAAACCACTACTGCTTCTCATTTCACCTTTAAATTCCTTGTTGTTGTTTTTTGCGTATATCTGGAGAACAAATGAATTCAAAACAATTTTTTATGACATTAACATCTTTTCTTTACGCACTTATTGTGTCTCATTTGACGAATTTACGCAATGAATTCTTGCCGATGAATTCGACATGCTTTGAAAAGTTCGAGTTTTTTAATGATATGAACTAGGGAAGAAGCAAGGCTAATCAACTCAGAATCACTTTCTGAGTCCATCTATCCAGGGTTTCCGGTGGAAATTTTCGAAAAGTGTCACAAAAAGGGGATTTTCAAGAAAAAGGGGTCAAAAATAGCTTTTTCAATTAAAAGTATCAAGTTTTTTATAAGCAATTTTCAAAAACAAATAAAAATAGGTAGTATTTGTTTCAGGTAGAAAGTGCTCAAAAAAACTTAACTTTTTAACAGGAAAGGGCTTTCATTTCCTGTCTTTTTAACACCTGATAAAAGTTGGTTCGTCATGACTATACCTAGTTTATTTTTTAATGATTTTTCGGGTGTGTTCTAGAATCCGAATCCACTCGAAAGTGGATTACTTTAGCATTTTTGATGTTCTGCATTTCACATCCACAAGTTTTTATTCGTTTTCAATTAGAGTAGTAATGGGTTAGTGAAAGAAAAACGAATCGACTTTTATTCTAATATTTGATAACATTTTTAACAAAAAAATAAATTTTGTTTTTAGCTTAAAATCTTCTTTATCCAATTTAATCAAAAATATATCGTTATCTAAAATGCAAAAGTCCCTAACTTACCCTAAATTTAAAATCGAATTTTTAATTATTTTGATGTAATTACATCTTATTTTTTTTTAACGATTTTTATGTTATTTTCAGACAATTTGTTTTTTTAATCGATTTAGAGATCTCAAATTAGTTATTTTGTTTGTTTAAAATTTTGCGATTTTTCGCGAATTTTAGTCATGTTCGCGATAGAAGCGATTTGTTTCAGTAAGTTTTCTGATTCTTTACAGCTTTAACGATTTATAATAAATAGTAGACTTTGCTATCATGCCGATGTTAGCAAACTTTTGCGAATTTCCGCGAATTTAGCAAATTTTACCTAATTTTTGCCAATCCTTATAGTTTAAGGGACTTTTAATCAATTATATGGCTGGTTTGAAATATAAAAAATTTACGCGATTTTTCGCTATTTTTTGTTATTTTCTGACGTTTTGTTTTTTTTTTACCGATGTAGCGATTTCAAATAAATTTTAGTGTTTTTTTAAAAGTTTGCAATTTTTCGCGAATTTTAGCCATGTTCGCGATAGAAACTATTTTTTCCTGTGATTCTTACAGCTTTCACGATTTTAAAAAAAATTTTAAACATTGCTATCATGCTGCGGTTAGCAAATTCACAAACCAAAAACTCGAATACACAAAAACATGCGGATTTGAGAACACCAATTTATGAATTATGCGGATTTAAAAAATTTTTCGTTTTCAATTCGAGTCGAAACCTAGAACATAGGTACCTGTTTATTTTATATTCCGACATTTAATGTTTTTAACGATTAAGCGATTTCAAATAAATTTTACGATTTGTTTCCAATTTTCAAATTGTTCGCGAATTTAATTTTTTTTCTGACGGTTTTCTGATTCTTTAAAGCTTTTACAATTTTTAATAAATGCATAGGTACCTATAAGGGTTTGCTAGTACGCTATAATCAAATTTTTGGGAATTTCCACTAATTTGGCATTTTTTACTGAATTTTCGACATTCCTTTTAGTTTTAGGGACTTTTAATCAATTTTATGGCTTGTTTGAAATAAAAAAAAATGTTTGCTAATGTAAAAATGTAAAAAAGGGTCAAAAAGTGGCACAAAATAGTAAAATCGATACAAAAGGGTACCTATATTAAAAAAAGGCTCTTAAAGAGTATCAAGACCGTCGAAATAAGGACAAATTGAAACTTTAGTATCACAACAGTAACGCTGCGTTTACTACTCAAAACTGTCGAATTTCAAAAATCTACCAACACCTGTCCTCTTATTTTTTTAATGAACAACGATAAGTATTTTATTTTGTTATCTTTTAGTTAAGGAGACATGCAGTTAGAAAATTTATGCGTTTTTTACCATTTTTTTAACCCCTAGAAAAATTCGAATTTCCAAAAATCCCGTGTAAGTGGACCGAGTTGGCGAGAGACCAACCTCCGGTTCAAATTTAAATTTTTTAGCAACAACAATTTTAATATATACCACTAAAAATTATGAATTTCTTTAAAATTATATGGTAACGTTGTTAATTTTTAGTTTTGGGGACATATACACACAAACTCACTCACTAAATACACAACACGAATATTCACAAAAACATTGTAGTTTTAAAATATATAAAGAAAAAAAAAAACATTAATAAAACTAGGTACTTGTATTCTTAAAAATTGCTGTGCAAATATTTGATGTCTTTACTTGTTGTATTCTACAAAAACTTTGTTTTATGCAGTATCGACTAATAAGAAATTCTTTTCAATTTATAGGTATGTAGCACCAAAGAAAACAAAATTTTCACTTGTTTATTTCACTCGTACCTATGCATTTGTTTTTCTTCAACAAACAAATAAAAGACAAACAAAATACCTATAGTTATCTTTATTTTATTAAAACCCGTTTCTTTTAATTAATTATGCAAAAAAAAATAAACTTTTTACAAATTACTTGTGTCAATACAATCTTTTTTAAATTAAAAATTCACTTTACGCACTTGACTATGTTGAAAAAACAACAACAAACCCTTTTATCTTTACGGTTTTTTAGAGTTCGAATTTCTGTAAACTTAACCAACTGCAGCTGACTAGGTATTTTAATCCCGTTTTGTGTTTCTCTTTTTTATTGCTTTTGTTTTTCAGATACGCATTTGTTTGCAGACTCTGTTGTAAGTGCTTTTAGTTTAGGCCTTTTCAGTTGTTTATCTCCTCTTTTCTGGTTTTTAAAACTTTTTCACCGATTTTTGTTAAATTTAATATTTTACAAATGAACTTGAAAATAAATGTTTACTCACATTTATCAACAAACGTATGCTTTGTTTTTTTATTTTGCTATAGTTTTAAAACTTGTTTCTGCACAGAGAAGTACTTTTTTTAATTTAAAAACATTATCCGAAAAATTTGTGTACTATCTTCTACCAGCTAACGATGACTAATTTTTTATTCGACTACTTTTTTTGTAATATTGTCAGTAAACAGGTATGATAAGGTCAGTACAATTGTACTTTTTTCAGTACTTTTAGAATTGCAAAAGTACTGAAGTACTCCAATGACGTGTTTACTACAATTAAAAGGCCTTGTCAGATAAAACTTTTGCTTGGCGTTGCGTTAGTCTGAATTTAAACGTTTCATCTTTTGATGCTCAACTTCTTTTCAATTCCCTTTTAAAGATGCCAATATAATCACACGCAGCAATCGGTTTCAACTTTTTTCGGTTCAAAACAACAGCAGTTTTATTAACAGTGAATCAAAGAGAAATAGAAAAGAAAAAACTTACATGGTGCGTCGTTGTGCATATACCAAAAAATATAAACACAAAGCGTACTGACCGAGTACAAGCATCTCCGTATCAATCCCTTTTCTTGTTTCTTCTCTCACCTAAAAACATATGTAAGAGTTTTGAGCATCAAAAGATGAAACGTGTGAAAGCAGACGCATTGACATCTAACCCTGCCTTTACACATGCAAGTAATTACTTGTAAGTAGAGTATACGTATCACCATCGAAAATTTCTCCAAAATAGTCGAATGTCATACAAGTTGCATGAATATTTGCACAGTCAAGTGGAAGTTCCTCATAACTCAGAGTTATCAAGTACGAAACAGGACTTCATTTCTTAATAAACAGTTGGCACTTAATATTTATAATTACTTTTTCTTATGAGATTTATGTTTTAAAATTTAAATCAATTGTCTTTTTTTTATTTACAAAAAAACAAGAAATATTTTTATATACATATACCTAAAAAAGAGTTAAAACTATAATTATTGTTTCCGCACTGTTTATGTTTTTGACTTTACTTGCTGCAAGTGTCAAAAAAACGCTGTCTTCAGAAATGTCTCGCAAGTTGTCTGTAAGTACGAAAAATGTGGTGGGGTTAGTGAAAAAGTGTGAGTGTATTCAGTTTTTCGAACCTGCACTTGCATGTGTAAATGCCAGGTAAGATGAAATATACATATTTTTACGAAACATTATTAATTATACATATACATATATTAATTTTTATTTTTTGTAAATCTAAGTTAAGTAGAATGATTGTAATTTATTAATTGGCCAATAAGGCTTTGAAACATGTCACATAAAGTACTTTTTATGAAGAATGAAGCGAAAAGTAAGGCAACTCTCATCTTTTTGCGCATTTTGACAATAAGTTGGTATAGTTTTCTTTTATTTATTTTTTGCAAAATTTAATTTTAATTAATCGTCAGATAACATTTTTAACTTTTATTTTTATAACAAATAACTAAATGTACAATGCGATAAGTGTTACCAAATTTTTTATAGTGTAAGCTTTTTACGCTTTTCTGCCAAAGATTGAAATGTCACGCAACGCGACGAAGTTGTATCTGACACTGCCTTACAAATGCAAATGCGGCCTTGTTAATGCAAATGTTTTACCAACGCTTTTATAACATCATGTTATAACAGCAAATCATGTCAGTTGTAGACGGGGAGTTAAGAATTTCAAACGCTTTAATGCGACCCCTACACGTTACAACAGGTCGTATTATTGATTTGATTATACCAGTTGAATATTCTTCTGATTTTTCTTTTTTACTCAACTGAAAACCAACCGCACGCACCTCTAACGTTACAATTAGTTGTACAACTTGATCAAATTGTACAACAAGTTGCAACGTGTGTGGGCCACATAAGAGTTGGAGAATTAAAAAATTATATTAGGCCCCTATTACGGCTTACAACTCAACTCAATTGAGTTGTAATTAAGACGCCAAGCAAAAGTTGTAACATAGGGTCTTCACCTTACAATATTTTGTCATAATAAACGTCAAACTTCATATAAAAAAACGCTGACAAAAATTGTAAAGTTTTTTTATATGGACTTTGACGTTTGGTATGACAAAAAATTATCAGTTAAAAAAATTGTATCGACTTTAATTTAGACAACGGATTTACTAAAATCCAATGCATATTGTTGCTAAAGCTTTAAGTATACACAAACTAATGTAGAAATTTGTCAAATAAAAACAAATATCATAAATCAATCAAACTTTTATCTCCTTGAAAAATTATTTTTTTAATGTAAGGCACATACTAACCCGATTTTTGTAAGTTTTTGATTTAATTTTTTATGTACATGTAGAATGTACTTGATAAATACCCAGCAGTAGCAAGAATAAGTAAAGAGGGCTAAAAGAAGGCCTTATTTAGCAGACAAAGGCCCTCCTCGCCGCATTCCATACTTATTTCTATTTTACATAGGTTGTCATTAGGAGCAAACCCTTCCATATATCTTTAATAACAACTTCGTTCCCTTCCCAAAAAGGTTATCATACGTAGCAAATCTTTTAAAAAGGAGTATAGAGGCCTTCAAATTGCGGTCCTTTCAATATTTACCGCTCGGTACTTTTTTACGAGATTTAGTCGAAGATTGTTTAGCTTGATTTTTAAAGAATGGTTAAATGAGGTGTAAGAGTGTTTAGCGGGATACTGATTCTGAGCATTTCCTCAGAATGGTCAAGCAGGATGGAAAAATTAAATGTTGATTATCATCGCCATTTATTGTTTTTTATTATAAAAGAAGTCTATGTTTTTATAAAATAATGGTTTCATAGCATATCTCAGCTGTTTTACTTGAGGAAATTGGACTGGAAACTTTATGCTACTTCTAAAGACATTTTTATATAATTATTTTACATGCAAAAACATGTCATATTTGTACTATTTTTTCATTATCTCTCCAATACAATTAATTGTAAATTGAGTATTAAGTTTTTTGTTAAGAAAATTTGAAGATATTGATGGGAAAATGCATGGTGATAATAATAAAATAAAAATATAAGGAAAAATCGTTCGTTCGCGACCAGTACTTTAGCCAATTAAACAAAAACAAATATAGATATTTTGTTATGTAAATACTGGATAAAAACCTACATTAATACACTTTTTACAAAAATTAATCACTTTTGAATATTCCGTTCCATTTTGCAGATTTTTACATTTCACAACTGTCAGCCAAAGTTGAATTATATGTTGCCTTAGTTCGTGAAATTCGATGAAATCCATCTGTTGCACTAAACATAGAGCTGCCCAATTGCTATCGAATCGCAAAAAAAATGATAGGAAAAGTTTTGTTTTCTATATTATTTGTACATCAAAAGCGTACGAACGTACGTTCGTGACCCCAGGAAATGCCCATATATAATTTTACAAAAACTGCAAAAAAATGTGTAAAATGAAAACTATAAACTCGTCAGAAACATGCCATTAAATTCTTCAAACAATTTTCAAAGAAAACCATTTCATTATATTTTGTTAGAGAAAAATGTGTAATTATGGCGTTAAGCAAAAAACACTTTTAGTTACATACCTTTGTTTTTTGTTAATAAAAGCAAAGTTTTTGATCGCAGAAGTGTAAAACTTTAGCAAGACATGTGGATTAATGGCATGCGTAATTATCAATCAAAAACTCGATTTTGAACTGTTTGTTAGTTACGCTTTTTTGCATTTCAGCTAACGTAATACTAAGCTAATCATATTTTTACTATGCTGCACTATCAACTTTAAAAAACAAGTACTCGTCAAAATTTCTCATTACAGTGCACTTTCGGAAATTCGAACCATTTTGTTTTTAGGGCGATTCGAATTTCTGGACGGGTTTTTTATACAAAAATTTAGGTAAATTTGACCATAAAGATATAAAAACCTATGCTTTTTTTAATTTTACAGGGTGTTCTGCAGTTTTTAATAAGATTTCTTTAATAAAAGAATTTTATGACAAATATTTCTCTATTAAACAGAACTTTATAACAAAAATTATAAAAATTAGATTCAAAGTGTATTAAAAACAACTTTCAAGTTCTTACGTTTTGTGTTTTCGGTTTCCAGAACACCCCTGTTAGTTTATTTAACATAAAAACTATAAAAAACTTAACGAAATATAACAAAAAATAACAATTCAGTTCATTTGACTTTATTTAGTATGTGTAATACAAACACCAAAAAACTGACTTTTAAACTCTAACAGCATCAACAAGATCTGTAAATCATCTTTTAAAATGGGATTCCCCTTTTTACTTTGTATTTGGTCAAACTAAATTGTCAAAATTTTAGTGTTTACAATAAAAAGAAAAAAAAAACACTCGGAAATTCGAATTTTGGATTCTAATTTTAGAGCGCCAAATGTAATGAAATTACTGATTCGAATTTCTGGAAATTCAAATTTCTTAGCGTCTACTGTATTTACTGAATTTTCTTTTTGTTAATTTCCGAAGGTATATTTCTAACATAAATGTATAGTACAAGTGATTTTTAAAGTATATTCCATATTTTTTGTTATTTTAATAATAAAACTAGTAAAAAAAATATAAAAGTTTTCTTTTTTGGCTTTTTAGTACAATTAGGATCAAAAAAGTACAATTTTTTACTGAATAAAGTACAATTTTTTAAAATGTCGCTTACAATCCCTGATTGTCAAACAAAAGCAAAAAATTGTGCTGCCAGACCTATAATTGTAGTCTCTAATTGGAGAATTCTTATTAGAAATGTTTGAAATTGCCATAATAATAAAACAGTTATTTTTAAAATTTAAATAAAAATGTTTGATGTTTAGAAAATTATATTTATTGTAGATAAAGTAAGCGTTTTCACCAAGATTTAATGTAAATTGAAAGAACTAATCAAGAATTTTGAGACAAAAGCATGCTGGAAGACTATTGATGGACTCTAATACGAGAAATCGAACCAACAAAATACAAGACTTTCAAATAACGTCATTCACTTTTGAAATTAATTGATTTTTTTGATACGATGTCCTTTAAAATTTAAAATTTAGTGAATTGTCCTTTTGTTAGATTATGACTTCTTCTTTAAACTCAAAAACTATAAATAAGTTTTATTTTCCCAAAACCTGAAAATTTCAACATTAATACAGCACAACACGCTGGTTAACATTAATGCCAGTGTAAGATCAAATTCTAAATAGGTCGTTCCATTGAAAGAATATTTTTTCTCTCAACAAAGGGGCCCGATGATACGGCAAAACTTATTTTAATGATCTATGTGCTGGATTGTGGTTACTTTTGGCACATAGTCAAGCTATATGTATATTCCATAAATAAAGCTCAATTTCTGAGGCTACCCTTAATTTAAAAGACTTTAAATTAAAATGAATTGCACGCAAAGGAAATGTGTTTTTACCAATGGTTAATAAAACCGTTTTGGCATACTAAGTTGGCAGAAAGTATCCTGTATTGACTATTTAAATCAATGGGCTGCAGTGTTTACAAAAATTTAACATTTTTATTGGCTAAGAAGTGGGAAAAACGTGAACATTTTGGCTATTTCAATGAAAAAATATAGGAGATAAAAATATAATGAAGCTTTTAGCATTTTGTTTGTATCTGCCGTCCTTTAGTGCGCCAACAAAAAGATTACTTTCACTTGCTAATAATTTTTTAATTATCGAAAAGTCCCAATTAAAATTTATTACTTAAGAATCACTTTTAATAACAAATTTCAAATGGACTATGCAGAATTTAAATTAGTTTTACGTAAAATCATTCATTTTTAAAAAAATTACTTCTACAGAAATTTTTCGGTTTTAAAGACTCTAACATAATTTTTTTTTATATGAATTTCTAGGTATATTTTATTGAATTATCTTATTACATATTACCTATGCTTGATCCTATTTATCAGTTTTACTACATTTCGAAATGTCATTTTTTGCGTTTATTATTTTTTAATGCAAGTAACTTAAAGTTTCTTTGCACAGATTTTATTTAACTTTTGACAAGTACTAAAAGTCTTCTCAAAAATGAAAAAATATTTTTTTTTTTTTTGGATTAGACTTTTGGATGTCATTAAATATTATATTAAGTTTTAGCGATTTCGTTCAAGTTAACATTGTTTGTTCCTATTTAAAAAAATGTTCAGCTTCACAAATGTTTTAGTAATTTTTGGCAAATCCATTTTTGGGATTTTTAAAATCCGGCATCCTATGCATATAGTTTTTGTACTGAGCTCTCCCAGTCTGCAAATTTCGAATTTACCGTAATACAGTATTATCATTTTATTTAGGAAGTTTGCTCTTTCAAAAAATTCTCAATGATTTCAAACTAAAAACTAGGACAATTCAAAAAAGAGTGCCGACATTTATCGATTTAAAGTTTTCCTTCTACCTATCTGTTGTCATTTTTCTTTCCTCATTTATTCGTTCTTTCGTAAGTTTTCTTTTTCTTTGTTTATATGTATGTACATTTATCACTACATTGCAGTAAAAAAGAGGTCCTATTCATACCCGAAAAATAAAATAGATTGTTGATTGTTTACGGCCACTACCACTTTATAGTGGTAGTTAAGAAGTTATAAAAAACGTTGGTTGTTGTTTTTCCTTTTATTGTTATTATCCGCATGATATCAACAGGAAACAGATGACATGTTCAATGTTAAATACATACTTTGTTAACGTTAAGTTTTTATTTTATTTTGTAATACAAATAATGAAAATCAAGTACATAGGTACATAATTACATACCTGTACATAAACCCAGCTAGCATTTTGTATCATTATCTAATCATTTAGGAATCAGCTTCAAGTGAAAAATACGCGTATAGGTACCAATGAGCTCATTTTTCAATCACAAATGATACTTTCGTTGTGAGAAAATGGCACCCTACCGATGAATCACCTGAAAGAATTATTTGTGATTTTTTTGCATGCGTAATTATCAATCAAAAACTCGATTTTGAACTGTTTGTTAGTTACGCTTTTTTGCATTTCAGCTAACGTAATACTAAGCTAATCATATTTTTACTATGCTGCACTATCAACTTTAAAAAACAAGTACTCGTCAAAATTTCTCATTACAGTGCACTTTCGGAAATTCGAACCATTTTGTTTTTAGGGCGATTCGAATTTCTGGACGGGTTTTTTATACAAAAATTTAGGTAAATTTGACCATAAAGATATAAAAACCTATGCTTTTTTTAATTTTACAGGGTGTTCTGCAGTTTTTAATAAGATTTCTGTAATAAAAGAATTTTATGACAAATATTATGCAAATATTTCTCTATTAAACAGAACTTTATAACAAAAATTATAAAAATTAGATTCAAAGTGTATTAAAAACAACTTTCAAGTTCTTACGTTTTGTGTTTTCGGTTTCCAGAACAACCCTGTTAGTTTATTTAACATAAAAACTATAAAAAACTTAACGAAATATAACAAAAAATAACAATTCAGTTCATTTGACTTTATTTAGTATGTGTAATACAAACACCAAAAAACTGACTTTTAAACTCTAACAGCATCAACAAGATCTGTAAATCATCTTTTAAAATGGGATTCCCCTTTTTACTTTGTATTTGGTCAAAAAAAGAATTATTTGTGATACAATTTTTCTGATTCCTTTTTTAATATTATTGCTAGTTTTTATAATCATTATTGAATCCTTTTAATCTCATTTTTGATTTTTAATATTTCTCCTATAAAATCAGCACCATTATGGATTTTAATTATTCGAACCAGCTTTATTTAAACCAAGAAAAATTTATTGGTTTTTCGCAATTATGTTCAAGGTTGTTATTTGATTGGCTGACATTAAAGTTTCTATTTTAATTTTTTATATTTGGCAAAAACAAAAATTCAAAATATTTTAAAATCATTATTTTAACATATCAATGAATCATATATGAATCCTTTTTCTATCAAGTGATAAGTCAGTTCTTAATTATCTATCAAAACTGATCTGAAAAAATTCATTTAGGTGATTTTTACAAAAAATAATCACCCAAATGCTAGCTGGGAAGTCTGCATTTATTACAAGGGATTAATGCTAATAAAGATATTTGGTACTTGGTAGGTGTATTGCTTTATCTTATAGGTTAATGTTTTAATTCGATTTGACCCTTAACACTCTCTATACCACTTTGACCATATTATAAATTTAACAAATCCATTTTTGATACACGGAGAGAAGTGTTCATTTTCGTTTCTTAAAACAAGAAAATCCAAAAATTATTTCAAGATTTTAACTTATTTTGTTCGTATTTAGTAAAATTTTCTTAAATAAAGACACATTTTCTCATGATCAAAAAATTCACGTTTTTGGTATAATATCAAAAATTTCTTAAAAGAAGAAATACAAAAGTATGTAGCTTGTTTTTATTAAAAATAAGAAAGATATTTCGAGTTCAAGCTGCATTTATTTTATATAAGCCTGGGTTTCTGGATTCTTAAATAGAATCGAATTTCTTGCATCAAAAAACAAATGCTAGGGATTTCTTTAAATTATTCAGAAAAGCTCAAGAAAACTTGGTTTAATTCAATTAATTTTAATTTGAATCGACATGTTATATGAATTGATATTAAAATAAATTTGTAATTAGTCATAAGTAGGGATGCGATTTCCATGCAAATGCATGTTTTTTGTTGATAGTCTAAGATCGATGTCGACCAATTATCTTTCCGAATCATTAAATTTGCTTTAAAATGTCATTGATTTGTTTTCCATATTGTTGCATATTTTTGTGATAATGCATATTTTGAAATTTTTCCATTTCCATTTATAAAATAAATTTCTACAAAAAATTTCCAAATACACTAAAAAAGTCTTCCAAAAAAAATTTCAAGATGAATAAATAATTTTTTTTGGAAAATGATTTTCAAAATTTAGACAGAAGATCCTTCTATTTTTACCGATGCAGCACCTTACATGTTGAAGGCTGCCAATGAGCTTAAAATATTTTATCCAAAACGGTTCACATGTTACTTGCTTTGCATATGGGTGGTACTGAGTATTGATTTATTGGTTTCATACGTGAAAAATTTACTTTTAAAGGCTCCTTTACGAGTTGCAATTTTTAATTAAATGTATCCCTGCACACAGAAAAAAATCAATGTAATGTTCAAAACAAGGTTGATTTTACATTTTTCAGTAGTGATTTTGCTTCATTGTTGTTTCATGTTAATTTAACATGATTTTACAATAACTTGCGAACAACATTTTTTTCTTTTAAAATAACTATAATTCATGTTAATTTAACATTGCAGTAAAGTTAGAGCAAAATGTAATTAATATTGAAATAACAATCCGAATCACGTTGAATGAAAGTTATTTAAAGTTGAAACAACGTGAATTTCATGTAGAATCAAATTGGTTGGAGTTGATATAACAGTGTGAAGACAACATATGCATTTATTTAAGAATAATTTAAAACACTTACCCCTGTAACACATGTTTCACTTATTTTGTATCTCCTTTGTTAACAGAAGCATCAGCAGAATGGTCCGATATCGTTTTCGTTATCATTCTACTTTGAAAACTTGATGTACTATTTAACTAAATAATTTTAATTAAATGAATACGGGAATTGTCTTCTTTTTATAACATATTTTAAACATGAAAATAAAAAGATGTACATACTTAAGTGTGTATGCATGTTAATTTAACAAGATAAACTTTTGATTTAAATTTAAAACAGGTTTTTATGGATTCAATATTGAAGAATGTTATTTTAACAGCGAATAATATTAAATAAACGTGATTTAAGATAATTTTAATATTTTTCATTTAAAATTAATATGAAATAATGATAAATTTAAATAAAGGGCATACTTTTGCAGAAATTTACCATGATTCTCAATCAACATTTCGCAATGTTATTTTAACATTGGTATTTTTTTCTGTGTGTAGTTATATTAAGCAGTTTCGGATTGAAATCCAACAAAATCGGGTTAGTAGGATAAGAGTTATAAATGCAACTGTGGAACCACCATTCTAAAAAAATGATAATTTTGTTGCAAAAACTAACAGAAATTGTGGTATAATGCACAAATTGATATTAGATTTTGCACAAATTTATTCTATATGACTAGAAATAATCACCCCTATCGTGAATAACAAGTGGAATTTTTGTTCCCATGAAATTTTCATTCCCTTCGAAGGGAAAAAAGCAATCGTGACTCTCATGTGAAAAATTGTTCACGCTATCAGTTCCAGTGCATGTAAAAAAAGAAGAAGGATTAAAACAAAATTAAAAATCAATGAAATTTTTGTTTAAAAATTTACACGTATATATTTTAATGAAAAGTTAAAATAATAAAGCAAAATATTTAGTACTAGTTTAGCCCGGTGCGCTTCGCTACCCTACAAAGTTAGTTTTTTGAACTTTTTAAATTTTATGTAGTAAAATATTTTCCAAAATTCTGCCACCACGTCTTTCGAAAGCTTCACAAATCCGCAGGCAATTGACCTGTTGTTTTGCATTTTGTTGACCAATATATCGGTTTGTGCCTTATTAACGGAAAACGCCCTTAATATTCGTTATTATTCTCCTTTGAATTACCTTTTTTCATGGGAGTTTTTCATGATCGCAAATATGTGAAAAGGGGAAAAAATACGAGGGAAAAATTATTCACGATAGGGGTGAATACTGTTAAATTAAGTGAAGATCGGTTCACAATTTTCCATAGGTCCCATATAAATCCTACTCTCGGAAAAAACTTTAGTACGCCAAAAATCGTAACAAATGATTCTATCATAATGCAATTCGGTATGTCACAGTTTTAAAGACTTAAAATCAAACTATCAAATTTCGTAAAGATCGGTCCATAATTTACCATAAGCCCCATATAAAGACTACTCTTGAAAAACAGTTTAGTACGCCTAAAACCGCAACAAATAATGCAACTGTAATAAAATTTGGTACGTCTCTGTTTAATAGGAAAATAAAACACACTCAAATTTCGTGTAGATTGGTCCATAAGTTAACCCTATATAAAGCGTACTCTCGAAAAACAGTTTAGTCCGCTTAAATCATAACGAATAATGTTTTTGTAGTACAATTTAGTTGTTCATTGTTTCATAAGGCTTTTAATCACCGTAGAAAATGTCGTGAAGAACGGTTCATAATTTACCATAGGCACAATATAATGCCCACTTTGGGACATTTTGTAAATACTACTACAACCGTAGCAAAAAAGATATTGTAGTAAAATTTGGTCCAATTAAGGTAAATATGCCCAGAAATTATACCATGCAATTTTGTGATAAGCGGTCTATAATTTACCTTAGGTCCCATATTAATCAGCCTTCTGATAACCACTTTAAAACTTTAAAACGCTTTAACAAATTTTCCTACTATGTATATTAATATTAGTTCTTATTTATATTTTTTAATACCGGAAACTACTACAGCATTGGTGTTTGGTCCATAATTTACCATGGGTCCAAAATAAATTCTCTCCTAAAAATAATTGTAGTTAGACTAAAACGGTTCCAAATCATGTTATTTTACTCAAATTAGTTAAAATTAAGTTTTATATGACTTGAATTAAAATCATATAGCTTTGTGATTGTCGGTGAACAATTTGGCATATCGAGCCCTTGCTACAAAAAAAGCTTAAGCGAAAAAAAACACAATTTTATAGGAGAAGGTTTTTTCATTGTATGTATTTCATAAAAATTAAGTAAAGGCTAGATTACACTATTATACTTTGTATTAATACATGTCAAAATCTCAAGTAATATGACAAAGTGTGATAGTGTGAATGCAATGTGTCACGAAAATGACAAGTATTATGAAACAAATTTGACATCCCATACGACTTCATCGTTTTTTGAAAAATTTCTAAACAATAATACTTTTCATTGGATCAGGGTTGCATTTTTTTCATGTGTGAGTGTTTATACTTTGTGTGATGGTGTGAACACAAACTGTCATGCTACATTAGATTTTTTGACAGTCGCAACAAAACTCATTAGATTTCTATGTGCCGGTTCGCTTAGGCTATTTTTGCGGTAAGGGCTCAATTTGTAGGTCAAAACCGAAGGCAATTTTAATACTTGTTTGAACCTTGGTCTACATTTTGCAAATATAAGACTTGAATTGATCATGTTTTTTTTACGAATTAATGAATAATATAAAAACTCATGCATTTTAAGGTTAAATTCTGAAAAAGGGTTATTCGGGAATTACGGGATTTTCAACCATTAAAAAATCTAGTCAGATTTAAACTTTTATTACAATTTAATAATAAAGTTTTTATTGCATAATTAAAAAATCATTTGATGGTCACCGAGTAACAAGTCCAACATATATACATATATGGTAGGCAAACGCCTTTAAACCCCTTTTGATCATACTTTGAAGAATGAAACCAAAAACTGTTCGTCTGAATCCCGTATTTAAGTATGTATGCATAAGTTTTTGTTAATTTGAAACCTTAGCAACAAGATTCATTATACTGCAGTAAATCCTTTGTCCGAATAAATTCGATACAGTATTAACATAACACTGATTTTTTTGCTTTGTTTTTAGTAATGTGGTATAGACAATATACCTTTGGCAATTCTACTGATATCTGAGAACATAGGTATGTATATTTTTTTTAATTTTTCAATTAACAAACCCTAGACAAAAAAGTTTCTTTTACCAATTCTATTTATACATCAATTCATATTTAAATATAGTTTCTAAAATAACTTTATTTTTATTTTACATGAAAAACGAAATTTAAACCTAAATTGATATTTAAATAGAATTGGTGAAATAGGCCCTCAATGTTAAAGCGTTTGAAATTTTTAAATTGTACTTAACATTGCATTGGAATACCTTAGTACTTTTGCAATACGATAGTACTGGAAAACGTTTAATTGTACTGATTCTATCATCCCTGGTCAACAATGTTTACCAACAATTAGTTTTATAGGGGTTGTCGTGTTCTTCACACTAAAAAATAATATATAATAATAAAAAATAATTGAGAAATATATTTTTGTAATAATTAAAACAATTTAAAAAATTTGGTTTTAATATAATACAATAATTTGATATTTTTTTTAAACAAATTTTTAATGGGCATAAGTATGTAATCATGAATGTGGCAACTATGAAAGCAACCTTCTTAAAAATGATAATAGCGTTCTAACGTTAATACTGCCTTACCTGCGAACACTGTATTACCTCATTTCGAAAATAAAACGACTTGTCATCACATTTGGTTTTTCATAAAATACATTAAAATTTAATAAATGTTCGTAGAATTATTGTTTTACATATCATTGGTAGAGATAATTATTTTGTTTTCAACTGTTTTTTAAATGTTATAAAAAGCCAAAATTGATTTAATATGTAATATGATATTGGTTAGAACAAATTTAAATAGCAATACACATTCTGTTTATTGAAAGCATTTGCGTTTAGTTTGATTTTATTTATTATTCTTTTTAATAAAAAAATATATCATACTTTTAAGTACTAAAGAAATACAACCCTGTACACATTAGTCTGCTACTAACGTAACACTAAATATTTTCTTGTCAGTTTGACATTACTATTTTACGCGTGCGGTTGTCCAGACGGTTGTTGGGTTTCGTTCATACACTTGCTCGGTGTTTTTAATTAATTTTTTGTTGTTTTATTTATAAAAAATGCCCGGCATTTTTTCGCTGGTGCCCTTTGTATATAATTTTAAGTTTTTTCTAATCAAATTTATTTAAAAAGTCATTGTTAACTTCTTCTTGCAACAGTTAAATTAAATACGAATCTTTATTAAATACGAATTTAAATTGTTTTTGTGTTAAGTGTTAATTTAAGCAAACATTTCAATTGAAAAAATGTAAATCCTCAAACTTAATAAATTAATCCTTGAAAAAATTAACCGGTTTCTTAAAAAAAAAAAGACGAAGGAAGGAAATACCTATTTTGAAATTTTCTTGAGATTTTAAATAATAGAAAACAGAAAGAATAAAAATTATCAGTTTGCAAAAGCAGAGCAATAAAATAAATTTTGTTTTTTTGCCTTTCTTAACTAATAAATAATAAAGAGAGATTTCGTAAATAAGAACTTTTGTCGTTGGGTTTTTTTTTTTTTTGCTTAAAATAAAAGAAGTGTTGTCGGCAAATATTTTGTGAAAAGAGAATGAAGAAAATTTAATAGTGCAAAATATTTATGTTGCTCATGAAGAGTGTACATATTACTATTATTGTAGTTGTTGACGAATTGATTATGTTTTGTTTAAGCATACGTAGGTCAACATCAGTGTTGCCACTTTGTGGGTAATTACCCGAATTTGGTATAATTTTTACGGTCGTGGGTAGAGCGTGGGTAATTTCTCTTAGGTGTAATTCAGGTGTTAATTGAAATTTTTACTTCAGATGCCCTAATAAAATCAAGATTCGATTTCAGTGATGACATTTATTTCTTTCTAAATATTGTTGCTAAGAAATGCACAGCCTTCTTACTCAAAGTCTCGGTTTCTTTTTAAGAAAAGTCTTAAATCATTAAAAATACATATATTTTCAAATGTTTGGTAATGAATGTCGCAAGATGGACCCTTAGATTTGGATAAATATGCCTATCATAGTGATTTAGAACCTGAAGTTTATTGAAAAAAGTTATTCAAACTAAAAACTTGCCTGGGGGAAGACATGTTTCCAATATTGCAACATATAATAAATTTTATTTCTATCTTGCTACTTTTTAATGTTTTAGTTTAAAGAATATTTAACGCCTTTTACAGTTCTAAAACTGAATTACGAAAAGAACAGTTGTATAAAACTCTGCAGGCATTTTGTTTACTAAATAAGGCATAAAGGGTATTTTTTAACATCATGAAACTTAAAATGGTAGACAACACAAAAAAAAAAAAAATTAATTTTAATCGCAGATTGATACACGGCATTACCATTTGAAACTGATTTAAAATAAATAGACACCGCGCCTGTCCTTGACGAAACGCATTGCAGACGTCCAGTTTTGTTTCTCTTTTTCGAATAAAATGAACAATAATTAGTATTGTGGTTATTTTGTTGAACTATTTATGGGTTTGAATCCAAATTTTTAATATTTTTAATTAGGCTTTAGTTCATCAAATTTAATTTTCAATAAATTATTCTTATGAAGAAAGGAATTTTACGACATGAAATTAATTAAAATTTCCTGATAATTTTTCATTCCTGACTGAAGCTGGGCTCGAACCCAGGCGTTTTTTACGGACAGGTTACCCTTACATGTTTCGATTGCAACCACTCAATCTCTTCAGAGGGCTTGCCGTTTAACACTCGCAGCCATCGACGACTGCTGACGTCATTAGTCAAACATCAATCCTTAAACCAAATTGTATTTAACCCTTTGGTAGATCGAAATTTGCTTTGAATGATTATCTATTTAAATTTATTTTACATGTTTCTCCTTACTTCTGTTTTTTTGTACTTTTGTCAAGAATTCTTCTTGAAGTGCAAAGTACATATTTTGTTTTGTTTTTCCTTTTCTTGTTGACCTTTTCCAGCACAACTTGAACAATGTTGACCTCCAAGACAACGATTGTTGCTGGTTTATCAGCTTTAACCACTGACTTCACAGTCCTACGGAAAACAATCAATAAGTGTCACATCGCACGGCCTTGAATTCTAATTGACAGTTAATTTTCTCTAAATCAACCCATCGCCTAAATTTGTGAAAAAAGTTGCGTCATTTAAATCATGAAGTCACCTTTAAGTTGCGAAAATCTATGGCTGATTTTCAAAGTATATTTTGATAATTTGGTGGCGTTGTTCAAGCATGAATCTATTCATGATGATGTGCCTGTTCAAAAAGTGAAAATAGTATGACAGTTCGTTTGACAGCTAATCTTTCGTAAGCTCTATGGGGCTAAAAAGAATCCATTATAAAGCAATGACAAGGAACATTTTAAACCTTTTCAAGATATATCAACCAAATGTGGAAGTTAAACTCATTATTATAGCAGTTTGAATTTATGTTTTATTAATTTTTTTAAGTCTTTAATGTTATTTTTGTTAATTTATATTAAATTAACAGCTTGACTAATATTGATCTTCTTTTAATGAGTTTGTTGTGTTTTTGCTTCTTTGTAAATGTCTTTTTATTTAATAAAACTTCAATTTTATATCAGGTGTAATTTCATTTAAATCGGGTAATTTTGCTTCATCTCAAGTGTAATTTTGAAATTTGCTGGTGGTAACACTGGTCAACATAAAAAATAAACATTAGCACTATACGAAAATACTTGAAAATAAGAAAAACAATTCTCTGGTGGAAAAAAAACAAGACTGCTACTTTAATAAACAAAATTAATTGTAAACTAGTGCCAAGATCAGTGTCAACAGTGTAAATAAAGCCAAAAGAATCCGCAGCAACATCATTAAACAGCAGCAGCTAAACTTAACAGCAACATCATTGCGTGACAGTAAAATTCATTACTGTTAGTGTGTGTGTATCAGTGTTTTTATTGTGTTTTTTGCACTTTTTTGTTATCATTTGATTTCCTCACATGTTCTTCAATGCATTTTTCTTCTTATACGTCTGTCATTACCACTACAACTACAACAATTACCACCAATAGCCGCAATAGCAACATAAGCAATTCGATTAAAATGCGTCGTTCTACACTGAGTCGTAATCATTATTTTGTTATTGGTCTGTTTTTGGGTTTGGTCTTGTCATTTTATGTGCCCCAAGACATTTGGGAATTGGTACAGCAAGAAGAGTGCCCGCAACAGGTTGCAGAAAATAGTTTAATTGAAAAATTTGGTCAAGAATTCGAGCCACATTTGAACTTGATTAACAAACCGTTGGCAGCTAAAAAACAGGTAAGTTATTTTCCTAAACACCACAGCAATCCACTAGAAAGTTAACACAATTAAATTAAAAACACGATTGAAAAAGTGTGCCTACATACATACATAGGTTGTCTGGATTTTTTTTAACAAATAAAAAGTTATTAAATAAATGTGATTTATTTCGCAAGTTCTAGTTTACAAACGTATCTCCAAATAGATATAAATTAAAATTACACAGGGCGATAGAAAATCAAAAAAATAGAAGAAAATATTAAATGGAACAACTCTCGGAAACGCAGAGTTTTCGGGTTATGTACATATGTTTCTCTGAAGTTTTTATATACATATACAGCCGAAATTCCTAATAAAGAATTTTTCTTTATAACCTATTTCCTAGTTTGTTAAGGGTTTCCAAGGTCTATCTAATAGGCCTGCGCAAGAAGCCAGATGTTTATTTGGTTAATTCCTCAACGATGTCAAAAGTTTACATTTTTCTTATACATGTATATTTTTGTTTACGTTTTTGGTTTTTTGTCACACATACATACATGCACACAAAACACATTTTTCCTTTTGTTTCGCCTATGTAGTAGTAAGATTTTGACAACGGCGAGGAATTTTACACAAACATGTTGTAGAAGTAAGGCAGACCTATTGGATAGGCCTTGGGGGTTTCCTTACATTTTTATCTCCCAATAACGAATTCCTCTTTAGCGTGTTTTACTCTGCGAAGAGCCTTTATTGTGATACAACTTGCTTTTGATATACATACTCAATAATCTCCCTTTTTTGAATTTTTATTCAATTAAACAATTTTGTCGATGAAGTAAAATATATAAGTCCCAATTTACACTAGGGACATTTCTTGCCGGACATTTTTTGAATTCTCTTTTAATCTTACCTGAAGCGTTTACATATGAAACATTAGAAGCCAGACAGAAATTAATATTTGTTTGTAAACTACGAAAAGTAAGAAAGAGAAATGAAAAAATGTCCAGTACAGATAGTCATGTACTACACACTCAACCTTTTCGACCCCTCGCCAGCAAACTTCGTCTGTCCGGCAAGAAATGTCTCTAGTGTAAATTGGGACTAAGTCTAAAACAAGGCGAATTCATACAAGGTGGTCTTATTTTGAAAACGTTTTACAACACTGTTAAACATTTTAACGTTGTGTCAAAAACTCAAAGAAATATTTGATTTTGTTTTTATATTAAATTGTGTTTGTTTGAAATTTTATAACTTAAAAAAGTTTTAAATTTCACAATTTTAATCGAAAATTAAAGAATTTAGTTAAGATTCCCCAGAACCAACAGGACGGTATACCATTTTGACACAAGGTTAGTAATCAGCTGTTGCTTACGAAGCAAGATAAGTTCACCTTGTGTAAATTCGCTTTGGTCTAAAACAAACCAAAATAACGACTTTTTTCAAAATATGTATATCTTAAATACATAATTAAAAATAAATTTTACAACACTATAAATAAATTTTTCATAATTATAAATTAATCAACATTTACATATCGCTGCTTTATTGCATCATAGTCATATCTCAAAAAATCAAAAATTTTAAGTTACTTAAGCAAAAGTGTTTATTTATATCTTCTTTATATGTAAAACAAAAATCAGCATTATCTCTCAAACTGAACCGAAGTTATAGCAATATATCGAGCCCTAACCGCGAAAATAATGTAAGCGACATGATTTTCTAAGTTCAGTATAATAGAAAAAAAGTACCACGAATAAAACGGAAAAGTAAAACAAAGAAATTTAATTTCCCTTTTTGTTTATTTTTTTCTCCCCATTGAAGTATCAAAAATTTCAATATATAATTTAGTATTAATGTCAATGATTGGAGCCGTTTATTCCCCAAAAGGGCCGAATTTCAAAAAAGTACCAGATACCTGCTCGCTTATTTTTATGAACAACAGTAAGTATTAACTTTTTGTTGTATCTCTTTTAGTTAAGAAGATATGAGGATAACGAATTTTCCCGTTTTTACCCTTTTTTACCCCTTGAACATTCGTATATTCAAAAGCCCATCATTTGCAATTGTTTTTATAACTTGTACAAGTCACAACGTGTAGGGGCCGCATAAGTAAATCGATTTGGCATAATACCAACTTCCAGTTCAAAGTTTTTTTTAGCCTAAGGCGTTTAGGCTTAGATAGATATGTATATACATAGATAGATGGAGAAAAATGTTTAAAAACTTCATTTTTATCTTCAGCCGTTTAGATTGTGCGATGATAGATCGAAAGATGGAGAAAAATGTTTTTTAAACAATAGGTACGATAAGTACTAAAACGTTTGAATTTCGAAAATGTGCCAAATATGTATGTGTATTTTTTGATCATGTAAGATAATTTTTAATAGATAGATGGGGTGGCAATAACTGCCCATTTTACTAAATGCGAAATTACTCTTTCTTCTCAATCTCAAAATGCGCTTGATTCAAGTATTATACAGTTGATTTAATCTTAATTGTGATTCAAGAATTTCTAATATGGGTTAATCTCGATTCGCACTTGAAAGAATCCGAGGGTAAGATTAGATTGATTTTCTTACCTAAACACTTACCTCACAGAACCAGAGAGAATATTATAATTTTACTAACCCGTTACACATGCTTTTTTCACTTTTGTTGTATTTCGTCCTTTGCTTACAGAAGAATTCTCAATTACAAGACACAAGCAGCGTGCCCAATATGATTTTCGTAGTTATTATACTTTGAAAATTTGATGTATTTAACTCAATATTTTTTACAAATAGTATATGGGAATTATTGCTTTTTATTTTACTCTTTAAACATGAAAATAATCTAAATTTTTCTTCTTGCAGTGTTGTTGTTGTTTTTATACAACAAACTTTTACAAACACACGCGTATGTACGCATGTTGATTTTTTAAACCCGACTAGAGTTGTGTCGTTCCGGAACGACCTAGTTCCATTGAACAATTCCCTAAAACGAACGGTGCGGAATTTTTCAATAGTTCATTTTTTGTCGTTCCTCGGTCCACAATTGCAATCCGTTGGATGATCACATGTATTTTGTAGGTTTTTTTTTTGTGTATGAATCAATGTTGCCGATTGTCGACGTTTTAACGAACGACACAGAAGTGTTTTCGTTCCTCGTTCATTAATTGTTCAAAGTAAATACCGGAAAAATTACCGAAAGGAACGACCTAGTTCCTTTTATCTTTCGGATCGGTCGGAACGATTCCACAAAAGGAACGATTTTGCCCAACTCTACGCTTGACCACGGCAATCGAAAATAATATTGCCATTGAACAATTGGCAAACGTTTCTCTGATAAAACGTTCGAGAACGACTACTGCTAGTGAAACGAAAAATAACTCATAGAGTTCACCCGTCGCTCAGTTAGTGGCAGCAAATCTTTCGATCTCGAAGGTTTGTTTTAATATTAATAGCGATCGCTTGGCAATATCTATAACGAACAACTTTAACGAAATCACTAAATATTCACTAAAAACAGTTTTAATTATTCGATTAAAATATCGCTAAACATTCGTTTTTAATAGTTTAGTAAAAGTTCGTTAGCGGAGCTTATATATCTTTCTCTCTTAATTTTGTGCGTTTTTATTCTCTAAAAAAAGAGTACGTTTTGCATTTTTATGTATAATACATAATATGATAATATAATATTATATAATATTTATTTCTAAAAACTAAACAAAAATTTGTACTTCAAGTTAAATAAAAATAATTCTTAAAAATATTTATAATAATACTTTACATGAAAATAATTAAAAAAAAAATACATATGTACTTATATTCTGCGATCAGCTTTTTTTTTTAATAATTTTTGTTCGCAAAAAGAAAACCGCGATATATTTTATAAAGATTTGGTGAGAAGTAAAAGCTAGTTTACACTATCTCACGAGTCTAATGTATTCCATAATACTTTGTGAGATAGAAATCTAATGAGTTTTGTTGCGACTGTCAAAAAATCTAATTTAACATGACAGTTTGTGTTCACACCGTCACACAAAGTATAAACACTCACACATAGAATAAAATGCAAACCTGATCCAATGAAAAGTATTATTGTTTAGACATTTTTCAAAAAACGATTAAGTCGTATGGGATGTCAAACTTTTTTCATAATACTTGTCATTTTCGTGACACATTGCATTCACACCATCACACTTTGTCATATTACTTGAGTGTTTGACATGTATTAATACAAAGTATAATAGTGTAATCTAGCCTTAAGCGAAGATAACGGTTTTATATTAGCTTACTCAAAATTTAAGTTCGCCAAATCTTCGCAAAAACTTCGTTGATGCGAACGTTCACTTTTATCTTAAATTTTCCAACATTCAGCGAGCATTTTTGTTTCGCCAATTCTTCGCAGTGGTGAATGTTCACTTTTTTCGAATCTCAGGTCAAGCGGGAAGTTATCTTATTTTGGATTGTTTTAAGTACTAAGTGTTATTCGCACTAAATTTTTTATTACGACTCGTACTAAATGAAGCAGAAAAAACTTAAATTTAGTTTTTTCTTTCTGTGTTTGTACAAAAAATTTTAAAATATACAATCAAAAAAGAAAACTATTAAATAAGATCAAAATAAAACATTAAATATTTTGATTATTTTTAATTTTAAGCTCCAGGTCTCTTTTTTATATAAAAAATATTAATTTATTTAATTATTTTTTCGATATTTCGCTAACCTTTGGTTAGCATCCTCAGGAAATTAAATTTACAATATTTTTATAACACAAACAAAAATAGAAACTGGGAATTATTTCCTTCCGAAGGTAACTTTATATTATATTCAACATTTTTCGTTTTTCGAATTTATTCTATGAGCTAAATTTCAGTTATGTATTTTATAAAGCTTTTTTGTAATAGTTCTATTCCTACAATTTTTCAGAAATGACTTTATACACTACCAGACTATTATATTGTATTTTCTATTTACATTTTACCTTAGCCTTCCGTTGGAAAGCAATGAGGTATATTGAATGTACAGAAAAATTTACAATTATTAGACACCAGCAGAATGTAATGCATTTTCTGGCCCGCAACGGCCGTCGTCAGCATTCTTTGTGTCTCACTGGATAGTGTTACTTTATAAATTGAATGTATTTAACTCAACTATTTTAACAAATAGAAACTGGGAATTATTTCCTTCCGAAGGTAACTTTATATTATATTCAACATTTTTCATTTTTCGAATTTATTCTATGAGCTAAATTTCAGTTATGTATTTTATCTAAATAGAAAATACAATATAATAGTCTGGTAGTGTATAAAGTAATTTCTGAAAAATTGTAGGAATAGAACTATTACAAAAAAGCTTTATAAAATACATAACTGAAATTTAGCTCATAGAATAAATTCGAAAAATGAAAAATGTTGAATATAATATAAAGTTACCTTCGGAAGGAAATAATTCCCAGTTTCTATTTGTTAAAATAGTTGAGTTAAATACATTCAATTTATAAAGTAACACTATCCAGTGAGACACAAAGAATGCTGACGACGGCCGTAGCGGGCCAGAAAATGCATTACATTCTGCTGGTGTCTAATAATTGTAAATTTTTCTGTACATTCAATAATACCTCATTGCTTTCCAACGGAAGGCTAAGGTAAAATGTAAATAGAAAATACAATATAATAGTCTGGTAGTGTATAAAGTCATTTCTGAAAAATTGTAGGAATAGAACTATTACAAAAAAGCTTTATAAAATACATAACTGAAATTTAGCTAATAGAATAAATTCGAAAAATGAAAAATGTTGAATATAATACAAACAAAAATAATTATGGAAAAAATTATTTCATAATTATTTTTGTTTGTGTTATAAAAATATTGTAAATTTAATTTCCTGAGGATGCTAACCAAAGGTTAGCGAAATATCGAAAAAATAATTAAATAAATTAATATTTTTTTATATAAAAAAGAGACCTGGAGCTTAAAAATAATCAAAATATTATTGTAAAAGGTCAATTAAAACTGAATTTATAAAACATTAAATTGTATAGAAAAACTTCATTAAAAAAACTGAAAATATAAATTTTTTTTTAACCTTTAAAATTTTAATTTTTACAGCCAACAAAAATAATTTCTAAAATTTGTTTTTTTTTTAAATGAAATTTTCTATGCGAACGTTAACGTGTGACATCGTGGGCCTGGCTGTTAATATTCTGTTATTATAAAAATTCTTTAAAAAATAAAACGTTAATTTGATATTCAGGTGTAATTTCAGTAAAATCGGGTAATTTTGCTTCATATCAAGTGAATTTTCCTGGTAGCACTGGTTTAAAACAGTATTCAATACTGTACATATCGCACACTAAATCATAAACAGGCACAACTCAAAATTTAAAAATGTTTAGGGAACCCAAAAAACTGGCTACAAAAACATGGTTGCAGTTTTTTAATTAAATTGAGTTTTACAAATTTTAAAGAAGACAGTGATTTGATTTGATTTGTGAACTGGGTAATGAAAAAAAACCATTTCGAAAAATTTCGAATTATGCCTGTTAATGATTTAGTGTGCGATATTTACATCAACTGAAGTTACGTTGAAAAGAGAACTTATTAAAGCATCACGTTAAAACTTCACATTGTATTCAGTTCTGCTACATAATATACAACTCAACAAAGTTCAATTAAATGTGTTTACATTTTCTGTTGAATATAATACTGATATATAATTTTGTTAATTGCTGCAGGTTTTATGATACTTTAAACTATGATCTTTGAAACAGTTGTTTGTTAGTTACGATTATTTTTGCTGTCTGCTGCTGCAAAATTTTATATTTTGTAGTGATAACGAGAAATCGATCGAACATACATAGTCTTTATTAAGAAAAGTGAAATACATATACACAAAACCAAATAAATTTTTTTTTGTGCACCATAAATATTTGAATAAAATATAAAAAATATTTAGTTTTAATTTTTTTGCTTTGATTACTTCCAGTGTGGCCATATCCAAAAATATTTTACAGCTAAATCGGCTTTCAAACAATGCTAAAAAATGCCAAAAAAAAATCCTAAACTGCCAAAAAATAATGCTAAAATTTAAATGTATTATTGTTTTGTTATTTTAGTTAATATACCTTTATACATGATTTATTTTACATAATTCTTCCCTATAATCATATAAATAGAACAAACTGATTAAAAAATAACAATAAAATATTTATTAAACATAAAAAGTCTTAAAACTATTAAACAAATATATTTCAGTCTTTATATACATACGTACATAAAAAGTTTTCAAACAAAAGGTACCATACCACTTTTATATTATATTCAACATTTTTAATTTTTCGAATTTATTCTATGACCTAAATTTCAGTTATGTATTTTATAAAGCTTATTCGAAAAATGTTGAATATAATTTAAAAGTTGCCTTCGGAAGGAAATAATTCCCAGTTTCTATTTGTTAAAATTGTTGAGTTAAATACATTCAATTTATAAAGTATCACTATCCAGTGTGACACAAAGAATGCTGACGAAGGCCGTAGCGGGCCAGAAAATGCATTACATTCTGCTGGTGTCTAATAATTGTAAATATTTCTGTACATACAATATACCTCATTGCTGTCCAAAGGAAAGCTAAGGTAAAATGTAACAAGAAAATACAATATAATAGTCTGGTAGTGTATAAAGTCATTTCAAAAAAATTGAAAGGAATAGGACTATTAAGAAAAAGCTTTATAGAATAAATTCGAAAAATGAAAAATGTTGAATATATGTAATATAAAAGGAAGGAGATTTATACCACTTAAAACCTATTTTAATTTCCGCGTTGCTAAATGGCAAAACCAAAAACTTCGTTGCAAAAGAATCTAATTCAATGAATGGATTTTCATTTAATGCATTTTTATTCCCATAAACATTTATCCAGAAATCAACTGTTGAGTTCTTATTTAACAATTCATATGAATTTAGTTTCTGCCGCTGATGTTCCAAAGTTGTAATTTCTTCTACAGTGAAATCAATCATTTCTTTAAAATGTAAGCTTAGTGTGGGATCACACTATGAAAGTTTTCTTTCAGAAAGTTTGGGTTTATTGGTGAGAGGGGAAAAGAACATGCTTTTCTTCTCTCTTCTCTCACCCATAAACTCAGACTTTCTTAAAGAAAACTTTCATAGTGTGAATCCAGACTTAATTTGCATTTATTAGTATTTTCTGCACAAAAAAGTTAGAATTTGTTAAATTATGAAAATTGTTGGCAATCGTTGTCTAAGTTGACATATTAATTGAGCTATAAAATGCCAGCATGTAATTCGTATTTGTTTTTCTATTTTAAGAGTTATGGTATCTCTTTTCGTTTCCAAAAATTTTTCAAAATCGTAATTGAGCTTAACATGTATAATCGATCAAGCTGTCCAAATTTTAAAACAATTTGATATGAAAGATCTTTTAAAAGATTGTACAGTTTCTATAGCAAAAGAGTAGAGATTTGTTTATGCATTCAACAAAAAAGTGTGGTAGATTTTCAAAAGAAGATTACTTGAATACTCTTAAATTAAATAATGCTAAAAAATGCTAAATATGTAGTTGAAAAATGCTAAAGAAAATGCTTACTGCTAAATGAAAAATTTGCAGCTAAATCAGACAAAAAAATGCTAAATCTAGCTGCAAAAATGCCAAAATGGCCACGCTGATTACTTCACTTGACCGTAATCATCTTCAAATTGAATTTCGTATTGTACTTGCACAAGTACTACTTGTACTCAAAATTTTATTTTGCTATTTCTCTTTGGGCAAAATCTACCTACAAGCGGACAGACAGATATAAAGCTGTTATAACTAAACAAATATAGATTCATATGTACATCTTAAACACAACTAGATACTTGTTTACTTAGAGAGACTTAAGAGCAAATATGTTCGCTTACTCGTTCGTTTAAATGTTTGAAACGTCGTTTAAGTCATACTTTAAGTTAATTTAAGTTAATAAAACAAAATTTATTTGGATTATAAATTATTTGCTCTATTCGTACTTGTACTTACTTTAATAGTTTACATTGCGCTACTTGAAACTTTTTTATTTTTCATCTGCTTTTTACTGGCATGACAAAAGCAAAAATAATTAAATTTAAATTAAAACTTTTAATTTTAAAAACATAATACATAGTTTGTGCTTTTATTATTAACAACAAAAACAAAATTACTGAAATAAAAGTGAAATTGTCACATCATGACTATTTATGACATAAATTCGAAAAAACTATATGGATATATAAAACTAACATGAACACCTTAATTAAAACAAAAATTAAGTAATAAGAGGCTTATTATGGCAGTCGCGATCGAATACTTTCTAGTCTTTTATATAGCAAAAACTAAAAGAATTCAAGATTTAAGTTACTTTAAAACACTTAAGAGATTATTTTTGATGCCAATAGGGTCGTAGAAATCAATATACGCCTAGTAGATAACAAATTTTTTGTTTTCTGTAAGCACGAAAACTACATAAGCGTAGATATATCATAGGCCCTATATAAAGCCTTTTCTTAGAAATCAGCTTAATAAGCGGTAGTTTAACTACCGCAAATGTAAATATTGTGTTGAAATTTAGTTGGATACAACAACTAAAGACACGAGTCCGAAAAAGATAAAGTTGTTCTTCGAAATTTCCCAGGAATCACTTGATCAATTCTGGGGAAAGCGGGAATAGGTTTAAACACAACGAAAAGTTTAATCTTTTTTTTTTACTTAATTTTAGAATTTTATACTTATTTCAAGAAATTCCGGGATTTATTTCCGAAAGTAATCCCATTGAGGATTATTTTGAGCACGTTTTAGTGTTATTCGTACTTGAATTTTTGAGTACGACTCGTTCTTAAAGTAATCATAAAAAACTTGATGTATTCCAAGTGTTTTTCTTTCTGTGTACACTTAACGTACTGTTTGAGCACTGTTATATATTGTAATGTACAGTAGAATCCCGATAATTCGTAATCGCAAGGGACCGCCCATTTCTTACGAATTATAGGGGTTTTCGATTTAGCGGGGTTTCGATTTAACGGGGTTAAAAAATTATAAATACGAATAAACGGGGTTTTTCAATTTATTTACTAAAACGATAAAAAAAAACATAAAAAACAGTCGTTAAAAATAAAATATCTAAACATTTTATATAAAAATTATGCATGTAACAAACTGATCTTAAGAAAATAAATCCACACACAAGCAAAAACCCAAGCAAAAATAAAATAGTGGTGAACAAAAAATCATTCTTTCCATGTTTTTGTTGTTTTTATTACGAATTATAAGTGGTAGTTAGCAAACAATTACGATTTATAAGAGGTAAAGAAGATTTTATTTGAAAAAAAAATTAAGAATTAGCGAGGGGACCAAAATGTATGGAAATTTTACGAATTAACGAGATTTTTTCAAGGGACCGACAGTTTATTACGAATTATCGGGAATTACGATTTATCGGGGTACGAACTATCGGGATTTGACTGTACTATAATGTAGTGATCGAGAAGATATAAACAACGCATTCATCAAGTAACTAGTTATCCATTTTTCGGTTTCAAAGGTACACTCATAAAATTATTACAGTAACTGATTGTAGGTTATTAAATTCGTTTTCGGTACTGTTAAAATTGAATAAAAATATAGTTATTTTACGAATAAATTTATTTTTCAACATTTATGTTTGTTATTAAAAAAACAAACTACCAAAAAATAATGTTTTCCGTATTTTTTTTTGTTAATTTGTTTGATTTTTATCGGTTAAAATATATTTTTTAAAAGTAAAAACTATTCAATTTTAACGAATATGATGTTCAATAAATAAAAAACTTAGAAATTACTGAAAAAATCATTTGTTTTAAATGAAATGTAAATGATCCGTTTTTTAAATGAATTTTAATTTGTTTCAAATGAATTTTCGTTTGAATTTAACTACATAATATTTTGAGTGTAAAGATAAATAAAACACTCATAAAGCTTTAATTCGAAAAAACGTTTATTGCATTATAATACTTGGACCTTGTCATTACGTACGAAATAAAATGTCATTAAATGACCGCCTCTAAATTGGCTGCAGCAGTCGATCTATTTGAGAAAGTTTTCGATTACTTTTTCGAAAATTTCGCGATAACTTGACGAATGTTGGTATTCAAATGCTTCCAACGTTAGGAGATTATCCGCGTAGATGGGGTCTTTGGCATAGCCTCAAATCGCATGATCCTGGTGGCCAATTGACTTCTCAAAACGTGTTGTATGACTCGTGGCCACATATTTTGTTGAATTCAAAATCTTCAACTGCATGCCAAAAAAAGGCGGTTACCATACGGCCATAACGCCCAATTTCTAAGAACGATGTGGAATCGACAAATAAGTATTAGCCGCCACACTTTCAATAACAGAAGCGATAGTTTCGGCTGTGCGCACAGTGCGATGATGCACAGGCCAGACCACATCTTTTGCTCTTTTAGTCTCTTTAAGATTCTAAATGATCTTTCCATTTCTTGCGAAAAGTGGCCACGTTTGAACCACCACTTTTGTAGTAAAAGCTTAAGCTATTTTAACGCATTCATCGCTTGTTAAGCGATCCATAATTCGTAAATTAAGAACCTTTCACCAAATAAATGTCACTTCAGATGACTGATATTTAAAAGCTGACAGCCTTGTCAGAAGGGCGGTCTTTAAACCACTTAAAGGATCTGTTTCTCAAAGGCAAATCCAGCTTTCAGTTCAAGAAGGGAGGACGCAAATCGGAAATATATATATTTAAGCTTAAAATTTTTTTATTAAATATAAAATTAACTGGCGAATATCCTGATTCCTGTGCCATTTTACCATCCAAATTCGTTAGTTATGACTGAAACTGAAGTGTTGCCAATTATAAACTTAAAGACAGCAGTTTTTATGTCACCCTCTCGTATTCGCACTTGCTGCTTCTTGCATTAAAGTAGCACAAAAGTTGCTCATCAAGCACTTGTTCTGTAGTTCTTGGTATCCTTTTATAATCTTTGAAATATTTTACATTTATTTTATGGCTTTTAATCAATATTTGCGAATTCATGCATTAAATACGAGATTATTATTTTGTTTTGACTTTTTTTGGGAATTTAGAGAATTATTTTCAATGAGTACTACAATGTAATCTTATGTAAAAATAAATTTTGACTAAATTTTTCCAATAGTTCTGCATTAATCAATAACTTTAAAGGGTTATATCGGGTGATTTTTTAGCAATTATCTTTTTGCAGCAGCTGACGCACGTTTCGTGTTTTGTTTCACTGTCAAACATCTTCAGTTTGGTCTATAATTTAACCATGAATCGTCTTACAATTGAACAACGCTTGCAAATTATTGAATTTTTTTTCTGTTAAGAAAGTTCATCGCGCGCTTCTTCCATTTTATGGTCAGTTTAATCGACCCACTGAACCGGCTATTCGGGCTATTGTGACTAAATTTCGCACCAAATTTACATTGTTGGACATTAAAACACCAACACGCTTACGTAGAGTGCGAAGTGAAGAAAATATCGCAGCTGTATCCAGGGTTGTTAGATGTGACGATTTTTCGTCATTTTGACGATTTTTGGGAAAATACAGTGAAATGACGATTGACGATTTTTTTTACTAAATGTAATAGTGTTATGACGATTTTCTGGGATGAATAAAACACTTACAAGAAATATTTACAAACTATATTCGGAACAGTCCAAAATGTAAAAATAAATTTTTCGAAATACAAAAATTATTGGAAATAAACAAAAAAAAAAAAATTCTTCCCCATTACAAACCAGGTGGCTTTCATTAGAAGCATTAGTAATTCGAATTCTACAATTACATACATGTATGCATGCCATCGTTACTGCAAAAAATATACACTAGAGCTCCGATTTGCGTCGATTTTTTAACATTTGTTAAATCCGCTTTTCGTTTTTATGATTTCGATTTGCATCGCTACATACGATTGGATTTTTTCACTGAAGTTTGCGTGTAAAAAGGCGAATTCCCATTTAATTCTTACTACGTTTATACGCACCACTTATTCGCAAATAAATATATTGCAAGTAGAGAATATTGCCGCATAAAGAGTGAATTAAATTTTTATTTGCGAATAGCTAACTCATGAAAACAATTCCTGATTAACGACACTATTTGCAAATAAGATTTTAAGCATTGCCACACTTTTAACCGTTTTACGTTTTTATTTCGATGTGGCACATTCATATGGCAACAAAAGTAAAATTAAATAAAAAATGTGCAAATAAATTTAAAAATACACAATAATTTTTGATCTGTTTCATTTAAAAAATAAAAAGTTTATATACATACAGTACTACTAATTGAATAAATTTTCCATCTGGCATCACTTAAAAATAAGAATTTTCATTAAGAAATAGACATATAAACAGTAAGTTAGTTAATCGCAAAAAATTTTTAATCGCGAATAGGCTACGTATAAACGTAGTATCTGTTAGGTAAGTTATTCCAAGCATAGTTGCTTGTTAGGAAGTAAGAAGTTAGTTCTTAATAAGAAGTTGTGTAGAAAAATGAGTGCACAGAGAAGAAAATACATTAGTTTGGAGCTAAAATTGGACGTAATAAAACGTTTAAAGTCGGGTGAAAAGGCTGTTGATATAGACAGAACCCTTGGTTTAGCACCTTCAACGGTAAAAACCATTTACAATAGTGATAGCGCTAAAAATTAATCATTTAAAGATAGCTCAAGTTAATAGCAAATGAGATTTTCTTTTTTATTTATTTCTTTTCAAATGGTTAATATATTTCAGCCCACTTGCTGAATTTAATAGAATAAAACTTAACCATATCACTTTCTTTATTATAAATAGAATTTTTCGCTAAAAATTTATATTTTTGAACCAATCAATGCAATATATTGTCTCTGCCTTGTAAAATTTAAATATTTGACGATTTGTTGAAGATTTTGGTAAATGTTCGTGATGATTTTGACGAATTTTGTTCAAACTTTTGACGATTTTTTGAGAAAAAAGTCTAACAACCCTGGCTGTATCGGCCAGTGTTAATGATGATCATCAATTATCGCCGTTCGCAGCAATTGGGCCTCTGTTACTCAACAACGTGAGATGATATCCAACTTTCTTTTGCCCAAAATTTAAGAGCTTAACTTGCATAACATGTGGTTTCAACAAGACGGTACAACATTTAATTTCACGTTCGGGACCGGTCAATTGGCCGCCTTGATCGTGCGATTTAACGCCTTTAGACTATTTTTTGTGGGGCTATGTTAAAGCTCATGTCTATACACACATGCCCGCTTCAATTGACGCATTGGAAGGCAATATTGAAGCATTTATTCGTGAGATACCGGCCGAAATGTTGGAAAGAGTATGCCAAAATTGGATTAACCGGATGGACCATTTGAGGCTCAGTCACGGTCAACATTTGCATGAAATAATCTTCAAAAATTAAATTATATGGACCGTACTATCGATTCAAATAAAGATTTCATGCATTTTTCTGAATTTTATGTGTTTTTTTTTTATTTTAAACTTTCCTATAGCTCTTAAAAAATCACCCGATATAATCTTAAAAATAATAACAAAAAAACTGATCATGTGAATGATATTTTTTCACACATTTGTACTTAGTTAAAATTGAAATCGGACAAAATTTCGTCGAACTTTTACATTTTTTCTAGTTAATATAACTTTAACTTACTATATAAACAAGTAAAATTCAAGTATAAGTCTTTTCATAACAGCTATAATTAAAAAACGACATTAAAGAAGTCTTTCACTGACAATATTTATGACGTGTATTTTTTTTTTTTTTTTTTTTTGCAAGCGTGATAAGAGACAAAGTAGAAGCAGTAAAAGGTCATTAAATTCATATCAGCAAAATTTTATTAAAACTAAAATAAAACAAGTAAATTTAGCTGTGCCGAATATTATATACCCTTCACCATAGTACTGACAAGCTAATCGATCCCAAGCTCATATGGGCTCTATCGTGTCAAAATCCTTATTCCTGGAGCATATTTAAATGGGCACTAGGTGAAAAATAAAATCAATTGGCTAATTTTAAAAAACAAAAAATTTCATATATAGAGAATGGCTGTAGGAAATATCGCCCAAAGAAAAATCGCAAAAAAAAAAATTAAAAATATGAAAAATGGCCCAAAATTTTTGGGCTATTTTTCGTTATTGTTGGGTGATTTTTCGTTTTTTAAATTTGGGTGATTTTTCATTATGAAAGCTTTAGTTAGCGAAGCCAGTATTTGTTATACCATAGAAGATGAAATCCTCATTTTGGATATATATATTTAATATATACACCCGGAGTAAAAGCTATAAAAATATTTTATCCATATTATGTTTAATTTAACCAAATCATTGTCACCGACAGCCATATTATGGTTAAATTAGTATCTTTAAAAAAATCACTTGAAATTTTAACGGTATTTAAAAAAAAAATTTACACATTTTTGATTATAAGTTAAGCTGCGGACGTTATGACAATTCTTCGATGGACATTATGACACTTTTAAAAGTGTCATAAAGTCCAAGGAAACTACGACACTGGACGTTTTTTATATGAATAATAAACACTTTTTTGAAAATTGAGTAATTTTTTTTTTTTTTTTTTGGGAAAAAATTCGTTTTTGCTTTTTGGGTCATTTTTCATTTTCTTTTTGGGCCCTTTTTCGTTTTTTTTTGGGCAAAATTTCATATTTACCTTTTTGGGTCATTTTTCATGTTCGCTTGGGCGATTCTTCATTTGGGCGATTTTTCATTTTCTTTTTTTGGCCATTTTTCTTTGGGCGATATTTCCTACAGCCATAGAGAATACCAAAACCCTAAATTCTGAAATACGCTTGTATTGGGGTCAACCTGAATAATTATCCGATTTGCTAAATTTTTAATTTGTCTTGTGTTAAGAAATGTCTGAGCCAAATTGGGACATTTTAGCTTGTATGGTATGGGCGCTATTGTGCCAAACCCATTATTTATAAACCGATTTTGCTAATTTCAATTTCTAGTATTAACTAAATTAATTAAGGGTAAAAGTGAAAAAATTTAATTCATAGATTATAATAAGAAGACCTCAAAAAGTAAATGTATATGGGTTTAAATAAGAGATAGTGGTGGTTTTCGCTTATATCTCAGATATTTGTTGAACAATCTAGCTAAATTTCCAAATCGAGCTATTCGGTGTAATCTATCTTCTATCTATCTATGTAAATACATATGTATGTATATACAAATTAAAAATGTTTGTCTGTTTCTAAATTTGTTTGTTGGCTTGTAGACTCCTAAACTACTGAACCGATTTTGCTGAAATTTTTACAGTAACTTCAAGTAGCTACTTATTTTTAAATATTTCTAATCAGGCTTAAGTTCATCAAATTTAATTTTCATTAAATTATTTTTATGAAGAAAGGAATTTTACAACATGAAAAGTAATTAAAATTGTTATTGATAATCATTCATTCTTGACTGACCTGAGATTCGAACCCAGGTAAAGGAAAAACATGTAAAAACAATTAAAAATGGATAATCATTCAAAAAAAGCAAATTTCGATCTACCAAAGGTTAAAATACAATTTGGTTTAAGGATTGATGTTTGACTATTGACGTCAGCAGTCGTCGATGGCTGCGAGTGTAAGACGGCAAAACCCTCTGAGGAGATCGAGTGGCAGCGATCGAAACATGTCAGGGTAACCAGCCGCCTGGGTTCGAATCTCAGGTCAGTCAAGAATGAATGATTATCAATAACAATTTTAATTACTTTTCATGTTGTAAAATTCCTTTCTTCATAAAAATAATTTAATGAAAATAAAATTTGATGAACTTAAGCCTGATTAAAAAAAATAAAAAAATTAAAAACCATAAATAGTTCAACAAAATTACCACAATACTAATTACTTATTTTTTCTTTAAATAGTTAATATAGTTTCCTATATGCAGGCATTCATGGTCATTAATTTAATGTAAAGAAAAGATCATTTATTTCATTCTCAATAAAATCCGACATTTCGTTAGCATTCTTTCCAACTACTTCAGTGATAAAAATAATAAAATAATTGCATATATATGTCAAGATATCGCAGTAAATGTGTCCCTTTTTGATCACAGTTGTTATAATTACTTTTTCGATAGGGGCAGGGGAAGTGGTACTCTCTATAGGATGCCAGTATTAAGTATTCGCATATCTTAAGAGCCGCTGCGCTGCACCCATTTTCTTGAATTTTTAGCAGTAGTATTTTCTGAGCACCAAAATTAAAATAAGAAAGCAGCAGGGGAAGTGGAACCCCCATAGGACACCAATGTTAAATATCGCATTTCTTAAGAACTGTTATAGTGAGAATGTTCAAAATTTTTAGGAGCCACTCTTATGAAATAAAAATAAAGGTGGTAGGCGCAGGATGCATATGAGTAGGTGAGTTGCAAAACTCGTTCGTTACAAAATTAAAAATACGAAATGAAAATTTACTTTAACTGTTCTTGTGGCGATTTTTGAGAAGAAGTATACTTATTGTGTCAATCCATGTCCTCGTCCATGTTTTTCCAAGGACATGCATTAATACAATCTGCATATTTCTTCTCATAAAGCACCAAAAGAACTGTGAGAATCATTTTTCATTTCAAACTTTTAATTTTGTAACGAACGAGTTTTGAAACTCACCTACTCATATATTAAATACCGGGTAACTGAAGAACGATTATAGCGAGAGTCTTCAAACATGGCTAAGGCCATTATTATGGTTAATTATAAAATTCAAAATAAAAATGGGCGGGGTAGACGGAGGAGGAGCTGTACCTCCCATAGAACAAAAATATTAAATACCGCATATCTGAAGACAAAAGCCTTCAAGTTTTGTTAAAACCGCTTATGGTAAACTACACGTTAAAAAAAGTAAAGGTGGTAGGTGCAGGGGGAGCAATTAACTTTTACGAGTGCATCATGCGAGCTAAATAAATAAAATATACTACTTATTTTGTCGATAGAGGAAGGAAAGCAGTACCCCATAGGACGCAAATGTTGAATAAAATGAATGACTTAGTCAAGTGACATATTCATCATCGCGCAGCTAAAGCGGCTGAAGTTAGAGACATGAAATTTGGACAGTGAAAAACGAAAAGATCTACGGAAAAGAGATTTTTGAAAATTTAAATATTTAGAAGATAAAATGGGTTAAATTACACTGAAAGAATTTTCTTCGCAATACCAATGAATTTTGACATTAATCCCATGAAAAATTGCATTAAAAAGGAACCTATGCAGCGGCTTCGTTGGATCAATGAAACCTGTTTCATTAAAATGTATTTATTGAAATATTACATTAGATCTATGAATATTATTCATTGTATGAATACTTTCAATAAAGTAAAACAATTTTTTATTTTTATTTTTTCTTATTTTATTTTTTATTTTTTTTTTGTGTCTGGGGGGAATCGATCGCGCAACCAGGGATGTCAGATGTGACGATTTTACGTCATTTTGACGATTTTTTTCGGTGAATTTACCAAAATGACGATTGACGATTTTGAATGTAGAGTCACTTAGGTGTTGACGATTTAATCCCGTCAATAAATTTAGTTTAAACTTTAATCTTTCATCAAATTTTTAACACTTTAATCTGTCAAGTAAAGTTTTTTTCTTACCGAACGTTTCCACATGCAAGTAATTACTTGCAAGTAGTGTATACGTATTATCAACAAAAAATCGAGGAAACAACCGATTGGCTGAATGAACAAAAATTGTGTGAATGTTAGTGAAAAAGTGTCAGTTTATTGAGTTTTTCGAACATGCACTTGCATGTGGAAACGGGGGGTAAGTTAATATATGTATATAGAGGCGAATATATATTTATATCTACTAGCGGACTCGACGAACTTCGCCTCGTCCCAATTTTAAGCCTTCAGACAAACTTTAGAGTAATAATACAACACAAATATTAAAATTTTTAATATGATTTATTTGAATGGAATCAGTAGAGAGCGATTTGATGTACAAAAATCTATAAATCACTAAATATATAAACCATCTTTAAACGCATAAAATTCAGCGTTTAAACTACCAACACAGACCATATGAATTTGATAAGATTTATCGTAGTGCTGTCACATGTTATTTTTTACCACATATAACACATGGGAGCATGATTTATAGTTGCTGAGTTTAAACTACATATAAATTCAAGTTTAGTTCAACTAAACCAGCGTTTAAACCATCAGTGGTTTATTAGCCATTATTGTACAAGTTTTTTTTAGAAAAACTAAAAAACAACTAGTTAATATTAGTCAGGGCAATTTTTTGATGTTTTTTTTTATATTGGCAGGACGATTTTTCGAAAAAAAAATAATCTGACAGCACTATTTCACTTGTTTGTTTTATTTGAGTACAATAACTGCCTGTTTTTAAAACACGAGTGCAAAACTCCTTCAAATTACTGCCTGCTTTTAGATCGCGAGCACAAAAGTGACTCGTTTAACTAATATTTAAAGCAAAATTTAAAAATGTCCATTCCTTAAGGGGTTCCCATACAAAAAGTTTAATACAGACTAGAAATATATTGAAGAAAACGTACCATAACAGCCAAGGAGTCTCCTTAACAATTTTTCGAGACATACTTGCCCCTTATCACCACTTCTTAAGGGGGCTCCCATACAAATATTGCGATTTATGAAATTTTTAAATTAATTAAAATTTTTTGACTTTTGTGAATAAAATCAAAAGTTGTTGACAGATTTTAATCATTTATAGCTGTAATTTTTAATAGATTTTTAACAAACAATAATTTCGAAATGTTGATTAAAAATTATTTTTGTTGCCAAAAAAAAAAAAAAAACAATATGTTTCTAAAACGACAGCGCATGTTAGAAAAAAGTTTAACGTTTAAAGGAAATTTTATTGCGGATTTTCGTTTTTTTTTAGTATGTAATTTCAATAAACTGAACCGTTTTTGAACCGGTATTGGATTCAGCGTACCCGAAAAAGGTTTAAGCGCCAGTTGCCAAATTCTAGCACAGTGTAATTGTTTGATAAAACTTGCGAAAAGCAATAAAAAACATTTTTAAATATAACAATAAAAAGAAATTAATTGGACTTTATATTTATACTGTGTACTTTTTTTCTTAACCTTTAATAATCAATGTACTTTAATTGCAACAAAAAAAGTTGGGAACCCTATATGTAGTTGTCCTGCGATTTAACTTTGAATAATTAAGTTTAAGTTATCAACGTCCTTATTCTTCGCTGCTATTTTTACCCGTTCACCAATCCAATCGAGATTTTTGTAGTTTTGTGCAATGTCGGGGAACACTTTGCTGATGAGCTCCTCCTTGGACGATGTGAATTCATAAAAATTTTCAGGGAACGATATCAATCCATTCGAAACATCAATAGGAATTTGGCCGTTGCCAAGCTCCAGCAGTTGTCTCCAGAATTCAGCAGCCGATGGGTCGTTCTGCAACACGACTCTAATGTTTGCGGTCAATTGCAACTTCTGGACATGCCTCCACAAAGACGACGATTTCAGGCAGGCATTAAGTTCATCTGCAGCAGAAGATTTGGGGATGACGGGAATTGTTTGACGAAAATCTCCGGAGAGCAATATCAAAGCCGCACCAAATCGTCTTAAGTATTAAAAATTCTATATTTTTTGGTTTTGTATGATTTTATACTTAATATTTTTTTATTTTTTAATAGAGTGATATATCCGTGTTTATAAAAAAAAGATTTTTTTATATGACGATTTTTTGACGGTTTTTTTCAAAACTACTGACGATTTTGACGATTTTTTTTTTAAATTTTGACGATATTTCGAAAAAAACATCTAACATCAGTGCGCGCAACCTCGGTGCTAATAAACTAGCTCACTACCAGCTAGCCTGCCGGGGCAGTGTAGTTTTTGGATAAAAAACTATGTTTTTTACTCAATTAAGAGCGTAATAAATATAAGATTAAATTGTCCATAACAACAATAACAACGTTGACTAAAAGTTTTTGTTTCATTAATATAATGACATTTTTCATTGTCATAATGAAAATTTTAATTTATGAAAGCATTATTGTAATACATATGTTGCTTTTATAAAAAATTTGGATTTCTTAAATTTAATGGCATTTTACATTAGATGTATGAAATAATTAAATCTTACATTTTTTAATTAACAATTAAACATTTTTTTTAAGGAAACTATAATATTGTATTAATTTAGAATATAGTTATGTTGGTATTTATGTTTCCAATTAAAATTTTTTGTTTAACTTGGACAAACTTAAATTTTCATTTATCCAATGAAAATTTTTAACGTAATAACGAAGTCCAATGAAGCGATTTTAACGACAATACTTCATTAAAACTTTAAAATTCCATTTAGACAATGAACATTTTCATTCACAGAAGGACATTTTTTTATATGAAAATGATTCATTAAATATATGAAGCATTTTTCTTTAAGTAACATACATACAAGTTAACATAGGCTACAAATATTTGTAAAATTCCAAGTGTCGTGACACCCCCCAAACAAGGAAAATATGAAAAACACCATATCAATACACAACATCGGCCAAAAAGTGGACTGGATTGGAGAAGTTGGAGTGGCTCCTCTGTTGCAAAGATAGTGTAAATAACAGTGGAGAACGGTTACAGTAAAAATTAAGATTTTGTACAAATAATTAGCTTGGTTATTAATACACAACATTTATCGAAAAGAGAGCTAGATAGAAGAAGTGAGCGTGGTACGTCCTATACAAAGACAAATTAGATTTTTTTTAGTAAAAGTTTAAAAATTTGCAACAAATAGCTTGCTGTTCTTTACAAAATATATGTGAAAAAGTTGGCTGGATTAGAGAAATGGTCATGACACCTTCAATATAAGCACAATATAGGTTTCTGTATATCAGTATAACGGTAACAGTAAAAGTATTTAAATTTGGTACTATGTATTTGACTAATTTTATTTCAATGAGGGAAGCCAGCGCACCGGTTAAAGCTTGTCTGATATAAATATGAATATAACACCATAGTCTCCATCACGTCAGAGTTCTTAGTAAAATCAATTCCAGCCAACACGCAGACAAACAGAAATCGTTCAAAGAACATTACTACCCATTAGGACCCATAATATATATACTTTATTAGATCTAGGATCAATATTGTAGAAATTACAAACGGAATGACAACTTTTATATACTCTTTCCAACTGAAGTGCAAAAAAATACATAACTTTGAAACAGAAATCAATAAATTTCAAAATGTATACATAAGTACAAACATACATACAGTGAGAAGCATAAATCAAGGTACCTCTTTTGAAATAAAACAATATCTAAATTTTTTTAAAAAACAAGTAAGAAAGTTTGTGTTATTTCATCCTATATTGTAAAATTATTCATATACTACAGTCTAGCAAAATTATGCAATCTTATTCTAAGAAACAACCATAAAATATCCTTAAGTACCTGGCAACTCCATAATTTTGCACAGCAAAAGTCTTGGTACTCTCTAAAGTGATCTATGTTTTAGTATTGGCATAGCTATTATGCTAAATGTTTTTTTCTTTCTACATTAATGAGGGTACATTTTGAATGTATTCAGAGTTATTTCTTGTTGATATCAGTAGCAATAATTGGTTTTTTATTGAAAAAAGTGTTAAATAAAATGACTCGCAAGGAGGTATGGATTGAGGAGCACAATATTATTATTAATAATCATAGATTGGGAAAATCATATTCTGAAATTTCTCAAATAACTAATAGAAGTAAGTCAACAATACGAAAGTTAATAAATCGCTTTCAAAAAGAAAAACTAGTAGAAAATAAGACCAGATCTGGGCGTCATTGCAAGCTTAGTATCCGAGAAGAAAGAAAAATAGTGTCTTTAATTAGGAATGACCCCTTTAAAAGTGCACCAAAGATTGCTTCCGAGTTAAAAAAGTCCATGGACAAAAGAGTTTCCGCGGATACAGTACGAAGATCAATCAAAAGAGCTGGGTACAACGCTCGTACAGCACCCAAAAAGCCCTATATAAGCGAATTCAAAAAAAAGCGAATTGATTTTGCTTCCTCCATACTAAAGCACGTCCGTCTGAGCCACAAATGTTTTAATTTGACTCATCCGAGAAAATAACCTTATCCCAAAACTCAGTTGGCATTGTTTTATATTTATTTGCAAAATCAATTCGCTTTTTTTGGTTGACTTCTTTATATAGGGCTTTTTGGGTGCTGTACGAGCGTTGTACCCAGCTCTTTTGATTGATCTTCGTACTGTATCCGCGGAAACACTTTTGTCCATGGACTTTTTTAACTCGGCAGCAATCTTTGGTGCACTTTTAAAGGGGTTTTTCCTAATTAAAGACACTATTTTTCTTTCATCTCGGATACTAAGCTTGCAATGACGCCCAGATCTGGTCTTATTTTCTACTCGTTTTATTTATTGCTACTGATATCAACAAGAAAAACCTCTGAATACATTCTAAATGTACCCTCATTAATGTAGAAAGAAAAAAACATTTAGCATAATAGCTATGCCAATACTAAAACATAGATCACTTTAGAGAGTACCAAGACTTTTGCTGTGCAAAATTATGGAGTTGCCAGGTACTTAAGGATATTTTATGGTTGTTTCTTAGAATAAGATTGCATAATTTTGCTAGACTGTAGTATATGAATAATTTTACAATATAGGATAAAATAACACAAACTTTCTTACTTGTTTTTTAAAAAATTTTAGATATTGTTTTATTTCAAAAGAGGTACCTTGACTTATGCTTCTCACTGTATATATGTATGTACCCTGTAGTAAATTAAATAGTCAGTTGCAAAAAACACTAACTATAAATTAACTTTTTTTTAAATCACTACAAATTGGTTTAAATCTCATGCAGATATCAACCAAAAAGGCACACGTAAAACACAAATAAAAGCAAAATAAGTAAAACAAGCATGCCATGAAGTCAAATAAAAAAAATATATACAAACATTTTAAAATAATTAAAAATTAAATCAATACAAATCTGTTTATGTACTAGCAATTATGTGGCGCATTTATTTCAGGACTACTACACATCATCATTTTGGGCAGTTTCACGCAAAATTTTCATAAATAATTATTTCTATATCAAAATATATAAAGATATACATACATATGTACATATGTATGCATGTTCATATGTACATATATTTTTTTGACAAAAATTATTTAAAATTTAAATAATTTTTTATAAACTGACAATACTTTTAATTAATTACAAATAGGTTGAAAAATAAGTAGTTAGAAGTCAGTTAAAAAGTCATGCAAAGATGGCCAATTGACTACTGCCTATGACATGCCTATGTTAAAATAGTGAGTCGTCGACAAGGAAAAAAGTCACTTAATCAACTAGATGTGGTTATAAAAAAACCAGTTTGAAGTTAGTTATAAATGTGTTTGACTTCCTACAGGGTATGTATGTATGTATGTATGTATGTACTTATATGTATATCAATTTTATTTTAAGTAAGTTTGGCAACCAAACACAATGGGAACTAATAAATGGCCCACGTGAGATGTGCTTGATAACGTCTGCCAGTTGAACCTAACCTAAGTTTGGTCACCAATACCGTTATTAATACCGATAGCGCGTGAATATTAAATATTAAAAATTTTCGCCAATTTTAGCTATTTTTTGCAAACTTTTCCGAATTTTTGTAAATTTTCGCGTAGCTTTTTTGGCCTTTGAGACAATCGTTATAGTCATTAGAAAAAAATCCCATATACATACATATATGTTAACCTTACTCAGTAAAAAATGGAGCTTCCAACGAAGCAGGTTTGTAAGGGAGAAACATAAGAGTTGCGCTTACCATTGCGCATACGGAAGACATGAATTTTATATGGCGAGTTCCCACTTTGAAGCAATACATTTTTGACACATGAAGCGCATTATTCAGCGCATAAAAAAATTGTTGGATGTAACGATCAGCTTTACACATTGAATGTTTTGATACATTTATTTTTTAGTATTCTCCCTTACAAACCTGCTTCGTAGTATTTTATTATTTTTTATAAAAGTTGTTGAGAGTTTTTTCACTTACTTTACTGCATTTCTGTATGTCTTTTTGCGTAGCGCATAATTCTGCGCTTATTTTTTTAAATGTACCATTAGTGCTTCGCAATATGATAAAATTTTTTATTGGGTAGTCACTTATTTTACAGGGCACTATCAACACTGTCGATTTATTCAAGGCGAAAAGTGCAATCAATGACTTATGCCATAAACATTCACCCCGTTTTATAATAAAACATGCTACCCTTGACGATACCAAAACATTTTTAAGAAACTACATTACAAATACAAATTATATTTTTTAAAAATATCACGTTTTTTTTTTTGTAGAAAAGAATACACCGTAAGAAAAAATAAATGCCTTAGTAATTGTCACTATGTAAAAAATGTGTCACCTCATACCTCATTTATGTTTTTTTTTTAAATTTTTGATTAGTTTGGTTAATTAAATGATATAGCGGATATACCTATACCGTTATTAACGTTTCTGTACCGTTATACCGATACTCCAATAACAAATAAAAAACCCAACTATTTAAAGAAATTTTCTTTGTATTTAATTCTTAACCGTATTTTTTAAGGTTTCAAATTTCCCCTTTCAATTGGTATATTTATTCTAAAACTTTTTTTACTATACATATAAGAATATACTTTAGTATGGTTAAAGCTTCCTGGGTTACGTAATAAGTTTTAATATATCTATAAACATGCTTTAAATGTTTGTTCTAACAGCAATTGGTTTATTTAATTAAGGTGCATTATCATGTAACTTCCCAGCAAAAAAATATGCTTCCTCGCAAACACTAATGTAAGGAAGACTTCGCAGTGTAGCGTTTACACTTATATAACATGATTTTTGTTTGTAATTCCTCGCTTAGCAACTCTTCTTAAGAGATCCGAAATATGCTTATTTCACGCTTTGAAAACTGACATGATTTACGTAAATAAATAAGTGAAAGTGATGTTTGATAAACTTTTTATAAATCTAAAATATTTTTTATAAATAAGGGGATTATACTTTAATAGAAAATTGTATTTAATGCTGCAAAATTTAGTTAACATCTTATATTTTTTATCAAAGAAAAAATGATTACACTGTTGCAGTGAAGCAGTAGAAAATGTGCTCTAAGAAACGAATACGAAGCGGTTCTTTTCTAATATGTTTCACCACATTTTAAAATTGTAGGATTGCATGACTTATCATGTAGCATTTAAACCTTTAAAATGTTTTGCTGGGTTTTGCTGCAGCAGGTTTTTTAGGTTACTTTATGAAAGTTTTTTGAAAGTAATAATCATGTTTTTCTATATAGCCTTATACCAAATTATCTTTTTAATCGTTTTGACTTCGGCACTTCTTTCAGACAGGGTTGTCAGATTTTTTTGAGCTCCATCGCCAAACCGGATGTCAGAAATCGCCAAACGTCGATTTTGTTCAGTTTTTGTAAAATTTTCTTTTTTTTTAATTAAATTTTGCATACAAAAAACGCTAGTATAATTTTTCAGTCAAAAATCGCCAAAAACTGAGAAAAAATACAAAAAAGTCGCCGAAGTAAATTTTGTTTTGTTTCTGTAATTTTTTTTTAAATAACATAAATTGAAGATCATATATGTATTCAGTTAAAAACTTAAATTAAGTACACAAGTCTATAAGATCGTACACTTTAGCCTCACCGATTTCATTACTGGAGTTTTGACCTACATACTTTTAGAATTACATACATACTTTTAGAATTACCCTGCCGTCAAATGAGTAGCTAACTACAAAAAAAGCCAACTTTAAGTTAGCTTGTATAGACTAACTTAAAGCCAACTACTAAGCAATGGAAAATTTACATTAACCAAAGTGAATACAAACGCTGTGTATTTTAAGTAGTAGCCAAGTCGATTTTCAAACAACGGCTCCAAGACCCACAAAAGATTAAATTATTTAGGGCCATCATTACAATATACGGAGTAGAAATTGGTGATCGGTAATGGCCAGGTTATAGTATAATTAAAAAATTAAATTAAATAACTAAAAACAATTTTAATATAATGTAAAAAAACCAACTTAAAGCTAACTTAAATTAGTAAGTTTATAGCTAGCTACAAAAAGTTAACTTTAAGTTAACGGCTAGGTAATAAACTTTAAAGTTAACTGAAAGTAATGCAAAGTCGGACAATTAATTACTTCCTAGGACATCGCAATGTTAAAATAGTTAGTTAATTCCATATAAAAGTAATGCAAGTGTCAACCACCACTACTTGAGAAATAGTTAGCTTTCAGTTAATATAAAGTTAACTGAATATCCGACAGGGTAAATAGTGACTGAATATAAAATTCACTTAATATGTTTTTTTATATTAGTAATGATAACAAAAATGACAAGTTGTTAAACAAAATTGCCGAAATAATATAAATGGTAGAAATAGCCAAGTTAATCGCCAGTTATATCAGAAATCGCCATAAAAGTCGCCAGTCGCCAAATGGGAAATCCCATCGCCAAAGACTTTTCAAAATCGCCACGTTTGGCGAGAAATCGCCATATCTGACAGCCCTGCTTTCAGATTACACACATTAATATGTCCTCGTTTCATCACGCTAGTGATGCAACGATCTTTTATTGTAAGAGTTTGCAAAATTTGGAATTATATCAGACCCTATCCTGATAAACACTTTGCTTATTAATATCAATAATTTAAAAGGAAACTTTTCCAGTTCTCTAATTTGGTGTTGGTGCAATACATTTTTAATTTTATAGGAAAAATCCATACACATGATTGGGAGAGATTTAGTTTATGTATATGTATAAATAAGCATTTAAGGTAATAATATAATTGTGAATATCAATTAAAAGCGCCACCAATAATTTAACTATAGTCAGTTTGGCCTTTATAGGGCTTGAAGATTATATGTATACATATAAATAATAAATAAATTAAAGTAGAATTTAAGGCCTATAAACCCTTTTCTTACAAATGAACTGATTACGGTACATTCAGCGTATCTCTTCGTCGTATAAATCTAATTGTCGTTATTTTCTCAAAACTTTAGTATACGAAGCCAGATTTCAATACATAACTTTAGTGTCTCCGGAACTGAAATGAGAGATAAAGCCATTTTCTAATATTGCTAATGTGAGCTAAGCCCATGATCGCTTTATCTCCCATTCAAATGAAAAAAAGGCTTTATCTCCCTATTGAATGTGGGATAAAGCCATAATGGCAATAATCTCACATGGTTTTAAAGCACCCCCCTCTGTTTCCTTATCATTGGTAGCTTCGACCCTTTCGAGACGTACTGTCTCTATATACTAAATCAGCAATTTTACAAACGGTTTATAACAGCTTAATGGCTTATTAAACCTTAATGAATACGGTTTTTTAATTTTTTTCTTATTAACCTCTTATAAAGCTGTTTTAAAGTTTTATGAATGAGACTAAGTTTTAATACATATTATCAGCAAATAAATTGTTAATTTTGTATATACCTTGACAAAAATAAAATATTAGGAATGGTTGAACGTACTCTATAGACTATTTTATGCCTTTTAAGCTTTGCTTACGCTTTTTACATACAATAATAGCCGAAAATTGATTTTAAGTTTACTTAATTTACACAGGCATGAAACAGGTTTTTTAAAAACAACAGACCTATTGTTTAGTAAAAATTGTAAACAAATTCTACAAACAAATTTAAAATTTTAATAAAATTTAATTTTCTGGAATAAGGAGTGACGAATGTTAAATTTGACGCAATAGTGCTGCTGATAAAATTAACACTAAACATATGCGTAAAATGAAAAACATCTCACTTTTTAGCTTTAGCTATTATAAATCTATTTGCATTAAAAAAAAAACAAAAACAATAACAACAATACATTGAAAAAAGAAAGAATTTGCAAAAATATAAATATATATGAACATTTTAAGTTTTAAATTCCATTAAGTATTAACAGATAAAATATAAATTTATTTTAAAAAGGTTATCTAACTACCGAAACTCATTTTTCTGATTGTTTAAATCTCTAAACAAAACTCATGTGATGTTAAAATGTTCTCTAGAGTTTTTTGCACATTTAAATACAAAAACCAACAAATTAATTAAAATAAACACTTTTAAATTGAAAATCCAAGAAACATCCGCTTTAAAGAAAACAAAGCAGAGGGAAAAAATCGCAATAATAGGTATCCATTTTACTTTTATCTTCAAATACTTTTTTTTTTACTTTACACATTTTGTTTCACACAATTTTTTACTGCAAAAGTCAGCATTTGGTATTGACAACAACAAAATTGAAATTAAAGAAGAAAAAAAGAAATGAATAAATAAATAAAATAGTTTTCAATTGTCTTTTGGGTTTTAGAACATTCGTTCTTATAAGTATCTTAAATTTAATACATGTATTGCTAAATGCATATCAAGTGGATTTATTTAAATGCACTACATTATATTTTAAAAGTTAAATAATATTCAATATTTCTAATATAAAAAAATTTTATCCGTACAAAAACTGAAGCTGAAAGACCTTGAGGCAAGACCTACAAAATTCACAAAAAAGACCTAATATTTTTTTGCTATATATATTTGCTATATTCCCAAAAATATACATACATACATACATACTTACATACGCATACATACATTTGGGCATTTCCATGAGAATGTCAACCACGACTCAAACTTTTTTCAAATATGGTAGAAAGAAAAAAACATCCAAACTGTACTATCCCGAGGTACTTAAGGCCTGGATTTACTATCCTACACAATCGTAAGATTCATTCACACGAAAATCTGATGGAATTCTATCTGACATACAATTTTTTCTTTAAAATCTGTTGTCAATGCCACTCTATCCCACAAAAATGATGCCTCAACTCAAATGACTCAGCAACTTTACAAGAAAATGCAACTCTGATCGCATAGAAACTTTCATTTTGATAAACATTTGCAAGTCGGACAGACTTTTCAGAAAAAATCGGTCACTTAATTCATTTTTAAGCCACTATACATTATCCTACTTTATGAGCACACACGATTTTTTTGACAAAACGTACGACTGAATAGGATAGTGTATGGCCGGCTTAAAAGCTTATTACAATTTTTAAATAGTTTAAAATCACTTTCACATCGTTTAATTTTAAGTAACTGCAATTAACAATTTTTTGCCGATTTCATACAGATAATGGCAACCCGGGAATTATGCTTTAAAATTAATGTAACAACAACAATGAACAAGATCCATGAGGAAAGACCAAATATATAGTTCGATTAACGGTATATTTTTGTTTCGTTATTTGAAATTGATCAGTCTTAGGTGTTTCAAAATAAAAGTTCAAAGTATGATATTTGTTGCAAAAAAATACTGATCCGATTTATTTTTTTTTTAAATTGGTTAATAAAAATTTTTATAAGATTTTAAAGTTCGTCACGTTCGATATTGTAAGTACTAAAATGAAACTAAATGCATCATCTATATAAAAGTCGCACAAATGACTCTTATATAATTCTTAACCTCATAGCATAATTCTGTTCTAGCGACCTTGATTGGCCATAAGTCCCAAATAGGGTTCACTCTTGAAAAAATTTTTTTTTTAAATATTATGGTGTAGGACTATACTTTCTTACTTGGTTGTTTTAAGTTTTTAAATACATATACATATTTACAAATAATATATTTCATGTCTTGTAAATACTATAAGAGAACAATCTGTCACGTATGGTATGTCAAGAACTATAAATTACATTTTGTTCATTATAAAACCATCCAAAAAATATTTTTTTTCCAATTAGGGATTGTAAAGCAAAAATATGTGGCTTAATGTGAAAGTAAAAAAAGACGAAAAACCTCCCACAATTCGCCGATTTTCGTATTTTTTTTACATTCACTCCAAAATCACTTCTGTTTTATGTCACGTACGATATTCACTTATTTAGCTCGATATTTATAATTTATTTATATAAATTGAACATAATGATAACAAAATTTTCGAGTTGGTACTATTTTTGCAAAATCTCTATCTCTCTGAAGGCGTACAAGTGTCATGTACGATCACAAGGAAATGCGCATATGTATAGAGTGGATAAAAGTAAGATTTGAAGTCAGCGGTAAATGTTGTAAAAACAAACACAAAATTTGTTGAATAGGTACTTTATATTTTAAAAGTACCTACAATAGAAGATGTGCGATTAATCAAAAATCGATTAATCAAAAGTATAACTAATCAATTACACTACGTGACAAAATTTCAACAAAGTCGTTACCGAATGAATCTGACAGCTAATCATTAAAAAAAAATAACATGAAAAGAGCAAAATTGCAAAAAATCATCAAATTTATAATGAAGTTTGAAATTTTATCCACTATAACTTTGCCATTTATTGTCCAATAGACTGGTCGCAATTTTTTTTTTTTTTAAATTTAATTGTTTGCGCTGCTTAAAATATGAGGTTTGGTGTAAGAAATCATGATCTAATTTTTCAGGTCAATCCGACGGTGCCTAGCCGTGGCGAGTAGGGCCCAAAGTTCCCCATATTATAAAAAAAAACATCTTTTCTATCAGATCTTTATAGTTATACTAGTTGAAAAGCCGAAAATCAAAAATATGGCTTCGTTACGATCTTCCGCAGAGAAAGTACTTCAAATTGCCAAATTTCAGCTTCCTATGTCATCAGATGGCTTCAGAAAGTTTCGGAAAGAATAGGACATACATGCAAACATACTGACATACTAAGAAATTATATATTGTATAGATAGATTAAAGTATTTGCTGTTTAATATTTTAGTATGATACGAACGACAGATTTTTAACCTAATTCGGGGTCGCTGAATCCAGTGGTGCTAGCCGTTTTTTTTAGGTTAGCTTTGGTTTTTGAGATATACCGTTATTTCGAAAATTAAGGAAGTTGAACAACATATGTTCGCGCAACTCAAAAACGCTTTAGCTTATTGAAAAACTAAAAAAAACCGAAATTCCGCAATAAAATTTTCTTTAAGAAAGTTGAAACTTTTTTCTTTATGTTGGCTTTGGTTTTCGAGGTATACCGTTATTTCGAAAATTAAGGAGGTTGCACAACATATGTTCGCGTAACGCAAAAACGCTTAAGTTTATTGAAAAACTAAAAAAAACCGAAATTCCGCAATAAAATTTACTTTAAGAAAGTTGCAACTTTTTTCTATATGTTTTCGAGATATACCGTTATTTCGAAAATTAAGGAGGTTGCACAACATATGTTCGCGCAACTCAAAAACGCTTTAGCTTATTGAAAAACTAGAAAAAACCGAAATTCCGCAATAAAATTTACTTTAAGAAGGTTAAAACTTTTTTCTTTATGTTGGCTTTGGTTTTCGAGATATACTGTTATTTCGAAAATTAAGGAGGTTGGTACTCGGTTGCTAAGTATCGATTACAAAAATACATGGTACTTATATAAAAGTATCGAATATGTACTTGTATTTACTCGTATCGTTTCATCCCTACTCCTAGCAAGACACCAACAAATTTTTTTTATTATTTGTGAAATTTTAAAAATGTAATTTTTTTTGTAAATATGTTTGTAAATTTATGGTTGGTTCTTATTGGCACCGATTTGTTTTGCGTAATTGTTGCTTGATTCTGTCCATAGAACTGCCGGTTGGTCTCAAGTCAATGTGAAGTTGCATTTATATTAAAAATTGGGTTTTCTTAAGTGCCACCATAAAAGCTTAGGAGAATATTTAAAGATGCAATTTCATACATAAAGGGGCTTATACACGTATACGGCATGTAAGCGCAATCAAGTGCTGGGGGCAGTGGTTTGGTCGTGAATGGGCTTTTTGTGGGATACGCTTTGATATGGCAATGTCAAACAGAGTTTGAAATTTTACCGATGGTACCAGTATGTGGTATTGGGATGGTGCAACTAGCTTAGTTGAGACAGATTGTCAAAGAGTAAATATCAGAGTACTATGCATAAAAAACGTTATATTTGTTAAAACACAATTTGTTTTAATACCTTATTATTGCAAAATTGTACTAAACTAAAGGAGGTTGCACAACATATGTTCGCGTAACTCAAAAACGCTTTAGTTTATTGAAAAACTAAAAAAGCGAAATTCCGCAATAAAATTTACTTTAAGAAAGTTGAAACTTTTTCTATATGTTTTCGAGATATACCGTTATTTCGAAAATTAAGGAGGTTGCACAACATATGTTCGCGCAACTCAAAAACGCTTTAGCTTATTGAAAAACTAAAAAAAACCGAAATTCCGCAATAAAATTTACTTTAAGAAGGTTAAAACTTTTTTCTTTATGTTGGCTTTGGTTTTCGAGATATACTGTTATTTCGAAAATTAAGGAGGTTGCACAACATATGTTCGCGTAACGCAAAAACGCTTTAGTTTATTGAAAAACTAAAAAAAACCGAAATTCCGCAATAAAATTTACTTTAAGAAAGTTGAAACTTTTTTCTTCATGTTGGCTTTGGTTTTCGAGATATACCATTATTTCGAAAATTAAGGAGGTTGCACAACATATGTTCGCGTAACTTAAAAACGCATTAGTTTATTGAAAAACTAAAAAAAACCGAAATTCCGCAATAAAATTTACTTTAAGAAAGTTGAAACTTATTTCTTTATGTTGGCTTTGGTTTTCGAGATATGCCGTTATTTCGAAAATTAAGGAGGTTGCACAACATATGTTCGCGTAACTCAAAAACGCTTTAGCGTAAAACGTTTTTCTTATATGCGCAGTCGTTTTTTAGTTTTTCAATAAGCTAAAGCGTTTTTGAGTAACGCGAACATATGTTGTGCAACCGCCTTAATTTTCGAAATAACGGCATATCTCGAAAACCAAAGCCAACATAAAGAAAAAGGTTTTAACCTTCTTAAAGTAAATTTTATTGCGGAATTTCGCTTTTTTTAGTTTTTCAATAAACTTAAGCGTTTTTGAGTTGCGCGAACATATGTTGTGCAACCTTCTTAATTTTCGAAATAATGGTATATCTCGAAAACCAAAGCCAACATGAAGAAAAAAGTTTTAACTTTCTTAAAGTAAATTTTATTGCGGAATTTCGGTTTTTTTTAGTTTTTCAATAAACTAAAGCGTTTTTGCGTTACGCGAACATATGTTGTGCAACCTCCTTAATTTTCGAAATAATGGTATATCTCGAAAACCAAAGCTAACCTGAAAAAACGGCTAGCACCACTGGATTCAGCGACCCCGAATTAGGTTAAAAATCTTTCGTTCGTATCAACTAAAATATTAAACAGCAAATACTTTAATCTATCTATACAATATATAATTTCTTAGTATGTCAGGATGTTTGCATGTATGTCCTATTCTTTCCGCAACTTTCTGAAGCCATCTGATGACATAGGAAGCTGAAATTTGGCACACTAAAAGTACTTTCTCTGCGAAAGATCGTAACGAAGCCATATTTTTGATTTTCGGCTTTTCAACTAGTATAACTATAAAGATCTGATAGAAAAGATGTTTTTTTATAATATGGGGAACTTTGGGCCCCATCCGGCATGGCTAGGCACCGTCGGATTGACCTGAAAAATTAGATCATGATTTCTTACACCAAACCTCATATTTTAAGCAGCGAAACAATTAAAATTAAAAAAAAGAAAAATCCCATACAAGATGCGACGAGTCTATTGTCCAATCTTCGCTAGCAAGCCATGGTTATTTTAGAAATTTTATAACCTTTCACTAAAACGAAAGAAATACATAATCCGTTTATAATTTTTGAAGATATTTGCATTTCATTCACATCATCTTTTTTAAAAACACAAATAACGGCTATTTTGGAATATCTCGAAAACTGTTCTACTTTTGACAAATCTGACTTCATATTCGGATTCAGCGGATAATTTTACATAAATAGCTGTCAAATTCATCAGGTCAAAAAACTTTCACGTAGTGTTATTCGATGAATTTTTATTTTGATTAGGTATTATAAATCATGATTTAACAATTAATCAGAAAATTAAATAATTCAAACTTTGAATAGATAATTGAATAATAAAAAAAAATTTTCTTTTGTTTTACAAGTTTCTTTGTGTTTTGTACTTTAATTATATGATGACGCGTATTACAGTGTGCAAAATGGCAGGACCTCACATTCGATCCGATTCCATAATTTCGCATAGACCGCATACAAACTAATTTCCGAAATAGAGTCTTTGTGCCCATAAACCATCTGATTATATTGGTATTTAAATTTGGGCCAAAAACATGCTATTGCAACCTTTTTCATCTTAAATAAGTTCATATTTGACGAAAGCTCCCATACAGATGCCACTATCATAACATAACTAACTTCCTTATAAATGTCGGTATTGATATAAAATTTGGTTACAATAAATGTTATAATATCGGCAAAATTTTGTGCTCGTAGGTCCACAGCAATTCCCCATATAAAACCCGCTAATATCGGAAAAGACTTTGTACGCAAAGTACAGGTTGCAATTTTGGAGATTATTTAATGTAATTTGGTACATTCACAAGGACGATTGGTGAGAATCGTCCTATTGTTTCACATAGCCCACATATACGCTTCTTTCCGAAATAAAGTTTTTTCGACTATAAACCAATGGATTCCAAACTTATATTCTTGCAATCTAAATCATCTTTCCAAATTTTATTGGAATCAGTCCATATTTCACCCTAGCATATAAATACTATTATGTCGTGTACAAATTTTGAATTGAACATGCCTCAGAGTAATTGAAAATATGGGCGATATTAAAATTATTCTCTGAAAACTTTTTTTTTATTTACAATTAACATCGTGCGTTTTGGTTGTACTACCCTTTATTTTATATAAGTTCGTACATATAATTAGTCAGCACTGTTGACAGTAGATTTTTTAAAAATACCTATGCATACTAAAAAAAATACGAATTTCCCTACACATTGAAAAATTTCCCCTACAAAAATCCCTACGCGTTTTAGTCAATTACCTAAATCTAAGAAAAGCAATAGTTATAAAAAATAAATTTTTTCTTAGGCCGCGTTATCGCATTTTTTTCCAAAATGTACTCTTTTTGGCTTTTAAAAAATAACATTTGCCAACCGATTGTATTCTCGTCTTGACAACTTTGTACGAAGAAAAAATTAAAGCCGTTTCGAAAACCACGTAAGCGCCATACAAAATTACCTTTTTATGCAAAATATAATGGTTTTTATATTTAAAGTTGAAAATGTTAAAGTCTGCAAATGAAAGACTGCAAATAACGATTATTTTTAAAATTGTAACTAAAAAACGCCCAAGAAATTGTGTACTAAGACATTTTAGATTTGTGTATATCTGGAGAGCCAAAGCTTCCAAATTAAGTACAAGCATCATCGTTCTCAACAGACAAAAATTCCGACAAAATGTGGTCGGGATTGAAGAAGCGGGCATGGCACAAATATATCTATTTATTTCTAAAGAACTGTATTTATATGACTTTCTGTTCTTATCGCACCAAGGTGAAAATAAAAATGAGCGTAGAGACGAGCTGTTATACATGTGCAGCCATTTCTTTGCCTTTTTAGCAAAAAAGAACATACAAAGAGATTATGCAAGGCGAACTCATTCTATTAAGCATTTTGTTATTTCACTATCGGTATCAGTACCGGTATTCAATTTTCAACCGTATTTAAGCGGTATCGGTATTAATAACGCTATTTTAAAATTGGAATCTTAATCGTATTATTCAGTCCTCAACCATATTATGAAACATTTGCTGCAAAAACTTTCTTCAATTCTCTTTTGAAACTACATTCGTGTCCATAGAATAAAAATTTTGTTTAAAAGCATTGAGTTATTTTCTATGCCTTCTCTCTTTCTTTCAATAACAAAATTCCAAAAACTGCTTGTACATGAAACAAATTACACTTTTCCATTCGTCTTTCCCCTTTCATCAACAAACTCGAATGTTTCACAGCAGCAAATGTTTCATAATATGGATTCAGACTAAGCTACTAAACAAAATTTTGAATATTGTGCCAAATATTTTCAGATTACCAAAGATGTAGAACGGCTGTAATAATTATGTAGGTAAGTGCCGGTTCATGCACTTCAGTTTAACTCGTCAAGTCAAACTTGACGTGCGTGAACCGGCACTAAGCAAATTGTGAAAACAATTTAAAAATATTAAGTATTTTACAAATTTCGTGTTTTTTCCCATAACTTCCTAGCTAGGGATGAAACGATACCTCTAAGGTATCGATACTTTTACTCGATATGGTATCGCTCGCAAAGTATCGATACCTACTCAGTATCGAAAAAAAGTACCGATACTAACTTGTATGTATTTATTTTAAATGTAAATATGTATTTTATTTTTAAATTAATAAATATAAAATAAAGGGTGGTAAAACGATAATCTACGTCAAGTTTTTTGCGCCACTTAATTTGACCTTTCTTTGTTTCAGTATTTGACAAATTATACCATTGATAAGTACACAATTGATCAGCGCGTTAAGATTGTTAAAGCTTTTTACGAAAGTGGGCATTCAATCGAAATGCATTTCGTGCACATCTTAATTTTTTGGCCAGCATAATCAACCAAATTTTTTTATTTTTCCTAAGCTAATCCCGAGCCTCTGGCGGGAATCGAACCCGCAACCCCGGCGCTGATAGACTAGCTCGCTACCAGCTAGGCACACATGTTTCCACAATCGGAAGAATTGTGCGTAACTTCAGCGGCGTTATCGGGCCGTACTTCTTCGAAAATGAGGTCCAATTACGGTGAATGGTGTTCGATATCGCGAGATGGTGACGGACTTCCTATAGCCAGAAATTTGGGAAATGGACCTGGACAATATGTGGTTTATAGGTGTTTACTGCTCAAACGGGTTCTTGATACCGTTACTGCTGCTCCAGCTTTGGAATATAATAAAAAATTTAAGATTAATTTCAATACCAAAGTGAAACGATTACTTTTTACCAATACCGAGAATTTTTTACCGATTCTACTTGGTACTCGGTTGCTAAGTATCGATTACAAAAATACATGGTACTTATATAAAAGTATCGAATATGTACTTGTATTTACTCGTATCGTTTCATCCCTACTCCTAGCAAGACACCAACAAATTTTTTTATTATTTGTGAAATTTTAAAAATGTAATTTTTTTTGTAAATATGTTAGTAAATTTATGGTTGGTTCTTATTGGCACCGATTTGTTTTGCGTAATTGTTGCTTGATTCTGTCCATAGAACTGCCGGTTGGTCTCAAGTCAATGTGAAGTTGCATTTATATTAAAAATTGGGTTATCTTAAGTGCCACCATAAAAGCTTAGGAGAATATTTAAAGATGCAATTTCATACATAAAGGGGCTTATACACGTATACGGCATGTAAGCGCAATCAAGTGCTGGGGGCGGTGGTTTGGTCGTGAATGGGCTTTTTGTGTGATACGCTTTGATATGGCAATGTCAAACAGAGTTTGAAATTTTACCGATGGTACCAGTTTGTGGTATTGGGATGGTGCAACTAGCTTAGTTGAGACAGATTGTCAAAGAGTAAATAACAGAGTACTATGCATAAAAAACGTTATATTTGTTAAAACACAATTTGTTTTAATACCTTATTATTGCAAAATTGTACTAAACGCTCTTTAATACAACATGCATTTCTTTTTTTTTATTACGCCCCTTCAATAAAAAACAAGAATTTTCTTTAATTTATATTTTCAAAAAATGTGAATAATAAATGCGGTGCGCACTAGTTGCAACTGCACAACATTTTTAAAGAAATGAATATTGCGCCAGTATGGTATGTATTGCGAGCATGATTCAACATCACTTGTTTGTTACAGTATGCTGGAGTAGTGTATGCCTTGTTTAAAGGTATCTCTAATGGGTTGATTATGTATAGCAATCGAACTTTAGTTGAGTTAGCTGCCGAAAGTATATAAAAGATGCCAACTGATGTCCATTAAATTAGTACTTTTTTGTTTAACTTTAGACTTTTTTACATAGTATTTCTTATTTTGTTTAAAAAATTGATCAAATTACTAAGGGACAACAATTTGGAATACTAGTCTAACAAATTAAAATGAATCCACGAGTTTGTGCTTAGTCTCTACTAAATAAGTCACAGCATCTTTTAGATGACGAAAATATGTGCTAAAGCTTGAAAATTTATTAATTAGAATAGACGGTGATTCTGCCTTTTTTGGAGTCACCGAAAAACTAAAGTTATTGCTGGGAACCATGGTATTTTCATCTACAAGGAATAGGAATTTGAATGCCCTTATACCTGATAGGGACCAATGGGCGGACCAATCCTGGTGGTCTGGTTTACGGACGGTTCAAAACAGGTAAATGGTGATACTGGTGCGGGCATCATGGGCCCGGGTTTCCAAAGGGGCTTGCCAATGGGCAAAGATCTACGCCATCCTCATATGCTCTCGGGAATGTCCGAGGAGGAGGGCAAGGGGCTTGAGACTGTTTTCTGTTTTCAATGTCGGCCGCTCGAAGGGCACTTTCTTCTCTGGAGATGAGATCCAGGCTTGTCATGGATTGTTTTGCATCTCTAAATGAGTTAGGGAAACACAATGACTTGAATTTGTGTTATGTTCCCGGCCATGAGGGCCATGCGGGCAACGAAACAGGGGCGCTCGTCGCCCATTTATAGGCCCTGAGCCTTTCTTCGGCGTCCCTGTGGGTCACATCAGGGGGACGTTACAAAAATAGTCTGAACGTGAATTTCTTCACGCATGGACGTCCACTACTGGATAAAGACATTCCAAAAGGTTTATGACACTGTCCCGGCGCAAGGTTTTTGCTGCTTGGGAAGGCGGAACTTAGACAGCTTATTTTTTTTGAAAATATATGCCAACTGATTTTTAGCATATTTCTGTCCAAAAGCAGATTTTTTTTAACATATTTTTAATGTTTAGAAAAGCAGAATATTTAATTAATTTTTTGTTTTAAACAGACTTACTATACATATTTTCAAACAATTTTATATTGTTTACTACTTCTTCGTTTTTCGCATTATTAATCTAATACTTTTTTTTAAATAAAATTTTTAATGAAATATATATGTACATACCATCAAAATTAAAAGTATTAAAAATCCTTTTTATTTAGCAAATTTTTAGCATAGTGTTTTTTATAAAAATTCAGCAGATTTTTAGCATATTTTCTTCATTTTAAGATTGAGCAGATTTTTTTGAAGTTTTGGCATATTCTAATCAAACAGTTATGACAACACTGGCCGAATCCAGTCGCTACAAACAGAATAAAATATTTTTTTTTTACTAAAACTTGGGTAGGAAAAAAAAATATTAACTTTTTAAGGTTTTGTTTTTTAATTTGGGCATTTTTTTTGTTTTGCTTCAGTTAAGTTGCCATCTGTAATCGACCCATTAGAGGAATTGTCATCGAACTCTAATGCCTTTATTGCAAAAACCACTACCGTTCGTTGACTGCAATTTGAGTTTTTGTGAAAATATGTAAAATTTCTTCTATATTTTACCCAGAATAATTAACAATCTTCTGGTATGTATGTATGTACATCCGATATAAAGATCTTACCATGTAGGCCTAGCCGAAGGTAATAAATAGGCAAGACCTTCTAATAAAGTTTTCCATTTATTGCAAAACAATGGTGTAGCTTTATCTTTTAAAGAATCAAACTAAATACAAATAAGAATTAGAGTTTTTAAATACAAAATGTGCTTAGAAAAGATATATATTTCTTTTTATACCCTCCACCACAATTAGTTGTGAAGAGGGTATATTAAATTTGTCATTCCGTGTGAAACTTTTTTATTATTCATCTCAGACCCCATAAAGTATATATATTCTGGGTCCTTGAGTAATTCTAAGTCGATTTAGCCATGTCTGTCTGTCTGTTCGTCTGTCCGTCTGTTGAAAACACGCTCACTTTCGAACAACTCAAAAGAAATGATCAAACTTGGTCCCAAATTGCTTGTAGTTATCCTAAGCAGTTTGGGATTGAAATCCAGCAAAATCGGTTCAGTAGGACCAGAGCTATGAATCAAAATGTGGAACCACCACCTAAAAAAATTGATAATTTTGTTACAAAAAATAACATAAATGCTGGAACAAGGCACGGAATGAGATAAAATTGTGCAACAATTTGTTTTATTTGACTGGAAATCACGCTGTGAAATTTCGTGAAGATCCGTCCATAATTTACCCTAAGCACCATAGAAACCCTACTACCGGAAAACAGTTTAGTCGCCTAAAACCATAATTAACAACAAATCGTCACAGTTTAAGATAATAATAACATCATACAGATTTACTCCTTAAACATTCGAACTGTCGGTGGAGGGTATCAAAGATTCGGCACAGCCGAATATAGCACACTAACTTGTTACTCAATACTTTTTATCTTTACTAAAATGTATAAATAAGTAGGTCACAAAAGTGTCGGTTTTAACCATTTAAGTCGCTATTTCGGGTATGTATTTCTTACTTACTTTTATTTAGATTTTTCTTTGTTTTTTTTTCGCTCAATAAAAATCTTAAAATACATTTTGCAGTTATTTAATTCGTCAGTGAGTCAATTGTTCTGATTTATAGGAGGATTTTTTTATTTAAATTTCTATTTAAGTTTATTGTTGTCTACACGATTCGTTCTATGATTTTGTTGTTTCTTTTGTTTTGATTTGAATCTAAATTCTTTCTTAAACGCATGATAATAAATTGATATTTGAATATTGCACTACGTTCAAACTACAGTAGTATATGGCTTTTATACATATATAACATTGTCTAGTAATTGTTTGATGTTTTTTCTACAGCAGACTTAGAATAGTTCAGCGCGTGCTCTTAAAATGAAAACACCTTTTGGGTATAATAGCAATACTTAATAAGAAAAATCACTGTTTCTTTGACGCAAGCGAGATGAAAACTTGTTAGATTAAATGTTTATTGTTTTTAACATTATGTGTTGGTCGATGTTTTGATTTTATTCAATCTTAATTATTTGAGGTCACGTAGTCAATGATTTTAATTATTACTAATCATACTTATAAACTATAGTGCAATATAAAAGAAAACGAAGCTAAAAGGGTATTATAAGTTTTTCATTCCGTTTGCAATTTCAACAATGTGTCACAAATGCTTCGTTTAATTTTGCTATTGACATTCAACCTGATCGTCCACAAATTACTGAGAAATGAGCAAAACCACGACTGCCTCTAATTTTACCCATAAATACCGTGTTGATTTTTTTTGTGTATATCCAAAGTTTATAAATCAGGTACAAGCATCTTGGTTATAAGTACACAACATCCGACAAAATGTGAGCGGGAGTGGTGAAGTGGGCGTGGCACTTTCCATATAAAAACATTGTAGATTTCTGTATATCTGGAGAACGGCAGAAACCAAAGTTTTCAAATTATGTACAAGCATCTTGGTGATCAGTGCACGAAATCCAAAAATCCAGGTTCCAGCTAAAAAGCAATTTGCCAAGTTAAAAAACTTTATTTAATTTTGTAAAATTACTTTTTTTATTATTTATTTTTTTATTATTGTACAAACTTATAAAAATTGATCTCGCTTGTTAGTCATGTCAACTAGCAATACTTTTTATGCAAGTACTTCAGGTATTTTTGATAATCTTTATTCACTAGAATCCATTCATATGACCGAATAAAGGCTACAATTTTAATAAGACTTAATTTTGATGAAAGTTGCAAAATGTTTTAAAAATTTTTGCTTACAACTAAAGTAATAGAGTTATTAAATTCTTAAAATAAGAATACAAAAAAATATCCATGTGGCTTAGGGCGGGTCAAATTGTATGGAACTATTTTTCTTGATAAAGCGTATGAGAAATGTTGCTCAAGAGACAATAGCTCTAAGTCGGGTTTGGAGCCCCCCCAAAATTACAAAATAGATATTTTTCCATATATACATAGAATAATTTAATTAAATTCGTCATAAAATCGTAGTAGATTTCTCAATCTGGGCTTGTTTGAAAGGTATTAGGAATGTTTTGTCGAAAAATAGCCTAAAATGAACTTTTAACTAATAAATTCTAAATTTTCTTCGATTTTTTTTTTGCCAAGCTTGCTTTTCCTTCTTCCTTAATCGTTCATCGTGCAATGCGCACGCAGTTTGCCAAAATACTTAAATAAAAACTCGGTTATCACAATACCAATATTTTGTTTTATTTTTAAATTTATTGTGACACAATCAAAGAGTGCAGTGATAATATCAAAGTTATTATGGCTAATCAAGAACCATCAACATCGTCGTCGGTGTCTTCGCAAATGGAAGCAACAACATCAGACGGACAGACGGCCATGGTTTAATCAAGTTCTCTCCTCATAAGGACCCAGAATATATATACTTTGTAGAAATTACAAACGGAATTACAAACTTATATATACCCTTTTCCACCTGAGGTGAAGGGTATAAAAATTAACTGGTTTGCTTGATAAATACCAGAAACATGTGCAACATAGAACAAAAAGAGAACACATTTCTTGATTCAATAAACTAATTATTTTATATTGGCAAATGTAATTGCAAATTAAAAACAACAGAATGCTCGTGTGGACTGATTCCAGAACATCTAAAAGAATTTAGAAAAGAAAATTTAGAATTTATTAGTTAAAAGTTCATTTTAGGCTATTTTTCGACAAAACATTCCTAATATCTCTACTAAAAATATTGGTATCAATACAGATTCTGAAAGGTGATAAAACAAACAAGCCCAGATTGAGAAATCTATTATAATTCTATCCGATTTTATGACGAATTGAATTTAATTATTCTATGTGTGTATATATGGAAAAATATCTATTTTGAAATTTTGGGGGGCTCCAAACCCGACTTAGAGCTATGGTCTCTTGAGCAAAATTTCTCAGAATCACCTACAGACTACGTTTTTGCTATACGCTTATCAAAAAAAAAAAAAAAATTAACCCGCCCTAATGTGGCTAAACAAAAAGTTATCAGCCATGTTCGGGAAATCGAATTTGAGTAAAATCAAAATCGGTCCAGTGTTTAAAGCTCATTAAATAATTTGGTTTTATATACTTCATACTATGAGTACAGCTTATCTTAAAATAAATAAAACGACGGAAATTTAAAAAAAAATTTAGCTGGAAATCTCCATTGATTTCAATTTCACTCGAACATACACAGCCATGCTATGCTGTGTATGTTCTTTTTTTTAATTTTTTCAATATATACAAAGTTGAATTTATATAATCGGTGGCAGCAATACTACAACAAAACAAAAACCACAGAAACAGCAGATGTTACGGCTCGAAATATCAACTATTTATAAATAAAATACTATGAACCCAAAACAAATTGGTTCGAACTGTCAAAGTCAGCAGGCTTTTCGCTGCCACTTGTAGTGACATCGCCCTGATTATAATATTGTGATATATTATAAGACAGAATTTTAAGTGTTACGTTTCTTTGCTTTTTAAAATTTTTTTATTGCAAAAAAAAAAAATCTGAAGTAAAATTTTATTTTTTCTTATAGTTAAGTGCTTTTTCAAATTGTCCAGTTATTTTTTCAAAGTCCAGGGGAATTTTTTTCAATTGTCCAGTTATTTTACTTTTGGTATCCGGCAACCTTAGTGGCGTGGAAAAATAGGTTTATTCACAAATATCTAAAGAACGTTAAGAGAACATTTCTCACAAGTCTTACGTATTCCATAATACTTTGTGAGATAGAAATCTAATGAGTTTTGTTGCGACTGTCAAAAAATCTTATTTAACTTGACAGTTTCTGTTCACACCATCAGACAAAGTATAAACACTCACAAATGAAATAAAATGCAACCCTGATCTAATGAAAAGTATTTAGACATTTTACAAAAAACGATGAAGTCGTATGGGATGTCAAACTTTTTTCATAATACTTGTCATTTTCGGACTCCACGAAAAGCCCCCCAATGAAATAACGCCCAGGAAATAGCCCCCAATGAAATAATCCCCAAAAAATAGGAAATAACACCCAAAAGCAGTGAATGAAATAACATCGAAAAATAAATGAAATAAACCCCAAAACGAAAACGAAACAACCCCCAATATTTTGATGTTATTTCATATGAAATAACACCCAATGATGAAAATGAAATAACCCCCAATGAAATTAACCCCATCAGCAACAAAAATGAAATTATGCCCAAAATTCATAAAAGAGTCAGATTCACCAAGGATTTCATAAAGTCAATATGGACCAACAGCAAAGTCGCAAAATTATTGAAATGAATCGTGTGGAGGCCCGCAGGCGTCTTCTTAATAATAAGGATATATTCGGTTCAAAAATATTGCTGCACTCAAAATATTATGTAGTTAAATTCAAACGAAAATTCATTTGAAACAAATTAAAATTCATTTAAAAAACGGATCATTTACATTTCATTTAAAACAAATGATTTTTTCAGTAATTTCTAAGTTTTTTATTTATTGAACATCATATTCGTTAAAATTGAATAGTTTTTACTTTTAAAAAATATATTTTAACCGATAAAAATCAAACAAATTAACAAAAAAAAAATACGGAAAACATTATTTTTTGGTAGTTTGTTTTTTTAATAACAAACATAAATGTTGAAAAATAAATTTATTCGTAAAATAACTATATTTTTATTCAATTTTAACAGTACCGAAAACGAATTTAATAACCTACAATCAGTTACTGTAATAATTTTATGAGTGTGTAGTTATTTTACCCGCCGGTAGATCCTTGTAGCCCTGCTCTATTTTTGCAGTTCGGAAGACAATTTGCCTTCTACGTTTGGCCTTTACACAGGGGGGGGGGGGGGGGGGGTGCTTTTTAACCATGGGAGGTAAGGCCATAATGGCTTTATTGCTCCATTGAATGGGAGATAAAGCCGTTATGGTCTTATCGCCCAATCATTGAGAGGTAAGGTCATATTTAAAATTTTGCGAAATGAGAGATGTAGCCATATTTTTTCACAAATGAGAGACAAAGCCATACTTTTCCAGAATAGTGTTACGCATGGTGTCAACATTCTGTAAAAGGGAAAATCCTTAGTTATCATTGAAAAACATTTTTTTATTCTTGTGACGCACGCAGGAAAACTTCATTCAGCGAAGCCACCTGCCGCGTCCTACTGGAGGAAAAAATCCCTAAGCACGCAGAAAAACTTTAGTATGCGAAGCCAGATTTCAATACTTAACTTTGGTGTTAAAAATGAAATAACCTCCGAATTAAAAATGAAATAACACCCAAATTAAACACACTATGAAACAAGCCCCGAATTTTAAAAATTTGTTGGGTGTTATTTCATTGGAGATTATTTCATAATTTGAAAACCCCAAATGAAGAATGAAATAATTCCCAAAAAAAATGAAAAACGGCCCAAAAAAATTGGGAGTTTTTTCATATGAAATAACACCCAAAAATGTATGGAAAAAAATTGGGGAATATTTCATTTCTCGTTTGGGCGTTATTTCATTGGGGGGCTTTTCGTGGAGCCCATTTTCGTGACACTATCACACTTTGTCATATTACTTGAGTTTTTGACATGTGTTAATACAAAGTATAATAGTGTAATCTAGCCTTTAGCGGTAGCTAGGTGCAGATGAGAAACAGCCAGCAAAGAGTGGAACATATAGGTAGTCGTGAATTTAACAATTTACGGCAAAGCTGAAGATATATCTCAGTTCAAAGATAGTTATTTAGAAAATCGGATGAACCTCGGATTTAATTTTGTGAATTCATACTAAATACTCATTTTTATAATTATTAGATATTTTTTTAGTAGTTGTTATTTAGTTTTTAATATTGTAAATATTAACTTTTGCCAACTCGCCTCAAAAATGCCTTTATGACACTGAGGCTTTAAATTTGTAGTGATTTATTTTTTTTTTTTAATAAACATAAATATGTAAACAAAAAAAAAATTTTTTTAATTTTTCCTGGTAAAATGTTCACTTTTCTCAATATGGTACTCCAAAACTATTAACCGAATTAAAATACACTGTTAACTTAGATTGAAGGAAATATAAAAAAAATTACTCTTTGGAATTTCGGTTACCACTCCACAGTGAATAAAGAGTGAACAGTATTTTTTTTTTTTTTTTTTTTTTTTTATTAAATTCCCTATGCTAATCCCCGCGAAGCTTGACGCTTGTCTGCAGGAAAGAAACCAGAGTCTCTGGCGGGAATCGAACCCGCAACCCCGGGGTTGATAGACTAGCTCACTACTAGCTAGCCTACCGGGGCACTCCCCCAAAATTTTGCTTTTCCCCATACACTTTTTAATGAAAAGGAAGAAAACTTAAAGTTGAAGAGTGACGTATGGGCGAATCCTGCGTAACGAAAGCTACATTCGTACGCGTTTTCTTATTGATATATGTATAAACATTTTTTCATCTTTCAGTGACATTAATATGTACTTACGAATGGCTTTTATCATAATTTCTTAGCAGGTATTTGTGTCGATATAATTGATCACAAAGTTTTGTAACGAACGCCACAAAAAGTGGAAGTAACTTTAAAAGTTGAAATTCTTAAAAGAAAGATGAATGTAAGAGAATTCTAAAATCACTTATTCGCAGCCAACAAATTTTGTGATTTTTTTTGGCAAAAGCCGTGAACCCTTTGTGACGCACGCCTCACAACGCACGCTACAGTTTTTCCAGAAGTATATAATAAACCCAATTTTATTTATTTTAACAAAACAAACAATATTTTAATGAATTGCATTTTTAAACTAACTTTGTGATTATTAATGAATGTATGAATTAGGGCTTACGATCGTGAAATCCCGATCCCGGAAATCCCGGGATTTTCGGGATAAGGCGAATCCCGAATCTCGGGATTTCTAATTTCTAATCCCGGGATTTTCGGGATCCCGATTTTTTTTTATTTTCTTTATTGTTTTTACATTTTTTTTTAATAACTGGTATAAAGATACGTGTATTTGTTGACAAAAAAAGTTTAAAATACATTCGGATAGATTTGAAATACATATGGACAATTTTAAATTGTATTCGAAAATTTTTAATATATTTGGACAATTTTAAAATATATTTGACAAATTTAAAATATTTGGATAATTTCAAAATACATTTAGGCTGGGTTTTTGAGATGTCAGTTAAACTAGGTTTAGTTAATCTGAAAACATATTTGTGCCGCCATAACCAAGTTTGTATACATAATTTTGACGAAACAGCTTAGTTTTGCTTAAAATGTTGGTCTTTAATACAACTCAAGTCTTGTTCAGTTGAAATTTTGCAGTTTATGTATGCAAAAGGGCGTACAAGGGTTAAGGCTTTAGGTCAGCTGATACGTTAATGTTACTCTAATTTCTTTTATATTGGCAATGTTGTTAAAATTATTTGCCAACGAGTAGTTTTTCTTTGCTAGAACATTCAAGAAGTTGCTATCAAGTCTAAAAGTTGTTAAAGTTGATTTATTTTAAAAGTTGAGTCGTATTAAAGTTGAATTACCTTAAAGTTGCTAAAGATTATTTTGAAAAGTCGTATAGTATTAAACCTTTTAAATTTTTAGTATTGGCAAAGTCAGTGAAGTCGTACACATTTTCTTATGCCTTATTTTATTTATAATTAATGAACCACTTGAATTAAATAAAGTTTTTAAATATTAATTTGGAATATTGTGGAGCTTCTGTTTTATTTTGGGTGTTAACATTTTACATTTGGGGGCTCAACCAAACAAGCACCAACATTTTTTTTGTGAAGCAACGTGCAAACTTGCATATGAGAAATAAAAACGAAAAACAAAAAATTGGTATCGATAATACAAGGCGTTACTTTACACGCGCAGTAGTGAGGGAGTATATAAAAGCAGCAGCTAATAAAACCGGCGGAGAAAAACACCAGGAAGGCTAAGCGATCGGTTTTGTAACCAATAGCGAACCTATTGTGGCAACAAAACAACAATTTGGAGCTGGTAACAGCCGTGGTAACAACAACAACAACGAAATGCAGCAATTATTAAGTCTTTTGACAGAAAAACTTTTGAAAGAAGAAAAGAGCGGCGACTATAACAAGGTAAATGTTACTGCAGAAAATTTCGAAAAAATTATAGCCAATTTCGATGGAGAAACAATTCCAGTAAAAAGTTGGTTTGCAAATTTTGAACATAACGCCCAAGCATATGGTCTAAATAGCAAACAAATGTATGTTCAAGCAAGAAACAAGATGATCGGAACTGCAAATTTGTTTTTGGATGCCGAAACAGTTAGCAATTACAATGATTTAAAAAGAATTATAATAACAGAATTTGACAAAGCGTACGATAGCAGTGAAGTGCATAAAAAACTCAGCTCACGCAAAAAACAAGATGGCGAAACATTTCATGAGTATACACTAGACTGGTCGCAATTTTTTTTTTTTTTAAATTTACATGTTTGCGCTGCTTAAAATATGAGGTTTGGTGTAAGAAATCAAGTCCTAATTTTTCAGCTCAATCCGACGGTGCCTAGTCGTGCCAAGTGGGGCCCAAAGTTCCCCATATGATAAAAAAAAACATCAAAATCTGGCTTCGTTACGATCTTCCGCAGAGAAAATACTTTAAGTATGCCAAATTTCAGCTTCCTATGTCATCAGATGGCTTCAGAAAGTTGCGGAAAGAATAGGACATACATGCAAACATCCTTACATACTTAGAAATTATATATTGTATAGATAGATTAAAGTATTTGCAGTTTAATATTTTAGTATGATACGAACGAAAGATTTTTAACTAATTTTAACTAATTCGGGGTCGCTGAATCCAGTGGTGCTAGCCGTTTTTTTAGGTTAGCTTTAGTTTTCGAGATATACAGTTATTTCGAAAATTAAGGAAGTTGCACAACATATGTTCGCGCAACTCAAAAACGCTTTAGCTTATTGAAAAACTAAAAAAAACCGAAATTCGGCAATAAAATTTACTTTAAGAAAGTTAAAACTTTTTTCTTCATATTGGCTTTGGTTTTCGAGATATACCGTTATTTCGAAAATTAGGGAGGTTGCACAACATATGTTCGCGTAACTCAAAAACGCTTTAGTTTATTGAAAAACAAAAAAAAAACCGAAATTCCGCAATAAAATTTACTTTAAGAAAGTTAAAACTTTTTTCTTCATATTGGCTTTGGTTTTCGAGATATACCGTTATTTCGAAAATTAGGGAGGTTGCACAACATATGTTCGCGTAACTCAAAAACGCTTTAGCTTATTGAAAAACTAAAAAAAACCGAAATTCCGCAATAAAATTTACTTTAAGAAAGGTAAAACGTTTTTCTTGTATGCGCAGTCGTTTTAGAAACATAATTTTTTTTTCTGGAAAATAAAATAATTTTTTTATTAAAATTTCGGAATTTTTGTTTTTAAAAATTCATAAAAAATTGAGTTTAAGAATTTTATTAAACCGCCATATGTGTATAATTGAAATTCTTATATTTTGTTAAATGTATGACCAACTCCAGTCATACATTTGACCCTTCTTGAGGCATCCTAGGCACTACACGGGCCAAATATAAGAATTTCAATTATACACATATGGCGGTTTAATAAAATTCTTAAATTAATTAAAATTGTTCGTCTTTTGTGAATACATAAAATCAAAAGTTGTGAACAGATTTTAATCATTTATAGCTTGTTTTGTTTGCAATATTGTTTTTTATATGACTCTATAAAATTAGAAGCATAGCTCCATTTTTCAATTTTTTCGGTCTTTAAGACCGGCTTTTCATCTAGTATCTGATTGAATAGATGTTTTTTTTTATCATATGGGGAACTTTGGGCCCCACTTGGCACGACTAGGCACCGTCGGATTGAGCTGAAAAATTAGGACTTGATTTCTTACACCAAACCTCATATTTTAAGCAGCGCAAACATTTAAATTTAAAAAAAAAAAAAAATCCCATACAAGATGCGACCAGTATACACTTTATATGAAAAAAATCGCTTCCCACGGCAACGTAGAAGAAAAAGCAACGATTCAGTACGTAGTTGATGGCCTTAAAATTAACTTAAGACAACATTATACAGTACAAAGACAATGAAAGAGCTGCGTGAGAACTATGAAATAGTAGAAAAAATCTTATTGGAACAACAAAACAGCAAGGGTGTAACAGAGTATAAGAGATTTAGCAAAAAAAAAGAGCACTGCTATAATTGTGGCTCCGCTGATCACAAACGTGCAGACTGTAAATCTGAAACAAAATGTTTCCATTGCAACAAGAATGACCACATTGCGAAAAATTGCTTTATGAAGAAACAAGGTGATAAGGGGTCGTTAAGAAGGGAAGTACTGTTACAAACAGATAAAACCAGACTGAAAAAAAATCATCGTACCGAAATCCATGGAAGCAGAGATAATACGCGACGCACATGAAGTTGGCCATTTTGCAGTGCAGAAAACGTTACATTCGATACAACAGAATTATTTTATTCCCCATGCCGAAAACAAAATACAGCGACACATCAAAAATTGTATACGTTGCATCATTTACAATAAAAAACTCGGTAGGAAGGAAGGCTACCTTAATTGCATTAATAAAGGCGAAAATCCATTGGAGACCCTGCATGTTGACCACTTGGGACCTATGGATGCCACATCAAAGCAGTACAAATTTATCTTGGATATGGTAGACGCATTTTCTAAATTTTTATGGCTCTTCCCTACGAAGACAACAAGTTCCGAGGGGGTCATCAATAAGTTGCAGCTTTGGGCAGATGTTTTTGGTTATCCAGATCGCATCATAAGCGACAAAGGCACGGCATTCACAGCCAAGTCGTTTGAAGATTTTTGCGTGATTAACCATGTTGAGCACGTGTTAACAACAACCGGTGTGCCAAGAGGCAATGGTCAAATTGAAAGAGTAAATAGAGTAATATTGTCAGTAATTTCAAAATTATATATCAGTGAACCAACAAAGTGGTACAGGTATATGGGAAAGGTTCAGCAGGCCATCAATGGGCATGTAAATTGCAGCACAAAGTTTACAACTCTGTGTTAGTGCGGTTAACAAAAACATTATTTCATAGATGTTCCGCACAAGTTTTTCCATACGCGTTATGACAGCATTTCACGTGAAATGTTGAACAGAGTACCAGGGTTTATGCAATAAGTCGCACAATGGTTTCATTCATTCAATAAAAAGGTGAACTAACCTATCGGGCAACATAAACAGCATTGTACAATGTTGGCAACACATTTATTGTTGTGCAATAAAAATCAAGATGTCTTTTGATTGTTGCCAATATATTGTACCACCTTTGATTAACACATACTCATTGGCGATATAATTGTACAATACGTAAAATTGAACAATTTTATTAAGCCGCTTTACAGTCTTTATGAATTTTGATCAATTAATAATTTAAGTTTGTTTTTATTATATTTTTACAAATAAATAATATACGTTCATGAAATGTGTTGTTTTTTATACAGTTTAACATTTTTTTTTATATTTGGTATAAAAAAATTTAAAAAGCCCGAAGTATCCCGAACATTTTTTAAAAATCCCGGGATTCAAAATATCCCAAAAATCCCGGGATCCCGAAATCGAAATCCCGAAATATTTTCTTCAATTCCGAATACCGGGATTCAGAAAAACCAATCCCGATTGGAAGCCCTAGTATGAATGAATATCAATTTTTTTTAACGCAATTTATATTTTGATGAGTCTGCTGTAAGTGCTATTTTAAGCACATAAAGCACCTAAAATAATGTTAAATTCATGTATAACATTAAAGATCTGGTGTGGGGTATGATTTGTTAAAAATTATTGTATTAATGATCATCGAAATACATATTTTTTAATATAAAAATGATATTAAACATCTAGTCTTATATTCCATTAAAAAAAATTAATTTGAAAATTTTTGGTTGGTGGACTGTTTCTGGGATTTGCGCATATCTTCAGCACAGTTAACTCTACGTATTCGTCATATTTTTCTTAAAAGAAGCAAAAAAAAAAATTTCAAAATTGACAGACCAGTTGCAAATTTCGGCATTCAATATCGATCGCAATTGCAATACATACAATTTAAATGCCTAAACCACAGAGCATACAGAGATGACAAAAGTGACATACGAAAAGTGCCCAAATCATTTGAGAGGACAGCAAGAGAAAGAAAGCGTTTTTTGTTATTGAAGTGGCAATGTGTAAAAACATCGCAATCAACACAAAATGCGTGATCAAAACAAAAATGCAAAAAAGGCAGCTTTCAAAGAAAAAGACAGAAAAAACACAAGATTTTCTGTCTCGTGACGCCTCTGTGTGCTTTGTGGCCTAAACGCAGAAAAAACATGGATGAATAATGGTTAAAAATCATTTTATGGTCCCCGCAATAGCCACAAACATTCTAACATTATTATTGTCACGATTGAAAAATGTGGTATGTATTAAACCATAAAATGTTTACCTACTTTGAAACTTCAAATAATGATGCTGTGGTTTATACTCAAATTGCGAAGATTTTGTACGATTTATTTAAAGGGGTTTCCATTAGTGGATCTTAATTGCTTCTGTAGGGAATATAAGTCCTACCGCTAAAGTTTAAACCATTTTTATTACAAAGAAATTGTTTATAAAAAATATGTACTAGAATTGAAATTAACACTAAAATGTCGATTTGCCGCATGTTTTTTATATACATAGTTATAAAATTTTATCATTTATTTATAAATGCCACTATCTAATAATTCTTTTATTTCTTTTTTTTTTTTTTTTTTTGTTTGTTTCAATAATGTAAAGAATTTTTACATTTCCATAGAGACAATTGATAATTTTGTAAATTTGTTAATTGCACAAGCGGTGTCTGAACTAAATTATATTTATTCACTTTGATTTGTTATACGGTAAATTGTATGTACTTAAAAAAACTTTTACAGACACACACTTAAATATGGAATTCCCCGAACGACCTTGAACTCTATGCGTTATATCAATAAAAAAGCAAAAAAAAAAAAAATGGAATACGATTAAAAACTTCTTCAGATTTGTTATCGATAAAAAAAAATAATTTTTCAATCTTTAATTTTAAAAAATTATTTTTCCCCAACAACCACATAGAATACTTATACTTGAATTAATTTTATTCATCAACACAATCGTAATCATCAGCATTATCATTAATTATATTATAATGAATTGCCTATTAAACCGATAAGTTCTAGTCTAAAGTATTTGGTATAGGAAAACGTACTTTAGTAATAAAAAAGTACTTTTATAAAATTTTTTCTTTTTATTTATTTCCGCCATCAAAATAAAGTGGTGAATCGGAAAACCAACGATAAAATACATATTTATTAATCACACACATATATATTTATTTTGCAGCTACCTAGCAAACATTTTTTACTTAATCCGGTCTAACATTTAGCAAAAGGGCCTAATGAAACGATAGTTTTCATATAATAACAAGTCCCGAAAATTTTAAATATTGTTTTTTTATCAGTTGTTTTCGGTGAATTGAGACCCGCTTAATTGAGTTGCCCGTTTTATTGCACCTAAAATCATGAAACGAAATTATTCAGTATAACTGTCTGTGTAAAAATACCCTTTTAATTGAGTTCTGTTTAATTGCGTCACCCGCTTAATTATTTCGCAAAATAAGACTGCAGTGCGAAAAACCAAGAGCAAATGTTTCGGATATTTGTTTCCGTCTACTAAATGTGTTTTTGCTCCACAAACGTTAAAAAAATTATTTTGCGTCAAGAAAGTCATGTTTAATGTTTCTGTTTTGTAGAAATGAGTTTTATTTTCTATCTACACATGGGTGTTTCGCTTTATTGCACATCTTGCTCAATTAAGCGATTTTCGTTTTAATTGCGTCGACGATTCAATTAACCGAGTACTGCTTAATTGAGTTCCCGTTTAATTGCGTTAAAAGTCGTGCATTTTTAGGAACTCAATTAACGGAAATATATATACGTAAGCGAACAAAATTTTGGTTTGAAATCGTGGACAGGCAGTAATACTTCTATTATATGTGATACAAATACACTCATAAAATTATTACAGTAACTGATTGTTGGTTAATAAATTCGTTTTCCGTACTGTTAAAATTTAATAAAAATTTAGTTGTTTTACAAATAATTTTATTTTTTAACATTTATGTTTGTTATTCAAAAAACAAACTACCAAAAAATAATGTTATTTCGTTTTATTTTTTTATGTAGTTTGATTTTTGTCGGTTAAAGCTACGTTTACAATCAAAAAAACAATTTCGTTTTTTCTTCTATCTTGTTTCTTCCCAAAGTATTTCATATTTTTTCCTTTCATTTTTAGAACACAAATGTAACTATTTTTTTTTTTTTTGTAAATGTAACTAAAGTTGAGTCAACTAGAACTTCAGCAACAATTTGTATGGAATTGTTTCTGACGTTTAAAATAATTTTATTTAGTTTTGAATGAAAATTTTAGCAAAATGTTTATAACAATAAAAATAAATGCATAATATTGTTGTGGCTAAAATTTACGAACGGTTTCTTCATGCAAAATGTGTGTAGTTACAAAAGAAATTGTTGCTCTATTTTGAACACCAAGTGAAAAGGTTTTTTTGATTGTGAACGCAGCTTAAAATATCTTTTTTTAAAGTAAAAACTATTAAATTTTGACGAATATGCTGTTCAATAAATAAAAAATTAAAAAATGAATGTAAAAATCATTTGTTTTAAATGAAATGTAAATGATCCGTTTTCTAAATGAATTTTAATTTGTTTAAAATGAATTTTCGTTTGAATTTAACTACATAATATTTTGAGTGTAGCTTTTAACATAATTGTTTGGCCGTAGATCGACACAGGTCGACATTAAAAAAAGTTTTTTTCTTTGGCATGCTAAAGCCGAATATGAATCTCAGCTTTCTCCTATCACGTTTATCAGATAACGGTACATTTGTGTTTTTTGCTGTATATGTACTTCACTTTTATCCACCAGCCAGAGTCAAAGTCTGGTTCAATAAAAATGAATTCTATCTTGTTGGAAAGGCTTCTTTATACAATAAAATTATAAAACTAAGAATTTTGTTATTAATTGTTTAAAAAAAAATATTCCAAAATTAGTAAAAAAGGTAAAAATTTCATCAATTTTTTATCCGATCAAAGCCAACTAGCTTCCTTTTCGTAGCCTTTAAAACGACAATGGTTTGAGCGTTGGTCTGAGTTCACACTATGAAAGTTTTCTTTCAGAAAGTCTGAGTTTATTGGTGAGGGGGGAAGAGAACATGCTGTTCCTTTTTCCCAGCGTTACCACCAGTAAAATTTAAAATTACACTTGAGATGAAGCAAAATTACCCGATTTAAATGAAATAACACCTGATATAAAGTTAAAGTTTTATTTAATTAAAAGACATTTACAAAGAAGCAAAAACACAACAAACTAATTGAAAGAAGATCAATATTATTCAAACTGTTAAGATTTTTATTGTAATTTTAAATAAATTAACAAAAATATCATTAAAGACTTAAAAACAATTAATAAAACATAAAAAAAACTCCTAAAATAATGAGTTTAACTTCTACATTTGGTTGCATATATCTAGGGAAGGTTCAAAATGTTCATTGCCCTTCCTTTATAATGTATATTTTTAAGCCCCCATAGAGCTTACGAAAGGTAAGCTGTCAAACGAACTGTCATACTGCTTTCACTTTTTGCTCAGGTACATCATCATAAATAGACTCATGCTTGAACAACGACATCAAATCATCAAAATTTACTTTGAAATTCCGTTATCGATTCTCGCAACTTATAGACGACTTCGTAATTAAACTGACGCAACCTTTTTTTCACAAATGAAGGCGATGTGTTGATTAAGATAAAATAAACTGTCAATAAGACTTAAAGGCTGTGCGATGTGACACGTCTTATACCTTATTTAGTAAACAAAATGCCTGCAGGGTTTTATACAACTTTCCCTTCCGTAATTCAGTTTTGCAACTGTAAAGGGCTTTAAATATTTTTCAAACTAAAGCATCAAAAAGTTGCAAGATAAAAATAAAAATAAAATAAATTATATGTTGGAATATTGGAAACATATCTTCCTCTATACTAGTTAGTAGTTTGAATAACTTTTTTCAATAAACTTCAGGTTATAAATCACTATGAGAATCATCTCTTTCCAAATCTAAGAGTCCATCTTGCGATATTTATTACCAAACTTTTAAAATGTATATTTAATGATTGAAGACTTTTCTTTAAAAGAAAGCGAGCCTTTGGTTCAAAAGACTGTGCATTTTTTATCAACAATATTTAAAAAGAAATAAATGTCATCACTGAAATCGAATCTTTATTTGATTTGGGTTTTTTAGGTAAGAATTTCAAATAACACCTGAATTACACCTCAGAGAAATTACCAACGCTCTACCCACGACAGTAAAAATTATACCAAATTCGGGCAGTTACCCACAAAGTGGCAACACTGCTTTTTCCCCTCTCACCCATAAACTCTACTTTCTGAAAGAAAACGTTCATAGTGTGATCCCAGACTTGATCTTTGTACAAGGTCGAACTCGCACTGCCTCTAAACTTTTTTTTTAAAGCAGACCCCACATTTGTTGTTGTTAGAGATTCAAAATTAGCTAATATGTATGTAAATACGGCCCAATCTCGTTAAAATGTTTGTATTGAGATTTAAACTCGGTACAAATAACTCTTATAGAAATTATTAGTCAATTCATAAAGTGTTCTATTGTTTCATATTGGTTGTATAAACCTAAATATTTTTTACACAATTTTTTTAGTTGATAAATATTATACAAAATTTTTTTTGGCGGTCGACCCATAATTTAACATTCATAGTTTCTCTTAGGGCCAATTTCACCAACTGTATTTAAATATCAATTCATATTTAAATATAGATTTTCATATAATTTTGTTTTTGTTTTGACATGAAGTACACACATTTATATTTAAATATAATTGGTTTAAAATGTGTTTAAACCAACATATCTATAAATCAGTAAACATATAAACCATCTTAAACGCATAAAATTGGGCGCTTAAGCTACCAATAAAGACCATATGAATTTGATAAGATTTATCGTAGTGCTGCCACATGTTTTTTAACTACATATAATACATGGAACACTGATTACAGTATAAAATTGAAAATATGAATTTGATAAGATTTATCGTAGTGCTGCCACATGTTTTTTAACTACATATAATACATGGAACACTGATTACAGTATAAATTTACATATAAATTTAAATTTGGTGCAACTAAACACACAGAAAAAAATACCCATGTAAAATTAACATGGAAAAATGTTGATTGAGAATCATGTTAAATTTTAGAAAAATTATGCCCTTTACTTAAATTTATCATTATTTCATATTAATTTTTAATAAAAAATATCAAAATAACCTTAAATTACGTTTATTTAATATTATTCACTGTTAAAAAAATAAAAAAAAAAATATTAAAATATAAATAAATCTGGATTTAATATTGAACCCATAAAAACCTGTTTTGTATTAAAATCAAAAGTTTATCTTGTTAAATAAACATGCATACCTACTTAATTATGTACATTTTTTATTTTCACTTTTAAAATATGTTATAAAAAGAAGACAATTCCCGTATTCTTTTAATTAAAATTGTTTATTTAAATAGTACATCAAGTTTTCAAAGTAGAATGATGACCATATCGGGCGATTCTGCTGATGCTTCTGTTAACAAAGGAGAATACAAAATAAGTGAAACATGTGTTACAGGGTTTTGAATTATTCTTACATAAATGCAAATGTTGTCTGAAGCTTCTTCACACTGTTAAAATACACTCAAACCCATCTGATTCTACATGAAATTCACGTTGTTTCAACTGTAAATAACTTTCATTCAACGTGATTCCGATTGTTATTTCAATATAAATTACATTTTGCTCTAACTTTACTGCAATGTTAAATTAACATGAATTATAGTTATATCAAAAGAAAAAAATGTTGTTCGCAGTTATTGTAAAATCAGGTTGAATTAACATGAAACCCGTATGAAGCAAAATCACCACCGAAAAAATTTAAATCAACCTTGTTTTCGACGTTTTTAACTTGATTTTTTTCTGTGTGAACTAGAGATTAAAAATTCACTAATTTGTTAGCCATTAGAATTTCTAAAATTTCTAAAATTTCCCGAAAAAATATTGTTGAAGTTCCTGGGAATTTCTGAACGGGAAATATTTTCCAAAGTTTTCGATTTAAATATAAGTTTTTATTACATTACACTGTGATAGTCAAAAAAATGAACTTCGATGAATCCTTTTCGAACTATAAGGGGGAGTCCCCTAAGTGCGAAAGAACATTTGGAAGTGTCAGATTTTCTCCAGTTTATGAGAAATCGGTAAATATCCATTTTTCATGGATATAGCTAAGTAGCGGCTATTTAAAAAAATTTTATTCGACTGTATTAGTTTTTTGCCTACTTAACTTTTTTTACGGAATGTTTTGACTATGTTTTGAAGATTAAATTCTCTTTTAGCAGACCTTTGCTGGAATTTGCAATCCGAGTAGGATGATGAAGCTTAGTATGATATGTAACGGTTGTTAAAACAACTTATAAGAAGGACAAAAATAGACACTAGATTTGAAACTTTTTAAGGCAAAAAAAAAAGCTAATACAGTCGAAAAGTTCGAAAAGGATTAATCGAAGTTCATTTTTTTGGGGTGAAAAACTATTAGTGTTAATGGCCAATTTTTAGGATTGAAATTAAAACACATTTATGTTTAAAATCGTTCTAAGTACAACAATTCTCTTCTTCACTAAAAACTTAATTCACCGATGTGGTACATTTAAATTTAACTTAAGTTTCCATTAGAATAACTTAGCAGATGGCCTCAATATGACAGCAATACAACAACAACAGCCAAAGCAATAATATTTAGCTGTTTTTTGAGACCACCTTGCAAATTAATAAACTTTTTTATGATATTTATTTGTATTTATACAAATATACAACAACAACAGCCAAAGCAATAATATTTAGCTGTTTTTTGAGACCACCTTGCAAATTAATAAACTTTTTTATGATATTTATTTGTATTTAGTAGTGCTACTACCATACTTTTATCTTAATTAAATAAGACTTTTCAAATAAAACTCAAAAAAACAATCTGTATTTAAATACGATTTAAGTTTATATGAAAATTAACTTAATATAGATTTAAATACTATCCTGAAAATTGGGCATAAATGGTACTAACTGACAGTTTATCAGTGTCGAATAAAATGAAAAAGGACTCAGTCTATTTCGACGTCCACGACAAAAATTACTATTTGGTTATCTAATTCAGACAGTTTTTTAGTATAATTGGTATTTAAATTTCTGTTATATGATTTATATTCGACTCCTATAAGCAATCCTAAAGCTAAGGTCCCACTATCGGCTCAAATAGCACAATCTGTGACGATTTTTATCGTGCTATATCGGCACACATTTAAAAACATTGCACAATTTTTTCTTAGGTGGTCCCATTATCGTCGCACATTGTGACAATTTTTTTCGGTTCATATCGGCCAAAACTCAATTGCGACAATAATCGGTACAATGCGGTCACACTATCATGCTATTTGGGCAAATTAAATCAAATGTTTTTGTTTATTTACTTGTTGGCAGACATAATTTTACTTTAGAAATTCGCAAAATTCTCCGTCCGAATATTATATTATGTTTCCTAACAATTTTAAATAATATGTTAATATATGTATAATAAAACATATATTCAATTTCGTTCAAACTTACTGCACTTGTTCTTTTTTTTTGTAATTGTTGTTTTGTAAACAAATGTTTACAAACCAGGGATGGCAACATCGATACAACTGAATGTTTTGGTTAAAGCGAGTTGTTTTTTTTTCATTTAGTAGTACAAACGTACTATTTAACGTTTCAATACATAAATAATAGATAAAACAAATGTAATTTTGGTACAATTAAGCTCAAAAAAGTAAAATTTTAGTAACCAGTTTGTGCAATTTAAAAATTTCGTTTTGCCATCCCTTGTATCGGCGCTGATTGGCGACTGTGATCGGCACACAAGTGGCCGATAAAAATCGGTACATATTAAACAATTTGATTGCTCCACATTGTGCAAAATAGTGTTCACATTATCGGCGCATCTAGGTTTATTTTGATTGTCCACAGTCAGCACAATTTCGGCACAGATTGTCGCATATTAAAACATTTTGAACGTTCACACTATCGGCACATGAAATACGCCAAAAATTGGTGCATTGCGCCGATAGTGGGATCTTAGCTTAACAATGCAGTACTGACTGCATGTAATCCATATTCCAGCCCGCGAATAATTTCATCTTCATTTTTGGTTTTACTGTTTAGAACTAATTTGTAAATTTGTTGTAGGTATTTAAATCAACAATTAAAAAAAAGCAAGTGATTGAATAGCATTCAAGAAAACTTTGTCGTCAGTAGCTTTTATACAAGACAACTTATAAGACAGTTTCGCTCATTCTGTCTCACATAGAGTTTAATAGAGGACAACTTATAAGACAAAGTCGCTCATACTGTCCCATATAAAAAGCTAAATAGAAGACAACTTACAAGACAACGTCGTTTAAACTGTCGTGCACGACGATTTCCTGTAAATTGTCTTCTAGAAAACCTTAACAACAGGGGACACGTCGTGCATACATCATTGACGACGATGTCGTCAACGGCAATCTGGCCAACTGGGAAGTGTTGGACTTATACACGCAAAGAAAGAACATGGTTGTGATAAACATATTCTAAGAGCAACATATTATGATAAGATTCATGATTTTGGTCACCATATTACGATTATTATTGAATCATACTATGACCAAATGAATTCGTAATATTACATCATAATATTTTTCCCTTAATCGTATTCTTATCATGTTAATCATTATCAATGTAGAAGTAATCATATTATTGTCATGTTAATCGTAATAAGTTAAGAAGTAATTATATTATTATCATGTTAATTATAATAAGTTAATTCAAAACTTTCATAACAATAATAAATAAATTAAAATTTTTTTTGCATCGATTTTTTATTTTGTTGCACTTTACAATTTTTCTTCAAAAAGAGCTATGATATTTTGCATTTGCGCTATTGCAAGACTAATACTGAACTCCGCTAATATCCTTATTTTTTTAATTTCTTTAAATTGTTTAACCGCTCACTAACAAATAATTCGATGGCATATTTAAAACAAACGAAACAACTGATTCAAAATTATTTTACAAATGGCGCTAACATAATATTATTAGAGTAAAGATATTTTGTTTGCTTCTTAAGCATACTATGACTACACGTATAGAATCTTATCATGTTATGGTTGTTAGGATTTAAATATGTTTTTAAAGTTATCATTATTTAGTTGTTAGAAAAATAATTATTTTCAAGTCAACAATAATCAAATTTATAATTGCGATAAACATTGATATGTTTACAGTAACTATAATATTGCTTATATTTGATAAAAATAACAATTTTGTGTACGAAATCAATATTTATTTTATCAAAAAGTAATTTCAATTTTTGGGAATACAAAATTAAATTTAATTTCAAAAGATTTTGTTATTCGTGCTTAATTCCCAGTTTTTATTCTTGACAAAAACACTTGAAATTTATTGTTGATGGGATAAGCTATTCCTATGCGCATTTCACTGGTTGCTAAGCCAGATCATCAGGAAACTTCATCCATAAAGATTTTAGAAAAACTAAAAATATTAAACCAAATAAAACTGTTAAACGTATAAGAATTATAGCAACAGTTCTACTTGTAATAATATCAAAGTTTAAACAAAACACATCAACAATAAACAGCAGTGGGTTTATCTCATCTTACATTCCCCACCAGTGTTGCCGTTAGGATACGAAAGATACCTTTTTCGTATCTTTTGATGACTTCAAGTACCATGTATAATCCTGACATTTTTCGTATCTTTTGAATCTGTACGCAAAATGTACAGAAATAAAATATTAGAAGACTGATCATCGTTGCCGACTCAATACTAATACAATAGCAGCTTTAATAATGAAGAAATAAAACATAAAGGATGTTTAAACATACGATCCACCTAAATCGATGATTACTAGTAGTGTAAAGTTGTTCTAAAGAAATATGAACATATTTTTTATTTTCAGGAAATTTATATGAACTTTTTTATATAATCGCATTAGTAAAAACATACAGGGTTGTTAGATGTGACGATTTTTCGTCATTTTGACGATTTTTTTGTGAAAATACAGTAAAATGACGATTGACGATTTTTAAACTAAAAGTAATAGTGTTATGACGATTTTCTGGCATCAGTAAAACACTTACAAAAAATATTACAATTATATTGGGAACAGTTCAAAACGTAAAAAGCTTTTTTCGATACACAAAAATGATGAGAAATTAAACAAAAAAAGTTCTTCCCCCATCACAAACCAGGGGTTTCATTAGAAGCACTATTTATTCGAATTCTACAATTAAATGAACGCCATCGATACGGCAAAAAAATATACACTAGAGCCCCGATTTGCGTCGGTCCTATTTTGTCCGCTTTTTAAAAATTTGTTAAATCTGCTTTGCGTTTTAATGATTTCGATTTGCGTCGCTACATACGATTTCATTTTTTAGCTGAAGTCATAATCATATTTGAAGAATTTTTCTAATTGCGTGTAAAAAGCTGAATTCCCATTTAATTCTGTTGGGTAAGTTATTTAAGTATAGTTAAGTGTTAGGAAGTAGGAAGTTAGTTTTTAATAAGAAGTTGTGTAGAAAAATGAATGCAAAGTGAAGAAAATGCACTCGTTTGGAACTAAAATTGGACGTCATAAATCGTTTCAAGTCGGGTAAAAAGACTGTTGATTTAATTTGGTTTATCACCTTCAACAGTAAAAACAATTTGCATTAGTGACAGCGTTAAAAATTAATCATTTAAAGATAGCTCGACTTATAAGCAAATGAGATTTTATTTTTTATTCAATGTTTTTGTGAATATGGATAAATGAAATAAATAAATGTTTATGTTTTTATGAAAATATATTTTTTCTTATGTATGTATTTCTTTTCAAATGATAAATATATTTCAGCCCACTTGTTGAAATAAATAGAATAAAACTTTACAATATCACTTTCTTTATCATAAATATAATTTCTTGCTAAAAATTTAGATTTTTGAACCACTCAATGCAATAAATTGTCTCCAATTTGTAAAATTTAAATATTTGACGATTTGTTGACGATTTTGTTAACTGTTCATGACGATTTTGACGAATTTTGTTCAAACTTTTGACGATTTTTGAAGAAAAAAGCCTAACAACCCTGAAAACATACCTAATATTTATGACTTAAATAATTATGAAAATTAATTTATATGGTATCCGGGTATTTTCGTTACCTTAATCGCAAAAGGCCCTTACTAACCCAAAATTTAAAGTAGACTTTTTCATTGATTTTGATGTAGTTATAGCTCATTTTTTTTAACACTTTTTATGTTATTTTCCGACAAGTTGTTTTTTTAAATTTTGCAATTTTTCGCGATAAACGCGATTTGTTCCTGTAAGTTTTCTAATTCTTTACAGCTTAAACGAATAATAATAAATATAATAATAATTTAGTAGTTTTTAACGAATTTTTGCCATTCCTTATTGTTTAGGGACTTAAAATGAATTTTATTAGGCTTGTGTCGTTCTTGAATGAATTACTTCAACTGAATGATTCAATTAAGTGAAAGAATGAAATATTTCCGTATTTTCTTTCCATTTCTTTCATCTTTCGGTTTCATCTTTTATTCTTTCGTATTCTGCTTTATGTCTATCTTGTTTGTTATGCTTCTTCCCTTCTATTGAAATTAAGTTTTTTTTTTTAACTTTTTTAGCGAATGACAATAAGAGCAATCTGAACTTTTACATACATACATCAACATACTAAATGTGTTCTTATTTTATACTTAAATTTTTCTAAAACAACTCTTTAACTTTAAATCTAATTTCCATTAACTATAAAAATACGTTTTTGTTTTAAAATATCAATTTAGTCTTTCCTCAAACGAACTTGACACTTCATTCTGAAACCTGTTTTTGATTTAGAAAGGTGAAAGAAAAGAATGAATTAATTCACTTAACCTTTCTGAAAGAGAATGAAAGATTCACATAAATGAAAGATTTTGCCCAATACTAAATTTTATGGCGAAATATTAAAAATTTTCGCGAAATTTCGCTTTTTTGGATTTTTTTGTTGCTTTCCGACATTTTGTTTTTTAACCCATTTAGTGATTTCAAATTAATTTAGTATTTGTTTAAAAGTTTGCAATTTTTCGCGAATTTTAGCCATATTCGCGATAGAAGCGTTTTTTCCTGTGATTCTTAACAGCTTTCACGATTTTTAATGAATATAAGACTTTGCTATCATGCTGCGGTTAGCAAATCAGCGATCTTTAGTTCAGCTAAAGTTTTTTCGAACAAAAACTTCGAATACACGAAAACATGTGGATTTGAGAACACCAATTTAGGAATTATGCGGATTCAAAAAATTTTTCATTTTCAATTCGAGTCGAAACCATAAACATATCTGATCATTTTCTTAACAATATTCATTAAATATGAAATAAAAGAGTATGTTAATAAATGTTAAACGTTATAAATAGATTTTAAAATTTTTTTCAAAATGTATCTTTTTGGCAACTAAAATGTATCTTTCTCGAAATTTCACTGGCAACACTGTTCCCCACTACAATTAGTTGAAATTCTCTCAACATTAATTTTAGTTGTAAGTAGGTTAGTCTGGGATCACACTATGAAAGTTTTCTTTCAGAAAGTCTGAGTTTATTGGTGAGAGGGGAAGAGAACGTGCTTTTCTTTTCTCCTCTCTCACCTATAAACTCTGACTTTCTGAAAGAAAACTTTCATAGTGTGAACCCAGACTTAAGAAAAACAAAATAAAAACAACAACTTACAAAAGACGTTGTCAATTAAGTGTTTTTTAGGCCGTGCACCTGTTTTATCAAAAAGTAATTTCAATTTTGGGAATACAAAATTTTAATTTCAAAAGATTTTGTTATTATCAACAATAAATTTCAAGTGTTTTTGTCAAGAATAAAAACTGGGAATTAAGCACGAATAACAAAATCTTTTGAAATTAAAATTTTGTATTTCCAAAAATTGAAATTACTTTTTGATTTAAATTTTCATTAAAATATTTTTTGAGCAAATGTAATCTTAATGCCAGTATAATTAGATAGTTTTTATGAATAACTCTTTACAATGGCATTTTAACAACTAACCGCTCAGAAGTAACGCTCATTAATAAGCCACTTGCCGCTCAAACTTGACGCTTTGACGCTCATCGTTCAGCCGCTAGACGCTTAGCCGCTCATTGCGTGGCCTCGGCCTTAGGCGGTTATCGCTTGGGACCACAGAAATTATACTTTAATGAATATTTACTTCTTTACAATTATTTTTGGTTTGCTAATGGCCTTTTGACATAATCTGCATAAACATATCGTCACCCAAAAAGCAAAGCGTCCTAACTAACAAAAATATCAATATTGATTTTTTTTTTACTTTAAAAAAAAAACTCGTTATTATCGGATTTTACATAAATTTAAATTCAACTTGTTTATTTTTATTTTACTAAATATTATAATTTGTTAAATTTTTGAGAAAGTTTTCATATTAGTTTATTATTGATCTTTTACTACATCCGTGATATTTGTGTCTATAATCTTGAAGAACTTGTAATACATATTGTTTTTGCTCTTCATTCCTGTCGCTATTGAATTATATTATTCCATTAGCTTGACCCCCCCTTTCCGCAGTGTCGTTGACTACCCTTAATTGCCCAACCATTTCTTTGTCTTTAACAGAAGAAGCAATCCCGTTCCAATCTTCAGAATTTAATGCTGTTTGTCGTCAATCCCAGAACGAAAGTTTTGAAAATTTAATTTTGGCCATGCAGTCTTAAATTTTTCGAAAGTGGCCACATTCGCACTTCTTTTTTTTTGACAAATTTCTCTTCATAAACATTTTTCAAAATAATTGCATTGATATGGTATTTACATGGTAACAATAAAAGTGATTTTTTAAAAAATGTTGAATAATAGCACATGTTCCATTTATACGACCGGTATTGTATTCAAACATTGGAGGGCGTGCGACATGCCTTAATCTAAACTGATTCGTCTGAAAATTTTTCGATATGGCTAAAAACCGCCCTAGTGTGTAGACATCTTGAGGGTCATTTGTAGCTTACACCCGAAATCGCAAGGAAGGAGATCTTGAATTTGCCGGGTGATAGGCTTTTTTTGCCCGGGTTAGGAGTGAAGTACGGCATAGTTTTTCTAAAAGGGTCACAAAAAGGGGATTTTCCAAAAAGGTTATTTCAAGGTAAAAACGGGTCAGGCTTTTGAGCAGTATTTGCCAATTAGGGTTTCGCAAAAAGAGCATTTAAAAAATAGTTTTATAGATAAGAACAAGTGTTCTATTAACAAACAAAAAGTTGATCTTGTTTGGTTTTATTAACACGTGTTCTAAAAATCTTATCGTTCATTCCCGTATCTTTTTTATGAAAATATTAAAAAAAAAAACGCTGTGCATATAAAAGCTACTTGTGACATGAACTTTGTTACTACTTACAAAAGCTGTTGCAGCAGTGCTGCAAAAAATAAAATTAAAGTGCTTTTTCTAATTACACGAAAAAGTTAAAAAGGATACAAAAGGGTAATTTAAAAGAGAGTCAAAATTTATCAAGAGCGTTAAGGATTAAATTGATATTTTAGTATTACAACGGTAATGCTGGCATCAAGGATGGACTTGTCGGAATTCGAAAAACATTTATATCGAAGAACAAGATATGTATTTAAAAAAACAAGAAGAACAAGATTATATTGAAACAAGAAGAACAAACTATGTATTTAAACAAGAAGAACAAGTTATGTATTTAAAAATGAATACCCATGGGCAGCAATAAATTTATAAAAGTGAAAAGTTGTTTTCAGCGCTGAGAAGTCGGAGTTAAGGATTTTGTACCGGAATCGAAGTACACACAAACACCTGCGACTCTGACTCCAAAATATTTTCGGCATAAAAAATTTAAAAATATTTTTCAGAATAAAAATTCTTCGGAATTGGCGATGCAATATGTAAAGTATGGATTTGAAATTTTTACAGAAGCATTTTCTTGCTATATTTAACCATTTAAAATGTACTAAATTATAAAAAGAGTTTAAAGTCAAATAAGGACCAGTCTCATTTACATTTAGCATCAATGTTAGATGAGGAGGGGAAGTTGGAGTCTGACTTAAAAAATTTCAGCGGGTGGAGTCGGAGTTAGAACTATTTTCTGACGACTCCACAGGCCTGGTTGTTTCCCTTGAAAATTAGCTTTTCAATTTTTATGGAAAAAGGGAACGAATTTCGAGGAAAATTTTGTTTACGGTAGGGATGAATGTTTAATGTGTAATGTTTCTAAATTCTGTTAAAAGTTTCTTGGGAACTAAGAATCTCATTTGGTACTGTTTTTTAATTTTAAAATAAATTATATTTATATCGTTGGAGTCGAATAATTTGCTCAAGAGCAAGTTGTAATCAATGAGAAAGTCAGTTACATTGGGAATGTATTTCTTTTGGTTATTTTATTAAAGACAATACCAACATAGAACATTTAATTTAATACAGAGCAATTAAAGGTTTTTCAATAGAAAATAATTCACATAGAACAAAGTTCCAAAATACAGACCTGGGGTTAAATTACTGCATTTGATATTGATCGAATTCCCATTCAATTTGTATTGTTATTTCGATCGATATCGAATACCGTAATTTGGCCCATGTTCTGTATAATATAGATCGGATGGTCAACGTACGGATGCCTTAGTGTGGTGTTGCTTGTCTGACTTTAAATTCGAAGTTTAAATTGGCAAATCGCTCAGATATAAATAATTAAAGATGGTTGAAAATAATGTTACAGTTGTTGGCAAATTCGTAAAAAAGGCATGGATTATAATTATTTTTTCTATTTTGAACATCTCTTGAAACAAATGTTTATTGGGTGTTTGCTATACGGTTGCTTTTTTCACTGGTTGTGTGTCTTATTTAGACTGTTGTGCCGTGCCCTCCATACTTGCAAACATATCTATTCATACATGTGAATTTGTTGCAAAGTATCGAGTAAATACAATTACGAGTCGAACTATGTAGGTGTTGTAAACACACTCGTATTTACTTTTCAGTTTTCGCAATTCGTAGTATAAATTCGTTTTCTTCTAAAAGGAGAGAAAAAAAATTCACTTACTATTATACTTTTAATTTATTTGTATAAATATTTACATTTCTAATAACTAGTGTGTATGTGCATACTTTAAAATATTGTTATACAATGTATGTATATTTTTCTCATTAATAATGTGTGACCTTGGTTTGGATATGTGTTCAGGTGAAACATGAAATTGCAATTATTTCGGAAAATAGAAAATTTAAAAGATCACTCAAAGAGATACATTAAACTTTTATTTTATCGCCATAGAAGTCTTGTGTTTTAGGATAGAATTTTACAAGGAGCCATAATTTACAAATACGGCCCAATATACATATGTATATATAAAATAATATATAATTTAAAGGGTCATCGTTTAATATTTCGTTGTTTTACAAAATCAATATACTTACCTGCCATAGATGTGCTAAGAAAAAAATTAATTTCTAAAGTGTTTAATTTTTAAATTAAATGCAACTATGTATAGTAAGTTCGATTAAACATAATGAGGGGTAATAAATTCATATGTCTTAAAATAACAACATGATATAATATGACTGGTGTGATCAATACCTTATAATAGTGTGTTCTATTTCAAATATGAGTCAGCTGATGAGATAAGACAACTATAAATCTTTTATGGAAGAATACCAAGAACAAGCGAAAAAGTAATTGGATTGATGCGCACAGGTTTACATTCTGTCTTAAATAAACAAATTTTAATATAACACAATTTGTTGATAAAGTAAATAAAATCTTACATCCAATTTTGAAAGAAATAAAACAAAGTGAGCAAAGAGCTCACTGCTAAAAGTTCAGTGGCTGCCAGTCAACCAGTGATGCCAACTTTTTGAGAGCAAAAAGCACTTTAAAATTTAAAAAAGCACTAAAAAGCACTATTTTGAACAAAAAAAAAAAAGCGTAAAAAAGCACTAAGCCATTTTTTAAATTTAATTAAACATAAAACTCGTTGCATTCGGCTGTGCCGAATATTATATACCTCCAAAATTTAAAAAAAGGCGATGGCGTGGATGGGGACCATTTTCTTTTAAGATTAAATAATAAATATATTTACATTTGTATATAAACATTTTTAAATTTATTATTACTAGTGTTCGCCTTATGGCCAAAATTCGACCATAACTTTTTTTTTGTAAATATGAAGAAAACATAATTCATCTAAGTATATCGTCACCTAAAAGACAGGAGAGGGGAAAAACGTAATAAAATTGGAACTATTTACGACATTGAAACGAAAATTACACATTTTGATTAAAATGAAACCAGTAATATATATCGGTTGGGAAAATTTTGCTTTTCTAATCACAGCTTATGTTATGACACTTAGGTTTTTTGGAATTGTAAAAATCTGAAACCAAATAACCTATCTGCAGTACTAATTAGTATGAATAAATAAAAATTTCGTTATACACATGAATATTATAAACATTAAATAATTACAGTAGTAGTTTCATTTACTGGTTTAAGCAAAAACAAGGACTTAATGTTTGTTTAAATTACACTATGCAACAAAATTAAACTTTTATCGTGATTTTTTATGACTTATTTTTCTCTTTTTTTGTGCGTAACGGTCCTCTAGGTACAAAAACTTTGTCATTTGTAATATTACGTGTTCAAAATTTTGCACACATATGTATGCGTTATGATATAGGGAATAAAAATCCATAAAAAACTCAATTTTGAAATTTTTGCAGATAGGTTATTAGGCCTTTAAGATGACGATATATGAATTTATTTGTTTCGAGCATTTATTTTTTCCTTCAAAGTGGATCGATTTGGCGAGGGACCAACCTCCGGTTCATATATTATCTTCTACGTGAGTTAATTTAATTTTGTAAGTTCAGTATAAAAAATACCAATTGAAAAACAAAAAAGTATCAAAAAGTCTCGATTATATATATTGTCATCCACTCAGGACGTTGCACGTTTAATTTTATGTTTCTATGTCTAATATTAACGAAAATTAATCAAAGTACCAGATGTAGAACGAAAAGTACCAAAAAGCTCCCCTAACATGTTCTTATTCACCCAGTTTAATTTATAATTGTATCTTTATAGGTCGAATGTTAACGAAAATTCAAAAAGTTCCAGATGAAAAACAAAAAATACCAGCATTTTTTATCTTATAGGTTATCACTCACTCAGGATCTACACCTATAATATTATGTTCCTAAGTTCTATATTACAGAAAATTTAACAATTATCAAATGAAGCACAGAAAAGTAAAAAAAAGAAATTTAGTTTCCCATATTTCCCCTTTTTTCTCCCCATAGAGGTTCGGTTGACAAACAAAGGAAGAAAGCGTTCTTAACTGTTTTGCCTGGTCTGATTTATATAGGCGAAATATTCGAAAACCGGTTTCTGAAAAATGTCGAATAATCGATCACCCTAATTTTTTATTATTTGATAATTGAAAACAAATTTGTATTTATTTATTTTGCATTTTTGTTAGTTACAATTTTGAACGCTTATAACTCTGAAATTATTGAACAGATTTTAATAAAATATACATTGTGCACTTCTACCTCTTAAATGGTGTATATTTTGTTCAAATCGGTTGACATACAGAGGAGAAAGTGTTCTTAACTGTTTTGCCTTAGCCGATTTATATATACATATCTACATAGATTACCTTCAATAAAAATTATATCAACCAAATCATTTGGATCATCATCAGCTGGGTTTGAATTGGTCGTAAAACAGTAATAAAGTGCGAGCTAGATTTTCGTAGTTAGAAAAAATCTGGCCTGTTGCAATTACCGAAAATTTGCAGTGACCGACCATTCTTTATAAAACTTAATGACAGCCCAAATTTTAATAAAAAAAATATGTTGTCAACGCAAAAAAGTAAACGTTTTGTAAAATTTCCAAATTGCTAGGAAGCCTAGCTCTAACCTCGTAAATAACGTTTTTGGCAAGGCGAATTTATTACAGGTGGTTTTAAAAGCCCTGCTGATATTAGCTAAAATCACTGTTGGATGTCAAAATTTTGTTTATTCTCTTTTATTATCTTTATTTCTGTTTTGTTTTATTTCTGTTTTTGACATTGTACAATGATTTTACAAAAACAAATTGCTTGTGGTTTTTGTACGAGTTGTACTTGTTGTAGTACCGAGATTACCTGGGATGAATTCGCCTTGGTTTTTGGTAAAACGAATGCAACTTTCTTTTATCAATTTTTTTATCATTTGAAACCTTAAAATCTTTACATGCCTTCCCAAAATTGTACCCCAAATAGCAAATCTCATCTTAATCATCCTCAATATAATCGACGTTTTAAAAAATGGTACAAAACAAATTAATATTGTAAAAGGCACTAAAAAGCACTGTGAGAAATTGTTAAAAGCACTATAAATACCCGCTTTTCAAAAACGGGTGCTTAACAAAATTTCGGGTATTGCATGAGCAAAAAAGCACCAAAAAATACCCGAAAGGCACCAAAATGGCAACGCTGCAGTCAACATAAGTATACAAACAACATTTTCTCTTTTAAAATGGTTCGAATTTTTATTTGTATTCGCTTAAAAGTTAAACATGTAAAAATGTCAAGTTAGAGAAGTGTGAACCATTGAAAGCATACCTTTGTACATACATATTGATTACGTTAATTATATTTATATCAATGGCTTTGAAATATTATCACCGGCTTCACTAAATAGTAGTGCTTGAAACACAACAACAATTTCGTTAAACTCTTGTAAAATATTAAGATACATATTATGATAATAGACTTTATACAATACATTGTGAATACCCCAAATGAAATAAGAAATGAGATGATCTTTAGTGCTCAAAGATTTTCGGTAAAGGGTCATTAATTTTCTAAATAATATCAATTTGTTTTTTGTTTCAGAATAACAATCGACTTTATTTTTAAAAAATTATTAAAATTATCATCAACAGCAAAATATTTTACTTTTCTTCTTTTCAGGTGAAAAATGTCATTCGACCACGTTACTATTCCTCAGAGTTGGGTATACGTGAGAAAATCTTTATTGGTGTCATGACAACCCAGGACAACATCAACACACTAGCCACAGCAATAAATCGGACAACTGCACATTTGGTGAATAAAATAAAATTCTTCATTAATGCCGACAATGTAAAAACCAATTACAAATTAAAGAATATTGTTGGATTTACGGACACACGCGAAAGTCTCCGACCATTCCATGTCATAAAATACATTGCAGATAATTACTTAGACGATTATGATTATTTTCTAATTATACAAGACAACGTGTATGTGGATGCACGAAAATTGAAATCGATGTTATACCACATGAGTATAACGTTTGATCTGTATATGGGAGCAACTGCCGAGAGCAGTTACAGCAGCTATGGTGTCAACAATAATGGCGGGAGAGATGGTGGTATTGCGGCCGCCTTGACTGGCAAGTTAAATGGTCACCATGGTGATAATGATGATAATGTTGGTGCTGGTAGTAATGATGAATTTCGCATGTTAAGCGATCGCAACTATTGTGATTTAAATGCCGGCATTTTATTAAGCAGTAGTGTAATACGCAAAATGCGCAACAATTTAGACTGGTGTGTTCGTAATGGCATAACAAATGTCCATAGCACTAATATTGGCCGTTGTGTTAAATATTCAAGCAATTTACCCGGTTGTCAGGAACAATTTCAGGTGAGTTATTATTTATTAATTTAAAAAAATCCAAATCAATCATTAATTAATTAGTCGATAGCATATCACCCTTGATAATAAAGAGGGTAATTAAAGTTTAAAATAAAAATACATTTATATTTTTCGAAATTATTTATTTGTATTTTTTATTTAAAACACAGCACAGATATTGATGGTTTTGTTTAAACCATGTTCGTAAGTGCCGTTTCACACACGTCAAGTTTGACCCGTCAAGTCTTGAGCTTTTAGGAGAGAAGGGAAAAGAGAATGTCATTTCTTTTCCCCTCTCTCCTAAAAACTCAAGACTTGACGAGTCAAACTTGACGTGTGTGAACCGGCACTAAAGGTGGAAGTACAGTACACGCGTTAGTTCGTCGACGAGTATCGTGCGTTTAAAAACTTTAGCGCGTAAAAAATTGCAAGTTACACAACACGCGTTACAAAAGCCATTCCTGTCAGCTGTTTTTGATTTGTTTACTTATTTGTGGATTCAAAATGGGTTCGAAAGTATATCAAGATTTTGTTATTTTATTGAAATTATTCTTTTTATATAAATAATAAAATAAAATAATAAAATTCAATAAGTTTTTCTTTCATGGTTCACAAATTTGTTAAATTATTCTTTTTATTGTCAGCGGATTAAGGCAGAAGTACATACCACGCGTTAGTGCGCGCGCGTTCTGTCGTCTTCTGTCAAAAAAAGTTAAACTAGTGTATTTTCATAGAACAGGCTACATGCAAAATATTTTGACGCGTTTGCGCCAGAACGTTGGTTAACTTTGAACTTTTTAACGCGTTGTGTATTTTTGACAAGTAATCAGCTGACAATAAAAAGAATAATTTATCAAATTTGTCAATCATGAAAGAAAAACTTATTGAAGAGCTTAAAAAACATAAAATTTTTATATAAAAAGAATAAATTCAATAAAATAACAAAATCTTGATATACTTTCGAACCCGTTTTTAAAGCACAAATAAGTAAACAAATAAAAACAGCTGACAGGAATGGCTTTTATAACGCGTGTTGTATAACTTGCAACTTTTTACGCGCTAAAGTTTTTAAACGCACGATACTCGTCAACGAACTAACGCGTGTTATGTACTTCCACCTTTACTTGTCAAAAATACACAACGCGCTAAAAAATTTAAAGTTAACCAACTATGAGTTGCTCTGTTTGCCGCAAACAAACTTATTGACTTAATGAACCCATCTACTACATAACATTATTAGGTACTTTATTACTATTTTTATTTTCGTTTCGCTCATCAATATTCAATAGGTTGCACAATACAAAAATAAAAAAGAATTTATCTAATATCTCTAGAATTTGTAAACTTTTTGATTAAATAGCCTAAAAAACAAAACGTCATCTCAGAATTGGTTTGACCTACCGACCATTTTTAAAAAAGTTGAGTTAGGTATGGGGTATATATATTTTGAATACCCCCTTTTTGAATCCAAAATCTGTCTCACGAAATTTCAAGTCTGAGATATAATGCATTAATTCAGGACATTGCATGTTGCATTTTATGTTTTGAGGTCAAATATTATCGATAATTAAAAAATACCAGTTGTAGAACCAAAAAGCTGAAGAAAGATATTAAATATCCCGTATTTCCCATTTTGGTACCATTTTTTTCTCCCATTATAGTATCAAAAATTGCAAAATGCAAAATGTTTTGTAAAAAAGTAACAAAAATAGTTACGATTTTCACCCCTTACGCCCAGAACAGACGGTGAAACGCAACTGCAACAAAACTGCAACTTCTATGTAGTTATTTTCGAGTTTAATTTAAGTTTATGCCATAGACTCCTTTGAGAGACCACACACGACGCGACTAGTCTGAGACCGGTTGGAAATGCATTGGAAATTAGTTGCATTGAAACCGGCGTGCAGGAAACTCGTGTTTGCGTTTTATCTGTTCTCAAAGAAAATCGAAATGATTGTAATAATTTCATTACATTCTGGTACAATTTAGGTTGAAACTGGTTTCAAAACAATAATTTCTAAAGGGTTTCGTTGCTGTTGCCTTTTACCGTCTGTTCTGGACCTTAAACGTTCGAGTTTTGAAAAAGTACCAAACTTGTATTCGTATTATTTTGATAAGTTTCGAATGTGGTATTAACTTTATTTCTAGGTTTATTGGATCAAAAGATAGATGGGCTGACAAAAACGTACCAAAATTCAGGTTCTACCCGTTTTCACCCTAAAAGAGCTGAATTTCAAAAAAGTACCACACACCTGTTCACTTATTATTCAAAAGAACAACGATATGAATTACAGTTTTTTTTATCTCTTTTAGTTTTGGAGATAGAGGATTTCCGAATTTACCCTTTGTTACCCCCTAAACATTAAAATTTCTAAAAATCCCGTCTTAGTGGATCAATGTGGGGAGAGATCCACTACCAGTCCAAATTTCAAGTCTTTAGCTTTAGACGTTTAGGCTGTACGATGATGAATGAGTCAGTCACTCACGCAATAAGTATACGTATGCAGCGCAAAAAGCCACTTTTTTAATTTTTTTTTTTTAGAAAAGTTGCGTATGCGGCACAAAACAATATTTTTTAATTTTCAAAAAAATATTATAAAATTCAAATTTTATTCATGAAAGTGCGCAAAAATTTACATTTTTCTTCAAAACATATACCGGAAGCAGTGGTAAAAATCTCAAATTAGTTTTTTTGTTTGTTTAAAATTTTGCGATTTTTCGCGAAGTTTAGTCATGTTCTCGATAGAATTGTTTCAGTAAGTTTTCTGATTCTTTACAGCTTTAACGATTTATAATAAATAGTAGACTTTGCTATCATGCCGATGTTAGCAAATTTTTGCGAATTTCCGCGAATTTAGCAATTTTTACCTAATTTTTGCCAATCCTTATAGTTTTAAGGACTTTTAATCAATTATATGGCTGGTTTGAAATATTAAAAATTTATGCGAATTTTCGCTATTTTTGCAATTTTTTTTTGTTATTTTCCGACATTTTGTTTTTTTTTACCGATTTAGCAATTTCAAATAAATTTTAGTGTTTGTTTAAAAGTTTGCAATTTTTCGCGAATTTTAGCCATGTTCGCGATAGAAGCTATTTTTTCCTGTGATTCTTTACACGATTTTGAAAAAATATTAAACATTGCTATCATGCTGCGGTTAGCAAATTAGCGATCTTTAGTCCAAAAAAAAGTTTTTTCGAACAAAAACTTCGAATACACAAAAACATGCGGTTTTGAGAACACCAATTTATGAATTATGCGGATTCGAGTCGAAACCTAGAACATACTTGTATTTCTCCATTAAATATAATTTCCAATAAACGTTTTGTCTGTATCTGATAAAACTATATAAATGTATGTATTGTTTTTTTTTTTACTGTTTATTTATTAAATAGTATGTTTACTAGCTTCATTAAACAATCATGTATACAGCACAAAGTGCTTAAAGATACATTTTTAATGCTTTTAATTGTTGTAGCTGTTTAGTGCGAAAAACGAAATCATTATAAATTTTAGTTTTGTGTCGTTTTGTGACTTTTACGTCTGATTTTAATTAACATTAATTATTATGCATCACAATATTTCCGTTAATGTTTAAAAGGTTTTTTAAAAATGCAAAAGGATGTTATATAAACAAAAATATTTTTATGTATTTATGACAATAATTTTTTGTTTTGTCTGTCAAACAAAGTTGTGGTATTAAATTATGCCAGACAAAACCAAATTCAATGACAAGCCAATGCAAAAAAACATGCTGTGTAGAATAAAAAATCGTCATAAAAATTTTTTTATTTTCAATAATTTGAGTACAATAAAAATTTAGAAAAAATATATACATATAAGTAAAATTACGTGATTTATGGAAACTTTTTTAAATATGTCCAACGTATTCTTTAAATTTAATCTTCTCTATAAAAAAATAAATCTTTTCACATTTCTTAAGAAAACGCAGTGCGTGCTTTTCAATATTAATTTTATCTAAACCATAAGTCCATTAATACATAAATATCTAAATGTTATAGTTATTTAAAAATAGTTTTCATTCATTTATTACCGTTTAACAATTGTTTTCTTGGTAATTACATTTTCAGAATTTTTGCATGGTTGATTTCTTTTAAATTCAATTGTAAATATTTACGGCATGTTTTAATAATTTAATTCATTTCAATTAAAATGAAACTTAAGTTCAATTTCAAATACTCCCAATATTGTAAAGGCAATTTTATTAAAATAATTGAGTTTAAGTTGGAAATTATGAATGTACATAAAAAGTACTATAGAACAGAGTTAAACCGAACTCAATATGAGAGTTATTTTAAATTATTTTATTCATATACAACAATAACACAAAAGGGTTAGACTAATTTTGATATTATCATTGCACAGTGGAGAAAAAGTCTTCAACGGCCCACCGCCCGAGAATTTTGTATAAATGTTTGATAATAACCTTATTATTGGCGTTGAATTATTGTAAAGGGTGGATTTAAGGGCCGATGTTGAATGTGAACCACACCTAAACGTCAAGTTTTTTTTCTGCATTTCATTTGACATTTCTCAATTTCAGACTTACTCAATTTTAACCATGGAAAGATACACAATCGAGCAACGTGTTAAAGTTATTCAGGCTTATTATGAAAATGGGCGTTCAAATCAAAATGCATATAGTGCACTTCGTGATTCAGTGATGAGGCACATTTTCATCTCAGTGGATTCGTCAATAAGCAGAATTGCCGCATTTGGGCGAATTTCTATCCAAGAGTGATTGTCGAAAAACCAATGCACCCACAAAGAGTGACTGTTTGGTGAGGTTTATGGGCTGGCGGCATCATCGGGACGTATTTGTTTCCAAAATTAGGCCGGTCTGGCAGTAACTGTGAATGGTGTTCGCTATCGTGAGGTGATAACGAACTTTTTATGGCCCGAATTGGAAGATATGAATGTGGACGATATGTGGTTTCAACAGGACGGTGCCACTTGCCACACAGCTAACGGAACAACGGCTCTTTTGCGATGTCAATTGGCTGCCAAGATCATGTGATTTGACACCGTTGGACTTCTTTCTTTGGGGTTATTTGAAAGAAAAGGTGTACGTCGATAAGCCCGCAACAATTCAAGAGCTAACGGATGAGATAATTCGGAACATTAACGGCATAGAACCTCAATTATGCTTCAGCGTTATCGAAAATTTGGACAATCGGATGGAGGTGTGCCGTCGAAGTCGCGGCGGCCATTCGGCCGATATTTTGACCATACCAATATTATCTTAATAAAAAGAAATGACAGTAATTTCCTAAATAATTTGTGTTTTATTCGAAATCAACATCGGCCTTTAAACTTGAACCACCCTTTATAAAACAGAATGTAATACGAATTTAAGTTTCGAGTTAATAACACTTGCCGGTGTTAAATAGACCCCTGGAGTGTTTAGGGATCACCTAAAAGATATTTTTCCTTTTGGTGTTACATCCTCCCGTGCAAATCAGATGTATGCACTCTTTAGGTCTTTTGTTTTCTTGAGTACTGGTGAGTGCAAGGCACCACTTTGACTATTTGCTGAGGCCCCCCTTAGAATTCTTCGTGCGAGAAATGCTTCCTATCTTTCAGGCTGTTTATCTTTGCAGAAGCTTTGCTTCAGAAGAGCATGCCACCGAACTGTTTCTTGCGGGAAATGCTATCTCTTACAATATGATTGTCTTTGCGGAAGCTTTACTTTTCTGTTGAAAAGATGCTTTCAGTGATATCGTGGTAGCTGTGGTTGAAACCAAAATCGCGGGCAGGGGTGTCAAGAATTTTCAGGAGAGCTATCCAATTGTGGGTAAGACAAATCATCCCTGGGTGCTGCTGCTATTCAAACAGATGTGGCTGGCTATTTCTTAAGCAGGGGATGTTAGGTAGATCCAGTTCCTAAAAAAAGGGCGAGTGCATAATTTTTGTCGGATTACACACTCAAAAGTGTAGCCTGTGTGGTAGACTGGTCGCATTTTTTTTTTTTTTTTTAATTTAATTGTTTGTGCTGCTAAAAATATGAGGTTTGGTGTAAGAAATCATGTCCTAATTTTTCAGCTCAATCCGACGGTGCCTAGTCGTGCCAAGTGAAGCCCAAAGTTCCCCATTTTATAAAAAAAAACATCTATTCAATCAGATACTAGTTGAAAAGCCGGTCCCAAAGACCGAAAATCAAAAATCAGCTTCATATGTCAACAGATGGCTTCAGAAAGTTGCGGAAAGAATAGGACATACATACAAACATCCGGACATACTAAGAAATTATATATTGTAGAGATAGATTAAAGTATTTGCTTTTTAATATTTTAGTATGATACGAACGTAGGGATGAAACGATACCTCTAAGGTATCGATACTTTTACTCGATGTGGTATCGCTCGTAAAGTATCGATACCTACTTAGTATCGAAAAAAAAAGTATCGATACTAAGTTACTTGTATCGGTACTTGTATCGGTTTGTATGATAAAAGAATAGAAAGCAGCATTTAAAAACGTTCTTATTAGTGTTTTATTACTATACAATAAAATAAGAACTTCGACCTATTAGAATTTTTGTGCAAAACGATAAGTGTAAAGATTGAGACCACTTTTAGTTACCACCTAGTACCAATTTCCTTTCGAAAAATCTTTTTCATCTTAGGAAACAAAGTTTTATAGAACGTTCAGGATAACAGCCTTCATTCACCTTTTATTCCAGAAATGTCACTATGAATTTATTTTAAATGTAAATATGTATTTTATTTTTAAATTGATAAATATAAAAAAGGACCTATCTTTGTTTCAGTATTTGACAACTTCTACCATTGAGAGGTACACAATTGAGCAGAGCGTTAAGATAAATAAAGACTTTTACGAAAATGGGCGTTCAATCAAAATGCATTTAATGCACATCGTGATTCTTTTGGTCAGTATAATTCCTTTGAGTGCCTTCTTCAGGGTTTTTTTCTTTTTAACAAAATTAACAATTTTTTAAAAACAAGTTTAACAATAAAATGACAAAACTAAAAAATTTTTTGTAATTGAATATAAAAATATTTTTTAATATAAACAAGATCTATTACAATATACATAAATTTTTAACTTCCGTTTTAATTTTTATAAATTAAATGTCTATAATTTTGTGCTACATTTTCAGTATCTGACTTGAAATTAATTCTCGAGATTGTCGGTACTCTTATAATTTCCAACATAAATCTACGTTTGTAATTATTTTCCGTGTCTCGAACTTTTGTCGAGGGTTAATTTCAAGTCAGATACTGAAAATGTAGCACAAAATTATAGACATTTAATTTATAAAAATTAAAACGGAAGTTAAAAATGTATGCATATTGTAATAGATCTATGTAGTTTGCTTTGAAAAATATTTTTATATTCAATTACAAAAAATTTTTTAGTTTTGTCATTTTATTGTTAAATTTGTTTTGTCATTTTATTGTTAATTTTGTTAAAAAGAAAAAAACCCTGAAGAAGGCACTCAAAGGAAGTGCCGAAATATTGGTGTGAATAAATTAAAAAAAAAAAAAAGTTTTTTATATAAAACAATAAGACCTTAAGCTCCAATATTTTTAATTTAAATATTAAAATAGTAAAGGTCGAATAAAATTCATATTATAAATAATTAGTATTGTGGTTATTTTGTTGAACTATTTATGGTTTTAAATCCAAATTTTTAATATTTTTAATTAGGCTTAAGTTCATCAAATTTAATTTTTCATTAAATTATTTTTTATGAAGAAAAAATAAAATAAAAAATAATTTAATGAAAAATTAAATTTGATGAACTTAAGCCTAATTAAAAATATTAAAAATTTGGATTTAAAACCATAAATAGTTCAACAAAATAACCACAATACTTATTATTGTTAAAGCTAAGGCACGAGCTCTATGTTTGCATTTGTCCTTCAAGTTGTGCTGAAAAGGTCAGCAAGAAAAAGAAAGACAAAAAAAAATGAAAAAAACAAAACAAAATATGTACTTTGAACTTCAAGAAGAATTCTTGGCAAAAGTACGAAAAAACAGAAGTAAAGGAAGAACCTGTCCGTAAAAACACCTGGGTTCGAGCCCAGATTGAGTCAAGAATGAAAAATTATCAGTAAATTTTAATTAATTTTCATGTTGTAAAATTCCTTTCTTCATAAAAAATAATTAAATGAAAATTAAATTTGATGAACTTAAGCCTAATTAAACATATTATAAATATTTAATTTATTTTATCTCAAATAAATATGCAAGTATTATTCTAATAAAATAAACTTATATGTGTCAAAAGACCCTTGGTAGAACCCCCTAAAGTTGTTAACACCTTTTTAGACAACTTTCATTTTGCGTGCGCAGTTCTATTATCATCCACTTAGAAAAAAGACCCACCTTCTGATTTTGTTTTCTTGGTACATAATGCATTGCACATAACATTTATTCACTTGTGACTTTTTTTGTAACCAGTTAAAAATTAGATTCATGGCCAGTATGATTTAATATTGAATTTTTACTAAGCCCAAAATCTCGAGATTTTTATGTCAAACCCCAGGATTCGGGACTTAAATTTTTAGAATTATCCCGGGATTTCGGTATTCGGGATTGGTATCCCTAGTGTTTACTTGTCAAACGGTTTCTTTTTACCGTTACTGCTGCTTCAGCTTTGAAAAAATAATCAAAAATTTAAGATTAATTTCAATACCAAAGTTACCGATACCGAGTATTTTTGTACCGATACTACTTGGTACTCGGTTGCTAAGTATCGATTACAAAAATACTTGGTACTTGTATAAAAGTATCGAATATGTACTTGTATTTACTCGTATCGTTTCATCCCTATACGAACGAAAGATTTTTAACCTAATTCAGGTACGCTGAATTTAGTGGTACTAGCCGTTTTTTTTTTTAGGTTAGCTCTGGTTTTCGAGATATACCTTTAATTCGAAAATGAAGGAGGCTGCAAAACATAAACTAAACTAAAAAAACTAAAAAAAAAACGAAATTCCGCAATAAAATTTACTTTAAGAAAGGTAAAACTGTTTTCCTATATGCACATTAGAGCGACTCAAGTTGTATGGAAGCAAAAAAAGTGCTCGATGTACCCTCCTAAAAATGAACCTTGGACTTTTTTAAGATGACATTTTAAATATTTCGGCTCCAGCTTTGACCTCTCGTGAGCTGGACCATTTTGAAAAAGGGTATATGTTTGCATGTTTTGGTTATTTATGAATCTGTTTCCTTACCAACATATAAAAACTGGGTATCGTAAAAAAGGTTTTTTTTAAGGCGCGTCCAACTGTATATACATTTTGTCGCCTACAATTTTTTGAAACAATGGTCACTTGATGGATTAGTAGAAATAGTGTCTCTTGATACCACAGCTACTAACAATGGGGTTAATAATGACGCTGCATATTTGCTCGAACAAAAATTAGGACGAAAACTACTTTTTCTTCCATGTCGCCACCATATAAGTTAATTGTTGGCCAAATCTGTATTTGAAATGAATTTTGGGAAAACATCCGGGCCAGAAGGTCTTCTCTTCAACAGATTTGCCAAATATTGGAAACACATTGAAGCTAGCACCTTCAAAAGTGGAATTTTGGACGAAGAAGTGGTACGAATTTTAACAACTTCGCACTTAGATTTTTTGTACAAATGCGTTAAAATTCCATTACGTACGTGCAGATCATAAAGAGTTGCTTGAGTTAACACTCCATTCTATCGGGGAGCGGGTACCAGATTTTTCACAATTTCGTTTGCCTGGTGCAACATAGCATGCACGATTCATGTCAAAGTGCATTTATTGTTACAAAATATTTCTATTTCGCGAGCAGTGGAAATAAAAAAGATGATGGTCCAAAAACTCGACATCGGCAATGACATACACGGAAATAATGAAAAAATTTCGAAAAGGAATCTTGTCAATATGGATGAAATTTTCTCTTACGCGTCAAGAGATATATCAGATTTTGTTTCTTCACTGACAAAGAAATTTTTTCCCGATTAGTCATAGAACCATAATTTTTAGAATCGGAACCTTCTCAATGGCAGCAGAGGGATGATTATTGCGCTGGAAAAGCTGTCTGTCAACATTTTAACGTTGTAAATGATGCGGCAGAAAGAGCAATTAAACTCATCACGGATTACAATAAATAGTTAACATACGATGAGACAGATAAGCAGCACCTACTCCAAGTTGTTGAGCACTATCGTCATTTATATCCTTCCCACAACAAATCTTCTCTTTTAAATTAATCAACTCAATAAAATTAATCAAATAAATTAATACATTTTTTTGAAATTTCGAAATTTATAATTTCGAAAAAAATATTGTAGAAGCATAGCTGCATTTTCCAATTTTTAATGAATTTTTAAAAAACGAAAATTTCGAAATTTTCATAAAAAAAATTATTTTTTTTCCAAAAAAAAATTATGTTTCTAAAACGACTGCGCATATAAGAAAACAGTTTTACCTTTCTTAAAGTAAATTTTATTGCGGAATTTCGTTTTTTTTTTAGTTTTTTTCAATAAGCTAAAGCGTTTTTGAGTTACGCGAACATATGTTTTGCAGCCTCCTTCATTTTCGAATTAAAGGTATATCTCGAAAACCAGAGCTAACCTAAAAAAACGGCTAGTACCACTGAATTCAGCGTACCTGAATTAGGTTAAAAATCTTTCGTTCGTATCATACTAAAATATTAAATAGCAAATACTTTCATCTATCTCTCACAATATATAATTTCTTAGTATGTCCGGATGTTTGTATGTATGTCCTATTCTTTCCGCAACTTTCTGAAGCCATCTGTTGACATATGAAGCTGAAATTTGGCATACTTAAAGTACTTTCTCTGCGGAAGATCGTAACGAAGCCAGATTTTTGATTTTCGGTCTTTGGGACCGGCTTTTCAACTAGTATCTGATTGAATAGATGTTTTTTTTTATAAAATGGGGAACTTTGGGCCCCACTTGGCACGACTAGGCACCGTCGGATTGAGCTGAAAAATTAGGACATGATTTCTTACACCAAACCTCATATTTTAAGCAGCGCAAACATTAAAATTAAAAAAAAAAAATTCCATACAAGATGCGACCAGTCTACTGTGTGGTCTTTGCGAAGCGCACACAGGCTCTGTTGGTAAACCCATTGTGCAGTTGTTGAAATCCACCATGAGATATGTAAGTCATATGGCAGGTGCTCAAATAAATCTATTTCCACATTTGTTTGATAAATTCGAAATTGCATAATCATTCTTAATAACGTTTTACTTATTTATCAAGTGTGCCAAAAAATGTCTGGAACACAACTATTCATCCCCTCAGAATTGCTGTATAATTTGATAGGTCAATGAACGGCATTACCCACACACAATATTCAGGGTCATATTGGTTAGTTTTGTGTTATGTATACTTAATTATTTTTGTATTTCAAAGTTTATCACTATCAAAATTAATTTAACTCGTATTACCCTAACAAACTCTCCAATTGATGTATGGATGGGTTATCATGGGAAACCTAAAGATACGTATACAAATTAACACTCACACACATTCAAATGATTAATACAAACTTAAATTCTATTTATGTACTTTCATTTCCACTCTACTCTAAATTCAACATGTGAGTGCTACATATTAAATGAAAAAATAAACAAATTAAAAAAAAAAAATAAAAATAACGAAAAAGAAGTATTCATGTTCGAAAAGAGAGGAAAGAGGAGGGACCGATCGCACCAAGTTTCTTTAAAAAATTTTGTTATTAATTTCCATTTTTTTTTGTTTTTGTTTGCGAAAAAAATACGGACTTTCGTTTTATTTTTCTTTTTAAACATTTGTTTACTTCTAGTTTTTGATTTACTAGCTCTTTGAAGAAAACTAAATAAAATATTAATTATTTTATTGTTGTTGTAGGATATTTTGTTGGCCAATGTTGAAATAAAATGCTTGTTTATATTTGTTTTTAATTCAACTAAAACTAAAATAAAATTAACGACCGACAACAGAATTTATTCTTTCTTTAATAAAATCAGGTGAGCGGACGATGAACAGTATCAACAATCGGCAAAATGGCCAACAAACTCTAATTGACGGACCAAAAAAGTAAAGCAAAACTTTTTTTTAAGAAATGCTGATGCAATTGATTTTTTTTTTAACTTTGTTGTGGACTTAAAAAGTTTTAAAAAATATTGTGCTGAATCATAGTTAAAAATAATTTTTTTATTAAATATTTTTAATATCCAATTGTATAATTTTTAAAACTCTTGTTTAATTTGCCATGTGCAAAAGGTCTACAGAAATATACATAGCTACATATGTACATAAACTTCAATATGTACAGTGGCGGTCAAAACATATGCCACCAAGGTTTCACTTAAGATTTGAATTCATTTTTCATTTCAGGAGTAATTAAAAATACTTGTATGTACACTAGCGTGGCCGTTAGTTGTATGGAGAACTTTTTTTTTTTTGATTTTAATATTCTCCCCCCCCCCCCAAATCGGTTCAGTTTTATGTAAAAAAAAAAATACAAACAATTTCGTAGCGGTAAGTTGTGTTTTAGGTGGGGCGTCCGCCCCTCAAAGTTTGCCTTCAAGCCATTTTTTCAAATGTAATTTGTTTGCATATGACTATCTCTTAAAAACAAAATTTTACAAGAATATGATATATGGCAGTAGTTTAGCTCTTCTAGTCAACAACATTAGCCTCAAAGAAAGTTTTTTGATAAAATTAATATTTTAGAAAATAATTTAGAAAATAACAACAAAATACCAAACTTTTTATATACGTTTTATATATTTACAAGGCGGATTTAATGTCAAGTGACGCAATTTTAAAATCGATGTCTTCCGATTTGGATGTAATTTGCACCAATGTTAGTCCTATTGGATAGTAGCTTAGACGCAAATTTTCAACAAGATCGGTCAGTTTCCGAGTTAGAGTGGGTCAAAGTTTGAAATTTTGGCCATAAAGGTATTTTTTCTCATCCATGTAACTTATTACCTATTGGTGTTAGCAAAATTTGTCCTAAGTAGCTTAGGGAGCTATTTGATCAATCTTTTTTTAAAAAAAACATTTTTTTTTGTTTTTTAAAAAAAATTTTTTTTTAAACTTAAAATTTTTTTTTTTATTTTTTTAGTCAACTTTTAAATTAAAAAAAAAAATTTTAAATTTTTTAAAAACACAAAAAAAAATTTTTTTAAGGCGTTTAAAGTATACCGATCTACCGAACTTGGCACAAGGACCAAGCCTATTGAAAATGGGTCAAATCGTAGGACCACTCAGAAACTATCAAACCGATTTTAATGAAATTTAAAACATAGATAAAACCATATGCATTCCAGCCACATTCTTTAAGCAATACCAGTCATATTGAAGAAATATCAAAATTTATAGATATTGCATGTCCTATGGATTGGCCTATCAAGCATATATCTCCTAATGAAGTCCAAGAAGAAGTAAAAAAATTGAATTGTAAAAAAACTCCTGGATACGACAGCATAAATGGATTTGTAACTAAATCTCTACCTAAAAAAGGTGTTATGCTTTTAACGCTGATTTTTAATTCTATTTTGAGACTAAGCTATTTTCCGTCACAATGGAAGCTCGCAGAAATTATAATGGTAGCTAAACCAAATAAGCCAGAGAATGTTGTGACATCTTATAGACCTATAAGTTTATTGGTCACATTCTCCAAAATATTTGAGAGAATATTTATGAATAGATTGTTACCAATTTTAGAAAAATTCAACATCATACCTGAATATCAATTTGGTTTCAGGCACAATCATGGAACTCCTGAGCAATGCCATCGTATTGTAGCATTTATAAGAGATACATTGGAAAAGAAAAAATATTGCTCTGGAGTATTCTTAGATGTTCAACAAGCATTTGACAAAGTTTGGCACACGGGCTTACTTTTTAAACTTAAAAAACTACTTCCAACTCCATTCTACTTGATACTTAAGTCCTATTTGAGCGAACGAAAATTTTATGTAAAAGTAAATAATGAAAAATCGCAAATTTGTAGCATCAGAGCAGGCGTTCCCCAGGGAAGCGTTCTAGGGCCAACACTTTATACCCTGTTCACATCAGATATGCCTACTTCAGATAATATTTTAGTTGCAACTTATGCTGACGACACAGCATTACTGGCCTCGAGCACATGTCCAATTGAAGCTACTAATCTTGTTCAAAAAGAGCTGAATGAAATTGAAATCTGGTTAAATAAGTGGAATATAAAAGTTAACACTGAAAAATCCGTACACGTAGTTTTTACTTTGCGAAAAGGCGTTTGCCCAAGATTGTCATTCAATAACAGCGAAATCCCTCAAAAAGACAGTGTAAAATATCTGGGACTACATATTGACAAAAGGCTAACCTGGAGTACACATATTAAAGCTAAAAAGGAACACCTGAAACTTAAAACTAGACGTCTCTATTGGCTGTTAGGCCCTGCGTCTCCATTAAATCTAGATACAAAAATACTAATATATAAAACTATTCTTAAGCCAGTATGGACGTACGGCATACAACTTTGGGGGACAGCTAGTACCTCAAATATTGAAATATTACAACGGTACCAAAATAAAACATTAAGGTCGATTGTCAATGCGCCTTGGTTTGTTTCAAACAACACTATACATAATGATTTATCTATTCCAAAGGTTAAAGATGAAATCAATAGATTCAGCTCAAGTTATCTTGAGAGATTAAGTAACCACTGCAATCCGCTGGCCATCTCTCTGCTCGATGATACTGAAGAAGTTAAAAGACTAAAACGGCATCACATCCTCGACTTACCATTTCGTTTATAAATTAAATGCTTTCAAAATGTGTTTTAATTATTTATTATTTTTGTTTCTTTAATACTACAAATACTCATATCGCTAATACTGCAAATACATAGACATATATTTTTATTATTCTTAAATACATTCCTAATTGATTTGTAAATAATAGTATAAAAACATAAATTTATGTTCTTAATGAGTTGTTGTTCTCACTGGAGTCTAACAACTAATGAAATTCTTTATTGTATCCAATTTGCTTATTATCCTTAAATGGATAGATTGTAAATAAAAATGTATTATAAAAAAAAAAAAAAAAAAAAAAAACATAGATAGAACCATATCTTTATGGACACAAAAGGGATGCATTTTTTAAAAAATAGGACCACGAAGGGATATAGGGGCAATTTTAATGAAGTTTATAAACATATGTAGATAAATCTATATTTATATGCAAATATAAGCATGATGTATTTTTTAATACTGTGGTGTAGGGTATCATATGGTCGGGCTTGACCGACTATACTTTCGTACTTGTTTTAAATGTAATTTTTTTCCTGTGTAGGGAAGCAGTTCTACTAGTTCTACTAGATTTTAAGTAGATTTCTAGTCAAAACAACAAGATTTAGCTCGAAATCTAGCAAGTACTTACTAGATTAAAATGTACCTTTTATATTTTTGTGAAAAAAATATTTGTATGTAGTACATACACTTCGTTTAGAAAAAAAATGGAAATAATTAATTGAACGGCACTGTAAATTTGTAATAACTTTATGAATTAAATTATGGACATTTTGAAAAGGTTGGTGAAAAAATATAAATACTTTTCTAATCAGACAAAATTTTTTTAATTAATCCCCACTTGGGATTGCTTTAAGTGTTTTTAGTTTGATTTTTTTTTTTGTTTCTTGTAAGAACTGACCTAGAACCATACTTGAACTATACTTAAAATTAAGTATAACTGAACTGGGACAAGACTAGAACATACACAGAAAAAATTATTTTTCCAATTCAAACAAAAAATTTGTAGAATCAAACAATTTTTTGTCTGAAATCGGTCCTATAAACAAATTCGCATATTCAAACAATTTATTTGCATTTTGTTTATTGAAAAAAACACTGATTTTTCCAAACAAAAAATTTAACTGAATCAAACAAAAAGTTTACTGAAATTCATATACTAAATTTCAAAATAAAAAAAAAAAAAGGTTTTTGCACAAGCAATGATGCGCACACAGAGCAGAGCGGCCGGCTGGCTTTGAGACACATTTTTTTAAAACACACAATGTTTTCGTCATCACTCACTGTTGCTGTCAGTGATGCCAACTTAGTGCTTTTGGCACTATTTATGGTGCTTTTTGATACCTCAAAACGCCAAAATTTTATCCATAGTGCCAAACTAAAAAAAAGCACTAACTTGGTGCTTTTTCAATTTTTCGTTAGTGCCTTTAGTGCTTTTTACAATTTTTATTTTTTTTCTACCATTTTTTAAAACTACGATTATATAGAGGATGCTTTCGTTCAACTTTGCTATTTGGGGTACAATTTTAAGAAGGCTTGTAAAGATTAAAAGATTTCAAGTGATAAAAAAGTGATACAAGAAAGTTACATTCGATTTACCTAAGACTTAATTTACGACGTTAGAGCTAGGCTTCCTAGCAATTTGGAAATTTTACGAAACGTTGCACTTTTAAGCGTTGACAACATATTTAGTAATCGTAATAAAAACGATGTATTTCGGTAAACAAACGATGTAGACACTGTTTCAAAAATAGAATATGGATTGGCAAATATTAGAAATTGTTCAAAAACATGCAGTTGGAAACCGTGCAAAAAAACGCAAAGACTTTAAAAACAAAAAAAGAGCCGTAGCTTGGTATATGCAGTGTTAAATAAATTAAAAACAGCTGACAGAAAATACTTTTATAACGAGCATTGTGTAACCAGCCATTTTTCATGCGCTTTAGTTTTCCACGTGTTTTGCACTTTTACCTCTGGTGCTATTGAAAAAAGGTTTGACTAAGTATCAGAATGCAAACATACATGTTTTTTTTATATTACACCTTATGCGTGTTCTTTATTCAGAAGCGTACATATGTTAAAATAATTGAATAAAATCATAAGCCAATTGTTTTATTAAGCTTTGCACGATTTTAATTTAGATTTATTTAAACGATAAAATAAAAGGATGTTTATTTAAATATATGCTGTCATTAAGTTTTATAAACAAGGGCTGGACATTGCAAATTTTCGGTAATTGCAACAGGCAAGATTTTTTCGAGTTACGAAAATCGCTCGCACTGTATTACTTTAAAACTGTTTTATGGCCAATTTAAACTCCAAATGATTTGGATGATATTATTTGTATTGAAGATAATAATAATACATTTAAAAATGTTTATACAAATGTAAATATCGTCGCAGGAATTAAAGAACGCTGCAACTGACAAAAAATCGAAAAAAGTTTTTATTGCACCATTTTTATCAGAAAAAAATACTGCGTCGATTGGTTCCGGTCCCATTTTTGTATTATGAAAAAGAATTCACTTACGCAAAAAAAAAAAATCGTTTGCTGTAAGCAGCAGAATCACCGGGAACAATAAACTTGAGAGGAAATGTTTAGAGCCAATATATAAAGCGAGATAAAATAAAAATACGTTTTTAAAAGCATGTTCCTAAGTTGTACCTATATAGTTTTTGTGATATGAACTTTTTTCTACTTTCTTTCATACAGGTTTTTTTTTGGCTCTGGTGAACATTTTATATTTTGTCAGTTACAGCGTTCTTTAATTCCTGCGACGATATGTTTATCATTTAATCTTAAATGAAAATGGTTCCCATCAACGCCGTCGCTTTTTTTTTAAATTTTGGAGGTATATAATATTCGGCACAGCCGAATACAACTTTTGTTGTGTTTAATTAAATTGTAAAAATGGCTTAGTGCTTTTTTACGCTTTTTTTTTGCTCGAAATAGTACTTTTAGTGCTTTTTTTAAATTTTAAAGTGCTTTTTGCTTTCAAAAAGTTGGCATCACTGGTTGCTGTATCCTTTCCTTTGCTTATGAAGAAGAAATGTAACCCAAAAACGGCGATAGACCGACTCGATATGTTTTTCGTCATCATTATATTTTTGTATTTGATGTATTTAAGCAAACAGTTTGAAAAAATTGAATACGGGATTTTGTTTTTTTTTAACCAACTTTGAAACCAACCAAAAATTTATTTTGTTTCTTATAATGTTGTTGTTGTTTCTGTTGTTTAAAAAGAGTGAAACGTTTTTTTACCTGCTATTTTTTTGTTTTTTTTTTTACTTCAAACCTCTTCATCTTTCTTACTATTGAACTTTTATAAAGCGTCCAAAATTAGACTGCATGTGTAGTTCTTATATTTCACATTAGGAAGTGTTGCTTACGATCAAATAAAAAAATGCAAAAAGACGACAACATTAAAAAGCGTTAAATATTTCATACAAAATTACGAAAACTTGAAACCAATAACGCGTGTATTATATTTTTGAATGGTTGTCAACATTTTTGTTGTTTAAATAAAAATCAAACAAAAATTTTAATTGAATCAGTAAAAAAATTTGTAGAAATTAAAAAAAATTTCAAACAAGCGTTTGTTTGAAAATAATTCGGCAATAATTTTTTCTGTGATAATTAGAATTTTACTACATTTAAACTGAACTAGAACTGAGCAATAACGAAACTAGATATTAATTGCCTGATTTTCAAACTAAAAAAAAATCGTTTAGATATTTATATTGAAAACAAAAACAAATTTGAAAATTTTTATTTTATTTTAAAAACCAGGCAATAAGTGAATAAAAAAGAATGTTTAAAGATTTTAAGATGTCGCACATCAATATCATAAAGCTATTGAAGATTCAAATAATGTGTTTTTAAGTCTGTATATTTTATATTTATTATTATATTATGCAAAAAATCATGTTTCAAAAATAATTAATTTAAGAGTACAAAATTTTTTAAAAACTTATTTTGCTATCGCATCTATAGTTGAATGGTACATTTTGAAATGTGGCATTGTTACATATTATTTTTCCTAAATAAGTTAAATTCGTGCTTGATTTTTAAATACAGTATAATTATCAATTTTTGAAACTCTTTAAAATAAATTAAATATTATTCAAATTTCTCACTTTGATAAGTGGTTATTTCTATAAATTTCCCTGCCAACACATTTTGAAAAACAAACAGCCAAATTTATTGATTTCTTAAAGTGTATGTTAATTGTGTTGAGTAAATAATATACATGCATACATATGTATATCGCACTTGATCAGCTTCCCAGCAAAAAATTATCAATATTTGGAAGCGTTTAAAGCTCATGAATGCAATACATTGCTAACTTAATCGATAAATTGCTTTCAAGATGTGATAAAGTAAGGGAACGATTAAATAATTGAAGCACAGCCGCGAATAACGTTGTAAACGCCACATTTTGCAAAAAACTGTTTTTTAGCAGATAACCGTTTACTTTACACTCTTACACAGTTTGAACATCAAATCACCCAAAATTAATCACCTTAACGTCTTCAAAATGGCATACAACGTGTCAGCCAGTGGAAGAACGTTGTCAGTTACTATTAAAATGATGTAACCGAAATGGTCACTGCAGTGCGGAATAATGTTTTAAAAGCCTTTTGCATAACAGTTTTTATTATCATTATTTTTAATAATAAGCCTAGTACTCTGTTAAAATTTGTGAAAAATTTTGAGCAACATTTATTATTTCACCCGAAAATTTTGACATGTATCAATGTTACCTATCTTGCGAGTTTGTACAATTTGACGTTTTTATTCCTGTAAAGTATACGACATTGTTTTGCGTATGTAAATAAATCCCACATGTATTTTAATAAAATTTATTATTTTTAATAAATAATAAGAACATTTAAAAAAAATTTTGTTAAAGAAAAGCTTTTCTTAAAAAAGAACATTTAAAAAATTTTCCCCGACCCCCCCCCCCCTCCCTAGATTTTTTCCTGGCTACGCCCATGTATTCGTGTATTGTCATCGGGAATATGTATGCCTGCAAAGTTTCATCCATTTGCATTGAGTATAAGGCGGTAAAATTAACGTTACAAGATTTAATTTTCGAAGTGAAGCTAAAGAAAAGGTTTTAAAAAGAAAGTAAATATGGATAAAAAACTGTTACCGGTTGTGTTATATTAATTTTTTATTTCTTACGGCCATAGCTGTCAAAACATATTGGTAACCGGAACTTTAATTAATAGTTAGTTTTAACCGAACTTGGTGAAAATTGGGATTAATAAGAAATAAGTGCAGCTTACATTATTTCGCAGTTGTAAAAAATTGTTGCCAGAAACATTTCGGAACTTTTTCACAAAATGAACAGAGTACAACTCTATCAACATTATTTCATAGATATTCCGTACAAGTTTTTTTCATATGCGTTTTTATAGCATTTCACGTGAAATATTGAACTGATTAGAAAAAAAGTTTTTTAAAACAAATAATCCTGCCTGTCAAAAAACGTTTTTTTGCTCTCCTGAAAAATTATTATTTTGTAGCTTAAAACGTTATTCGCGGCTGTGCTTCAATTGTTTAAGAATTAGAGGCAACAGATAGTACCTATTGCTTTTTAGTGGCACATCTCAAACAAAACTTATGCCTTATAAATGTGATTTGGTAAGTGATTCCGTAAGATGGTCTTGTTTCCTGGGAAGAGGGTATTAAATCAAAATTTAAATTTTTTCACTTTTTAGAAAAAAAAAATCTACACGTAATATGTTTTCTCATCTACCCGCTGTAAAACTATCGTGATATTTTGTCTACTTTTTGGTAATGAAACGGTTGATTTAAAAGTTCTTTAAATTTTTTTTTTAAGATTTGTTGTTCCTTTTTACTTATGAATAAAAAAATTAGTTCAAATTACTTAAGTTGTTTTCTAACAATAAATTAAAGAAAAAGCTAAGATACGAGTTTAGAAGTACTCGTGCTAATAAACTTCCGCCAAGATTTCAATTCAATAGTTTATAAATAAGATACAATAAATAAAAGTATGTAAAATGAAATTAAATCATTCATCACCATTATCATTTATTGCATTTGTACTCACGAGTAGGGTTTTATACAACTAAAATAATTTTTTTTCTTAGGTAGGTGTTACACAATTTCTTTTAAATTAATTTTTTTTTATAAGTGCAATAACAAAACAGTTTTAAGAATCAAACTCTACACTACCCTTATGGTTGACAATAGCGGGCTGGTACTGGAAAATCTTTATTTCAGATTTAAATACTAAAATTTTGATATTATGGTATTTATTTAAATACAAAGGTATTAATTACATAAAAAAAAAAAATATAAATAATGCTTCTTACGTAAATTGGTTCATATTTGACAATTTACATATATAATTTAATATATTTTTTATATGTAATATATACATTATAAGGTAAGGGTATATATAAGTTTGTCATTCCGTTTGTAATTTTTACAATATTGATCTTGGTCCTTACGAGTAGCGAAGTTGATAAAACGATGTCCGTGTGTATGTTGAAATGGTGTTTCCGAAGAGCCCATAAATTATGGAACTAGGTGGTTATATGCTTATGTCAAATACCGTTACCTTCTGTTTTAAAGGAGCTATATCGATATTACATGTTTTAGTTTAAATTTTAACTATGAAAAAATATTAAAAACTAATCAACCTAATTCATTCACAACAAATGTTTTTTATTGTGAGTGAATTTCTATTAACAATAGCAAGGTTTTATTTGTGTAATGTTTTTTTAATAAAAACCCTGTTCTTGTGCGAAAGATACAAGGTTGATGCGAAATTCAAAATACATTGTTATTGTTGTATTCACGTTTTAATATCGAAAAGAATAAATTCATTAAAGAACTCTGGATAAACATAAAAAAAAAAATTTTTATGAAATGGTTCTTTTAAACCTCTTCTTTTAACCAACTAACTTAAAGAGTTATCATTATTATTAGGAAACATAAAACATTTAAATTAAATACTTAAAGTAAAAGATACAAAAGTACGTGTGATATTACTGTTTACATTTTCTTTTATTTTTGCAATTCGTGCCTAAATAAAGTTTTATTTTTAAAAGAAAAAAAATTTAACATCAATGCTATTTTAAGTAGAATAAAAAAAAAAATTAAAATTCTTGACATATTTGTGAAAATTTGTTCAATACTAAAAAAAGTTTACTATCAAATTAATCACAGTGAAATCTCCCATTACCGGATATCGATGGGATCATTTAAATCTGTCCGTCCTATAGGGATGCCCTTTCGAAAGAACGAAATGATTCCCTGCAAGTAATAGGACCAGTCCAAACACGCATGTAAAGTGTAGCCCACAATGGACTAGGACTAGTCCAAAAGTAACCCAAACGTATGGAAAAAACATGGTCTATTTAACATTACGATGTCCTAGGGCAGGACCATATAACCCAGCTTTGGACTACAAAGGAGTAGTTTTAAAACTACTCCATGCTATACTCGGATTAGTTTTGAAGTCGTTTAAAAACGAAAACACTTCGTTAAAAAACAAAGACATGTCGTCTCACTACAAACACTTTTTTACATTGACATGGTCCATGCTTGCATTACATCGGACCAGTCCATGGAGTAGTCCATTTTATCAAAATGGATCAGGTGGTCCAATATTATTTGCAGGGTTGGATCTGTATATAAAAAAAAAAAACAGTTTAAGTAGAAAAATTGCTATTTTTTCGACATTTTAATTTTTCATTGGCTCCTGATTCTTAAAATACAAATAGTCGTAATCAAGTCAAAAGCAAAAAACGAAAAGGAATACACAGCAAAGTAGTTCGGCAGTCGATATGTTCGAAAGTTTTTGGCTTGACTAGCTAAAACTTTTATTAAATTCCGAAGTTAAAGCAATATATGCTTGGAAAAAATTATTAGCTAAATATGGATTGAGCCAAGAAAATTTTGCATGATTCTCGTCCAAGCCAAAAATTACTTATGTTAAATATATGTGTGGCTTGGTTTAAGCAATATGTTTCTTTATTTAAAAAATAGAAAGAAGTTTATTTTGTAATGTAATCAATTTCGTTTCCTTAAACAAAAAAATCTAAAATCGTAAAATAATTTCTTGATTTTAACTTATTTTGTTCGTATATTGTAGAATGTTCTTAAATAAGGAAACATTTTCTCATGATCAAAAAATTTACGTTTTTGGTATATGAACAAAAATTTCTTAAAACAAGAAATACAGTAGTAACTAGTTTTTTTTTAAAAATAGGAAAGATATTTCTGTGTTCAATCTGCATTTATTTAATGAGTATGGGTTTCTTAATTATACCCTTCACCTCAGGTGGAAAAGGGTATATATAAGTTTGTTTTAAAATAGAATCGTATTTCTTGCATCAAGAAACAAATGCTGAACAGTGAACAAATGATTTTTTTAAATTATTCAGAAAAGCTCAAGAAAAATTGGTTTAATTCAAATAATTTTTATTTGAATTGACATGTTAAACTAATCAATAAAAAGTTTCTTATTTTTATATTAAGTTTGTAAAATAAAAATTCGTTTTTCATGTTAAATAAAATAATTTAAAAAAACTATATTTAAATATGGATTGATATTTAAATAGAATCAGCCATAAGCAACAAAAACTTGATTTAGTAACTACAGGATTTCAATATTTTTTGTACTGTATTTAAGTAAATTTTAATTGGCTTTGAGTCATAACTTTTTGTTTTAATGAAGTAAAAAAAGTTTTGCCAACTTGAAAGGTGGTTTCTTTTAGAGTGGCACAAGTTTAAATCATAATAAAACAATGAAATATATTTTTAATATCAATCAAACGGGCTTTATTGGAAAGAAAATTTAATGAAATTTCGGTTTAAATATGATTTCTGCCATGTGGCCGCCACGGCTGGCGCAAACACCAATTTTTAACAACTTTTCGCAGCATTTGCGGCCGTTTTTGTGACAACCCTTCTTTCAGGTGTTCAATTGTTTGTGGTTTATCGACGTAGGCAAGTGACCTAACATAACCCCAAAGAAAATAGTCCAATGGGGTTAAATCACAAGATCTTGGTGGCCAATTAATTGGGCCATTACGTGAAATTATTTTTTCATCAACGGTTTCTTTAAGCACATTAATTGTAGCGTTCTGTCTCGTGACGCCTCTGTGTGCTCCAGGCACGGATCCAGCTTGAGCCTTACGGGGGGGGGGGGGAAATTGTGTATGATACAAAAAAGTAAAAAATTTGTTTTTAAAAGTTTATTAAGTTTATTATTTATTGACTTGGACACAAAAAATAAAGGTTTGAAAAAAATTGTGTCGTTTAATTCATTTTTTATTTTTTCTGTTAAACAATAAAATAAATAAAAATATCTATAAAAAGTAAAAAACATTTATTTCGAAACAAAAATTCAAAAATTAAACTAAGAGATCAAAACGGAAATTTTAAGATTATTAATAATCATTTTAATTGTCAGACAATCATCTTCTTCGTCTGTCTCTGCCAATTCGTCTTCTTTTTCACCAAATGTATTTTTTATAATATCCTCGTATTCTTGTATGTATTGTTCAGGAATAAACTTTCTTTTGAGCAGACTCTCTAAATCCTTTCGTTTCGGGCCTGATATTGGCTGTTTTGAAGAATAGAAAAATTATTTAAACTCAAAGACAATCATAATCTGGAGTGTTATAAGCGACAAAAATGGATCAAGTTCTAGTTGGATGAGTGTGCTAAGCGACAATTTCGGTTAAACTAAGCGACATCTAACAAAATTTTTGTGTGGACCTTTTGTTGCTTACGACAATTACATTTTTAAAAATGTGGCTTAGCATAATTTCTTTGGCGGATAATACAAATTTCAGGGAGAAACATTATTCCAGTAAGAAAACTTGACGGTTGATACAATTTTATTTTCTCTCTATTTTCCTTTGCGTCCATGATAGGGCAGCGAAAATGTGACGCATAACTTCTAGTATAGTTCCACATCAAAAAGTCATTTTCGAAAAAAGTTTCGCTTAATACATTCTTATGGGAAGGTATCGATATTATATTAAAAAAAACTCGACAAAAAGGTTAATTAAAATATAAGATCAGTTTAATATAGTACATTAATCTTTTTAAATAATCAATTTATGATTTCCTTGTGAGGCAAATTTAGACAGTACAGTATATCTTCTGTCATTGTTGATCTGAGCCATGTTTTTATTCGACGAAGGGTAGGAAATGACCTCCCGCTCGTAGCATTACTGACGAGCATTGAAACGAAAATTTTAAATATTTCTCTTAGATTTGGGTAGATATCATCAGAGTTTATTAAAGCATCTACAACGTTATCTGATAGATCAGGCTCAAGTTTAGATCTTAGTACGTGTTTATCTCTTTTATCAAATATAATCAGTTCATCAGCTAGTTGTGGTTTTAACAGTTTTGTATCTGTATATGACTTGATTACACTTTGAGGTAGAAGTTTAGGTATGTTAGGATATCTATTGGAAAAGGTGTTTTGAAATCTTCTAAAATAAATTCATTAAGAGGAATCTAACCTAAAACTCGGTAGTAATCTTCAACATTTTGGATGTGATTATTTCGTTAAAATCTTGTCTTTTCGATTGGAACCTCGATTTGAGCGCAAATAACTTGAACTTTTTCAAAAATCGCTTTGAATTATTCTTTGGCTTCATTTCTGTTTTCTTCAAGGCTCATGATCGAAGTTTTGATAAGGCTTGATCCTTTTTGATCAATGTAAAATGTTTTGTAAAATGATACTAAGTGGCTGTGTTAAAATAAGTATCACACTTAATATGTATATTACGCAATTAAATTCAAAAGTACTAAGTGAGTTCCTAAATATAAAGGTAGAGATACTACCTTTTCACTCAAATATTTTTTCCAACGCTTCTACTATATATATACACTTGTTGCAAAGTGTAAGATTGATTCGTGAAGGTCCGCCCATCTTGTCTCGCATAATGTAGAGAGTTTGGCTCCCAAATACTTTGCTAAAACTTTAACAAATGATACAACTTTTTGTATTAATGGCACTTTATTCCTTTTAGAAATTTAGTTTGATTTATGGAAATAGCAAGGCGTTTGTTTCGCATTTGTCGCGGTTTCCAGAGTTTTTTAACAGCTCAATTTTCTGCTGACATCAGAGGATACCCATCTGTCGGGCTTTTCCCCGACAAATCCGTGCTTTCGTCAAAAATTATCGAATAGAATTTTGATTCATATAACACATACATACATAAATATTGCATTTACTAAGGCTTATTAATAATTCAACCGCACGCATTATCAAGTCAAACGTTTAGTCTTTGGATATAGATGGCACCTGCTGGAATTGAATGTAGAATAATAAGTATTTGAATACGGTAAACTAGATGTTTCATTGGAAATATCTAATCAATAACTATTAGGATATTAAGATATGGATACTTGTTGAAAATTTCGTTAGAGATTCAGTAACAAAAAAAAACAACAAAAAAAAACCTTGCTGGGGTTTTTAAAAATTTTGTACATTTAAAAAAAATATTATTATTGCGAATTCTTGTATTATCGAAATAAACAAAGCATATTTTTATAATTTAAGGGGGGGGGGGGGGGGATTTCCTTATCCCCCCTGAATCCGCGCCTGGTGGGCTCTGTTGCTCTGATGTAAGTCGATTCATAATAAAATTTCAAAGCAAACTAAACAAAATGCAACTACCAGCTGTTAAATGGGTGCTCAAATAAAGCAGTGATGCCAACTAAAGTTGTGACATTCTTAAAATCACGCACAAATTGGAAAAAGCGAACAATAAAAAGTGCTTCGAATGACACGTCCTTTAGGATTTACTGACTGCTCCATCTGTAAAAGATCGGCTGCAGCCTCTTCAATCGGGTCCATAAATATTTTTATCGGGCGACTTTTTATACCCTCCACCACAATTAATTGTGAAGAGGGTATATTCAGTTTGTCATTCCGTGTGAAACTTTTTTACTATTCATCTCAGACCCTATAAAGTATATATATTCTGGGTCCTTGTGTAATTTTAAGTCGATTTAGCCATGTCCGTCTGTCTGTCCGTCTGTCCGTCTGTTGAAAACACGCTCACTTTCGAAAAACTCAAAAGAAATCAACAAACTTGGTGTCAAATTGCTTGTAGTTATCCTAAGCAGTTTGGGATTGAAATTCAGCAAAATCGGTTCAATAGGATCTGAGCTATGAATCAAAATGTGGAACCACCACCTAAAAAAAATTGATAATTTTGTTACAAAAACTAACATAAATGGTGGAAAAATGCACAGAATGATATACGATTTCGCAACAATTCGTTTAATTCAACTGGAAATCATGCTGTGAAATTTCGTGAAGATCCGTCAATAATTTACCCTAGGCCCCATATAAGCCCTACTCCCGGAAAACAGTATATTAAGCCTAAAACTCTAACTAACAATGCTATCATTACACATTTTGGCAAGTCACAGTTACATAGGACTAGAAATTAAACTGTTAAGTTTCGTGAAGATCGGTCCATAATTTACCATAGGCCCCATATAAAACCTACTTCCGGAAAACAACTTAGTACGCCTAAAAACGTAAAAAATAATGCTATCATAACAAAATTTGGTACATCAAAGTTTTATAGAACTAAAAATAAATCTTTGAATTTTCGTGAAGATCGGTTCATAATTTACCATAGGCCCCATATAAACTTTACTCCCGGAAAACGACTTAGTACGCCTAAAAACGTAAAAAATAATGCTATCATAACAAAATTTGGTACATCAAAGTTTTATTGGACAAGAAATAAAATTGTGTTATTTCGTGAAGATCGGTCCATAACTTACCCTGGGCCCCATATAAACCTTACTCCCGGAAAACAGTTTAGTACGCCTAAATCCGTAAAAAATAATGCTATCATAACAAAATTTGGTACATCAAAGTTTTATAGGACAAGAAATAAAACTGTGTAATTTCGTGAAGATCGGTCCATAATTTACCCTGGGCCCCATATAAACCCTACTCCCGGAAAACAGTTTAGTACGCCTTAATCCGTAAAAAATAATCCTATCATAACAAAATTTGGTACATCAAAGTTTTATAGAACTGGGAAAAAGACTGTGAAATTTCGTGAAGATCGGTCCATAATTTACCCTAGGCCCCATACAAACCCTACTACCGGAAAACAGTTTAGTCGCCTAAATCCATAATTAATAACAAATCGTCACAGTTTAAGATAATAATAACATCATACAGATATTACTCCTTAAACATTCGAACTGTCGGTGGAGGGTATCAAAGATTCGGCACAGCCGAATATAGCACTCTAACATGTTTTTCTTTAATTTTGCCTTAAAATGTACCCACCCACACTCGTTGCCAAAGCTGTTAAATTTCTCTGCGATATGCTTTCATGTAATTTCAGTGCTGGTTTTTGTTTCTCCAAAATACCAAACATCGTGAGCAATTTGACCATTACTTTTCCATTTCATGAATTAAAAGTTCAACTGTTTGTAATTTTTACAATTTTAGAATCTACGATACATAAACTTATGGGTCGGTTACGGATAGCAACACAATCAGCCCAATTATGAATTAAAATTCCCCGGGAGTATTCTCTATTCTCCCATTTTTCCTATGTTAATTCAATTGTAAATATGGGAAAAGGGAAAACACTCCCAGGGAATTTTCATTCATAATTGGACTGAATATTTAAATTGGATTGGGAACAGAAACATTTTTTAGTTGCCAAAACGTTATCGACAATGCCATTTTGAAAGTTTAGCAACTAAAAATAAATGTAACAAATTCAAAAAAAAAAAACAAGTAAGAAAGTATAGTCGGTCAAGTCCGACAATATTTAAAAACACATCATGCTTATGTGTCCATATTAATATGGATTAATCTATGTTTATAAACTTCATTAAAATCGGTTTGAAAGTTTGTTTTTAGGTGTTCATATCAATATATTTCTATCTATGATTTAAATTTCATTCAAATCGGTTTGATAGTTTTTGAGAGGTAGAAATTTCCCCCTATCTTCCCTCGTGGCCCTACGATTCGACCCATTTTCAATAGGCTTGGTCCTTGTGCCAAAAGAAACACGTGTCCCAAATTTTATCAAATTATCTCCAAAATTGCGACCTGCACTTTGCGCACAAGGTAACATCGACAGCCAGCCAGCCTGCCAGCCAGCCGGACGGACATCGTTAGTTCGACTCTAAAAGTGATTCTAAGTCGATCGGTATACTTTAAGGTGGGTCTAGGACCAATATTTTATTGTGGTGTGGGTATAACAAACTAAAAAGTGATTCAAAGTGAATAAAAAGTTAAATAAAATAAAATTAAAAAATATGATTAGTTCTGTATACCTACTTTTCGCAGACCAAGAGGAGGCGGTAAACGTGACATCTATTAGATCTATTATAAGATTTATATCAAAGTCCTACCGTTTGTTGTTATTGCTAGTTTGTATTTTAGAGCTCAGTCTTAAGTTCAAAAACTTCAGCGGGGCTACTCTCTATTGAGATGCGAAAGGAAATGATAGCAAATCGAGTGATTAGTTCTCTTAAATGCGTTGCGCATTCGCAAATCATCACGATCATTACTATTCATTTTATTAAAATTTCAAAATTTCATTACTGTCAATTATTAATATTTTTAATTAGGCTTAAGTTCATTAAATTTAATTTTCATTAAATTATTTTTATGAAGAAAGGAATTTTACAACATGAGAATTAATTAAAATTTATTGATAATTTTTCATTCTTGACTCAATCTGGGCTCGAACCCAGGTGTTTACGGACAGGTTACCCTGACATGTTTCGATTGCAACCACTCAATCTCCTCAGAGGGCTTGCCGTTTAACACTCGCAGCCATCGACGACTGCTGACGTACGAAAAAACAGAAGTAAAGGAATAACATGTTAAAATAAATTAAAATAGATAATCATTCAAAGCAAATTTCGATCTACCAAAGGTTGAATACAATTTGGTTTAAGGATTGATGTTTGACTAATGACGTCAGCAGTCGTCGATGGCTGCGAGTGTTAAACGGCAAGCCCTCTGAGGAGATTGAGTGGTTGCAATCGAAACATGTCAGGGTAACCTGTCCGTAAACACCTGGGTTCGAGCCCAGATTGAGTCAAGAATGAAAAATTATCAATAAATTTTAATTAATTCTCATGTTGTAAAATTCCTTTCTTCATAAAAATAATTTAATGAAAATTAAATTTAATGAACTTAAGCCTAATTAAAAATATTAAAAATTTGGATTAAAAACCATAAATAGTTCAATAAAATAACCACATTACTGTAAATTTTTAACTTTTATTAGCCATATTGCTTAATTTTCAAAAAAATTTCGGAAAGAGTATCCCCCAGCTAAGTTTGCCTAAAAGACATGTCCTTTTGGATTTACTGCCAGTCCCATCTGTTCGGCTGCAGTCTGTTCAATCGGGGTCAAACTTATTTCCTCTGACGGTTCTCTGCCGGTAGTTGAGTGCCCCGGTAGGCTAGCTAGTATTGAGTTATTTTTATTTTTACCAATTTAAAATCTACAATTTAAGAAATAAAGACATCTAATTAAAAAACACCAACATTTAAAAAAAAAATACTTATTAGTTTTTCCGCCTTCTTTTCATAAAAATATTAACGCCATCCTGTCGGTCCAATTTTGCACCACTTTTTCGGGCAAACCCGGTCTAATTTCGTCAATAGTGCCTCTAAATGATGAATAGTTGCTATGATACAGAGTTACCATATATTATTAGAAAAAATCTTGTCATCTCAGAAAAAAAAACTTGTTTTCGCAAGAAAGAACTTTTTTTTAAAAAAGCGTCAAATTTTTAAAAGAAAATACCAAAATGTTTTAGGAATTCATTTTATTTACAGAAATAAAAAATTCCTTTCTTCATAAAAATAATTTAATGAAAATTAAATTTGATGAACTTAAGCCTAATTAAAAATATTAAAAATTTGGATTAAAAACCATAAATTGTTCAACAAAATAACCACAATACTAATTATTGTTAAAGCTAAGGCACGAGCTCTATGTTTGCATTTGTCCTTCAAGTTGTACTGAAAAGGTCAGCAAGAAAAAGAAAGACAAAAAAATTAAAAAACAAAAACAAAATATGTATTTTGAACTTCAAGAAGAATTCTTGACAAAAGTACGAAAAAACAGAAGTAAAGGAAGAACATGTAAAATAAATTAAAATAGATAATCATTCAAAGCAAATTTCGATCTACCAAAGGTTAAATACAATTTGGTTTAAGGATTGATGTTTGACTAATGACGTCAGCAGTCGTCGATGGCTGCGAGTGTTAAACGGAAAGCCCTCTGAGGAGATTGAGTGGTTGCAATCGAAACATGTCAGGGTAACCTGTCCGTAAAAACGCTTGGGTTCGAGCCCGGATTGAGTCAAGAATGAAAAATTATCAGTAAATTTTAATTAATTTTCATGTTGTAAAATTCCTTTCTTCATAAAAATAATTTAATGAAAATTAAATTTGATGAACTTAAGCCTAATTAAAAATATTAAAAATTTGGATTAAAAACCATAAATAGTTCAACAAAATAACCACAATACTAATTATTAGAAATAAAAAATTTAATAAAAATTAACCATTTCTTTTGATTGCTTAAAGTTCCTACAATCACTGTTATTTGTTTCAAAAAGTCTTTTGTTCGTAAAATACCACATAAAGTTTGTATTTCTAATTTGTATCTAACTCTATTTTTGTTTAAATTAATTTTTGAGGAAATATGCCCTACGTTTGCTGTAGATCTTGGTTACATCAAAATTGAATAAACTAAATTTTTTAAATATGGAAAAACTTCGGATTTATCACAACGTCCTACTTTAAATACATTCTTCTAAAACTCTCAATATTTTGCTCTTTTTGTAAATTATATTCCGAAAAATCAAAGTGAATAGCACTTATATCTACAACATTTGGGAAAATAGCACATAATTGTGTAATACTTCTTTGGTAACCTTTAATTAAATTAAAAGGTTCTAACACTTCACTTCAACTTGTTTAAGGAAGTCTTTATCAAAATCGAACCTTTTTAACAATCCATTGCAAAGTTCAACATAAAACTTTAAACAATGAACTCTTAAGTCTGTTTCATCATCTTCTGATAATTTATATGAAGCTAGTGCTGAATTTACATCAGCACCTAAATCAATATCTTTGGGATTTTTAAGGTAAGTATTATTGTTTACATCAATTTTTTTAAAACTTCCAGAACTTATATATTTATAAAAACTTTAAATAAATTAAAAACTTTTTGGCATCTCAAAAAACTTGCAAAAAAGGAAAATCTTGACAAATGGCAACGCTGCTATGGCACCAGTATAGACTAGAGATTTGACGTACCCCCAAAAAATTAGTCCAAAGGTTTCAAATCACACTTACGAGGTGGCCAATTCACAAATACATTTCTGGTGATAGTTGTTCGGTCAGCAAACGTTTGGCTCAACAAAGTGATGGTTTCGCGCGCTGTATGACATGTTGCGCCGTCTTGTTAGAACAATTTCTCCTTGAAATGATTTGCTATGACACGAGGAATAAAAAATTACGAATTATTTGCCTGTAGCGTTCGCCATTCACGGTAATGTTCGCACCGGTTTCGGATTTAAAATGGCTGATGCAACAAACAGTGATTTTTCGGTTTGTGCTCTCTCCAAAAGCGACAATTATGATTGTTTACATACCCGTTAAGCCAGAAATGAGCCTTATTGCTGAAGATGAGTTAACGATATAAATCGGGTTTAACTTTCAGTTGGTTCTGAGCCCTTTCAACGAACATACGCAATTGATGATCCGCTGACTTTAATTTTGCATTCATATGGTTCTTTAATGACTGTAGGCCAAGATCTTTTCTCAAAATTTTCAAGTATTTTCCCGGACGTTACAGGGTGAATATTATCCCCAAAGAGTAAATGTGGTCTGGAATCGATCCATAGTATTGCGTAATTGCTGCTCAGATGGACGATTATGTGCACCGTAAACTTGACGAAGTGCTCTATAAGTTTTGCAAACAGAGCGCGAGTTTTGGAAACAAATTTTCACGATTTGTAAACGTTGTTCTGATGTCAGTCTTCGCATGGTGATTTGCCAAAGTGTACTGAAAAAAAGTAAATAATTAACATTTCATTAGTATGAGTAAGAATTCTTTCGTGAATCACTAGTATGTGTTCGTGTAGCTTAGCAATTAATACCCTGAAAAAAATAGGACCAGTCCAAACACGCGTGTAAAATGTAGCTCACAAGGGACTAGGACTAGTCCAAAAGTAACCCGAAGGTATTAAAAAAACATGGTCTATTTAACATTACGATGTCCTATAACCGAGCTTTGGATTACAAAGGAGTAGTCTTAAAACTACTCCATGGTATATTAAAGAGGATTAGTTTTGAAGTCGCTTAAAAATGAAATCATGTCGTTAAAAAACGAAGACATGTCGTCTCACTACAAACACTTTTTAACAATGACATGGTCCATGCTTGCATTACATTGGACCAGTCCATGGAGTAGTCCATTTTATCAAAATGTATCCAATATTATTTGCAGGGTAGCGCACAGATAGCATGTAAAGAATAAGAAACATAACTCGATAAAGGCCGTTAATGCTCCTTCAAGCATTAACTGTCTGTTACTTAAACGTTCGAAATCAATGAACAGGCTGTAAAATAATTTTTTTTTATTGCCCACAATTATTTAACATTGTTTTTGCATGGGTTGCTAAAAACTGTGTTTGTATTTTATAAAATCAAAAATAATTAGTTTCTTTGTGGTAAATCAAACTGTTTATGGTTTTTAATCCAAATTTGATTTTTATTTCAAATCAAACTCAAGACATGTAAAAAAAAAATTGTTAATTCTCTGAAAACATTTTGTTTTATTTACAATGCATTTTAGTTGGAACAACCTTTATAATTTATATTTCAGGTATACAACCAAACTAATTTAATTTACAAAATAAAAAAATTCTCGTATCTTTTAAAATTATTTTATCTTAAAAATAAAAATGAATCATTTAGCCAGAAAATAAATATATTTTTATGGTTTTTATGGAATATTGTTAAAAAAGAGTGGGTACGTTCGTAAATGCATCACTGCGCTGCATCAGAAAAGCAAACTTTTTTTAATGGCGATAAAAGAATAATTATAATTTTTTTTATTGTGTGACTATTATTTTTGTGGAATATTTCACAATTTTTTGGTCAACATTTACATCACTGATAAATATATGACCATTTGAAATCACTGATGCAGCGCAGTGATGCATTTACGAACGCACCCAGTGCCTTATTTTGAATTTATTTTAAAAATGTGTATATATTAAAAAAAAATTAAATTCATTACAAAATTTTTACTTAATGACAAAAGAAATGTATCAAATATGTTTTATAGTATATTAAGTACAATATCTGTGGCAAAATGAAAATAGTGCTTCAGTTGAACTAAGCTAAATTTGAGTTAATGGCACCTTTGAGATTCTTATGTTCTTAAGTACACATGAGCAAAGTTTCGTTTATTTTTTATCGATTTTTTAGAAGTTGAAGCAAAATAACATTTTGCTTAGCACGGGTGTGCTGGAAATCGAAGATTTCTGTAATAAACATTTTTCTTACAAATGTTATTCAAATATTTCTCTGTTAAGCAGAATTTAATAACAAAAATTATAAAAATAAGATTAAAAGTGTATTAAAAACAACTTCCAAATTCTGGCGTTTTACGTTTACGATTTCCAGCACACCCCTGTATATTTTTTTATGTTGGGTTTTTTAGCTTTTTCAATAGACTAAGACATTTTTGATTTACGCGAATATATGTTGTGCAACCTCTTCCATTTTCGAAATAACACAATATCTCGAAAACAAGAGATAACCTTTAAAAATATGGTTAGCACCACTGGATTCAGCGTATCCGAATAAGGTTAAACATTAAAAAGTAATTATTAGAAATGCTCCAACAAAATGAGTTATGTATGTGTAGTTTTTCGATAAAACTACTGCCCAATAATTCGAGTTTTCCCAGCCAGCAAAATAATCCGACGTCGTTCAGATATCTGAGAGAAACGTCGGCAAAAAAGTCGGAATCGTATACGAATTCTGTCAGATTTCTGACCCAAAAACGTATGAAGTGGTTGACACGAATTCTGACAGACATGTCGTGGGAAATTTTGCTTTTTCGTCGGCATTTCTGATAGACATCTAACAGAAATCTAATGAAAAAGGCATGGGAAGTTCTGATGTGTTAGTTGAGATTTTTTTTGCTTTCGAACTGATAGCTGAAAAAAATAATTTTATTGCAAAATATGTACTTTTTTATGCTTTTTATCTTGAGCAAATAAAACAAAATTTAAATTATGTACATATTTCCAACTGAATGACAATTGTCATTATTTTAAAAAAATAATAAGTTTCTTTAGACAAATCTGAATGAATTCCGTCGGAATTATATTGGACATATCTGTACATAAATTTCCCCCGATATATCCATGCGAAATCGATCAGAAATCGGCCAGACAATAAGTATATTCAATGTCTGACAGAAATCGGAACGAAATCTCTAAGAATGAAGTCAGACATTTGCACGAAATATAGCAAAATACTCTGATTCCGACAATGTCGAAGTATTTTGCTGGCTGGGTTATTTCACGAAATACTTAAAGAAATGTTAACTTCTATTCAATCAAACGTTTCACTTTAAAAATCTATGCTATGGTAACTACATAAAACGGTTTTTTGCTCTCCTGAAAAACCAGGAAAAACACATAGCGACGAAATACATTTTATTTGTTTAAAGCTTTTCAAAGTTCAATTTGGATGCAAAACCTGTAAACAGTATAAGCAATCGTATAATTCTAGGTCTTAATTTTAGTTACCGCCCTTATATAAAGGGTGTTTTTAAGCCCAATAAAATTTGTAACCGTAAAAAAATAACACAAAGAAATTCATTTTAATGAAAAAAATGTTTTTATTTGAAACATTAATACATGATCTGTCGTGCAGTTCAATGTTATCCATATTTGCAAACGTATAGCAAGCTTCGGCTTCAGTTTTGAAGAAACGAAATCCGATGAAGTCACCAGCGTGTAATACGCATCATACGGAGCATTTTTCTAGATTTAATGGAGTCTGTAGGGACTTTTGTAGATTGATGTCACTCCATATGCATCAATTTGGTTTGGCTGTTGAGGTGGAATACTATGTGTGTCATAAAAATTACAAAGTCGTCGCTGATTGATTTTGAAAGTAAATTTAAATAATTTGGTAGCATTCTTGAAGTGTGAAACACAAAAACACCAGCCTCTCTAATCGGAATATCCAGTAATCCGGACATTTGAATTTTTCGTACAGTTAAGTAATTTTTCCTCTTTAGTCGGGACAAGTGTTTTTTTTACAGTAAAATTTGTTCGTTATTTTACCTCTAGGCAAAATAAGCACATATGCATGTATTTTTGTGTTAGCAAGAATTAACCCAGTTGGCCACGTCTTTAAGACATCCTCGAAGACGGATGCACGACAATGTTAATACCTGCACGACATGTGAGGGACAGCGGGAACAAATCGTCAACGCCATTTTCAAACAAGTGTCGCCTACTTTATCATTAACGACTACCTGCATGACAATGCCGTCTATTTCGACGTCCACGACAAAAATTATTATATGGTTATCTAATTCAGACAGTTTTTTAGTATAGTTAGAATTTTAATTGCTGTTATGTTTTATATTCGACTATAAGCAATCCTAAAGTTGACAGTGAATACTAACTGCCCGCGAATAATTTCATCATCATTTTTGGTTTTACTGTTTAGAACTAATTTGTAATTTTTTTGTAGGTTTTTAAATCAACAATTAAAAAAAAGAATGTGCGACTTTTAAGAAAACCAAGCAAGTGATTGAAGAGCATTCAAGAAAACTTTGTCGTTAGTAGCTTTTATACAAGACAGTTTCGCTCATACTGTCCCACATAGAGTTTAATAGAGGACAACTTATAAGACATAGTCGCTCATACTGGCCCATATAAAGGTAAATAGAAGACAACTTACAAGACAACGTCGCTCAAACTGTCGTGCACGACGATTTTCTGTAAATTGTCTTCTAGAAAACCTAAACAAGATGTCGTCAACGGCAATCTGGCCAACTGGGAAAGAACGTGTAAAATAGTTTAGTTTATTTGAGTTTGCGTGGAGTAGAGTCGAAAATATGGTACAGTGGTATCCCGGTTTAACGTATACTCAGTTTAACGAATTCGCGATTTAACGTACGGTCATATTTTTTCCATTGAGTACCTTATATTACGAACAAACAGCAAATTTTTGTACTCTATTTAACGAATACAAAAAAATTTGCAAAAGCAAAATAGAATGAATGCAAAAATATTTGCATCCATTCTCTATTGTTTTTGTTTACATTTTAACAATATTTTTAAAGCGATTTAACTGAAAACAACGAGTTAAGAGAAGTATTTTCTTTTCTTACTCAGAAAGAAAAGAAAATACTTGCTCTCCAAAATAAAAATTTGTACGTTACAAATTAATTTTTTACTTTTGCTTACAAAACAAATGTTTGTTTTCTGTTTCAAATTTTACTTCAGTTTTTGTAAAGTTGACATCAAAATGCCCAAAAGAAAACGTAAAATTCTTAAAGAAAAATTAAACATTTTGACGACTATGAAAAGGGCCTGCGACTAAGTGCTTTATCTAATAAATATCAGCTGCCAAAGTCATCATTATAAAATCAAAATGGAAACTTTTGAGCCAAATGGAAAAGACTAAATTCGGAAAGAATAAAAGGGCGTTAAAAACAGGTGAGTTTCCAAGAATAGAAACAGAATTGTTTAATTGGTTTCAAAACAAGAGGAAGGCGAATATTCCTATTAGTGGTCCTATATTAATAGCAAAAGCCCTAGATTTACACAACAAAATTTATGGTGAAAAATTTTAGCCAGCCATGGCTGGTTCTGTAGATTCAAAAAAATGCTATGGAATTCGTTTAATGAAGCAAAGTGGGGAGAAACTCTCTTCTAACAAAGAGAGTGCAGCCGTTTATATCTGCATACGTACTCATTTAATTGAAAATGATATAAAGTATTTATTTTTTGTTTGTGTTATGTATGGAAATAAACGAATTTACTTTGTTTTATTAAAATATTGTTGTTTTATTAATAAAAATGTATTAAAAAAAACTTCGGGATTTAACGAATTTTCCGATATAACGAAAGGGCCTGACAATATATAATTCGTTAAACCGGGATACCACTGTACCTGTAAATAAACGACAACATAAAACATCAACGTTGACAGAAAAGTGCAAAATTTTGGATACGATTGATAGTGGAAAATCAATCAGACAAGTGGCTGAACAATATGTTGTCTCTAAGTCGATATATGTATTCAAACAAAAATAAATTGTGTTTTCTTTCTTCTGTAAATTAATTAAACACGAATGAATTTTTATGTGTAGTTTTTCTTCCTTTCGATAATAAAAGTAAATTATATAGAAGTATGTACGTATTATGATTAAATTTTTATTTTAACTGTAGACCGGACGATCCAAAATTCCGGACAGTAGCTGAAACTATATCTGTCCGGATTAGAGAGGTAATACCCCAACAAACACGGAGGTTTGATTTCAAATTGAAAAAGACTTGAAATCAAACCTTTTCTCAAATGACAAAAGTTTGATAATGATTTGAAAATCATAGCATTCTAAACAAAAAGGGGAAATTCAACTTGCTCTCAAACGTAATTCTGAAATGTTTTTCAAATGTGGATTATATGTAATACAATGTGGAACATAAATAAAAATATTTTATTTTTGTAATTTAAATCCATTATTTATTTAAATAAACTGTGAGATAAACATGACGAAATACTTGGTTCTCTTTTATTTTGAAGATTGTAGCACCGCGATCATACAACAAACATTTAATTTCTTTACTTTACCGTTTAATTCTTTTAAATTCGTATTCTTAATCATTGTAATTACTCACAAATAATTCTTATTTTTCACAAGATATAAAACGTTCTCTTGTAAAACACGTTTAACCACAAAGGAAAAATTTAACTTTATTCGCTATTTTTAATGTTTACATTTATTTTTCGCTTTAGTATTGCCAAGTTTAGTTTGATTTGAATTTAACATTTGATAACAATTTGACATCAAATTGATAAAACATTTGATGTCAAATGTTTATTTCCAACTGATTATCAACTTGAATTTAAATGTTGAAATCAAACAATTGAAAAACGTTTGAGAATTGTGTTTGATGTCAAATGATAAAGTCTTTTCATATCAAAGGTTTGACTTCGTGTTTGTTGGGACTGTACTGGAAAAGAAAATGAATTTCTGCATTACCTACGTTATAATTTTGTACAAAAAATTCACTACTAGCTTCTTTGAAGATAAAAGTAGAAAAGTAGTAAATTCTTAGGGCTGTGTCACAAATTTTCCAAAAAGTCGTGACCAAATGAATCTGACACCTAATCTTTATGTAAAATTGTCCGCTGAATCCGGATATGAAGTCAGAGTTGCAGTGGACAAAAGTTCAAACTTCATGAAAAATTTGATGATTTTTTGCCATTTTGCCATTTTCAAGTTCTTTTTTTTAAGCAAACAATAACATTTTATTAAGTTTTATCACTTACGACTTTAGCCTATTTCAATACGAACAGATCGTTGAAAAAATGACAAAGTTACAGAAGATTAATCGAATTAACCCACTTTTAGATTTGTATCTAATCAAAGAAAAACACAACAAATAAATATACAAAGCTAAATGTTTAGTAACAATAAATATTAAAAAAAAGCTTAAAACTATTGAATTGCTTTGCGGGATAATTGACTAAATCTCCTGTAGTTTTGTGCACCAATCTATCTGACTTTGGCGCAAAATGTTCATATAAAAATAATTGACGACATTCGATAATAAAACATTAAGATTTTTTTAATGCTTGGGTAAAAAAAAATAACTTGAAAAGAGCAAAATTTCAAAAAATCATAAAATTTTTCATGAAGTTTGAACATTTGTTCACTGTAACACTTGTTACTTTCACTTAAAAAAAAAAAGAAATAAATAATCCGGTTAATATTTTTGAAGATATTTTCGTTTAAGTCACATTATCTTTTTTAAAATACAAATAACGGTTATTTTGAATATCTCGAAAACAGTTCTACTTTTGGCAATTCTGACTTCATAAAGTTTAGGTGTCAGGTACATTTGGTCAAAAAACTGTCACGTAGTGTTATTTTAGTCTCATGACTAAAATGCTTAATTCCAAACTCGAATACCTTTTGCAAAACCTTTTGCTGGGGTACTGTCAAATTTCAAAAAGTGAGCGTTAGTTTCTATCTGGCTTAAAAAAACACCCTTTAGAACAAAGAAATCTTAATTTACATGCGATAGACTTCATTGCCTAAAGTTGAAACAATGAAATAACTTTGTTAAAGCAAATAAGAATTTAATGAATTTTTATGTTGACAGTATTTTTTTCAAATTAATGGTTAAAATGCGATGAGTGTCATTTCAAGCATTAAATATAAAATTCTTGTTTTTATATTTATTTCTTTTGAATATAAACATATCTTTGAGAAAATTTCAAATGTAAAGATTTTTATGTGTATATTTATGTACAAAAATATGCCGAATGCAAAATAATGTCAACAATATGAACTTTTGTTTAGATGTTGTTGGTCCTAAAACTGAAATAAAAAATACACATTTGGTAACAATGTGTTTGATTAAATTTTTGTTTGTTTTATATTTTTTGCAGGGAATACAACATAAGACGTACGCTTTGAAGACAAGTACAAAATTATTTAAAGATTTAAATTTATTAGCTAAAGATGAGGCATTCCGTAATGCCACCACAATATATCCGGTCACAACTACTGATGACTTTTATAGACTTCATGCTTACTTCTCAAAGGTTAGTGATTTGATTTTCAATTTTTCATACTGAGAGGGGATGTTTATTTGATTAATTTTTTATAAATATTATTTAACTTTACTTTCTCTTAGTATCATTTAGAATTTGTTCACCGTCATAGCGGAGAATTAGAACAGAAATCGTATCGCATTGCCAATGGAACCATATCGAATAATATATTAGAAATAAGATGGCCATTAGGCGTGCCGTTGGCCAGTGCGCCTGAGACACGTCATGACATTCTAATGTGGCATCTCATAAACAGCACTCATATATTTTTACCAAACGGTGAGAATAATATTGAACTATTAAGTACAATTGAATCGTTAGATCTGGAAAAGGTGCTCGATATAACCATACAATATGCTAAAACAAAATTTCCTCTTATGATTAACACTGGCATACACAGTATCTATAGGAGATTTGATGCTACCCGAGGTATGGATTATCAAATACACTTAAATATGCGTGAAACAGGGAGGATGTCAGCTCTAACGCAAAGGAACGATGTGATAAAAAGTTTTCAAATAGTTAAACCGTTGGGTCGTGTGGAAGTTGTACCCTCTCCCTATGTAACAGAAAGTACGCGTATAGCAATATTGGTGCCTACTTTCGAACATCAATTGGAGGATGCTTTGGATTTCATAGCGCAATATGAAAAGATATGCATGCACAATCAAGATAATACATTTTTACTAATGGTATTAAAATAATATTTAATTTTTTTTTGTTAATATTTTATTAATAAGTTGTTTTTTTTTTCTTTTTTTTTTTTGTAAGATTTTTATGTATCGTTATGATTCCTCAAGCAAGGGAGATGCAGACCCCTTTAAAACATTAAAAACTCTTGCCTTGGATTTATCTTCAAAATATAAAACTGATGGTTCCCGCATAGCCTGGGTATCAATTCGTTTGCCTTCTGTGTTGAGTGATCCAGTACCATCGGAAGATGTTATGCTTAGTTCTTTGTATGGCCATAATGAAATACTAAGTGTGGCTGTAGCTGATCTTGCCTTGCCTAAAATTGGCTTAGATAGTCTTGTTTTAATGGCTTCCAGTTCTATAACATTCAAACCTGACTTTCTTAATCGCGTAAGTTTTTGTTTCTTTTTTTTACATTTTTACAACCTCCATTACTACTAGTGGTTAATGAGGGCATACTTAGTTTGTCATTCCGTTTGAAACTTTTTTAATATTCATCTAAGACATCATAAATAATAATTCTGTGTGGATTAAGCCTTGTGCGTCTGTTGAAAACACGCTCAAAAGAAAGGAACAACATTGGTGTCATATTGCTTCTAGTTATCCTAAATAATTTGGGATTGAAATCCAGCCCAATCTGTTCAATGGATAAGATTTATGAATCCAAATTATGTTAGAAAAACAAACATTCTAACATTTGCGCAAATTAGTTCTAAATGACTGGAAATCATACTACTAAATTTGGTGAAGATCGGTCCGCAATTTACCATTGGCCTCATATAAATCTTACCTTCGGGAAACAGTTAACTACGCCTTAAACCGTAACGAATAATGCAAAAGGCTAGATTACACTATTATACTTTGTATTAATACATGTCAAAAACCCAAGTTATATGACAAAGTGGGATAGTGTGAATGCAATGTGTCACGAAAATGACAAGTATTATGAAAAAAGTTTGCCATCCCATACGACTTCATTGTTTTTTGAAAAATTTCTAAACTATAATACTTTTCATTGGATCAGGGTTGCATTTTTTTCATGCGTGAGTGTTTATACTTTGTGTGATGGTGTGAACGCAAACTGTCATGTTACATTAGATTTTTTGACAGTCGCAGCAAAACTCATTAGATTTCTATCTCACAAAGTATTATGGAATACGTAAGACTTGTGAAATAGTGTAATCTATGCTTAATGTAATAAGATTTGGTCTGTCACACTTGTATCGGATTAGAAAGCATACTAAAATTTTGTGAAGATCTGTCTGCTTTACACTGCTTTACAAATTTTTAATTTGGAAAAGTACTAAGAACGCCACATGCCTAGATAAGTTAATTGGGACCTCCTGAAAACGAAAAACGCTGTAATTTTTTTTCCTAAGTACCGGAATTTTATATGAGATGAAAATATTGTCGTTCCACAAAATCCTTAATAATAATCATCCGATTTTTTTCAAATTACTTGTTTCGATCGGACTTTTCGGTTGGGCTCCACAAGGGTTTGAGTGGGACCATACACCGAAAAACACAAAAGTACCGTTATCTAAAAACGGTTCTTAGGGAAAAAAATTACAGCGTTTTTCGTGTTCAGGAGGTCCCAATTTACTTATCTAGGCATGTGGCGTTCTTGGTATTTTTTGGCTGTAAACCAGTGTAATTTATCATACGCCTAATATAAAGCCTAGTCTCGGAAATCTGTTTAGTATGCCTTACACCGTAACGAATAATGTAATTGTCTGTCACAGTTTAATGAGACTAGAAATTACACTGTTAAATTTTGTGAAGGTCCATAATTAACCAATAAAATGGCCCACTCTGGGAAATCATTTTAAATACGCCTAAAACCGTAGCAGATATAGATGTTGGAGTAAAATTTGTGATTTTTGGTAATAGGTGCATAATTTACCATTGGTCCCGTATAGAGCAGCCTTCCAAGAAGGATTGAAATTTGGCCTAATTTAGGTTTTCTAATAATAAACATCTCTCTGCAGAATTTTGTAATGATTATTTTAAAATTTACCATGTGTCCAATTGAAACAGTTGTGATTGCAGACCCATGTGTCTCAGTTAATTAATGAAAGGAAAAATTGAGTTATTAAAATTATAAAAAGAGTGTGATATCAATATCAATGTTACGAATCATGATATTTTGCTCAAATTAAGTTTTATATGACTAAAAATAAAAGCATGAAACTTTTTGATTATCGTTCAATAATTAAACATAGATCTAAGCCGCAACCAATTTTAATACGGACGCCCGTTTTTATAAAGATTGGTAAATAATTGATGCATGCCGTTTAGAAACCACTTCTAAAATTTTTTTAACTGTCGGGGAAGGGTATTAAGGTTTCGGCACATCCGATTATAGCACTGTTACTTGTTTTTAAATTAAATCGTATTTTTAACTACATATTTTATATTTTATAGGTTCGCATGAATACCATACAAGGTTTTCAAGTTTATTCTCCTGTTGGTTTTATGATGTATCCCTGCAAATTGGCTGGATTTTGTAAGGAATGTGACACATGTGATGTTAGTCAAAGTACTGGTTATTTTGATAAATGGAATTATGATGTTATTTCATTTTACAGTCGCGATTATGTACAAGGTTAGTAAAAATAAACTCTAGTTGTTGAAAAAAAAATTGAATATTTGTCCAATTTTCAAGCTCGCATTATCGTCCTATTCGTTGTCTAATCGTCTAATTATACAATGTTTTATTGTTGTTGTTGGTAATTTTCATACAAAAATTTTGTCTTTTTAAACGATTAATTTGTATGTATATGTTTTCCAAAATGTTGTATTTAAACCAAGTCTGGAAATGTTCGATTAGCTTGGTGTATTTGTAAAAATTATTTTAGAATGTGATAACTCAAAAACCGTTTTATTTAAAACGATACGCCATACGAAAGGGATTGTGAATTGGACAATTGCAACGTTAAAATTTTGTATGTAGTATTTAGCTCTTTTGCGAATATGTTTTTATGCGCTTGAATTCAGAAATATTAACTACTTTGCTGTTGCCAAAAAAATAAGCGAAATTTATAAAAATGTTAAAAAATAAGCGAAATTAATTAAAATATTTGTTAACTTAATAAATAAGATTTTGTTTGTCCTGCTTTATTCCCAATTTTCATTCTTGATAAATACACTGAAATTGAATGTTGCAGGATAAGCTAGTTCCTATGCGCATTACACTTTTTTTCTAAGTGTTTCCTGATGATCTGGCCTAAGCAACCAGTGAAAAGAATAAAAATTAAGCACGACATACAAAATCCTATTAATTTAAAATTTCGTTTATCCAAAAAATTACTTTGATAATATTTTTAAACTTTAAAATAAATATCACGTAAACAGAAAAAAGTAAGTGGAAAAATTCAAGGTACTTTTTTTTAATTTCCTGGATATTCTTGCTTAATATAAAAAGGTACAAAACATAATTTAGTTTATTTTTTTGAACAAAAAATAAAAAACATATCATGAGATTTATTACATTAGTTTATCGATGCATTTAACGTTAGTAAAAAACAGTGTTTTATACGGAAAGCCTACAGCATTGACATAAAACCAAAAAAGTGTAATCATTTAAACAAAATATTTCTTTGAAAATCGTCATTACAATGAGAAAACACGTTCCCTTAAAACGGACTTTATAGTCAATAGAACACATTATCTCTGGAAACTTTCAATTGTCACACGACTTCCCTTAAAAACTTACAGTTCCTTTATTAAAGCAAATTATTTCTTACCTTAGTGTAGAAAAATTCTAGTTTTGAAAAAAATCGTCGTACCAAGGACACTTCTACCGCCCATGTTCCAAACAGAAAAAAATTTTGTATTTGCTATATTATTCAAAATGAAAATGTACAAATTTATATTTGTAATACCCATCATAATCGCTTTTTATGAAAAGGATTTTTGGTCCTGGCAAGTGTTCTTTGAAGAAAATATGCAATAAAATTTTCATAAATTATCCAAATTTCAAGAAAATCGGCATATTTTAAAAAATCTAATAACACGGAAGTGCGCTTATCAATTTTTAATTTAATGCGTTTTTTGTTGGTTTGAAAGGTAACTTAATTACCTTTATTTTGGTTTATTTGTTTATATATTAGGGTGCGGCAGAATGTAGTTATGACGCCTAGAAAATTTATAGTTATTTTCTTAATTTGATAATTTGAGTAAGAATTTTTTTTTTGGAATATGTATATGAAATTTATAGCAAAATTGAGTATTGTTGTTATCTTTTTGTTTGGCTTAAGGTCATATAAAAATTATAAATAAAAAATCCACAAATTTTTGTATTTTTAATTTATTTTTTTATTTTTCATTAGATATTTCGACCATACATCGATGGTTATCTTATCTTCAGGGGCTAAAAATACACATATATTTAACATTTAAGATGACCATCGATGTATGGTCGAAATATCGGATGAAAAATAAAAATACAAAAATTTGTTGATTTTTTATTTATAATTTTTATATAACAAAAAGATAACAACATAGATAACACTACGTGACAAAATTTCAACAAAGTCGTGACCAAATAAATCTGACAGCAAATCATTATGTAAAAGCATCTTTTTTAAAAACACAAATAACGGTTATTATGAAATATCTCAAAAACTGTTCTACTTTTGACAATTCTGACTTCATATTCAGATTCAGCGAAAAATTTTACATAAAGAATAGGTGTCAAATTCATTTGGTCAAAAAATTGTCACATAGTGTAATCAACACAGGTCAACAATAAATATTGAACAAATTGAGTATTTTTTGTATTGTATAACATAAAAGCCTTTCTAAGTCCTTCTTTAAAAATGAAAAATGTTTGTCTGGTTGTATGTTTGTTTGTTGGCTTATATTAAATAAAATAGGCTACTTCTTTTTTCGATAGGGGCAGGGGAAGTGGTACCCTCCATAGGATGCCAATATTAAGTATTTTCTTTAACTTTTTGCAAAAAGCACCGAAATTGAAATAAAATATCAGCAGGGGAAGTGTTACCCCCATAGGGGGCCAATGTTATATATCGCATATCTTAAGAACTGTTATATTTATAATGTTCTTACTTGGTAGGAGTTAACCTTATAGTAAACTACACCTTTAAAATAAAAATTAGGAGGTAGGCGCAGGTGGCGCCATAGGATGCATATATTAAATATGACGTAACTGAACAACTATTATAGCTATAGTCTTCAAACGTGGCTACAGCCAATATTATGGTAAACTATAAATTTCAAAAAATGGGCGGAGTAGACGGAGGAAGAGCAATACCCCCATTGAACGAAAATATTTCATACCGAATATCAGAAGACAAAGGTCTTAAAGCTTTGTAGGACCCACACTTATGGTAAACTACACCTTTCAAAATTTGTAATATTTTGTAATTTTTAGAAAAGCGTGGCAATTAAAAAAAAAAACTTAGTACCCGAGCCCAGGGGGCAAATCGTGGCATTCGATATCGATCGAAATTGCAATACAATTTACATGGGAATTTCGATCGATATCGAATGTCGCGATTTGCCCCCAGATTTGGTTTTTCTAAATATTATTTTTGTTTTTTTTAAATTTTAAAAGTTGTTTTAAACAGGTACATTTATTTTCCTCCTTAAAATAACGTCATTTAGTACGCAATTGCATAGGTGGGTAAAAACCGTTACTTAGGTTAGGTTCCATTGGCAGCCGTGATCAAGCACAGCTCACGTGGGTCCATTAATTAGTTCCCGTTGTGTTACCATGTCACACCGTCTCCCATGGGTCCTATGTTGTCTGGCTGCTTGTGCTCCCACGCAGCCATCCGGTCGATTCAGTAAAGGAGTGGATCCTGTTTACATCAACATCAGAGAGACAAGTTTTGTCCCCAAGGGCTCTTCGACCAAACATTTTGAGTCTTAGATCTCCGAATGCCGGGCAATTACAGAGATGTTCCGTTGACTCTTCCTCCTCCTCCTCGCCGCAACTTCTACATAATTCATTGTAAGGGAGCCCCAGCCTCTGGGCGTGCCTCCCAATGGGCCAATGGCCGGTTATAACCGCAATCAGGTTTCTAAGATGATGTCTGGACAGCTGTAATGCCCGCCGTGTCCTTTTTTCATCTATGATGGTTTCCCCACAGGTAGTTTCAACGAGCCACCTCTGACTGGCGATGATATGAAACTTGTGCGCAATGAGTTGCTTACTCCTTGGGAGTGAAACACCTACATTATATATCGAGCCGTCTCGATTAAAAAAAAAAAAAAAAACCGTTACTTACTGTTTCCCATATTCCTTTTTTACACAGATAATATTAGCGTTAAAACCCAAACATTTTATGACTGACAAACGGGTTTCTTACTTATATGTACCTATGCAAGATGAGCAGACACAGAAAAATGTAAACTTTAAAAAAAAAATCACCAAAGAAAATGGCGCAAAAATTTTTTTCAGTCTAAGAGTCCAAGTTTCCAATTTAATCGTTTTTATTTTGATGTATAAATTTTTAAGGATCGCAAGTACCTTCACTTTCAAAAATCTTTTATTTATTTTTTTTTTTTTTTTTTTTTACAACAAAAGTAAACAAACAATAGCGGTTTTCACCCTTTGTATTAAGTGTACAACTCTGCTTTACTTAATACGATTTTATACTACAAAACGTGAGTGTCCTTTTCGTTCGTATTGTAAATTAAAGAAGTTGCTGAGCGAGGGAAAGAGACTGATATAGTTCCCTCAATGGTTTTATTCTGGGTTATTTAACAAACGTGTGTACTACAGCTTTTTGTTGGTTGTTTTAACCACATCGTAGTAAATTTAAGTCTAATACATTTTGTTGTTGCAGTGGTGTAAATCTTAGTACTTTAACTAAGTTAATAAGATTCACAAGGTCTACAAGGGACTTTACTATCAAGGGTGAAAACCGCTAATATTTTTTTTTTAATTTCGAATGATTTTTTTTAAATAAAAATTTTGATTAAAATTTTTCTAAAAATTACGCTGTTCATATAGTATTCCACAATGTATTCCAAATCAATGTAAAATCTTTATCGTAAACAGTCGATAAATGCAATTTAGTCAACTTTCCTGACTTTAAAGTGCCCCAAAAAGACAAATATCAAGTTAACGACTTGAAAATATACTATATAATGAAGAATTTGTTGTCTGTCGAGCTGCTTACTTTCTTTCCTTAAGTTTAATTTTTTGCCTGATGTCCGGCTAGATTTGCCAAGCAATTAAAGTGCCTTCCGGGATAGCGTGTTATATGAGCGATCCAATGTGGATCGATTGTAATAAAATTTATTGTAATATTTTATGTTCATACAAAATTTCTTCTGGCTTAATTTGATCGTTACATCTGTTTTTGCTGGACATTTATAAGCGTTTAATTGGTTTCCGGAAGGTCATTTGTATGGGAGGTACACGAAAAAGTGGACCGATTTACGTTCAAGTCAACAATGTTCGTTCTTGCTAAAAAAAAATACCTTATACAAATTTCCATATAATTCCGTTGAAAATTGCGACCTGCGTTTTTAGGAGAGAGAGGAAAAGAAAGGCTTTCTCTTTTTTCTTCTCTCGGCCATCAGATTCGGATAAAACGCTTTATTGAATGCATTAAAAATTGGTGGATGTAGATATCAGCTGTACACAATGAATGTTTTGTTAGTTATATTTTTAGTATTCTCCCTTACAAGCCTGTTTCTTAGTAAGGGCATGGCGTGCACTTGAAATGTTATTTTTTTATAAAACTTGTCAAGAGTTTCTTCGCTTATTTTACTGCTTATCTGTATGAGCGCTTATTTTTTAAATCTACCATTAGTGCTTAACAAAATGATGAAAATTTTTACTGGGTATAACCAGGATTAATCAAATAAATAAAAAACATAAATCAATATTGTGTTCCCCATATTTTAATGGGGGGAAGGAAGTCTTGATGAATTTGTTTTTATAAAAAAGGTAAAACAAAAAAATAATTGTAAAACATTTCGGGATTGACTGAATCCCAAAAATCCCGGGATTAAAAAATTAAAATTGGCATCCATATTAATTATAACTTTGGTGTTCATGGGCAACCGCGTATGTCTTAAAATCAAATTTTTCAGGAAAGCCGAAAAAATATTCCAGATCAAAATTTTTGAACTTAGTTTTAACGTTAAAAAATCGGAATTTGTCCATTATTTTTCAGAAATTTTTAGAACGATGTAAATAAGTGTGTTTTAAATTACTAGATATAGAAGATAGATATGGATACATATGTGTATATATATTAGGGTGTTCAATTAATCGGGTTTTATTTTTGTTCGATTAAACGATTAATCGATATTTGGCATTTTTAACTTATTCGATTAAACGAATTAAATTTTAAAATAAATCGCTTAATCGAATAATTCTAAATCTAGAATTTTTATACATTACGTGATTTTTTTCGATAATTTTAGAAAAAATTAGTACTTGAGTTAATTAAGATTCTTTTTAAATAAAACTTGTCAATGTAGCTCCAAATTGTTGCTTCATTTTCGGGAACTTAAATTTTAAAAGAGTCAATATACTGTCAGCGTCAAAATAAAGTGTACAACTGGTTTTCCAATATAAAGTGTTATTTTAGCAAAAAAGAATTAAAATTTTTAAAAGTTTATTATCATTTACAAAACCTTGGACAATGTTATTACAATTTAAAATTAATAATTTGAAATACTTCAAAAACAGTACAATAAAAAACTAATATACTCCGTTTTAAACGCGTCAAAAAAGTGTACAGTTTTAAAATACTAAGAAAAGTGAAGTGGATAATACTTTAATTGATTTCTTTTTGCTTTTAGGACGGCTTCTAGTCTCTTTGGCATCAATTCCACCTATTTTAAAGTTAGCTCAGTAAACAATTTTGGCTACTCTTCCTGCAGAATTTTATTCAGAAAGTGCTTGCCGCTAAGGTTTCTTTTTAATTTGTCTGTCCAAATGTTTCCAGATGTTTACTTGAGTTGATATCGAGCGACTATTGGGCTGATCCATCTGTTTTAGGACGTTTTACAAAAGCTAACCTTATCACGCTTCATTTTATATACTATATTTTTTCCGTTGAATTTCTTATTTCCACCTTTTATTACGTTTTTTTGTCCAACTTGCTTTTGTCACTTTTTGGAGCAACGTATTTTTCACAGATGACAGCAAGCTTGAAGTCCGATCAAATTTGGCAAAGTAGAAATATAACTTTTTATAACAAACATAACTCTTTTTATATTGGAAAACAAGCTGTACACTTTATTTTGACGCTCACAGTAACTTTGGATTTTTTGAATCTTTTTACGGATATTCCATCCTCTGCTATGCTTCTGCAAATAATTTCCTCTAGAGAATCGATCAAAGTATCTTTGCTTTTGTTGGTGGAGCATCTTCTTTAAGTACTCAGTTGTTGAAGAACATTTACGTTAATACATTTTTGGTTACCTGTTACATTTAGCATTATTAGATTTATTCTTCATACAATGTTTTTAAAACAAACTGATTCTAAAGAGAGAAACGCATGAACTTTTTTGTTAACAAATGCTGGAAAGTTCTAGAAATAGAAATAAAATTAATTTAAATTCGAGCAACTTTAAAAACGACCCTGTAATGAAAGTTCTTAAAAATATTCCATTTTATCTGCTTCATTCTTTAAGTATGTATTATTTTTTGCAAAAACAACACTTAAAACCACGAAAAACTACGAAAATTTTGTAAATAATTGAACTTAAATTATCGTTCGATTTCAAATTCACTTCATGTTGATTTCTAGAATAAAGTTCTCCACGTAAATTTTTTTTACCCTTGCAACAGTGCAATAAAGCAAAATTGCACTTATTTGACTTGGACCCTAACAATTTTGCAACGTTTGTGCGAAATAACTGTCAATGTGGTTGTTGTTATGTTTTTGCACTTTTGCTTTTTCACAAGGGTGCAACTTTTGGCGTGAATTCCTTTAATATAATTCTTTGAGTTAACATACCTTTGTCGTTTTTTCTGTTGTGAAATGTATTATTAAATTGTGTTGAAAAAGTTCAACAAAAATATAAGCTAAATAAATTACTCACTAAACAAGACTGTTTTTTTTTTTTTTTTAATTCTAACGGACACATACAATTTGGTTTGTTTATTCGTTAAAACTTAAAAAAATATACATTTAACAGAAATACTATATGTACATATATTATTAACACTCGATTAATCAGTATAAATTCTTCGATTAATCCCTTTAATCGAAATTAGCAATTTTAAATTATTCGTCTAAAATTGTTCGATTAATCGAACAAGAAATATCGACTGGACACTAGTATGAAGTAGTCAAATATAATAAAAAAGTAGTAAGTGAAAGAAAAATGTATTAAATATGTATGTATATTAAAATTTCTAAATAAATATCAGGCAAACAGAAATTTGAGCAGGCGTTTAAAAAAAATAAAGGAGGTATTAATTACATACATATATATATACTTACAATATAGTTTTTTTTCTTTCTTTATTTACTTACTTACCACATCCATCCATCCCATCCATCCTTTTTAATTGATGCATATTTTTGTAAAATACCAGGCGAGCAAAATTTAATGTAGGAAGAATATATTTTCTATTTTGTCATTCTTCTCTCTTTCTTATTTACACTACTTACTTACTGCTGGCAATGGAGAGAGAAAGAAAATCAACAAACACAGTTCAAGTTTTTTGTTTTTCGTCGTATTAAATTTACTAAGAACACCAGGCAAACAGAAAATTGTTTGTTATTGGCGAGTAAAAACGCAAAATTTTTGTTTTTTCATTAGGTTTTTTGTGTCGAAAATTATTTACTTGGGTAACAGAAAATGTCAGCTAGGCGAATTTTATTAGTTTTTTTTTTCTTCGTACTTCTTTTTTTGTATTGTATGGTGGTTATAAGTATTTAAAACAAACATTACAAAAAATACCAGGCTTTCAGAAATTCCAGAAAAGGTTGCAGTGAGAGTTTTCTTTAAGATTAAATTATTTTTAGAATGCCCTACGAAAGGTAATAATTGTAGTGACAATAGTCTTGATATATTCATACATAAAACATTTAAATATAAAAAAATATTAAAATTATTTTATTAATTAATAATAATTAATGTCTTAAATAATTATTTTGTTTTAAAATTTTTTGTTTTTTTTTTTAACTTAAAATTTTTTTTAAAATATGCTAAAAAAATCAGTGAACCAGGAAAACAGAAATTTTAGCAGAAGACATTTTAACAAGTATGCAATCAATCAAAATTGTTTATTCGACTTAAAACTTAAAAAATTTATATGTACATTTAACAGAAATACTATATGTATATTATTAACACTCGATTAATCAGTATAAATTCTTCGATTAATCCTTTAATCGAAATTAGCAATTTTAAGTTATTCGAACAATTAATCGTCTAAAATTGTTCGGTTAATCGAACAAGAATTATCGACTGGACACTAGTATGAGTAGTCAAATATAATAAAAAAAAAGTAAAAAAGTAAGTAAAAAAAAAATGTATTAAATATTTTGAAATTTCTAAATAAATATCAGGCAAACAGAAATTTGAGCAGGGGTTATTACATACATATGTATGTACTTGCAATAGGTAATTTTTTTTCTTTCATTATTACTTACTTACTTACTAACTACATCCATCCATCCTTTTTAATTGACGCATATTTTTGTAAAATACCAGGCGAGCAAAATTTAATGTAGGAAGAATATTTTTTCTATTTTGTCATTCTTCTCTCTTTCTTATTTACACTACTGCTGGCAATGGAGAGAGAAAATAACAAACAAAATTTTATTAGTTTTATCTTTCTTCGTACTTCTTTTTTTGTAGTTGTATGGATGTTATATTTAAAACAAACATTACAAAAAATACCAGGCTTTCAGAAATTCCAGAAAAGTTTGCAGTGAGAGTTTTCTTTAAGATTAAATTATTTTTAGAATGCCCTATGAGAGGTAATAATTGTAGTGACAATAGTCTTGATATATGTATTCATACATAAAACATTAAAAAATAAAAAAATATTTAAATTATTTTATTAATTAATAATAATTAATGTCTTAAATACATTAATTTGTTTTCAAATTCAATTGTTTTCAAAGATATACCTTTTTTTTAAATAGGGTCACGATGGGAAATATCTGCCTCTCCAGAACTATCTTACATATTCATATCAAATTTAAAACATAGATAGATCCCTATTCAGATAGACACATAAGCTATGAATGTTTTTCGCCGGGTAGCCGCTAAAACTTAATACCTATTAAAGATTACTTATTTTGTGTTCTTTGTATGTGCATATGTATGTATTTGTGAAGCATATTTAAGTATTCGTCTATTATTCACAATTCTTTTGCTTGCGTTGTATATGAGAGCGAGAATTGATCTCTACTCTATCTCAAGTTTTTTTTGATCCTCTTTATTAATGTTTGATTCAATTTTGTCATCTTAGGTGTTGTTGTTGCTCGCCTAAATACCGTTTTATATTTATTGCACTCAAAATAAATGTATGTATGTATGTATATTATTAGGGCATTCCCTTTTTATTTTTCCAATATCAAATTTATCATGCCCTAGCTAACATGGCTTGAAAAATTATTAATGAAGACACAGTTTGACGTTTTATAACTAAATTTAAAAAAAAAGTTTCCCGATCTTGTTAATTTTTTGATATGAAGTAAAAATATACTACAAGGAACAAAGCAAAAAATTTTTTTACAAGTTTAATTAGAGTATAACTAAATTGTTTCATCGAATTTCACTCTCATACTATAAAAAATGAAATGAAATTGCGTGATATAAAGTTAGTTATATTTTAATTCTATTTTGATAAATTGTGTAAACATGAACATAGAGTTCTAAGTATTTAGATTTTGGCCAACTAAAATTGCAGTTACACAAAAAAAAAAGAACTTGTTGTGTAACATTGCCTAATGAAGAGTGTATTGAGTATTTTTTTAGGCTTTTTCCTGGTAAACTGGTCTTTTAGGATATTGTAAAAAAAAATATTATAAGTTATAATATAATATATGTACATAGCAAACTATTGTATCAATCAATATTACCTTTCATAGGGCAATCTAAAAATCCTAAAGAAAACTCTCAATTCAACCTTTGCTGGAATTTCTGCAAGCCTGGTATTTTTTGTAATGTTTGTTTTAAGTTTACAAAATAAAAAATAAAGTTTTTTTATATATACATAATATGTATGTATGTATTAAATAAATAATCAAAAAAAAAAAAAAAAGAAGTACGAAGAAAAAAATAAAACTAATAAAATTCGCCTAGCTGGCATTTCTGTTACCCAGGTAAATAATTTTCGATACAAAAAAAAAACATTTATGACCTAATGAAAAAAGAGATAGAAAGAAAGAAAAGAAGATGATGATAAATTATTAAAGTTACAATTTAACTCGCCAATAACTAATTTTCTGTTTGCCTGGTATTTTGGTAAATTTAAAAAATACGACGGATAAAAAAAAACAAAATAAGAAAGAGAGAGAACGACAAAATGAAAATCTTCCTACATTAAATTTTGCTCGCCTGGTATTTTAAAAATATATGCGCCAATCAAGCAGCAACAAAGAAAGAAAAAAGTTATGTAGTAAATGTAAGTATGTATGTAATGTCTACTTACTTCCTTTATTTATTTATTTTTTAACGTCTGCTAAAATTTCTGTTTGCCTGATATTAACATACTATTTAGAAAATATTTAATACAGTTTACTACTACTTTTACTACTTTTTTAAACCTTTTTTTTTATTATTTGACTACTTTTTAATTACACATACATACATACATATACACATATGTATCTATATCTAGCCTCTGTGGTTTTCATGGAAAACCGCGTATGTAGTAGTTTTTTGCGATTTTGAGATGATAAATAAATAATTAAACGCACTTTTTACATGGTTCCAGAAATTTCTGGAAAATGATGTACTAATTCCGATTTTTTAACGTCAAAACCAAGTTCAAAAAGTGCAATAGCCCATAGTTTGATCTGGAATAGTTTTTCGGCTCTTCTGAAAAATTTGATTTTAAGACATTAATTAATTAATTTTGAATTCAAAATTCAATATTCATGTTAATTCATTTATCTATATGTATTTCGATGCGTTAAATTCGATTCTCAGTAGTGGAATTCTCTAACTTTTAACAACTAACGTTAACGTTAATTTTACCGGCACAGTTTATTGCTTACGGTAACAATACTGCAATTCAGTAACTCAGTTTTAACAACATAGCTAAAAATTTCAATTAAGTGGCATCTTTGTTAATTAATTAGTATATTTAACGAAGAGGGCAAACTATTTATCGTATGGAACGACTTAAAGAACTTTCGAAACTAAAAATTTAGGATTTGATAGTCTAGCGAAAATTGCAAAAAATCGGAAAATTGCAAAAAATCGGAAAATTACAAAAAATAGCGAACATTTTTCACATTTCAAACAAGCCATAAAATTGATTAAAAGTCGCTAAAACTATAAGGAATTGCAAAAATTAGGTAAAAATAGTTAAATTGGCGGAAATTCGCAACAATTTGCAAACAGCGGGTATTTATTAACAATCGTTAAAGCTCTAAAGAACCACAGGAAAAAATCGCTTGTATCGCGAACATGGCTAAAATTCGCGAAACATTGCAAACTTGGAAAAAATCGTAAAATTTATTTGAAATCGCTAAATCGCTTAAAAAAACAAATTGTCAGAATATATAAAAAATTTTTTGCAAAAACAGCGAAAATTCGCGAAATAGTTTAATATTTCGAACAAACCATAAAATTGATTTGAAGTCGCTAAAACTATAAGGAATGGCAAAAATTCGGTAAAAATTGCTAAATTAGTGGAAATTCGAAAAAATTAGCTGACAGCGGCATGATTGGAAAGTCACCACTTATTTTTTGTGAAGAAAAGAAAACACTATTGGTGATTTCCATAAGCTGCATCTAAAATGTAATATTTTTAATGCTTTTTTGTAACTTCCCAAAAAACAAATTTTTTTATATTATTTTTGCAAAATGTATGTATATAACGTGAATTTTAAAAATGTTAATAATGTGGCTTTTATTTGCCAAAATTTTTGTTGGTTTGTTTTTTTTTTTAATAACTACGAATTTAAAAATAAACAAAGATAAATATTTTGCTGTTAAGATAACTTAAATATCTGACGTTAATATAGAACTTAGCAGTAAACGTTATTGTTAAAAAAGTTACTGAATAAAATTTACGTCAACTTTGCTGTGTCTCTTTCCCTTGCTCAGCAACTTCATTAATTTGCAATACTAACTAAAAAGACACTCACGCTTTGTAGTATAAAATCGTTTAAGTTAAGCAGAGTTGTACACTTAATACAAAGGTGGAAAACCGCTACTGTCTTTAGAAGTACCGTTAAAAGAAAATATAAAATTTTTCAGTTTCCAGCGCAATTTCCTCGAATAAAACAGCTGAGATATGAATGAAACCATTCTTTTATAAAAACATAGGCCCATATTCATAGTCAAAAATAAAGTCGACTTTTTCTAAAGTAAACTTTAAAACAATGTTGTTGACATCCATTTAAAGCCGGGTTTAACTTAAAGTCGACTTTATTTTTGACAATGAATATGGGCCATATACTTTTTTTTTATAATAATAAACAATAAAAGACGACTAGATGACCCGTGCGAATATTTCGCACCGTAATTTTTATCAATAAAAATATTAATTTTTCAATTTCAAATTATTTTTCGTCATTAGTGTTAGAAATAAGCTTTAAAATGAGATATCATTCATTAAATTTGATGCAGTGGTATGGGAGATATTTGCAACCGACAAAAAAAAAGTGCTTTAGAAATAATATATATGATGATTATCAACATTTTATTTTTTCATCCTGGGGTCTAATCACCGCATTCGATACTATCGTATCGAATAAACTATCGAATGTTTTTGCATACAATAGACACTGACGTATCGAATGAAAACTGGATAAATGTAAAGTTGAGTTACTCGATAACGAATGCTATTATTTCAAATTCAATACATTTCATTCGATATCGAGTTTTATAATACCAAACTAAGTAATTTCGATCAATTTTGCTCGATATCGTATGCGGTGATTAGACCCCTGGTAAACCATTCTGGGGAAATGCCCATATATTATATATAACGGTTTACAAATGGCTAAGATTTGAGCAAAAAACTACAACTGCCGTAAATTTTTACCCTTCAAATTTAATTTTTTAAGGTCCTTTTATAATGTATGAAATGTAGTGTTGGACTTCAACATTAAATAGTCTTAATACAATATTGATAATAAAAAAACCGAAACCTTGAGATGTACATAATTTCAAAATGTAAATAAATGAATTAAAAAAAACGGTTAATAATTGGCCGAGTTATAGACTAATAACTCCCTTTTTTTTCTTCCTAAATAAGGGGTTTGATGCAATAGCGTCTACAATTTTTTTTTTTTTTTTGTGCAAAAACATTTTGTGTTACGGTCTATAATTTTACAGGGACCTTTTGCAAATGTCCTCTCAAAATTATATCTTTGAAGTTAGGCAAAAAGGTCTTAAGTCAGAAACTGTGTTTTTCGTAATGTTAAATTTAATTATTTGCTTATTTACTTAAGAGCAAATGATCGCGATTAGAAGCAGTTGTGCTAGACTTAAGTAATTGATACCAAACGAAAGAGTAAAAAAAAAATTTAATTAATCAAAAATTCAAAATTCGTTATTTTACATAGCCCCAATACAAATGCTCTACGAAAGACCGATCTATTTCAACAAATTGAGTTTTAGACGTTTCTATGCCATCTTGAATATGGTTGAAAAAAGCGTTTAAAATAAGTTTTAAATGTTTTAATACTTGAAAATCTTTTAAAATCAAATTACCAAAATATTTGTTGTTAAGTCTATTTTTTTTCTGTAGAAACGTATTAATTCTATATTAAGTTTTTATCTATTGATTTATGGCAACATACAATTTTTAATTTAATTTTTCCATTAAATATTTTTTTTTTAATTTGTATTTATTACCTACCAGCTCGAAAACTTGTGGAAGCATCTTTGCCGATTACACGCACCGACAATGATATCGAACAATTGGTTGCACGTGCCGATAAAACAATAAACAATATTCTGGATATGTTTGTATCATCACAGCTGCCGGTACACATGTTGCGTGGCGTAGAACCAAATTTACGTTATGGCACGGCCATAAAAAATTTCATTGATAAAAATTATGAAAACAATAACAATAACGTACCAAAATGTATGCTAAACGATGAATATGTAAATGAAAACTCTCATGGACAAGAAGAACAAAGTCGAAGGAGTACAGGCAGAAGCAGTCAACAGCGTCATAAGTGCATACACTTAGCATCGAGAAAACAAATCGGGGATTCTTTAATACGCTATGAAGACAAAAGTATTATACATAAATGAAAATACATCAAACTTCCTCTGTAAATTCTAATGTACATTTAGTAATATAAGAGTTTTTAAATTTTTTTTCTTTTCATTTATTTTGGAAGCATTATGAATTTTGTATTTGTTATATTTAGCATGTAATTAGAAAATTTTTTTATTTGCTCTTGTTATTTATTAATTGTTGTATATATTGTATTGTGTACGTTAAGTATTAGTGTTTAAGTGTTTAAAATTGAATTAAGGGCTGTTGAATTTTGTTCCAATGAAAAAAGTGTCTAGAATTGGTATCTTTTACAAATATGCACATTTATATTATCAGGCATGTTCTGAAAATCACTTTTTGTGAAAGTGATTTGAAATCACAAAAAAGGTGTTCTGGACAAAAAGCTTTTTTCATAATTGTGATTTTAAACCAGTCAGCTAAGTGGTCGCCGATTTAAAATAACTTGCTTAGTTGTTTCCACCATTTTTAACTAAGTTAAAGCTTTTGTGGTTTTCAAAACACCCATTAATCACAATTGTGATTTCAAAATCACAATTGATTTGAAATCTTGTGATTAACAGAACATGCCTGTATGTTTTAATATACAATAAGTCTGAGTTCATACGGCTCATGTCTTATTGACAAGATTCTTCATTTTTCTTCTTTGAACATGAATTGGCGTTCAAATGAATCATGTCATGTTGACGACATGTGTGTTATTTTGTTTTATTTGATATTGAAAACAAAAACAAAATTAAACAACGAATAAGAAAGCAAAACGTAAAGACAGTACATGCATCTGTGTACTTGTTTCTTTTCCCCTCGTCCCTCTCGCCTATAAAGTAGCAATCTTGTCAATAAGACATGAGCCGTATGAACACAGACTAATATAGTTTCAACAAATTTCAAGTAGATCATTCTACACCATTTGTCATTTTATTTGTAATTATCCTTATGAATTTGTTTTAATTTTACACAGTTAAAATATCTCCCATTATATTTCAGAATATTTCCATTGTGTGTAACAATAAAAATTAGCATTTTTAAATTATATTAAATAATTTTGATAAATTTTTAAAAATTCGGAATTATAACTGAACAATTAATTGTAATTAATCGTACGTAAATTGAAACAAAATGCAAATTGAAATTGACATACTCGAATCTAATTAAATATACTTTTAGTAACATTAATTTATTCTCTCAAACGTCTGGCTAGATTCAATAACAAAGGTAAACTTATATAAAAAAATTTGAATTTTTTTGTTTTAAAATTGGTACAGCGAAAAAAGATCACATTTTCTAAATTAGAAACATTTAGAATAAAAAGTATTCTCTGTATAAATTTCAATCGAATTATCTTTCAAGGACACTTTTAGTTTATTTTTATATTAATCCAACATTTTTGTATTGTATTTTTAAGGCTCAGTTAGTCTTTACTTTCTGTTCTGTTACGAATCAGCTGATTTGTTTTTGTTATTAAAAAACCAATTGATTAGTTTTTCTGTTCTGTTGCGGTTCAGTTTGTTAAAATCATAAACTTGTTAAGTTATTGTAAGTGACAGCAAAATAAATAATAAAAAATACATATTTGTGTTGAAATAAACTATTTTTTGATTTTAAGAATTCATAAAATTTAATTTCTTCAAATTTATTTGCATTAAAGTGATTGAAATAAAACATTGGACGGTGCAAAACTAATAAATTTGTCATAAATGGTTGATAAGTTGCTACAGAAAAAGTAACTATTAGAATTTCGAAACAGAACGGCACGGAACAGAACAGAAACAGAAAGTAAAGACTAATTCTGCCTTTAAACTCGATTCGAAAGAAAAAAATTTGATTCTAATACAAAATAACAGGGACCGTAATAATTATTATTTTTTTCATCAGTCAGATGATAACAGTATTTTTTTAAATTTAATTTTTTCGAGCAAAAATAAGTTATTTTTTGAGTTTTATTTTTCGAACAAAAACGTTAATTTTTGATTTTTATTTTTTCGAAAAAAAGCTAATTTTTTTTTTTAATTTTTTGAGCAGAATAAAAGTTATCAGAGGTATGTGATGAAAATCGATCGATTTCAAAACGAACGTTTTAAAAAGGTGTGATGAATTTCGAGAGTTTTAAAAATCCATTTTTGAATTATAGTCTTCAATTTTCGTTCAGAATACACTTCAGTTAACGTATATAATATAAAATTCAAAAGTATAAAGACTGAAAATAAAAGGAATATGTATTTAAAATCCACTTTTAAAGATAATAAAAACGATATTTTCGATTTCAAATCGTTTCGTTTTTAAAATCTATTTCCATTACATACCTGCTTGTTTTACTTTTTATATTCTCAAGCAAAAAGAAAAGTTTTTCTAAAGAATTTTTTTTTATATTCATTTTAATGTGTGATCATCATGGATTTCTTATGCACATTAAAATAAACATTTAAGCTGGAGGTCCACACCACGCGTTACTCGCTTTTTCGCAGCATACGCAGCTGTCAAAAAAGTAGAATCTGTGTAGTTATACGTAGTAAGTTACATGGACAAAAGCGAAGATGCCTTGAGGCGAAAAGTAGGTTTACTTTCTACTTTTGTAAGCATCACAAGCAGCGTTCGAACAAACCAGCTGATTTTGACAAATTAAATTTTATTTTTACTTGTGCTGCTGCTGCATAAAAAGCTTTGCATGTAACTTGAAACGTAGAACGCAAGTAAGGTTATAAAATCATACGCGTGTTATGGACCTCCAGCTTTATAGTCAACCTGTTTATTTTGACACATACTGCATGCCTGTAGAACGCGAGCACAAAAGTGACTCGCTTAACTTACATTTAAAACAAAAACAAATTTGAAATTTTGTTTTAAATGTAAGTTGAACGAGTCACTTTTGCGATCGCTTTCTACAAACAGGCAGGTAATTTCTTTTGAGAATAACTTCTATTTTTGCTCGAAAACATAAAAATCAAAAAAAAAATTTATTGTTATAAATTGATACTATTATGTTAATTTTTTTTTCTTTTTGTGTAGATTTGAAACTGTTTTCTTTTCGAATCGAAGCCAGTCAGTAAAATTTTAATTCAGATTTCAAAGGATCATGAAATTTTTAAAGTTAAATAATTATTTTCGATCTCTCGTTCTCGCATATAATTTAGACAAATAACTCTTGGTGTATTTGATTAAAAAAAAAAAATTAGACCCTCAATATTTATCTAAAAAAAAAACAGTTCCTCTCTCTTTTGCATATAAAAATAATTTATTTTTTTTTAAGTCAAACTAGTATAAATGAAAACAAAAAAACGCTAAGCCAACGAAGTTTTTAATGCTCAATATAATGTCTAAATGTACATATTAAATATAGATATTTAATAAAAATCATATCTTTTCGTTTGCCAAAATCTTGCTTGTAAAAAAAAACATATATGTATACTTATAAATTATTCCTATAGTTTTAGTGGTTTTAATAAGTCCTCTTTATGCTATAAACACAACTGGGGCGAACGACAATTAAATCGCAACGAATCTTCGTCTTTAGAAATAAAACACATTAGTGTATATGAAAATACACTCGATCGTTTCGTAGACTGGAATTCGTCGTGCGTAATGAACTCTGCGATGGGTTTATTTCTATATCTTACGCAGACGAACGATAAATAATTTGGGACAAGAAGACCGCTTTTTATTAGAAATGTTTTAGTAAATAATGTTAGTTTTTCTTTAAACATTTATGTGTTAATACCATATTCCAACCAATTTAAAAATTATTTAAATGTGTATATCGTCATTTTAAAGACCTAATAACATATCTGCAAAAATTTAAAATTGAGTGTTTATTATGGGTTTTTATTCCCTATATCATAACGCATATGTGTGCAAAATTTTGAACATGTATTATTACAAATGACAGTTTCTTTACCTAGAGGACCGTTACGCACTAAAAAAAGAGAACAAGAAATCATCAAAAATCACGATAAAATTTTAATTTTGTTGCATAGTGTAATTTAAACAAACATACAGGCCTGTTCTGAAAATCACATTTTATGAAAGTGATATGAAATCACAAGAAAGGTGTTCAGCAGCCGTATTCCGTAATTCGCTAAAGCTAAATCTCTATCGCTAAAAATCTATGAAGTTGATTTAGCGATTTTTTGATACGAATACAATTCTGTAACATGCATTGCTAAATTTGGCAATGCCATAAAAATTTAATTCGCCGCAATTTTAGCTTTTAATGCCATCCCTAAAATGTTTAAATTTTGTTTTCCCTAAGGCATTTTAGCTATCGAGATTTAGCTTTAGCTAAGCGAATTTCAGAATACGGCTGCTGGGCATATTATTTAGTGATTCAGCTACGTAAACAACTTTTTTAAATCACTTTGTTATTTTTGCGACTATTGTTAGATGACCGTGGTAATAAATAACTTTAATAAAATATGCAATAAGGGTTTTCACGTCACAAGTTGCACCCTTGCAAAAAAGCAAAAGTGCAAAAATATAACAACAACCACACAGACAATTAGTTTTGCCTAAATAATTGTCTTTGTGGTTGTTGTTATGTTTTTGCACTTTTGCTTTTTTGCAAGGGTGCAACTTGTGACGCTAATACCCTTAATGTGTTTTTTAAAAATTTTTTATGCAATAAGCTATTTTATTTACAAAAACTCATTAAAAATTAAGAATATTCGACGACACTACTGTTATTATCCGACATTTTGTTTTTTTTTTTTTTACCCATTTAGCGATTTCAAATAAATTTGAGGTTTTGTTTACAAATTTGCAATTTTTCGCACAAAGTGATTTCAAAAAGTTGTTTACGTAGCTGAACGCTTTGAAATCACAAAATAATATGCCTAGTACACCTTTCTTGTGATTTCAAATCACTTTCATAAAATGTGATTTTCAGAACAGGCCTGTATAACTGTTATTATTTAAAGTATATTATATTCATATGTATAAAGAAATTGTTATTTATTCATACTAACTTGTACTGCTGATATGTTATTTGGTTTCAGATTTTACCAATTCCAAATAACCTAAGTGACATAACATAAGCTGTGTTTAAAAAAACAAAATTTTCTCAACCGATATATTTTTCTGGTTTCATTTTAATCAAAAAATGTAATTTTCGTTTCAATATTGTAAATAGTTCCAATTTTACAACGTTTTTTTCTCTCTCCTGTTAACTTTTAAAACTGCAAATAGGTAATTTCGTCTTTAAGGTGACGATATACAATTGTTTTAAACTATTTTTTTAGTTGAAATATGGTCACACTATGATTTTATAAAAGTAAACAAACAAAAAATAAAAAAATAATTTACAAAAACTTGTTATAAAAATTCGTGCTATTTAAAAAAGATAAAAATGGAAAGCAGTGAAATAATTTAAGTTTTTTGGAACAACAAACGCTTATATTTATAAACTGACGGTGAAGGACTACAAATATGTCCAGAGAATGGCAGAGATCTGGGGGAAATAATTGATAGTTCCTTAAATTTATCTGATAAAATCAAAGTTAAATGTACGCATTTTTACATTGATACCTTTTTATGCATTGCAATATTTACATTAACACCTGTTCTTTACGCACTTATTGTGCCTCATTTGACGAATTTACGCAACGAAGTTTTGCCAACGAATTCGTCGTGCTATGCAAAGTTCGTCATTCGAACCAGTTGTGTTTATACCATTAATTTTTATTTTTTGAAAATTTAAATTTGATATTTGTTTTATTTGAACTTGGTCTGTGTTTGTAAAAGGATTCCATGATAATGTTGTTTTATATCAAAAAAATACTACTTTTAACTAATGACTGCCTTAGATATTACTACTACCTCTCTTTCATTCTTTTTTTTATAATTTGTAGTCATGTAATTCTCATTAAGTTTATTATTTAATTATCGCACACTTTATTTAATTTACATTATTTCGTAAAATTGCCAAAGGTTTACTAACAACTTTTATGTTAGACAAGTTTACTAAATAACTAAAAAAAAAAAGAAATATGTATCCTATAAAGTTTATAGAAAAATGTTAATGCCATTTACTTGCTGATATATGTAATTGTTTACTTTATACATACATATGTATATACAAAAATTTATGTTTATATATACATACATATGTATTTATTTTATCAACTACGTTTAAATTAAGTTATACACAAATCAGGAAATTTTAAATTTATAACAATTTGTTGTATATATGTTTGTACATGTATGCGTTACGCATTAAGTTTTGTGTAATTTATTTAAAATTACAGTAAATGTAATTAAAAATTTTAAGAAAATAAACGATTTTATTTAAAATAGATCTAAAACACTATTTTATTTAATTTAATACTGAAGAAAATTTAAGCGATTTAAGCCCTATTGAGATTGAATATTTCTGACCAAAAATCGAAAATTATAACTTAAGTTAAGCGCCTAATACACGGTCATACTTGGCATCTCAGTTTGGTATGATAAAAGAGAGTCTTTTTATCAAAAATGTTTGAAATCTATTATGCCAAACTAACAAACACGAATGTTGCACTATTACACCTAACTGACATGCCAAGTATGAATGTGTTATAGGCGCTTAACGTATATGGACAAATTTAAGAAAAACAAGTAAGAAAGTATAGTCGGTCAAGCCCGACCATATGATACCCTACACCACAGAATTTAATAACACATCATGCTTATGTGTCCATGTAAATATGGATTTATCTATGTTTATAAACTTCATGAAAATCGGTTTGAAAGTTTGTAAGAGACAGAAATTGCCCCCTGCCTCCCCTTGTTGTCGTTTTTTTTTTTTTTTAACTGTATAGCTAATGTGTCCCTATAGATATGGATCTATCTATGTTTTAAATTTCATTAAAATCGGTTTGAGAGGCAGAAATTGCCCCTATCACCCCTCGTGGTCCGATTTTTTTTAAAAATTTATACATTTTGTGTCCATATAGATATGGTTCTATCTATGTTTTAAATTTCATTAAAATCGGATTGATAGTTTCTGAGAGGAAGAAATTTCCCCCTTTCTTCCCTCGTGGTCCTACGATTCGGCCCATTTTCAATAGGCTTGGTCCTTGTGCCAATAAGAACCTATGACCCAAATTTTATCAAATTATCTCCAAAATGGCGACCTGTACTTTGCGCACAAGGTTACATGGACAGCCAGCCAGCCAGCCGGACGGACATCGTTAGTTCGACTCAGAAAGTGATTCTGAGTATATCGGTATACTTTAAGGTGGGTCTAGGACCACTATTTTAAGGCGTTACACACATCAGCACAAATACATAATACCCTCTCCACTGTTGTGGTGTGGGTATAATAATAATGAAAATATGCAGTTGCCCTTTTTACACTATTAACCAAAGGTGTAGTAAGTTTGTCTTGTTGTATGTTTAAGGACGTGTACGTTCGTAAATGCATTTGTTGCGCATTGGTAAAGTTTAATGTTCGTAAATGCGTCACTTGTAAAAAACTTGACATTACTTTCATATGCCAAAACTTTTTTATGCAGTGATGCCGCAGCTCTGCAGCAAATGTTGGCAACTATTGCATCAGCTAATTTTTTGATGCAATAACTTTTAACATAAAAGAAATCGTTTTATTTTTTTATTTTATTTTTAAGAAAACTGCACTTTTTGATTAATATTTTTAATAAAATTTGCCATCGCTATTGTTGATAAATTTTTTTTTTTTTTTATTATTTTATGTTCGCCTTTAAAACATTTAAAATTTAGTTTGTGGTCAAAAATTTAAACTTTGTGCAGTAAAAAAGCATCGGCACCACAAGCTTAACTGGTGATCACGCATCAGCAACATAATTTTCCATCACTGCAGCAGTGATGCAAAGTTTTGACGCATTTACGAACGTACCCGACTTTTTAGAAGTTTGCTGATGCCAAATTTATGAACAAATTTTTAAGTAAAACTTTATTTTAATCGACAAAATTAATAATTAAACTTAAAGCATATAAATTGAGAGTGATAAACTCGCCTATGCCGAATCTTATATATCGATGCCTTACTTTCCCAACCTCGAGTCTTAAAAAAATACAACTTTTTAGGAGAGAAAAAAAACATTTTATCTTTGTATACTTCGGTGTTTGGGTTAAAGTTAAAATGGAATTATTAAAGAATTGATTACATCTATGTATATTGTAATGAAATAATAATTTGTTGCAGTGTTAGAACACAAAAATAGCAGTCGTTTGATATGAAAAAGTCAAAACCGTATTTTAAAGTTACGAGGTTGAGGAAGTAAGGCATCGATATGTATCCTTCATCATGGTGCGGTAAGAACAGAAAGTTATATAAATAAATAAATAAATATATGCATACGTTCAGTTAAGGACCAACTACAATATGCTCAAGCAGGTTTAAGCTACTGTCAAAAATTTACAAAAAAAAATTAAAAACAAAAATAATATCAAAAAATATGTTATTCCTTACGAAAAGTGCGATCTGTTTCGCACCTTGCTTAAGCAAATGCCAGTTTCATAAAATTAACCTAGTGTTCGAAAATAAACACTAAATATCGTTTTTGAATGTTCGGTAGATTTGTGGAAAACACAAACGCTAATAGTGTTTGTGTAGAAAATCATTAAAAAAAAACAAGTAAGAGTGCTATATTCCGCTGTGCCGAATCTTATATACCCTTCACCATTGTGCGAGTAGAATAGAGAGCAACTAAATAATTTTTACATATATGTACATATACACACATATTTACAATACTTAAAACTTCATTATAAATGAAATTTAAAAAGCGAAAACTGGTAAATATTTTTTTTAAAATCGTTTTTAGTTTCTATTTATTAAAATTATTTCGTTAAATATATGTATGAAATAATAAAGAAGGGTGATAACGAAAATCATATTGGGCATTATGCTAGTATATGTAAACAAATACGAAGGGGGGGTGAGGGGATTGGAAGAAGAGACGACAACCGGATTTGAACTTCGCTTTGCATAAGGACCCAGAATATATTGTTACGAAAGCTAAATTATCTAAGAATTTTTTATAGTTTTAGTTATAAGCAGCGTTTAAAAAGCTGCAGTTGAGATAGTAAAAGTCATAAGATTGTGCTGTAACTTCGACATCTTCATTTGTCATTGGACAAAAATAAACCGTTGACTTTACTTCTGATTCATTAAATGAAAACAGTCGCAGTGAATGCAAAAGCAAAAAACGAAATGTTGTACACAACAAAAAACATCGGCAGTCAACATGTTCGGCAGTGTTTTGTTCGACCTACTGAAACTTTTAAAAAATCCCGTCGTTAACGAAGATGGGACGTTGCGTTTTTGTTTTTGTTTTCCATATTTTTTTTAAATAATACATGCGTACATATATACATAAATATGTACATACATATTTATTTATTTTAAAGCTTAACAAATCTTTTTAATTTTTTGAAATTAAATAAAACTTAAAATAACATCGCTTTCATATACATACAATGAACACAACGTCCCATCTTCGTTAACTTCGGGATTTATTAAAAGTTTCAGTCTGTCAAACCAAACACTTTCGAACATGTCGGCTGCTGATGTTCTTTGTTGTGTTCAACTTTTCGTTTTTTGCTTTTGCCTTCACTGCGACTGTTTTCATTTAATGAATCAGAAGTAAAAGCAACGGTTTATTTTTGTCTAATGAAAAATCAGAAAGTGGAAGAAAAAGCAATTTTTTGATTTTGACTGCAGCTTTTTAAACCCTGGTTATAAGTTATCTTGTAAGTTATAGTTTTATGTTACTTAAAATTGTCATGTATAATTTTCAACACAACTGTTATTTTAAAATAATTCCTATATAAATTTCCCAGTCATTTCTAGAAATGGTTATAGAACATAATAAATAGTTTTACAGGAAGATTCAGGAAAAATCTAGAAATAATTAGGAAATATAAAAAGTGGTGACTCATGTATAATAAGTTTAGTTTGTTTTGAAAAACGGTTCTGTTCGTTACTAACAATTGTGAACAAAATAATTAATTTTCAATAAAGTTTGTTAAGTTGAATAAGTGTGTTTTTTTATTCGGTTTTACAATTAAAAAGAACTCAAACGCGTTTATTAAAGGAAAAACGTAACAATTGGTGTCAGAAGTGAAATTGCAATAAAAAAAAAAAAAATAAAAATAAAATAAATAAAATAAATAAACAAATAAAAAAAAAACTATACAAACAACAATGAAATTCGAGGAGCTAAAAGTTGAACAGCTCAAGAAAGAGTTGGGCAAGTTGGATCTGCCTACTGCAGGAAATAAAGCTGAGCTGCAGAAAAGATTAATCGATGAATTTAAGCGACGCAACATTGACATCGCAACTTATGAATTTGAACAGGGAGAAGAAATAGAAGTTTCTACCAGTGCAGTGGCAGGCAGCATGGATCTTGGTACAATGTTTGCTGCTATGATGGAGAAAATGGAAAAAATGTCGGCAGAAACTTCTAGAAAAATGGAAGTCTGTAGTAGAATTAAGGCCCCGAGTTTTGACGGCAGTTCACCATTTATGGCCATTTTCTCAATGTATCGACAAACTGTCTGTTACTTAATGTCAACATAAACTTATTGGACCGATAAACTGTCCGTTAACGATTTTGGGTTTCTCAATATACCGACAAAAAACAAAGTTTTCAGCTGGCAACGCCACTCAAAATACATGTAAAAGATGGGAGTCAGCTGATTGAATTTATCTGTACGGCAAATAAAAGGAAAATAAATAATTGGCAGATGAGTGCCGGTTAGCTTTGCGATTAAAACGAAGCAAATGAGACATTGAGAAAACCAAATTTCTTTAATGTGCAGTTTTTCGTTGGGAAAAACGATAATCACCTAATGAGAAAATGGCCATTAGTGTTTTTAAGTTCCAGTTTGACACAGTTGCCAACAAAAATGCATAGAACAATGAAGAAAAAGCCATAGAGCTGATTCTGGCTTTCTGCGGCTGAAATTCTAGAAAGTGTACCAGTAAGTTGCAGAAACAATTACGATGACATTATGGTAGCACTGCAACGAAAGTATGGTGGTGAACACAGAAAAGAAATATTCAGAATGAAATTACGGGGAAGAGTACAAAAGGCAAACGAAACACTACAGGATTTTGCACTAGAGATTGAGCGCTTGGTGCAGCTTACTTATCCAGGTGAAAGTCATCCATTGCTAGATCATTTTATGACCGAGGCGTTTGTAAACGGTAAACGGGATGCTGATGTGAAACTAGCGTTATGTGCATCACAGAAGCCATCATTTGCGGAAACGGTATCGTTTGCCCTGGCACAGGAAACCGCTAGAATAATTTCAAAACCGCATATATGCAAGGTGCGCAAGCTCGATATAACAGCCGAAGACGAAGGAGATATTTTAAAGGAAATGAGAAGCATGAAGGAGGCAGTTTTGCAGGCTTTGGGCGAGAAGCAAGGTTAAAACAAAGCAAAATGCTATAACTGCGGTAAAACTTGCCATATTCAGCGAAACTGCAAAGCACCAAGACGACGATCAAGATCTTCCTCGCCACCAGGAAACAACCAACGTGCTAGTCACCAGGCGTCACAAGAGTCACCTTTAAACTAAAAATAGCTAGCACCGCGGGGCATGGGCTAGCTTCCACATATGAGGGCCCCACAATCTCTATATCAGTAGTGCAAAGGAGTAACAGGAATCTTACTGCTTGTGGTTACATTAATGGTGAAAAACGCATTCTTACTGTGGACACTGGGGCTTCACATTCTATTATAAGGCCCGATTTAATACAAAAATCAATCGAACCACTAAGCGGGGTAAGTCTGCGAACAGCTACAGGCGAGTCTGCCACTGTCTATGGAAAAGTAAAAGCACAATTAAGTATGGCCAATGCAATCGCCAATCACGTATTTATTGTGGCTGATATTGTAGACGAGGTAATCATTGGCGCGGATTTCATGATTGAACATGGTATTCATTTGAATATGGGTCAGCAAATTATGTATTGGCGTGATGTGGAAATACCCCTTGAAGTTGGATACGAAACCAAGGCCCATGTAAGACAGCTAATCGCCTTTCAACGTGAAAAACTGCCACCCAAATCAGAAACCTTAGTATGGGCGCGAATGGAGGGAGATTGTGAGGACAACAGTTTATGGGTGGTAGAGCCAGCAGAAGTTAAAGGAGATATCGTAACAGCGAATGCCCTCGTAAAACCCAGCAAGAGTCTAGTTCCCGTGAGAGTATTAAATTTATCCAGCAGTGAAAAAGTCCTTACGCAGAACTTTAAGATTGGACAATGTACTTCAACAGAGGCAATAATTAATTGCGAGCAGCATCAAGGCGCAACCAGGAGAATTAGCAAGGACCACGAGTCACTAGAGGAACATGTGCGAAAATGGACCGAAAAGCTAACACTGCCATGCAAAAATAAGACCAAACAACTTCTTAGAAAATATGCCTCTGCATTCGCTTTGAAAGGTCAAAACCAAGGCAGAACGTCAATCGTGAAACACGAAATCAACACAGGCGAAGCTAAGCCAATAAAACAGGCGCCAAGAAGCATTCCTCTAGCAAAGCGAAATGAAGTAAAAGAGCTGGTTGGCGAGATGGAAAAGAACGGTGTTATTAAACCATCATCGAGTCCTTGGAGCTCACCAGTGGTTTTGGTGAAAAAGAAAGATGGAAGTACCAGATTTTGCGTAGATTACAGAAAACTGAATGACGTCACGAAAAAAGATAGTTATCCATTGCCTAGAATTGATGATACCTTGGACACGTTAGCCGGAACGGAATGGTTTTCTACATTGGATTTGCAGAGCGGTTATTGGCAAGTGATGGCTTATGGCAGTTTAATGTGATGCCATTTGGACTCTGCAATGCTCCGGCTACATTCGAGCGTTTAATGGAGCAGGTGTTAAAAGGTCTTCACCGAAAGACATGTTTGGTGTACCTTGACGACATTATTGTAATGGGGAAAACATTTGATGAACACCTGAAAAACCTAGAAGAGGTGATGAAACGTATATCAATGGCAGGACTCAAACTAAATGCTAAGAAATGCTCACTGTTCCAGAAGGAAGTAAAATACCTGGGACATCGTGTAACCTCCAAAGGCATCTCGGCGGATGATGATAAAATAAAAGCTGTAATGGATTGGCCTCGCCCGAAAAATATTCATGAATTACGCAGTTTTCTAGGCCTATGTACATATTACAGGCGCTTTGTACCAAACTTTGCAAATATTGCTGCAAGTTTACACGAATTAACTAAAAAGGCGCAAATATACATCTGGAGTGGAGCACAGAAAACAGCATTTCAGAAACTGAAGGAATTGTTGTGCTCAGCACCAATTTTGGCTTACCCCATTACTGGAGAGAAATTTGTGCTTGATACCGATGCGAGCGGATACGGAATTTGAGGTGTGCTTTCCCAAGTGGTCGATGGCGTAGAGCGAGTCGTGGGCTATTACAGCCGAATACTTTCGAAGCCTGAGAGAAATTACTGCGTGAAGCGAAGGGAGCTTCTGGCAGTACTAGAGTGCGTAAAACATTTTCACAAGTATTTGTATGGTCAACATTTTGAGTTAAGAACAGACCATTCTGCACTAAGGTGGTTGCTGCAATTCAAGAATCCGAAAGGTCAGATAGCTCGCTGGATTGAGCGCCTACAAAGTTATGATTTTACCATTGAGCACAGAAAAGGTGGAAAACATGGCAATGCGGATGCTCTATCAAGACGACCCTGCAAACTGGAATGCAAGCATTGTGTAAAGGCTGAAGGAAAGGAATACAACTGTGAAGTTCGCCTACTGCAGATAGAGTCCAACGAAAACTGGTCAATGGCACAGAAAGCTGACCCTATATTAGAGAAAATTATGAAGGCCAAAGAAGAAGGCAGAAGGCCGAATCGAAACGAAATATCATCTGAAAGTCCTCTAACAAAAGCATACTGGGCCCTATGGAACAGCCTACAGTTGATAAAAGGCTGCCTGTACCGAGCATGGGAAAGTGCCGATGGAAAATCAGTTCGTAACCTCATTGTAGTGCCATCGTCAAAAGTACATGAAGTTTTAAATGAATTCCATAATGGTCCAAGTGGTGGCCATCTTGGCGTAACAAAAACCCTAGAAAAATTAAAACAACGTTTCTACTGGGTTGGGTGCCAACAAGCTGTGGCTGATTGGATATCAAATTGCACCCAATGCATTGCCGCCAAAGGACCAACAAGGAGAAGTCGGGGACCGCTTCAACAGTACAATTCGGGTGCCCCATTTGAGCGAATCGCAATGGATATAGCCAGACCTTTTCCTCTGAGTGATGCCGGCAACCGTTACGTGTTAGTAGTAATCGATTACTTTAGTAAATGGCCAGAGGTGTATGCCATCCCAAATCAAGAAGCCAAAACCGTTGTAGACGTATTTCTGAATAACTGGGTGTGCCGCTACGGAGTTCCAATAGAATTACACTCTGACCAAGGCAGAAATTTTGAATCTGCTGTGTACAAAAAAATGTGCGAATTGTACGGAATAAGGAAAACTAGAACAACTCCTTTGCATCCACAATCCGATGGCATGGTTAAAAGATTTAACCGCACATTAGAGGAACACTTGCGCAAAGTAGTAAGCACTCATCAGAAGGACTGGGATGAACACATTCCAAAGTTTCTGTTGGCATATAGATCAGCTGTTCATAACTTCACCTCTCGTACACCTGCCAAAATTGTCTTTGGAACGGAGCTCAGACTACCTGGAGATCTAGAATTTGGTGTTAAGCCTGGACCAACGGATGACAACAATGAAGGCTCTACCTCACAGGAACAAGATGACCTTTATGAACTTCATGAGTTCGTGCGAAGCCGGATTAAGCTGTCCAGTGACAAGATGAAAGCCAGATACCATCGAGCGGCAAATTCGGAAGGCCAGTTGGTTTTACTTTGTAATCCGCAACGGAAGAAAGGACTATCTCCAAAGCTGCAGACTCATTGGGATGGCCCAGAAATATAAGAGCCCAAGATCAAAAATGAAAGTGGTACATCTAGAACGACTAGCCCATTATGGGAAAGGAGAATCTGAGCCTATTCGGGACGAACAGGCTTAAGTGGAGGGCAGTGTTACGAAAGCTAAATTATCTAAGAATTATTTATAGTTTCAGTTATAAGTTATCTTGTAAGTTATAGTTTTATGTTACTTAAAATTGTCATGTATAATTTTCAACACAACTGTTATTTTAAAATAATTCCTATATAAATTTCCCAGTCATTTCTAGAAATGGTTATAGAACATAATAAATAGTTTTACAGGAAGGTTCAGGAAAAATCTAGAAATAATAAGGAAATATAAAAAGGGGTGACTCATGTATAATTAGTTTAGTTTGTTTTGAAAAACGGTTCTGTTCGTTACTAACAATTGTGAACAAAATAATTAATTTTCAATAAAGTTTGTTAAGTTGAATAAGTGTGTTTTTTTATTCGGTTTTGCAATTAAAAAGAACTCAAACGCGTTTATTAAAGGAAAAACGTAACAATATATACTTTATAGGGTTTAGGACCTTCGGTGAAGGGTATAAAAAACAAACTTAATTATAACAAGTAAGAGTGCTATATTCGGCTGTGCCGAATCTTAAATACCCTTCACCATTGTGCGAGCAGAATACAGAAGTATTTACATATTTACAATACTTAAAACTTCATTATAAATTAAATTTAAAAAGCGAAAACTGGTAGATAGTTTTTTTAAAATCGTACATAAAATAATAATATTAAAAAAATAATTTTCTTTTTGAAAAACCAAGATTCGAACCAGGGAACTCACAGTTTCTAGCTTCACACACCCCCTAGACAACTGAACTATAAAGGAACGCTGTTTGAATAACATTAAAATGAAATATGGCCGGTTTACTGTTCACAACTGAACACAGTTGAGTTGTAACTAATTTTGATGGTTTTGTTCACCGCAATATAGCAAAGTTGTAAACCAGAATACAAAAATTACAAATCAACCTTTTTGTGTTGTGAACCGTAATAGGGACCTATATTCACCGAAATAGTTTGTACCATGTATGTGCGTTTGTTTGCTTTCTTTTTGCAAAAGCACTGTTGTCATACCATAGATTTATCTTTTTTTGCGAGTTTTTAAGTAGCAAAACACACAAAAATTCCTAGTTTCTATTTGTTAAAATTTCGTTAAATAGATGATTTGGTCATAACTTTTTCGTATCTGAACCGATTTTCCCTTGTTTTTGAGAAAATATTTTTTACTAACAATTTCCGATCTTTTGATATATAAGGCGTAACCATTGGTCTTATTACAGTCAAAAAATTCAGGTTTTTATACAATTTTTGATATTTTTTGTGTGGGAGGTACCACGCCCACTTCTCCAATCCCGCCCACATTTTGTAGGATGGTGTGTATTTATAACCTAAATGTTTGTATCTTATTCGGAAACTTTTGCTCTTACCGTTCTCCAGATATACAAAAAAAAGTAATAAAAATTTTTGGAAAAAATTAGAGGTAGTCGTGGTTTTTTGCCATTTTCGAACCGATCTGGCTAAATTTCAATAGCAAAATTATAATAAGAATACCTGACAGATACATATACCAACCAAGCCCCCATCATTTCTGGGGGCTTCGGAAAACCAATTTCAACAGACAGACGGACGGACGGACAGCCGGATTTGAACTTCGCTTTTCATAAGGACCCAGAATATATATACTTTATACGTTGTAGGATCAATATTGTAGAAATTACAAACGGAATGACAAAGTTATATTTCAGTGGCTTGGTGCTAAAAGAGCCAATGTCAATACTTTGCTGTTTTGAGTTATTTGTCTTTTATTTTTTTGTATCAGCCAATGTCTAAAAAACCTCATTTAACTGTTCTGGGTTATCTTAGACATTGGCTGATACAGAAAGATAATAGAGTGTAAAATAATACACATAATGAAACGATTAACTCAAAACAGCAAACTATTGACATTGGGTTTTAGCACCAAGCCACAGATATACCCTTTTACCTTCGGTGAAGGGTATAAAAAGGGGTATTTGTTAAATAGCTGAGCCAGTAAAAATTTGAAATGACAATCATCAAGCCATAGTCGAAATTCTATTACATTAAGAATACTCATTGTTAAGTGCGGTCTCACTAGGGGTTGTAAGGATCCTCAGGTACAGGCAATAACTGGGATTCGACAAGTTGATCTTCAAGATCTCTTGCGATCGCGGCTGACTAATATCATTAAAATCTTGGTCCAGAAATTTTGAATAGGCCGCTAGAATATTGGTTTTGTAAAATAATGTAAGAACTAGAAACAATAATAAGCCTCAAGGTTTCGTTATAATGTGCTAAATTCCCATTTCATACTATTGACAAACTGAGTTTATTGTTGATGGGATAAGCTATTCCTATGCGCATTTCACTGGTTGCTTTGGCCAGATCGTTAGGAAACTTCATCCAAAGATTTTAGATAAAGATATTATACAAATAAAACTGTTAAGCGAATAATAATTTCTTGTAACAATATCAAAGCTTAAACAAAAACAATAACAATAAACAGTGAGTTTATCTTCACTTACAATCCCGACCACAATTGGTTGATTTTTTGTCAACTCTAAATGTAGTTGTAAGTGGGTAAAGAAAAAATAAAACATTAACATAAGCCTATTTTTATAAACTTTTTTTCTTTTTTTATTCGCTCTACTTAATTATAAAAAAATACATATATACTTGTAATTTCGCTACTAACAATTGCCACTCAAAGCTCTTTATCAATTCTACTTGTTGACCACAAGAGACTAGAATTTTTTCGTAGTTAATTGTATAAAACATTTAGATAAGATTTAATTCTAGAATTACCGAGAACTGTTTTTTTTAAACAGAGAAAATTTCAAGGCGATCTATGAAATACATTTATTCAACTTAATTATGAGTAAAAATGGAAGAAAGGAAAAAATTCCCGGGCAATTCTTAATTGGGTTAACTGCAGAGAAAAATTATTGTTGGGCATGGTTACGGCAACTGCGCTATGTTTATTGTTACAATATATTGTTGTCGTACACAAACAATTTTTATTTTTATTCAATATCAACAATATTATAGTTACTGCAAACATTTCAATGTTTATCGCAATTTTAAATTTGAGTATTGTTGACCCAAAAATAATAATTTTTCTAACAACTAAATAATGATAACTGAATATAAAAACATATTATATTACCGACAACAATTTCATGATATTTAATAGCCATAACATGACAACTTTCTATAAGGGTAGTCATAGTCTACTTTAAGATGCAATCAAAATAAGTTTACTCTAATAATATTTTGTTATCACCATTTGTAAAATAATGTTGTTGCAGTTGTGTCGTTTGTTTTAAATACGCCTATCGAATTAGTTGTTAGTGAGTGGTTTAACAAATAAAAAAAAAAAAAAAAATACAAATTGAAAAAACAAGTCTTAAGACATTAAAAAAATAAAGAAATTGTATTTACATTAAAAATATTGTAAAGTGCAAATAATTTTTACACCGCTCATCGAGTGAGCAACTAAAATGTTAATTAAGCTAAATCACCATTTAGTCATGAGTTTATTCAAAACACTTTTAAATCGCCCGATTAAGAAAAATGTTTACATCTGTTTTATTAAACTCAATTGACAGAAATAGCAAACTGACAGCAGCTAATAAGGAGTAAAAAATTCTTTGATCATTCGATAATCATAGTTTATTTAAAAGTGTTTTGAATAAGAAATCCTTAATCAGGGGATATGCAGTAACTAAATTTTTGTTTTGAATACGGTTGTTATTGTTTTTAATTGTTATGAAAGTGGTGCTGTATCATAACATGATTACTTCTTAACTTATTATAGTTAACGTGATAATAATATAAAATTTTTCATAACTTATTATGATTAACATGATAAGAATATGATTAAGGGAAAAATAGTACGATGTAATATTACGAATAAATTTGGTCATAATATAATTCAATTATAATCGTATTATGGTGACTTCAATCATGAAGCTATTCATAATATGTTGCTCTTAGAATATGCTTACCACAACCCTGTTTTTTCTTTGCGTGTATATTTTAAACAATGTTATATACAATACAATAATTGTTTAAAATAATTATTATTTTAGGGAATTTCGGAATTTATGACGTTGCTTTTAAACCGCCGACCGTTGCTAAAAGATATGATTTAAATAAAGATTATTTTTACTACAGATAAAAAATAAATACATTAAAAATAAGCTCGGTCATTTGACACCCTACACCATAGAATTACAGAGAAATTTTCAACGGTGTATCCTATTTGGGAACCATGATTAATCATGGACCCACTGGCACAAAATTATATTATGATGTTCTTTGTGTCGAATTTTGTTAAGACATCTCCATCTATATTAAATTTGTTTGCTTTTAAGTGATTTTATGAATGGCGTTTATATGGGACCTACTTTCAATTCTGGGCCTACTAGCGCAAAACTTTAGTAGTGTTTTTTAAAATTTAAATTTCATGTTTTGTGTTCTTTCATGTCTTATGTTAAATAAGTTGATGCCGGCATATACCGACGAAACGTTGGGAAAATTGTAATATAAAAATATTGTTTTAATTACAAGGAAACTTAAGGCCTTATGAGCTTACTAAGAACAAAATCTGAAATATCGTTAAAGTTATTGTTGCCAATTTTCATGTCAATACCACTATGTTTAAGAAAAATATTAAACGCTATTTTTAAAAATAGTATTTCTATTGGAACTTAGGTCAAATAAGGACAGATTCCAATAGATTTTGATTGGATTATTTAGATTGCAATAAAATATTTTTGGGCCAAATTTAAATTAAACAAGTAAGAGCGCTATATTCGGCTGTGCCGAATCTTATATACCCTTCACCATTGTGCGAGCAGAATACAGAGCAACTAGACAAAAACTAAATAATTTTTACATATACATACATATTTGCAATACCTCAAACTTCATTATAAATAAAATTTAAAAAGCGAAAACTGGTAAATATTTTTTTTTAAATCTTTTTTAGAACATAAAAAAAATAAAAATATTAAAAAAAAAATTTTCTTTTTAAAAAACCAAGAATCGAACCGGGAACTCTCAGTTTCTAACAAACTCCCTAGACAACTGAACCATGAAGGAACGTTAATCGAATATCATTAAAATGAAATATGGCACGTTGACTGTTCACACAATTCAACAAAGTTTTGTTGTAATTACTTCTGATGTTTTTGTTCACCACAAAGTTGGGAAATATATTTTCACCAAAATAGTTTGCGCCATGTATGTGTGTTTGTTTGTTTTCTTTTATCTTTTTTGGCGAGTTTTTAAGTAGCAAAAAACACAAAAATTCCTAGTTTCTATTTGTAAAAATATTTTCGTTAAATAGATGAAATAATAAAGAAGGGTGATAACGAAAATCATATTGGGCATTATGCTAGTATATGTAAGCAATTGAAAGGGGGGGGGGGGGGGGGGGTAGAGGGACATCACATGGTTAAATCAAGTTCTCTCCTCATAAGGTCCCAGAATATATATACTTTATGGGGTCTAAAATCAATATTGTGGAAATTACAAACGTTCTACTAAAAATTTCCGATATTTTGATATATAAGTCATATCCATAGGACATATGGCTGCCCTTGAATTTAGGTTTTTATAAAATTTTAATTTTTTTTGTACGGGAGGTACCACGCCCACTTCTCCAATCCCGCCCACATTTTGTAGGATGGTGTGTATTGGCAACCTAAATGTGTGTACCTAATTTGGAAACTTTGGCTCTTGCCGTTCTCAAGATATACAGAAATTAAAAAAATACAACAACAACAAGGGATTATTGGAAAAATTTAGAGGTAGTCGTGGGTTTTTGCTCATATCTACGTCATTTTTGGACCGATCTGGCTGAATTTCAATAGCAAGAAATGGTGGACTGTATGTAACATAAATGTAAAACAACCTCGCCGCTATCATGTCTGGATTATCCGGAAAACACATATCAAACGTAAGACGGACAGACGGACAGACGGTCAGACGGACAGACGGACAGACGGTCAGACGGACATGGTTAAATCAAGTTCTCTCCTCATAAGGTCCCAGAATATATATACTTTATGGGGTCTAAAATCAATATTGTGGAAATTACAAACGTTATGACAAACTTATATATACCCTTTTCCACCTGAGGTGAAGGGTATAAAAAGAGTAATTTTTGGGATTTCAGTATTTTGGTCATAACTCTGCTATTTCTTAACCGATTTGACAGATTTATATACCGACGTGTTAAATAAGAAATTTGCCAGTTATTTTGGCTATAAAACTTGGACTCGGGAAGATCTATGGTTCCTGAAAATGGGTATTTTTCAAAAAAAATTAATATTTTGGTCATAACTTTTTCGTATCTGAACCGATTTTCCCGAGTTTTTCAGAAAATATTTTCTATTAAAAATTTCCGATCTTCTGATATATAAGGCGTAACCATAGGTCATATAACAGTCAAAAAATTCAGGTTTTTATACAATTTTTAATACTATTTGTATGAGAGGTACCACGCCTACTTCTCCAATCCCTCCCACATTTTGTAGGATGGTGTATATTTATAACCTAAATGTTTGTACCTAATTTTAAAGCTTTGGCTCTTGCCGTTCTCCAGATATACAGAAAAAAGTAATAAAAATACAACAACCACAAGGTTTTTTTTTGGAAAAATTAGAGGCAGTCGTGGTTTTTTGGTCATATCTCAGCCATTGTTTGACCGATCTGGCTGAATTTCAATAGCAAGAAATGATGGACTATATGTGACATAAATGTAAAACAACGTAGTCGCTATCATGTCTGGAGTCTCCGGAAAACACATATCAAACGTAAGACGGACGGAAGGACGGACGGACTTCTCTCCTTATAAGGACCCAGAATATATATACTTTATAGGTTCTTAGATCAATATTGTAGAAATTACAAACGGAATGACAAACTTATATATATGTACCCTTTTCCACCTGTGGTGAAAGGTATAAAAAACACAAATAAGAGTGCTATATTCGGCTATGCCGTATCGTATGTAAGAACAACAAAAAGTTATACATATAAATATTGTTCTTTAGATAGGTATAAATAGGTACATAAATATAAATTTAGCACCGCCAACTTTTCATTTCGTCATGCCGAAGAATATGACAAAATCAAAAAATTTATATATCTAAGTCCGTTTCCTCTTTTGCCAAAGTTGATGTTTGAAATTCGTTATATAATTTTTTATTAAATCTTAAAATCGTGTATAAAAAAATTAAATAAAAATAAAAAAAATTTATTTTTGAGATTTGAACTCGCAATCTTGCGAGCCTTAAGCGAGAACTTAGACAACTCAGCTAGTCTGGGATCACACCATGAACGTTTTCTTTCAGAAAGTCTGAGTTAATTGGTGAGAGGGGAAGAGAACTTGCTTTTCTTTTCTCCTCTCTCACCTATTAACTCAGACTTTCTGAAAGAAAAGTTTCATAGTGTGAACCCAGATCTACGAACGGTTTTACTGAAGAAGCGTTAAATTAAAATATATTGAGAGCATTTTATGAACATACATACATGTGTATGCGTAAAAAACACATTAAAATCCACCACTTGTGGTGAAGAGTATAAAAAAAAACAACAAAAAAACCGCAACCAAGAAAAATGCAAGAAAAGATCAACGTAGCAACAGCATATAAGAAAAACGTTTTACCTTTCTTAAAGTAAATTTTATTGCGGAATTTCGGTTTTTTTTTTAGTTTTTCAATAAGCTAAAGCGTTTTTGAGTTACGCGAACATATGTTGTGCAACCTCCTTAATTTTCGAAATAACGGTATATCTCGAAAACCAAAGCCAACATAAAGAAAAAAGTTTCAACTTTCTTAAAGTAAATTTTATTGCGGAATTTCGTTTTTTTTTTAGTTTTTCAATAATCTAAAGCGTTTTTTAGTTGCGCGAACATATGTTAATCTATCTATACAATATATAATTTCTTAGTATGTCAGGATGTTTGCATGTATGTCCTATTCTTTCCGCAACTTTCTGAAGCCATCTGATGACAAAGGAAGCTGAAATTTTGCACACTTGAAGTACTTTCTCTGCGGAAGATCGTAACGAAGCCATTTTTTTGATTTTCAACTAGAATAACTATAAAGATCTGATAGAAAAGATGTTTTTTTATAATATGGGGAACTTTGGGCCCCACCCGGCACGGCTAGGCACCGTCGGATTGACCTGAAAATTTAGATCATGATTTCTTACACCAAAACTCATATTTTAAGCAGCGCAAACAATTAAATTAAAAAAAAAAAAATTGCGACCAGTCTAATATACATACATTCTTGCTCTCTATTGTTTCTGAGTTTTTGTCATTTATATTATATTACTTTATTTTAATTATAAATTACATATATTATTTGTAACTATAATTTATATAATCAACAATTAAATTTGAAATAAAAATCTTTGCTAATATGTCAATTAATATTCTTCAAAATGCAAATCCTAATAATATTTTGGCGATATCTTCCTATTTTCTTAAAAGTGGTTATCTGGCGATGTTGCTAGTTTATCGTCTAGCTGAATTGCCTAGCAGTGTTGCCATCGAGACACGTTTCTTCCCGAAGGAAGTATCTACCGCAATACGAAATCGATTATTGCCGCAATAATATTTTTGATCCAGGCAATACGTTTTGTAATACATATAGTATATGTCTGTGTTTGCTGGGTTATGAGAAAATAAACACATTGAAAACTTCTATTTTATTTAACTTTTTATTCATAATTTCGCAAAAAAGCATCAGAAAAAATTTGAACATGATGGAAAAAAATGTCCCGTACTACTATAATTAAAGTATATATAATTAAAAGAAAAAACTATTCATAATTTTTTAGTAAAATCTAGCCCATTTAAAGAAACATTGACTAACTCATACATTCGGGTTATGCTTTTTACCGTGACTAATGGCGATTTCTTTTCTGAGAAATATGTTGCATAAATGTAACATGCTCTACACAAAAGAGATAGAGCATGTAACATTTATGCAACATATTTCTCAGAAAAGAAATCGCCATAAGTGATAGTCCATAACAGTGATGCCATTAGGATACGAAAGATAAATTTTTTGTATCTTTTGATTACTACAGGTACCAAGTATAATACTGACATTTTTGGTATCTTCTGAATCTGTACGCAAAATGTACAGAAATAAAATATTAAAGAATTTTGTGCCAACTAAAACTTATTAAGACTAACCGACTCAATGCTAATACCAAGGTACATTTACACAAGGTAAACTCGTTGGCCCATATGTTTGTCAGCTGATTACCCCTAGTTGGAACACAAACGTAAAATTTCGTGTATATGAGCCAAAATGTGTACTTGTGTGCGTTAAATTGTTTTTGTTTTATATGAAGACAATTTTGACAACTCGGTTCCTTTTATAGAGCAGCTTGTCTACACTCCCAAATGAGTCTACCTTGTGTAAATATACCTTGGCTAATACAATAGCAGCTTAATTAATGGTGAAAGAAAACATTAAGGATCTAGTAGTGCGAAGTGGTTCTGAGGAAATATGAAAATTTTTTTAGTTTCAGGAAATTTATACGAACGTCTTTGATATAATCGCCTTAGTATAAACGCCGTAAATCGTTTATTAATTTTAACTAAAATGAATTTGTTTTGATAACATCCAAAGATATATACATATAATTAATTTTAAAGTTCTCTTACAGTATTTTTAAAAATTACATGCCTAATATTTATGACTTAAATAAATTTAAAAATGAATTTATATGATATCATGTTCTTTACAATATTCATTTAATATGAAATTTAAAAATGTTATGTTAATAAATTTTAAATGGATATTCAAATTTTTTTCAAAATGTATCTTTTTGACAAAAAGTGTATCTTTTTGGAAATCAAAATGCATCTTTCTCGAAATTTCACTGGCAACACTGGCCCATACTAAATTAGTTATAAAAAATAGTGTCTGCTGGTCATTATGCCAATAAAAAAATAAACCTTTCGCAACAGAAAGAGCAAATGCAAAAATCCTAGCTCTTCTGTTAAATCTAACAATAAAATGCACAATATTTCCTTAGATTTCTTTAAAGAGCTACGATATTCTTTAGCCATTTAAAAGTACGACAAAGGTTGATTTAATAATTTAATTTTTTTTTAAATTATTTCATCTCGTTTCGAGAGTGAACTTTTTTCGAAGCAGTGAAAAAGGAAGATAGATTTTGTGCTACCAGCCGTCTTTTTGCAGTTCTAGCAAAAATTTCGAGTCCCAATTCTGTTTTAATTGCTGCACAGGACTTGAAAGGGTCTCGGTTTTGGAGCTAACAAAGCATTGTAAACAAAATTCTGGGACCTTTCAATAGAATTTTGCTATTTGCCGTTGGGTTTGAAGTTAATTTTTCAACCTTACAAGGATTAATCTTTCGTCCTCCGAACAATGTTTACCATGGCCCATATTTTTAAAATTTTTTATGTTTTCTTTTAATTAAATTTGTAAAGATGATCAAATTAACACCAAAAATTATATCGCTTATATTTTTGACGTAAGTCTGCGTTCATACGGGTCATGTTATAATGACATGATTGCTAGTTTATTGGCGAGAGGGACGAGGGAAAAAGAAACGAGTATACAGATCAGAGAACCTCAAAACTCACTATTTTTGTGCATTTATTCATACGCTAAAATTTACAATAACTCTATACATGCAAAACAAAGTTCAACGTTGGTAATTTTTTTTTCCTTTCGTACACATTTGATATTTTCATTTATTCGTTTTTTATTGAAAGTGCTTTATTTGCATTTTTGTTGCTCACGCAATATAACACAACTGAGTAAATTCAAAAGAGCACATTCTCTATACTTTTGTTTACATTAACAACAACAACAATAAACAACGATGAGACGCTTTTTCAAAATTAACAACAATAAAAACAACAATAACAAAAATACATTGTACCTACTACTACTACTACTGTACTTTTTGTTTCTATGGAAATTGTGTGTACCTACATAAGTATGTGTGTTTAGTTTCATTTAAATTTTTTTTTTCTTGTACTACATAGTTAATGCTGAATAAATACATGAGTAATGATTGTTTGATTTCTGGCTCTTTCGTTTGTATTTTTTGTTTCTTTACCAATCAATCATTTGCGCTCAGAACACTTAGAATCTGTATAAAAAAAAAACGAAGGCAACGATTGTATAAATAACAAAGCACGATGTGCGTTATTTGAATGACTGCAAACCAGCAGCGAATATTTGCGGTTGCGCGAGTTTGACTGTATGACCGTAAGCGTGTGTATTTGTTGTCGTTAATTAAATGCGATTTTTTTTCAATTGCAAAAAGCTATTCTCTGATACAGATGCATGTACTGTCAGTACGCTTTGCTTTTTCATTCGTTGTTTGATTTCGTTTTTGTTTTAATATCAAAAAAGCACACATGCATACGCACTACTATACAAAATAAAAAACATCTCGTCAACATGCCATGAACCATTTGAACACCAATTCATGTTCAAAGAAGAAAAAGGAAGAATCATGTCAATATAACATGAGGCGTATGAACACAGACTAAAAGGAAAGTTGTTTAGTGTTTCTAATATTGACCCTATTGTTTTGCAAGCTCATGTTCACAAATTTTTCCAATTAAGGAGATGTTCCGAATCCAACAAATTTTTGAACAATGTTTTTTTTTTAACGAGATAAATTAACAACAATTTACACCAACATACTTATATTCGCCTTGAACTATTTTAATTAGACGATTAATAATCTTATGTTGAAAATTATTTTTGATAAGAATATTTTTAATTCCAATAAGATTTTGAGACCAAAAAACTTTATGTGATATACTAAACACTTTCTTTATGAAATTTTTTGCCGTGTTAAGTTTCATATGTGATGGATGAGCTGAATAGTAATTCAAAATGCGATTCGATGCAATTCCTTTATGATACCAATTAGTTATGATTTTTCCATTAGTTTTACGGTGGGGACCAAAATTCATTTTACCAAATGAAGAAGTACCTTTACTTGATTTGATAGCGGACATTGAGTTTATTATAACCCGTTACAGTAATGAACATATTAGGCGAGCAATGAGAGCTAACCTTACGTATTTAATTACTAAGCATTTAAATATAACTAAACCGCTAAACATCCAAATATTTATGTATCAAATAGTGATAAAGGTAACATTACAATTATTGCTAATAAATTAGAATATCAACAAAAAATGAGTGAATTTCTTAATAATAAGGAAGTTTTCGAAGAATTAAAAGCAGATCCAACTTCATCATTGGAATTAAAACATAACAAATTAATTAAACTCTTATATGATAATGACAACGCAAGTAACCAATTCATTACGGTAAGACAAAAACAATTTTTAACAAATTACACATCAATTCCACCAAGAATATATGGCCAAATTAAGATACACAAAAAAGATAGACCAATTAGGCCTATTGTATATACTATAAAATCAGAAGCATACAATTTATCACGTTTTTTGTCAACAATTTTGAGAAAATCTTTCAAACCTAAATATTCGGTTAAAAATTCTAAAGAATTTGTTAAAAATATTACGAAGATTAAAATTCCAGAAGAGTATAAGTTGTTATCTTTTGATGTTGTAAATTGTTTTACAAACATTTCAACACAAATTGCTCTACAAATTATATTAAGAGATTTTGACCAACATATTAGTAAAAGATTCCAAAAGATTTGTTTTTGGATCTACTTAAATTTTGTCTTAATGAATGTAATTACTTTTGCTATGAAGGAAAAATACTACGTATGAAAATTGGTCTCTTTATGTGTTCTAGCTTAGCGCCTATTTTGGTTGAAAGAGTACTTGAGGAAGTTGTTGACCAGACATTACTAAATCTTAATATGTCTCCTTTATTCTGGTATTCGTATGTGGATGATCCTTTTACTGCAATTTCAAAAAACAAATACATAATGTATTAAATAAATTAAATGAATATGATGACAAGATTAAGTTGAAGTTGAAGAAAATAATCAGCTGAATTATCTGGATACTACTATTCACCGTAAAACTAATGGAAAAATCATAACTAATTGGTATCATAAAGGAATTGCATCGAATCGCATTTTGAATTACTATTCAGCTCATCCATCACATATGAAACTTATCACGGCAAAAAATTTCATAAAGAAAGTGTTAAGTATATCACATAAAGTTTTTTGGTCTCAAAATTTTATTAGAATTAAAAATATTCTTATTAAAAATAATTTTCAACATAAGGTTATTAATCGTCTAATTAAAATAGTTCAACAACATAAGCGTATTAATAATAACAGTAATTCAAATGAAACACAAATTAGTTACGCGTAGCTTTCTTCTAATGAGGAAGGTATATTAACCAATAATAAAACAGCATCATCACCAGTTAATTTTGCATCAATGACTTATGTTCCGGTTTTAACTGAACAATTATCTAGAGCATGTAAATATTTCACACCTAATGTTAAACTTGCAATGAAACCACCAATAATGGATAATACTAAAAAATTTTTAAAGAACCTTATATATAAACTAAAACCTGGGCAAAAATCTGATGTTGTATATAAAATTAAATGTAAAAATTGTAACATAGTTTATATTGGAGAAACAACTCAAAAATTAATGAAAAGATTGAAACAACATGAATATGACTGCAAATGTTTAACTAAAAAAGTTAATTTATCAGCATTAGCCAAACATGCTAGATCAAACAAGCATGAGTTTGATTTTGACAACGTTTAAGTTTTAAAACAAGAACAAAATAAATTGAAGTTGCAAGTTCATGAAGTGAATCAAATTGTTAAGTATGAGCAAGTTGCTTGTAATTTCAAAAGTGATAAAAAGGATTACATAAACACATATTGTAATTTAATTACTCCTTTAAGAAAGTAAATATTCGGGCATGTTCTAGAAATTGAAATGAAGTGGATTTAAAATCGAGCAAATTTTAAAAACGACACTGTACTAAAAGTTCATACAAATATTCCATTCTATCAATTAAATTTTGTGAGTACCAGTTAGCTTTACAAGAATAACTCTTAAAACTAGGAAAAACAACGGTCATTTTGTAACAGATTGAACTTAAAATCTCGTTCGATTTCAATTTCACTTCATTTCGATTTCTTGAACATGCCCGATTATATACGTATTTATCTATGTAGTTTCAATTTGATTTAAATGTTATTTGAAAAAAATTTTCATTCGTATTATATTTTCCAATCAATTCAGTACCCATGCTCTGTAACTTTAGTGAGAACTTTTTGCATCGAAAAGATGTGAAACAAAATATTCCATCGTTTCTCGAAAAGTGAGAGAAATGCGTCTCTGTAACTCATGTCGAAAACTATTAAAAGAGATTACGTCGTGACGTTATAAATGTCATAATATTGCACTCGAAGCCGATGTGACATTGCAGACGTTCAGAACGCCAGTAACACATATAGTTGACGGCGACAAAAATTTACCAAAAATTAAAAATTTTTCAACGACGGCGGCGAAAATACAACCGTCGGCTATACCAAATTGTGTAAAGAGCGACTTTAATGTTTGTTGTTTGCAAACGAGCTTTGAAGACATTCGTATATTTTATTAAAATGTTAAAAGCAAAATAATGAAACAATGAAAAATGTGCCAAGAACAAAATATTATTATTATTATTCTTTGCATTTTTAATTGTTTTTTAGTGTTAACATTTTTTCTCGCCCCATTTTTATTCGTGAGTTTATTTGACAGTTCAAAGCGGTAACTTTTCTCACCAAAATGTTACAGACACACTTTTTCTGTAAATTGGCGAGTAATTTTCTTACGTGACAGCTTGTACTCGCCAAAAAAAGTTACAGACACAGTTAAGTGAGAAAAACAGCTGTTTGTTTCAATTTATGGCATTTTTGTTTCATTTCACACATTTCAATCGAAAACTTTCTCGACGCGAGAGTTACAGAACATGGGCACAGGTAATTTTTAAATTTTTGTTCAATTTTACAAAAATTTTATGTATCATAAATAAAAACTTTAATTGTATTTAAAATTGTATAGTTCCTGAAGATGAACAGAAGATGTTCGAAATATATTTCTAAGTTATAAAAAAATACAATAAAGTTTTTTATTTCATTGGATTTAAAGAGGCAATACAACGTAAAAGCTCAATAATATAATTTGTTTTTTAAATACCCAAAAAAGGAATATAGCGAGACATCAAGTAAATACCCGGCAGCAGCCCATCTATATGAATGAAGTAAGAAATAAATAGTATTTTATTGAAAGTGAAAATTATTGTTTTGTACCGCATGCACTAATTTTCTATATTTATTTTTAAAAAGTAGCTTTTTGTGCTGTATTGTATTGAGTTGTCATTTTATTTTGCTTACCCTGCGGTCAAGTTGTTCTTGACAGTCTTTTACTTATACTGCTTGTCAAAACTTACATAAATTGAAAGCTGTGACGCTGCATTCAAGTTATAAGCAATTTACTTTCAAGATGTCATAAAAAAAACAATTTATATAGAAAAACATGTTATCAGCAGTTAAATTGAAAGTAAAATTGCCAAACAAATGGATAGGTGAAATTGAAAGCCATCTCGTGGTCAATTTAAAAAGTGTGTGTGTATTAGTAAAAAAGTGAGAGAGTATTGCAAATTGAAAGGAATTGAAAGGCAAAACTTGATCGTGTGGCCACAAAGTTAAACTCCTTTTTTCTTACGGCAATGAATCAAAGCAAGAGTGAAATTTATTTTCTTGTCGTCATTTTGTATTGCTTTCGCTTTAACTACTTTCTTACACCAACGAGTCAAATTAATTTTGTACGTGTTTTTTTGAGAAATTTGCTGCAGCCGCCAAACAGTTTCGTGTAGAGCAAAACAATACTTAAAAAAATTTTGAAATAGATTATACGTAGCAAAATTAATGCGTAATATCTTAAAACTATACAAAATTTTGTGAAACAGGTTTTGGATTCAGAAAGGTGGCTTTCAAAAAATATATACTCCATACCTTACACAATTTTTTATAATGGTCGGCAGGTCAAACCAATAAAGTGCTGACTAAATGTGTGTATTGAATTTTTTGAACTTGCACTTGCATGTGGATACGAGGGGTTTGCAAACGTTTTTATTAGGTGTGTTCCACAAGACCTCGGGCAAGTTGGACTAATGAGAGTAAAATGAAAATTACTCTCTAAATTTGCCGAAACTACCCAATATTGCTGGAACACAAAAAACCATTTTTGCACTTCTTCAAATACTTATGCTGCTTACTTTCCAAATTAAGGTATATTAAAGTGATTTTAGACGCTTAAAAGTCATAACATTATAAAACCAAAACATTTGCATCATTGTAATTTTTTATATTTTGTTTTTTTATCATATTAAAGATTAAGGGAAATATGTATGCAATAACGTTTTTACCACTTTAATTTTTTTACATAAACCTTACATTTTGCTTCTTAATACGTTTTTTAGTTAAAACATTTTCTTTTGCTTGTTTATTTTACTGAATTATTTATCAGTTTCATATGTAAAAAAAACATCTGATTGTTTTTTCTTGTCCAAACTTACCCAAAGAAAAAGTTCGTGCAAATTTGTACAGGAAATGGAAAAAATTACTCTCTTAAATTCAAAAAAATTGTTATGTGGAACGCTTTTGGGTAACATTGTGCAAGTTCAGACTGTTTCGTTATGCATGTGGAACAGAGCTATTATCGGGTAGCATTCTCTAACCCTGTTACTAGAGCTTCAAGACTATCGATAGTCGACCCATTCGATAGTTAACTTAAAAACTATCGATACTATCTAAAGTATCGAAATTATTATTATATCGAGCCGTATTTGCGATTATATCGTAAGCGAAGATTTATCGAAATTTTGTGTTTTTCTTGCAAATAGGTTACTAGTACTCATTGCCTTAGATTTTCTAAGAAACAAAAAATAACAAAATCCTTCTCTAAAATTTGCCTTTTGTCGCTTATATAATCGTAAATAGGGCTCGATATGCCAATTCTGTGGATAGAGTAGTGAATACAGCTGGTAAAAAAGTATCAAGTATATTTACTTGAAATTGCATTGTCATCTACATATGTATTATAAAAAAATGAGAATAGTTAGCTGGTAGCAGGATTGTCAGTTTTTTATACCTTTGTCGCCAAAATATTGACCTTTTATTACCAAAATAAATTTTTTTATGATTTTGTAAAAATAAATGACAAACAGGTTAAAAATCGCCTTATTTTGCTTACTTCTAACTACTGGCTGGCAGTCATTGGTTAACCGGATTTATTTTAATTTAGTACATAATTACAATTTTTGAAATAAACTTTATATTTGCCAAGTTTTTCGCTAAACAATGACATCTGGTTGTAAATATCCATGATTCAAGAGAAACTTTTATAACACAAAAGTGAAAACTCTGTAAAGCCGAAACATTTATCTGACGATTACAAAAATTTTAACTTATTTTGGATAGAAATTTAAAAAATAAATAGATCACGGTCATTTAAAGTCTTAGCCAAATTGGCTCCGTGTACCAACAAGCAATGCGTGCGTTAAAGGTGCTATCAGACGGGATGTATTTTACATATGTACTGTCACTTTTCTTTCCCATATGTAATTTCGCATGCATGTCAAAATTTCCATTTTACATACGATTCATAATTTTTGCTATCACACCTGCTTATGTTTTTCCTTATGACATAACCTATAAATGTAAACAAAAACTGACTCTTGTTTACGTTTCAAAACAAACCAGCTGTTTTGTTTATGTTTGCCACAGTAAAATAGAGCGTGTTCTAATCGAAAAATTTACATATGTATTTCCACATGTATTTTACACATGCAAAGTTTCATATGTATCACACGATGTGTACAACTTTTACAGATGGAAAATTTGACAGTACATATGTAAAATACATCCCGTCTGATAGCACCTTAAACTGGGATGTTGAGCAATGAACGAAATAGAAAACAAAATTAAAACATATTAAAACGAAAGTTAAAGTGCCATATTCCACCTACAATTAGAATATTTCCGGAGTAGGCTTTATATGGGACCATCGGTAAATTATGGGCCAATCATTACGAAATTTGACAAAATGATTTATAGTCTTATACAACTATGACTGACCAAATTTTATTATAACGTTGTTCCTTACGGTTTTACAGGACTAAAGCTTTTTTTCGAGAGTGGGCATTTAGGGGCCCATGGTAATTAAAGGACCGAAATTTTGTGGTATGATTTCTAGTCATATAGAACGAATTTATGCAAAATCTTAAATCATAATGTTGTATTTTGCCACTATTTCTGGCCGAAGGCCGGCTATGCGGAGAAACTTTAGTTAGCGAGACGGTCCTTGTTATACCATAGAGGAGAAAATCCTTGCAAAAATTCTTAAATAGACAAAATAAAAACAAAATATTTACAATCGTAAGCAAAATACCTTTCATTCGAGTACCCACACATAGTTATAAGGGTGGGAGGGGCAATTTTTGTGCCCACAGAGGGACCCAGAAGTCCCGACCGACCTAAATTTTATTATTTTCGGTTTTTTTACACAATTACCTTTAATTTGAGTAACCACTTATACCACTAAGTGGGCGGGGCGGTTTTTTTAATCCATGGGGTCCCAGGGGCCTCAGCCCCCTTAAATTTTAATTTTGGTTTTTTTCTTTATTTATTCCAGAGGGAGTCCAATTTTTTTTTTTCGTACAAGTGCACTTTTGCCATTTTTTGAGTTCAATTTGTTAGGAATTTTTGGGGATAGAAACTACCAATCTGGAAATAAAACTTGATAAACATCTGGAAACTGTGACTACATTTTATCAATTTTGTATTTACTTTTAAAATCTGCCGATAGTATCGATATCAAAAGCAATATATCGATAGTCCGCCAAAAAGAAAACTATCGATAGAACTATCAATTGTTTTGCAGCTCTACCAGACACAGCTAACAGCTGTTTAAAATAAAATAACAATCTTTTTTTTATTGGACTTGTTGCTGTTTTTTTTTTATTTATTTATCTTCAAGTGTATGCACAGGACAGATTAAATAGTGATAAGACTGTGAATTTATTCTGATAATTTTCTACAATTTACACCAGTACCTAATTAAAGTTCTTTAATGAATAAATTTTTCCAAATGTCAGCCGAACGTTCCTTACTATTGCTCTCTTCTTCACGAGTTTTTGGTTACGGTTATTTAGAACATGCGAAAGAAGATATTACAAAGTTTTTCAACAAGCAAGTTTTTTTTTAATTTTTAATCAATAGAAAGAACTTGAATTGACTTTTTATTATATTTTACAGAAAAAATGTTGTAAAAATACTATTTGTTCCATATGCATTACCAGACCATGATGCCTACACAAAAATAGTCAGTGAAGCTTTAACACCTTGGGGTTATACAGTGGAGGGTATCCATACAAAACATAATCCAGTTGAAGCTGTGTCTTCAGCGCAAGCAATATTTGTGGGTGGAGGCAATACTTTTGTTTTGTTAAAAATGCTGTATGAATTAAATCTGATAGATGCGATAAAAGAACAGGTCTTGAAAAAAGGCATACCTTATATGGGCAGTAGTGCAGGTACTAACGTTGCTACGCGTTCTATTAATACAACAAACGATATGCCCATGGCCCACCCGCCCACATTTGAAGCATTAAATTTAGTTCCCTTTAATATTAATCCACATTATTTGGAAACAGACCCAAATACTAAACATAAGGGTGAGACTAGAGATCAGCGCTTAGAAGAATTTTTACTTTATCATAAAAGGCCAGTATTGGGATTGCGTGAAGGTACTGCAGTTTTAATAGAAGGTGATAAAGCTATTTTGGTTGGTGATAGAATGGCTAAATTGTTTAGACCGTAAGTTTTTTGAAAATATAAATAATCTCTTATTTATGATTTAATTTCAAATTCTGATTTTTTTTAGTGAATTGGAACCAATTGAATTTAAACCTAATTCAGATTTAAGTTTTTTATTACATCAAATATAAATTTGGAAAAGCATTAAACTATTTTTTTTTTATAAATAAATACAATTTTTAAAACAAACATTAACATAATATGTATTTCAATTTATTTCTTATGCATATTGCCGCTATTTGTAGACAAATATTTATCGAATAAAAAATTGCCAAGGTCACATTCCGAACGTTCAATTTGTTTTATAAAATCAGCCAACTGTTTAATAGCATCGACTTGTTCTTGAAGAAAATTTGCTTCAATAAAATCACACATATTTGGATCATAATTTTTAGAGGCAATAGCATGAGCTTCCAATAAAGCCTACATAAAAGTAAATAATTTTAAAGATTCTTTTTTAAATCAACTTAAATGGCTTATTGTAATACCAACATAAGCCACCCGAATAGAAGAACTAAATGTATGTGTTTTCCTATTGATTATAACCATCAATTAGGTTCTCATTTAAACGATAATTAACTTCTTACATTTAGAGCCACTTTTTGGGTTAGAGATTAGCGATTAAATTAACTTTAATCTCCATATTTACTTTTTGAGTTGTATTTTTTTAACTTTTTTTTGCTAGTTTAAGCGCATCGGTGGTGGTTTTAACCTTTACTTAAACTGTCAACATACACATGTTTACCATAAAGAACTTTTGCAAAAATATAAACAAAAATACATTTTAAAACATTGCTTAGCACTTTTATATAATTTTTCCATTCTATATTTTTTCTTTAATATATTTTTTCTTTAAACACAAACAATTTCTACCTTGTAAACAATATTAAATTCGCGCATTTTCTTTTTCTTCTTCTTTGAAAACATCCGTATTGCTTGATAAAAAGTTGATATTTGCAAAAAAATTTATGGTTTATTAATGGTTTAAACCACCACCCAAAAAAATCAAATTCAATTAATACAAGATTAACTTAATTCTCAGATTAGCTAATTATAGAATTAAATTAACTTTAATCTCAAACCCAAAAAGTGGCTCTTAATGTTTTCAATAATTTTTTCTTCACTTTAAAAGTCGATTATCTCAAAATAATTTTTTTGTGGCATTATATGTTATTACAATAAGCCCTTCAATTCAATGTACATACATACATATGTGTGTGTTTTTTTTTTGTAATGTATGTTACTTTATATTTTAATAGCTTAACCCATTTGAAATAAAATATGTAATATTTTTTAATACCGATCTGATGTATTGATAACGAAGATATTTGTATCAAATTTGAAATATTTAACTGTTACAGTTCCCCAGATTTTCAAAAATCTATATTGGCTTTATATTGGGGGTGCCACGCCTACTTCTTTAATTTATTTAACAGTTGTTGTCTTACTAACGAAGCTACTTATGTATACATATGTGCAAAACTTGAATACTTTTTTTCACAGCTGTTACCGTTCTCCATATATGAAGATATCTACATAAGTATATCGTTAGTATAATTCGCCAATTTATTCCAAAATTGAGATTTTAATGTAAAACGATAATACTCAGGTATGTTCTAGGTTTCGACTCTAATTGAAAACGAAAAATTTTTTAAATCCGCATAATTCATAAATTGGTGTTCTCAAATCCGCATGTTTTTGTGTATTCGAGTTTTTGGTTCGAAAAAACTTTTTTTGGACTAAAGATTGCAAATTTGCTAACCGCAGCATGATAGCAATGTTTAAAATTTTTTTTAAAATCGTGAAAGCTGTAAGAATCACAGGAAAAAATAGTTTCTATCGCGAACATGGCTAAAATTCGCGTAAAATTGCAAACTTTTAAACAAACACTAAAATTTATTTGAAATCGCTACATCGGTAAAAAAAACAAAACGTCAGAAAATAACAAAAAATAGCGAAAAATCGCGTAAATTTTTTATATTTCAAACCAGCCATATAATTAATTAAAAGTCCCTAAAACTATAAGGATTGGCAAAAATTAGGTAAAATTTGCTAAATTCGCGGAAATTCGCAAAAGTTTGCTAACATCGGCATGATAGCAAAGTCTACTATTTATTACAAATCGTTAAAGCTGTAAAGAATCAGAAAACTTACTGAAACAAATCGCTTCTATCGCGAACATGACTAAAATTCGCGAAAAATCGCAAAATTTTAAACAAACAAAAAAACTAATTTGAAATCGCTCAATCGATTAAAAAAACAAATTGTCTGAAAATAACATAAAAATCGTTAAAAAAAAAAATAATAAGATGTAATTACATCAAAATAATGAAAAAGTCGATTTTAAATTTAGGTTAAGTTAGGGACTTTTGCATTTTAGGTAACGATATATTTTTGATTAAATTGGATAAAGAAGATTTTAAGCTAAAAACAAAATTTATTTTTTTGTTAAAAATGTTATCAAATATTAGAATAAAAGTCGATTCGTTTTACTTTCACTAACCCATTAATATTCTAATTGAAAACGAATAAAAACTTGTGGATGTGAAATGCAGAACATCAAAAAGGAAGAAGAGACGACAACCGGATTTGAACTTCGCTTTGCATAAGGACCCAGAATATATATACGGTGAAGGGTATAAAAAACAATCTTAATTATAAAAAAAAGAGTAATTTTTGGGATTTCAGTATTTTGGTCATAACTCTGCTATTTCTAAACCGATTTGACAGATTTATATACCGACGTTGTAAAGAAGAAATTTGCCAGTTATTTTGGCTATAAAACTTGGACTCGGGAAGATCTATGGTTCCTGAAAATGGGTATTTTTCAAAAAAAAATTAATATTTTGGTCATAACTTTTTCGTATCTGAACCGATTTTCCCGAGTTTTCCCGAAATTTTCTATTAAAAATTTCCGATCTTCTGATATATAAGGCGTAACCATAGGTCATATTACAGTCAAAAAATTCAGGTTTTTATACAATTTTTAATACTTTTTGTATGAGAGGTACCACGCCTACTTCTCCAATCCCGCCCACATTTTGTAGGATGGTGTATATTTATAACCTAAATGTTTGTACCTAATTTTAAAGCTTTAGCTCTTGCCGTTCTCCAGATATACAGAAAAATACAGAAAAAAGTAATACAAATACAACAACCACAAGGGATTTTTTGGAAAAATTAGAGGCAGTCGTGGTTTTTTGGTCATATCTCAGCCATGGTTGGACCGATCTGGCTGAATTTCAATAGCAAGAAAAGGTGGACTATATATGACATAAATGTAAATTAACGTAGCCGCTATCATGTCTGGAGTCTCCGGAAAACACATATCAAACGTAAGACGGACAGACGGACGGACGGACGGATATCGTTAAATCAACTTCTCATAAGGACCCAGAATATATATACTTTATAGGGTCTAAGATCAATATTGTAGAAATTACAAACGGAATGACAAAGTTATATATACCCTTTTCCACCTGTGGTGAAGGGTATAAAAATAAATACATAGCGTCTTTTCAAAAAGGTAAGGAATGAAGTTGTGGAGTGAAGTGGAGTTCTGAAGATTTCGCAAGTAGTTGGGTTAATTTTATAGAAAACAAAGTTCTATAAATCTAAAAAAATAATCTTTTATAGCGATGATTGTACGTATCAAAATAAAAATTGTGGTATGAGCAATGATGGCAGATTGCTTAAATTCCACAATAGAAGGAGCTATGAAAAAAGAGTAATTAACGTACCTTCAGAATACATAGATGTTTGTAAAGATGCTCGAAAAAACCCTAGACCCGATGATGTTATGTATTTAGATCATAATTTTTTCAAAACATTTAATAACGGTCAATTTCTTAAGTAATAAAGGTGATAGTAAAGTGACAGACATAAGAACTATAAAGTACACCCCAAGCAAAGAAATATATTTTAAAATTTCTGATGTATGGAAAATATCACCGCAGAAAATTTATGAATTGATCCTACAGACTTTGAACATTGGCAGCAACTTTATCAATGAAGAAGGAAAATACTTGAAATAAAGTATGAAGACTTACAACCGTATTCATAAACGATTATTAAATTTGCCTAACGTATATTAAGGAAATTTTTCATATAAAATTTGTTTTGTTATTAATTTTAAAATTTTTTTATGAATACAGGCATTACAATTTTTCAAATCAAACTTAAAAGTGTATATCGTTAGCTAAAATGCAAAAAGACTTAACGAACAAAAATATAATTGTACACGAGAAGCAAAAAACTTTGTAAAGTGAAAACTATAAACATGTCAGAAAAACATGCATTGATAAGTCGTCCATGGAATTCTTCAACTAATTTTCAAAGAAAACCATTTCATTATATTTTCTTAGAAAAAAATGTGTAATTACGTCGTTTGGCATACATCAAACAAAAAAACTTGTAGTTACGTCCGTTTGTTTTTTTGTTAATAAAAGCGCAATTTTTGATCGCAGAAGTGTAAAATTTTGTCAAGACATGTAGTTTTATAGCATTCACAATAATCAATCAAAAACTCGATTTTGAATTTTTTGTTAGTTACGTCTTTTTGCATTTTAGCTAACGATATTGTTATATTTTTTTATCAGGTATGTGATGAAAATCGCTCGATTTCAAAACGAACTTTTTAAAGGTGTGATGAATTTCGAGGGATTTTGAAATCCATTTCTGAATTATAGTCTTAAATTTTCGTTCAGAAAACACTTCAGTTAACGTATATTGTATAAAATTTAAAAGTATGAAGACTAAAAATGAAAGGAATATTAATTTAAAATCCGTTTTAAAAGATACTGAAAACGAATTTTCGGTTTCAAATCGTTTCGTTTTTAAAATCGATTTCCGTCACATACCTGTATCTTTTTAATAAAAATGAACTGAACTAGTCTACAGTTTCTGTTTTTTTATACCCTCCACCACAATTAGTTGGGAAGAGGGTATATTAAGTTTGTCATTCCGTGTGAAACTTTTTTATTATTCATCTCAGACCCCATAAAGTATATATATTCTGGGTCCTTGAGTAATTCTAAGTCGATTTAGCCATGTCCGTCTATCCGTCTGTTGAAAACACGCTCACTTTCGAACAACTCAAAACAAATGAACAAACTTGGTGCCAAATTGCTTGTAGTTATCCTAAGCAGTTTGGGATTGAAATCCAGCAAAATCGGTTTTGTAGGACCAGAGCTATGAATCAAAATGTGGAACCACCACCTAAAAAAATTGATAATTTTGTTACAAAAAATAACATAAATGCTGGAACAAGGCACGGAATGAGATAAGATTTTGCAAAAATTTGTTTTATTTGACTGGAAATCATGCTGTTAAATTTCGTGAAGATCCGTCCATAATATACCCTAAGCCCCATATAAACAATACTCCCGGAAAACAGTTTAGTACGCCTAAAACCGTAAAAAATCACGCTAGCGTAACAAAATTTGGAACGTCACAGTTTTTTAGAACTAAAAATAACACTGTGAAATTTCGTGACGATCGGTCCATAATTTACCTTAGGCCCCATATGAACCCTACTACCGGAAAACAGTTTAGTACGCCTAAAACCGTAAAAAATAATGCAATCATAACAAATTTTGGCTCGTCACAGTTTTATAGGACTATAAATGATACTGTGAAATTTCGTGAAGATCGGTACATAATTTACCCTAGGCCCCATAGAAACCCTACTCCCGGAAAACAGTTTAGTACACCTAAAACCATAACTACTAATGCTAGCATAACAGAAATTGGTACGTCACATTTTTAAAGGACTAGAAACGACGCTGTGAAATTTCGTGATGATCGGTCCATAATTTACCCTAGGCCCCATATAAACCCTACTACCGGAAAACAGTTAAGTCGCCTAAAACCATAATTAATAACAAATCGTCACAGTTTAAGATAATAATAACATCATACAGATATTACTCCTTAAACATTTGAAATGTCGGTGGAGGGTATCAAAGATTCGGCACAGCCGAATATAGCACTCTAACTTGTTTTTTAATAAAATTAATAAAGAAAATTAAATAAATTATTTTAAAATTAAAACTGGTTGTAAGAAAATGTGCTAAGTCCACAATAAAACGAATAAGTTTACAAAGCTAAAATGCTAAGTCCAAGAAGTGTGAGTTTCCCTCCCAAGATTTTGTGGAAATCGATTTTTGATCAAGGTCATTTAAAGAGAGCTATTTTGTAAAAATAGTTGCGTTGAAAAAGTTTATAAATTTTAAAAACTGAAAACGCTACAATTTTTTTTGTGTCTTCTGTAAAATTTGAAAAATGGGACTAAACACATTTGCGAATTAGACTAACGATATGGTCTTTGCATGGGCGTTACACAAACCACTTGCAAGTTGACAAGTATTTATAGCCCATATTAGCCCGTTGACACCTCTAATTACGTGCAATAAATTAAAACAATAAAAATATACCAAATATTATTTACCCGTATTTCCATTTTAATATGTATGTAATAATTTTTATATTTTATGTCAAAGCAATCTATTCTCGAAATTAAGAGCGGTATTTATCAAGACAAACAAAAAAATAACCTTGGGTGTATAATTAAAGTAGTAAGTGCCTGTTTTAAAAAAGGTAGCATAAACACCTTAAATAAAAGTGAGGGTAAAAGGTGCAACATGTTTACATGGTTTTGATGCAACATATTAACAAAAGAAATTTTATATTTTTATCACAGTTGTATCTTTGTACAAACGAACACAAACATGTAGAACATGTGACATATCGTCGACTTAATATGCAAACCTGCTAACTCCATGTCAGCACATTTTACAGGAGAGATAATAAACTTCTTATATTTCACATTTGCAGCTTGAGAGAAAACCCAAAAATAAAGTTGGTTTTACACAAATTGAAGAAAAACAACATGCTGGTCGACGAGGCGTATCTTCTTCTACCACACGGCATCAAAATCTCAATTACTTAAAAATTGGATTTAGCAGGTTTGCATATTAATGCCCGTAATTTCTACAAAAAGAAATCTATTTAGATGTGTAAAGAAATATGTAAATCTAGGGAGTTAAAGCTGTCATATTTTGAAACAAAACTGAAGGTTAAAACATGTAGGCCAAAAAAGTGTTGAAATATGTAAAGATAGCTGTTAGGTACGAACACGACCAGCTTTCGTTTTGTAGAAATTACGGGCATAAGCCGACGATATAGTTAACATTTTTCTTAGAAAAGAAATCGCAAAAATATATTTCTTTTGGATTTATTATCACACTTAACGCCCTTATGATACGTTCTTTAAAAAATCAAGCTAAATAGTCTTTGTCTAAATCCTATATTAAAGAATTTATACAGTTCATGCTATGGTCGTACATATATGTATATATTTATAAACAATTTATATAAAAACTTAAAAAAACCGAGGATAAGGAAAATTGGAAATTTATATAAAGAGAATTGGAATTCAGTGGGCTATAGCCCAAGAATAAAACAGACTTTGATTAATCTAACTTAACCGGCAATAACTGCGTTGGTTTGGTTTAAAAGAATTTCTTCCTTTGCCCTTTGCCTTGTGCAACGGATCGGCAAAGCAGTCAGTTGCAGTTCCCACCGTTGAAATGTAAACACTCTTAATTGATTTGCTATTAGAATTAGTTTTGAACATCACAGTGGAAGTAGTCATCTTACTTTACAAACTGCGTTACTGCTCCTACCATACCATTGCATGATGAGTGAATGTCATGTCTTGTTTTGTTATTTATGTATGTATGTTTGTTTACATTAAAATACAGTGAAATAGAACACATAACTTTTAAAACATTTTACGCACATGCATATACATACATAAGTAGGTAAAGAAGATAGATAGATAGAGGATGAGTCACATAATTTTCTAAAACAATTTTAAATAATTTAGAAGTTTTTATTTAGAAATCTGCTGACAAAAATGTAAATCAAAGTATTTTCAGGTACTGAAAATAAAACTGTGCTCGAAATTGACACTTTTTTTAGACAAGCCGGGCATATGGCGTTTTAGCATAATTCGGGTACGCTGAATCCAATGGTGTTTTCGAGATATACCGTTATTTCGAAAATGGTGGAGGTTGCACAACATATTTTCGCGTCACTCAAAAACTGTCAAGTTTATTCAAATCACTAAAAAAAAAACCGAAATTCCTTTAGGAAAAGTGAAACTTTTTTAAAATGAGCAGTCGATTATGCTAAAACGCCATGCACAGTGTAATTATTATTATGCCCGCCCATATTTTAATCCTACCGTCGTTTATCGTATAACTGTTAGGATCCTTGGTATTTTATGGGGGTTTTTTAGTGTTTGCCTTACTTTTAAGCCTATTGCCAAAATAATAATGTCGGTATTGATGTGTGTTTCGTTCATTCATTATATTTTAGGTACATTTCTTCAAAAACTCACCTTATTCACTTCCTTTTCCATTCTAAGAGCTTCCATCATGGCATCTTTGATTGTGTCAATTTTCGCTTTTGGTGCTTCCAATGCTTCAACTTTTATAGTACCACCTCTTTTATTCATATATTCCATAAACATTTCAGCATGCTTTCGTTCTTCATGGCTAGCCTCATTTAAAAATTTAAAAACACCTGGAGCCGCTACATCGCTCCGATCAAAATGAAAAGCCTTTAATGGAAGGATTCTATTAAAATCATATTTTTATTATAAAAAGAAAATTAAAGCTACCATTGCCAAATAGTTATGACATGCTTTAAGTTCCATATTAATTTGTGTATTTATTGCCTCCTCGCACTCCTTCGAAAAATGTTCTCTTACTAACAGGCACAAAGCCCGTCTTAAATTTAGTGAACTGAAAGATTTCATATTTAAAATGTTTTAATAAATATTCAGTTAAAATTAAAAAAATATACAAAACTAATTTATTTTTTGACGCTTGCTTAATTTTTTTTTTTTTTTTTGCTTTTTTGACTAAAGAGAACATATTTTTTTGAGCATTTACATACCTTTTATTATTTTACCTCTTTTATTATTGGAAATAAATTAAATTTATTTATGGACAGATAATTTTATCTTATAATTTTATCTTAATTAAGGATCTCGATTACCAAAAATAATAATTTATAAATTGATTAATCAGGAGTTTGTTTAATGGAATAATTTAGAAATTTTGATAAACCGATTAATCGCACATCTCTAAGAAGAAAAAACCCTTTTACATAATTCAAAGATTTAATTAAAACAAACAAAAACTTTAACTTAAACAACATTTATTCCAACAAATATATTCCCATCCATATAAAAACTGGAGAATTTTATCAGGAAACTTATTTTTTGTTAAATAAATACATATACATATTACACTAGCTTAAACCAGTGCGTTTCGCTACCCACATCAAAATAAAATATGGAATCGTTTTCAATACAAATGCTTGCGCTTAATTTGGAAACTTTGGCTATTGCCGTTCTTCAGATATAAAGATACCTACACTCTCTTTGTATGGGAGGTGCCACTCCCACTTTTCCAATCCCGCCCACACTTTTTGATGCTGTGTATTGTTTACTAAGATATTTTTACCTAATTTGGAAACCTTAGCTCCTACTATTCTCCATTTTTTTCCAATCCCGTCCATTTTAGAGCGTTTGTGTACCAAATTTGGGCAACTTTTCTCTTACGGTTCTCTAGATATAAATAAATATATTTTATGCCACGCCCGTTTCTCCAATAGCGTCCATATTTTGTTGGATATTATGTATTGATAACCAAAATGCTTGTTTCTAGTTTTGAAACTTTGGCTGTTGATGTTTTTTACCCAAGTGTTTGTGTGGATGTCAAACTTGCCCGTACTTAATTTGAAGACTGTTTTCGAGATACACTATTTTTAATACTCATCCTTTAATTGGACGTGGCTTCTAGCCTACTTGCAATATAGATACAAAATATAGCCTATGTTTCCTTCCATTCATATATTCATACTCTGAGAAAATCTATAGACTTCAAATAAACATACAAACACAAATATTAGGCGCCCTCCTTATATATATATATATATATATATATATATATATATATATATATATATATGATTTTAATTAATATTTAGTGCACTACCCCCACATATGACATATATATATATATATATATATATATATATATATATATATATATATATATATATATATATATATATATATATATGTCATATGTGGGGGTAGTGCACTAAATATTAATTAAAATCAGCAGTGCACTTGCAATCAAAAAAGCTGCATAGAAATATTTTATCACTAAAATTTAAAAAATGTTACCTTGTATGTGCATGGTTTTTAATTTTTTTTGGAGGACATGCATAAGCAAAGAACATTAAACAAAAGAAATTATGTCAATAACGGCATAATTATTGGCTTTAATCAAGAAAAAACAAGTTTTTAATTTTAAATTTGGTGTAACAATTTTAGTTGCACTCAAATGAGTGAAGAAAAAAAAAGTTGCAATAAACTAATGATTGCTTTTTTTTAAATCAAACTATTTTTTCAGTCAAAATCATCTATCACTCATGTTTAGTGCAGCTGCAAATTTGCCATTCATCACTCAACATCAACAAAATGATTGCAATATTTTTGCACTATCACTAAGTGTGAGTTAAAACTACAAAATGAGTGCACTACCCCCATCTATGATATATGTACATTAGAGTGGACCATCAAAGAAGGGAACATTTAAAAAGATATCTGTTTCAAAAAAGTAGACCAGCACCCGTATTCCGTAATTCGCTTAGCTAAAGCTAAATCTCTATCGCTAAAATGCCTTAGGGAGTACAAAGTTAAAAACTTTTAGTGATGACAATAAAAGCTAAAATTGCGGTGAATTAAATTGTTATGACATTGCCAAATTTAGAAATGCACGTTACAGTACTGCATTCGTAGTCAAAAATCGCTAAATCAACTTAAAAGATTTTTAGCGATAGAGATTTAGCTTTAGCGAATTACAGAATACGGCCACAGTTTTGTGTTAGGTTAGGGTAAAAAAAAATTTGGTAAAAATATGAGCTCGATCGGTTGAAAATTGCCGTGCCGCACGCGCATTGAAATCTGTGAGAATGAAATTCGGGCTAAATGGAGAGATAAACGCCCGTAACTACTGAGGAGTCACCCCTAGAGATGTAAAATGTATGAGCAACCCCCATTATTTTTGCATCCCCAATATTTCTCTAGAACAAACATATCCTCTATCTCCAACCTTCATATGGTCCCCATACGACAAATTTAACTTTCTCGAAAATCGACTCTAGAACAGACGGACGGGCAGCCAGACGGAAATGAAGTCCAAGATTAAAAAAACGGAATTGGATTGGATTACATCCTAATATTAAAAATAAAGCCATTGTACTTAAATGCTTTTGTATATGAAAAATTTCAGTTTTTAAATGAAAATAATACGAATATTCACGCATTTTTACACAATACATATATTGAAAAAGCGATATTTTGAAAATTCCCATTTGTCTTAAAATAAAAAAATATTGGCCCTTTTTTCTCTACGCTTGAAATTTCCAAAAAAAAAAAATACCTAAAAAAGAGAAAATTCCTTAATTTTGACATCACTGGGGTGTTGTATTTGAAATGCAATTCTACTGAGTTAGTATGATCTTTTTTATGTCTCTTATTTGTTTGCACAGCTGTAAGTTAGGAGAAAAAACACGAATTACTCTTATAAAATTAAAGAAGCACAATAATTTAGAAACACCTAAAATTATACCAACAATAATTTTGGATTTTATGTAGTTGAAAACTAAACTTAATTAATTTAAAGAATTGTATATGGGCATTTCTTGGGGTCACGAACGTACGTAGTTATCCATCCAGTATTTACAAAATAAAATATCTCTCTTGGTTTTTGTTAAATTGGCTTATGTACCTACCGGTCGCGAACGTACGAATTTTCCATATGTTTTTTTATTATTAACACCATGCATTTTCCCATAAAAATCTTCAAATTTCCTTAACAAAAAAACTTAATACTCCTTTTGCAATTGATTGTAATGGAAAGATACTTTATTATGAAGAAAGAGTGTAAACATAACATATTTTTTGCATGTAAAATATGTATATAAAAATGTCTTTAGAAGTAGCTTAAAAAGAAAATATAAAATTTTCCAGTTTCTAGCGCAATTTCCTCAAGTAAAACAGCTATGAAAATGCTAAGAAACAATTCTTTTATAAAAACATAGACTTTTTTTATAATAATAAACAATAAAAGACGATGGTTATCACCATCTTATTTTTTTATCCTGGTAGACCATTCTGGGGAAATGCCCATATAAGAAATTCTTTTAGATTTGCAAGTCTTTAGTTCCAATATAACAGATTAGATTAATGAAACCAAAAATATATTAATAGAATAAAATTTAATATGCGTATAAATATTATGCTTATTAATTGTAATTTATTGAGAACATAAATAAATTGTTACTTTTTAGCAGAGGTTTAGGAGATTAAAATTTTTCTTCATTATTTTTGACAATTTTTTAATTTATTTATTTTTTTATCAATCTATGTATATTTTATCTAAAATTTATATTTACGTTGCATTTTCGTTTAACAATTAAAGCAAAACAAATATTACACGAATTACTTTAAAACTTGCACTTACATTAAATATGTATTTAAGGAAGTTATGGCAATTTTAAACTTTATTAACTGAGATCCTACGAGTGTTATTAAATAATAAAAAAAATCGACTATAACATTAAATAAGATCACTTGGTGATAACTGCGATTCTCCCTCAGCTAAATATATGCGCATAGCTTTGAATAGCAAAGCTATACCCAAATATTTTTTTTCTTTCATGGTCCAAGTTTTGGAAGGACCATAGTAATCACCACGTTTACAATTCGTCAAATGTTGTAAACTTAGCGCATCTATAATAGCAGCTTCACGCGTATAAGCATCTATTGGTAAAATGTTATGAAAAACGTGAAGGCAGACGACACCATTTCCATTACCCCAAATATTTAAAATACGATCAAGTTTTTTACTATTTGAGGTCTTTTGAGGTGGGGATTTAAAAATGTCAACATTAAGAGGTTGTTTTTTAACTGATAATTATTGCAAATAAATTTTTTTTTTTTTTTTTGGTAAATGGTGAAAAAATTTTATGAAGAGTTTAAACTTACTTGATATCTTTTTGCCCTGTGTATTGGTCTTTTCCAACCATTCTTTATTGTGTAAACGTGAATGTATTTTCATTGCGTCATACAAATGAGAATAGGGACGTATTGTTTTACCCTTACCTACATAGAAAATGGATTGTACAAAACGCTGCCAAACATCAAATTCCTTTAAAAACTAAAATTATAGAATGGTATTTTCATAAGTAAACGTCAGAGTGAGAAATTTTTAAAAATTTTAATGCATACCACACTCTCTCCAGGTAAATTACACGATATGCGAGGATCTATTAACATATAAATAAAACTTTGCTTTAAATGACCTTCACGCATTTGTTTTTTGTTAATATTTCCTTCAAAGTATTCCATAGATTGTGCTTCATATTTTATGTAATCTTTTACACGTTGAAAATTTTCTTCAGACTTTAAAGTTCTCTGTAGTTCAACGGAAAATTCTGTAAATATAAATGCTGTATCTTAAAGTCTCGTAAAAAAGAATAAAAAAGATACTTTTATAAGCGAGTTTATGTACATGTGATATTGCAAAACATCTCAATAGTGTTAAATTTTGATAGTTAAGGAAAATTTTAAAAAGAAAATTTGGAATAAACATTTTTTAAAAAATATGACTTTAAACATTAAAATAAAAACAAAAAATAATAAGAAAAACTAGGTGTCAGTTTATGTAAATTGGTCCAGAAAATTTGTGTGATTATTCAAAAATTTTTCTCAAACAAAGTGCTTTTAAATTTTAGAGAAAACTAGCTGGCCCGGCAAATTGTTTTGCCATATAACTTATTTCTTTCAGATGTAACAGTGTCTGCTAGGAAAATTTTAAGAAAAAATTATATGCTATAGTTCTTCCACATGTTACACTATTTGCCTGCCCAATTTAAGAAAATTAATTGATTAGTTAAGAAGATGTAGGGAGGCGGAGCTTTTACCCCTCCTGAACTATTTAATGCCCTGTCCTCTTTCCGATGTTACAGTGTATGCATGCCAATGTTTAAGAAAACCGATTGATTAGTTACGAAGATATAGGGAGGGGGAGCTTTAAGCCCTCTTACCCTATTCTTTATTCTCTTTTGCTGGGTACACACTATGCAACGCGTTTACGCAATCTAGTGAATTAAATTCATTTTCATTCATTCCGGATTGCATCAACATCAAAACACTTTGATATTTTGAGGTTGCATTGAAACAGATTGCATGTAGGTTGCACTGTGTGTACCCAGCATTTCAGATGTTACATTGTCTGCATGCTAAATTTTTAGAAAACCGGTTGATTAGTTTAGAAGATTGGGGAGTGGGAGATTTTACCCCTATTGCAATATTTTGCGCCCTCTAGCGATATAAAATATACTCTACGACCTGTTCCTATACCTAACAAATACACATACAAAATTTCATAAAAATCGGTCAAGCCGTTTCGGAGAAGTTCAAAATGGAGGGCATTTTGTTGATATTTGTATGGGAATATAAATACATGTGTCGGAATGAATGCAGTGTTTACTATATGTATCACTATGGCTATAACTCATGAACCAATACACATTTGAAGACCGTTGGTACATACATTTCAGAGAACATCAATAACTAACACAATGCAACTTATTTATATATATATATAGATTTTTCGACTGAAATATGTTAAGAGCTTTTATTTTTTAACCAATGTCCAGCTCTTTAAGTTTTTAGATTCAGACGAAGCATTTTTTTAGTCATTCATTTACTTAACTTTATTTATTTGCAAGATTTGTTAATACAAAAAGAAAAACATATCTTGTAAATTCCAATCAAAAAAACATTTTCACTTGGTGTTCATAATAGAGCAACAATTTCTTTTGTAACTACACACATTCTGCATCAAGAAACCGTTTGTTATTTTTGTTCTAAAAATGAAAGGAAAATATATGAAATACTTTGGAAAGAAAAAAAGATAGATTTTTAGAACAAAAATGTAACTAAAATTTTTTTAAAAATTTAACTAAAGTTAAGTCAACTAGAACTTCAGCAACAATTTGTATAAAATTGTTTCTGACGTTTAAAATAATTTTATTTAGTTTTGAATGAAAGTTTTAACAAAATGTTTACAAAAATAAAAATAAATGCATAATATTGTTGTGGCTAAAATTTGCAAACGGTTTCTTGAAGCAAAATGTGGGTAGTTACAAAAGAAATGTTGCTCTATTATGAACACCAAGTAAAATTGTTATTTTGATTGTGAACGCAGCTTAAAGGTAATATAAATATATATGTCCTTTATTTACTTAAATATACGAAGTAAAATTAAAAAAAAAGAAAATTCTACATGATACTTAAATAAAAAGTTCACGAAGAACATAGGGCGTCAACGAATTCTCTCCATTTCCTTCTGTCTACGGCCAGTGATTTAACCTGATTCCAGGTTGTACGTGTTGATTCAAATTCCTTTTTGGTGCAGCGTATCCATGTATTTTGCAAAATCTTATCTCATTCCGTGCCTTGTTCCAGCATTTATGTTATTTTTTGTAACAAAATTATCAATTTTTTTAGGTGGTGGTTCCACATTTTGATTCATAGCTCTGGTCCTACTGAACCGATTTTGCTGGATTTCAATCCCAAACTGCTTAGGATAACTACAAGCAATTTGGCACCAAGTTTGTTCATTTCTTTTGAGTTGTTCGAAAGTGAGCGTGTTTTCAACAGACGGACAGACAGACGGGCATGGCTAAATCGACTTAGAATTACTCAAGGACCCAGAATATATATACTTTATGGGGTCTGAGATGAATAATAAAATAGTTTCACACGGAATGACAAACTTAATATACCCTCTTCACAACTAATTGTGGTGGCGGGTATAATAATTTAAATAAACAACTTATAATAAAATACTCACTATTTTCCTTTTGGTTTTGATTTTTAGACATTTCTTGCATGTTTGTAGTTTTTCTTTTGTACTTAATCAGTCTTTTAATATATAACTTTTTGGTAGTCTTTGTTATGGGACCTGGAGGTTCACCAAAGGCTGTTAGTTCTGCCCTTAATGTATCAGTTTCATAATCGAAAGGTACAGTTATATTTGTAGATTGACTGGTCATTGTGCTATCTAAGTCTCGACCAGGGGTTTCTGGTGCACTACACAATTAAAAATTTGAATATTTCATCAGCAATATAAATTAATCACCCCTATCGCGAATAAAAATTCCTTGGAAGTTTTTTCACTTTTTCCATTTTTCCTATGTTAATTCAAAAGTAAAAATGGGAAAAGGGAAAAAACTCCCAAGGAATTTTTATTCACGATAGGGGTGAATATGTTCATCGTTTAATTCTTAAAAACTTACCATTGTTTTCTTTGTTGTGCCTGTTTATTGCCAATATTGCTTAGTAGTTTAGTTTCATAAAACACCAAACCATTTTCATCGTCTGTATGAACATACGCTTCAGTCATTTGCAAAAAATACTCATTGCTTTTTGGTGAACGTATAAAGTTTAGTGTAGTATTATGTGCTTGTGGCTCTTGTTGATCGTCGCTTAAAGATGCTACAATTTCTGGTACTGTTTCATAGCTGCTTTCCAAATCTGCACTTTGTTGAGGAGAAAGTGGTTCAGGAATTTTTATATGATCTGATTCAAAGTCTTGTATCTTGGCTTCAGCCACAGTCTGTATTAATTTACTTAAACTCATTTGAGGCTTGAGTAAAGTTTTATTTTCGTTACAATTTATGCCAACAGGAATTTTATTATATGTTGATAAATTTTGATATTCTTTTGTATCTATAAGGGAGGATGAAGTTGAAGCACAAGCGCCACTATCAACTTCGGTGTCTGGCTGTTGCTTTGTTTCTTTTAAAGGAGATTTTTGTTTTAACTCTGTATTAGTAAAATTTAAATGATCGTTTTCAACAACCTGATCTATCATTTCCACAATATCGTCAAATTGTTTGATTATAGATTGACGCGCTCGAGACTTTTGTACTTTTTCTCGCCAAGTTTCAATTAAGGAGAGACGTGACCTTTCACTGGAAGCTGTGCGTTGAGTTAGTTCTTTAATGTTTTCTTGGGTTAAGGAAAATATATTTATTGCCTCCAATTGTTCTGGAGAAGATAAATTTACTCTTTGCGTCGAAAAAGATAGCACATCCTCATTGGAAGTACCGTTTTCATTGCCAGTTTTTTCTTTAGAATTCTCTTGCTGATAGTCGGGAAATTTCGGTTGAGGTTTATGTCTTCTATGGGTAATATTTATATAGTATGGTGAGGTTACATCATAATTATAATTAATACGATTTGGTGTAAATTTATTGTTGTCACTTCCATTACCAAACGACTCATCCAAAGAATTTGTAACCTTTAAGAGATTTTTGTTTTTTGCTGTCTTTGAGTCATCGTTTTTATTTGGAGTACGTTGTGGCGTTGAAGATAAAGTTGATTTATTATTCAATACTCTTTGTTGCAAAGAGTTTTCAAATTTTGATTCTGTAAGTAATGTTGTATTATTTGCTCTTTTCTTCTCGAACTTTTTAAGAAAAATATGATCTTTCATTATTTGTACCACCTCAAAATTACATTCATCTATAGCATATAAAACAGGAGTTTTTCGGTCATTATCATAAACTTCCAAGTCAGCACCATGTTGCTTAATGTAGTAGAACAAATTAAAAAGTTTTTTTTTTAGTTATATATTGAGCATAATTTTTACAGATCATTACATATTCATTAAGTATGATCCCTGGTACCTTAAAGCTTACAAGCTAAGATTAACCAATCGCTTTGAAATTCTGCTGACAAGCCAAATGGCTTATCGGAATTTATTGTATGTATATTAGGGATGCCAATCCCGAAATCCCGAATCCCGGGATTTAAATTTTGTAGTCCCGGGATTTTTGGGATTAAGTCAATCAATCAAGCCATCTTAACATATTTTTCTTATAATTCAAAGATACCAATTTAGGATATTAAAATGAAAAGGTTTTTATATATATATTTACATAAATTCGATTCAATAGTGGGATAATTATTCATATCTCGGTATTGTAAAATATTAACTTCAGCCGGCTAATAATTCCGTAAATAGTGGACGCCGCTGCCGGTTACTTCTCGGCATAGATTTCTGATGTCAGATGGTTTGCCAGAAGAAAATAGAGCACGCTCTAATTGAAATTTTGTCAGATGACTTTGCATCTGACTTTTACAGAAGCAAAGTTTAAAAGGTAACACACGACATGTAAGTATATATTTTGCAGTGGGAAATTTGGCATGTCAGATGACAAAAACATGTCGTGTACGGTCGCCTTAAGCGCAAGGGTAACATGGCAGTATCTAACTTTCTTTGGTAATACAGTAGTTTTGACTTAACTGCCTTTTGTTTACGTGCACTTTTGACTTAACTGCACAAAATTGATAATTTTTGGAATTATTCTTTATAATTCTATACAAATTCCTTTTTAAGTGCACTTTCTATACCTGCACATTTAAGATAAATGCACAAAATTTTTGGCATTTTAAAATTATTTTCATACAAAAAATCAAAATTTGCTACACTTTGACTTAACTGCCCAAAATACATATTTTCTGGAATTATTCTTCAAAATACTTGTTTACGTGCATTTTGTATACCTGCACATTTTTCATATTTTTGGGCAGCTTTAAAATATTTTCATACAAAACATCAAAGTTATCTGCACACATAAAAATATATGGTGGCCACTTATTCACATAAATATCCAATGTAAGTTTAATTTATTATTTTTTTATTTATTTTTTGACACGATCATCTTTAAATCTTGGAATGAACCTTTTGGGATTCTCTATAAGATACGTATAACAATTACTGGGCTACCTAAATAAGACCGTTTTTGAAGTATGAAAATGCTATTGCCAATACAATTTTAATAAAACAAATCGGCCTACGGGTCTGTGAAAAGGATTTTCCGACAGGATGGTATTGATTTCGCGACCTTAAGGTTTGTTTTATAAAAACTGTATGAAAATTAGAAGTTTTGGCATGAAAAATACGCTTGATTCCCTTATTGAGGTAGCTCAGTCGTATGGCTGAGCATTTCACAATTTGAAAAAAAAAATACCTACATGAGTCTCATACGACACTTGGCATGCTTTTTGAAAGATTCGTTAGATAATCTCTACATACATCATAAACGATTCTCTTTACGATTAATATAAGCGTTTTTCGCTGCGTTATGGAAGAATCTCTCATAGGAATCAGCACGTGTAACAGTTTCTCCCATGCGAGGAATTGTCTAAAATTAAAAAATGAGCTCGTCGATCAAAAACACTCTTTGTGAGATTCCCAGTAGACTCCTAGACGATTGAAAATGCTAGCTGGGTTGAAATATAAATTAATGTTTTTATTCAACTTTTAAATCAAACACTTTACTTTAGCTGCACTTTTGTGCAGGTAACCACAATTTTGTACCTGCACATTAAGGCAGGTAAATGCATTTAAGATAACTGCATTTTTGATTTACCTGCACAAAAAATCGTGCAAAGAAGATTGTACAGCTAAGTCAAAACAACTGTATTACTTTTAACTTTGGTAATTTCTATGTTCGAAAAAGTATCTAAATATAATCAGTATTGTGGTTATTTTGTTGAACTATTTATGGTTTTTAATCCAAATTTTTATAATAAGGCTTAAGTTCATCAAATTTAATTTTCATTAAATTATTTTTATGAAGAAAGGAATTTTACAAACATGTAAATTAATTAAAATTGTTATTGATTGAATTGGTATCTAAATATAAGTTAAATTAACTAAGAAAATTTACCAATGATAGCAAAGTTAATTTATATTATTATTTTTGAAAAATTATCTAAGTTCAATTTGGACAAGAACATAGATTTAAGGTAAATTGACTAATCTTTTTTGATAAAATAGACATTAAAAAAAAATATACATATCATTATACCTACACCACAATAGTGGAGAGGGTATTATGCATTTGTGCTGATGTGTGTAACGCCTTAAAATATTGGTCCTATACCTATCTTGAAGTATACCGATCGACTCAGAATCACTTTCTGAGTCGAACTAACGATATCCGTCCGGCTGGCTGGCAGGCTGGCTGGATGTCCATGTAACCTTGTGCGCAAAGTACAGGCAATTTTGGAGATAATTTGATAAAATTTGGGACATAGGTTCCTATTGACACAAGGACCAAGCCTATTGAAAATGGGCCAAATCGTAGGACCACGAGGGAAGATAGGGGGAAATTTCTTCCTCTCAGAAACTATCAAACCGATTTTAATGAAATTTAAAACTTACATAGAACCATATCTTCATGGACACAAGAGGGATGTATTTTTTAAAAAATAGGACCACGAGGGGAGATAGGGCCAATTTCTGCCTCTCAAACCGATTTTAATGAAATTTACAACATAGATTGATCCATATCTTTTTCAAAAATAGGACCACAAGGGGAGGTAGGGGGCAATTTCTGCCCCTCACAAACTTTTAACCCGATTTTAATGAGTTTTATAAACATAGATAAATCCATATTTATATGGACATATAAGCATGATGTGTTTTTTAATACTGTGGTGTAGGGTTTCATATGGTCGGGCTTGACCGACTATACTTTCTTACTTGTTTTAGTTTATTTCAATTATAATTAATCATAAACATTCTTAACATAAGTTTTTTAATTTTGAACATTCATCGTCTAACAAATTGACACCTTCCTTTACATCTTAGCTTTGAGTGTTCACATAACAGTTTTACCCTCAAAAAATTTATCCTTCGACTTTTGTTTTTCGGCTTAGGCTTTTTGGCGCGCTTCTTCTTTTCCCCTATCTTCCAAGTCATTTACTCCAAATTCTTTGTCCATTTCCTCTAAAGTTTTAGCCTGTAAAACTATTGATATATACCCAAATTAGTTTTATGTATATATTTGCCGGTAAAAACAATTTATAACTGTACCTGATTCTCGGCTGCCTTTTTTTTTTTTTTTGTCTAACCACTTTTTTTCGCTGAACCCAATTCCTGTTATCTTTGATTTCGTCACCGGATTCCCCTTGCTTATAATCATAATTTCGTAACTTTTATATTTTTTATACTCGTAGTTTATTTTAAATTTTTAAATATGAAGCTTTTTTTTAATAGTTCTATTCCTTCAATTTTTCAGAAAAAAGCTTTATAAAATACATAACTGAAATTTAACTAATAGAATAAATTCGCAAAATGAAAAATGTTGAATTTTTAAATATGTTTTCAAAATTACAGCCAGGCCCACGATGTCACACGTTAACGTTCGCATAGAAAATAACATTTAAAACAAAAACAATTAATTTTAATATGAATGTTTTTTAACAAAAACAAAAATTCCAAATGACAATAAAATAAAACTTCATGTATTAAAAACATCGAAGAAGATACATATCTCAAATAGTAATATCAACAACACATGTTAGACATAATATCATAATAGTTCTATAGAACAATCAATTATCTTCCAAATTTAAAATATTTCATCTGCGAATTTTTTGCGAGTTTAAAAAAAATTAATTTTTCAGGTAACTAACTACTTGGTGCCAAATTCAGAATTATTCAATATATGGCTAGAGAAACACAACGAAAATGACAAAAGAGCCGCTATTTACGCCCATTTCTTGCCCTACACTTTTTAGAGTGGTTATTCCGAAAACTTCAAACAGTACTTAAAAGAGCATTCCCGATTACTTTGTTCAAATATGAATATAAAATGGCGTAATAGTTCCAGAAATTTGAAAGTTTTTGATAAACATCATGCTGTTTGGCTTAAATCCAGGGGTCTAATTACCGCATACGATATCGAGCAAAATTGATCGAAATTTTTTATTTTGGTATTATGACTCTCGATATCGAATGAAATGTATCGTAATTTGAGATGATAGCATTCGATATCGAGTAACCAAATACATTACTTCTCTCTAGTTTTCATTCGAAACGTCAGTGTCTATCGTATGCAGAAAAATACGATAGTTAACTCGATACGATAGCTTACTCGATATCGAATGCGGTAATTAGGCCCCAGTACTTCGATCAGAAAACGTGAAACGCAGTGTGCCTCTATTAAATCGAAACTTGGACGACCGCAAATACCTTTTTGCCAAAAATCAGAGAGAACAAAACGACTAGTTGCAGCAGAAATCTCTAAAGATCATAATAATAAAGTGGAATCCATAATTCTTGCTCGTAAATTTAACCAATAAGATTTAACAGTGGTTTTAAAAAAGGCTGTCAGTATTCCAACTAGAGCTTCGAAAATACGGAAAATAATTTCAAAAGCAACGCCAACTAAGCTACCTGCCGATGAAGGACTAGCCTTTCTTTTAGAGAACAACTTTTCAAAAGAGCAATATTGCAATATAAGATATGAAAATAAAATCAGAAATTCCGATATATATCATCTAAATAAAGATATTACATGTAGTAAATATAAATGCAGACCAGAAAAACCCGAAAGCGAAGATGAAGAAAAAGAGACATTTCGTTGACGGTTTGGAACTCAAAAATCCAATTGTTGAATAAAATCCTTTTTAAACATGACTTTGTTTGTTACTTCATTAAATTGGTAAAATTAATTTTTATTATTATACTCGAAAATATTTAAAAAAGGCAGTTTAGAAAATCAGATTATCTATCAAAGATCTAAAAAAATCTTGGATGCGGGAACCTATAACCCGTAACCCCTTCTTAGAACCAATTATTTGTTAAGTTTTTAGTTAAATTTACTTATGTTTTTTTCTGAGGGTATGAAAATTTTTTTTCGGTCACTCCCTAACTCTTAAAAATTCACTAAAAGTCAAATCCAAAAAATCGTTCAAATCGGTCCACCCGTTTGGCTGTAATTAATTTTGGCCAAAAAATGGGGTAAATTTCCTATAGTGCACTGGTGCACCAAATTCGACATTGAAACTTTACTCTTCACAGGGTTAGAATTATTAAAGTGTAGGCATAGGAACTACGGCAATTCATGGAGATTTTACGAAATTAAGAAGTGAATTTTATACACTACATAATTACTACCAAAAATAAAAATGTGTTTTTGTTAAAATAAGATTTTTATGATTAATACGATTTCCGATTATTTGATAAATACACTGAAAATTTACTGTTGAGGGAAAGCCAGCTTCTATGCGCATTTCACTGGTTGCCAAGACCAGCTCATCAGGAAACTTTTTCCAAAGATTTTAGAAAAGCCAAAAATACCAAACAAATAAAACCCTAAAGCGAATAAGAATTATAAACACTCTAAGTCTTACTTGTAACAATATCAAAACTTAAACAAAATTACCAACAATAAACAGTGAGTTTTTATGGTTAACTAAATAAATTGATTTTTATAATTAATTTCGATTTCGAATTTGAATTATACATTCTTATTTACTTAATAAAAATTGGAATAGAATCTTACAAATAAATCAATTTCATGTTTGCTCTATTCAATTACAATAAATATTATTTTCAACATTTTTTATTTTTCGAATTTAATAATATTATTTTTTATTTATAGCCTGTTCGTCGATTTCGAACGGTAACGTTCGCATAGAAAATTATATTCAAAACAAAAACAAAATTCGAAAATTTGTTTTTGTTTTAAATGTAATTTTCTATGCGAACGTTAACGTTCGAAATCGACGAACAGGCTGTTATTTTGAATCAACTGAGGTAATTGAATAAAATATAGATTTTATGGTAATTTTTTTAATTGAATCAATTAACATATTGTTAGAAATCGTACGTTGTTTTTATACCCACACCACAATAGTGGAGAGGGTATTATGCATTTGTGCTGATGTGTGTAACGCCTTAAAATATTGGTCCTGGTCCTTAAAGTATACCGATCGACTCAGAATCACTTTCTGAGTCGAACTAACAATGTCCGTCCGGCTGGCTGGCTGGCAGGCTGGCTGTCCATGTAACCTTGTGCACAAAGTACAGGTCGCAATTTTGGAGAAAATTTGATCAAATTTGGGACATAGATTCTTATTGGCACAAGGACCAAGCCTATTAAAAATGGGCCAAATCGTAGGACCACGAGGGAAGATAGGGGGAAATTTCTTCCTCTCAGAAACTATCAAACCGATTTTAATGAAATTTAGGACATAGATAGATCTATATCTATATGGGCACATAAGCTATACAGTTTTTCAAAAATAGGACCACAAGGGGAGGTAGAGGGCAATTTCTGCCTCTCACAAACTTTTAAACCGATTTTCATGAAGTTTATAAACATAGATAAATCCATATGTATATGGACATGTAAGCATGATGTTAATACTGTGGTGTAGGGTATCATATGATCTGGCTTGACCGACTATACTTTCTTACTTGTTTTATCAAATTTTTAATTAAATTCATCATTAATTAAGAAAAAAATCACAATTTTGAATATTTACAAATGTTAGTAATAAATATAATATTGAAATAATAATTTAATTATAAAAAATTTTGCTTGTAAACCTTTTTAAAGACGTTTTTTTTTTAATAAATATCTATAAAATCCATTTGTCTTCTAATTTTCATAAACCCCGAATCTCGATATCCCGAAAAATCTCGGGATCCTGTAATATCCCGGGATTTGATTTTTTGAAATCCCGAATCCCGGGATTTGCGAAAACCAGTCCAGATTGGCATCCCTTATGTATATCAAAATAATTGAATTAAAATTATAGTAAAATAATTTAAAAAAATTAAGTAAAATTAAACTCTTTCATCATCTTCCATGTTAAAAAGAACTAAGAAAATAAAATATTGGGTAACAAGCTAAAAAGGGGGGGGGGGCGCGGGGGGGTTTAAGAATTTATTATATATTAAGCTAAGGTGGTGTTTGGAATTCTTAAATTTGATTTTGTATTTAGATTTAAGCTGACTTAAAAATATTTGCTGAAAATTTTTTGTTTTTTCTGTACAAAAGCTAACAAGATATTTGAAAAAGCGGACATTATTTTTAAATTTGGCCAAATATGGACTTTTCATCCAAACATTTTTTAATTATCGTTAACCAAATTGAGAGTTATGAGTAACAAACCTTTTTTTATTACAAATAAACAAATGTGTAATTTTTGAACTCAGAATTTAACATAAAATGTGGTAGATCATTTTATTTCTTATAGTTTAAGAATAGTTGAAGTTTTAAAATTACAATTATTTTTTCAGCAGTTTAGAACAAAAAAATTTTTCAAACATTAGAATATCTTAGTACGTTTAAATCGTAATGTCGAATGGCAAATAATTTTTACAATCAACATTATTAGGGAATTTCTCATATTCCTTAAATATTCTTTTTTTACAATATATTTCTTAAGAAAAAATTATTCATTTTCATACGAAATTTTTTTTTAATTTTAAGTTTAATAAATAAATTTTTTTTAAAATAATGCTAAAAAAAATCTTAAAACATGTTATAAAAAAGCTTAATAAAATAATAATAAGTGCTAAATAAAAATTATTTTTTCAAGCCAAATTTAGCTGTAAAAATAATAATTATGGTCGAATTTCGGACACTGGGAAACACTAGTCTTTATAAATTTATTAAGGACCAATTGCAAACAAACTTTAATGCCCATATGCTTAAATACAATTTTATAAAATGATATAAAGTAGGTTTTTATACTTAAAGGTAGATACTAAAGCCCTGCACGAATGCATTTGTTTCTTTTTCACAGTTCTCCTCACCAAGTTATTGTTGTGTCAAATACTGTGTTTTTTTAAATCAGTTCGAATGATACATTACGAAAAACCAAATCAATGTTAAAACAGTAGTTGGTTTCAAACAAATCGGTGTTAAGCAGTAGTTTGATTTAAACAAATCAACTCAATGTATAATTTGATGTATACTAAAATACAACACACAACAATTGTGAGTCTCCCTGCAAATAATAGGACCAGTCCAAACACGCGTGTAAAGAGTAGCCCACAAGGGACCAGGACTACTCCAAAAGAAACCCAAACGTATGGAAAAAACATGGTCTATTTATGTGGAGCGGGTTTTGCGAACCAGGGAATACACCCTGGCGGCATTCCTGGACATAGAGGGCGCCTTTAACAATTTGAGGATAGAGGCTATAAGGCAGGCACTGGTTGACCTGAGGGTTCCGTTGTTCTTGGTCGAATGGATAACTATGATGCTTAGCAGCAGAGTTATTCACTCGGACTGGGGAAACGAACGCTTAAGGAAATCGGTGACTAGGGGGACGCCACAGGGGGGAGTTCTCTCTCCCTTATTGTGGCTCTTGTGGAAGGTCGTGGCCTACGCGGATGATGTGGTGATATTGGTGTCGGGCAAGTTTCTGCCGACAATTAGCGACATCATGCAAGGGGCGCTGAGCGGACTGGCGACATGGGCAAGTGACAAGGGACTGGGAGTTAATCCGGAGAAGACGGAGTTGGTTCTTTTCACTAGGAGGTACAAGGTGGAGGAGTTTAGACTGCCGGTACTGGGAGGAGGACTATCTGATAGTGCTAAGTATCTGGGGGTTTTTCTGGACAGCAAGCTGTCATGGGGTAGGAATACTCAGGAGAGACTCAAAAGGGGTATCAATGCCTACTATGCTTGCAGATCATCGATAGGTAGGAGCTGGGGACTTCGGCCGTCAGTGGTGGGATGGCTGTACACTTCGGTGGTTAGACCCATTCTTACGTATGGATGTTGTGTTCGGTGGGAGTCATTGAGATTGGCAAGTCGTAGGAACCTTCTTTCTAAGGCTCAGAGGTGTGCTTCAATTGGCATGACAGGTGCCATGAGGAGTAATCCTCAGGCTGCCCGGGTTGTCATTCTACATCTTCTGCCTATTGAGCAGTATTTGATGGGAATGGCGGCAAGGAGCATTCTTAGACTGAGGGAGTTAGGACTGACGAGGAATGACACTCAGGGTCAATCACGGATCCTGGGTGTGATTGAGGCTGGTGGGTATTGCCTGGGACCGCCGGGCTCCACTGTTTATGTGAGCACCAGAGTGGATTTTGGTCGGTTGCCAGAGGTAATAATGCCCTCTAGGGAGAGCTGGTCGGGCAGGAGCAGATTATTTGGTGGATTTGCTATTTTCACTGATGGCTCGAAGATGAGGGGCACGGGTGCAGGGGCCTACATTGAGGATCTGAACATAAGAAGGTCATATAGGCTTCCTGACGACTGCAGTGTTTTTCAGGCGGAGGTTCTGGGGGTCTGGAGGGCCGTGGAACTGATGAGGGACAACATTGATAGGGGCTCGGAGATCACTATATATGTGGACAGCCAGGCGGCTCTTATGGCCGTAAGGGGCTGTTATGTGAACTCCAGGCTGGTTGATGAGTGTAGGAGGGCTCTGAAGGCAGCCTTAGGGGAGTATTTGCTAAGGTTGTGCTGGGTGCCGGGTCATTGCGACATAGGCGGCAATGAGGTTGCGGATGAGTTGGCAAGACAGGACTCAGAGATGGAGGATCCTGACTGTGTGAAGGCGGTTAGGCCCCCATTTGGCTTCTATTTTGGTAGAATTAAGGAGTGGATACTGGGCGTGACCAATCGGGCCTGGGGGCCAAACGAACTGTCGGGTATCGCGGACACTGTGGCCGGTGCTTAGGAAGTCCGATTCGGTGTCGCTGCTGGGCAGGAGCAGGGTCTGCGTTAGGACCATGATAGGAATGATCACGGGCCACTGCATGATAGGCAGCATGCCGGTGAGGATGGGATCCGACTTGTCGGATATATGCAGGTTGTGCGAGGACCCTGAGGAGTTGGAGACAGTTGAGCACTTTCTGTGCCACTGTCCCAGGTTGCAGGGCAGCAGGCTGAGGTGGCTGGGCAGTAGATTCCTGGGCGAATTAGGGGATGTCTCGAGTTGCGGACTCGAGAATCTGATAGGATGCGTAATGGGGATGGACTGGCTGCACGAGGTGAGATTGGGTGCTAACCCACAACGGCCTTTCTACCTACCTACCTTCCTAACATTACGATGTCCTAGGGGAGGACCATATAACCCACCTTTGGACTACTAAGGAGTAGTTTTAAAACTACTTCATGGTATACACAAGTGGATTAGTTTTGAAGTCGTTTAAAAACGAAAGCCCGTCGTCGAAGACATGTCGTCTCACTACAAACACTTTTTATCAATGCCATGGTCCATGCTTGCATTACATCGGACCAGTCCATGGAGTAGTCCATTTTATCAAAATGGATCAGGTGGTCCAATTTTATTTGCAGGGAAGATATTGTCTGCAGGAACGAAACCAGAGTCTTTGTCGGGAATCGAACCCGCAACCCCGGTGCTGATAGACTAGCTCACTACCAGCTAGCCTGTCGGGGCACTCTCGTGAGCTGTTGCAGGCAGTGTTCGCATTCCATTGGTTGTGTTTGCTCATAGTAGTGTTGAGTACTAAATCTCGTGGTACCCAGTCTGGTTCTGGCCATTATGATGCAGTCTTCGCGACTAAAATTAATGTTGTAAGGGGGTCTTGTTATGCTGCTGTTGTGTGATTTTAGATAGCTCTCCGAGTTATTCCATAGTTGTTGGTTTTGGTTTTATTGGTGATTTTAATAGATGTTGGTTAATACCTGTACCAGAGGTGGTACCTCCATTATTAGTGGAAATTTAATTGCGTTTTTTGCAGCTTGGTCGGCATATTAATTTCCTGGGATGTTAATATGTCCGGGGATATATACTACGATAACTTTGTTAGATAATACAAGATTTTTTATCATATATTTCCTTGTTTCGCCATCGTTCTTCAATGATTTTATTGCACTGAGACTGTCAGAGCATATTATTGTCGTTTGTTGTTTTTGTGCTGCGAAGCATACAGCGAATCTTATGGCACCTAATTCAGCAGCGAAAATTGCAGAATGATCTGGGAGTATAGATTGATGAACGGTGATGAAATTATTAATTTCTTGTTGAACTACGGCATACGCCGTATTACCATTTGAGAAGGACCCGTCAGTGAAAATTGTTATATTTGCATTATATTTTTCTTTTTCCCTTAGGAAAAGTTGTTGGAAAATTTCTGAGTTCAGACCATCTTTTTTTAACATGTTTAATGTGGTATTAATAACTAGACTGCTCTCAGACGCGAGACAAGTTGTTGTTGTATCTTCACGGGTTGGCAGAGGTATTTGGATATCTTTTGCATATTTCATTATATTTTGTAGACCGCACGGATAAGGCATGTTGAAGCTATCTGGTATCTGACAAAAATACTCATGGAGTTCGTGGTTAGAATTGATTAATCCTTTCGAAAGCATTTTGATGGATTGCTTTTTAAAAATGAAGTCAAACTGATTAATTTTCGCTTCTACAACTAAGGCGTCAATCCGAGTTCCCTGAAGAATAGATTGTTGGTTTTTTTAACTTGTCAATAATATTTTGTACGTGAGAGTTCCAAAGAAGATTTGTTGAAAATGTGATTCCAAGTAAAATTCTGTTATACATATGGGTGATAAGTTGCACTTGTATTTCCTGCAAGCATGAAGGGCCTCGCATTTATTTATTTGGATCACCGCACCTACATCATTGGTCCAGCTGTTTATGACGGCGCGCCGTCACAATTATTTAGGTTTGTAGTAATGTCATCATACGAACCAGAGGCAATTACAAAGATGTTGTCCGCATAGATTGATATGTGGTCAATACCATGGACTTGTTTTAATTTTTCGAATAACGAATTGATGTATGCTGTGTATAAAACCACCGAAAGCGGGGAGCCTTGTGGCACTCTATTATCCATCCTACATGTATTGGAAAGAAACCCGTTTACTCTTACCGTGATTTTTCTATGCGATAGAAATGATTTTATTAGTTTTAAGATGTTTTTGGGTACACCCCATTTATATAGTTCTTCTATTATTGCAAAGTTAACAACTTTATCGAAGGCTTTTTCCAAGTCTTCCGATAGAATTGTAGAGTGTTTTTCCTCACTCGTTTTTTTTTTTTATTTGAGTCCCTATTTGATGACATAGTGTAAAAACACCTCTATTTGGCAAATATGAATGCTGTTCGTTTGCAATGTTTGTTTGACAGTGTTTCCACATTCTTTGCGCCAGAACTCTATCGAGTACCTTGGATAAAACTGGTAGCAATGATATTGGCCTATAACCTTCCATGCTATTTGGATTTTTACCTGGTTTTGGTATTGGGGACAAGATCCACATGAGTGAAAGCATGCTGATAAATTCCTTCAATGAGGATTGTTGTGTAGAGTTTACATAGTCTAAGTTTGAAAGTGATTGACGAATTCTTTATCATAGGATATGTAATTTTATCCAATCCCGGTGTCGTCCCTTTAAATTTTTTAAAGCATTTTGAAGATCTACTACTGTTATTTGATTACTCATACTATTTATATTATTAGGTTGGTTTGCCAATAAATCAATGTTGAGTTGGTTATTTTTTTCAATTATCATATCTGTGGCATTTTGACAAAACATCTTAAGTCGAGATAAGATAGCAAAAAAGTTTTTTAAAAAAAACTCGGTGAAAAAATCATTTTTATTAAATAATAAAATAAATCAAAATTAAAGAAAAATTTCGTTTATAATACAAAATTTTAAAACTTAAACAAAAATGTTTTTTGAATGAAAATTCGCATGATTAACAACATTTTTTTCAACTTTTTAAATTCGAGTTAAGATGTTATGTCAAAATGCCACAGATATGGTTAAATGAATTATCTGATCCGATTGCACTCCATGTTTTTGCAAATGCATCACCAATTTGCCGGGGATTGAGAAGAATTTCATTTTCCACATATATTGATGGAAAACTTTTGGATCTAAAACATGTTATTTTTTTACCTTATTCCACAAAGTTCTTGATTCTGAAAATGGGTTGATAGAATTTAGGAAGTTTGCCCAAGTGTTGCGTTTCGCTTCTTTGCATGCTCTTCTTACTTGTGCGCATAGTTTTCTATAGTTTATTAGTGCTGGGATACTATCGATATTTTCTACTATCGATATTTATCGATAGTTCAGATTTCACTATCGATATTACTATCGACTGAATGGTTGTACTTGTGCAGGAAAACTTTAATTATTTTTTTATAAGGCTACAGTCGGTTGTTTTTATCACTTTATTGAACGTATGAGAAGCATGTACCGGACCGGTCGACCTCCATACAAAAAAAAAAGTTGTGCCAGTCACCCCCTAGAATGAAATATATGTCAATGAAGTTTCTTAAACAAGAAAATTTTTTTTTTTTGCCACGCCCAAAATACAGCACTTTTGGTTTATTACATGTAGCGCTGCCATTTTAAGTCCGATCTCATCATATCGCATATCGTTGTTCATGGCTTGACAGTGGCTTAATTTTTGCCTTTGATGACTTTTAAATCCGAGCTCAAACTATGGGCGCCACTTATGCTATCTCGGATCCTTCCCCCAAATGGCAAATTTTTTTCACGTGCCAAGAAAGCCTTTCTAAAACTAAGTATGAATAGCTTTTAATTTGCTCACTTTTATAACACGCCTCCAAATTAAGCGCCTTTTTTCTTTTTCACATACATATTACATAAAACCAGGTAGAAGCCAATACAGCCCAACAAATTTTAATCAGTCACGCCCTAGAATAAAAGGTATATTTATTAAGTTTGACGCACTTTAAAAAAATCGGTTTTGTCACGCCCTAAATTACAGCTTGTTTTGCTATATATATGTAGCATCGTCATTTAAAGTCCAATTTCATCGTATCGTATATCATTGTTAATGGCTACAATATGGCTTAATTTTTGTATTTAATGCTTTTTTAAACTAACTTAAAATTCTAGATGGATTGTTAATGGCTGGAATATGGCTTAATTTCTGTATTTAATGCTTTGTTAATGTAACTTCAAATTCTAGATGACATTTATAAAATATCGGATGCTTCCCCTCTTATGTCCAATATTTCATAACTAGAAAAGATTTCCTTCTAAAACTTTATAAGTAAAGTAAAAAAAAATAACCTATTTTATTATTTCATCATCAGGCCAAGTTTCCGTATTTGTTTATTTATTTCAATAGTACCACAAAAAGGACCTATTGTAAAAATATGAAACCATGTTACAGAGTTAAAACAAGAACTAAAAAACCTAAAGAAATTACTTAGTTCTAAAAATGTAAAAAAAAACAAAATAATTTAAATGCGTAAAAATGAATGCCTCAAAACATATACATATGAGAAAAATTATGAATTGGGTAGTCGGTGTATGTAAATCTTGAAGAGACTCAACTTGGCTAGGTTATACTGTAATGGTAAGGAAATTCTATAAATTAAATTGAAGCACGGCGAGTATATTAAAAGCTATTTACACTAATATTTAGAAGGACTTTCTTGGCTCGTAAGAAAAAATTAAACATCAGAATTTTAAGTTAGTTTAAAAAAGCATTAAATACAAAAATTAAGCCATATTCCAGCCATTAACAATGATATACGATACGATGAAATTTGACTTTAAATGACGATGCTACATATATATAGCAAAAAAAACTGTAATTTAGGGCGTGGCAAAAACAATTTTTTTTAAAGTGCTTCAAACTTAATAAATATATCTTTTATTCTAGGGCGTGACAGATGAAAATTTTTTTATATTGGCTTCTACCTGGTTTAATGTAATATGTATAAGAAAAACAAATAAGGGGCTTAATAATTTAGAGGCGTGTCATAAAAGTGAGCACATTAAAAGCTATGCATACTAAGTTTTAGAAGGGCTTTCTTAGCACGTGAAAAAAATTTGACATTTGGGGGAAGGACCCGAGATGGCATAAGTGGCGCCCAGAGTTTAAGCTCGGATTAAAAAGTCACCAAAAATGAAAATGAAGCCACTGTCAAGCCATGAACAACGATATGTGATATGATGAGATCGGACTTTAAATGGCAGCGCTACATATAAAAAACCAAAAGTGCGTGGCAAAAAAAAAATTTTTCCTGTTTTAGAAACTTCATTGACATATCTTTCATTCTAGGGGGTGATTGGCACAACTTTTTTTTCGACCCACCTTAATGTATATACGCACGTTATTTTAGATGACAATTTTTTAAAAATTGATAAGTACCTTTCTGAAGGAACCGAAGTAACAGGGACTATAAGATATTCCATTGCAACTTTAAAATATTTTCTAAATTCTTAACCCAAGAAGGTTATAAATCTAGCGGACTTGTCCTCTAATGGTCGTTCATTATTTTGTCCTATGATTGCAATTGCATTTGAATTTGCATTATTTTACAACATTAAAAATATTTGACGTTTCAGTCCCTATATAAACATGTGCAAATTTCGACTTAAAGGTCTTAAATTAGCAGTAAGCAATCCATACCACTTGCCATTCTTGTTGTTTGTATTCATTGCTGTAATTCAGCGCGAATTAATAATAGCATGTAAACATTTGAGGCAAAAAACTGTGTGTGTATAGCTGCTGTTAGATGTCTTCATAGCTGTATTTTAAATAATAAAAATATCGATATTAATAATTAATAAAAAACTATTAATAAGCTGTGCAATATCTGTGTTAAACCAAATAGGACGGTTATTTATTCCAATTTTTTGGTGCATGAGTTACGGGCATTGCTTTGTTCGCAGCTGTTCTTATTATTTTTACTAGTGTGGCAGATTCTTTGTTGATATTTTCAGTGATTAATTTTGAGATGGCTAATCAAAAATTTTTCATTAAATTTGATAACATGTTGTTGGTGATTGTTGTTGTTGCTATTTTGCATAATTATGGGGAAATGGTCGCTCGTTTCATGATTGAAGCATTGCTAAGTAAGAGATGTTCACTAGTGGCCATTGAGACGTCAATAGCTGTTAGTGTTTTTCTTGTGCTGAGCAGAGTAGGAGATCCGTCATTTAAAAAGGTAAGATTACGTTCGTTTGCAAAATATTCATAAAGTTGACCGGGTCTGGAACCCCATAGGGTGTTTTGTGTGTTGAGATCGCCACAAATCAGATGATGATCAGTGTTAGTGTTAGGTATAGCATCCAATAAATCTTTGTTTATAGAAATGTCCGTTTCTTTGTATATGTTGGTTATATGTACATCTTTAGTGCCTCGAATGATGATTGTTTGGTAAAGAAGATCCCCTTCCGATGTTAGGTGTTGTGTAACATTGATAGAATTCTTACCCCCGTATTCATAAACGATTATTAAATTTAACAAAAGTTTTTTAAGGCTAATTTTCATAGTAAATTTGTCCTTTATTAAATTTAAGAAATTTTTATGAATACACGCATTAATAAGTATCGCTATTCCAGATTTGGCATAGCTATACTCTTTATGATGATGAAAAATTTTGTAATTTGGTATGTTAAGAAATTGTTTATTTGTTTCTATTATGTAGGTTTCTTGTAGGATTATAATATTTGGTTTGTGTTTGCTGATTAAAATTTCCAGGGAAAACTTATTGTTAAGGAAACCTTGAATATTCCATTGAATAATGGATAAATTCAGACCTATATTCATATTTAAATTTTTAGATTAATAAAAGGAAAATTTTTGGATGTTTTTTTATTGTGTTATTTTTTTCCTTGCCCATTATTATTGCTGTCGCCTTTAAATTGACTTTCAATATCATAGTAGATGGAACGTGAGTATGGAGTAAATGTTGCTCCAGGAGACTCGTTAGTTACTGTGTTATGTCGTTTTGGTGTCTCGAAGCTTGGTTCGGTTACGCTGTAAGTTTCCATAATGTTGTATGTTTCTTCAAGTGGATGTTTGTTGGTTTTGCAGTTGATTGATTGTTATAGTATTTGAAGTTGATGTTGTATTTGTTGTGATGTTTGGTTTGTTTGATTGTGTGATACAGTTATTGTGGTTTTTTTCTTTTTCAGTTTCTTAAGGAGATGTTTTGTTGTCTTGAGTATTTTTTTATTGTTTTATGTTTGCGATTTCTTTTTCTGTTGTTGTGTTATTTGTTTTTTTTAGTGGCATTGGCAAAGTTCGGCTTGGGATTGTTTTTTGAAAATATTTTATGTGCTTCAGGATTCGTGTTGTAAATTTTCCAAGCTTCTCTTATGGTGCACCGTCTATTGATTTTAATTTTTAAAACAGTTTTATGTTCATAAATGAAGGGCATGTGTTATCGTAAGAGGCATGCGATTCAACATAACAGTTAATACAGAATTTCCTTTCACAGTTGCTGTGTGAGTCTAGCTCACCGCTTTTTTTTACAAATTTCTACATTTCTGCAGCGGTTTTTTGTATATCATAGTTTTTTGGCAGGTTTTACACCTCATAGGGTTAGGTATATCTTCATTGATTTTGACTCTTTCCCATCCGAGTTTTATATACTCTGTACGCCTTATAAGGTCGAACGTTAAAATTACCGCACCTGTTGCTTCAAGTTTGTCTTTATCGCCCTTTTTCATAATTTTTTTAATTTCTACAACCTTTTGACTTTTTAAGTCTTCAAGAATTTCTTCTTCGGAAAGTTCGATGGTTTTTCTTGAGAACATTATTCCTTGTATAAAGTTTAAGCTTTTGTGAAATGTTATAGTTACTGGTATAGTGTCAATATAGTTTGCTTTTATGAATTTCTGGGCTACTTTTAGGTTATGTGTTTTAATCATGAGATCTCCTGATCTTAAATTAACAACATTGGTGTAGTCTTTAGATACAAAATTTAAACCTATTTCTATTTGGAAGACGTTGTATGATGAGATTGGTTTTGGTGTTTCATCCTTTTTTGTATTCCTTGCCGAAATGATAATGTAACGTGGACACAAAATGCATTTTTTAAAAAATAGGACCACGAGGGGATATAGGGGCAATTTCTATAGGGGCAATTTCTGCCTCTCACAAACTTTCAAACCGATTTTCATGAAGTTTATAAGCATAGATAATTCATTTATATGTTCCGATCTCATCGCATTGTTTAAATTCTGAAAGAGGCACAGAGTCATCGTTACGATACCGCTTAATTTTGTTGGAAATGTTCTCGCTAAAACCAAGTTCTCTGAACCGGTTATGGTTCAGGGATTTTGAACCATCCATTTTTGGGTGGTCCAATTATTAACGCCTTATTTTTTCTTTTTAACACTTATGTTATTTGTTTTTATTTGATATATTGTAAAAATGAAAATAAACACGTTAATTTTTGTTATTGTTTTTCAATGTAAAAGAGATAATAAGAGAACTGTTATTCACTATAACCACACTAGAAGGACGACCTTACACGGCGATTGTACAATAATACCATTTAAAGATTTTTTTTCAAATGATTATTTTTTATTTTTAGAAATTATGATTTACTTTTAGTTTGTTTGTACAAAGTACACAAGTTTGTTAAAACATTAAATTTTCAAAACAATGAAGTTTTGAATCAGCTTGTTGTTGGTTGGTTTTGCACCCAGTGTCAAGAATACGCAAAATTGCATCATTATTTCTGGGCAAACAAAATATTAAAAACACATCTTAGATTAGCGGTTGTTAATTTTGCGAATATTATTGAAAAAAATTATTTGTAAAAAGAAAACCCGTTTTATAAAGTTTCATATATTAAAGAACCAAAAAATCAAGTATTTAGTACCATCAGGGCTGGGCAGTATTTGAAATACATACATGTATTTGAAATACGTGTTTAAATTACAAATACGTATTTTGTATTTGTATTTTAAATACATGAAGTGCAAGTATTTTGTATCTAAAATACATGTCCAGCAAATATTTTGTATTTTAAATACATGACAAGCAAGTATTTTGTATTTTAAATACCGGAAACCATGTATTTTGCCCAACACTGAGTACCATAAGGTAAAACTAATGGAACTTAAGAAACTTTTAGTTTGAAAATTCCTCCTTTCATATCTATGATCATTTTTAAACAAAGTATGTATATTAGAGTGGGTCAATTTGTTCGGGCCCAAAAAAAGTGACAAAGCGTATCCCAAAATCGTAATCTACGCAAAATTCTAAGAACTTTTGCTAAAGAAACCATGGTTCTAAAATCAAAATCGAGCTTCCGGTTTTTGACTTGAAAATTTGGTGCTCAGGAAATCTGAAAAATTATACTTTTTTGGAAATATTTATTGCAATTGGTGAATAGTTGGCCTGTATCGCTGACAGAGGGCTTGTTTAAAAGGAAATTTTCTACATAAATAATTGAAAAATGAAAAAAATAAAATAAAATTACCCAATAAAATTTTTTTCTCATTTTGCGAAGCACTAATGGTAGGTACATTTAAAAAAATAAGCGCAATGTTATGCGCTACGCAATAAGACATATAGAAATGCAGTAAAGTATGTAAGTGAAAGAGCTCTCAACAACTTAAAAAAAAATAACATTTCAAGTGCTACGGCATTCCCTTACTACGAAGCAGGTTTGTAAGGGAGAATACTAAAAAATAACTGTATCAGTGTGTAAAGCTGATCGTTATATCTAACAATTTTTATATGCTTTATGTGTCATAAATGTATTGCTTCAAAGTGGGAACTCGCCATATAAAATTCATGTCTTCCTTACAAACCTGCTTCGTTCGAAGCTCCATTTTTTATTGGGTTACGACTTCAATAAAATTGTATTTAAAAGAAAAAATACTGGCCAAACCAGAAATCAAACCATAACATCCTGGGTCACAAGGCCCAACATAACCTTTTAACCATAACAGCACTTATTAACTTATGCGCTTAATACGAGTTTTTGTACATTTTTTAAATATTGCTGGCTACTCTTGAAAACGCGTCAAAAAAGTGAAAATTTTTATTAAAAAAAATTATTTTTGTTTACGATACATTTCTAAAGTGGAATAAACGTGAGAATTTTAACTTTAAATTGTGTGAACGATAAGAATTACAAACTTTTCAGTTTCTCATTACCTATTTAATTTTTTTTTTTTTAATTATGGCCCTTATTATGTAAAACGCAACGCCAAAGCATTGAAAGCAAAACAAATTCATAAATATTTTGTAATTTTGTTGTTGCTTTCTACAAAAATTCATGTACCGTTTTGAGGCGTTTGAAATTTTAAAACGCAAAAAGAATTTCTGTAGAAAGCAACAACATAATTACAAAATATTTATGAATTTGTTTTTGCTTTCAATGTAATTCTTTAGCGTAACGTTGCGAATTATATAATTAGGGCCTATGTTTCTTACTACACCATTTCCAATTGTATTTCAGAAATTTCCAATTTAACTTAAAAAATTTCCAATTGTAACTTCTGAAAGTGTCCAATTGTATTTCAGAAATTTCTGTTTTTATAGCTAATACAATTTTTTAAATTGGAAATGGACGATAGCAATTTGTCTGAGCCGCCACTTACTACAAGCATCTACCGTTTACTGATCTAGGGTTACCGGCATATATTCAGGGAACTGAGCGATTTGTACAATTGCTTACCAATGTTTCCCACGTGCCATAGAATGTAATCGAGATGATATTTTGGCAGTTACTATTAAAAGCCACAACAGAATACCACGAATGGATAGCAAAAAATATATTGTATGTAAATTGCAGCTATAGGCCGAAACTAAATTTATTTACCCCCTGCTCGGCCAGTATTTTTTTTTATAAATTTTTTATTTTTATTTTAGTCGGTTCCTTTTTTTAAGTTGTGAATTTTCAAAAAAATTGCGTTTTAATAACAAAATAGAATAATAATAAAAATATTTATTTTTTAACCTTTTTATTTTCAGTTTTTGCTTAAATTTTATTTCAAGAAATTTTCGTTTAATTAAGTTTGGATTAATCAATTCTATGGCATTTTGACAAAACATCTTAAGTTAAAATTAAAAAGTGGAAAAAATGGTGTTAATCGTACGAATTTTATTAAAAAACATTTTTACTTACGTTTTTTCGGTTTATTTTATTTTTTAACAAAAATGCTTTTTTCACCGAGTTTTTTTAAATCTTTTTTGCTCTCTTATCTCCACTTAAGATGTTTTGTCAAAATGCCGCAGAATTATCTTATTTTAATCAACTTTGAATTAAAACTTAGTTAAATTATTTTATTTAACTTTTATGTATCAAAATTGTAACAGTTTTAGGTTTCTTATCAGCTTGACTATGGTTATTTTTACCAAAACCCTTTTAACCAATTATTGATGTACAGATTTTTCTAAAAATGAACACAGATATAGAAAGCTGAGAGAATTTTCTTTTAAACAAGCCCTCTTTCAGCGATACAGGCCAACTATTCACCAATTTCAATAAATATTTCCAAAAAAGTATTATTTTTTTCAGATTTCCTGAGCACCAAATTTTCAAGTCAAAAACCGGAAGCTCGATTTTGATTTTAGAACCATGGTTTCTTTAGCAAAAGTTCTTAGAATTATGTGTAGATTACGATTTTGCTATACGCTTGGTGGGCAAAAAAATTGACCCACTCTAATGTATATATAAGTGCTTAAGTATATCTTTTAAATGCTGTTGCAACATTATTTTAATAACTATTCCATTAGTTATTAGGAATTAATTTAGAAAAATCCAATCCAATCAAAATATATTCTATATTACATCGATATCAAAAAATATAATATAAAATTAAGAACCCTTAAGTTTGCATATGGCTTATGAGCTTCATAGCTCCCAAAGTAAAATCTTCTTGCCCAAAATTTATAAATCACTAATAATAGAATTTATTACAAATTAAATGGATTTATAATGTATGTTTAGAAAAATTTGTACGGAAAATAAAACTGAAAACAATTTAAACCTATTTAAGTTTCTACCTATTTAATTTTGCACATATATCGAGCCCTAATAGCAAAAATGATGTAACCAACAACATTTTAGATTTTAGTTTTCTGATGAAAATCAATCATTTGCATCATCTCTTAAAATCTCATATCTCTTGGAAGTACCGTTACGAAATAAGAGCAAAAGCAATTTCAAACGCAAGCAACCCAAGACTTGAAACAAAAATATTTAAAAAAACTTTCTGCTGTAAAATTTTATTTTCGTTTGTTACATCATTTTTGCTATAAGGGCTCGATATAACAACTCCTCAGCTCATTATTATACATAATTAAGGCAGAGTTAGTCTTTACTTTCTGTTTCTGTTCTGTTCCGTGCCGTTCTGGTACGAAATTGCAATATGTAGTTACTTTTTCTGTAGCAACTTACCAGCCATTTATGACAAATTTATTAGTTTTGCATCGTCCATTGTTTTATTTCAATAACTTTCATGCGCATAAATTTGAAGAAATTAAATTTTAGGAACTCTTAAGATCAAATAACAGTTTATTTCAATATAAATATGAATTTTTTATTATTTATTTTGCTGTCACTTACAATTACTTAAAAAGTTTTTGATTAAAAAAATTTTACCGCAACAGAACAAACAAAAAAAAACAAATTAATTTCACAGGTTTTTTAATAACAAAAAAAAAATCAGCTGATTGGTAACAGAACAGCAAGTAAAGACTAATTCTGCTTTAATCCGGCAAAAAAGGCATGCAAAAGAAGTAATAAATGCATGGGTTCCAAGAATAGTGAACTGGTTCTTTTAAGGCGAAACAAGCAAGTTTTTAACATTAGCGTGCCATTGGCGAGAATGGGTTCGCATTAGGTAAAAGGCTCGTCATTAAAAGTTCAGGGATGAATTAGCATTTTCATTGATTTGAATGAGTGCGAATTAAAACTAATGAAGTTCAACGATTCTAATGCACATTTTCATTGGTGCTTAATATTAATTTAAATATGCATTATTATTGTCTTATAAATTAATTAAAAATAAATATAACAAGTAAGAAAGCATAGTCGGTCAAGCCCGACCATATGATACCCTACACCACAGTATTTAAAAACACATCATGCTTATGTGTCCATGTAAATATGGATTTATCTATGTTTATAAACTTCATGAAAATCGGTTTGAAAGTTTGTGAGACGCAGAAATTGCCCCTTGCCTCCCCTTGTGCTCCTTTTTTTTAACTGTATAGCTAATGTGTCCCTATAGATATGGATCTATCTATGTTTTAAATTTCATTAAAATCGGTTTGAGATGCAGAAATTGACCCTATCTCCCCTCGTGGTCCGATTTTTTTAAAAATGTATACATTTTGTGTCCATATAGATATGGTTCTATCTATGTTTTGAATTTCATTAAAATCGGTCAGATAGTTTCTGAGAGGTAACGGTATGGGAGTTGTCTGTATCTGAAAGGCCAGAAAACCATCAGAATACACTTTCCATCAACAAACAAATATGTTTTCTTCAATTCCGAACGGAATCATTCCGAACGGAATTGTACTCTGTGACATGGCCCTATATTTGAAAAATGTTTTTTTCACAAAAAAATTTCAAATTGAAAAAAAAAAATAAAATAGACATACATACAAACATAGATATGTATGTATAATAAAAAATTCGAAGAAGATACCTTACCCAATAAGTTATATTAAAAAAAAATTTAGGCAATACTTATTGTATAATATACCAATTCAGTCTTGTACTATCGTTTGATACGTATGGTCGTGATTTACTCTGTTTCTTTGTTTTTTTGTAAAATAATTTACGGCTATATTTTCTTATTATTATAATAACAAAAAATAACTTATTAAAAATAAACACACAAACAAAATTAAACGCATACGTGCTGAAGATGTTTCTGCCTCTTTAAGGCAAAACATGATTAAAAAACCAAAAACAAACAGTTCTCAGAGAACGGAAAATCAAAATTATTTTGCTCCGCTCCAAACTATTGATGATCAAGATGATGAACTTGTTGTCGATAAAACCGTTAAAATAAAAATACCACCAATAACAATACTTAAGTGTAAAATAGAACAAATACATGAAATATGTAGAATATTAAACATAAAAGAATATTCATTACGTAAAATATCAATTGGTATAAAATTGTTTTGTGAAAACAAGGAAGATTATAAATTAGTTTGCGATTCACTTACTAACAAATTCCATCATGAGCATTTTACGTATGCAGCTAAAAACGAAAAGCCGTATAAGGCTGTTCTATTGGGCCTAGATAAAACTGACCCAGCAGTTGTTAAAAATCGACTCTTAAATCTAGGTCTTAAATGCACTGACGTTAAAATCATCACTAAAGCTAGAGAAGGTTATAGCGAACAAATAATTTTTATTGTCTACTTTGAACAAAAATCTATTACGTTAAAAGAGTTAAGACAAAACTTTTCAATCATCGAATATATAAAAGTAAGATGGGAATATCAGAAACCCAATAAAGCTAAATTGACTCAGTGCTACAACTGCCAAATGTTTGGCCATGGTTCTAGTAGATGTAAGGTTAAAACATTTTGTGCCCGTTGCGCCGGGGATCATGCTACTAATAATTGCAATGCGTCCTTTGAAAAATGTGCAAATTGCAGTGGTGCCCATAAGGCAATGTCCCCTAGTTGTCCTAGTAGAGAAACATACATTCAATCGAAACAACGTGCCCTTCCAAGGAACACTAGAGAAAGATACCGTTCATTTAACAATGGCACGAACTACAATGTTAATTTTCCAAATTCGTTAAACCAAAGGCAAAGTCCAAATACAAGTAATATAAATTATAATCCTAATGTTACAAATACTAACAACAATGCTGGTAATACCAACAACAATACTAGCAACACCAACAACAATACTGGTAATGCCAACAACAATTCTGGTAATACCAAAAACAATTATTATAACAACAACAGTTTGTTTTCGTTTGAGGAACTGAAAAATTTGACTTTTGAACTGATCACTAGTTTAAAAAATTGCAGGTCTCGTGAAGACCAATTTGAGGTTATTACTAACCTTGCCTGTAAGTTTTTGTATTCATGAATACCAACATAAATATAACATCATGGAACGCGCGTGGCATTCACAACAAAAAGAAGAATTATTTCAGTTTTTGGTTAATCGAAACGTTGACATTTGTCTTATATGTGAAACTTGGCTCAACGACAAGTATTCAATAAAACATCAAAACTATTATTGCTACAGATATGATCGTCAACAAGGTAGGGGAGGGGGTGTAGCAATCCTAGTTAAAAAACATATCCAGCATCAGCTACTACCCATATTAAATACAACTATAATCGAAAATATAGGAATCAAAATTTCAACTGGTAACGAATATATTCATATTTATTCCTGCTATTTTCCAGGAGGCACATCAGGTGCGGACCACACTAGAATCAATACATTTAAGTCAGACCTTCGTAAATTAACCACCGCTCATAGTAAATACGTTCTAGGTGGCGACTTTAACTGCAGACACAGATATTGGGGTTGCCAAAGAAGTAATTGTTGGGGTAACGTTTTATATAATAAAATCCAGCTAAATCAAACTCATATTGTATATTCACACGAACACACCTACATACCTGCTGATCCAAACAAGCAGTCATCTACTTTAGACTTTTACTTAACAAGTCTTTCGCAAAATATGACCGCAGTCAGAGTTATAAATGATCTGAGTTCTGATCACCTCCCAGTCACCACCGTATTAAATATGGGCTATGATGCAGTTGATAATTATTATTATGCTTTTAATAAAGCAAATTGGACCCGCTATACCAAGTACATGAACAGAAATCTTCCATCGACTGATGCAAATGAAATAACAAACAGTACACAAGTAGATATTATGATAAATAAATATGACGCTACCATTAAAATGGCCATCGATGATTGTGTACCAAAACGCAGAATATCGCCTCCCAACAAACCATTACCCAACAATATAAAAGTAATGATACAAATTAGGAATGTTTATCGACGAAACTGGAAGCGTTTTAGGGACATTGAAGACCACCAACAAATGTCTTTACTAAACAAAAGCATTACTAAAGAAATTCAACAATTTAGAAATCATTCATGGAATAATATGCTATCCACACTCGACAAATCGTCTTCCCCTTTTTGGAAAGTATCAAAAATGCTTAGGAAGAAATCAAAAATTATTCCAATTCTAAAGCACAATAACGTGGTATGTTACACCCAGCAAGAAAAGTGCGAAATCCTGGCTCAATGCTTTAAATCGAATCACTGTATTTCGACACACCTTAGCGATAAAACCACTGTTGCTGAAGTAAATAATACTGTTAATGAAAATAGTTCTGCAAATTCAAGTCCACAAAATTCTTACTTCATAAATCAAAGAAAAACAGCCGACATTATAAAAAAACTAAAAAACAAAAAATCGCCAGGAGAGGATGGTGTGTAAGAGGTTTTCGATATGAAAACTTGCTCATAGATTTTTTAAATAAGAATATTTAATTAAAACAAATATTAAATATCATTTCAAACAATATTCATTTATTAAGTAATGCTTGTAGTTACTCCGACTTCTTCTTTACTTCTGCTTAAAAAACTAGTTTCAAATCAACAAAAAATGTTATTTGTGTCACCAAAGGTATATTAAAAAATTTAAAGAATTTATACAAGCAACTAAAAAAAATAATATTCCGTTATTATTTGAGCTAAATTATCAAAAAAAAAAAAAACAGAAAAAACCTGAATACAAATTGCTGAATATAAAATATATGCATATACGTACGTTCTCATAAGTATGTAATAAGTAGATTTGTATTTAGGGTTTTCAGACATTGATATTAAAAATATTCAGGAATAAGGAAATAATTTTGTTGCATGTCTTAAACAATTAGTTTGGGAATTAAAAACTCACAAACATGCTCCCCGCCAAGAATCTAGGTTCTTTATGATGATTGCTGATCGATGACATCTTCTGCTGAAGTGACTTCATTTATCGGTAGTAGACAAATTTTGGTAATTGGACGTTTGATATATTTTTTGTTACAGTAAAGTGTAACAACTCTTACTAACCCGTCAGGACCAGGATGTAAAGTTTCGACTTTGGCGAGAGGCCATTGTCCGGGAACACTTTTTTCATGTAGTAGGAGTACTAAATCTCCAACTTTAATATTAGTTACAATTTTATTCCATTTAGGGCGCGATTGTAGACGGCACATATACTCTTTATTCCATCTGTCCCAAAAGTGTTGCTTCAAGTGTTCAATTTGTTTCCAACGGCATAGTCTATTTTGGTTTACGTCCAATAAGGTTTCATCTGGTATGCAGACTGTTGGTTCACCTATTAAAAAGTGTGCAGGCGTAAGTGCATTGTGATCCTCAGGATCAGTGGACAGCGGACACAGAGGCCTGGAGTTAAGTATGCTTTCAATCTGTGCAAGTAGTGTGCTCAGTTCTTCAAAGTTGAGATGGCGGTCATTCAAAATGCGACGTAAATGGTGCTTAGTGGACTTGACCCCCGCTTCCCAAAGTCCGCCAAAACGGGGTGACGCTGGAGGAATGAAATGCCAATTAGTTCCTTGGTTGGCTAATGTTTCGACAAGATGCTCCGGAAGCGCAAGTTTATTTCTATGATAAATGACCTGAAGTGCTTTATTCGCGCCAACGAAGTTTGTGCCACAGTCCGAGTATAAATCGGTACAGATACCTCTGCGAGCCGTAAACCGACGATACGCCGCTAGAAATGCATCAACGTTGAGGCTACCCAGGCAGAAATTACGACTCTTCTGAATATTATGTACCGCCACAACCCTGTAAATACAAAATTGTGACTCTACCAAAAATATGGTACCATCACAACACTGTAGATACAAAATTACAACCTTAGTTTGTTAATACCGTTTTTAAATAAGATTCAACACCGTTACAACACCCTAATTACAAATATACGACTTTAGTTTTTTTAAGTCGTATTTACCATAAAACTATACCGCTACAACACTGTATATACAAGAATTAAACCTTAATTTTCTAATACCGTGTTTATAATAATTCTATACCGCTACAACGCTGTATATACAAATGTTTAGTCTTATTAATTTAATAGTGTCGTATTAAAATGAAAACACAAAAAATATTTTAGGTTAGAAAATAAACAAATTTTTGCTTATTTATTAGCGAATTTATATATGTAACAATATTGAAAATAAGAGTCGGAAGATGGTTGTGACTACGTTGTAAATTCGTGAATCCAACATTGTAAATTTAAATTTACAGTACTGTGACAACACTAAAAAGAAGAGTTGGAAGACGCACATTTGGCGTTATCATTTTAATATTGTGACAACATTGGAAATTTGGTAAACAGTGCGTTGTATTGATGTTGATAGTACCCCCTGCAACGTCGGCACAGCGTCGTGCTGATTGTCTTTTTCTGCCTGGGTAGTTACAGCTTCCAAATGTATTGCCTTGGTACACATACATATAAAACGGCAGATATACCCCTTTGAGGTAGATGAAGTTCTTAACATCGAATTCTTAATGTTGATTGGGCCAGCGTAATCGAGTCCACTGTGTTTAAATGCACGGGTTGGCTGGAGCCGCACAGCTGGCAAATTGCCCATTAACTGTTGACATGTTTGTGTTTTGTATTTGAAACACACAATGCACTTTCGTTGGACCACCTTTGCTAAATCTCGCGCAGAGACTATCCAATAATGACGTAAAACATAGGACTGCATCAGCAACAGGCTGCCATGACAAGTCTTCTTATGAGCTTCTGAAAAGATAAGTAGAGACAGTGGATTTGTTTTTGACAATAAAATAGGGTGTTTTATTTGGAACGGAATCTCAGCTCGAGATATACTCTCAGTATTTCCAATTCATCAAGGAATGGCGCTAATTTCAAAATTCGGCTTGTACTAGGAAGTGGTTTGTTGGATTTTAAACAGCGTATTTCCTCACGAAAAGATATGGCTTTTTATATGTATGTGTACCAAGGCAATACATTTGGAAGCTGTAACTAGCCTCAACGTTGATGCATTTCTAGCGGCGTATCGTCGGTTTACGGCTCGCAGAGGTATCTGTACCGATTTATACTCGGACTGTGGCACAAACTTCGTTGGCGCGAATAAAGCACTTCAGGTCATTTATCATAGAAATAAACTTGCGCTTCCGGAGCATCTTGTCGAAACATTAGCCAACCAAGGAACTAATTAGCATTTCATTCCTCCAGCGTCACCCCATTTTGGCGGACTTTGGGAAGCGGGGGTCAAGTCTACTAAGCACCATTTACGTCGCATTTTGAATGACCGCCATCTCAACTTTGAAGAACTGAGCACACTACTTGCACAGATTGAAAGCATACTTAACTCCAGGCCTCTGTGTCCGCTGTCCACTGATCCTGAGGATCACAATGCACTTACGCCTGCACACTTTTTAATAGGTGAACCAACAGTCTGCATACCAGATGAAACCTTATTGGACGTAAACCAAAATAGACTATGCCGTTGGAAACAAATTGAACACTTGAAGCAACACTTTTGGGACAGATGGAATAAAGAGTATATGTGCCGTCTACAATCGCGCCCTAAATGGAATAAAATTGTAACTAATATTAAAGTTGGAGATTTAGTACTCCTACTACATGAAAAAAGTGTTCCCGGACAATGGCCTCTCGCCAAAGTCGAAACTTTACATCCTGGTCCTGACGGGTTAGTAAGAGTTGTTACACTTTACTGTAACAAAAAATATATCAAACGTCCAGTTACCAAAATTTGTCTACTACCGATAAATGAAGTCACTTCAGCAGAAGATGTCGTCGATCAGCAATCATCATAAAGAACCTAGATTCTTGGCGGGGAGCATGTTTGTGAGTTTTTAAGGATTGTGCACCAGTATTATTAGCAGGAAAGCAAGGCCAGTTATTAGCATCCGTTTTTAGCCAATGTGGGCCATACCACCAAAGAGTGTGTTTTCTAAGGTCTTCTGGGGATAAACCTCGGGAAGCACAATCTGCAGGATTGTGAGATGAGGGTATATATCTCCAATCGTTTATGTCTGACAACTTTTGAATTTTTGCCACGCGGTTTGCAACATAGACTTCCAATCGTTTGTTGTAAGATTTTAGCCACGAGAGTACAATAGTGCTGTCAGTCCACAATACGATGCGTCCGATGTTAAAATTGCTGTTGTCTTTAATTTTAGAAATTAATTGAGCTAGAAGCGTAGCAGCACTTAATTCTAGTCTTGGAATTGATTTAGATTTTAAGGGTGCAACCTTTGTTTTCGCTTGCAGCAAATTGACAACTATATCACCTGATTCTGCAGCAACTCTTCCATACACCACTGCTGCGTATGCTGTTTGTGATGCGTCACTAAACCCGTGAAGATCGATAACTGATTTGTTCGAACTGTATCCTAACCATCGTGGAATACGTATATCCTCGAGGAACTTGAGCTTCTTCCTAAAACTGAGCCAGTCGGTTTTAATATCGTCAGGCAAAGTATCATCCCAATCCAATTTTAATTTCCAGAGTTGCTGAAATATCATTTTTGCCTTAATAGTTGTGGGTGATAACCAGCCTAGGGGATCAAAAAGTTTTGCAGCATCTGAAAGCAAACTGCGTTTTGTTACTGTTTCAGAAAATAAGAAATTTATTGTAAAACAAAATGTATCAGTATTAATATCCCAATAAAGACCAAGAGCTTTTGCCAGATTTTCTTGCTTTAGGGAAAACAAATCTGTCCTTTCACGATTCCCCTCCGGAATGTACTGTAGCAGTTGTTTGGAATTTGAATTCCATTGGCGAAGGTTAAATCCACCCGATTCTAAAAGTGCACAAAGTTGTTGTTGCAACTTTAAAGCGTCATCAAAATTATCTGACCCAGAGATTATGTCATCAACATATGTGTCCGAGCGTAATATTTTGCTTGCTTCTGGAAATTTAGTATCTTCATCATTGGCTAATTGTTGCAACACTCTGAGTGCCAAGTAAGGTGCAGACGTAGTACCATACGTCACCGTAAGTAAACTGTATACATGTATTTTCCTGGAAGACTCATCTCTCCATAATATACATTGCAAGGGCTGATGTTCTTTACAAACATTAATTTGTCTGAACATTTTCTCTAGATCAGCCGTGAAACCAATTTTAAATCTTCTCCAACGAGAGATTATTGCTGATAAATCATTTTGGAGCGCAGGGCCAGCTGATAACTCTTCATTTATTGAAGTCTGTGGAAGCCTTTTGTTTCGACCATCAAAAACGACTCGTAACTTTGTCGTAGTACTACTTTCCTTGAATACACCATGATGTGGGAAAAAATAAGCATTTTCCGGAATTGCGTCAGGGTACTCACCAAGGTTTTTCATATGGTTGAGAGCTTCATACTCTGTCATAAATTTCTTATATTCAACAGTGAATCCTGGTTTACTCCTGAACGAAGTTTCCAGCTGTTTCAACCGCTTAAGAGCGTTGTAGTCCGTGTGGGAGAAGGCTGGAAGAGGTTGCCCTCGCAATAGACTCTTAAAGGGTAAATGTACTGTATAGCGTCCTGTAGTGTCTCTAGTATACGTTTCCTCAAAAAATGTTTCGCATAGCTTTTCTTCGGGTGTAAACGGTTTTTCGTCTAAAATTTCCTCCTGCTCCCAAAATAGACGCAGCTGATTTTCCAATGAGCACAAGTTTGCGGAAACTCTAGATGTAGAAGTTATAATTGACTTGGGGGATCCAGAAATCATATAGCCAAAATATGTTTCTTGTAGAAATAATCCATTTTCAAGTCTATTCATATTGGATAACAATATATCGCCATACACATCGTTTCCTAGTAGAAGGTCAATTTTTTCTGATAGCAAGAAGTTAGTGTCTGCAAGATAAACATGTGAAAGATCTGAAATAAAGTTCATAGTTACTTTTGGGGGCACAATAAGAGCTGTTAATTTCAATTCGAAGTTCAGATCATAGGTGGAATAGAGGTTAAGGTCAATTGACCTTGTAACCGTAAGGGATTTATTACCACCAATGCCAGAAATGTCAATATGCGTTTTGTTCTGTGGTAATGGTAATAATTGTGCTAGCTCCTCAGAAATAAATGAAACTTGAGATCCTTGATCCACAAGTGCTTTTATATGATGCATTGAGTCATTTATTTTTATAACTACTTTTATGGTTGCAAGTAAAGCTGGAATTATTTGGTTTGTATTTGAATGGTGAGTACTTACAGTAGCTGTATTAGGGGTAGATGTTAAAGCAGGTTGGGCAAAACTCGTATTTTCTGTAGTAGTAGCTGTTTGTGTTAAGCTTGGACTATTTCCGGAATAAAACTCGTTATGAACTACAGTATGGTGTGGCTCACCACAGCTTTGACATCGTGTTAACAATTTGCAAGCAGTTTGTAGATGTCCAGTTCGAAGACAGTTTCTACATAGCCGATGTTGATTAATGACATTTTTCTTCTCGTTCGGAGACAATGTTGCGAATTTAAAGCATTTGTATAATGGATGACGTTTTTTGCAGCAAGGACAGTTTTCATCCAACATGGTAGATACTGCTGTGTGGGTTCGAATAACCTTTGTTTGCTTACGATGGTTTTCTTGAGTAGGCACGCTGAAACTTTTATTTGAGTTTACACTACATTCTCCTCGGACACATTCTAGTGCCCGGAAAGTTGTTTCCAAAAAGGTAAGCATCTCTTCGATGGACGCTATAGATGTATTAGTCTTGCGTGATAATTCCCAATCTTTACGTGTTCGCGGATCTAGTTTTTGAGACGTCAGATAGACTAATATTGAGTCCCATGTAGATGTGTTAATTTTAAGAGCTTTTAGTTGAGACAAGCAGCTTCTGGTTGTATCAAGTAGTTGTCGTACTGATTGTACGTTACCTACAGTAGGCGGTATTGCAAATAAACGTTGTAGAATTTGGTCGACGATTTTTCTCTCGTTATGAAATCTTCTTTCAAGCGCCTCCCATGCGATATCGTAGCTAGAATCTGCAGTAGGGTATTCATTAATAATGGAAAGTGGCGTACCTGTGCACGAGCTTTGTAGATATAAAAACTTTTGAATTTTTGTAAGCGAAGGGCTTTGATGGACAAGCGATACAAAGGTATCACGATATGAAATCCAGTCTAAGTAATCCCCTGAAAAGGTAGGCAAATTAATTTTAGGAAGTCGAGCACCTGCGTGAAAAGATTCGTTACGGCTGCCTGTGGCAAATGTACTCGCGTGCACGTTTGGCGTCTGTGGAGATTCAAACTCATAAATTAAATCTAACAAAATTGTTTTAAAAGAGACATATGTATCATAACATGTATAATAAACCTCGTTACTGATATAGGGTACATCTTTTTCAGGAAGTGATTTATCCCTCAGCACACAGATAAGTTGCTCATGCCCATCCTTAAACGCACGAAAATTGTGTTCCAAATCCTCTAACACTGTCTGTACATATCCTTTGGTCTTAGCTTCTGCCGGTTTAGAATTAAATATTGTGACCATACGTTGAATATGCTTAAGTATACAATTTTGTTCTTCAATTGTCTCCGCAGTTGACTCCATTCTATTTTGTAGTTATACACGAAATTTTAAATATGTGTCCGTAGCTTGACGGCAGCTTCTCTGTTTTTTTCAAAAAGTATTGCGGGATATGAGTCAGCACAAGGACTGTTCCCGGGTTTCGGCACCAAGTAATGTGTAAGAGGTTTTCTATATGAAAACTTGCTCATAGATTTTTTAAATAAGAATATTTAATTAAAACAAATATTAAATATCATTTCAAACAATATTCATTTATTAAGTAATGCTTGTAGTTACTCCGACTTCTTCTTTACTTCTGCTTAAAAAACTAGTTTCAAATCAACAAAAAATGTTATTTGTGTCACCAAAGGTATATTAAAAAATTTAAAGAATTTATACAAGCAACTAAAAAAAATAATATTCCGTTATTATTTGAGCTAAATTATCAAAAAAAAAAAAAAACAGAAAAAACCTGAATACAAATTGCTGAATATAAAATATATGCATATACGTACGTTCTCGTAAGTATGTAATAAGTAGATTTGTATTTAGGGTTTTCAGACATTGATATTAAAAATATTCAGGAATAAGGAAATAATTTTGTTGCATGTCTTAAACAATTAGTTTGGGAATTAAAAACTCACAAACAGATGGTATAAATAACAAATGCTTAAAAAATCTTCCAAATAAAGGAATAGTTTATCTTACAACAATATTCAACGCATGTTTAAAGCTGTGCTATTTCCCCAACTCATGGAAAATTTCTAAGACTATACCAATACTTAAACCAAACAAGCCTGCAAGCACTCCACTATCTTATAGGCCAATAAGTCTACTTTCTTCTACAAGTAAAATACTGGAAAAAATAATAAAAGAAAAATTGAACTGTTTTATTGATGAAAACAATATCCTACCTTCACAACAATTTGGTTTTAGGAAGGAACACAACACTACCCAACCGTTACTTAAAATTAGAAAAATTGTGAAAAATAATTTTAAAAATGGCAAATCAACAGGAATGGTTCTCTTAGACATAAAGGCTGCCTTTGATTCAGTTTGGCATAACGGACTTCTTTTTAAATTAAAAAAATTCAACTTTCCGATGGAAATTATAAAAATTATCCAAAGTTTTCTGTCCAACAGATCGTTTAATGTATACTTAGGCACATCTTATTCTCAACAAACCAGTATAATTGCTGGTTGTCCTCAAGGGTCATGCCTTTCACCTACTCTGTACAATATCTTTACTGCAGACATTCCACCCTTCTCAAATTGCGTTACATCAATCTTTGCCGATGATACTTCAATACTTTGCTCAGATGTACTTGCATCAAATATAATGGCCAGCCTACAATCAGCACTAACCAATCTAAACAACTATTTTACAAAATGGAATATCTTGGTAAACCCCGAGAAAACACAAGCTATATATTTCACGAGAAAACGAAAGACTTGTTTCATCCCACAAACCCCCCTCCAATTTATTAATCACAATGTCCCCTGGGAAAAAAACGTCAAATATTTGGGTGTCATGCTTGACACTAAACTCTGCTTCAACGACCATATACCTTATCTTGTCGACAAAATCAATAAAATTACAAGAATGATGTACCCAATAATAAACAGGAGGTCTGAACTAAATATCGAAAACAAAAAACTGATTATCAAATCAATATTCCACCCAATAATTTTTTACTGTGCTCCGGTATGGTCCACCTCGGCTAAATGTCATTTAAAAAAGCTGCAAGTAGCTCAAAATAAGCTGCTTAAATTGATATATAATCTACCATGGCATTACTCCACCCAACGTTTACACGCACTTGCCAATTTTGACCTCGTTTACGATAAAATTAACAGACTCACAGTAAATTTCCATACAAGATGCCAATACTCCCAGTATATTCACATCAATGATCTGATCTCATCTTAATTTTACACAAATAACCCTAGTTTAAGCTTTTTATCATATACCCCACGTTTCAAATAGGTTTTTATTAAACTTTTTCCCTTCCTTTAACATAACAAAAACTATAAATGTATACATGTAAATAATACTACTTGAAATTTATTATTAAGAAGAAAAGGAACATTGTACCTAAACTCTTAACATTAAATATGTCAAATGTAAAAAATGATAATATTATAGAAATAAACATGAATTGAATTAATAAAAAAAAAATATATACATACCAATTATTTAAGGCAATTAAACTTAGTTTGTTCTTTTTATATAAAAATAAATTACCTATGCCCGCCTTGGTAAAACTACATAGATTATTTTTTTGTGTGTACCCACACCACAATAGTGGAGAGGGTATTATGCATTTGTGCTGATGTGTGTAACGCCTTAAAATAGTGGTGCTAGACCCACCTTAAAGTATACCGATCTACTCAGAATCACTTTCTGAGTCTAACTAACGATGTCCGTCCGGCTGGCTGGCTGGCAGGCTGGCTGGCTGTCCATGTAACCTTGTGCGCATAGTACAGGTCGCAATTTTGGAGATAATTTGATGAAATTTGGGTCATAGGTCATAGGGCCGAATCGTAGGACCACGGGGGAAGATAGGGGGAAATTTCTTCCTCTCAGAAACTATCAAACCGATTTCAATGAAATTTAAAACATAGATAGAACCATATCTATATGGACACAAATGCATTTTTTAAAAAATAGGACCACGAGGGGATATAGGGGCAATTTCTGCCTCTCAACCCGATTTCAATGAAATTTAAAACATTGATAGATCCATATCTATATGGACACATTAGCTATACAGTTTTTCAAAAATTGGACCACAAGGGGAGGTAGGGGGCAATTTCTGCCTCTCACAAACTTTCAAACCGATTTTCATGAAGTTTATAAGCATAGATAATGAATGAATGAATGCATAATGTATTTTGCGTGGCGCGAAAAGCCGTTGTTTCAAAAATCAGACATGATAAGTCTTCGTACTATTTTAATAAATTTAATTCGGCAGTTAGCACTAAAAGTAAATGGAAACATATACGAGATATTAGCGTTAGTAAGTCAGTTGAACGTTCGGTGGATGTTGATGTTAATTTGATTAATGAAAGCTTTATGAATATTCCTTTTCCGACAGTCCAGTTTGACTTTTACGATGGAAATACACATTTAGTTTCGTGCAACCAGCTAAAATTTCAAACGTAAATGTATCTGATGTTGCAAACGCTTTCAATGCAATTAAATCCAATGCAATAGGATTAGATAATATTGATCCAAGGTTTGTTAAAATTATTCTGCCACGGATTATTCCATATATCACCCACCTTTTTAACACCATAATAACCACCAATAGATTCCCAATGGAGTGGAAACATGCCAAAATTATTCCAATACCTAAAACCGGATCTGAATATCGCCCAATTGCAATTCTGCCATATCTCTCTAAAGTTTTTGAAAATTTATTGCATAAACAAATTTATGAGCATGTCAATGCGAACAATTTATTAACTGATCGCCAATCTGGATTTAGACCACAACGTAGCTGTATTACTGTACTAACTGATGTTATAGAGGAAATTCGAAATAGTTTAGATGATAATAAATTAACGTTCCTTGTGTTATTAGACCATTCAAAGGCCTTTGATACTGTGCACCACTCAATGTTATGCATGAAATTGTTGAAATTATTTAATTTTTCAACACTAGCTGTGGAATTAATATCGTCATACCTTTCAAATAGATCTCAATCAGTTGCAAACAATGATTCCTTATCACGAGCTTTACAGGTAACAAGAGGTATCCCCCAAGGCTCTATTCTTGGACCCCTTCTATACTCGTTATATGCTAACGATCTTCCAAAACAAATAAAATATTCCAAAATACAAATGTATGCTGACGACGTTCAGCTGTATCTTAGTAGCAACAGAGATTCAATTACGACAAGAATACAAGAATTAAATCATGATCTTGACAAAATATATACATGGGCTTTAGCTAATGGTTTACGTCTTAATCCAAGCAAATCAAAGTGTCTAATAGTATGCAAAAAGGCAGTTCGAATAGATTTTGATATAGACATATTGCTTGGGGGTCTAAAAATTGATATTGTGGATTCAGTAAGAAACTTGGGAGTAACGTTTAATAAACATCTAACTTGGTCAAATCACATTACTCAAGCGTGTGGTAGAATATATGGTATGTTGCGTAATTTATATGCCACTCAGCACTGTACGCCTTTAAAAATAAGGATATTACTAGCAAAAACTTATCTCTTGCCTACACTTTTATATTCGTCAGAAATTTTTACTGGTTGTAACACAAAGGACATGAGAAAACTTACAGTTACGTACAACAACATCATCCGCTATATATTCTCGTTAAAAAGGTTCGATAATGTATCGCAATATTCCTGTCGTATTTTCAGCATATCTTTTCCAAGCTATTTACAATTTAAAAACCTTATTTTTCTTTACAAAATTATTATGACAAAGGAGCCGGATTACCTTTACAAACGTTTACGGTTTACAAGGTCGTGCAGAGGAAAAGGTATACTTCAATTTCGTCACCGGGACCATGCTTCTGAATGTCAATTCTTCATATTAACCATACGTCTCTGGAATCAACTCCCAAATAATTTGCAAACCACTAGCAACGCAATAAGGTTTAGAAAATTACTATTAGAGTATTTTTCGTAATAATTGTTTGTTTAAATTCTAACGCAAAATTATTTTATTTATGTTATTATTATTTTTTTTTTTTTAATTTATGTCATTATTTTAATTAATTATTTTTTATCTTTTAATTCTGTAGCTTAAATTTATATGCACTGTTTTTGCAGTTTTATTTTTAAATATTCAACTAAATTTGTTAAACTTAACGTGTCTGATTCTAATACTATAATTTATAAGATATTGTGTCTTGTTGTGTTAGAAAATCCAATTAATAAATACAAATAAAAATAATTCATTTATATGTTCCGATCTTATTTGGGCATAAAAGTTCAACTTGGCAGTTGAGACATATATGTAAGGACTTATTTAAGCCTAGCTTTTCTTTTAACCATCCATGCATTTAATGATGATGCCATAAAAAAAAATAAAGAAGATTTTCTTACTAAATCTATACCAAAAAGAGCTGAGTTGGCAACATTGCTTAGACCAATTATTATACCATTACACGAAAAACAACAAAACACAAAAAAACTCAATAAAACCCAAAAAACCCCAATTAAACCCATGAAAAACCCCACTGGGTTTATATGGACACATAAGCATGATGTGTTTTTAAATACTGTGGTGTAGGGTATCATATGGTCGGGCTTGATCGACTATACTTTCTTACTTGTTTTTTATACATTTTTGGATTTTTTATTCAATTTTTTTTAAAGTTTTTTCATTTTTAAAATTTTCAAAAATCAAAATATTTTTCCTAATGTTATTTTTTTATTAAAGAAGCAGCTTCAAACATTAAAAGATATTGAAAATAATTTGTTAATGTGATATTGATACAAAATTATACATAACAAACAAATAAAAAGTTGATTATTTAAACAGGTTATCTTCACCGAAGGTAAAAGGGTATATATAAGTTTGTAATTCCGTTTGTAATTCCTGCAACAGAAGACCCCAAATTTGATGAGCAAAAACCCGCGACTGCCTTCTAATTTTACCCATGTATCCCTTGATGTTTCTTCTTAATGTTTTGTTTTATGTAGATATATCTGGAGAACGGCAAGAGACAACGTTTCCAAATTAGCTACAAGCATCTTGGTTATAAATACACAACATCCGACAAAATGTGGGCGGGATTGAAGTAGTGGACGTAAAAGAAAAATTTTCTAAATTTCGTAAACATAGTAGGTTTATCAAATTATGGGCGAGATTGGAGAAGTGGCAGAGGCACTTCCCATACAATGACATTATAGTTTTCTGTATATCTTGAGAATGACACGAGCCAAAGTTTCTAAGCTTCGTACAAACGCCTTGGTTATCAATACGCAACATCCGACAAAATATGTAAATTCGGAATACCGGAGTAATCAATATACAACATCTCTAAAAATATGGGCCACACAAAAAAAGATTTATTAATGTTTAAAGAACAGTATTTATAAAACTTCCTGTTCTTATAGCACAATGGTGAATGGTATAAAAGATAAAATTGTCTTTTGACAATAAAAAACTGATTGAATGCTTTGGAGAGTATCTTTTTCATTGAAAATCAAATCAATTTATGATTTATAATAATAGTAGGACACTATAACACCACAGCACGTGTTTAAAAAATATACTTCTTATGACTTTAATTAATATTATTTGTATTGGAATTGTTGTTATGGACCACCTCCTTAACTAAAACAACTTAAAATTTAAAAGAATAAAGTCAGGAAATAAGATATATTTATTAAAAATAATTTTTTAAAGACACTGTTTTTTTTAAAAATCTATTTTTATTACAACCGGATTTTCTGAATTTCACTTTTTTGGTAGACAAAACTTCTTTCTTTAATTTTTATTTATCCGCCCCTGCTCAACGCTAATAACACTGGGCTTAAATCCGAAACTCTTTTTGGAGCAAGCTATTTATCCAACGGATTAATCAAATCTGAGTACGCTGGATACAGTGATGCAAACCTTTTTTAGGTTAGCTCTTATTTTAAAACTTGTGAAGATTAAAAAATTAATTTTTTAATTTAATAAGCGGAGTTAGATTCAGCGTGCTGCGAATAAGGTTTAAACGCCGGGTGTCCCGCTTGTGAACTAGCACAGTGTAAATAAAAACTATAAACAGCTGGCTCAAAACAAAAGCGTAAATAAATTTTTGGTGCAAGAAGTGAGTTCATTTGGGTTTGTGTTTTTGCTCATAACGGGGAAAAGCCTTGGAAAAACAGGAAGAGAACATGCATTGATACAATTAGTTTATTTCTTCTCATAAAGCGTCAAAAGAACTGTAAGAATCAATTGTCATCTCGTATTTTTAATTTTGTAACGAAACAGTTTTGCATCTCACCTACTCATTTCCTTTATAGGGTTTAGGATCAATATTGTGGAAGTTACAAACCGAATGACTAAGTTATATATACCCTACGGTGAAGGGTATACAAAGTTTCTTTAAACTGATGTTAAATTTTTGTTTATCATAGCGTTTACATTTGCCAGCACTGGCAAGACAGTAGCAATTCATTCAAACTTTTTCACTAATACATAAACACTTTTACAGCTATTTTGTTTTTGAATTGTTTTGCCAACTAATATGTATATTAGACTGGTCGCAATTTTTTTTTTTAAATTTAATTGTTTGCGCTGCTTAAAATATGAGGTTTGGTGTAAGAAATTATGATCTAATTTTTCAGGTCAATCCGACGGTGCCTAGCCGTGCCGGGAGGGGCCCAAAGTTCCCCATATTATAAAAAAAAACATCTTTTCTATCAGATCTTTATAGTTATACTAGTTGAAAAGCCGAAAATCAAAAATATGGCTTCGTTACGATCTTCCGCAGAGAAAGTACTTCAAGTGTGCCAAATTGCAGCTTCCCATGTCATCAGATGGCTTCAGAAAGTTGCGGAATAGGACATACATGCAAACATCCTGACATACTAAGAAATTATATATTAACCATCAACAAATTAACTCATTTAAAATAAATTTCTGTGAATATCTCAAATAATAAATTTATTAAATTCCTATAATTTTTTAAAACCAACGTTTTTAAAAATTTTTACAGCTATGTATGTTCTCACCTATTTAATATTTGATGTCCTAAACGTACAAACAGCCGCGTATGTGGTTTATTTGGTCCTGTACAAACAAAACAATTTCGTAATTCGAAAAAGTTAGAAATTTACATTAAAAAACGTATCGGACGATTTTTGCCCTTAACTAATCCTGCTCTACAGCTCTACGCTTGTCTGCGGGAGACCAGAGTCTCTGCTGGCACTGATAGACTAGGCTACTACCACCGAGTTTAATCTTGACCTGAAAGGGCCAAAATAGATTTCCACAAGACCACCAAACATTAAAAAGTGCCAAAAATGTCCCAATTGTGCCACGTTTTGCATCACTGCCCCTGATAGTGCAGAGTAGTAGTAGTATGTAGGGAAGACCCGACTAAACTTTTTGTAATCTATGTATGTATGTATATATAAATCGGCTAAGGCAAAACAGTTAAGAACACTTTCCTCCTCTGTTTGTCAACCGATTTGAACAAAATATACACCATTTAAGAGGTATTTACTCAAAGAAGTGCACAATGTATATTTTATTAAAATCTGTTCAATAATTTCAGAGTTATAAGCGTTCAAAATTGTTACTAACACAAATGCAAAATAAATAAATAAAAATTTATTTTCCATTATCCGATAATAAAAAAATAGGGTGATCGATTATTCGACATTTTTCAGAAACCGGTTTTCGAATATTTCGACTGTATAAATCAGACCAGGCAAAACAGTTAAGAACGCTTTCTTCCTTTGTTTGTCAACCGAACCTCTATGGGGAGAAAAAAGGGGAAATATGGGAAACTAAATTTCTTTTTTTTACTTTTCTTTGCTTCATGTGATAATTTTTAAATTTTCTATAATATAGAACTTAGAAACATAATATTATAGGTGTAGGATCCTGAGTGAGTGATAACCTATAAGATAAAAAATGCTGGTATTTTTTGTTTTTCATCTGGAACTTTTTGAATTTTCGTTAATATTCGACCTATAAAGATAAAATTATAAATTAAACTGGGTGAATAAGAACATGTAAGGGGAGCTTTTTGGAACTTTTCGTTCTACATCTGGTACTTTGATTAATTTTAGATGAATTATGTTTTCTTCATAGGTATTTACAAAAAAAAGTTATGGTCGAATTTTGACCATAAGGCGAACACTAGTTATTATAATTTTTTTAGTGTTATTAAGTTTTTAAACAATAATTAATTATACTCACCAGCAACAAACGTATAATTTCTTCTCTACCATACATGGCAGCGACATGCAATGGAGTCATGTTGTCTTCGCTGCGACAATTTGGATTAGCTAAATTTATTCATTTTTCATTTACAAATTAAAATTTTACTTTATTTTACACTCTTACCACCCATACTGAGAAAACGTTTTGAAACCTCTGTAGCTAATTGTTTATTCTCCATACCACAGACATAATGGAGCGGAGCAATGCCCCTGTCTTGGGGTACATATGATGGATCAATGGCCTTACTATTACGTTCCAGTATAAAATTAATATCACTTAAAGGAGAATAAAATAAATATGTAAGAATACGCTTTTGTAAAGAATATGATTTTTTTATCACACCTCTCATTTTCATCCTCCAGGGCATCTAATAGGATTAAAGATAAATAGTTCGTTCTTTGATCCATTATTGATTTAAAGTATTTCACGAGTTCTTTGTATACACTTTACTCTTAATTTATTTGTTTTAACTTTTTTATAATTCCATAATTTATCTAATATTTTAATTAAGCCATTTTACTTGATTTATTTCTTTAACTTAAAAAAGTTGTCCAAATAAATTTTTAAAATGTTCGCATTAATTTTAAAGCGCGAATAGTTACATACAGATGGCGCAAGGTTACCTAAATAATTACCAAATGCTGCCAGATGTTGGTAAAATCCAAACAGTCTCTCACAAAAGTATGTTAAGCTATGTTTGCATTCTCTCTGGAACCGGCCCTAACCCCACGTCGCCAAGCGCTTTCGATTACACAGCGCTTACATTTGCCAGTACTGGCAAGACAGTAAGCATATACATATTAGTTGGCAAAACAATGCAAAAACAAAATAGCTGTAAAAGTGTTTATGTATTAGTGAAAAAGTTTGAATGAATTGCTACTGTCTTGCCAGTACTGGCAAATGTAAACGCTATGTTAGAACATGACATAACCATAACGCTGGCAGAGCAACGGTATTAATTTGTTCATGTTCTTGTATGTGGTGAATACGTGTTGATGTTCATGTTCTGATTGACCACAATTGTTGTTGTTGTGCGTTTGGTTGTATATAGAAAATACATTGTATGGCCAACATCATGGCGCACATGGATGCTAAGACGAATGTTAAGGCAACGATGGCAGCACATGGACGAAACATGAACAGTCTACACGAGTAGAATTCATGTGCGACATGCTGTTCTTACCAAGTTGATGGATGGTGGAGACGGGTTGTTAGGGTCTATACCGATGGTTCCAAGATGGGCAATAGAGTAGATGGAGGTTTCTTCATCGAGTAATTGGACATTAGGGTCTCTTTTAGGCTGCCAGATGGCAGTAGTGCTGCTGCAGACGGAAATCTCTGCCCCAAAGCGGGCGGCGAACTGGCTGAAGTATTATCGTATATCGAGAGATTATGTATGTATGTATATTTACGGACAGCAAGGCTGCCATTATAGCTCTAGCTGGTGTCTTCACGACATCTATTTTAACAGTGGAATTCCGGATGTCTCTAAATGAGATTGCGGAACATTCCAGTGTAACGCTGACATGGCCTGTTTGGCATCTCAATGGCCCGCTGCAAGACTCTCAATATACGAGAGTCGTACAGGAGGGCTCAGGGGAGATGGCAGGGGGAGTATACCTGCTTGATGGCCAGAACTCTATGGCCTGGCTATGGCGCGGCGAGAACGCGCGTGCTGCTTGGTCTCGGTAGGGACCACATGAGGACAGTTAAATCGGTCAGTAGGGGTCACTGGGTGAAAGGGACTCATGCTAGGAGGATGGGTCTTGATTACAATGACTACTGTAGAAGTTGTCATGATGAGGAGGAGGGTACGGTGTTTCACTTTCTCTGCCAATGCCCCAGTCTTGGGGACATTAGGTTTAGGCATTTTGGAAGACCGGAATTGCCATGTCTGGACGATGTGTCTAATGTGGGACTGAAATTGGTCTCTCCGTTCTGTAGGGAATCGGGGTGGTTCGAGGTTACAGTGACCTCTGGGGAATAGTCTGGTTGACACTGACTGACTCTTGTCACTGGCTAAGGGTATCACAAAGGGACCGCTATAAGGACCCAAGTGAGCCGTCGTCGTGACGGCTGCCTATTGAACCAAACCACATTATGTGTATTTGTCATGTGGAATGTCACCTTTCTACACACATGTAATTTCATGTGTATGTCAAAATTTGAGTTTTATATATGGTTTATAATTTACATGTTCACGTGTTGGCATGTAACGTACATTTGACATAGCCTATCAAAAATAAAAAATATATATTTACCATTTTTAATAAAAAATTTGTGTATGTTTTATTTTTTGTAGTATTAATACACCTTTAAACCACATATCGTCTAGTTCCCTTTTTTCAATTTCTGGCTATAGGAAGTGCGTTATCATCTCGCGATAGCGAACACCATTCACGGTAATTGCTTGGCCGACCTCATTTTCGAAGAAGTTCGGCACATATGTTTTCCCATTTCCTACAGGCCCGGTTTGCTGAAATTTGGGCACAATTCTCCCGATTGTGGAAATATTTGATCGATTATACTGACCAAAAAAATCACGATGTGCACGAAATGCATTTTGATTGAACGCCCATTTTCGTAAAAGACTTTTAACGCGCTGCTCAATTGTGTACTTCTCAATGATAGAACTTGTTAAATACTGAAACAAAGGAAGTTCAATTTAAGCTGCGCAAAAAAACTCGACGTTATGGTGACTCAAAATTAGTGGATTGTGGTTTTACCACCCTTTATTATATATTTTGCAATTTAAAAATAAAATACATACATATGAGTTTTGGAGAAAACGATTTTGAAGTTAACAAGTTAATTTTGAAACGCCTTAACGCATTTATAGCTTGAAAGCCGTTATATAGGGGTTTTGGGGGTCGCTGATTATGAATCTGGTATTGCATTTTGAAACTTCAAAATGGCGGATCCAATATGGTTGAATATTTATTGTAATCTTATAAGATTTATTTGAAACAAGTTGATTTTGATACGCCTGAATGCTTTTATGGCTTGAAACTCGTTACCTGTGTGTGTTTGGGGTCGAAGATTACGAATCTGGTACACAATTTGAAAATTCAAAATGGCTGATTCAATATGGCGAACTTTTTGTAAATTTAAAGAGTTCACTTTGATACACCTGAACACTTTTATGGCTTGAAGCATATCAACCGGGGGTTTTTGAGGTTGAAGATTACGAATCTGGGGGGCTACCGCGTATTTGGATTCGAAAAGCAAAATTTTTCGAAAGCAATTTCCGATTCGAAAGTTAAACCGTACTGCGTAACTCGTTCGAAACGATGACAGAGTTGTATTTATAAACAAATGGGAAATTTTATTAAAAGTTGGTAGCACTGCTATAACAATACAAAAATAGACGAAAATATCCCACAACAAAACAAATAATAAATACTATTCAATGTGTGAAAATATTATAATAGTGGTTTTTAATAAAAATTTATTGCATTTCCCTGTGGTTTGAAAAAATCAACCATTTCTTTATACAGCTTTTTGTTTGTAAATGTATTGTTTTGTTTTTAAATTTTTTTAAAATTTCAGACCACAAATATTAAAACATTTTCAATACTTACGTTAGTAAACATTTATTTTATAGCATTATAATATTATTAGGTTTAATTTGTTTTTTTTTTACGCTATTATTAATCTTGAACTTTGTCATTTGCACTTTGTCACTAACAAAATAGCTTTCGAACAATTTCCTAACGCTTTTTACATAACTGACGCTTGTTTTCGTAATACGGAGTTGGAGTTTCGAAAGGATTTTTATTGTTCGTAGTACAGAGTTGCGGTTACGAAAGGGACTCGTTGTTTTCGAAAAGGTATTAACAACTTCCGTTCATTCAAAACATATATGTAGTACGAAAATCGTAATGCACAGTACAAATTGTTCGAACACGTAAATTATTTCTTTCGAATCGAAATACGCGGTATTAGATTTTGAAAATTAAAAATGGCGGATCCAAAATGACAGACTATTTTTTATAACATTATTGGATTTGCTTGCTGTTGGTCACTCAAGAGCTCTCTGGGTCACTGAATACGAATCTGGTATTAGATTTTGAAAATTCAAAATCGCGTATCCAATATGGCGGACTATTTTTTTAACATTATTGAAATCGCATGAAACTCGTCAATTAAGGATTTTCGGGGTCGCTAATTACGAATATGGTATTAAATTTTGAAAATTCAAAATGAAGATCCAATATGGCGGACTATTTTTTTGTAATAATATTGAATTTGTTTGAAACTCGTCACTCAGGGTTTTTCGAGGTAGCTGGTTATGAATCTAAAGTCAGACTTTCCAAATTCAAAATGTCGGAGTTTAAGGCTCTGGTTAACGCTGTGTAACCTTTAAGTAACGAGTTTCAAGCAAATCCCTTAATGTAACAGGGAATAGTTAGCCATATTGGATTCGCCGTTATGAATTTTCAAAATCTAAAAACAAATTCGTAATCTACAATCATAAAAGCGATCAGATGTATCAAAATCGACTTGTTAACTTTACAAAAAAAAAGTCCGCTATATTGGATTTTGAATTTTCAAAATCTAATACCAGATTCGCAATCGTTCGAGTAAATTAGATCAATAACAAAAAATTTTGTTAAATCGGGTTCTTTTTCTTTTCTTATCAAAGGGGTATTTTACTAAAGCTTCGTACAGACGATGGTCAGATCTTACAATATTGTAAGCAGGCGTTGCCAACAGCAATATTTTTCTGACAATGGTTCATTGTCAGATGCATTAATTTTGCACTTCTGCAAATACAAATGAGCTTACAATGTTCACACAGTTGTAAGACATTTTAGCCAATTTTAATGCAATTTAAGCAACGCTGCTTACCAATATTGTAAGATCTGACCATCGTCTGTACGAAGCTTAAAGCACTAATAAGGACGTTTATCGTTTTAGTACCGATACAAGTAAGTATCGATACTTTTTTTTATACTAAGTAGGTATCGATACCTTACGAGCGATACCACATCGAGTAAAAGTATCGATACCTTAGAGGTATCGTTTCATCCCTAAATAGAACTCGTTCTAAATCAAAAATGTCATATATTCTGTACACAGAGAAATAACGCATGATATTGTTTGCAAATTTAACATGTGAAAAAGTGACAATCCACATGTAAAATACACATAATGTGAACATACGTAGCTTTTCTTTATCATATTATCAATTTCAGTACACTGTCTTATGACTTTTAATTATCAATTTTTCGATAATAAAATTATAATATATCCGAGTTTTCTAAAAAAGTTCTTAAGTATACATACATCATAAATTGTACGGCCCGAGTGGTGGAGCCAAGAAGAAACCAGCAACAACGATTTCACTGTCGGGAAAATTCTCAAGAATCTTCGTTATTGAGTCGGAAAGGGAGTCGAAGCCCGATAAACTAATATCCCCTCCCGCATTTGGACTTCTGTAAAGAAATCCTAAATGCAAATATGACCCAAAGCCAGTTAAATTCTGCCTCAAACATGCCCACTGATTGCTGGCATTGATACACAGCTTCATTGCGTATGTACATAGCAAGACCCCGATGAAGATTAAAGAGGAATAGAAGGTTATACCAGGAATCTGAAAATCAAGTGGATCAGAATTTTCAGATACCTGAGTTGCACATAACGTGAAAACATCCGGCCGGTGGAGACAAACGTGAGCATATACAGAGAAAAAATTCGTTCTCAGTCCACGTATAGTGCAAAAGTCGATTCGAAACCGACCTCTCATCAGAACATAAAAAAATTTAAATCAAACGCAAAGTATGTACATTACTTTTCGTTTATAGTCACTACGCTTATAGTCACATTAGCGATATAGTCCATTTTATCTGTTTATTTTGCCGCTATAAGTTAATTCAATATAAAGTATTAACGTTATAGTCCATTTAACGATATATGCAGATTTACCATACATGCCATTTATCAACAGTAGTCAAAGGAAAAAGCAAAGCAAGTTAATGGCATTATAATCACATTAGCAATATTTATTAAGCTCTTTTTAGTTTTCGAATCAAAAATCCATCCAAAGAAAGAATGAATTAAATCATTTTAATCAACAATAACTTGTTAAAAATTAGTTTTTGCCGTTTTTAGTTATTTTTTTATACAGTATTCAACTCTGTTGTCAATATGTCAATATATATGAATTTTTTTATTTCCTTTATTCACATAACTTGATTATATTCGAATTCGGTTATATGCGTCATAGTGGCATATATGTGAATTAGCCTTATAGTCACATTAGCGAAATAGTCTACGTTATGGTTGCAACTAAAGAATGAGACTATAAGCGAAAAGTACTGTATTTTAATTTTATTTTATTGGGGGAAATAGTAGCTGAATTTGTACCATTTTGAATTTTTTTCTTTGTTTTAGAAGTTTATTTATACATAGTATCATTCACGGTTACGTGTTAATCGTGCAAATCAAATTAGGCTTACTTACGGTTAACGTTTTAATAAACATTTAATTATCTGACTTTTTAATTTCTGAGTAATATTCCACATTTTTCTGCCTTTTACATTTCTTTCTGTTGTTTTTTGAAAAATATGTGTTATTTTAAAAGTGCAACGCGTTCTGCTTTCATAACATTCTACTTAAAAAGAAAAAATTCTACATGTTCAATACTCCTTTTAATTAAAGGGACATGAGTGCAGCACTAGATTAACCGCTGGTCTTGTAATTATTTCTGAAAAAATAAATTATGTTTTTAAGTTCGTATCTCGTGGTTTTTATATAGTTTTGAACTTTTTTTCTTAAACATTAGCGGTATAAAAGAGCTTCAAATTTATAACGCCTTGTTGTCCTATGCCGAAACTTTGTTTTGTAAACGGAAAAAATGCAACACTGTAATTCTTATTTTTTAAATTTTTTTATAGTTTATATATATATATGTAGTTTATAAGTATATAGGATTTTATATAAAAAATATTTTTAAAACGGAGTGTTGTTCATAGAAATTTTCTATGCGAACGTTAACGTTTGAAGTTGTGGAACAGGTAGGTAATTCTTTTTTTTTTTTTTTTTTTTTTTTAAACTTGATTTTTTATTCCCAAAGGTTCTTGTGTTTTATCCTGTGAGAACTAAAGTTCTTATAAGAATTTAATTTTTTAGCTTGCAATTAAAATAATAATTTCAATTTCTGGCAAAACCTTCGTGACAATACCTACTTGCTTTCTTTAACACATTTTAATTAACACCCCATATGCTTGACAGTTTAATTAAAACACAATTTTGTATTAAACCGCTAACAAAATACATACATACATACAAACTTTTTTGTTACCATTTTTATAAAATTAATTTTTATTTCCCGCAACAAAACTCCGGTATTCTTTTACTCTCAATAACACTCTTGTAATAATGTGCTGAATATTTGGCAATACGTTCTTTGCCAGCACTAGACATGTTCACAGAATACAATCCAAACTTTTCCCTACAGCCAAAATAAAAAAACAAACAAATTAAAATATGTTAAAACAACACTTACAAACACGCAAAGTTTTCAGTGAAGTGAACAATAACAATTACTTACGTGTAGCCCCGCTGCCATTCAAGATTATCGATTAAACTCCAATGCGTATAGCGTGTAACGTTGCAACCCATATTAATAGCATTTAAAACAGCCTGCAAATGAGCCTTCAAAAATATACAAACATACGTATTTGACACGATAGGGGTGAACATTACACATTAAATATTTCAGTCTTATTACGAAAGTCGATGTTGTGGTCGAAGTCGAAATTTTTGTCGATATTATTTTAAATTTACGACAACGAAAATATAAAACACAAACCATTTTTTTTTTAAGCGACTTGTTTTCGCCTACAACAACGACACTCATAATTATGGCGAATATAAATTACCTTGAGGTAGTCAATACGTGCTGTATCATTTAATTGACCTTCGTCGGACCATCCATTTTCTGTTATAATAACTTCAATATTATTATAGTTGTTTTTAATCCAGCTAAAATAAAAATGGGTTAAGTGATTTCGTTAAAATAGTTCTGTGATACAACACAAAAACATACTTGGGTTTTTCACGAAAGGATGTTTATAAGGCTATATGGTTATTAAGTTATATTAACAACAACAAAATACACATCGAACTGGTGCCTCTAAAGAGAGTCAACTCAAAATTGTTCAATTTTCACTTTTTGCAATAAACCTATGTACAGTGGTCATATCTACTCTTTCGCCAAGAAAATACAGTTGTATCCCTCTTCTTGATATAAAAGTAGCTTCTCCAGATTCAACTAAAGGACATATTTTGAGTGGCCCCCAAATGTAGTGTTTATGTCACAACGGTTTGCTTTGATGATGTTCTATTTTGTGATGTCTCTTTTTAGTTGTTATAGGTAAGTTTATTGTGCTGTTATATTTCGTTTTGTTTCGAAAATACATACCTGAAAAAATTAAGAAAACAAATAGCGTTGTATACTTCTTACTCGTATTGCTTTACAATGCCATAATTGTTTTCAACTTTCATTGTTAATGTTTAAAAAACAGTTTTTTGTAAATTTTGAGTTGACTTTCTTAAGAGGAACCAGTGCGATATATTTAATTTTTTTAAATATTTTTTGCATATATAACTACATAATCACATTGCTACTCCAACTAGCGGAAAGAGGGGAGGAGTTCGTGATGATCCAAGAACCATGGATTCACAAGGACTATTGAGAGATCGCTCGAATTTAAGGAGTACACACTCATGGCCTTTCTCGATATTGAGGGGGAATTCAACAATTTCAGCCCGGACTCTATTGTTACGTCCATGAGAAGCTTGGGGATCGATGTTGGCATATGTAGATTTGTGGACAATCTACTCAGAAATATGGTAATTTGCTCTAAGATAGGTAAGACCAGTGTTCAGAGACTGGTGAACAGGGGTACTCCCCAAGAAGGAGTTCTATCCCCACTATTGTGGAACTTGACTATGAACACCATGTTGATAAAGATGGACGACATGAGGATTAAAACAGTGGCGTATGCTGATTAGGTTGCGGTGGCCATCACAGGGAGACATTTGAACATAATGTCTCAGTGCATGGAGGCTGCTTTGAAGGTACTCAGCACCTGGCGCGCATCATCCGGGCTGGGTGTCAATCCGTCTAAGACGGAACTGGTACACTTTACAAGGAAGTACCGGATCGAAGACTTTAGGCTTCCGAGGTTAATTGGAACTGAGCTTCAGATTTCTCACAGTATCTGGGCGTGGTTCTAGATAGCAAGCTGTCATGGGGACTAAATGTCCGGATGAGAGTTGAAAGCGCAATAGTTGCAATATATACGTGTAGAGGTGCAATCTGCAGAAAATGGGGCATGGGCCCGAGGTGTGTCAATTGGATCTTTGAGGCTGTAGTAAAGCCGACTCTGTATTGCGGGGTCGTTGTATGGTGGACTGCACTGAATAAGAGTAGGCACCTCAAGATGCTTGAGAAGGTACATAGAATGTTCGCGTTGATGATCACGGGATCAATGTGATCTACTCCCACGAGGGCGCTTTCTACGATATTACCCGGTGGACATCACGGCCAGACAGATGGCACTGGTTGTGAAAGTTTCCTTTCGTCTGCCAGAGGGATGTAATTGCTTATAGAATTTAATAAAAAAACGGAACTACAAGCCTATAATTTTTATAAAGTTTTCTCCTTCTCCTCTAAAGTAAGGAAAACGTAAGTTAGGGCTTTTCTTTATTAAAGTAACGATAAGTAGTTTTCAAGGTCTTATATTGAACATATGGGAAATTGTAAACCCATCATATCGAATTTCAGTAGAGTGATTTCTAGTATGTACAATATGTAATTATTCCACACTAAATTTTACTTCACTATCACTATTCGTTACGGTATTAGGCATACTTTAGTATTTTCCGAGAGTGGTCTTTACGAAATTTGTAACTTCTTATTTCTTATGAGAGACAAAATTTAAACCCAATTTCGTTATTTGTTACAGTTTAAGGCGTACTAAAGTGTTCCGAGAGTTGTCTTTATATGAGACCTGTTGTAAACTATAGACCGATCTTCACGAAATTTGGTGAAGTGATTTCTAATCTTATGCAACTATGACAAATAATTACATACTAAAATAGTATTATTCGATACGGTTTTAGGCGTACTAAAGTGTTTTCCGATAGATGGCTTTATATAAGACCTATAGGAAATTTTAAAGCGATCATCACTAAATTTGGTGATTTGGTGAATGCAACAGCATTATTCGTTACGGTTTAAGGCTAACGAAAGCATTGTGCGAGTGTGGGCTTTATATGGGGCATATGGTAAATTATGGACCCATCTTTACAAATGATTTTCAGACATATAAAACAAATTTGTGCAAAATTACATGAGAATCGGTGCATTTTGTTGTTAATTAATGTTAGTTTTTGTAACAAAAATACCAGTTGTTTAGGAAGGTTATTCCACATACATATGTATGTATTCATAATGTTTTTCTACCAAACCGATTGTGTTGGATTTCAATCCCAAACTGCTTAAGAGAACTAGAAAGAGTTTCACACCGTTATTGTTTTTTTTTCTGTTGATTCTTTCTATACTGAGCCTGTTTTAAACATACGGACATAGCTTAATCGACTTAAAACTCCTCTAGCACCCAGACTATATTTATGCATGTACCTTATGGGGTCTTGGATGAATATTTAAAAATTTCGCAAGGAATAACAAAATTATTATACCCTTAGTCACCACTAGTGGTAATGGAAGGAAGGTATAGAAATTTTGTTTTCAGGGAATTTATAGAGTTCAACATTACGCACAGAAGGATATTATCAATGTGAAATCAATATGATTTTAGCAAAAAAATTTTCATCCATAGTACAGGAGTGTTTAAGTTTTCCCACAATTTCCTAAAGCTGTTATTTTTAGTAAGAGAACACAGCTATTGGTCGACGAGGCATATCTTTCTCTACCACACGGCATTAAAATCTCAATTTTCTTAAAAAGTGGATTTAGCAGGTTTGCATATTAAGCCGACGATATGTATTAATAATAATTTAAAAAATCGTTAAGTTAAGAGACAAACCATATTTCAAACGAACGATATATGGAGTTGCAACTAATTTTCATTTTATCACTTTTTTAATTAAAATTTTCACTGTTCAACATTGAAAGTAAAGTCTATTAGAGAAAGTGTTTAATCTACAAAATATGTTGTATTTGGTAGGATATTTTAATTCTTTTACTTACTTTAATAGGCCCTCTAGACCCTCGGGAACACAACACAACCAATTAGATTTGGCCCTCATCCAGTTTTCATTATTTTCATATTTCAAACGGGAATCGTGTGCTACAGAAGGTATGGCACCCTGTGGTGGAATAGCTTCTTCAACATATCGCGATGAATAATAATTAAGACCTAAAAAGTCTGCAGAATGTTTAATAATTTCTCTTTCTTGTATTGATAAACTGCTGAGGCGAGACCAAGCTCTTCCTTCTTGTTTGCTATTTTTTGCAATATCATCTAGCATCATTTTTGGAAAATCACCAGTATCGCCGAACATGGGATAGGCCAACCAACCCAACTTTAAAAAATTGTTTTAGCAAAATTACAAATTACATAACTTTTGTAAAAAAAAGATTTTATTCCAATTGTATTTCAAAAATTCGAATATGTTAAAATTGGAAATAAAATCCACTTTAAGATTTACGTAGAAATAATAAAAAATTTTGAAATTTTATAAGAAACAAGTTCATTACATTCAAGGAGGAAATCGACCGCTGCATCAATGGAATTCAGGTTTAAAGTTTGCGCAAAATTATTATGAAAAAAGTGTGTTTACGTAAGGTACTTGATCAAAAAGTGAGTATTAACTCAAAATTTTAAAGTCTCAGTATAGGCAAAAAACTGTTTGTGGTTAGATTTTATAAGAATTTGAAAATTCGAATATCTCACAGCAAGCTAATTCCATTCGAAAATATATTTACATCGTTTTTCTTTTTAATTTTTGCATACATAACACAATTTGATTATTTTAAATTGAATAAAGGCGCAAATCAATATAATACCTTTTTTTATGAAAACATAGGATGCATTTTTATTTAAACTTTTGTAATAACTCAAAATACTACCTTTTTTCTAATATAAAGGTAGTCACTATCACGAAAATGGCCTTAAATGTGGTTTTCGGGATGAGAGAGTAATCGAAAATTTTAAAAATTTCGAGTTAATACCGTCTTGTTGATCAAGTGCGATGTGTATGTAGGTATTAATTTAAAGCAAAAGTTATTTTGAAAAAAAGTGTTTACAAAAAGTAACCAAAAGTGCGAAAACAAAACAGGGTAATTCTGTCGGATTTCCTTCGCGTTCCAATTACAAAGAAACCCGCAGAAGGAAGTTTCCCATTTGGTCAAGTCATTTTCAAATTTTAAGCAGTCGAACAAGCCACGATTAATTTTTATGTATGTATGTAGACTTCAAAAATGTTATCTAAAGTAAATTCGATCATTCGAACATTTCTGAAATATAAATGGAAATAGAATAGATAAATTCGTACCGAATATTGCATAGCACGTTCTATAATTGCGGAGTTATTATTTCTAGAAAAATAAAATCGTATATGTAGAGTCATTCCAATTTTTCCTTTTTGTTTTTCGAAAAATTCTTGCTTATATAAACGATAAACTGCAGCATGTGCTTTAAGTGTAGTTTCCATGCAAAGATAATCAGCAACACCATGATCATGACCCATAGGAGGGTAATTGCCATCACCATAGCCGGCTATGCAATAGTCATGGGGTTCATTAAAAGTAATCCAAACCTTAACACGATCGCCATATGTTTCAAACAATAACTTTGCATAATTGGTAAAATATTTTACTAGCAGAACATTTGTGAAACCACCATATAGATTAAGCGATTCAGGTAAATCATAATGGTACATAGTAACCATGGGTTCAATGTTGTTTGCTAATAGCTTATCAATTATCATATTATAATAATCAATTCCTTTTTGGTTCTTAGAAGAAATGTCACCATTTGGCAATATGCGTGTCCATGATATAGAAAACCGATAGAAATTAACCTAAAAAATAGAAAAAAAATAATTATTTTAAAAAAATTCATATTCACATTTTTTGAAACCGACCATTGCTCTCTGTACTTGACAATAATGGAACCAACAATTGATTGATTATAACACACCAAAAAGTGTTGTTATGCCCATGGACCACATGCGTTATGACACTTTTTGTCCATGGACATTGTGACACTTATTAGTGTGTCATAGTTTTCGTGGAAGTTATGTCACTGCACCTAACTAACTCTGAGCAAAAGTAGTGGCTACACTTGTTTGATCAAACCTTTTATATTTAAGTTAATTTTTGTACTTTTTGTATGTATTTTACTAACTAAAAAAAAATCATGTCGAAATAAACGTGTTTCAAATTTTAATTTACCCGCACCACTTAGAAAAAATAACCACACATTCTCTTCAAACAGGGAAAGTTAAAAATGTGTAAAGATGAATTTTATACACAACTAGCTGACCCGACAGACGTTGTCCTGTCCAAATTAGGAAAAATGTTTGCGTTCGATTTTTTAAATCCGTTAAAAAGATACGAACATTTGAAAGAAAAATTAGTCAAATCGATGAAGCCGTTTTCTGATTTTAGGTAAATCAAAAAAAGTGGGCGTTAAAGTGGGCGGGGCAAAACTTTATTTCCGTAAAAACCTAAATTGGACCATGGCGATGATTTTAAAGAAAAAATCGTTAAAATTGATCAAGCCGTTCTAAAGTTATGCGCTTAATAGAAAAAGTAGGCGTGGTACATTTTTCTTTCGATGAAAACTTAAATGGATTAATGCGAACATTTAAAAGAAAAATTAGTCAAATCGATGGAGCCATTTTTTGATTTTAGGTAAATCGAAAAAAGTGGGCGGGGCAAAATTGTCTTTCCGTAAGTTGCACCATGGCAATCATTCTAAAGAAAAAATCGTCCAAATCGGTCAAGCCGTTCTCAAGTTATGCGCTTAAAAGAAAAAGTAGGCGTGGTACATTTTTCTTTCGATGAAAATGTAAAATGGATTAATACGAACATTTAAAAGAAAAATTAGTCAAATTGATGGAGCCGTTTTTTGATTTTAGGTAAATCGAAAAAAGTGGGCGGGGCAAAATTTTATTTTCGTGGCGATCATTTTAAAGAAAAAATCGTCCAAATTATATGAGTCGTTTATTTTGAAAGTGGTGTAAGTCCATTTTTAAAAAAAAAGTAGTTAATGATATCAACAATCGCAATCCTATATAATCTTTTTATTTATAAACAATTTAAGTCTAGTATCATTAAAATCGCTATGATTTTGGGCACTTGAAAATTAGTTAGCTAACGAAATCCAAAAAAAAATTATTTTGAAACCGGTTTAAGTCCCACAAATTTTTATTAACTAAAATGAAACGTATAGATTTTTGTATACAAAACCTCTGGAAGAAGCAATTCATAAGAGATTAAAAACACTAGTGGCGAACCTGTAAAATGGCTAAGGATAAGTTGGATGCGATTTATAAAAAGTGAACCCTATAAAATGTTTTATAAAGAATCTATGGAAGTGGATAAAGAGTTCAAAACACTTGACTTATAACCCTGTCGGGGAAGACCAAGAAACTTCAACAAAATAAAATAACCACCATTATACAAAAATGTACGTCCCATTTCAACTAATAAGTATAAGGATATAATGGAGTTACTAAGGTATATACCACCTAAGCACCATGAATATTTTAACAAAACCTCATACGTAATCTAAATGAGGAGAAATAATATGGCAAAATCTTTAATATTATCTTTAATAAATAAATATAAATTTAATTTTTTAATAAATGAATTCATGTTTATTTTTAAAAACATTTTTTTAATTACATAAATAAAAATCTGTATCTAAATTGAAAGCTTCCCTATTTATTTTAAAGCTATTACATTCATCTACATCAAACATAAAATATTTACAATTTATATTGCTTAATTTCTTTAAAATAAGTGGACTTATTCCTTTTCACAAACAAAAAAGTCATTTTATTAATTTTGAAAGTGGTTTAAGTCCATTTTAGGTTCTGAAACACAGCTTATTTTTCTGGTAAAGTTTACAAAATGTATTACGTTATATATTCTAACATGTTTTAGGTCACAAAGCCATAAAAAAATTAATACCTTTTAACAATATTTTTGAAACAAATCAAACACAAACCCTTAAATATCTCAATATAAGAAAAAATGGACTTAAACCACTTTCAAAATAAACGACTCATATAGAGGTCATTGGTGGTGCAATATGAAAATTGGATTTTGCCACGCCCCTCCGCCCGCAGACCGAAAATAAAATCAAACTTCACAGTGTCACCCGCCTGAATATTCTGAAGTTTCCCTCAAAATTTCATCAAAATCGGCCCAGCCGTTTTGTTGTCCATACGTTACATACACTCATCCTGTTTTATATATATAGATATAGTAGTTTTAATAATAATTTATTACCGCAATCGTCTGAAAATCAAATTCCAATGGATACAACATTAAATAACCAAATTGTTCGTAACCCATTGCGAGCTGTTCCACCAAAAAGATCAATTTTCATTTCTCGTCTGGCAAGTTCCACTACTCCAGATGATATAGATTATTATATTAAATCTAAAGTTGGATATAATTCTGATGTTTTAACTCATAAATTTAAATACTCTCAGCCAAGGTCTATTACATCATTTAAATTAACTGTTTCTGCTGATATTTTCAATCAAGTTCTGGATAAAAACGTCTGGCCTGAAAACAAATTAGTTCGCGAGTACATTTATAAGGATAGATTGAATGTTAATAATTTTGGTGTTCTCCCTCAACGTGAACAGAATAATCAAAAAAACTAAGTAAAGCTACTGATGATTCATTATCTGTTTTTTATCAAAATGTTCGTGGTTTACGATCAAAGCTGTCTAATTTGTATATGCAAAGCTACAACTTTAATTATGACGTATTAGTTTTTACTGAAACTTGGCTCAATGATAACTTTCTAAATACTGAAATCCTATGTGACAAATACAACATTTTCCGTAGAGATCGTGCTACTTATGGAGGAGGTGTTCTTATTGCAGTCTCTAGCAGTTTTCCTTCTAAACATTTAGTGGTTGACATATCACTTGATAGAGAATTTATATCTGTTATTGTTAAATTAAAATACAAAAAAATAATACTAACGTGTTCATATATTCCTCCATCATCCCCGCAGTCTTTATATATCCATCATGGTGAAGCTATTAGGTGTGCTTCTCTCCCTGCTAATAACCATGACTCTATTATAATTATGGGTGACTTTAATATGCCTTCAATATCCTGGAAATATTCGCTTGATGATAAATACTTCGTCCAAACGAAATTAAGTGCAAATTACATGGACTTTTTTAATATTTTATATGATATGAGCCTTTTCCAAATAAATGGATTACTAAACGATTTTGCTAAAATTCTAGATTTAGTTTTTGTAAATGATATAGATGACTGTTATATTAAACGATCCAACCCTATTACTCTTCCGGAAGATCGATATCATCCTGCTTTTGAAGTTATTGTATCCATTCCTTCGGATTGTGCTGTATCATTAAATGTTAGTACTGAAAAAGTATTTTCTTTCGAACGAGCTAACTACTACATATTAAATGATCTTATAAGTAATACTGACTGGAGCAACATCTTGGCATATTCTTCAAACTCAAGTGATTCCATGTGTCATATATTTGATGTGTTTTACAACAAGCTGTGTTCTTTTATGGATGTGTGCATTCCAAAACGCACATTTAAAGTATTACTGGGACCACCTTGGAATAACGTGCAGCTTTCTCGAGCAAATAATAGAAAAAATAAATATTATAAAGTATTCAAGCGATCTGGATCATCTGTAGACTATCTAAGATATTCCGTCAGCAGGGCTGAATATGCTAGTCTAAACAAAATTTGTTATAATCGTTATTTAAATAAAATCAAATTTAATTTAAAACGTGATCCCAAGTCGTTCTATAAATTTATAAACTCAAAGAAAAAAACCGTTGGTTCTGAGTTCCATACTGTAAAATAAGACTGTAATTCTGGTTTATGAAGCAGATCAATTAAATAAATAAAAAAATTAAATTAAATTTGTTCGAACTATGACGACGTTGCAGCAAATGAGCGATATATCTATATATATAAAATTGTAACGTTACTGACTGACTCACTGACTCACTGACTCACTGATTCATCATCGCACAGCCTAAACGCCTGAAGCTAGACACTTGAAATTTGGACCAGAGATTGGTCACTCCCCAAATCGATCCACTAAGACGGGATTTTTGGAAATTCGAATGTTTAGGGGGTAAAAAAGGGTAAAAATGGGAAAATTCGGTAACCTTATATCTCCAAAACTAAAAGAGATACAAAAAAAATTTAATACCTATCGTTGTTCTTTAGAAAAATAATCGGACAGGTGTCTGGTACTTTTTTGAAATTCGGCCCTATTTGGGAGTAAACGGGTAATATCTGAATTTTAGTACTTTTTTGACACCCCATCTATCTTTTGAACCAATAAACATAGAAACAAAGTTAATACCACATTCGAAACCTAACAAAAATATACGAATTCAAATTTGGTACTTTTTCGAAATTCGAACATTTAAGGGGTAAAAATCGTAACTATTTTTGGTACTTTTTTCAAAAAACATTTTTCTCCATTTATTGAAATATTCGTACTAAATTATGGGCTGCCACTATTATACTGAAATTTTTTATACTTTAATGGGGGGAAAATAGTACCAAAAAGGGGAAATACGAGAAATTTGATATTTTACTTAACTTTTTGGTTCTACAACTGGTATTTTTTAAATTATCGTTTATGTTGGCCCTAAAAACATAAGATTCATCAAGCAATGTCCGGAATGGATAAGAATCCATAAGGGGCAGTTTTTGGTACTTTTCTGTTAATTAACTGGTACTTTTTGAATTTCCGTTAGTATTGGCCCTATAAAAATAAAATTAAACATGCAATGTCCCGAATAAATGAGAATCTATAAGAGGGAACTTTTTGGTACTTTTTTGTTCATTAACTGGTACTTTTTGAATTTACGTTAATATTGGACTTAGAAACATAAAATTCAAAATGAAATGTCCTGAGTGGTTAAGAATCCATAAGGGGAAGTTTTTGGTACTTTTCTGTTCATAAAATGGTACTTTTTGAATTTCCGTTAGTATTGGACCTATAAAAATAAAATTAAACATGCAATGTCCTGAATGGATGAAAATCTATAAGAGGAAACTTTTTGGTACTTTTTTGTTCATTAACTGGTACTTTTTGAATTTCTGTTAGTATTGGACCTAGAAACATACAATTCAATATGCAATGCCCTGGATGGATGAGAATCTATAAGAGTGAACTTTTTGGTACTTTTTTAATCTTGGACTGGTACTTTTTGAATTTCCGTTGGTATTGGACATAGACAGATAAAATTAAACATGCAAGGTCCTGGGTGGATAAGAATCTAAGAGGAAAGTTTTTGGTACTTTTTTGTTCATTTACTGGTACTTTTTGAATTTCCGTCAGTATTGGACCTAGAAACATAAAATTAAACATGCACGATACTGTGTAAATGAGAATCTTTAAGTGGGATCTTATTGGTACTTTTTTATTCGTTAGCTGGTACTTTTTGAATTTCCGTTAGTATTGGACCCAGAAACATGCAATTAAACATGGAAGGTCTTGAGTGAATGACAATCTGTTAGAGAGATCTTTTTGGTGCTTTTTCGTTTTTTAACTGGTCCTTTTTTTAAATTTTCGCTAATGTTGGTCTAATGAAAATAAAATTAAACGTGCATGGTCCTGAGTGAATGAGAATCTCTAAAAGCGCTTATAGGTACTTTTTAGTTATTAAACTGGTACTTTTTGAATATCCGTTATTATTGGACTTAGAAACATAAAATTCAAGATGCAATGCCCTAAGTGGATAAGAATATATAAGAGGGAACTTTTTGGTACTTCTTTGTTCTTTAACTGGTACTTTTTGAATTTCCGTTAGTATTGGACCTAGAAACATAAAATTAAACATGCAAGGTCCTGAGTGAATAAAAACCTGTAAGAGGGCTTTTGGTACTATTTTGTTCTTTAACTGGTACCTTTTATATATCCGTATTTATTGGATCTAGAAACATAAAATTAAACATGCAAGCTCCTGAGTGAATGAGAATCTGTAAGAGTTATTTTTTTTTAAATAAACTGGTAATTTTTTTAATTTAATATTTATTTTTGTGCATTAAATAAAAAAGCAAATTGGTGTCTGGTACTTTAACAAAATTCGGTCGTTTTAGGTAGTAAATCTAGCTTTTAAGCCAATACGTATAGAAATAAAAATTAAATAACATTTGTTACTTATCTAAAAAATACAAATGCGAATTTGGTACTTTTTCGAAATTCGAACGTTTCAGGGGTGAAAATTGTACCTATGTATATCGATCCCGCGAACCTCATACCTCCTAAACTAAAAGAGATAAAAAACATCAGCAATTCGCTAACCGTATATTTCCTAAACAAAAAGAGATACAAAAAATTTAATACTAATTATTGTTCATTAAAAAAAATAAACGGAGAGGTGTCTGGTACTTTTTTGAAGGAAGACCTTTTTGGGGTGTAAAAGGGTAAATAAATATGGTATCACATTTTTAGCTTATCTAAAAAATACAAAACAGGTTTGCCCCTTTTTTGAAATTCAAACGTTTAAGGTGTTTTCTCAACATTTTTTCCATCTCTATATAATATTAATTTGTAAAGTAACTGACGGATTCATCATCGCACATCCTAAACTCTTGAAGCTAAAAAGCTGACTTTTGGACCGAAGGTTGTCCTCTCGCCAAATCGATTCCGCTAACCAAAAAAATCCAAAATTAAAGAGATCCAAAAAATTTAACACTTATTGTTGTTCGTTAAAAAAAATAAGGGGACAGGTGCCTGGTACTTTTTTGAAAATAAACTTTGGCATAAAAATATGTCCACGAAGAAAAAGGAGACGCTAACGAAGTAGCGGGTTAAATGCTAGTGTATGTATAAAAGTTAAGGACCCAAAATAATAATTATGCTCATTTTGCAGGTACAAAAAAATTGGAACTTAAAAGAAATATTTTTTAAAAATTGGTTTTAATTACACAAGAGACCACATTTTTTCTCGGTAAATTATTAATAAAATTAAAAGTTGTGCACCGATTACAATGAAGTACACCTCATTTCATTCGAAGTTATGTTAAGATAAATGTTTTTAGACCAAAACTGTGATTTTTTAAAGAACAAAAAATTGTTTTTTTTTTCAAAAATTCAACAAGATCTCTGAAACTACAGGGCAAATTTTAAAACAATGTAAGCACGGCTTAAAGATAATACGAGTTTCGGATATTTTTGTTAACTGAATATGGTCAACCGTTTTCAAGTAATTCCAATATAGTATATAGTGAAAGTGCCTTAATTTTGGACATAACGGTATATCTCGAAAAGTTGAGTTGATAGAGAAAAATTGAGAATTGATTTGAAATCAGCGACATCAAATTAGTAAAAATTTAATGAAAATAAATATCTGTTGTACATAGCTATTGTATTCAATAGTTGAATTGAATTTAAATTAATAACTTTTTTCATTGCTGTATTTTAGGTAACCCATAAATGCTAGGTGCCGTTGCAGCCGAACAAGTGAGCATATGTTTTTGCCAAGTAAATATATATTTATCCCTGTATAATTGACTAATAATACGGTTATTAGTTCTGACTAATTTGCGGGTAGAATCCATGTTCATGACCTAGTAAGTATTTTTGTCCTCGTGTAATTTTTCCATTTTACTTTCATATTCTTTCCTGTAGATTGCAATTGTTTTGCTTCATTTTCTGATTGAATTATAATTATGTTCTGCGTCTCTTCAAAAATGTGTTAGTTTTTTCACATGGCTAAAATTAACTTTTCTCTCGGTGTGTTTTGTATGTTCCTTTTAAAAAGTGTAATTCTATTTGCCAATCTAGTTCTTGTCTCATCCTTTTCCATCATTCGTTGTTTAATTTTGTTATTGTTTTCAATATAAAAAAGCACATGTCGTCAACATGACATGAATCATTTGAACGCCAATTCATGTTCAAAGAAGAAAAAGGAAGAATCTTTTCAATAAGACATGAGCCGTATAACTCAGACTAATCTTTCTACAGATCCTAATGAGCACAAACTTGTAATTAATTCTATGAATACTCTTTTTATATTTGGATAGCTGTCAAGAGTGATAATATCTTTGCTCTTGTCACTGAGGAAACTGACAAATTCCAACTCCAAATTTGATGTCCTAGATTCATCATCATCCCTATCTACGAAAACAACAAAATCATCGTTTTCTTTACTGGTGCTTCTACTCTGATATTAACAGGTGTCATTTTAAGTTTTTTGCAATGTTCCTCTAGAGTATAAATTGCAAGTTTTGGATTATTTCTTCTTATGTATAAAAAATACAAAATACTTGCTGAACATGTATTTAAAATACAAAATGCGTATTTGTATTTCAAATACTGCCTATCCCTGATTGCAGTAAATGTTAAAATTATGTTAACTTTAATGTAGACAGCACTTTTTTGTACATATAAGCTGCCCGCAATTTATGCTGCAATAATTGTTAGTCAATTTTCGTTGACAATTATTGCTAACATAAAACGTCAAATTTGGTTGTACTTAAATTGAAAAAGAAGCAAAAAGAAAAAAAAGTAAAAGCAAATTGTGTGGGAAAGAAATTAAGTTTGTGAAATGGTAGCAAATTATAATTGAAGTAAAAGAATTAGATAATAAAAAATAAACACTAAAATAATAATATTTTTTTAAAATAAGCACTAAAAACTAATTGCAAAAATAATTTTTGTTAATATAATTTTTTTTCTTATTCGATTTTAATTATTTAAATTTTTATTAATTTTTTTAAGCTGGAGCTCTTTATTATATTATATAAATACATATAAAAGACCTCAAGCTCCGAGCTACCTAAATAAGAACGGCAAGCGTCTGTTTTATGTCAAAACTTTTAATTTTACACAGTTTATACCAAGGCGAATTTATTACAGGTGGTCTTAAAAGCCCTGCTGATATTAGCTAAAATCACTGTTGGATGTCAAAATTTTGTTTATTCTCTTTTATTATCTTTGTTTCCGTTTTGTTTTATTTCTGTTTTTGACATTATCCAATGATTTTACAAAAACAAATTGCCTGTGGTTTTTGTACGAGTTGTACTTGTTGTAGTACCGAGATTGCGAAACAAACCTTTATAAGGCGAATTTAACACCACCCAGCTGGGAAATCTTATTTGATAAATTGCTTGGTCGTTATATTTTATTGAAAATGTATTGGCAATAGAATTTTCATGTTTAAAAAAACGCTTGCCGCTCTTGTTTAGGTAGCTTAGTAAGGCCGAATCAGTGTGATCATTTTGTAGCTAAATTTAGTATTAAAAATTGTTATTTAGCTGCAACATTTTTATTTAGCACTTGGCATTTAATTTAGCATTTATATTTAATGTTTTTAGCTTTTTTAGCATTATTATCTTTATTTATTTAACTTAAATTTTTTAATACGTAATCCGACGAGATCTGTATTCCAAACGTTTTATTAATTTTTTTCAATGAGGGTAGCAAGCTAGTAATCAAATTATAATCTAGTAATACTATAAAAAGCATACCTTTAATTCCTTAGGGGCTTTTAAATCTTGTTCAAATTTATGATAGGAATCTGCTGCTATATCACCTGTCGAATGATCATCAATCATTTCAGGTGACCAATTATCTTTCCGAATCAACAAATTTGGGTTAAAATGGCATCGATTTGTTTTTGCATATTGTTGCATATTTTGGTTAAAATGCATATTTTTGCATATTTTGGCTGTAAATGCATATTTTTGCATATTTTATCTTTTTTGAGGGATATATTTTTTTAATTTACATATTATCAATAAACATTTTCAAATCCAAAAAAAATTTTTTTTTTGAATGAAATGTATCTTTTGTACTGTTATCACCGCAGCCAGTATTAACAAGATGGTACCCTGGTGTAGAATAATATTCAAAAAACTTTGAGCAATTTAAAAATGTTATAAAAGAACTTGTTGCTACCGATGCTTATGCAACTAAAAAAGTAAAAGATCAATTAGCATTTGTATTTTTCAACTACGGATATGTTGGTGAAACAATAACTAAATTGGAGGAATTTAGTTCACTAAATATACAGCTCAAATTAATTGATATTGCAGAAAGTAAAATTAACAATGTGGAATGAAGAATATTCCTGCAAATTAAACAAAAAATCCAAAACGTTTTTTCAAAAAACGTTTTCAGAATTAGAAAATATATGTTTAGTCTATAAATGAATTAGCATCCTTCAAGCATGCTCCTATAACATCGGTTGACGTTGAGAGTTTATTTTTCATGTGCAAAAGTTTTTTGTGTCCGAATAGGTTAACTTTTGATAATATAAAAAGGTATTTATTTGTTTATGTTTAAATTACTAATTGAAATTAAGTTTTAAAAAATATTGAACCTTTTAAATAAAATTAAAAAAAAACGCATTTTTATTGAAAATGTTTAAGTTTTAAGTGCATATTTTTTATTTTTTTAACGCATATTTTGGACTTTTTAGTGCATATTTAATGCGCATATTTTCGATTTTTTTGTGCATGAAAATCTCATCCCTATTAATAAGCAATTGTCATTTTTAAATAAAAATACAACATAAATTAAAAAACAAAATAAAGTGCAAAGAGGAATGTCAAAAAAACACAGAAAATACGATTCATGTCTTTTTTTCTACCCTGCTTACTTCTCTCCCCCGCTCGCTATCGAACTAAAAAAGACATGTTTCAAAAATAGGGGAAAAAATCATCGTGAAAATTGAGTGTTAGTTATCAGATTTTAAAAACAGGCAAATTTTCGGATTTTATTCATTTAACAAGTTTTTGGAAAATTTGTGTATGTATATGGAGTTACTCTTTAAACTCGGTACAATATCTAAAAAACGACAGATATGAAACACTATCATAATTTTTCTGTTTGTTTTTATTTCTAAAGCGGCCCATACACTTGCTATATTATTGTAAAAGATATTCGCCATATTATTTCCAGTTTGTCCTATATTATGCAATAAGTCGCGCAATGGTTTCATTCATTCAATTAAAAGGTGAACATAACCTATAGAAATAACAAAACAGCATTGTATAATGTAACCAACACATTTCACTTTGTTTTAGTTGTGCAATAAAAATCAAAAGTCTTTTGATTGTTGCCAATATATTGTTCCACCTATCAATATCACATACACATTGTACAATACGTACGATTTAACTATTTTTTTGCAAGTGTATGAGCCACTTTATTATGTTTTGTTTGCTGTACACGTGCTCAGCAATATTGTTATGGTTAGGGTTGGCGGTTGATTTACATAAGCAACAAAAAAATCAAATGTTGCGGTTGAAAAAAGTTTTGTTCACAACGATGATTATTTTTAAAATTTTAGCACTAATTTTAAAGCGCGAATAGTTACATGTAAATGGCGCAAGGTTAACTTAATAATTACCAAATGCTGCCAGATGTTGGTAAAATCCAAACAGTCTCTCACAAAAGTATATGAAGCTATGTTCACATTGTGTGTATTTGTCATGTAGAATGTTACTTTTCTACACACATGTAATTCCATGTGTATGTCAAAATTTTAATTTTACAATTGTTTTATAATTTACATGTTCACATGTTTTCATGTAACGTATGAAACCGACCTCTCATCACAACATAAAAAAATTCAAATCAAACGCAAAGTACGGATATCTACTATGCTAAAAGTCGTACTACGTATGTATTTTAATTTTATTTTATTGGGGGCAATAGTAGCTGAATTTGTACCATTTTTAATTTTTTTTCTTTGTTTTATAGGGGTATTTATATTATCCACATATGAACGTAATTTGCTTTTATGGTGTGCAATATTGCAGGATCTTGCAAGAGATTACACTGCATTAGCTCTGTTTCTTTACTCTACTTTGGGATTCCTCGGAATCCCACTTTGCACGAAAAGCGTTTCCGTACTTTTAATTTGTGCAAATGAGAGCGGATTTGAGAGAATAAAATTCTTCTTCTTCTTGGACGAAACAGCCTAGAATTTTTCTTCATGCAAATTGTGTAAATTGTCAAACAGCTGTAAAACAAAACAATGAAATGCAAAGGAAAAGGAAAAAATCATGAACCAAATTTTCGAAAAAGTGTTGTGGAGTGAAATAATGTACTTAAATATAAAGTTTTATGTTGAAATATTAGGAAAACATAATGTTAGTTATTGTAAAAGTGTTTGTTGGGTTTAATTTTTGGTAGAATTAGTTTATTTCTGCAGACAATATACAATTTTTCAAAAGTGGCATAAACTTTTATTGTTTTGTAAAAACTATCAAAACAACGACTTTTTATTTTGTGCTAAAAATTTGGTTTTTTCTGTTCCCGTACTTTTGTGCAGTGATGTTAACTTATATTTTTTCATTACCTTACGGCCCTCTAAAAATTACCGTTTCTTATAAGAAATTACCGTTTTTTATAAGAAATTACCGTTTTTTAGAAGAAATTACCGTACGCAAAGGTTTTTAATCAAATCATTACTGTGCTGTTTCCAAATGACTGGCGATTGATTGTGTAGTAAAATTTATATGAAAAGCACTCAGTCCATTGCCTGTCATTTCGAAATAGCACATAAGAACAGTATTCATAAACCATTAACATATTTAAATTTAAAATGTGTTTTAAGAAAGTTTTTGTCTTAAAACACATATTTAACAAAAATTATAGTATTTTTTTATGAATAAGGCAGTAAAATAATTTTCAATAAAATCAATCCATCTGTACTTAACTTTAGCCACATTTAAGCCGTACTTAAAATAATCCGAAAACTATAGTTAAATGTATAACATTGCGGCTATTTTATGTTTAAGAATTGTTGATTTTAAACAAACAAAAAGTTAAATATAAAATTAATTTTTTTTATTATTTTTAATTAGGCTTAAGTTCATGAAATTTAATTTTCATTAAATTATTTTTATGTAGAAAGGAATTTTACAACATGAAAATTAATTAAAATTGTTATTGATAATCTTTCATTCTTGACGTGGCTGGGGCTCGAACCCTGGCCGGCAGGTTACCATGACATGTTTCGATCGCAAACACTCGATCTCCTCAGATGGATTACACTCGCAGCCATCGACGACTGCTGACGTCAATAGTCAAACATCAATCCTTAAACCAAATTGTATTTTAACATTTGGTAGATCGAAATTTGCTTTTCTGAATGATTATCCATTTTAATTGATTTTACATGTTTTTTCCTTACTTCTGTTTTTTCGTACTTTTGTCAAGAATTTTTCTTGAAGTCTAAGTACATTTTTTGTTTTTTTCATTTTGTCTTTCTCTTTTCTGTTGACCTTTTTCAGCAAAACTTGAAGGACAAATGTATACATAGAGCTCGTGCCTTAGCTTTAACAATAATTAGTATTGTGGTTATTTTGTTGAACTATTTAGGGTTTTTAATCCAAATTTTAAATATTTTTAATTAGGCTTATAGTGGAAGGCCAATGTACGCGGCATGCGGCTGCGGGCGATAATAGCATTGCCATTGTAAAAATGTTAGCATTGTTGACAAAAATGTTCATACAAAAAAAAAAAAAGACATCACAAAAATTAAGACTTGGTATTACTTGGAAAAGATGCCGCGCGGCAAAGTTGAATTTTTTCAACTTTTGTTTTAAGCCGCGTGAAGTAGACGTTGCCATACACACACATAATTATTTAACAAAAGAAATTTAAAAAACATTACAAATGAAGTGGAAAAAATCTAATTTGATAAGTAAATTCTTATTATGTTCAAATCAATCGTTCTTTTATAGATTGAACATTTTTTAACAGCTTATTCTACATTTGCCGCTTTAAAATGTGCCGCTTTCATTTGCCTTACAAAAAAATTTCAAGCGAAAAACTAAACAGCTGATCGCCGCCCGCAGCCGCATGCCTCGTACATTGGCCTTCCACTATTAAGTTCATGAAATTTAATTTGCATTAAATTATTTTTATGAAGAAAGGAATTTTACAACATGAAAATTAATTAAAATTGTCCTCCTTTCTTCCTTTCTTCATAAAAATAATTTAATGAAAATTAAATTTCATGAACTTAAGCCTAATTAAAAATATTAAAAATTTGGATTAAGAACCATAAATAGTTCAACAAAATAACCACAATACTAACTATTTATAAAATTAATAATATACAATATTCTTATTTTGCACTTATAGGTGTGAAGAAAACATTTGGAGAAACTTAATGTTCTTAAATTTTTGTTATAACATTTATCCATTTTTAAATCGAAAATCGTCTTTCAAAAGTTAAAATTATAAAACCTACAAAAATGCAAATTTCTTTAAATTACCGTAATTTAAATAAAATTACCTTTTGCGGCCCAACATTACCCTAAAAAAGGGTGATTACCGTACTGTTAACATCACTGCCAAGGCCCATCTATCAGGTCTGCTTACTTGAACAAAAACAAAAAACGACATGTATTTTGTTTGTGTAAAATTTCTTTTTAGTTGTCAAAAACTTACTACCACATATACAAAGCAAAAGGAAAAACAAAGCAAAAAGGAAAAAACGTGTATGTGTGGCATACCATAAACGTATGTGTGGGAAAAAACAATAAACGTAAACAACATACACATGTAAGCAAAATGTAAACAACATTTGACAACTAAAAAGAACATAAACAATGATCATCAGGCTTCTTGCGCAGACCTATTCAATGGGCCTTGATCACTGCTTTTGTGTAATCTTGTCTCTTTATGAGAGAAATTTATTCTTGCTCTCATTTTAACGAACTTTACCCAAAAAGTAAAAAAACAGAAGGGGTATTCATTTAAGTTTTTTTATAATTGGAAAAATGGAAAAGTGGAAAAATGTAATTTTTGTTACAACAAACAAGGAATAACTTTTCCACCGAAAGTTGCAATTTAAACAAGCTTTAACCAATTGTAAAAAAATCAGATTGGAAAATTACAATTTTACAATTTTTACAGAGTTGGCAATTTACAAACGTCCAATTGAGTGTGGTTGCCACCATATTTAAAATATTTTTATTTCTCACAAGAAACACTAAAATTTACATCTCTGTACAATTTACATTATACACACTGGATGTTTATTGATATTTCTTATTTTTTTTATTGTTTTTATAATTGAAGTTGGTTGATTAGAGTTTGATATTTCCTTTGCAATTGTAATGAAATTGAATTGTTCACTATTGAGTATTATTTCTCAGGTTATTGAGTGTTATGTATGATGATTGGGTGGTATTTCTTATACTTATTATTGAGAGCACAGCATGAGTGTGTACTACACAACTAGTAGTAATTATTCGACCTGCGCTACAAACTTATCCACCCTTTGTTGGGTAAACCACAAAAAGTTGAATAAGGTTGGAAGGTCGTGTTCTTGTTCACTTGCCATCCTGCACTCAATCCTAGCACCAGGAACCGTAACAGTTATGCCTTTTTTCATAAAAGTCAGATGATAACTGTTATTTTTTGATTTTTATTTTTTTGAGCAAAAGAAAACAGTTATTTTTTGATTTTTATTTTTTTGAGCAAAAATAACTGTTATTTTTCGGTTTTTATTTTTTCGATCAAAAATAACAGTTATTTTTTGATTTTTATTTTTTTGAACAAAAATAACAGTTATTATTTGATTTTTATTTTTTCGAGCAAAAATAAAAGTTATTCTCGAAATAAATTTACGTGTTTTAATAATTTAGATGACTTTAATAATTATTTTAATGTGCATAAGGAATTCCAATGATAATTACACACTAAAATAAAAATTTAAAGTCAACTAAATTATTAAATCACGTACATTTATTTAGAGAATAACTTTTATTTTTGCTCGAAAAAATAAGAATCAAAAAATAACTGTTATTTTTGTTCAAAAAAATAAAAATAAAAAAATAACTGTTAAGTTTGATCCAAAATATAAAAATCAAAATTATAAAAATCAATATATTTTATCATTGACAAGTGCATGAGGAACAATATGGTATACTTGAATCAGTTTTTCGACATTTAATTCTATATGCTTTTTTTGTTTTAAAATTCCAATATAACTGTTATTTTCGGTCCCTGCCTAGCACTCAATAACTCTGTCGAGAATTACCTTACAAACATTCTTTAACTATTTACACATTTTTTTGTAACCAATTTAAAATTCTATTTAAACATTTTTTTGTAACCAATTTTGTAAATTACATTTAAATTCAAAATTACCTACATACACTCATTGAATTATAATACAAAATATATCCCATTGTGAAGTTAAAACCGAAATTAAAGTGTTATAACTGGAAAACCACCCCACACCCCAGGTAAGCACTATCGTGAGCTTCACTGTTCCTACAGATCTACTCACCCGCATAACCTCTTTTAATCTTCCTAATCTGCAACCACCTTCAACTACTCCGTGGAGTAATTGAGGGGTAGTTGCCTTAACAGATTTCTCCTCCTTTGAACCCCTAAGAGAGGAAAATCTGTAAACCATTTAAATATTTAGGATAACCCAATAGTCCAAAATATTCAATCTCTTTTTAAGATAATCAACTATGATTCTTCAACCTCCATTTTTATTAAATCAAATTTTACTTTTTTAAAACGCCGTTTTTCAAAACTAAGTAAAAAATTAATTCTATACAAAAATATATAAAAAAAGAACTTAAAAATGACGTGACAATTAAGTAATCAATTAATTAAATTTTAACTCGTTTATTTGGCATCTTAAAAAATATCAATTACTTCCAAGAATTATATGATAGATTTTCGTTTTTGACAGTTTTGTACCTTTAACTAAAAAAAATACCGCTCACGTCAATAAGGTGTAACTTTCCTTTTTTCCATTTTTCCAACCAAAAAAATTTTGAAATGAATACCCTTAGAGCTTTTATAAACTTGAATTGGTATTACTTTATCTTATTCATCGCAATAGCTAAATTTTGCCTAATTTTTATAATTTTTTCTATTTAAAAATGTTTGAATAAAATTATTCAAAATTACACTACGTGACAGTGTTTTGACCAAATGAATCTGACACCTAATCTTTTTGTAAAATTGTAATTCACTGAAAAGAAGAAATACATAACCCGCTTAAAATTTTTGAAGATATTTATGTACATTTAGTTACGTCTTCTTTTTTAAAAACACAAATAATGGTTATTTTAGAATATTTCAAAAACTGTTCTAGTTTTGACTTCATATTCGGATTCAGCGGACAATTTTACATAAAGATTAGGTGTCAGATTCATTTTGTCACGACTTTGTTGGAAATTTGTCACGAGCTGTTATTTAACTAATCAGAAATGTCGATTAATTGAATAGTTTAATTCTCATTTTACCACTTTTTGAAAAACTAAACTACACACAAAAAAATAATCTAGGTAATTTTACCAAGGCTTGCATAGGTAATTTATTATACCCTCCACCACAATTAGTTGTGAAGAGGGTATATTCAGTTTGTCATTCCGTGTGAAACTTTTTTACTATTCATCTCAGACCCTATAAAGTATATATATTCTGGGTCCTTGAGTAATTTTAAGTCGATTTAGCCATGTCCGTCTGTCGGTCCGTCTGTCCGTCTGTTGAAAACACGCTCACTTTCGAAAAACTCAAAAGAAATCAACAAACTTGGTGTCAAATTGCTTGTAGTTATCCTAAGCAGTTTGGGATTGAAATTCAGCAAAATCGGTTCAATAGGATCTGAGCTATGAATCAAAATGTGGAACCACCACCTAAAAAAAAATTTATAATTTTGTTACAAAAACTAACATAAATGGTGGAAAAATGCACAGAATGATATAAGATTTCGCAGGAAATCACGCTGTGAAATTTCGTGAAGATCCGTCAATAATTTACCCTAGGCCCCATATAAGCCCTACTCCCGGAAAACAGTATATTAAGCCTAAAACCCTAACTAACAATGCTATCATTACAAATTTTGGCAAGTCACAGTTACATAGGACTAGAAATTAAACTGTTAAGTTTCGTGAAGATCGGTCCATAATTTACCATAGGCCCCATATAAAACCTACTTCCGGAAAACAACTTAGTACGCCTAAAAACGTAAAAAATAGTGCTATCATAACAAAATTTGGTACGTCAAAGTTTTATTGGACAAGAAATAAAATTGTGTTATTTCGTGAAGATCGGTCCATAACTTACCCTGGGCCCCATATAAACCTTACTCCCGGAAAACAGTTTAGTACGCCTAAATCCGTAAAAAATAATGCTATCATAACAAAATTTGGTACATCAAAGTTTTATAGGACAATAAATAAAACTGTGTAATTTCGTGAAGATCGGTCCATAATTTACCCTGGGCCCCATATAAACCCTACTCCCGGAAAAGAGTTTAGTACGCCTAAAACCGTAAAAAATAACGCTAGCGTAACAAAATTTGGTACGTCACAGTTTTTTAGGACAAGAAATAACACTGTGAAATTTCGTGACGATCGGTCCATAATTTACCTTGGGCTCCATATAAACCCTACTACCGGAAAACAGTTTAGTACGCCTAAAACCGTAAAAAATAATGCAATCATAACAAATTTTGGCTCGTCACAGTTTTATAGGACTATAAATGATACTGTGAAATTTCGTGAAGATCGGTACATAATTTACTCTAGGCCCCATAGAAACCCTACTCCCGGAAAACAGTTCAGTACACCTAAAACCATAATTAATAATGCTATCACAACAGAAATTGGTACGTCACAGTTTTAAAGGACTAGAAATGACGCTGTGAAATTTCGTGATGATAGGTCCATAATTTACCCTAGGCCCCATATAAACCCTTCCACAGGAAAACAGTTTGGTTGGCTTAAACCATAATTAATAACAAATCGTCACAGTTTAAGATTATAATAACATCATACAAATATTACTCCTTAAACATTCGAACTGTCGGTGGAGGGTATCAAAGATTCGGCACAGCCGAATATAGCACTCTAACTTGTTTTTATATAAAAACAAAAAACTAAGTTTAATTACCTAATATAATTAGTAATTTATCAAAAAAGTATTGCCTAAAATTTTCGTTAATATTACTAATTAAGTTAGGAATTTTCTTCGAATTTTTTAAAAAAGTATCTTTTTATTTTACTGTCAACTGAATTTTAGTTTTTCGTGAAAAAAGTTCAAACTTAAATTAAATTAAAAGAAAGATACGAATATAAAACAAACTACGTGCATAAAACATGAAAGGTATGTAAATATAAATAAACATTTCTTAATTTCAAATTACATACATACTTATGTATTTTAAATAAAAAATCACCGTTATTGTGGTTGGCGAATTTATAATAAGCCTGCGACTTTTTGGTAATATAATAAAGAAAATAAGTTCACGTTCTCTTTAAGCTATTACAAATCAGTCGCAGGCGTATTTTATATTCGCAAGCCACGGTAAGGGTGAATATCTTTAGAGGAACTGGACGAAGAATTTTGAGTGGATGACTTGGTATATAGGGAAAAAAGGAAGTGCGATGAAAACTTTTATCGATAAACATTAGTTACAGATGCCCAAGATTAAATGAGGTGACAATTCCAATATGTTAGATAATGCCCGTTTTAACGGAACTGGAAATAACTAAGTAAGTATATATTGAATATTCTATAGCAGTATTTGTATTGAATTCAAGAAATTATTTTATTTTCAGATTTAAAGAACACATTACCATTAGCTGAATAAACTTCACATTTGGGTAGATTGGGATTTTGCAATACAATTAAAGATGGAAGAATAAAACGAAGCATAAGAATAAGTGCGTTGCGAGCACTTCAACTTAAACAAAAAGAAAATATACGGGCATGTTCTAGAAATTGAAATGATGGATTTTAAATCCAGCAAATTTTAAAAAAGACTATATTGAAATTCAAAAAAAATATTTCTTTTTATCTATTCTTTTGAGAATCAATTATTCTGAAATTAACAACTCTTAAAACCGGGAAAAACTACGGACATTTTGTAAATAGCTCAACTTCAATTCTGGTTCGATTGCAATTTGACTTCATTTTGATTTCTAGAACATGCCCGATAATTAAGAAATCTGTGTCCGCTATACATACATTTCTTTCTTATAACTTTGCAGAAATTATTAATAAATATATAAAAGGTTGCAATGAAATGAGGAAGTAGTAAATTTTATTTATATAAACTGAAAAAAGTATAAAGATTCAAAAATGTTTAGTTTAAAAAAAAAAAGTAGTCAATTTACCTTAAATCTATGTTCTTTTACAAAATTGAACTTGTATAATTTTCCAAAATAAAAATTTTAAATATCTTTGCTATCATTGGTAAACTTTCAAAGGTTTTAAGTAATTTTGACAAAATTTTTAGATACTTTTTCGAACATGGAAATGACCTAAGTTAATAGTTATATTACCTAAGAAACTTAGATACTGCCATGCTACCCTTGCGCTTAGTTAATTTTATACCATATTTTTAGGTAATTTTACCTATGAATTTTTTTGTGTGTAGAAAAATGAAAGAAGAACGCGTTGCACTTTTAAAATAACGCGTTCTTTTTTCATGACGTTCCACTTAAAAAGAAAAAATTCTACGTGTTCAACACTCATTTTAATTAAAGGGATATGAGTGCAGCCATGGCCCAATTAGTAGGTCTGCGCGCAACTACAACAATCCAACAACAGAAAAAACAACACGCATTTTGTTTGTGTAAAAAATGATAAAGATGTCAAGAACAAAAGCAATTGTTTGTGTAAGATATGGTGGAAATGTCAAAAGCAATTGTTACAAAAACAATTGCACGTATAAAACACAACTCTGCAAAAAATCAGCAGGCGTTTCAAGCAGACCTACTAATTGGACCATGAGTGCAGCACTAGATAACCCGCTGGTCGTATTATTATTTCTGAAAAAATAAATTATTTTTTTAGTTCGTCTCTCGTGGTTTTTTATATAGTTTAGTATTTTTTTCTTAAGCATAAGCGGTTTAAAAGAGCTTAAAATTTTAAAAGCTTTATTGTTTTATGCCGAAACTTGTGTTCCTTAGTTAACGTAAAAGTATACATCACTATAACACTGTAATTGTTATGATACACTTTTTTTAGAAAATTAAATTCCAAAAGATTGTGAAAATGGCCGATATTAGTCAGTTAAATTTAAAAAAAATGAGAAAAAAACTCTAAAACCAATTAATTTTGATATTTGTTTGCAGTTTTTTATTTAAATTTTTTTTATAGTTTAAATGGCCTGTTCAACAATTTTTGACGTAAACGTTCGTATGGGATTTTATAAGAAAAATATTTTTAAAACAGTGTTTTCTATGCGAACGTTAACGTTTGAAGTTGAACGAAGAATTGCAATAAAAATAATCACTTCAATTTCTGGCAAAACCTTCGTGACAATACCTTTTTGCTTTCTGTAACACATTTTAATTAACACCCCATATGCTTGACAATTTAATGAAAACACAATTTTTTATTAAAACGCTAACGCAATACATACATACAAACTTTTTTTGTTACCATTTTTATTAAATTAATTTTTATTTCCCGCAACAAAACTCCGGTATTCTTTTACTTTCAATAACACTCTTGTAATAATGTGCTGAATATTTGGCAATTCGTTCTTTGCCACCACTAGACATGTTCACATAATACAATCCAAACTTTTCCCTACAGCCAAAATAAAAATACAAACAAACAAACAAATTAAAATGTGTTAAAACAACACGTGAAGTGAACAATAGCAATTACTTACGTGTAGCCCCGCTGCCACTCAAAATTATCGATTAAACTCCAATGCGTATAGCGTGTAACGTTGCAACCCATATTAATAGCATTTAAAACAGCTTGCAAATGAGCCTACAAAAACATACATACATACATACGTATTTAACACGATAGGGGTGAGCATTGCACAGTATAACGGTATACATATTAAATATTTCAGCCTTATTATGAAAGTCGATGTCGTGGTCGAATTCGAAATTTTTGTCGATATTTAAATTTACGACAACGAAAATATTAAGCACATAAAAATTCGACTACAACAACGACACTCATAATTATGGCGAATATTATTACCTTAAGGTAGTCAATACGTGCTGTATCATTTAATTGGCCTTCGTCGGACCATCCATTTTCTGTTATAATAACTTCAATATTATTATAGTTGTTTTTAATCCAGCTAAAATAAAAATGGGTTTAGTGATTTCGATAAAATAATTCTGTGATACAACACAAAAACATACTTGGGTTGTTCACGGAAGGGTGGTTATCAGGCTATATGGTTATTTAGTTATATTAACAACAACAACAAAATACATATCGCACTGGTGCCTCTAAGGAGATTCAACTCAAAATTTTTTAATTTTCGCTTTTTGCAATTAATCAATGTACAGTGGTCATATCTACTCTTTCGCCAAGAAATTCAGTTGTTTCCCTCTTCTTGATATAAAAGTAGCTTCTCCAGAGTCAGCTAAAGGACCAATTTTGAGTTGCCCCCAAATGTAAGTCGAATTCAACAACTCAAAAAACTCGTTATTCTTTGATAATTCCTGAAAAAATTGCAAAAACAACTAGCGTCGTATACTTTTTATTCGTTATTCTTTACAATGCCATAATTTTTTTCAACTTTCATTGTAAATGTTTTAAAAAACAGTTTTTTGTAAATTTTGATGTGACTCACTTTAGAGGAACCAGTGCGATATATTTATTTTTTTTTATATATATATTTTGTTGCTGTTATTATAACTACATAATCATATAACCTGATAATCCGCCTTCCGTGAACAAAACTGAAAAGTGTAGATTTATATCCCATATGCGTATATAATTGGACTTACAAATTTAAAATAAGCAATAAACAAATAATAGTGCTATATATTCGGCTGTGCCCTCCACCACCTATAGGAATATTTAAGGAGTGGGCTTAATATATTAAATTATGGGCAGATCATCACAAAGATGTATAATTGTATTTCCAGTCATATGAAACTAAACTGGGCCTAATGTAAATAAAATATCAAGATTCGTTTTGGTTTTAGGCTTACTAATATAAGTAATTTTCAGGCGGAGGTTTTATATTGAACATATGGGAAATTATAAACCCATCATCTCGAAATTCAGTAAAGTGATTTTTAGTACGTACATTATGTAATAATTCCACACTAATCGCTACGGTATAAGGCGTACATTAGTGTTTTCCGAGAATGGTCTTTACGAAATTTGGCGGAGTGATTACTAATCTTATGAAACTATGACGAATAATTACTAAAATAGCATTATCCGATACGGTTTTAGGCGTACTAAAGTGTTTTCCGATAGAGGGCTTTATATAGGAACTATAGGAAATTATACAGCGATCATCACTAAATTTGGCAGAGTACTTTCTAATCTAATGAAATTATGACTCTAAAGAAATTATGACAGACTAAATTTTACTGCAATAGCATTATTCGTTCAGGTTTTAGGCTAACGAAAGCATTTTCCGAGTGTGGGCTTTATATGGGGCATATGGTAAATTATGGACCCATCTTTATAAAACTTTTTAGTATGATTTTCAGACATATAAAACAAATTTATGCAAAATTAAATGAGAATCGGTGCATTTTGTTGTTAATTAATGTTGGTTTTTGTAAAAAAAATATCAGTTGTTTAGGAAGGTTATTCCACATATCGCACCTTTATTGCAACATAGTCATATCTCAAAAAATCAAAAATTTTAGTTACTTAAGCAAAAGTGTCCCTTCAAAGCTTCGTTAGATTTTAAAAACACATCAGAATTTTATCTGAAACTGAACCGAATCGCATTTCCCAAGTTTGATTTTTTTGAGATATGACTATGTTGCAATGATTTTCATCGATAGTACAGGAGTGGTTAAGTTTTCTTAGAAGGTCCTACAGCTGTTATATGATTTAGTATGTTCTACAGCTAAAACAAAATTGCGATTCGGTGGGTCCTAATAAAAATTTCATATTTTCTCCAAAATAGGTATTTACTATTGCATATCATCGGCTTAATATGCGAACCTACCAATTCCTTTTCAACAAAGTTTACAGGAGAGACAAAAAACTATTTATTTTTCCTATTTGCTAATTGAGAGGAAACCCAAAAATATAGTTGATTTGACACACTTCAAGACTAACATTAGCTGTGTTCATTTACTAAAAATTGTTACAAATTTGTAGCAATTGTTACTACACCATTTTTTATTTAAAATGAGAAAATTCAAGATGAAATTGAGAAAATTCCAAATGAAATTGAGAATTTCAATTTTATATTGAGAAAATTCCAATTGAAAATGAGAAATTCAATTTGATATTGAGAAAATTCCAAATGAAATTGAGAATTTAAATTTGAAATTGAGAAAATTCCAAATAAAATTGGGAAATTTTAATTTGAAATTGAGAAAATTCCAAATGAAATTGAGAAAATTCCAAATGAAATTGAGAAAATTCCAAATGAAATTGAGAAATTTTAATTTTTCATTTATAAAATTGAATTATCTATATAATTTTTATTATATTCATTCAACAAACATACATAACTAACAAGGATCGAAAAATATGAAAATAAATGCAAATCGCAGTATTATTGACCAACAGGCATATCTTCCAGATCCAGAGCAGATTGGTAAAACGATGAAGTATGTTGTATGGCTCTACTGCAATCTCCAGTAGTTATACATGTCTTAGACGCATTAATCATCTGTTCTAAAAAGACAAGCCTCTGTTCTCCTACATGGGTGGGAATTACGTTCGGTACATTCATCGTTGTTGTAACCGTACTTTTATTTTTGATCAAATAATTTCAATAGGGTTAAGCATCGGTGAATAGAAGCTCAATCGCAGGAGCGTAGCTGGAGAGTTGTCCGAAATAATTTGTAGCCGACTGTGGCATTGAGCATTGTCACATACCAATACGAGGATCTGGATGCCTGTTGGTCAATAATACTGCGATTTTTATTTAATTTAATTTTTTTCGATCCTTGTTAGTTATGTATGTTTGTTGAATGAATATAATAAAAATTATATAGATAATTCAATTTTATCAAGGAAAAATTAAAATTTCTCAATTTCATTTGGAATTTTTTCAATTTCAAATTTAAACTTCCCAATTTCATTTGGAATTTTCTCAATTTCAAATTGAAATTCTCAATTTCATTTGGAATTTTCTCAATTTCAAATTGATATTCTCAATTTCAATTGGAATTTTCTCAATTTCAAATTGAAATTCTCAATTTAATTTGGAATTTTCTCAATTTGAAATTGAAATTCTCATTCTCATTTTCATTTGGAATTTTCTCATTTTCAAAGAAAAATGGTGTAGTAAATTTTTTTTTAATGCACTTGTAACATTTACTTGTAACAATTGTTACAAATTTGTAACAATTTTTAGTAAATGAACACAGCTTTTGGTCGACGAAGCATATATTTCCCTACCACACGGCATCAAAATCTCAATTTACTTAAAAAGTGGATTTGGCAGGGTTGCATATTAAGCCGACGATATGTATGAACAAAACAATATTTCAAACGAACGATATAGTTGCAACTAATTTTCGTTTTATCGCTTTTTTAATTAAAGTTTTCACTGTTCAACATTGAAAGTAAAGTCTACTAAAAAAAGTGTTTAATCTACAAAAAATTTTGTTAGTGAGTGGATATGTACATTCTTTTTGTATTTGGGAGGATATTTTTATTCATTTACTTACTTTAATAGGCCCTCTAGACCCTCGGGAACACAATACAACCAACTAGATTTGGCCCTCATCCAATTTTCATTAATTTCATATTTCAAACGTGAATCGTGTGCTACAGAAGGTATGGCACCCTGTGGTGGAATAGCTTCTTCAACATATCGCGATGAATAATAATTAAGACCTAAAAAGTCTGCAGAATGTTTAATAATTTCTCTTTCTTGTATTGATAAACTGCTGAGGCGAGACCAAGCTCTTCCTTCTTGTTTGCTATTTTTTGCAATATCATCTAGCATCATTTTTGGAAAATCACCAGTATCGCCGAACATGGGATAGGCCAACCAACCCAACTTTAACAAAATTTTTAGCAAAATTACAAATTACATAACTGTTCTGTTGTAAAAACAAATATTTTATTCCAATTGTATTTCAAAAATTCGAATATGTTAAAATAAATAAATGAACAATTCCATATTGCAATTGGAAATTAAATCCAATTTAAGATTAACATAGAAGTACATATTTGAAGCAATAATAAAAAATTCTGAAATTTTATAAGAAACAAGTTCATTACATTTAAGGAGGAAATCGACCGCTGCATCAATTGAATTCAGGTTAAAAGTTTGCGCAAAAAAAAGTGTATAGTACCAAAGGTACGAATTTTTACCCTTTTTTGTCCCTTAAATGTACTTCATTTGCTTGCTGCCTTTATCATAAAGAACATATCGCACTTGACCATCAAACTCAAAATTTTAAAAGTTTCAGTAGAGGTGAAAAACTGTTTGTGTTTAGATTTTAAAAGAATTCGAAAATAGCAAGCTAATTCCATTCGAAAATATTTTTACAACGTTTTTCTTTTAAAGTGTAGGCATTAATTCAAAGCAAAGTTATTTTGAAAAAAACGTGTTTACAAAAAGTACGAAAACAAAGCAGAGTAATTCTGTCGGATTTCCTTCGCGTTTCAATTACGAAGAAACCCGCAGAAAGAAGTATCCAATTTGGTCAAGTCATTTTCAAGTTTTAAGCAGTCGAATAAGCTACAATTAAATATTATATACATATCGTCGGTTGATTATTTAATTGTCGTATGTGGATACAAATTGCATACGACATACGACAATTAAGTAATCAACCGGCGATATGTATTTAGACTTCAAAATTGTTATCTAATGTTAATTCGATCGGAATTGTAAATACTAAATGAGAACCAGTTCTGAAATATTACTGAAAATAGAATAGATAAATTCTTACCGAATATTGCATAGCACGGTCTATAATTGTGGAATTATTATTTTTAGAAAAATAAAATCGTGTACTTAGAGTTATTCCAATTTTTCCTTGTTGTTTTTCGAAAAATTCTTGCTTATATAAACGATAAACTGCAGCATGTGCTTTAAGTGTAGTTTCCATGCAAAGATAATCCGCAACACCATGATCATGACCCATAGGAGGGTAATTGCCATCACCATAGCCGGGTATGCAATAGTCATAGGGTTCATTAAAAGTAATCCAAACCTTAACACGATCGCCATATGTTTCAAACAATAATTGTGCATAATTGGTAAAATATTTAACTAGCAGAATATTTGTGAAACCACCATATAGATTAAGAGATTCAGGTAAATCATAATGGAACATAGTAACCATGGGTTCTATGTTGTTTGCTAATAGCTTATCAATTATCATATTATAATAATCAATTCCTTTTTGATTCTTAGAAGAAATGTCACCATTTGGCAATATACGTGTCCATGATATAGAAAACCGATAGAAATTAACCTAAGAAATAAAAAAAAGAATTATTTTAAAATTCATATACATATTTGAAACCGACCATTGCTGCCTGTACTTGACAAAAATGGAACCAACAATTGATTGATTATAACACACCAAAAAGTGTTGCGTTCACGGACCTTATGACACTTTTTGTCCATGGACATTGTGACACTTATTAGTGTGTCATAGTATTCATGGAAGTTATGTCACTGTTTGATCAATCCTTTAATTTTTGTATTTTTTATATGTACGTTGTTATAATTCCAAAAAATCATTTCGAAATAAACGTGTTTCAAGTTTTTAATTTAATCGTACCACTTAGAAAAAATAACCACACATTTTCTTCAAACGGGGAAAGTGAAAAATGTGTAAAGATGAATTTTATACACAATATATAAAAAACATAATGAACAATACTAACTCCAAAATTTAATTTTTTTGAATTATGACGTCGTTGCAGCAAATGTGCGATTTATAAAAATTAAGGACCCAAAATAATAATTGTGCTTATTTTACAGGTACCAAAAAATTGGCAGTTAATAGAAATATTGTTTAAATATTGGTTTTAATTACACAAAGGTACAATTTTTTTCTCAGTAAATTGTGAATAATTTTAACGTTACTGACTCACTGATTCATCATCGCACAGTCTAAACGCCTCAAGCTAAAAACTTGAAATTTGGACCGGAGGAGGGTCTCTCCCAAAATCGGTCCACTAAGACGGGATTTTTGGAAATTCGAATGTTTGGGGGGTAAGAAAGGATAAATTCGGAAACCTTTTATCTCCAAAACTAAAAGAGATAAAAACAAGTAAGATTGCTATATTCGGCTCCACCATTGTGCGAGCAGAATACAGAGCAACTAGACAAAAACTAAATAATTTTTACATATACATACATACATACATATTAACAATACTTAAAACTTCATTATAAATTTAATTTAAAAAGCGAAAACTGGTAAATATTTTTTTAAATCGTTTTTAGAACATAAAATAAAAATATTAAAAAAAAAATTTCTTTTTAAAAACCAAGATTCGAACCAGGGAACTCACAGTTTCTAACTTAACACATCCCCTAGACAACTGAACCATGAAGGAACGTTGTTTGAATATCATTGAAATTAAATTTGGCCCGTTTACTGTTCACAACTCAACACAGTTGAGTTGTAATTACTTTTGATGTTTTTGTTCACCGCAATATAGCAAAGTTGTAAACAAAAATACACCAAGCCCCCATCATTTCTGGGGCTTCGGAAAACCCATTTCAACCGACAAACGGACGGACAGACGTAAAGTCGGATTTTAACTTCGCTTTTCATAAGGACCCAGAATATATATACTTTATAGGGTGTAGGATCAATATTGTAGAAATTACAAACGGAATGACATAGTTACATATGAGCAGTTCCAGCGAAAAGTCTACTTTTCGTTACGTAACGCCAGAAATAATTTAAATTGTTTCTCAGCTCTAAATTTTGTAACAAAAGGGATAACTTTTGAAAAACATGGTTCTAAAATAAAACCTTATTTGCATTCTGGCGTTACATTAAAAAAAGAAGACTTTTCGCTGAAAATGCCCTTATGTACTTTAAAACGGGCAAATATTTTTAAATAAGATATCTTGAAAAACAAATCTATGTTAGTCTAAAGCTTACTTAAAAAGGTTTTCTACAAAACATCTTGCTCGATTCGCAGCCTTATTCAGTTTTGTAATGCAAGTCAAAATCCAATTCCGTTTTGTTAACGTCACGCCAGCGCATATTTTTGTTTATATAGTGCTACTTCATTACTTTTTATATATAAAAACCATTTTTACAAATTTGACTTCTTCATTTTAATTTTTTACATTTTGTGGTACAAATATCACGACACGTCAAAATGGAAATGCCCATATACCCTTTTACCTTCGGTGAAGGGTAAAATTGGTGATAACTCAGCTATTTCTTAACCGATATGACATATTTATATACCGACGTGTTGCAGAAGAAATTTGCCAGTAATTTTGGTTATAACTCTTGGACTCAGGAAGATATATGATTCCCGAAAATGGGTATTTTTCAAAAAAAAATTAATATTTTGGTCATAACTTTTTCGTATCTGAACCGATTTTCCCGAGTTTTTCAGAAAATATTTTCTACTAAAAATTTTGATATACACTTTGGTGCAGAAATGAGCCAATGTTAGTAAAAATTTTGTGAATGAGATCCTATTTTTCTGTTTGTTTTACAAAAACAAAACTTTTGGCATATTTTGATTCCATATTTTCTCTTCTCTTGAATAATAAATAAACATTAGACTGGTCGCATCTTGTATGGGATTTTTTTTTAAATTTAATTGTTTGCGCTGCTTAAAATATGAGGTTTGGTGTAAGAAATCATGATCTAATTTTTCAGGTCAATCCGACGGTGCCTAGCCGTGCCGGGTGGGGACCAAAGTTCCTCATATTATAAAAAAACATATTTTCTATCAGATATATATAATATATATCAAATATGGCTTCGTTACGATCTTCCGCAGAGAAAGTACTTCAAGTGTGCCAAATTTCAGCTTCCTATGTCATCAGATGGCTTCAGAAAGTTGCGGAAAGAATAGGACATACATGCAAACATCCTGACATACTAAGAAATTATATATTGTATAGATAGAACAACATATGTTCGCACAACTCAAAAACGCTTTAGCTTATTGAAAAACAAAAAAAAACCGAAATTCCTTAATAAAATTTACTTTAAGAAAGGTAAAACGTTTTTCTTATATGCGCTATCGTTTTAGAAACATAATTTTTTTCTGGAAAAAAAAAATAATTTTTTTATTAAAATTTCGGAATTTTTGTGTTTAAAAATTCATATAAATTTGAAAAATGCAGCTATGCTTCTAATTTTATGCAGACATATAAAAAACAGCATTGCAAACAAAACAAGCTTTATAGCTTGCAAACAAAACAAGCTATAAATGATTAAAATCTGTAAACAACTTTTGATTTTATGTATTCACAAAAGATGTGGCGGTTTAATAAAATTCTTAAATTAAATAAAATTTTTCGTCTTTTGTGAATACATAAAATCAAAAGTTGTAAACAGATTTTAATCATTTATAGCTTGTTTTGTTTGCAATGTTGTTTTTTATATGTCTGCATAAAATTAGAAGCATAGCTGCATTTTTCAATTTTTTATGAATTTTTAAAAACAAAAATTCCGAAATTTTAATAAAAAAATTATTTTTTTTTCCAGAAAAAAAATTATGTTTCTAAAACGACTGCGCATATATGAAAAAGTAAATTTTATTGCGTAATTTCGGTTTTTTTAGTTTTTCAATAAGCTAAAGCGTTTTTGAGTTGCGCGAACATATGTTGTTCTATCTATACAATATATAATTTCTTAGTATGTCAGGATGTTTGCATGTGTGTCCTATTCTTTCCGCAACTTTCTGAAGCCATCTGATGACATAGGAAGATGAAATTTGGCACACTTGAAGTACTTTCTCTGCGGAAGATCGTAACGAAGCCATATTTTTGATTTTCGGCTTTTCAACTAGTATAACTATAAAGATCTGATAGAAAAGATGTTTTTTTTATAATATGGGGAACTTTGGGCCCCACCCGGCACGGCTAGGCACCGTCGGATTGACCTGAAAAATTAAATCATGATTTCTTACAACAAACCTCATATTTTAAGCAGCGCAAACAATTAAATTTAAAAAAAATTGCGACCAGTCTAATAAACATTACTTTATTTGGTTCTCTTAATCAGAATATATATACCTCTTTAACTCAATTGCATTGGCTCATTTTTGCACCAGCCAAAAAATACTCAATTAACGGTACTTTAGAAGATATGTTTTTGCATATAATAGGTGCGTTTGAGTACTTTTACAGTAAAATGCAGTAAATGAGTAAACTAAAAAATTTTCTCTCACAAAAAGCTGTTGTACAAAAAAGTACGCGAACGCAAAATTTGTAAAAATTCGTAAAATAAAGGCAACAGCTGATGGCAAATAATTGAAGTGTTGAAAAACATTGACACTTTTGACTACTTAACTCGTTTTCTTATCGGTACTCGATTAAATACTTTTTAAAACACGAACATTTTTGGAAAATACAAACAAACTATTTTATGTAATCTTTCATATTTGTTTGTTTTTTATTTTATTTGATTTTACTAATTTGTAGCGGGCTAAATTATTTAAAAGAACATGAATAAGTTTTTTGCTATTGATTTCTCAAGTACCCAAATACTTCACACTTTTACAACTATAAAAAATTAACATTATAAAATAAATTTGAAAAGTTTATATTTAGCCAAATAAATGCTTCACAAACAAGTTTAATTAATAAATATTTATTCACTTTTTGTTTTGGTTTAATTTTTATTTCAACTTTTCTTTTATTTAACAATTTTTCCACAATTTGTGTGCTTTTTATTTGTTACTTTTGTTTGTTTACCTTTTGAAACTTATGTTTTTTTGATTTACAAAATTTTACTGCAAAAATTTCTGCAGTAAAAATTTGTAAATACTCAGACAAGAACTGTCACTTTTCGCTCTCAATTTATGTTCTCATTTACTGCATTTTGTGTACTCGAACGCAATTTCGTAAAATGCAGTAAAGTTTAGTAAAAAATAGTAAAAACTTTTGTGTTCTCGAACGCAACTAATATTATTAGTTTGGAAAACTTAAAGATTGTGTGCTTACAAAAGTTAAAAATAACAAAAAAATTTAAATGAAGCCATTATCTTTTGATTTAAAAAACGAAGTTCTACAAAAGGCTAAAAATGGCGATTCAACTCGAAAAATCGTAAATTTTTACAAAATAGGACAGCGGTCAGTAGCGAGAATAATTGCTAATTACAAAAACTCTAATCCAGATCAAAGTTTTCAAAGAAAAAATGGAAGGCCGAAAAAAATTACTGACACTGAAGCCAGAGCCCTTGAACGTTCATTCATTTCTGGCAAAATAAAAAGCACGAAAGAGGCAGTTTCTGCCTGTTCTGTCTATGTTAGCAGATGGACTGTCCAGAGGGCTCTTAAAAGTGTTGGATACAAAGCTTCTATAAAAAAGAAAAAGCATAAATTATCTCCCAAAAACGTAAAATAGCGAAAATATTTTTTTGAAAAATACAAGTCGTATACAGAATCAGATTGGCACACGGTGAGTATTTGTGTTAACTTCTTTTTTGATACATTTGACCTTTTCTGCTTATCTTGTAGGTCATATGGTCAGATGAGACCAACATCAATAGATACCAATCGGATGGGAAGGTTTGGTACTGGGCCAAGCCATCAACCACACCAAATCCTGATCATATATCTCAAACCATTAAGCACGGAGGCGGTTCTCTTATGGTATGGGCATGTATAACCCCCGATGCTGTGGGTCCAATTGTACGGATCGAAGGCATAATGCGAAATGAAGACTATCTTCGCATTTTGCAAGATAATTTGCCTTTAGCCCTCTCCAAAATGCCAGATAGACCAGAGAATATAATCTTCCAACATGACAACGACCTAAAACATTCTGCAAAAATTGTCAAGGAATGGCTTAGAACTCAGGTGTTTGGGGTCATTGTCATGCCTCTGTAACGGTTGAAGGTTGTATTTTAATGTTAAATCCTCTCCACTCCCATTTACATTAAAATACAACCTTCAGCCGTTACAGAGGCATGACAATGAATAATTTTTGACAGTTTGCACTGCTGTTCAGGGGGGTGTAAGGGACTTGCGGAGGGGACGAAAAAAGATGGCGATAGGTTATAGAAAAAAGGCGGGATCAAGGAGAATTCATCCCAGGTAATCTCGGTACTACAACAAGTACAACTCGTACAAAAACCAGTGTGAAGAAAGTTGTTGGTTTTTTGTTTTGTTTAAGAAAAAAATATTTAGTTTTTGTTAATTTCAAATATTTAATTGAAAAATATATAAAAATATAGAAAAGAGTTTTTGGAAATTTATTAAAGACAGCATAATCATTCATACATATCAACACGTTTCATACGTTCACTCAACATACGCCCATACATCATCCATTCACACACCAGCATGATAACCTCATACATCATCCACCCTGCAAATAATAGGATCAGTGCAAACACGCGTGTAAAGAGTAGTCCAAAAGGGACCAGGACTAGTCCAAAAGTAACCCAAACGTATGAAAAAAACCTGGTCTATTTAACATTACGATGTCCTAGGAGGGGACCATATAACCCACCTTTGGACCATTAAGGAGTAGTTTTAAAAATACTCCATGGTATACACAAGAGGATTAGTTTTGAAGTCGTTTAAAAACGAAAGCACGTCGTTAAAAAACGAAGACTAATCTCACTACAAACACTTTTTAACAACGACATGGTCCATGCTTGCATTACATCGGACCACTCCATGGAGTAGTCCTTTTTATCAAAATGGATCAGGTGGTCCAATTTTATTTGCAGGGCATCCACTCACACACATCAGCTGAACAAACATCAACCATCAACACACACATAAGCCGACCAAACATCATACACCCATATATCACCCATTCTTACTCACAGCTAATCATTCAGGCAAACATATTCCTCTTCTTTATTCCAACACTTATACCTCACACACACACCCCATCATTCATCCCCACAGAGTCTCACCGACCCCTACGTACGTTCGCCACACTACCGACCTAGAAACAGACGGGACTTGGTCCAAACCGGCGGGGGAAGAGTGGATTTTTGGTAAATCCCGTCATAAATAATCCCAAGACACCAGGCCGAGCTCAGCCTAGGTAGGGCAGGGGATTACTCTAGATCTACTTTTGTATCGAAGGTTTGTATGAGCGGAAATTCGGGACAGGTTTTTTTTTAGATTGGACATTTGGGTGAGCTTCTGAGGTGAAGCATAGAAATGTCTTGAGGAAATAATTGGAAATGAGCATGGAGTAGAAAAATAACAGGTAAGTGAGCTAGTTTTAATCTTGTAGGGGCAGGATAGCGTAAAGGGGCAGATCCGCGCATGGGCCAAGGATTTGACAAGGTAGTGGGAGGGCAGGCCAGGTAGCAAACATCAGCTACCAGCCAAGGAAGTGAGAAGTCGGGAATCAAATTATTGCAGGGAATTGGAAACATTTTAGGCGGTTAGTTTTTTTTTCTTTTGATTTTAAATGATGATATTGTTTTCATTAAATAAACTTTTTTCCCCCTATTTTTATTTTTATTTGAAATCATTTCTTTATTTACTTTTTCCTTTTTTTTTTTGTCTTATGCAAATTTAGTAATTTTTTTTTTGTTTGAATTCATTTTTGTTTTGTTTTAAATTTTTTGGACAATGGCTTGTGGATGATTAAGATGGCGAATTCACGCCTCTACCGGCCTAGCCTGGCAAATTTAAGATCTTATAAGATCTTAAATCTTAAAAGATGCCATCCTAGTCATCCACCGGTTAACACCAAAAGTCATTGACATCATTGAGTGGCCACCGCAGAGTCTAGATCTGAACCCGATCAAGAACCTGTGGGCTTATTTAAAGCGCCGGCTGGCAGAATACGGAGAAGCCCCGAAAAGTATTAATGAGCTCTGAGAGAGGGTTCAGGCTGAATGGTACAAAATTCCTGAAGATTATGTGGCTAAACTTTATCAATCTATGCCAAATAGGATGAATCAATTGAAGAAAGCAAATGAATACTGGATCAATTATTAAATTTAGATTACCAAAACCTTGGAGCAAAAGTATGCCAATGGTCTGAATTAAAAAAGGTTTTATTTTTTATAAACTTAAGTTATGAATTAATGTTTTTGTTACTGCTTAATATTTTCTATAGATGCATATTTTATAATTTAGAAAAAAAGTTTAGAAATAATTTAATAAAAACTATAAAATAAATAAGTAACCTACTTTGTTTAAAACATTGGCTCATTATTATTGGGAGGTAACACGCCCACTTCTCCAATCCCGCCCACATTTTGTGGGATGGTGTGTATTTATAACCTAAATGTTTGTACATAATTTGGAAACTTTGGCGCTTACCGCTCTCCAGATATACAGAAAAAAGTAATAAAAATGCAACAACAACAAGGGATTTTTGGAAAAAATTGGAGGTAGTCGTGGTTTTTTCTCATATCGCACCCATTTTTGGACTGATCTGACTGAATTTCAATAGCAAAATTGTAATAAGAATACCTGACAGATACATACACTAACCAAGCTCCCATCATTTCTGGGGGCTTCGGAAAATCGATTTCAACAAACAGACAGACGGATAACCGGATTTGAACTTCGCTTTTCATAAGGACCCGGAATATATATACACTATAGGGTGTATAATCAATATTGTAGAAATTACAAGCGGAATGACAAAGTTATATATACCCTTTTACTTTCAGTGAAGGGTAGAAAAACAAAGTTATATATACCCTTTAACTTTCAGTGAAGGGTAGAAAAACTGTAATATATCGTTGTTCTTTTTAAAAATAATTGGACAGGTGTCTGCTACTTTTTTCAAATTCGGCTCTTTAGCCCATCTTAATGAAATACGAATACAAGTTTGGTACTTTTTCGAAATTCGAACGTTTAAGAGGAGAAAATCGTAACTATTTTTGGTACTTTTTTACAAAACATTTGGCTTCATTCATTGAAATATTCGTACTAAATTATGGGCACCCACTAAAATACTGCAATTTTTGTAAAGTGTACACTTAATGTCACTTTTATATTTCAATTAATTTTTCACTGTGTAACACCACCACACGCCGCACACAAATAAATTATGAATAATGCTTAATAAACAAATAAAGGGCAATATACTCAGCGGCAAAACATAAATGAAATACCCTTTTTTTTTAATTATTATTATTCTTTTTGGGTGTCATGTGTATAATGCATGGCCTTGAAAAAGAAAATGCAAGCAAAGCATAAATGGTTTTTCAAGAGTTTATTGATTTCAGAAATTGTTTTAGAATTATTAATTTTAGTATTAGATCAAATTACAACTTTTGTAAATAAAAGAAATATATAAAAGCAGAGCATTAGCGCTGGAGCAAGATCATAAATTTGAGCAAGGTCTAGCAGCTAATTGAAGACAGCACAAATAAAAATTTATAAAAAAGGGAAAAGTCTTTATTTTCATTTTTTTTTAAGAGGAAAACTCACTGTACACAAAAACCAGGAGGCAGGTATGCTCTGGGACTCTAACAGGTCTTTGTACAGTTCGAGTAAGGCGGAATAATTTCTATCCCATTCAAACTACACATTTTCATAAACTTTATAACTTTAATGGGGGGGAAAATAGAACCATCACGTTAGAGTTGCTTAAACGCGTTTAAGAACCCAAGTGTGAACATAGTAAAAGAGTGAGGAACAGAATAGTTGCTGTAGTATAACGTTACGAATACCCTGCAGATATTGGACTACGTGATCCATTTTTATCAAATGGACTTGGACTAGTCCAATATTATGCTGGCATGGACCATGCCATTGCTAAAAAGAGTTTGCAGTGAAAAGACATGGCTTCGTTTTTAAACGAAATGTTTTCGTTTTTAAACGAAGTTAAAACTAATCCTCTGGAGTATACCATGTAGTAGTTTCAAAACTAGACCATTAGGAGTATGAATGAACATGGAGTAGTTTTAAGACTATTCTGTTGTAATGCAAAACTGTGTTATATGGTCAACTTCTAGTACACCGTAATGTTAAATCGACCACCTTTTAACCATATATTTGGAGTAGATTTGGAGTACTCCTACTCCTTTATGGACAACTCTATTTATGCATGTATAGACTAATCTCGCTATCTGCAGGGTATCGCTAAAAGCTGTCAAAAGTAAAAAACGACAATTTCAAAGTAGTGTCAACATAATACGTAGTTGTAGTGGTCGTTGCATTTAAAGTTAAAGTTCAAAATTTGAAATTTTGAACTTTGTTGCGCTACACATTATTTTTCAGCTTCAGCTACTACTACAACAACTTTATTCTGTTCCAGGCCTTAGTTGTAAGTTCTCGTTTACATTATACGACTTGTGTCGTTGCGGTTCATACCTTATAGGCGAGAGGGGAGAGAGGAATTAAAAGGGTTACACAAGCAAGTGTTCTCTTCGGTTCGGTTTGTTCGCTCATTCGTCTTCTGGTTGTACTCTCATTTGACGAAAAATGTATTTAAGTTCGGTGACACAGAAAAAGTTTTAACGACAAAAATCGAACAATGTAAATATCAGACCGACTTCAAAGGGTACTGCTACACGTTCAATAAATATCGTGATATTTGGATCGCGATCTATTTTAAAATATTGATGGATCACGAGCGTATGCTACATGTTCAATATTTATCGCGTCAGTATTTATATTATTTTTGTGCTGTGCGGGTCGTTTATCAATGTCGCGAAAAAATCTAAAGAAAGGCTGTTTAGCTATTTTGCTGGAACCACTCGATTTTACTGTCTTCTGCCATTACCCTTTATTTTAATAAACTTTACACAAATTTTGTCAATTGTTTTACTTTTTATTTGTTTAATTTTTTCCACTGCGTATTTTATTTCTTTTATTTTGACACTTTTTACTGACGTGTCATGATTATTTAATATCATGAAAATGCTACACGTTCAATATTTATCACGCGATCCACGATCCGCGATCTGGATTTCATATTTTAGGCCATTCTGCGATATGGATCGCGATCCATCAATATTGCATGCTACACGTTCAATAAATATCGTGATACTAGAAATATCACGATATTTATTGAACGTGTAGCAGTGCCTAAAGAGAAAACGAGAATAATCGCAACGACAAAAATCGTATAATGTAAATTGGGACTAATCATGTTAATTTGAAGTGATTAACAAATCACTTCAATGTATGGTTTATCATCTAAATTTTGAAATGATTAGAGCTTAACTGCCCGTCTTCTAGTAAAGACGAAAAATAGAAAAATTGCGGCATATATTGCAGTAAATGTCAAAATTATGTATGTTATCTTTAATGTAGGGAGCACTTTTTTGTACATATTAATTGCCGGCAATTTATGCTCCAATAATTGTTAGTCAATTTTCGTTGACAATTATTGCTAACATATAACGTCAAGTTTGGTTGTCAATTGAAAAAAAGAAGTAAATAAATCAAAGTAAATTTTGTGGGAAAGAAATTAAGTTTGTGAAATGGTAGCAAGGCGAATTCATCCCAGGTAATCTCGGTACTACAACAAGTACAACTCCTACAATAACCACAAGCAATTTGTTTTTGTAAAATCATTGTACAATGTCAAAAACAGAAATAAAACAAAACAGAAACAAAGATAATAAAAGAGAATAACCAAAATTTTGACATCTAACAGTGATTTTAGCTAATATCAGCAGGGCTTTTAAGACCACCTGTAATAAATTCGCCTTGAATGGTAGCAAATTATAATTGAAGTAAAAGAATTAAAAATAAACACTAAAATAATAATATTTTTTAAAAATAAACACTTAAAGATAATTGCAAATTAAGTTTTTGTTAATATAATTTTTTTTCTTATTCGATCTTAGTTATTTAAATTTTTATTCTAAAAAAATAATTTTTGTAAGATGGCGTGGCGTCAGTTTTGACAATGCACTTTCTTCCTTGATTTTTTTCAAATTATGTGCTAACATAAAAACGTTTTCTCATGCCTTTATCATAAGCTGAGCCATAAGAAATATTGCTCTGTTTTTCTGCCGACTTTATTGCCAAATTGCTGAGATATTTATTTTTAGATAAATTAAGTAAATAATTTATTTTGTTTCCATTATGTACAATATTTTCGAAATAAATTTGACATTTATGTTGTAAACAAACATGAAAGCTGAAAAAAAAAATTCTTTAACATGAAATTTCCTTGTTTGTTTTTTAATACACACGTATATAAAAGCACATAATTTACTACCCTTTTATTATATTATCTTATCATTTTTACGCTGCAAACAAATTTGTTTTTTTTTTTCAAATTCTTTATTTGCAATCTATTCTAGAACATTACGCAAATGAGATAATTATTTAAAAATTCACATAAGTTATTGGATTCCAGTGAAAACAATAACATTATCTATACTTGTGCATGCATGGTTACTTATATATATTTATACTTAAATATATTTAAATATATGAATATTTATAAGCCATATATAGATAAATAAATAATAATAAATACATTACATATGTATGTGTAACAATAATAAATTGGAAATATTTTATCTAAATGGGAGATCTAGTACGTGAGCTCTTTTTAATCGTCTGATTGCCAAACTGTCATCTAATAAAGAGATGGCCAACGGATTAATGTGGTCGCTTAATCTTTGAAGATATCTACTGCTGAAGTCATTTATTTCTTCTCTAATAAAAGGAGCACCCAAATCTCTATGTATTGCTTTGTTTGTAATATACCATGGTGCATTCACAATCATTCTCAACGTTTTTGATTGAAATCTCTGTAAAATTTCAATATTGGAGTTACTTGCAGTCCCCCAAAGTTGAACACCATAAGTCCATATGGGTTTTAAGATAGATTTATAGAGAAGTAACTTATTCTCTAAACTTAGTTCAGATTTTGAGCCCAGCAACCAAAACATTTTCTTTACTTTTATGTCCAAATAAGATCTTTTAGATTTGATGTGAGTTTTCCACGTAAGTCGCCTGTCCAAATGCATGCCTAAGTATTTGACGTGATTGCTTTTCGGAATTTGTGAACCATTCATGACTATTGCTGGGCAATCATCACGTCTTAGGCTGAAAGTGACATGGGTAGACTTTTGTTCATTTACTTTTATATTCCAATAATTTAACCAGGTTTGCAATGTGTTAATCTGATTCTGAATTAGACTTGATGCTTCTATTGTCGTCGAACTTGTTGCCAAGAATGCAGTGTCGTCAGCATAAGTGGCCACGGTAACATTATCCATACAAGGCATATCTGAAGTATAAATGGTATACAACATAGGTCCTAGTACACTTCCTTGTGGTATTCCGGCTTCAATTTTGCAATAAGTTGAAATTTCGTTGTTGACTTTTACATAAAAGTGACGTTCGCTTAAAAAAGATTTCAGAATTAAATAGTACGGAGCGGGTAAGAGTCTTTTAATTTTGTAAAGTAGTCCACAGTGCCAAACTCTGTCAAATGCTTGCTGTATATCCAAAAACACAGCAGAACAATACTTTTTCCCTTCCAGCGCTCCTGAAATTTCATTTACTAACCTATGACACTGTTCTGGTGTACCGTGTTTATGGCGAAAACCAAACTGGTGGTCAGGAATAATAGAGTTTTCTTCTAAAATAGGCATAAGTCTTTTGAGGAATAATCTTTCAAATAATTTCGAAAAAGTTGATAGAAGACTTATTGGTCTATACGACGTAACATAATTCTCAGGCTTATTTGCTTTATGAAACATAATAATTTCGGCTGGTGAGTTGCATAAACCTATTTAATAAGTCTTCATATTTTGGTAAATATGTCACTTTTTTCGAAATTGTCAATCACCAATAATGGATAATCCTGACTTGTATTCATAATTTTCGACATGTTTTGGAGCAAAACTAATTTTGTTTAAGTTTTTCGAACATGAAAAATGTTTGGGAAGCAAGTAGCAAAACACTTGTTTTGCTGCAGAACTAGTTTTGTGGCCCAAAACATGTAAATGGAAACGTACTTTAATAAGAAGCCAAGTGTGAACAAAGCATTACACAATAAGGCCGAATCAGTGAGATCATTTTTTTTTTTTTTTTTATTGAGTGTTTATTCATTTAAATTTACGAATATAATAAGTCTACTTTAAATAAACAAAAAGTTACACGAATTTGTATATACTTAGTCCTACACGGATATCTCAAGTACAAAGCTTAATTACATACATGTAGTAGTGTACATTTATTTTCTTTCAAATTGAGTATGTTTTTTTTTTATAATATGTAAGTAATATTATTTTATGTTAATGCTTGTGTAATGAAAATATATAAAAAACATTACATTACTTAAGCCTAGATTACACTATCTCACAAGTCTTACGTATTCCCTTATACTTTGTGAGATAGAAATCAAATGAGTTTTGTTGCGACTGTCAAAAAATCTAATGTAACATGACAGTTTGTATTCACATCATCACACAAAGTATAAACACTCACACATGAAATAAAATACAACCCTGATCCAATGAAAAGTATTATTGTTTAGAAATTTTTCAAAAAACGATGAAGTCGTATGGGATGTCAAACTTTTTTCATAATACTTGTCATTTTCGTGACACATTGCATTCACACTATCACACTTTGCCATATTACTTGAGTTTTTGACATGTATTAATACAAAGTATAATAGTGTAATCTAGCCTTTATCAGTGTGATCATTTTGGCATTTTGTAGCTAAATTTAGTATTAAAAATTGTTATTTAGCTGCAACATTTTTATTTTTATTTAATTTAATGTTTTTAGCCTTTTTTAGCATTATTTATTTTAAAAATTTGAACGATTAGTTTTATTTATTTAGTTTTAATTTTTTTAATATGTAATCCGACGAGATCTTTATTAAAAATGTTTTTCTAATTTTTTTTCAGGGGGGGTAGCAAGCTGGTAATCAAATTATAATCTAGTAATATTACCTTTAATTCCTTAAGGGCGTTCAAATCTTGTTCAAATTTATGATAGGAATCTGCTGCTATATCACCTGTCGAATGATCATCAATCATTTCAGGATGCTGATGGGTAAAAGTATCCCATATAGATGGACCACGACCATCTTCATTCCAACCACCCTCAATTTGGTATGCTGCTGTTGAAACACCAAACTTAAAATTACTTGGAAAATATTTGCTGCCCGCTCTATGTGGTAAAGCACATACTTTGCTATTATTTTCACTGGCATTATATGTTGTAGCTGTTGATACTAAAATAAAACTGATTTCAAACTTTGATTAATATAATTTCTAAAAATGAATGTAAGTTTACCTTAAAATCAGTTTGGTTTCTAGTAACATTTTTTTTCGATTCTTTCTGTTTTCAGTAAAAATTAAGACTGTTTAAGTTGTTTTAATTCAACAGAGCAAATTAAATAAATAAACACTTATTGCAGCTTGAACTAAAGTGTCAACGATATTGATAAATTTATTGAGAGTGTTTGCTTTATTTTTAATTAAAAGTTATCTGTGGTGATACACTTTACCCTAAACGAACGGCAAATAAACGAACACTAATGATAGTATTTGATTACATAAAATACAATTTTGTTATCGTTGTTACAACTAAAATAACAAATAAGAAAGTATAGTCGGCCAATCCCAACTTATGATACCCTACACCACAATGTTTAAAAATAAATTTTCGAGAGTGTTCCCTATTTGGCAACCATGAACCCGCCAGAACAAAATTATGTTACGAGCAGGGTAAGTTTAAATATGCACAAAAAATTTCTAAATATGCATGTGAATATACCAGAAAAAACCTTAATAATATTCACGTGAAAAAAAACAAACTAGTAATTTTAAATAAGTTTCATTTGAACATATGCTTTTAACAAAATATAACCAAGTTTTGAAATTGAAATGATCTTCGGTTGTCACACAAAACCATAGAATATATTGGAAATATACATTCAACATCAGTTGATGTAGGTATATGAGTAATAATATTAACTAATATTAGTATTAATAATAGTTTTAATGGAGATAGTAAGTCCAGTCTTGGACACTTAAATTACAAATTTAATTTTTTGTTTACAGTTCTTAAGTACATATATTGTAAACAAATATAAGGTTGAATTGTTTTAAATTTATTTTGTTTTGTACTTAAAGTAAAATAATTATTGAATTTAAACTTATATTTGAATAAAGCCCTAAAGATTCAGCTTCGAAGAATTCTTAACTATTTTCGCTCAAATTTAAAGAGTTCTTAACTCCCGTCCTAACTCTGCATTCTCAGAAGAACCGTCAGACTTATCGCCTTTGACTCCAGGTCACTTTTTAAGAAGGGCTAATATAATCGCTTTTCTAGAGCAAGCTGTCACTAATATGTCTCTAAAAAATAAATGGGAAAAGTTAAAGGGAATTCTCCATTCTATGGAAAGAATAGTACCTAAAATCTCTATAAATATGCCTTGAATAATAATTTTTATTTGATGAGGGTTGCATTTGAAAAAAGCATGATATTGTGAAGACAACAGTAATGTAAAATTAGATTTTTTGACAGTCGTAACAGAATTAGCCTTTAAAACTAAGAGAAAAAAATTCGTAAATGTAACGATTTTTTATATTCCTCCAATGAATTTTGTCATTATTTTTGATCCAACGTAGCGCGTCATTCCCGCCAGGGTTGTCAGATTTTTTTGAGCTCCATCGCCAAACCGGATGTCAGAAATCGCCAAACGTAAATTTTGTTCAGTTTTTGAAATCATTTTTGTTTTTTTAATTAAATTTTGCATACAAAAAAAAGCTGATATAATATTGCAGTCAAAAATCGCCAAAAACTGAGAAAAAATACAAAAAAGCAGTGCTTAAAAAACTGCAGTCGAAGTTGAAAAACTGCCATCTCTTCCACTTCTTCATTTGTCAAATAGTCGCTGCCAAACCAAATCAAAATTGTTGACAAATTTTTGTTTTTTGCTCGACAGGTTTTGGTTTCGACTGCAGTTTTTTAAGCCTTGGAATTGAAAAGTGACTGAATAAAAAATTCACTTAAAATGATAATAAAACAAAAATCATGTGAAAAAAATTAGCCAGATTTTTTTTAAACTAGTAATGATAACAAAAAAGGACAAACTGTTCAAAAATCTATATGTATATATATATATATATATATATATATATATATATATATATATATATATATATATATACATATATATATATATATATTTAGCTGGAGAGGCCTAACTCCGCTTATGTAAATAAAAGTGCAAATTTTTTATTTCAAAATCGCTGAATAAATATCAATGGTAAAAATAGCCAACTAAATCGCCAATTATATCAAAAATCGCCACAAAAGTCGCCAGTCGCCAAATGGAAAATCCCATCGCCAAACATGTTTCAAAATCGCCACGTTTGGCGAGAAATCGCCATATCTGACAGCCCTGATTCCCGCTACGAAAATCGTTTCAGTGAAGTAATTGGGAAATTGTATGTACATAATTTTATTGCGGCAAACGTCAAATTTTATTTGACGCATATTGCCATGAGTGGCAATCAGGGTTGCCAGATAATTTTGATAAAAAATTGGCATATTTAAAAAAAAATCGGCATTATCGGCACTTTAATATAAAAAAATCGGCAAATTAAAAATACCTATTTTAAATACAATAAAACATATTCTTACTTACAAATAAGAACAATTCAGAATTATCTAATGTTTATAACATATGAAATTTCAAAAGAGTCAATCAAAATAAACGTTTTACAAAGAAATTGTAGTTAAATATAAAGTTTTTCTTAACTTTCTTATAATGAAGTATATTCCATATACAAATATTTGAGTTTGACATTTTTATAAATTCCGTTTTAATATTAATATCAAAACAGTTTAAATTATTAATTTTTAAATAATCTTTAAAAAACGAATAACTTGCAAAAATAAAATCTGAAATTTTTTGCCAAAAAGTTTGCAAATTTATTTAATTTTCCTTACATACGAATTGGCTATTTAATTTATGTACTAACATCGTCCTCAATTGCGTAATAATCTTAAAAAAAAAATATTTAATTATCAAAGTAATTATTATTTAAATTATATTCATTGATAGTGAATATAAAATTATCTTACCTTTATTCTTTTGTAAGTATTTATCTATCCATTTTCAAACACAAATATAAAGTGTTTTATATTTTCCTAATAGAAAAAGAAATTTTAACGGAATTATTTTAGGCTTAAAAATTATTTCTTTTTTAACTTTGGACTTTAATTCTTCATAGTGGAATATTTTTCAAATAACTCTGTATTAACCCAACACACATTACAAGCACTGCATTTAATAAAACTAACCCCTTTTTCTTTAGTAGAAGCGCTGACTTAGTAACAGTTGTCTCTTTTCAATGTTACAACTGTTTCAGTATCGCTTAAAGTTAGTGTACTATTATCAAACAAACAAAAAGTAATCGCCTTTTACGTGATAGTCAAAAATCGGCATTTTTGGAGCAAAAATCGGCAAATCGGCACTTTGATAATTTAAGGGCAAAAAATCGGCAAAATACCGATAAATCGGCAAAAATGGCAGGCCTGGTGGCAATCCATTGCGCAATGATTGCTCTTCTGTTTGCTTTAAGGAGCATATAGACGACATGTTTTTGTCATCTGACATGTCAAATTTCGCACTGCAAAACACATACATGTCGTGTGTTACCTTTTTAACTTTGCTTCTGTAAAAGTCAGACGCAAAGTCATCTGACAAAATTTCAATTAGAGCGTGCTCTATTTTCTTCTGACAAACCATCTGACATCAGAAATCATCAGAAAAAATGTTAAGATGGCTAAATTATTTTACGGCGCAAATAAATATTTTCGTGGCGGCAGCAAGCAATTTTGAAACCGAGAACTACTTTGGTTTCTGCAATAACAATGCGAAAAAAAACAGAGACAATGTCAGAAGCAAATTACATGTACGTTTGTGACCGAATATTATAAACCTTATGTAAAACAGCAATTTTGACAGACATGAACAATTACATGTGACTTGAAAATTTGACATGTCAGATGACAAATACATGTCGTGTACGGGCGCCTTTAGCAATCTGCTGTGAAATCAGTTGACATTTATCTGACACTTCATTTCTCTATACGTTTGCTTATGGTAAAGCAATTTCACGTGTCCTCCAGCAATTATTGCGCCACTGTTCTGCCGACGTTTTTGCTTGTGCTTAGCAATAAGAATTGCTGCGTGGAGACTCAGTGTTATAACCTTTTCACACTTGTCAACATTTAACATTTAACATCAATTTGCGAAGATGTTGGAATTTTCCCATAATACCCTTTGTACACTTGCATACATTTCGGAGGAACGCTTGGAAGATGTTGAAAATGTGAAATACACGTTCACACTTGAAACATCTAACATTTACCATTAAAAAAAAATGTCACCATTTCTGAAAAAAAAACTTTTATTTGTTTTAAATACTTTTTTTCTTCAAAAGTACCAACATTTTAAGAGACAACACCAAAATGTATTTCTTATTCATTTTGTTAAAAATTTTAAGCAAAAATAAGCAAAATAAGGCTTGCAAAAAAGGAAAAACTTGAGAAATGGTAACGCTGCTTTCGAAGCAACTGCCATTTTGTCAGTGATGCCACTAAAAGAATCGAAAAATGTAAAAGGGAACAAAATGAGATAGTAACATTCTGTAAAGATGTAGAAAAATTCAGATTTTTAGCCCTATGTATTTCTTATGGGAAAATTTCAACATCTTCGCAAATTAATGTTAGATGTTAAATGTTGACAAGTGTGAAAAGGCTATAAGAAGTACATAGGGCTACAAATCAAAAATTTTCAACATCTTTACAGAATGTTACTATCTCATTTTGTTCCCTTTTACATTTTTCGATTCTTTTAGTATCATCACTATAAAAGTGGCAATAAATTCTGTTATTATTATGGCATCCCTGACAAAATGGATGTTGCTTTGAAAGCAGCGTTACCATTTCTCAAGTTTTTCCTTTTTTGCAAGCCTTATTTTGCTTAATTTTGCTAAAATTATTAAACAAAATAAATTAGAAATACATTTTGGTGTTATCTTTTGAAATGTTGGCACTTTTGTAGAAAAAAAGTATAATTAAAAATACCTATTTTAAATACAATAAAACATATTCTTACTTACAAATAAGAACAATTCAGAATTTTCTCAAGTTTTTCCTTTTTTGCAAGCCTTATTTTGCTTAATTTTGCTAAAATTATTAAACAAAATAAATTAGAAATACATTTTGGTGTTATCTTTTGAAATGTTGGCACTTTTGTAGAAAAAAAGTATTTAAAAAAAAATAAAGTTTTTTTTCAGAAATGGTGACATTTTTTATTGATGGTAGATGTTACGCTGGGACTCCACGTAGCAATTTTTATTGCTAAGTACAAGCAATAACGTCGGCAGAACAATGACAGAACAATGGAGCAATAATTGCTGATTATATTGCTGGAGAACACTTGTTATTGCTTTGCCATAAATTTGCAATTTTCACCGCGAGTAGTTGTATAAAGTTTTGTGCCTTTATTTATAACAAATGTTTCATGTTGTGTTTTGAAGTGATTGTTAAATTTTCTTTTTAAATCAATAAATTAAATTAATAAAATAATTAATTGTAATTGTCGTAGCTGTGTTTTGTATTACTTTTTTGTTTACTTGCGTATGAAAAAAAGCCTAAAACTTGTATTGTTCTATTCAAAAAATAAAAATATACAAAAAAAAAAAAAAAAAAAACAAATGTGTCGTTTGTTTTTGTTAATATTGACGTTTATTTAAAAATATAATATATAAACACTTTTTCTGTATTTTGTTGAAGTATTTTTTCACTTGGCGGCTTTTTCTTAATTGCTTTTTTAATAAATAAACACACTAACCAATAAACAACCGTACAGAGAAATGAAATGTCAGATAAATTACAACTGATTTGACAGCAGATTGCTAAGCAATAATTGCTCAAGCAATAGGAAGAGCAATCATTGCGCAATGGATTGCCACTCATAGCAATATGCGGTCTATACGTCGCAAATTTTATGGAGCAATCAAATTTGACGTTTGCGCGTATATCACATTTTCAACATCTTCCATGCGTTCCTCCGAAATGTATGCAAGTGTACAAAAGGTATTAATGTAGACAGCAAGTTTTTGTACATATTTATTGCCGGCAATTTATGTTGCAATAATTGTTAGTCCATTTTCTTTGACAATTATTGCATACATAAAACGTCAAATTTGGTTGTCAATTAAAAAAAATAGAAGCAAGTTGTGTGAAAAAATTTATTTTTTTAGTTTCATAGCTGTCACATTTTAAGTCTCATAAGTTCGGAAAATTTTTATATTCAATTATAATTTTTTTCCAATTCTCATAATTTGCATCTGCTGCCATTTTCCGATTTCATTCTTCAAAATTTCACCAAAATACGTTTTGATCAGTTAATTAAATAATCTGGCATTTCTTTTTGTTTCATTTCGTTTTTATTTCCATGCAAACAAAATAACTACGCACAATCGTGAATTGAAATCAGTAAAGAAAAATGAAAACAAATTCCTAAAATAATGTTTCCCTTTCTAAAATCAAGTTTAATAAATATAAAAATTGCCCAATTTTATAAAATTAAAGAATTTAAAAACCTTAATTATGATTCAGAGTATTTTCATGAGAACTGTACCTTTAATACAAAAAAAATTGTGGAGTTCTTGTGGCCAAACTCACAAAAGGATAAAATTTGTATTGGTGAGTGATACTGCAGAAAGTTCTTAATTTTTATTAAGTTAAGAAATTCGTTTTTTTTAGATCTGGAAAATTACAAATATGAAGACTATTTACAATGCTTTAATAAGTTGTTGAGCATTTTTCAACACACCAAATGTGTATTAAGCGTTTTTAATGAAAATATTGATGAACACCTTAACATACAATGGTTGGGTAATAATGGAAATATATATTTGAATATGAGTAAAAATTACTATAACAGTAATATAACGAAAACCGTTGAACATACTTTGATTTTAACCTCATTATTAGCAAATGCATTGACCAATGTATATTTGAGCCAAACCAAAAGAAAGCATGCACCACATTTACTAAAAGATTTGATAAATTCTTCTGAGATAGTCAACGTTTTTGGTTTAGAAATGGTAATAGGCACTATTTTTTTTTTATAATTTTGTTTCAAACATTTAAAGTAATTTATGTTGTTTAATACATAGCCAAACGCTATAGCCATTTATTCTCCCTGTTATTGCCACATATAAGCAAGGATGTGTACTAGACTGGTCGCAATTTTTTTTTTTTAAATTTAATTGTTTGCGCTGCTTAAAATATGAGGTTTGGTGTAAGAAATCATGATCTAATTTTTCAGGTCAATCCGACGGTGCCTAGCCGTACCGGTTGGGGCCCAAAGTAAATTTTATTACGGAATTTCGGTTTTTTTTAGTTTTTCAATAAGCTAAAGGGTTTTTGAGTTGCGCGAACATATGTTGTTCTATCTATACAATATATAATTTCTTAGTATGTCAGGATGTTTGCATGTATGTCCTATTCTTTCCGCAACTTTCTGAAGCCATCTGATGACATTTGAAATTTGGCATACTTGAAGTACTTTCTCTGCGGAAGATCGTAACGAAGCCATATTTTTGATTTTCGGCTTTTCAACTAGTATAACTATAAAGATCTGATAGAAAATATGTTTTTTTATAATATGAGGAACTTTGGGCCCCACCCGGCACAGCTAGGCACCGTCGGATTGACCTGAAAAATTAGATCATGATTTCTTACACCAAACCTCATATTTTAAGCAGCGCAAACAATTAAATAAAAAAAAAAAAAATAAAAATCCCATACAAAATGCGACCAGTCTAATGTGTAAATATGAAGAAAACATAATTGATCTAAGTATATATGAATTTATTTGTTTCGAGCATTTATTTTTTCCTTCAAAGTGGATCGATTTGGTGAGGGACCAACCTCCGGTTCATATTTTTACTTCTACGTGAGTGAATTTAATTGTGTAGGTTCAGTATAAAAAATACCAATTGAAAACCAAAAAAGTATCAAAAAGTCTCCTTTATATATTGTCATCCACTCAGGACGTTGTACGTTTAATTTTATGTTTCTATGTCTAATATTAACGAAAATTAATCAAAGTACCAGATGTAGAACGAAAAAGTACCAAAAAGCTCCCCTTACATGTTCTTATTCACCCAGTTTAATGTATAATTTTATCTTTATAGGTCGAATATTAACGAAAATTCAAAAAGTTCCAGGTGAAGAACAAAAAAACCAGCATTTTTTATCTTATAGGTTATCACTCACTCAGGACCCTACACCTATAATATGATGTTTCTAAGTTCAATATTATAGAAAATTGTAAAATTATCACATGAAGCACGGAAAAGTAAAAAAAGAAATTAAGTTTCCCATATTCCCCTTTTTTTCTCTCCATGGAGGTTCGGTTGGCAAACAAAGAAAGAAAGCGTTATTAACTGTTTTGTTCTTAAAAATGTCGAATAATCGATCACCCTAATTTTTTATTATTTGATAATTGAATATAAATTTTTATAATAATCAACATTTTTCATTTTTCGAATTTATTCTATGAGCCAAATTTCAGTTATGTATTTTATAAAGCTTTTTTGTAATAGTTCTATTCCTACAATTTTTCAGAAATGACTTTATACACTACCAGACTATTATATTGTATTTTCTTTTTACATTTTACCTTAGCCTTCCGTTGGAAAGCAATGAGGTATATTGAATGTACAGAAAAATTTACAATTATTAGACACCAGCAGAATGTAATGCATTTTCTGGCCCGCTACGGCCGTCGTCAGCATTCTTTGTGTCTCACTGGATAGTGTTACTTTATAAATTGAATGTATTTAACTCAACTATTTTAACAAATAGAAACTGGGAATTATTTCCTTCCGAAGGTAACTTTTATATTATATTCAACATTTTTCATTTTTCGAATTTATTCTATGAGCTAAATTTCAGTTATGTATTTTATAAAGCTTTTTTGTAATAGTTCTATTCCTACAATTTTTCAGAAATGACTTTATACACTACCAGACTATTATATTGTATTTTCTTTTTACATTTTACCTTAGCCTTCCGTTGGAAAGCAATGAGGTATATTGAATGTACAGAAAAATTTACAATTATTAGACACCAGCAGAATGTAATGCATTTTCTGGCCCGCTACTTTTTAATTATTTAAGCTTGAGGTCTTTTTTTATAAAATATTATATTTATTATTTTCAATATTTCGCTAACCAAAAGTTATTATAAAAATAAAAAGGTCAAATAAAAATAAATAACATATAAATTTTTATTTATTTATTTTGCATTTGTGTTACTAGCACTTTTGAACGCTTATAACTTTGAAATTATTGAACAGATTTTAATAAAATATACATTGTGCACTTCTTTGAGTAAATACCTCTCAAATGGTGTATATTTTGTTCAAATCGGTTGACATACAGAGGAGGAAAGTGTTCTTAACTGTTTTGCCTTAGCCGATTTATATAAAGATAAATAAATAAACAATAGATATCATGGCATAATCAATGTATCAGTAGTTTTACAACAATTACGACAAGGCAAAAACAACATGTATTTTGTTGGGAGAAAAACCTGAAATTGTCAAAAATATAAGTATATATGTATGTATGTGCGTTTGAGAAACCAAGTTTTTACTATTTTTTTTACTAAACTTTACTGCATTTACATTTAACTTTTAAACTTATTGACATCACATTATACCTATGTATATTATATTGCAAAACGAAAAAAAAAATTGGTTCTAAGCTATAAAATTTTTATTGAAATGGTCACTCCCGGTTTCGCAGTGCGACAGTCATAAACAGTTATATTCTTTACTTCAAAACATTATTATGAGTATACTCTAGGCTTGTTTCGGAGTTAAAAAACCTTAACTTATGAAGATTCCATTCTCAAACTTTTGTAGTATAAAAAGGACTCCCTAGGGCAATTTTGGTTAAAAAATAGAAGAAATAAAAGGTGTAAAAGATAGAAACATTTTAATTTAAATTGGTCATTTCCAGTTTTGCAGATTAAAAATGTGTTTTTAAATTTTATTTTGAAAATATCAAACAAAAATAATTTAATATAAATTAAATTTGATGAACTTTAGCCTAATTAAAATATCAAAATTTGGATTAAAAATCACAAACAGTTCAACAAAATAACCACAATATTAATTATTAAGATCAAACAATTTCCTAAAAAAAGCACTTTCTGCCTTAATTTTTTTTGTTTCTAGTTCCAAACAATAAAAAAAAATAATTAAAAAAACAGCAACACTTTATTTGGTACACACATTCCAAGTAAATAAAATTGACTATGACATTATGATGTTTTAATGCTTAACTCTTTTCTTTTTCAGGCTATTATTTTAAAAATTCTAATGGGTTCACCGAATTCCATCAATTTGCGTAATATTGTTTGGCATGGGTTTCCGAAACCCCGAGAAATTCCCAGTTATTATGTAAATGTGTTATTAATAACTATTCATTCCTTAGGCTGCACCTTAGAAGCAAAAAAATTACAAATCGAAGATAGATATCAAATAACAACTTTTAATGAACATATTCAAATTATTGAACAGGATTTTCAAGTGAGACCTATAAATTTGAAATATGTAGAAGAAAAACTTGCGGCTATCGACCATGAGTTTAAACTGTATTGGCAACAATTATTGTGCTACTACAAATTACAAGAATATAAAGAATTCATTATACTTGTACTACCTCAAATTGAAGTTTTGATAAGACTCCACTATGGAGCAATAAATAATTTTGATATATCAGCTAAACTGGAGGAATACTATATAACAATGGATACAATATTTGAATCTCAAGTACCAAAAAGTGACAATTCGCAAGTTTTTTCAAATAAGTTATTAGATTTTGAAAATCCAATGTTTGAAGGTTGTTTTCATTTATTATATGATGTTTTTATCTCACCAAACGGTTGTCGCTTAAGGGATAAAGTAAGCCATGGTGAGGTTAACCTAGAAGCTTTAAATAATTTACAGTTATGCTCCTTGGTACTTAACATATTTATTTGCTTACTTTTACCACTGGAGTTCAACATTTTGGATAATTATGAGAGTAAACTACATATAAATTGTTTAACTAAAGTCAAGTTAATAACGTGTTTAGAAAAATTAAAATTATTTCATATAAATTACCTAGACAATAAGCAACAGTTGCCTTTAAAACTGATAAATCTTGAACATAAAAAAGTTTTAATATTTAAACGGCCTAAAAAGGAATCAGAATTAATGTTGTTGATTAATAAAATTGCAGAAAATATTTGTAAAACTATTCTTAACTATGAAGAATCTTTAGCAATTCGTTGTTCCTTGCTGACCCAGAGAGAACTTCACTCAAAGAGGCGAAAAACTTTAGAAAAATTACAATCAGCTTTGCCGGATATTTTTATAACTTTGGGCAAAACTTTGTCTGCTATTAGTACAATTTATTGTGTGCAACAAAATAATTTTTCACAGTTATTAGAGGATAATTATAGTTTTGACAAAACCTTAAGGCAAATATGAATTTTTATATAAAAATTATTTCATAAATCTTAAAATTTTATTTTATTCCAGATTTTTGAAGCACTGCCTATCAATTACTGAAAATTTTGGCAAATATTCGCAGTGCGAAAGTAATGAATGGATTAAATCACTGGAGTTATGTAAAAAATATAATGAAATTCATAAGAAACTTTATTTATTCGCTGACTAAAATTATCTAAAGCTATGAGTAAGAGGTAAGTGTTTATTATATGTTATGATCATGTTTTGAATGTAGATAATGGTTTAAAAAAAAACAAATTATATGTATACATATTTATATCGTTACATTAATTTTCAAAAGGCGTATATAATATAAAAAATGTTTTAAAGTTTTAAAGACACAAAACTTATGGGTCGATTACGGAAAACTAGAATATCTAGAGAAAAAATAAAGAAAATCCGTGATCACTTGTATTTTAAGGAAATCAATTTTTATATGAAAAACTTTAAATGCGTTTATCTTGAAAACTAGAAGAGCTAGAGCAGAAATAAAGAAAATCTGTGATCACTTGTATTTCCATATAAAAATTGATTTTCTTAGGATTTTTTTATGAAAAACTTTAAATGCGTTTTTCTTGAAAACTAGAGGAGACATATAATGAACTGAGAGCAATGCCGCTCATGTTAAAGTAAAGGTATTCACGTCAAAAGTTTCACTCTTGTGAAAAAGCAAAAGTGAAAAAAACAACAACAACCGAATAGACAACTATTTCGCACAAACGATGCAAAATTGTCAGGGTCTTAGTAGGTGCAAGATTATCAGAGTAAAAGCATAAAAATATTGCAACTTTTTATGGCATTGTCAGATGGAAAAAATGCTTAACAATACATAGTTGACGTAAATTGTTTTATTTGAATTGAATAATATTATAATTTGTATTGTTAAAAGATGAACTTTGTAAAAAATAAAACAATTAAAAAAAGAAAACGCGCAAACATACGGAAGAAATAACTAAAATACTGGAATATTAATTAATATTAATAAAGTTATTAATTTGACTTGTTAATTTAAAAAAATGTATCATTTTGTGTATTTTTCAATAACCTTACGGCTCAAAATTGTTTCGGAAAATTTAAAGTGCAAAGGTTGCTAAAATTGATGGTGCAAAGGTTGCTCACGTTAACTAAGTCAACTATGATTTTTTGCACAGTTGCAAGGGTAAAAAAATTAACATAAGTCGCGTTGCCTGATTTCGCTGCATATAAGAAATGTAGAAAAGTTCCTTTGTAAATTAAACTAAAAATATTTATGTATATACAAGGTTAACCATGTTTTTTTTCGTAAGAAAAAATATTTTTTTTTTTGCTTAAGCAAAAATAAGTTTTAAAAATTTCGAACGTATGTTATAACATTGTAAAAACATTATTGTATAAAGAAAAACTGACAATACAAATCTATATATAGTCTTCTTACTTATTTTTTAATTTACACTACTACTTTTGCTTACATACATCAAAATTTTTAATAGGAAATTGACAAGATACTTTTACTGCATTCAAAAAAGATTTAAGATTTTTTAAGATTAGAAAAAGTGCTGCAGAATTTCATCCTGTTCTTAAGGACTTTTATGGTATGCAATCTATCTTTCTGGGATCAATTGTAGATTGTGTATTCGACACTTCTTAAAATTATAACACCAATTTAAATATTTTTGTTAAACACAAAAACATGCTGCAAAATCATTAAAAACAAGTCAGAGTGCTATATTCGGCTGTGCCGAATCTTTGATACCCTCCACCGACAGTTCGAATGTTTAAGGAGTAATATCTGTATGATGTAATTATAATCTTAAACTGTGACGATTTGTTATTAATTATGGTTTAAGGCAACCAAACTGTTTCCCGGTAGAAGGGTTTATATGGGGCCTAGAGTAAATTATGGACCGATCATCACGAAATTTCACAGCGTCATTTCTAGTCCTTTAAAACTGTGACGTACCAATTTCTGTTATGATAGCATTATTAATTATGGTTTTAGGTGTACTGAACTGTTTTCCGGGAGTAGGGTTTCTATGGGGCCTAGGGTAAATTATGTACCGATCTTCACGAAATTTCACAGTATCATTTATAGTCCTATAAAACTGTGACGGGCCAAAATTTGTTATGATTGCATTATTTTTTACGGTTTTAGGCGTACTAAACTGTTTTCCGGTAGTAGGGTTTATATGGAGCCCAAGGTAAATTATGGACCGATCGTCACGAAATTTCACAGTGTTATTTCTTGTCCTAAAGAACTGTGACGTACCAAATTTTGTTACGCTAGCGTTATTTTTTACGGTTTTAGGCGTACTAAACTGTTTTCCGGGAGTAAGGTTTATATGGGGCCCAGGGTAAATTATGGACCGATCTTCACGAAATTACACAGTTTTATTTCTTGTCCTATAAAACTCTGATGTACCAAATTTTGTTATGATAGCATTATTTTTTACGTTTTTAGGCGTACTAAGTTGTTTTCCGGGAGTAAAGTTTATATGGGGCCTATGGTAAATTATGAACCGATCTTCACGAAATTTCACAGCGTGATTTCCAGTTGAATAAAACGAATTGTTGCGAAATCTTATATCATTCTGTGCATTTTTCCACCATTTATGTTAGTTTTTGTAACAAAATTATCAATTTTTTTTAGGTGGTGGTTCCACATTTTGATTCATAGCTCAGATCCTATTGAACCGATTTTGCTGAATTTCAATCCCAAACTGCTTAGGATAACTACAAGCAATTTGACACCAAGTTTGTTGATTTCTTTTGAGTTTTTCGAAAGTGAGCGTGTTTTCAACAGACGGACAGACGGACAGACAGACGGACATGGCTAAATCGACTTAAAATTACTCAAGGACCCAGAATATATATACTTTATAGGGTCTGAGATGAATAGTAAAAAAGTTTCACACGGAATGACAAACTGAATATACCCTCTTCACAACTAATTGTGGTGGAGGGTATAATAACACTTCAGATAAACATAGAAAGCAAATTTTGCATATCGAAATGACTGCTTCAAGCATTAAAATTAGGTAATTTTCAATTTCAATAAACCATTCATTGTCCATTTTAAATAACTTAAATAATATATTTAATTATTGTTTATGTGCTACAACCAGGGGAGTTACCGCGTATTTCGATTCGAAGAAATAATTTACGAGTTCGAACAATTTGTACTGTGTATTACGATTTTCGTACTATTTTTTTTCGAATGAACGGAAGTTGTTAATACCTTTTCGAAAACAAAAAATCCCTTTCGTAACGGCAACTCTATATTACGAACAATAAAAATCCCTTTTGAAACTTCAACTCCGTATTACGAAAACGGGCGTCAGTTATGTAAAAAGCGTTAGGAAATTGTTCGAACTTATGGCATTATTCGTGAAACGGACAAAAAAAAAAATATATATATAATTTGCCGAAATTCCGTTTTATTTGGTATAACTATACCTCTAATAGCTGTAAATGTTTGTGCCAAATATTTTTCTGTATGATGTCGATAGATTGTCTGATGATATATACTCCTTCTAAATTAATCTTGAAGGCGAATTCGAAGATGGGTCACAATGGGTAAAGTTTTCTTTATTAAGAAATAACAATTTTCCTTTTGTCTGCTGGATGGTTGCAACGTTCTATGGACGGAACTTACTGGCCGATCTACCATTGTATATTGAGAGATAGTATATACTAGGGTGATCGAAAGAATAGTATTCGACCGGTTATAACCGGTTATTTTAGTTTTTCCCAAGTGGAATATTTTAAAATGTAAATTTTTCGAATATCGAATAAACCGGTTATTTAAGTAAATTAACCGTTTTTTTTTGTAATGTGTAATTTATATACATTTTCCTTACTTTTGTTATAAATTTTCCCGTAATTTAAGTATTTTTCTAACTGAATATTTGGCAAACTTAAACTTTTTATAAAGAATGTCAAAACAAAATATAACAAAAGTCGAAAAAAAAACATTATGAGCAATGTAAAAACAAATAGCTTATATTAGCGTGTGTTCTTGTAACAAAAACCAAAAACAATTCAAAATACTCCTAAAAAAAGTTTAGCTTAAAAAGTAATTAGCAATTTGACAATATTCTAAATATTATATATACATATCAACATTTTTTCATTTTTCGAATTTATTCTATGAGCTAAATTTCAGTTATGTATTTTATAAAGCTTTTTTTGTAATACATAGTTCTTTCTATTTCTTAAATTTTTCAGAAACGACTTTATACACTACCAGACTATTATATTGTATTTTCTTTTTACATTTTACCTTAGCCTTCCTTTGGAAAGCAATGAGGTATATTGTATGTATAGAAAAATTAACAATTATTAGACACCAGCAGAATGTAATGCATTTTCTGGCCCGCTACGGCCTTCGTCAGCATTCTTTGTGTCACACTGGATAGTGATACTTTATAAATTGAATGTATTTAACTCAACAATTTTAACAAATAGAAACTGGGAATTATTTCCTTCCGAAGGTTACTTTTATATTATATTCAACATCGATCTCCCTAGTATACACAGACAGCAAAGCTGTCATATCTGCAAAATGTTGAATATGTCGGTATAAGATTGCTAAATATTTTGAATTAAGACACTAATATGTGAAACGGTGGCATGTCATAACGTCCAGTGCCACTCAACTCTGACCTTTCCACTCAATACGATGCAAGATTAATATCTAGAAATCCACCCCTGCTCTTGGCTAAAAAACTACGTGACGATAACTTTGATTTAAACTCCGCATGGTCATCGCAGTGGAACGACTCGGGACGAAGCAGTCCCTTATTCAACCCAGACGATAGGACCACCGATTTTGATCTTCCACGCAAAACCTGGTGTAATTTAAACCGCTTACGCACATCTACTGCCAGAACTATGGATTCCCAAACCAAATGGGGACTTGCTAATGACGCCAGCTATCCATGCGGCCATCCTTTACAAACAGTCGACCACATAATTCGAAATTGCCCACTCCTGTCATTTCCAGGAAACACTGAAGAAATCAAGAACCTAACACCCGAAGTCATATCCTGGCTAAATTCTTTAAACTTGTAAAATAAATTTATTATCTATACAAAAAAAAAAAAAAAAAAATAGATACATATACTTATATTTTCTCTGTATTTAAAATCCATACGCTAAATAAAAATGTTCGTGGGCATTAAGACACTTTGCTAAGGGACATTATGTCATTTTAAAACATTTCATAAGGTCCATAATTACTAAAGTTAAATTAAAAAAAGATTTACATACACGCAGCGAAAAAACATGTTTTATTATGACCAACATAACTTTTTTTAAAGACAAATTTGGTTAAATTAAACATAATTGCCTGTATTCATAAAATTTTTTTAAATTTAATAAAGGTTTAAAGAACAATTTTACTATGAAAATTATCCTTAATAAACGTATGTTAAATTTAATAATCGTTTATGAATACCGGGGATAATGGCTAAATTTTTGTTTTAAAACTGTTTTGTTGTTTTTTCTCTAGGTGTATATATTAAATATATAACGAAAACACTTTTGGGCGCATGGATTTTCTCCTCTTTGATAAAATTAGTACCGGCTTCGCTAACTAAAGCTTCAATGCACAGCCGGCCTTTGGCCGGGCGCAACGGGTTTCTTCTCTATGATAAAACAAGTGCCGGCTTCGCTAACTAAAGGCTCAGTTAGCCGGGAATAACAGTAACGTTGAAAATCAGCTAATTCATTTTGTTGTATATAAAGCAATTAGAGCGATTACAGTTAGCCCTTTCATGCCCATTGTTGCATATATGTTTTTTTTAATTTTGAACGTCCCTATTTATTTTTATTAAAATTTATATACATTTTTGCATTGTTGCAAATTTTATTCTTTATTATATATTCTTTCCTTTCGTATATTATATTAGCAAATTTTTACTGCTATAAAGTTTTTTAAGCAAATTTAAAAAAGACATATAATGGATAGATTTTTTTTTTTAAAGTAAGTTATAAAAAAGATATTTCAAAAGTTTTATTTTAAAAGTGTGGCCCTAAACGATAAAATATATATTGAATAACATATACGTGATTTAAAATATTTAAAAGAAAGTGTAGTTTTTCGGGCATATTTTTTTAATTTTTTATGTTGCATACATGCAACATTCGGCTCGAGTGGGTATGTTTTTTGGAATATTCAGATACATAAGCAAGTATGAATTTGTTATTTAAAAGTTTAGACTTCTCAGATGAAAATGGCCAATAAGGGACTTACTAAGGATTAAATTGCGTTGGTTTTAAATTATTTTTGGGATGATTCCGATCAAGATGAAGATTTGAAAGATGATGAGGATATAGCGAAAAATTTGGTGGGCAATAGATTTTTAGGGGAAATTATTGAAGTTGATGAAGATGTGTATAATCAAGAGCTTATTTTAGAAGCGAGTGCCGAAAATCGGAATCAATAGCAACAAAAAAGGTAACAAGCGAGTTTAAGTGGCGTCAAAAAGATATGGAAATTGTAAACTCTTTTTTTTACAACTGGTTCACGTCAATAAGCCTTATAGTTGCTCTATAAGAGTATGGATCTTTATCTGTCGCCACGATTCGCAGCAACAGATGAGGAAAATGTGACCTTCATACTGAACAACAGTTGAAAAAGAAAGGGAGAGGAACTTTCGATTATAGAGTTGACACCACCCATAATATTGCCACGGTTCGTTTGTATGATGCTCGAGCGGTTCCATTAGTCTCCAATTATGTTTCTGTTAACCCAATAGATACATGTCCCCGGTGGAACGGAACAAACCAAACAAGCAATTCAAAGAAATATCTCGAACTGCTATCGTTCCTGAATACAATAAATTCCTGGGAGTAGTTCACTTGGCAGCCATGTTGCTGGAGTTATTTAGCATAAACCACAAGTATAAGAAATATTACACTCGAATTGTTTATGGGAAATTGAAACTGCCGTTTTTAATAGCTGTCTCCTCTAAAGGAGCAATATTAAAGTGGTAACTTCGGAAATTAAGCCAATTTATTTATTTATTTAGCGTATGGAATTATATAAAAGAAAGAACAAATACATAAATCAAAGGAATTAGAACGATTCTAAATTGTCTAAAAATTCAATGAGTTTAACCATGAAACTGCGTCTGTCATCAAAAAAGAGGTGACCATTACTAAACCTCCAAGACAGTATACCAGAAGGTTTGCCAAAACGATCAACATCTTGGTATATAGTAACTCCAGCACCGGATTATAATATCAAGCTTGACGGCGCAGGACATTGGGTCACTTTGGAAGGACGAGGACGTTGCCGAAAATATAAAAGTCATTTTCCATGCTCGAAGTGTCTTAAGTGTAAAGTTTGTTTATGTTGCAATGCAACCCGAAACTGTTTTTATCTTAAGACAAATAATTTCTATTTATTTGTTAGCTTATTTATTAGAACTTACTAAAATAATTTCAAACAAAGTTAAAACAAATACTGCATTTTTACTACGGTTGATGCCCAATGTTGCATACATGCAACGTTAAAAAAAATTCGGTCTATATAATTTCTATCCCACAAAACTTAGCATATGTATAAAATTAGAGCCTAACAGCAAAGAAAAAAATAATTTTAAATTTTTACAACGGATTAAAAAAAGTTGGGCATCAAAGGGTTAGCAGTAAGATGTTACGTCTCAATCTGTAAGAAATAGATTGGTCTTACTTTTTTTACGGTAAGGTTACTGTTACTATTACTCTCGGCTAACTGAGCCTTAAAGCTTCTCTGCACAGCCGGCCTTCGTCCTGCTTCGCTAAGTAAAGCTCCTAAAATCTACCTTGTTTCCGAAACAAGGCCGACTACGCGGAGACGCTTTAGTTTGCGAAGTCGGTATTTGTTATAAGAAAGAGAAGAAAATTCTTGTGTCCGGCCGAAGGCCGTCTTTGCAGAGAATCTATAGTTACGTAAACAACTTTTTGAAATCACTTTGTTATTTTTGCAACTATTGTAAGATGGCCGTCATAATAAATTACTTAAATAAATAAAATATTCAATGTGTTGTTTATTAATTGTTTATGCAATAAACTACTTTCATTTGCAACAAACAGTGTTCGAAAATAAACACTAAATATCGTTCTTTAATGTTCGGTTCGGTAGATTTGTGGAAAACACAAACGCTAATAGTGTTTGTGTAGAAATTCATTAACAAAAATAACGTTTCCCTGTTTGTCATCTTTCGAACACAAAAATAATGCTGTTTTCATCATACTCAACAAATGATGAGAACATTAAATTCCGTTCGGTTTTTTTGAAAATCCACGAACTTCAATGTGTTCGGTTCGGCTCGTTAATGTTCGTCGCTTTTTGCTGATAAAAAAAAAACCAAACATTTTTTACAAAAACAAAATACACACACGAAAAAAACATTATAGAACATTAAAATATAATGTTTTTGTACAGTATCACTACAATTGTTCTGTTTTTTAACGAAGAACCGAACATTATATAATGTTCGGTTCTTTCTTGAAAATAGTTACGAACGGTAATAAGGTTTGTGTATGTTTACACAAACGCTAAAAAAATAGATATCGTTCTTCGGTGTGTGAGCCGAACGCTAAATAATGTACTGTTTATTTTCGAACACTGGCAACAAATCCTTTAAAAATAAGAAAATTCGACGACACTAAAAAAATGATATTTGCTTTTGAGACTTCTGTTGTGATTTCAGTTTGTTTTTATACCCACATCACAATAGTGGAGAGGGTATAATGCATTTGTGCTGATGTGTGTAACGCCTTAAAATATTGGTCCTAGACCCACCTTAAAGTATACCGATCGTCTTAGAATCACTTTCTGAGTCGAACTAACGATGTCCGTCCGGTTGGTAGGCTGGCTGTCCATGTAACCTTGTGCGCAAAGTACAGGTCGTAGTTTTGGAGATAATTTGATGAAATTTGGGTCATATTTATTCATTATTGGCACAAGGACCAAACCTATTGAAAATGGGACGAATCGTAGGACCACGAGGGAAGATTGGGGGAAATTTCTTCCTCTCAGAAACTATCAAACCGATTTCAATGAAATTTAAAACATATATAGAACCATATCTATATAGACACAAAATGTATGAATTTTTTAAAAAATAGGACCACGAGGGGAGATAGGGGCGATTTCTGCCTCTCAAACCGATTTTAATGAAATTTAAAACATAGATAGATCCATATCTATATGGACACATTAGCTATACAGTTTTTCAAAAATAGGACCACAAGGGGAGGTAGGGGGCAATTTCTGCCTCTCACAAACTTTCAAACCGATTTTCATGAAGTTTATATACATAGATAAATCTATATTAATATGGACACATAAGCATGATGTGTTTTTAAATACTGTGGTGTAGGGTATCATATGGTCGGGCTTGATCGACTATACTTTCTTAATTGTTTTTAGTTGAATTAAAGATCGCTAATTTGCTAACAGCGGCATGAAAGCAAAGTGTTATATTTATTAAAAATCGTAAGAGCTGTAAAGAATCACAGGAAAAAATCACTTCTATCGCGAAAATGGCTAAATTCGCGAAAAATTGCAAGCTTGTAAACAAGCCCACATTTTTATATGAAATCGCTAAATGGGTAAAAAAATAAAAAAAAAATATTGCAAAAATGGCGAAAATTCGCGAAAAAATTGTATATTTTAAACCAGCCATAAAATTGATTGAAAGTCCCTGATACATTGAGTGCCCCTGTAGGCTAGCTAGTCTATCAGCCCCAGGGTTGCGGGTTCGATTCCTGCCAGAGACTCTGGTTTCTTTCCTGCAGACAAGCGTAGAGCTTCGCTGGGATTAGTATAGGGAAACCTAAAACTATAAGGAATGGCAACAATTCGGTAAAAATGTCTAAATTGGCGGAAATTCGTAAAAATTTGCTATCAGCGGTATGATAGCAAAATTCTATTATTTATTATAAATCGTCAAAGCTATAAAGAATCGAAAACTTATAGAAACAAATTGCTTTTATCGCGAACATGGCTAAAATTCGCAAAAAATTGCAAAATTTTAAACACACCCTAAACTTAATTTGAGATAGCTAAATCGGTTAAAAAAACAAATTGTTGGAAAATAACATAAAAAGCGTTAAAAATAAGCTATAATTTTGTTAAACAAACTTTTTGTATTTTCTTTTGCTTTCGACAATTGAAAATCACACCGAAAAATACAAAAAACGGTATGATTTACAGAACACCACAAAATGTGATTTGAAATCACGTGATTTTCAGAACAGACCTGTGTAGAGGAGAAAATCCTTTCGCTGTGCTTTCGGGTTTGTAAACACGTTGTGGACATTATGACGCTACACTATGACCCTGGACGTTATGACATGCCACGATGTGTAACAGAGCACAATTATTGCTGGTTCTACGACATTGCAGATAGACTTCCGAAAAAAGGTCTTTAGAATATGATTATAGACTACCTAGATGTTATTTTTATTGCTCATTGTAAGATACATATTCAATGTGACTATTCGCTCTTTGGCTGATGTGCCTAAAACCACCGTGCTAAAAAGATTCATAAGGCGCCACATCGGAACTGTGACTTCTGTCATTGGTTTATAGCGGTTTAGGCTATGAGATTGAACCTAAAACCCAACGACTAATTCAGGAATTGCGATAATAATTGCCTTGCTAAGATATTTTATCTGAAATAGGATTTCTTAGACTTGAACTTTTTAGACTTATAAGGAAAACGAAATCGTTTAAGTTATTAAGTGACGCCCAAAAAGTAATTTAGCTATAAGGGACCCTGGTCAGCTGTTTAAGATAACAACAGCGGACATATTCCTTTTCGATTACATATATCGGTTGATAAGAGTATTTTTTAATTTTTATGAAGATACCAAAGAACAACCTAAATTTTGAAGTTTACTGATAATTTAAGAGTAAAATAAACCACACAAACGGTTAAACAAACATCTTGTTTTAGTTTATTATATTATTACAGTGAGGTAATTTATTAATGCATCAAAAAAAAAGCTTTTGTAAACTAGAAGATATTACAATTTTAAAGACCTTGATCTATATTTTTATTTTAACAAACAATTTTATTTTGCTTTCAATTTTAAAATATTTTTTATTTTTATAAAAAATACATTAAACTTTATTATAAACAAGACTTTATCTTGGTTTTTTTTTGGAATGCATAATTATTTTTTGAAATTTTTTACAAAAAACATAAAAGCAATGTTTTAGTTAGGTTGACAACCGCAAAAGAGGTCAAAGAGCCGTAAATCCGGTATTGTAATTATAAACAAAAAGCAACAGCAGAAAAAATGGAATATTAAAATCTCAATTAAGTTTCAAACACATTGATTACATGAGATTAGTAGTAAACAAATAGCAAAAAAAATGTTTTGGAATTGGCAAAACAATAAATTGAAAAATTAAAATAAAATAATGTTAAAAGTAGATTAATTGTTAAAGCAAATACTTTTAATGCAAACACATATTTATGTATGTATTATAAATTAAAGTCTTATTAATAAAACATTCAATTGGGCTAATTAAGCAAAAATGTTTTTTTAAACAGATTTTAAATAAAATTTGCAATCAGTTTTTTTTATTAATGAATATTTTAAACATTGCTCAATTGCAAACTGTTTAAACAATTTAACATTGTAATAAAGTAAAATATGTTTCTAACACAAACCTTTTTCGTTGGATGCATTCGTTAAATGGGGCTTAAGTGGTAGTTTTAGTTTTAAAAGTAAATTTGTTCCTAAGCAGAGTTCAAAGACTTTAAAATTGGTCTATTAAAAAATCATCACTTTAGCTTTAAAAAATAGTTAACTATGGTTTAACCACAATTTGGCAATAAAGTAATGAAGAGTATGTGCAAAATATATGGTAAACTTAAATTGTAAAAATAAAATTCCGAATATAAAATTTAAATGGTTTGCAATTATTTTAAATATATCTGGCCTGTCACAGAAATCAATTCTGATCGAAAGTGATTTCGTTTTATGTGAAGAAAGATACGAAGCAACTTCCACTTTTGATCGGAATTGATTTTTATGATTTTTATACCTTCCATGCGTTCTATAATTTAAGTTACATGCAACTCTTTTTATGCGGCATCGCCAAAAGTAAAGCACGCGTTACACGCATTTTCGTTGTCTACGCAGCTGTCAAAAAAGTAGAAGCTGTGTAGTTATATGTAACAAGTTACATGCGCAAAAGCGTAGGATGTCTTGAGGCGTTGAATGTGAAAAGTAGGTTTACTTTCTACTTTTGTAAGCGTCGCAAATAGCGTTCGAACAAATCAGCTGGTTTTGACAAATGAAATTTAATTTTTACTTGTGGTGATGCCGCATAAAAAGCGTTGCATGTAACTTGAATTATACAACGCATGGAAGGTATAAAAATCATGCAATGCGTAGAGGCGAAAACGCGTGGTGTGGACCTTCAGCTTAAAAATTAAATTTCATTTGTCAAAACCAGCTGATTTGTTCGAACGCTTCTTGTGACGCTTACAAAAGTAGAAAGTTAACTACTTTTTGCATTTAACGCCTCAAGACATCCTACGCTTTTGTGCATGTAACTTGTTACATATAAATACACAGATTCTACTTTTTTGACAGCTGCGTAGATAGCGAAAACGCGTGGTGTGGACCTCCAGCTTTACTTCAATCCTTTAAAAAGGAGAATTTATTATGTAAAAATCTTCAGACAGTAAGCAAGGCGCGGAAAACTACCTAGGGGGCTACTCTCTATTGCAATGCGAATTTAATTGCGATGCGAATTCAACTGCGATGCGAATTCAATTGCGATGCGAAAGCTTAATTCCAACTTGTTGCTCTCTATCACTTTCCCAAAAAAATTTTTAAAATAAAGCAATAATGGCAATAAAAATAGAAGATGGCGCAGATTGACAGTAATGATATGTCAAAATATGTAAAAAAGTTGGAAATTGGAAAATTAAAATAAAATAAATAGTGATATTTTACGAAAAGAAAAAAATAAAAAGATGCGAAAGACAAATTAGCAAACCCACTAAAGAGTACCAATCTCAAGATTTACTACCATTTTCTTTCGCATCGCAATAGAGAGTAACCCCCCTGAATAATTTGTATTTTATTTTTAACAATTGCTTTTTATGTTTTTTTTTATTGTTTTAGTTTATAAATTGAAAAACCCCGTTAATTCGTATATATTTAATTTTAACCCCGTTAAATCGAAATCGAAAGGTCCCTTGCGATTACGAATTATCGGGAGTCCACTGTAGTTATTTGTGTAGAAATCAATTAAAAGATTGTGAGATTGTTGTCTAAAGTGGACCCTTTTTAAAACTGTGATCATAATAAAACCTATCGGTCTTGATTGCTGCATTAAAAATGTTTATACTTAGAGCTGAAGTAATCGGTTATAGAAACTTAATACTTCGATTTTAAGCCAATTCTATAGTCAACTATAAACCAATCGCACCGGTTTCTCTAAAGGGGGTTTTTACAAAATTTATAAATTTTATGTCACAAAGAGGGATATTACTGTATTTTTTGGAGAAGGAGTAGAGAAAATTATGTAAGATTTTTACAGTGAGTGGATATGATTTGAATTTGTACATTTTAAGGAACCTGTACGATATTATTTTCTTTCCATTTATACATATTTTTTAAATTGGGTTTTTCTATTGACAAAATTTAAATTGTTTAGTTCTGAGAATAATCATATCGTCAGCTATACCCTATATACCCTATACCTAGTAGCTCAATTTTTTTTTAATGGTTGGCAGGTCAAACCAATAATGAGCTGACGATATGTTTTCTTAGGATATTGATTTGGTGTTTTTTTTTAACAATGTTAGATATCAAAATCATTAGACCATTAATTTCCCCTTTGTTTTCAAATAAAACTTCCCTTGGCCATAACTCACATTCATTTCGGTAAAATAAATTTAAGGTGAGGTTCTTTTTTAAACTGGTTAATGGTTTCGATTGACAACATTTTTCCCACCACCTTGGCTGGACCAGCCACCAGAGACAACAAGTGTAAATACACCACCACAATAGACTAATGGAACTTACTACCAATTTGTAAAGCGCAACGAAAAAGGGCCGATCATGCACGAATTTGTACAGCCAGCCTACACCCCAAAAACACTAACAAAAATTTAAGAATAAATTCAACACAATGTAACTTGTTCAACACATAATTACATATTCAAGTTGATTGTAACTTGCCATGGTAAAATAACAAAAAATATATTTAATTTAAAAAATGTGTTTCTAAAATATGCAGATTTAAATGAACTTCATATATAAGAGGGAGAGAGACGAAGGGAAATACTTATACAGAGTATATTATTAATCTAGCGCTTCAGTGATTTTTCTACCAAATCCCTCATAAAAAAAACATCATCATTAACAAACTATTACATAGTTAAGTAGTCGTTGTTGTTGTTGTTTTGTTAAATACTTAAATTTATGCTCCAACTGCACCTTGTGTGCTTATTTTTCATACATTTCCAATTCACCGTTTAGGGTTTATTGTCATTTATTGTGCCATAGAGACGAAAACATTCCAACAACCAAACTCATGGCTTGGCGTATTCCCTGGGATATGTTGGAGTTAATGTGGTTCTAGTCGTATGTTCATGTGTTTTTTAATAAGTTTTACGGTGCTTTTTTATGCTGCGTGAATTTTGCTTCTAATGCTACAAATTTTATATTTCTAGTTAGATCGTTACTGATTATTTATAACGACACAAATTTTTAATTTCTTTTTTGTTTTTGTGCTTTTTTTTCATTGTTCTGATCTCATCATAATAACAATAGCATTAATTCCCAGTTTAGATTTCAACTACAAATTTTCATTTAAAATCAGTTGAATTTCGACATTCGATTGCAACAGTTGGGAAAGCGCGAAACTAATTCGAGACGTTAAAGTAAAAAACTAATTATAATTGTAATTTTGGTGAGTTGTGGAAACAGGATAATAAAAAGGATAAATCATGAATGCACAAAGTGCATAAGACCTGGAAAATATTTTTAATAGTTCATTCAAGTAAATACAATGTATAAAATAAAAGTTGAATAAAAGTGTAAAAAAAGTTATAATATTATACTTTGTTATAAATCAAAATACGTTTTTTGAAATAAACAGGTACATGATGAAAATCTATCGATTTCAAAACGATCGCTTTAAATAGGTGTGATTAATTTCAAGTAATTTCTGAAATGAAGTCTTAATTTAATGTTCGAATTACAGTTCAATTAACAGTTATAATATAAAATTTAAAAAAAGAAGAAGGGACAATTCCAACCAATTGTTGTGGGCAATGTAAGAAAAGATAAACTCACTGTTTATTGTTTGAAATCGGTGCAAATTTCAAAATCGATTTTCAAAATCGATTTTCACCACGGAAAAACGGAAACCATTAGATCAATAATAACATTTTGTTAAAAACATCAGCACCAACGCATAGAGGCTACACTATTGTGGTGTCGTTATAAAAAGTGGTTACCAGCATTCTTCAACAAAGCAAAGCCGTTCAAAATAAACTGTATACTCATGCACACTACTTGGAAGAGAAGAAAGCTAAGATATCGAAATGCTGTGAATATTTTTAATTTTCACAAAAAATATGTGGATTTCCCATAAAAAATTAAATTTTGAAACACTAACCCAAAGTTAATGACAGTAATATTTAAAGTTTTTATTTGTTCATTTAGTTATTATCTCGATACTATAATTTGTAACAGATTTGTGGAAGTGAGTGCAATTTTCGATAGAAATCGCTTGTGGAACGATTCTACTAAAATTGTTTTCATAGTACAAATAAATAAAATAAATTTTAGAAAGATTTAAGGCTTAATTTTTGAAATTGGCTTTATAAGAGAAGATTTAAAATTATTTGAAATTGGTTCTCTATGGGACCTATGGCTAATCATGTGCGTTTTCAAGTAGATTAATTTCTCTATTCTCTCATTTTAAGATATACAGCCGATCTTCGGGAAAGGTGTGCTGCCACAACCAATACAATTTTTACAACCAAAATTTTTAAAAAAGTTACCAAATATAAACAAATTTACCCAAATTTGAAATTTTTAAAATTTGTAAAATTTTTTTTCAAGTTGCATTGAAGAAATGTAATTATTTAACATATTAAAAAAATAACGAGAAACTTAATTAAAAGTTTTTATTTATTTGAGACTTGTTTCGTAAAAAATGTTTTTTCTTTTACAAGAGTTAAACCCGTAAAAATTCCATACAAAATTCAGTACATTAGTATGTATATTGGAAGTTAATAAGTTGAATATTTTTTAGTATGCCAGTTATAAATAACAAGAATGGAAAATTGTTTTCCGCTTACAGCTAAAGTTATTGGCTGGACTGTCAAATTTGGCGATTTCTTAATCATTTTTTTCGATAAAAATTTACGTTTGGCAATATGGCGACTATTTTGGGGAAATTTAAAACTATTGGCAATATGCGAAATGCAGTTTATGTAAATATTTTCTAATTTACATCATATATCTAAAATATTATAAAAACCTTTTTCTCTTGTTTGCAATTTTTTTTTTCAAATTTATAATTCTTATTATAAATAACTGTTTTAAAATTGTTCTATTTGATATATTTTGTGAATCATTGTAAAATATTATGACGAATATAAACAATTCCGCCTTTCGTAACGTACATTCAATGGTGAAAAAGTATATGACTGACAGTCAAAAGTTTTTTTTTTTATCAAATAATTATCTTAAGACACATTAAAGTTATAAACAGTAACGTTTCAAATTCAAATTTCTTAAACTTACAGCCATTTCTTAAAGAAAATTACATAAATTTTAAAATTATGTTGATAAATCAATGTAATTTAAAAAAAAAAAAACTTTAAAATAAAATGAAAATAACCTTAATTCAGAACATTAAACTTATTTTCAACACTAAAAAGATTTTTGTATGTATAATTTTTCAGTAATTTTCTGAAATCGATTCCGCATGATTTTATGCACTTCCTACTTTAAGTACTACTTATCTTTACTTCACGTAAAATCAAGAAATCAAACAAATCCATTGATAAAAACTTAATTTGTTTTCGATTTCAGAACGTGACGTTTTTAATATAAAAATCACGGCTCCGTGCAATAACTCCCAGGTGCAATAAGTCCCAAGAAAAAAATGAAATTAGACCCAAAAATTTTTCATACAAATGTGGGAGTAATTTCATTATGAAATAGCTCCAAGCCCTCTCGGTTTTATTTCATTTTTTTGGAAGTTATTTAATTTTTTGCCTGGGAGTTATTTCATAATTAAATAAAATCCAAATGAAATAAGTCCCCGAAAAAATTAACGTGGAAGTTATTTCATTTTATTTTGGTTTTCGGTGTTATTTCATTTTTGTGGGAGTTTTTTCATTTTCAATTATTTGCAATTTCTTAAAATTGTTTAAAATTTTAAACGGTATTTATAACGGGATATTTCAAACTATTTGAATACAATGACTTAAGTTTATCAAAGAAGAAAATTTTGCTAATTGCAATTGCAGTGTCTTATGGTTACCGGCTATGCAATGAAGCTTTAGTTAGCGAAGCCGGTGTTTGTTATACCATAGAGGAGAAAATCCTTGCGCCCGGCCAAAGGCCGGCTATGCAGAGAAGCTTTAGTTAGCGAAGCCGGTGTTTGTTATACCATAGAATATAAAATCCTTGCGCCCGGCCGAAGGCCGGCTATGCAGAAAAGCTTTAGTTAGCGAAGCCGGTGTTTGTTATACCATAGAGTATAAAATCCTTGCGCCCGGCCGAAGGCCGGCTATGCAGAGAAGCTTTAGTTAGCGAAGCCGGTGTTTGCTTTAGTTAGCGAAGCCGATGTTTATACCATAGAGGAGGTACTCATTGTACCCTTAGTGCTTAAACTGCAGGCAGTTGCCATTGCAGGAGGTCAGGATATAATAAAATGCCCGTTTTGTTGTCAAAATGTCGAGGACTCAATGTTAGTTTTTTTGGTAACCTAATATGTAAATATTCAAGTAAAACGAATACATATATAATAAATTTCTTTGGAAGTTGTTTCATTTTTTTTTTGGGTCTTATTTCATTTCTTTTCGATGGACTGTTTTTGGAAGTTATTTCATTAATGTCTTTAGGAGTTATTTCATTTTAAAACGGATGGGGAGAATGGCTAAATATTTCATGTCTTCTATTATTCGAGTGTTATTATTGTTTTAATACTAATTCCAGGAGATTTGTCATTTGCAGAGTATTTTATTTTTTATTTTAAAGACTTTTAGTACGCCGTTGAGCAATAAGGTCCGTAGGGACCTTGTTTGATTTTTCATATGAATGACTAAAAAATTTATTAAATTTTTTAAAACAAATGTTTCAAATGCATATTCAAAATAATAACATCAAAATTAATTAAAATATATATAAATTTTAGCAAAATTTAATGCATTTCCATATAAGGTCCCTACGGACCTTACCGCTCAACGACCGTAGGGACCTTATATGAATTTTCATATGAATGACTAAAAATTTACTAAATTTTCTAAAACAAATGTTTAAAATGCATATTCAAAATAATAACAAGATAATAACATCAAAATGAATTAAAATATATATAAAATTTAGCAAAATTCAATGCATTTTCATATAAGGTCCCTATGGACCTTACCGCTCAACGACTGAATAAAAAGTTACCGCTCGTCGGAGGGTTAAGCCTACAATCTAATTTTGTATAAATATCGCAATTACGTATTTCATTGTAAATAGTTTCCATAATAAAAAGTAGTTTCTTTTAAAAAATTAATAATTTTTACTTTATAGAAAATTTTAAGATTTTTTTCTTCAAAATAAGATTTTTTGTTCGCCAAAAGAAGATTTTCCTTCCAAATATTATGGCAACGCTGGTTCAAATTATTCGAGCTCGTAAATAATTGTATCAAGAAAAACATTTTCGTACGTTTTATAATTTAAAAAAAAAGTAACCAAAATGAAAAAAATATTCACATCTCCACATTGAAAAAAAAATATAACCAATTTTGGTTAGAAATAACCAAAGACGGCAGCTCTGGTCAGTTTTAATGGTATAATTTATGAACTTGCCGGAGCAAAATCCTTTCTTACAAAGCCACGTCGTTTCTAATTGCATAGCTGTTGTCTCGGTTACTACCTGACCTTTACACGTGCAAGTGAAATCAAAGAATAGTCAATTTGCGATTTTATTTCATGATGAATTTGTTTTAAAACCATACAAACTTTAACGTATTAGCTTTCGAACCAAAAAAATTTCGACTTTAATTTCATTTCAAAAGGGAGTGCTTCGTCGTCGTTACGTTATATATTCTAGGACTATTAAAACTTAGTTCTGAACAAATATTAAAAACATTTACGTGTTTTCATTTTATTTTTAAGATACATATCGCACTGGTTAATCTAAAGAAAGGCAACTCAAAATTTTTTAATTTTCATATGTTCATATCGACGACGCACTGTAAAAATCTTAGATCAATTTTTCTAGTATTTTGCAAAAAAAAAAAAATACAATTGAATCGTCCTGTGTAGTATAAGAGTACATATCGACCCTTTTGCGCGAAATGATCGTATATGCCTATTTTTGAAATTGAGTTTTTGATGAAAAAATATGACAAAATATTGTAGGCGAATTCCACTTCGCTGCTCCAAAAATTTAATGTATATTTTCATTTTGATATTTTAATTGATAGCAGAGAAAAGTAGAAAAATGGCTCTCCTGTAAAATTTGGTTTTTGTAACATACGATAATTTCGCGCAAAGGGGTCGATATAAAAATAAAACAGTTTTTTGTCTACTGAAAACTTATAAATTTTGAGTTAACCCTCTTAAGAGGAACCAGTGCGATATGAACATATTTAAAATTATTTGTTTTTGCTTTAAGTATAAATTTAAAAATTTTATAATAAGCCTATAATCGTTAACGACAACCGAAATAAGGCTGAATAACTTAATTTCGCTCAATAATTAAAATTAATGTTTCATTATTGTAGATTTCAAATATTTTTCAAGACCTAAGGAGCTAGACAACATAATGGTTTGCTGCTACAAAAGCTTAGTGACGCAATCAGCCATAATTGTGATGATGTACTGGTTCTTAAGTCAAACTGTACTGGCCTTGCAAATACCCAAAGATGTGGAAATTCTCGAAGGCTATGAATTCGATGAATCTCCAGAGTATTATGCCACCGATCCCAACTACTATGAAGCTCGTAGTATGTTAACAGGTCTAAATAAAGCCATTCGTAACAAAAGATCAACATTGGAATACGATCAAGCTAAAGGTTTAGTAAGTAAAACTGGCGTTAATAGAAAGTTACATGAAAGTCTAGTACACAATATAGAAAGTGATCGTATCGAATTGCATCAACCACCCGCCATAACCCAACAGGAACAACATGAATTAAAAGCAGAAGCTAGAGAAGGGGATAATGGAACAGAAGGAGCAATAGGTGAAGCTTTGCCAAAAGCTGAAAAACAAATAATGGATCCTGATTATGATTATTACTCGCAAAGGCATATTTCGAATTGGAAGGGTCATGTGAATGTGGATCATTCCATTAATGATGAGGACACTGTGGCTGAAGCCACTAGTGGCTATGCTGCCAGAGCAAGACAAGCCAGAGTTAATTTTATCACCCAACCAAAAAAAGATAATGAAACACCAAAAGAACTATCTGAGCCGAGAGTAACAAAAGTGAACCCGCCATTAGTAAAGCCTCATTATGATCAAAAATTCAGCGCTGTATCTCCATCATATAATTATGATATGTATCCATCACGTTCTTATGATCCATATTTAAGGCGATATGATCGGTAAATACAATAAACTTAAACTATATCTGTTATACATTTTAAAAAACCAATGAATTGCTCTTTAGATTCGATGAACAATATTCCCGTTATGATCCCTACAACTATGAAGATCATTTCTTGTATCGACGCCACTACGATCCATATGACAGCTATAGTCCACGAGTACCACAATATCCCGAACCCTATTACAATTATCCAGATCGACGTTATGATATACCGGAACCACGAGAATATTCACCTTTATACAATAATGAAATTTATGAAAAATCTGCTTATGCTCCCATAACCTATCCCAATCCATATGCCGCATCTTCTAAATACCCCATTGATTATACAGCGTCTTCAAAATATCCTGTAGACTATGCTCGTCATAATAAACGTATTGTTTATTATGCTCACTTACCGGAAATTGTGCGAACTCCATACGATTATGCGGCGAATACGTATAATCGTGATCAACGTTATGATGGTCTTTTGACGCCTACAAAAGCGCTCCCTAGTTCATATAAAATTGATAAGACAGGAACAGCGGCTACTTTACACACTAATGACAATGTTAATTCAGATCCTTATGATTACATGAAACGTGATAAAAAGGATCGCGTTACACCGAAACCCATAAAGGCCAATAGTAATAATGGTCGTCAATAATAATAATATTTGGTAATTTGGGGGAATGAGGAATATATGCATAAGAAAAGCTAGTTTAAGTTTAAATATTCATTCATTATATCAGAAAATCTTATTTACTCAAATAAGTTTTAAATTATTTACCAATGTTTTCAGTTAGTTGCTTTATTATTTTGTATGAATTTAATAAAATCTTAAAAATGTATTATTTATTTACATTAATTTTTTTTTAACAGTTTTCAAGTTATTTCATTGTAATCATTTTTTATTTGCAAAAATACAACTTTACCAGTCCTGATAAAAATGTTAACTTACAGGCCTGTTCTGAAAATTACTTCATGCAAATCACATGTGTCTTTTAAAATCACACGTGTGATATTGTTGTGTTCAGTTTTTGTGCTTTTCGGTGCGATTTTCAATGGCCGAAAGCACACAGAGAAACACAAAAACGGTGTGGTTTTCAGAACATTACAAAATCACACATGTGATTTTAAAAGCACGTAATTTGAAATCACGTGATTTTCAGAACAGGCGTATTATGCTGGTTTTTGAGATCTTAGCTAAACTAGATTTCATTAATCTGAAAACAGATTTGTGCTGTCATTACCAATATGTTGGTAATAATAATAACAAAGTCTTGACAGAAAGAATACGAAAAAACAGAAGAAAAGGAGGCAACATGTAAATTAATTGAAAAATGATAATTACAGCAAATTTCGAACCACCAGTAACACTGGTAAAAGATTGATGTTTGACTGTTGGCTGGCAGGAACCGCAATGGTGCAAAGGTTAGAACTCAAAGAATTCTGATGAAAGAATGTAAATTCAACCCAGGTTCGAGCCCCAGCTCAGCCAAGAAAATTATCAAAAAATTTTAATAAAATTTCATGTTGTAAAAATTCCTTCCTTCAGTAAAAATAATTTAATAGAAATTAAATTTGATGAACTCAAGCCTAACTAAAAATATCAAAAATTTAAATTTAACAGTTCAACTTAAAATCACAATTGTTCTTAGTAATAATCCCCCTTATCGTGTTTGGCGTGTTTGAAATACGCCTACGACTGTTTGGTAAAAGATTAAAGAGAACGTGAACTTTTTTCCTTTAACCCATTAAGGCCCTGCGTTGCGTTTTCGCAACGTTCACTTAAACCTCCCCTCAGGCATTTTGTTGTTACGTGATAGTGTTATAAAGCACAGTAAAATAAAATTTAACTTAATATCTAATCGACCTGTTTTTGGATTTGTATCATACATAAGTTTTTTTTATAAAAATTTTTAATCTCAATTTTTAATTTTTCCTGTTTTTTGGGTACTTTTGAAAAAAGTTAAAAAAAAATAAAGTAATATATAATATACCTATCTGAAACTTCGGAAAGAGGTAGCTGACATATGAACAATATTATTTATACTGAAAAATCCAATCATCGTAGACATTTGAGACTTTTTTTTATGATTGTATATATCCGTGATGCGAAAACGCAACACTGGGCCTAAACGATATACAAATTACACACAATTTTCAAATACAAACATATTTATACAATCACTTGCTATTTAAAACAGCATAATAAAAACATGTATGTATGTTAATTATAAGTTGTTGTTATTTGTGTGTTTGAAATTTTCGATAATTTTTCACCTTTTTCAAACTAATTTCAAATTTTTAAAATGCAGGATATTTCGCAGAAGGTAAATTCTCTATGACAATTCCTTTTTTTTTTTCTTATGCCCAAAGTGTGTTATTTTCCTAAAGGAAAGCGTAGCAGTGCACCCAAAGTGCTTTGGAACATATCGCACCTTATCAACAAGAGGGTATCAACTCAAAATTTTTATTTTTTCTCTTTTTGGTAAAAATCGACACGTAACATTCATATCTACCCGTTGTTTAAATACCGTGCTATTTTGTCTACTTTTTGGTAATGAAAAGTTTGGTTTAAAAATTCTTTTTCATATGCCTGTAATGTAAAATTAAAAATTGTTTTGCTTCTACTGAACTTTTTTAAATTTTGAGTTAATACCCTCTTGTTGATAAGGTGCGATATCATAATTGAATTAAAAATGAATTGCATATGAATATCTTTTTTAACATAATATCAAAGTTATTTTCGGGAATACAGTCTTACCTGTAACAATATCAAAGCTTAAACAAAACACCAACAATAAACAGTGAGTTTATCTTTTCTTACATCCCCCTACAATTGGTTGGGTTCTTTCCGACTCGAATTGTAGTTGTAAGTGGGTTAAAAGAAAAAACAAAATTAAAAAACAAACCGCTTCATTCTATTGTCTTCGTAAGAAAACAACGAACTAAACCAATTTGCCAATTCACGTCCTAAAGACGTGAATAAAAAATTTTAATTTTAAATGTTTGCAAATGCGCTTAATTTTTATATCGTTAAGGCCCAACGTTGCGTTTTCGCAACGGGGGCTATCTGGGCTCCCACGTATCCGATTTGTCCAAAATTTGTTTTCTTTCTTATTTAGGTATAAACAATAAAATTTTAAAAGTTGCGTCATTATAACTCAACGGGATCATGGCTCGGGCCTTAGTGGGTTAATCTGTTACCAAACAGTCATAGGCGTATTTTAAATACGCTTAACACAATAAGGGTGAATAATAATAAAATCACATTTCAGACTGCGTTAAAACTCAATCCACATTTTAAAAACACGTCCTTATCGGTCACGATCCTCGATAAATAATATTTTTCGAAAGCAATTTCCGATTCGAAAGTTAAACCGTACTGCGTAACTCGTTGAAACGATGACAGAGTTGTATTTATAAACAAATGGGGAAGTCATTAAAAAAGACAAAAATATCCCAAAACCAGACAAATAATAAATACTATTCAATGTGTGAAAAATAATATAACTGTGTTTTTTTAATAAAAATTTATTGTATTTCCCTGTGGTTTGATGAGTCAACAGAAAAAGCCAACCATTACTTTATACTTCTTCTTATTTGTAAATGTAATTTTTTTTTTTTTAATTTCAAGACCACAAATATTAAAACATTTTCAATATAATATTATTAGACTTAATTTGTTTAGTTTACATTTTGTCACTAACAAAAATGCTTTCGAAAAATTTCCTTACGCTTTTTACATAACTGACGCTTGTTTTCGTAATACAGAGTTGGAGTTTCGAAAGGGATTTTCATTGTTCGTAGTAAAGAGTTGCCGCTACGAAAGGGAGCAGGATTCCTCCTTTTTTATTTAGTTGTCACAGATCGGATAATGCTACTCCAGAGAAGGAGTTTCTAGCAATAACACGATTCCTTCATGGTCCTCTCGAATTGCAGCAGTTTAAAAAAAATTTTATATAACCTCTATTCTGTAATATTCCATGGCAGTGTTTCCCAAATTATTAATATTATTTTTAAATATTGTACCAATCTTTTTCAAGCCCTGCTATTCTGGTTCTCAAAAAAAATCTAAATAGAACTTTTATTATTGCTCGAAAAATAAAAAATCATAAAATAACTATTATTCTAAATAGTTTATACAGTTTTCTATATACAGGCTTTCAAGGTCATTAATTTAATGTAAATAAAAGATTATTCATTTTATTTTCAATAAAATCCGACGTTTCGTTGGTATTCTTTCCAACTTCTTCAGGGATTGAGTTTTACTAAAATAATAATCTTTATTATATTTGCTCGGAAAAATAATGATCAAAAAATAACTTTTATTTTTGCTCAAATCAAAATACAGCCCAATCACACATATGCCCAAAGAATTTTTTTCTCGAGAAAAAAACATCCAATTTTAAATTCTGCAACAAGAAAATGAATATGTAATTGTTTTTTGCCTTTTTTTTTTTGCTATGACTGTGCAAGCAGTGTTCCCACCAGCCAAACTCAAAATAACCTTGAGATCAAGCAAAGTCTGGGTTCACACTATGAAAGTTTTCTTTCAGAAAGTCTGAGTTTATTGGTGAGAGGGGAAGAGAACATACTTTTTTCTCTCCTCTCTCACCAACAAACTTAGACTTTCTGAAAGAAAACTTTCATAGTGTGATCCCAGACAAAATATATGATATTTGAATGATATACAGCCATGTTCTGACAATCGCAAGATTTGAAATCGCAAAACGCCAGATTTATTTTGTGGCGTTCCTTAATTCGTGCGTTAAGCTTGCGATCTGCCATAGTTTCTTTCAAATATTCTAGTTCCCAAAAAGTAATTTAAATTTTTGGGAATACAAAATTTTAATTTCAAAAGTTTTTGTTATTCGTGCTTAATTCCCAGTTTTTATTCTTGATAAAAACACTTGAAATTTATTGATGATGGGATAAGCTATTCCTATGCGCATTTCACTGGTTGCTTAGGCCAGATCATCAGGAAACTTCATCCATAAAGATTTTAGGAAAACTAAAGATATTGAACCAAATAAAACTGTTAAACGTATAAGACTTATAAGCAACAGTTCTACTTGTAATAATATCAAAGTTTAAACAAAATACAATAAACAGTGGGCTTATCTCATCTTACATTCACCCATCCCATCAACAATAAATTTCAAATGTTTTTATCAATAATAAAAACTGGGAATTAAGCACGAATAACAAAAACTTTTGAAATTATTCTAGTTCCCTTTTGCAATTTTTAGTCGCCAAACTTATTTGCGATTTTAAGTCAGAATCGCCAATGTTAAGCGTTTTGCGATTGTCAGAACATGCCCGATAAAGTTAACGTTTTATTTAATAAAAAAACATTTACAAACAAGCAAGAGTACTTTATTCGGCTGTGCTGAATCTTTGATACCTTCCACCTACAGTTATAGAATATTTCAGGCGTGGACCCGATATGGGATCTATAAATAATTAATAAATCTTCATAAAAACTGACCGTCCGCAGTATTCAAATTGGTTGTTGTTTAGACCAGTGGTTTTCAACCTTTTTGAAGCCGTGGCCCCAAAATGATTTTCATAAAATCTGGCGACCCCTTAACATTTTTGCTCTCAAAGGTTAAAAATATTTTTATAAAAAAAAGAAAATTCAATGAAAACAAAGCAAAACATGACACTGCTTGTTTGCTTTTAATTAGGGTAATTTAGACGAGATTAATTTTTAGTCACCTACATACATATGTATATAAAAATTTGTTTAATAATCCTAAGTGGCTTTTGAAATTCGCATATAAATTAAAAATTTAAGTGCGGTCAACATCTGTGCAACAACTACAATTTGATTTTTTCACCAGCTTTGAAAGTGTTGCAGCAAAAATTTCCTACGATGAATTGGTGAGCGATTTTATTCCTACCATGATAGAAGCGTTGCAAAATTTAAAAAAGGAACTACCTATACCGCTATTTTCCAAAAGAGCTGCAAGAAGATAATGGTGATTGTTGGGTATTATATCCATCCATAACTAACTACGTTGAGTTCGCCGATCTTGCCAATAATTTGAAAGAAAATTTATGTGAAATATTTATCTCAAAATAATTCTTCATTTTGGTTAAGCGTAAGGCAAAATACCCTGAGCTAGCTAAAAAAGTAACTCAATTTTCAACATATTATCTGTGTGCGAAATGACTTTTTTTACAAATGGTGCACATAAAAAAAAAAGAAATAAATTATATTTAGCAAATGATTTGATTGTTCAGGTATCACAATTGCAACCACGTTTTCGCATTTATTAAAAATAAGCAATCCCATCGTTCGCATTATGTTTTTGAATTAAATTTTTTTTTATGTTTTTGAATTAAATTTTTTTTATGTTTTTGAATTAAAAAAATTAAACTAAAAAAAAATCGATATATTTTATTTTGATTAGTTCGCGACCCCCGAGAAAGACGGCCGTGACCCACCAGGGGGTCGCGACCCACCGGTTGAAAACCATTGGTTTAGACATATGTAACAAAATTTACCGACAATCAGAAAGTTTTGTGCATAGTTTTGTCCATAGCTTGGGAATAATGATTAGAAATCCTAATGATTAGCAATTAGATTAGAAATTTTAATTGTGCTGAAAAATTGATTAATTATGATTAGTCAGCCATTTTAGACGATTACTAATTGATTAGATTAGAAATAATCAAAAATTTAATCACAGTTAGTGACGATTAGCATTTCTAATCAAATCTAATCAAAACTAATCCAAAAAATAATTGATAAGATTTCTTGATTATTTTTGATTAGATCAACTATTTTTAACTATTTTTGTGAAAAGAAAATATTTATTTATCACATTTGTTGCTATATTTACATAATTAGAAATAATCAAAAATCTAATCACAATTCGTGACGATTAGCATTTCTAATCAAATCTAATCAAAACTAATCCAAAAAATAATTGATTAGATTTCTTGATTATTTTTGATTAGATCAACTATTTTTAACTATTTTTGTGAAAAGAAAATATTTATTTATTACATTTGTTGCTATATTTACAGTTTTTGAATATTGCACAAAATTGCATTCGGACCACCCTGTTCTTAAACTAAACACGACACAGCTGGTTCACTTTGTTGTTGTGTTATTACCCTACAAGAAATGAAAGAGCGAGTACAGTACTTTTCGCTTATAGTCCACTACTCTAGTTGCACAGCTTTTGTGGACTATAAGCGAATTTGGACTATAACCGATTTTTTTCATAATCCATTTTATGGATAATAAGTGAAATCTATTATAATCCACATTTTGGAGTATATAAATATTATTTTCTTCAATAAAACCATAACTTTTAAACAAAAGAAAAGTTTATTTAAAACATAACCAAATATTGATTTAATTGAAATAAATTGCTAAAAATAATAGTTGCGAGAAAGGTAAATAAAAACATGTTGCCTGTTGATTAAAAAATATAAAAAACAGAGTGGACTATAAGCGACCATTTTTGCATAAAGAATTATAAATGCGTGCTAAGAAAATGTGGCTTTTAAACGAAAATGGACTACAAGCGAAATGGACCTCAGAACAAATAATTTGTATGAAATTCGAAAAAAATGTGCAAGTGAATATGCCAGTTTTGGCTTTAATCAGTTTTTGTCCTTTAAGCGGAATGGACTATAAGCGAAAAGTACTGTAGTCACATTTTTCATTTTGGTGTTAAGAAAATGATAGAAAGAAATGACCGAAATAAAGTTTTCGGTCACATTCGGTCATTTCTTTCTATCATTTTCTTAACACCAAAATGAAAAATGTGACTACTCGCTCATTCATTTCTTGTAGGGTATTAATGTTAATTTTCAACGTGTTTTGAGGAAGTACAAGTATAATTTTTTTGTTTACTTAACATTGAAAGTAAAATCTTTGTTTTGTAAGATTGTAATTATTGTTTTATTCAAATTAAATTGTTCAAAATTATTGGTAAGTAAAAATGCACGGAGTTTTTTTCTTTTATTTATCTAATCACAATTAGTGACGATTACATTTCTAATCAAATCTAATCAAAAATAATCTATATAATAATCTAATCAATTATATTTTGGATTAGATTTGATTATAAATGCTAATCATCCCTAATTGTGATTAGATTTTTGATTATTTCTAATTAAATCAATTAGTAATCTGAAATTTTTATCAAAATTTAATTCTAATGATTAGATTATTTTATTTCTCTAATCGTAATGATTTCTAATTCTAATACAAATTCCCCAGCTATGGTTTTGTCATATAAAACATGATTTGAACAAATTTGAGTAAAACATAATTTTTGCTAACAGTTTTAGCCGAACTTAAGAAAAAATTTTCAAGAGGGGAATTTATATGGGGCCTATGGTAAATTATGGACCGATCTTTACAAAATTGTATAGTGTGATTTCTAGTTCTATTGTGACGATCCAAATTGTATTACAGTAGAATTATTTGTTAATGTTAAGCTCGTTTTCAGTATCCCTCCAAAAATCCTACTTAAAGTGAGAAATTTCATGTGGAGTAATACAAATAATATAATACGTGGAATCGGGAAAGAGAAAAATTTTTCGCGGTATTTTTATTCGTGATAAATAAAAAAAGCTGTTATCATCTGACTTTTGTGCAAAAAGGAATAATTATTGCGGTTCCTGTTTACTGCATAGAATTTTTCATAAAATCTGAACTATTGCATCAACACAAATGTTTACAAAAAAAAAGTTGGAAAATTTCGCTCAACATTAAGGCAAGATTACACTATTATACTTTGTATTAATACATGTCAAAAACTCAAGTAATATGACAAAGTGTGATAGTGTGAATGCAATGTGTCACGAAAATGACAAGTATTAAGAAAAAAGTTTGACATCCCATACGACTTCATTGTTTTTTGAAAAATTTCTAAACAATAATACTTTTCATTGGATCAGGGTTGCATTTTATTTCATGTGTGAGTGTTTATACTTTGTGTGATGGTCTGAACACAAACTGTCATGTTACATTAGATTTTTTGACAGTCGCAACAAAACTCATTAGATTTCTATCTCACAAAGTATTATGGAATACGTAAGCCTTGTGAGATAGTGTAATCTAGGCTTTAGCGATTTTATTGATAAAAAATAAATGGCCCTATCTTCAAAAGATTGTATGATAAACGCTAAAAGATCAATTTTCAAAACAACTGGTAGGTTTTACAAGAAAAATAGAAACAAAATTAATTATAAATAATTTAATGCAATTTATCATGTTAAATAATTTTTTTTCTTCTATTGTAAAAACGTAAGATAGGGCCTTTTGCGTTTTAGGTGACGATATATATAATAAACAATTAAAAAACTTTATAATCCTGTCCTTAGAAGATCATTAAACTCATTCATTAATTTCACTTAAATTATCAAAAGATTATGGTAACTCATCATATTCCTATTATGGTGCATCAGCGTATGACAGCAACAGCCAACAATAAATAACAGGATGATATGATGACATACTTTGACATGATATTAAAACAAAATAAAACAAACAAGTAAAAAGGACCTGTTTATTCAAAACAAAAAGGACACGCACACACAAAAACATATAAATATTAAAATTAAAAGCAAATCATTTCCTCTTCAACGAATATAACGGTAATTTAAATACAAATAAAACATTATTGGTAAAAGGCGAACAAGAAACTTTTACGAAATAAAGAAACAAGAAAATATTCAATATAAGTTAACACTCAGACAAACACACACACCAGCAAATACGATTGCAAATGATTCCGGTCAATTTGAATAGTTAAACAAACCAAAACCAGAAACAAATAATGGAAGGAGTTTTGGGAACAGGAGTTTTGGGAACAGGAGTAGGAAAAAATTACATTAATTTACCCTCCTTTAGGCATAAATAAACAATTCTCTTTTCATGTTTTTTATTTGTGATGGTTTTCTGTTACAAAAAACGTTTTTAAATGTGTGTGTGTGTGCAGGGGGATGTATGAAATGAATTGAAAATATGATGCAGCGTCATATCCGTTTTGCATAACGGAAATATGCTTAATCTTGCGTTAATAAAATGATGACGAGGTCAGATACAATGCTACGTGCAGACTTCCAACTCCAACACATTGCTTGCTTCCCATTCACTAAGTCCATTTTGGGAATATACTTTTTCTCTGTGCATTCAATTTTTTTGCGAGTGTGATTTGGTCATTTGACTGAAAATTTTACTTTTGTTGTTGCTACTATTGTAAGTAACATTTTGTTTGTTTATTTAATTTTTGTAGAACTTATGTTTGTTTGGTGATGTGTCAAAAAAGAAAATCAACCACACAACATCCAAAGAATATATAGAACACATTGTAACCTTTTGTTTGTTCCAGACTGTTGGTATTGTTAATTTTAAATTCATTAAAAAGAACTGTTAATGAAATTTTTGATTTTAAAATGAAAGAGTTGTTGTGTCGGAAAAACTAGCAGCAGTTGCTTTAGTATTGAAATACATACATACATACAAACATATCGAGCGCTAATAGCAAAAATTATGTAACCAACAACATTTTAGATTTTTGTTTTTTGATGAAAATCGATAATTTTTGATTATTTTCATCATCTCTAAAAATCTCATATCTCTGGGAAGTACCGTTACGAAATAATAGCAAAAGCAATTTCAAAAAAAACCTCCTGTAAAATTTTATTTTTGTTGGTTACATAATTTTTGCTATAAGGGCTCTATATGTAGTTGGAGTGATTTTATTTTGAAGTTTGAAATTACTACATTGCTTATGTATGTAATCCGCCTAAAATCATGAGCTCTGTATTTTCCAGAATTTTCTACTTTTACTTTTTCCATTTTTTGTAAAGTTTATAAATCATAAAAAAGTCTTTTACACTAAACAAAAATGCAGTAAACAAATTTAATTACACAGGACGATATTATAAAACTTTTAAAAATTTTTTTTTAACCATTCCAACGGATTCTTATGTTTTTTCTGGCATGCTCAGGCCGAAAATGATTTCATTTTTCTCTCATAAGTTCACATTTATCAGATAACGCAATTTGTGTTCTCGCTGTATTCTTCTCTTTCAGCCACCACCCAGAGTCAAAGGCTGGTCCAATAAAATTGTATCTTGTTTAAAGATCACTAAATTACGCGTCTAATACTGGCTTTAATCGTATAATAAATGCTATGAAAAAAAAAAAATCCTAGAGGCCACACACACAGAAAAAAATCGTCGAAAACAAGGTTAATTTTACCGTCTTCGGTAGTGATTTTGCTTCATTGTTACTTCATGTTAATTTAATATGATTCAACAATAACTTGCAAACAACATCTTTTTTTCTTTAAAATAACTATGATTCATGTTAATTTAACATTGCAGTAAAGTTAGAGCAAAATGTCATTTATATTGAAATAACAATCCGAATCACGTTGAATGAAAGTTATTTCAAGTTGAAACAACGTGAATTTCATGTATAATCAAATTGGTTGGAGTGTGATATAACAGTGAGAAGAACCCTCAGAGACAACATATGCATTTATTTAAGAATAATTCAAAACACTAAAGGTGCTATCAGACGGGATGTATTTTACATATGTACTGTCACTTTTCTTTCACATATGCAATTCCGTATGTATGTCAAAATTTCCATTTTACATACGATTCATAATTTTTGCTATCACACCTGCTTATGTTTTTCCTTATGACATAACCTATAAATGTAAACAAAAGCTGACTTTTGTTTACGTTTCAAAACAAACCAGCTGTTTTGTTTATGTTTGCCACAGGAAAATAGAGCGTGTTCTAATCGAAAAATTTACATATGTATTTCCACATGTTTTTTACACATGCAAAGTTTCATATGTATCACACGATGTGTACAACTTTTACAGATGGAAAATTTGACAGTACATATGTAAAATACATCCCGTCTGATAGCACCTTTACCTCTGAAACGCATGTTTTACTTATTTTGTATTCCCCTTTGTTAACAGAAGCATCAGCAGAATGGCCCGATATGGCTTTCGTCATCATTCTACTTTGAAAACATAATGTACTATTTAACTAAATTATTATAACTAAAAGAATACGGGAATTTAAAAATAAAAAACATTTTGTTGTTTTTTTTTCTATACAAAACAATTAAAACAGGTTTTTATGGTTTCAATATTAAACGATGTTATTTTAACATTTTTCATTTTTCAAAATTTGAGATTTGTTGAGATTTGTTAATCACTTCAAATTGACATGATAACAACTAATGTTCACACTTGGGTTCTTAAACGCGTTTAAGCAGCTCGAACGTTATTAAGCTCTAATCACTTCAAAATCGAGATGATTACCCATACATTGATTAACAAATCACTTCAAATTGACATGATTACAACTAAACCACTTCATAAACCACATAGAATCCACTGAACATACCTCAAACTGAGTGTAATGTAGAATCGCCATCATGATCGTGTACAATCGGCCACGATTTCTGCTTAATGTTTTAATTTTTTTCCTTGAATAATTCATAAATTTTCCCAATTTCATCCTTAAAATGATTAAAATAATCTTCTGATAACTTTATAAAATCATTTTTATCCATTTTTAATACTTTAAATAAATATAAATTTGTTTGTTGTGTTTTTTTTTTTCTTAATCATCTGTCATCTTAAACATCTCAAATGTAGTGTGAACGGCTTTGATTAACTTATGGCGATTTCTTTTCTGATAAATATGTTGCATTAATGTTACATGTTCTACATTTTTGTGTTCGTTTGTACAAAAAATACAACTGTGGGAAACATTTTCAAGTTCTTTTGTAAATATGTTGATAAAAAACATGCAAAACATGTTGCATGTTTTACCCTTACTTTTACTTAAGGTGTTCATACTGCCCTGTCTTACAACTTTGGTACTTACTACTTTGTTTGTACAACCAATGTTTTATTTTGTTTGTCATAATTCATACCGCTCATAATTTTGTAAAAAAATTATTTTAAAACAAAATATAAATACATTTACACATTAAAATCGAAAAAAGTCTACTTATATTATAATCGTTTAAGCTTTTCTAAGTCATTAGTGATGTCAATATTTGTTTCCAAGCCATAATTGCGTGCAGAAACCGCTGAAATAGCTTTAAAAATCGCTCATGAAGTACATTAATGATGAAAGTGTAATAGTTGTAAATAAAAGCAGTAATTGTGTTCTATTGAAATTGCACAACATGTAACACTTCCAGTGATTATAGGTAACATTAGAATATGTTACATGTATATACTGTAACATATTTTTTTCAGAAAAGAAATCGCCATTAATCAACATTTTGCTTAAACGCGTTTACAAACCCAAATGTGAACATAGCATCAATCAAAATTTTGCCATGTTAATTTAACATTGGTATTTTTTTCTGTGTGCAGAGAAAGCGTGCGGATATACATAATACATTTGACTTCTGCTAAAAAGCTGCTACTGAGGGAAAGTTTTTCGTATGTAAACCCCTGCATATTTCTTGTGTAGCATGGTGTTATACAATATATTTTATATATAATGCTTATAACAGAAACTCAGTTAATTAAGAAAAACGAGTACATCTTAAATATATTTTCACTCGTTGAAATCGAAAAATATCAATTAAATTTGCCTAAATATTAAAAAAAAAATCCAATGCCGTTAAAACATTGTTAATATCATGCGGATTATTTTCAACATCACTGTCAGCTCAACTGCAGTCTACCCTAACACAACATACATATGTATGTACATATTGCTTTGGTTTTGAAAATGTGGTTGTACTTATGTGTTATTAAACAAAATCAAAACAAAACAAAAAGAAAATTCTGAAAAAGAAATAAAACAAATGTTGCCAATGGCCTTAACCAAAAAAATAAAAAATTAATTTAACACAGTGTTACTTTTTTTTGCTAGAGAAAGTCTGAAAACACAAACGAATTTGAATACAAAAATAAATATAAATAAATAAATATCTTATTTTTTTTGCCAGCAGTCAAATCGTTTTGAAAACGATTTGCGACCAAATAAAACCCCAACTTAAAAGTTTTACGAATGAAAGTAAGAAAATTATGAGGAAGTGACGTAAGAAAAGGGTGAAGGGGGAGATAACATTAGTTTAATTTACAATAAAAATTACAGCAAAATACAATAACAACAAAAGTTTATGTAAGCATCAAAGGAATTTTCAGAATTCTTAATTAAATTTACAATTAAAATTGCATGCGTTTCCCCAAACTATGCTCTCTCTATCTACTCTCCAGAATTACTTTTTATTATACGAGTTTAGCCATTTCCTTCCTGTTGGGTTGGCTCATCTTTTCGTTTACTTTGCTGACGCTCTTTGTATCTCTTTTTTTGAAATAAAAAAAGTAAACTGTCCAAGATGTTGTTTAAGAAATAATTTTACATTTAATTTTGTTGTTGTTCAAAAAATAACAAGAAAGTGAATAAAGTTTTTCCCAAGAACTTTGTTAATTTGACCAAAATGTTTTTGTTTGAAACTCTTTTTCCTTTTTTTTCTCTCCTTGTGTTGTAAGAAATTTGGTTAATTTTTTTATGAGAATGTTTAAAAGAATATGAAATGTATTCATATCGCACTTAAGCAACAGGAGCATATTTATCAGAAATTTAATTGAAATTTTCAGTAGAAGTAAAAAACTTTTGAATTTAAAATTAAAGACATATGAAAAATAATTTTTAGACCAAAGGCCCAACTATAATATGCATGAGCTAGCTTAAGCCACTGTCAACAATTAACGAAATGCCTGATTCCGTACGGAATGTCCGATCAGTTTCGTTCTTTGTTTAAGCAAACTATACTATATTTTCCTTAAACTTAATAAATTTGGCATACATGCGTTTGCACAGTTAGCACAATTCTTGACAATCTAGCTAGCATAATTCATGACAATCGGTGCATTCCACTACAAATTTAAAATCTTCCTACTAAAACGATTATGCTGGAACTAAATTTTAAACTGCCCAAATAGCTACTCGAAATTACTGAAGGACCTGCATATCAAAAACGATTCACATGGAATGACAAACTTAGTATACATACCTTCATACACCGCTGCTGATTAAGGGTTTACTAGGTTGTGTCAAAAAAAAGTTGTGCCAGCAACCCCCTAGAATGACAGATATGTCAATGAAGTTTCTAAAACAGGAAAACATTTTTTTTGCCACGCCCCAAAACACAGCCCATTTGGTTTTTTATATGTAGCGCTACCATTTAAAGCCAGATCTCATCATATCGTTGTTCATGGCTTGATAGTGGCTTTATTTTTGCCTTATATTATGGGCGCCACTTATGTCATCTCGGATCCTTCCCCCATATGTCCAATTTTTTTGAAGTGCCAAGAAAGTCCATCTAAAAATACGTATGTATAGATTTTATTACGCTCACTTTCATGACACGCCTCCTAATTAAGCCCCTTTTTTCTTTTTCACATACAAACTACTAATGTGTTCAATTAATCGTTTTTTATTTTTATTCGATTAAACGATTAATCGATATTTGGCATTTTTAACTAATTCGATTGAAGGAATAACATTTTAAAATTAATCGAGTAATTCTAAACCCAGAAATTTTATATATTACGAGATTTTTTCGATAATGTTAGAAAAAGTAAGTACTTGAGTAAATAAACATTCTTTTTTAAATAAAACTTGTCAATGTACACTTTCTGAGTCAAACTAACGATGTCCGTCCGGCTGGCTGGCTGTCCATGTTACCTTTTGCGCAAAGTACAAGTCGCAATTTAGGAGATAATTTGATAAAATTTGGGTCATAGGTTCTTATTGGCACAAGGGCCAAGCTTATTAAAAATGGGCCGAATCGTAGGACCACTTCCTCTCAGAAACTATCAAACTGATTTTAATGAAATTTCAAACATAGATAGGACCATACCTATATGGACACAAAATGTATGCATTTTTTTAAATATAGGACCACGAGGGGGCAATTTCCGCCTCTCACAAACTTTCAAACCAATTTTAATGAAGTTAAAAACATAGATAAACCCATATTTATATGGACACACTCAAAATATTATGTAGTTAAATTTAAACGAAAATTCATTTTATACAAATTAAAATTCATTTAGAAAACGGATCATTTACATTTCATTTAAAACAAATGATTTTTACATTCATTTTTTAATTTTTTATTTATTGAACAGCATATTCGTTAAAATTTAATAGTTTTTACCATGGCCCAATTAGTAGGTCTGCGCACAACTACAACAATGCAACAATAGAAAAAAACAACATGCGTTTTGTTTTTGTATACAAATGGTAAAAATATCAAAAAGTTGTCAGCTGTCAAGAAATATGTGTTTTGTATTTTTTTGTTGAATGAAAAATTTTCAATCGAAATTTTCTTAAAATATGTTTATTTTGAAAAAAGTGCTAGAGCTAATTGGGCGGTATTGATTCAATATAAATGAAATCCATTTTTACATTTTGCAACATACAACCAGTATTTGCTGTTTGGGTTTTAAAATTTTATAAAATATACATAAATAAAAAACTAAAAGGCGGACAGAATGGCGAACATTTATTATCTCCTCCTCCGTTGTGATTCAGTAGCGCCAATCATTTGATGCCGAAAGTGCCATGTCCAAATCATGTTACAAACAAAAATTAATCTGAATACATATAATCATTTGAACTTACTTACTAGATTACACCATTATACTTTGAATTAATACATGTCAAAATCTCAAATAATATGACAAAGTGTGATAGTGTGAATGCAATGTCTCACGAAAATGACAAGTATTATGAAAAAGGTTTGACATCCCATACGACTTCATCGTTTTTTGAAAAATTTCTAAACAATAATACTTTTCATTGGATCAGGGTTGCATTTTTTTTCATGTGTGAGTGTTTATACTTTGTGTGATAATGTGAACACAAACTGTCATGTTACATTAGATTTTTTGACAGACGCAACAAAACTCATTAGATTTCTATCTCACAAAGTATTATGGAATACGTAAGACTTGTGAGATAGTGTAATCTAGGCTTAAAGGAGATAAGTAACCTCCTCCGCCTGCATATGGTTGTAAATAAAACAACAGAAATGATTTACCCGAAATAGAAGAAGTGTCCCCTTGGTCAACATGTTCGTCTGTGTAAATTTCTCTTCTGTTATTTAATTAAAAATGTTGATACTTTTTTTTTTTTTTTTTTTCTTCATTATTTATTTATTGAATCTTCATATATTAAATATGAACTAACAATAATTAATCAAATCTTAACCTAATATTATTTTTTGTCCTGCCAGTGCCAGACAAAAATTTTGTTCATCGCGGGTTCTGTTCACTTTTATAGGTGTTTATCGCTCATCTAATTGGACAAGTGCCGCAGTGTCTCTTCTTCTTAAGCGAGTGTGGCCGCTATCATTTAAAATATTTCGTGCTAGTGGGTTCGGGTGCAATTCGAGCCTTTTTAAGTATTTTACTGCATATTTCGTAATCATAGTTTTAACTAATGGAACATTGAGATCCTTGTGAATATTTGAGTTTTTAACATACCAAGGGGCAGCTGTGATTATTCGAAGTAGTTTATTTTGGCGCCTTTGAATTTTTTCGATATTAGAGGCCGAGGCAGTGCCCCATAACTGAATGCCATAGCACCAGATTGGCTTTAAGATGGAGTTGTAAAGAAGAAGTTTGCAGTCGAGACTAAGGACAGAGTTTCTTCCAATAAGCCAATGAATTTGGATGGCTTTTAGTTTCATTTGAGTTAATTTTGCCTCTATATGGCTTTTCCACGTTAAACGGCGATCTAGATGAATACCGAGGTATTTTACATGCGAATTTTGAGGTATTATTTGATTATTGATTTTAATAGGGGGGCATGATTCCCGACGCAAGGTGAATGTTATATGTACGCATTTTTGCTCATTGACCTCTATCCTCCATTGCTTTAACCATAGTTCGAGTTGAAATATATGATCCTGTAGGTATCGAGATGCTTCTTGACTGTTTTCGTGCACGCTCAAAAAAGCTGTATCATCAGCAAATGTTGAAGTTTGTGTGTAGTTGTTTGTTGGCATATCCGAGGTATATATTAAGTATAAAAGTGGGCCCAGGATGCTTCCCTGAGGGACTCCAGCGTCAATTTGCTGAGGAGAGCTTAAATAATCACCTTCTTTAATAATAAACTTTCGACCGACTAAGTAGCTTTCTAACAGCTTGTGTATGTTTACTGGTAAGTTTAGCTTCAATTTATGTAATAAGCCTTCATGCCAGACTTTATCGAAAGCTTGAGAAACATCGATGAAGAGAGCGGAACAATATTTTTTTTCTTCAAAGGCTTTTCTTATTGCGTTTACTATACGATGGGTTTGCTCAATTGTGCTGTGTTCTCTTCTAAAGCCGAATTGGTGGTTAGGAATACATCTATTATCATTTAAAATTGGGGTTAATTTTGACGCTAACAGCTTCTCAAACAGCTTTGATATATTAGAAAGTAAGCTTATAGGCCTATATGACTCAACTTTTGTGTGATCCTTTCCAGGTTTAGGTATCATGGTGACTAAGGAGACCTTCCACTTTTGAGGATAGTATTCAAGGCGTAAAATAGCATTAAAAATTAAAAGAATAATTTTCTTTGCTATGCTGGGTAGCTCCAAAAGCATTTTGTTGCTGATCTTGTCAAACCCAGGAGCCTTCTTGGGGTTTAAATCACAAATAGCCTTTTCGATTTCTCTTATCTCAAATCTTAGCGGAACAGCTGCTCTAGCAGCAACAGGTGGTAACTCGACCGCAATATCGTGAGATATATTTGGGGTAAATACGTTTTTTAAATGATTGACAAACAGATTTCCTTTTTCAACATCATTTCTTGCCCAACTTCCATTCAAGTTTCTTAATGGTGGTTTAGAGACAACTGGCCTTTTGAGATTTCTAGCTGCACGCCATAATGAGTAGTCTGATTGTGGGGTTGCATCAAGTTCCTTAAGATATTTTTCCAGAGAAGCCGTTTTCTTAGTCTGCAGTAACTTTCTTAGTCTTTTTGTACACTCTTTAAGTAAGTTCTTAAGTTGAGGGGATCTGTGCAATTGCCACTCTCTTCGAGCCCTCCTTTTTTCAGACAAAAGATGCTCGACATCTGTGGAATATATTTTAATAGTTTTTGTTTTTTTGGGGGCAATATTGGAATGTTGAACAGCTAGTTTCAGAAAACTGTCAAAATTGTCAATAGAGCGATCTACATAATCCGGTGTACTGAGCGGAATATTTTCTGTGCAATGGGTACTGAGATATTTTTTATATTTCAACCAATTAATTTGCGTAGCTGTCGTCGGAGGAACAATTCTATTGGGGTTCATTATAGTAACGATTGTAGGTGTGTGGTCGGAAGATAAATCTAGGGAGGCTTCAACTTGAATCGTTTCTATGGGAATGTTTTTAACCACGCCGAAATCTATGACATCTGGAATTTTTTGAAGATCAGTGGGCCAATATGTTGGTTGTCCGCTCGCTACCACATTTAAATCCATTTTAGAAATTATGTTAAATAAAACACGACCCTTTGGTGTTATAAGTCGCGACCCCCAGAGGGTATGTTTAGCGTTATAATCGCCAGCGGCTAGGAAACACGGTCCTAATGATTTAAAATATTTACAATATTGGTCCTCCGATATTGAAAATCTAGGCGGGGAGTATAACGATGAAATTATTAGGTTTCTATTTAATTCCTCAACGCAAATGTTCGTTGCCTGGAGATAATCTTCACGATGATCACACATTAGGTAGTGTTTGACTCGGGCCTTTATTAAAATGGCAGAACCTCCACAAGCTCTATCTCGAGGGTCCTTGGTATCATATAGTATATAACCATTTATTTTAAACGTACTTCTTGAGGTCAAATGAGTTTTAGAAATCATCATGACATCAATTTGTTTATTTTTAAGAAAGTATTCTAATTCATTTTTATGTTGGCGGATGCCGTTTGCGTTCCAAAAACAAATTTTTAAACAGTTCATGGTTTGTTAAGTACAGCTTGCAATAACATCGATTGCATTCTAAGCATTTCCTGCATCATATTACCCATTGTGTTCGTAAAATTATTTACTGTTTGCACTAATGTTTCCATGGTTTTTTCTAAACGACTTAAATTAGAAAATTGAGTTTCATCATTACTTGGCGAGGCACCTTGCATTGGCTCATGGTTTGATTTTAGGACGTTAGCGTAAGAGGTTCTGTTATTACTAGGCTGGGGGGCGTGAATTGCATTTGTGTTAACCTGATTTGTTACCTGCATTTGAGGGGGATTAGTTTTCGGTCCGACCGACTGCTTGACGATAGTATATACAGGGCATCCTCTATAATTGGCAGTGTGATTACCGCCACAGTTGCTACATTTTTTTACGTTGGGGTCGGTTTTAGACTTGTCGCAAAGAACTGTTCCATGTAATTCACCACATACTACGCAAACAGGGGGTAAGTAGCAGTATGCCTTAGTATGGCCAAATTCCTGGCAGTTTAGACATTGAACAGGACCATTTCTTTTGTGCGGCTCCTCAATAGTTACCCTTCTGTACAGAATATATTTCAAATTATAAATTGGATGCGTTTCATTTTTTTTGAGCTTAACGTCGCCGGGTTCAAGCTCCACTCGAAATAGTGGTTGGGGATTTTTATCCCTATTTTTGATATTTGTTACGTTTTTGATTTTAAAGCCCTTCTCTTCCAAAAAAGCTTTAATTTCCCCTGGGTCTACGCATGAGTCTATGCCCTTGATTACTACCTGAAGACCTTTACTGCTCTTCAGTTGATACGTATAAAAGTTTTTATTCAGAGTCTCAAATCTTGTAATTACCTTTCGAAAATCATCCTCGTGATTAACCTGTATTTTAGTCTCGTTAATGATACCGCGCTTTATTGCAGCTACATAAAAGGAATTTTTACCAATCACCGAAATTAAACTTTTTATTAACTCATTAGAGTTTTGCTCTCTAAGGTATATCGGGGGTGGCTTAGACGATTTAATGACGTTTGGTGCTTCAGAGGATTCATCCTCCAGAATCGCGAAACGATTTTGTGTATTTATTTTATCAAAAGATGGTACTTTTGAGGCCGAAGCAACTGCTGCAGAGGTAGGGCTGCGTCCCCGTTTAAGCACTGTTATGTACCTGTCCATACCAACTTGTACTGTAGGCTTTTGACAACTTTTTACAGGGGGGTTTTCCATTGCATTTGTGTTTAAGTTCATGGTATCATTGCCCACTAAATTTGTTTTTGACGTCACGGCAATACTTGCTGGCCTGGCAACACTTGTCACCAAATCTTGTTGTAGTTTTTTTAATGAGTCACTATCCACCGTTTGTGTAAATACCGAGGGTGAGAGGGAACGTGTTCGAGTAATTGGCTTAGCCGTTAGGTAGTTAATATTGTTTTGTTTTGTTTTATTTATTTCTGCATTATTTTCATTTGCATTAACTAAAACGTAAACGTTTCTTTCATTTTGTCTTAGTGTTGTTTCACTGTTTGTACTCATGCAAAGAGTTGTTTTTGTTTTTCACCGTTTTGCTTTGCTTTAATATTTTTATTATTTATTGTATTTTACAACAACAAAAGAAAAACCAGAATTTAAATGTTTTTTTTTCAGAATATGTATACACATGTATGAACATTCATACGTACATATATATTTTTACTGATTTATTTTATTTAATTTGATCGTTTTAAATTGTTCACTATTATGTTAAATAATTTAATTAACAAAATATATAATTTTGTTTTTTTTTTAAGCGTTAATTCGCTGCTTAGATTACAAAATCAAATGTGATTAATTAATAGTTTAAATTGTATGCGGGGCTTAAATACACGTCTGTATCACAACAAAGCACAAACCGAACTCTAATGTTGATACTGATGTTGTTTTCTTCACACCATATGCAAGCGGCGGAGGAAAGTATGCAGTCTTTAATGAGTAGTTAAAATTCTTATCCCCAGATTAATTTTTGTTTATTGAATCGTTCATACCAAAAAGAGTTTTTAACATGCTTTGGACATGGCTCTGCTGCATCATTACTGGGAAGGAGACGATAAATGTTATCCATTGTGTCTGCCTTTCAGTTTTTTATTTATTTCTTATATTTTTTTATTATTATAATTATTTAAAATTTTTGTTCACATTTTTAGCACAATTATTGAATTTAATTTCTGTTTTCACAATAAGAAAACTAATTTTTTGAAATAAAAATCATATTAAAAAAGAAAACAATTTTTAAATAAACATATAGCGTTAAAAAATGTAAACAACTTTAGACATTTTGCCCATTTATGCCTATGTATTATTCCTAAAAACACAACTCTGTAAAAAATCAGCAGGCGTTTCGAGCAGACCTTCTAATTGGGCCATGGTTTTTACCAAGGCCCATTGAAAAGGTCTGCGCAAGAAGCCTGACGATCATTGTTTTCGTTCTTTTGAGCTTTCAAAAGTTGTTTACATACACGATTTTTCCTTTTGCTTTGTATATGTGGTAGTAAGTTTTTCACAGCTTAAAAGACCTGATAGATGGGCCTTGGTTTTTTATTTTAAAAAATATATTTTAACCGACAAAAAACAAACTACATAACAAAACAAATACGAAAAAACATTATTTTTTGGTAGTTTGTTTTTTGAATAACAAACAAAAATATTAAAAAATAAAATTATTTGTAAAATAACTATATTTTATGTAATTATGTAATTCGATTCGAAACGAAAATACTTTCGAAAGAAATTTCCGTATCGAAAATGAAATGGTATTTTCTAATCCGTTCGAAAGTACAACAGATTTGTATTCACAGAAAAAATTATTTTTCCAATTCAAACAAAAAATTTTGTAGAATCAAACAATTTTTTGTCTGAAGTCGGTCCTATAAACAAATTCGCATATTTAAACAATTTATTTGCATTTTTTTTATTGAAAAAAACACTGATTTTTTCAAACAAATAATTTAACTGAATCAAACAAAAAGTTTACTGAAATGTATATACTAAATTTCAAAATAATAAAAAAGGTTTTTGCACAAGCTATGATGCGCACACAAGCAGGCACTTTATTAGAAGATGTTGGCAGAGAGAGCAGAGCGGCTGGCTGGCTTTGAGACACATTTTTTTGTTGGAATAATTTTTGAACGAAGTCTTTTTTTATACACACAATGTTTTTCGTCATCACTCACTGTTGCTGTATCCTTTCCTTTGCTAATGAAGAAGAAATGTAACCCAAAAACGGCGACAGACCGACTCGATATGTTTTTCGTCATCATTATATTTTTGTATTTGATGTATTTAAGCAAACAGTTTGAAAAAATTGAATACGGGATTTTGGTTTTTTTTAACCAACTTTGAAGAAACCAACCAAAAATTTATTTTGTTTCTTATAATGTTGTTGTTGTTTCTGTTGTTTAAAAAGAGTGAAACGTTTTTTTACCTGCTATTTTTTTGTTTTTTTTTTTTTTACTTCAAACCTCTTTCTTAAGGCTCAACCATAATATGCATAGTCTTGCTTAACCTACTGTCAAAAATTAACAAAAAGTCTCTCAAATGTGTTTAAAAAAACAAAAACAAAATAAAAAAACATTTGATTCCGTACGGAATGTACGATTAGATTCGCACCTTGCTTAAGCAAATGACAGTTTCATTAAACTAGGCAAAAAGTTTCCTTAAGTTCAATATGGTTTGCCTTATATAATTTACATGTGTTCGCTCATTCGCTTAAGCCAACTTAAGCACATTGTGGTTGGGCCTTTACTGTTGTACTTTTTTAAAGTGTCCAAAAATAGACTGTATGTGTTTTTTGTTGTAGTTCTTATATTTCACATTAGGAAGTGTTGCTTACGATCAAATAAAAAAATGCAAAAAGACGACAACATTAAAAAGCGTTAAATATTTCATACAAAATTATGAAAACTTGAAACTAATAACGCGTGTATTATATTTTTGAATAGTTGTCAACATTTTTGTTGGTTAAATAAAAATCAAACAAAAATTTAAATTGAATCAGTAAAAAAATTTGAAGAAATTAAAAATTTTCAAACAAGCGTTTGTTTGAAAATAATTCGGCAATAATTTTTTCTGTGTTTGTTAAAAAAAGGGAAAACAAAGTGCTGCCAAATTTATACACAATAAATTTGACAGTACCTGTCAATTTAAAAAAAAACGTTAAATTTTTCCGCAAAACGTAAATATAAATAAAAACTTCCAAACAAAATAAAATAACAAATAATTATTAATAAAAAATAACGGTTTAAAAACATGGATTCTGTTGCATTGGGTTGGAAGATAGTGATAAAGAAAGTGATGCAATTGCAGAAAGAGTTCAACAGAAAATAATAAGAGATACATCCGAGATTATGAGCCTTGCTAATAGTACGTAAGAAAGATTTTTTTAATTATGAAATTTAATTATAAAATTACTACTTTTAGTTTCGTGAAAAACTTTCGGCTTAATAAAAATTCATTTATGTATATCTACAATTGAATAAAAGGCGATTTAGAGCCACCTGAAAGATCGACAGTCATTGCACCTTTGAAAAAATTAGCTGCCACATTAAAATGTTTGGCACTTGTTGGAGATTGGCCAATATCGCCTTGTGGGCGATTTCAATTTCCATGTGCTTATCTGAGGTATGCGAAATAATCGAACCAAATCTTTGCCCGAAGCATATTATCTTTGAAATGACTGAAGAAAAAAAGGAGGCGAAAAGATATTTTTTTTTCATTAATGTGGAATACTTGGGGTAGTTGGAGCAGTAGACGGCACTCACATTCAAGTAATAAGGCCAAGTAACGATGAGCATTTATACTTCAACCGAAAACAGACATTTAACTTTAACGTGTTGTTTATAGTCTTCCCATACCTAGTAACAAAGCACATTTGTAAAAATAGTTAACACAAAATCGATTAAATGAAAACTCACTTTTTTCCAATTCACTATACGGTGGACCAACCGCATCTTAATCCTTTGACAGTCTTTGCCACAAATCCTTCGACTTGCTTTTAGCATTTGCAACATTTAGGTGACCCTTTGCTAAATCTGCATGTGCAACCATAAAATCAACCATCACCTCATACTGTCTTGGTTTTGTAAACATTGCTTTGTTTGAGCTTTCCCTAAAGCATTTAAAAAAATTGCTATGTATAAAAATTTTCAGACTAAAAACAAAAAGAGTTGTGACAACAAACACATGGTATAAATTGCGATTTCAAGTCACTCACAGTTCTAAATATAGAGGATATCTTATGTTTTTAATTGTATTTTACACTTTTTGTTAAAGTTTTATTTACTTACTTACATTTTTAATTTAATCCTCTGTATGTCAACCGATTTGAACAAAATATACACCATTTAAGAGGTATTTACTCAAAGAAGTGCACAATGTATATTTTATTAAAATCTGTTCAATAATTTCAGAGTTATAAGCGTTAAAAATTGTTACTAACACAAATGCAAAATAAATAAATAAAAATTTATTTTCAATTATCAAATAATAAAAAATTGGGGTGACCGACTATTCGACATTTTTCAGAAACCGGTTTTCGAATATTTCGACTATATAAATCAGACCAGGCCGAACCTCTACGGGGAGAAAAAAGGGGAAATATGGGAAACTAAATTTCTTTTTTTTACTTTTCTGTGCTTCATGTGATAATTTTTCTATAATAAAGAGCTTTGAAACATAATATTATAATTGTAGGATCCTGAGTGATTGATAACCTATAAGATAAAAAATGCTGGTATTTTTTGTTTTTCATCTGGAACTTTTTGAATTTTCGTTAATATTCGACCTAAAAGATAAAATTATACATCAAACTGGGTGAATAAGAACATGTAAGGGGAGCTTTTTGGTACTGCATCTGGTACTTTGATTAATTTTCGTTCATATTAGACATAGAAACATAAAATTAAACGTACAACGTCCTGAGTGGATGACAATATATAAAGGAGACTTTTTGATACATTTTTGTTTTTCAATTGGTATTTTTTATACTGAACTTACAAAATTAAATTAACTGACGTAGAATATAAAATCGTCGGTTGATTATTTAATTGTCGTATGTAGATACAAATTACATACGACATACGACATTTAAATAATCAACCGACGAAATATGGACCGGAGTGGGGTCCCTCGCCAAATCGATCTACTTTGAAGGAAAAAATAAATGCTCGAAACAAATAAATTCATATATACTTAGATGAATTATGTTTTCTTCATATGTATTTACAAAAACAAAATTATGGTCGAATTTTGACCATAAGGCGAACACTAGTTTAAATAAATTGGTCAAATCGGACATTAATATTTTACGAAATACGAAGAAAATTATGAATTTTTTACATAAATACGTGTAGCATAAGTTAGTTTAAGAATTTATTTTCATGCTGGTTGACCATTCTGAGGAAATGCCCATGTGTCAATTATTGCTCAGTAGTACTCCAGGTTCAAGTACAATATTTTTGATACTAATGCTAGGAACACAATTGAGTCGTACGTCGTTCACTTACTGACAATTCCGTCGCAAACGTATTTTGTTTTATTTTGATTATATTAAAAGAATATTCCAAAATATATTCCAATTGTTGTTTGTTTTTATTTTCTTGAATTTTGTTTTCAAATATTTAATTTGAAAACACAAAAAAAAAAAATTCCAATTTATATTTTTAATTTTCTTTTTCTATGAAACGGTCGCAACCGGCGCCCTGTGACTGAAAATTAAATTTCATCGGCCAAAAGTCCAATTTTTGTTGTCGCCGATTTCAAAAATTTCAATGCCATTCGATAGCAAACATATTAGAACTAAGGTTTCCAAAAACTGTTATGGCTAATGGGTCGAAACTTCGTTCGTTTCATATCTGTATCATTTATACGAGATGTGTTATTTAAAATTTTCCCAGGTTTTATATTTTAGTTTAATATGAAATTCAGGAGAATAGAACTTGTTAGGGTCAAAAGAGATTAAAGAGATTTTGAAACCATTTAACCCCATATACACTTTTGCAACTGTTTGGAACACTTTTTTCATTTTAATGAAATTACTCGCAACATTTTTTTGCTCTTTATATTTTTCTGTAATATAACACAATGGTTAACGAACGTTTTGTTTACAAAAATAATTCTGTCAAAGCCGGGCAGTTTTTGAGTTGATTTGAAAGAACGCGGGGCCATAGAGGGTCGTGAGAGTGACTTGTGGGATATTCAAGTTTTTAAAAAATTCGCCAGACAAAAAATTAGCTTAAATGTTAAGTTATCTCCTTTACCTTTCGAGATATTCGGATAAAACGTATTTTTAGGCTGATTTTTCCAACGATTTTTCTAGGTTTTAGACGGGTGGATTATGTTTAATATAAAACTGTTATCAGTAGTGGGTTAAACATTTTCTATATTGGTAGGAAAGCAGCCTTTAAGCAAGGGTATGTTATATTTTTAAATGCTTACGCATTTTTCTATAAGTATAGTGGTGTATTCAAGGCGATTGTATATGCGTATAAATGTAATACATATGAATACTCATTTTTACTATTTCACCAAACGATGGCTATGTTTTTTCGCGGACAAACAATATTTTCTCCAGAAATAAATAAAATGTTTATATTTTTCGAAAGAAAACTTTTTGAGTATGAATGTGGACGCAATTTTTAGTCAATTTGCATTTGGTTCTCCCACATGCCCTATCAAAAAAAAAAAAAAAAATTACATTTTGCAAACAAAAAAATTTATTGAAATAAAATATTCTTGTAATGCACCACACCGATTTTTATAACATTATATGGCGTCTTCACCTGACAATTTTTTGTTTACCAAACGTCAAAGTCTATATAAAAAAATCTCGAAAATTTTTGTCTGCGTTTTTTTAATATGAAGTTTGACGTTTGGTATGACAAATAGTTGTGAGGTGAAGACGCTATAATAGAACAGTACGATTTCCAGTATGTCAATATTGAGTGGTAAATAGTGACAGTTTTGCAATTTTTGTAAAAAAGTCTTTTTTAAAAGCGTTTTTCCGGGATTGGCAATTTGGGGTATTTTTAACTAAAAAATGGGGATGCTTTAAGTCCACTGCTTTAAGATCTCTTCGGTCTACATAACTTGAAAATTTCATTGTGATGTCTCTATCTATGTTTGATTCATGGAATGTTAAACATTAAAATTATTATTTCTATCAAGGCGAATTTATTACAGGTGGTCTTAAAAGCCCAGCTGGTATTAGCTAAAATCACTGTTGGATGTCAAAATTTTGTTTATTCTCTTTTATTATCTTTGTTTCTGTTTTGTTTTATTTCTGTATTTGACATTGTACAATGATTTTACAAAAACAAATTGCTTGTGGTTTTTGTACGAGTTGTACTTGTTGTAGTACCGAGATTACCTGGGATGAATTCGCCTTGATTTCTATAGTGTAAATGAATGAAAGGGTTTTCAATATGAGTAAAAAAAAAAAAAATAGTAAATTTAAGGTTTGACATACTATAAATCTGATATGAATAAAGATATCATTATGAAATTTGGCAGTTATGTAGATTAAAATGTTTTTAAAACAGCGCAATTAAAAAACTTCCCACTTTTAAATAAAAAAAATCCATAATCCTCAATCTCAATCAAAAGCATTTTTTTACTAAATGCTAAAAAACATCAAAAGTTAAACTTTGATCTAAATTTCTCAATTTTAAATCGATTTTTATACAATTAAAACTGAAGGAAAGTTTAAGAAGTCTTCTCTCCAGCAAAAAAAAAATGGCAAATTTATATCTATCGGTTCAAAAGTTACAGATTATTGGCCGATGAAAAACGATTTTCAGCCACTGCGCGGCGTATGAAATAGAACTAGATCTTAGTCGGCGTACGTCGGAGAAACACTTTTAAGTTTGCGCCAGCTACTGTGTGCCTCTCTATAATATATCAGTTTTTATTTGACAACGTATCTACGTCGTACGCTACTACTTTCATACGGTGCAATTGTGTTCCTACGGTAACTAAAAAAGTATTACTGCCTTTGTTTTAAATTTAAATAAAACAATTTGTTAAGAAATTTATATTAAAAACAAAAACCAAATTGATTTTTTTACTGTTGTATAATGTAAATTCCCAAAAAATTTTTATTTTTAATATTTTAATTAGGCAAAAGTTCAAATTTAATTTTCATTAAATTATTTTTATGAAAAAAGGAATTTTACAACATGAAATTAATTAAAATTTATTGATAGTTTTTCATTCTTGACCGAATCTGGGCAGGCGTTTTAACGGACATGTTTCGATTGCAACCACTCAATCTTTGCAGAGGGGTTTGCCGCTTAACACTCACAGCCTAGGACGACTGCTGACGTCAATAGTCAAACATCAATTCTTAAACCAAATCGTATTTAACCTTTGGTAGATCGAAATTTGCTTTGAATGATTGTCCATTCTAATATATTTTACATGTTTTTCCCTACTTCTGATTTTTCGTACTTTTTTCAAGAGTTCTTCTTGAAGTCCGTTTTGTTTTGTTTTCATTCCTTTTGTCCTTCTTTTTCTTGGCAGTGTAACAGATTTAGCGCCTTTGGCACATATTTTCCCTTTGCGCTTCTTTTTAAAAGAGCGCTTAGTTAAAAAAAAGTGTAAAATAAAACTGTAATCATTTTCCCCAGCAAATATTGTACTTTACATTTGGAGAAAAAGTCTGGTAGCACACCCCATCTCTTATTATCACGCATTTTTTTCTCCCCTTTTTTTAGTGTCATCAGTTGATTTGCAGTTTTTTATGTGATTGGTTGGACTAATTGAAGTAATGGAAATAAAAAAAGTTTAAAATTATTTATTAAGTAGTGTTTCACTTATGTTTATGTTTTTTTTTTTAATAAATACAATACAAATGAATTGCAATGAAATAAAAAGTTACAAAACTAGTAAAATTATTGAGTGAGAAACGGTTAAAATGTGTGTTGTTAAAAAATTATTTGTGTGATGTTAGTCAACTGCTCAGCCGCTGTCGCAGAAGTTTTCAAGATGCATCGATAACTTTATTGGTAAGTGTTTTTGTAAACAAATCATAATAACTCGAGTCAGAGACGGGAAAATAAGTAATTGGTATGTATGTTAGCAGAGTAGCAGATTTAGAGCCTTTGGTACATATTTTCCCTTTGCGCTTTTTTTTTAAAAGAGCGCTAAATTCGCGCATTTCGTACTTATATTTTCATACAATTAAAATGTATATTAGACTGGTACTTATTTAACTTTAAACATTTTTTTTAATGCAGTACCTTTTAAATAGTTAAATATAGCAAGAAAAGGATTCTATAAACCTTTCAAATCGATATTAAGGCGCCCGTACACGACATGTATTTGTCATCTGACATGTAAAATTTTCAAGTCACATGTAATTGTTCATGTCTGTCAAAATTGCTGTTTTACATAAGGTTTATAATATTCGGTCACAAACGTACATGTAATTTGCTTCTGACATTGTCTCTGTTTTTTTTCGCATTGTTATTGCAGAAACCAAAGTAGTTCTCGGTTTCAAAATAGCTTGCTGCCGCCACGAAAATATTTATTTGCGCCGTAAAATAATTTAGCCATCTTAACATTTTTTCTTTTATTTTAAAGATACCAATTTAGAATTTTATAATTAAACGGTTTTTATGTATATATTTACATAAATTATATTCAATGGTGAGATGAGCATACATATTTTGGTATTGTAAAATATTAACTTCAGCCGGCTAATGATTCCGTCAATAGTTGACGCCGCTGCCAGTTTCTTCCCGGCATAGATTTCTGATGTCAGATGGTTTGTCAGAAGAAAATAGAGCACCCTCTAATTGAAATTTTGTCAGATGACTTTGCGTCTGACTTTTACAGAAGCAAAGTTAAAAAGGTAACACACGACATGTATGTGTTTTGCAGTGGGAAATTTGACATGTCAGATGACAAAAACATGTCGTCTATATGCTCCTTTAACATACATATGTTAAGAAACTCTTGTATTGTCGCATACTCATCGCCGCTCCTTAATGTATTAAGAATTTTTAAATAAAATGTTCATATTCAGAAAGAACTATTTAAAAGCTCTTAAATTATAACAGTATTAGCTATATGCTTTCAGAAATGTAGTGGGGAATCGTAAATTTATATCAAAACTTTATTTTTCCTTTTTTCTATTCCCCTTTGTCGTTTTTAGTTGGCAAACTAGAATTAAGCCACAATTTTTTTGTTCTTGCACATTTTGCTCAAATTAAGGATCTTCATTTAAAATAACTGTGTAATATAATAGAAAAAAAATTTCACAAATTTCAACAATCACAATTTTTTTAAATGAAACCCAAAAATAATTAAAAAATAAAATTTATTGACAAATCGGATTTTACAGCTGACGAACAGATGTTCTAAAGAGTTTACCTTGTTGAATTCGCCTTGAATACTTCCATGCACAAGAAAAAACATGACATTTTAATAAAAACACAACAAAACCAAAAAAATGTACACATTTTTAAAAAATAGTAAAAAAATGAAAAAGACAAATAATATTGATAAAATAAATGAAGATTATTATAAATAAAAGGTAATACCAATTTGCTAATTCCTATTGCAAACACTAAAAAAGTTATATTTGCAACGATATCAATAAACAGTGAGTTTATCAATAAGATTTAATTTTAATGTGCTAAATTCCCAATTCTTACTATTGATAAACTGAAATTTATTGTAGGTGGGATAAGCTATTCCTATGCGCATTTTACTGGTTGCATAGGCCAGATCAGCAGGAAACTTCATCCGAAGATTTTAGAAAAGCTAAAGATATTATTCAAATGAAAAGGTTAAGCGTATAGGAATTATAAACACTCAAAAGTCTTACCCGTAATAATATCAAAGCTTAAACAAAAAACCAACAGCAAAAAGTGAGTTTATCCTTTCGTACAATCCCGACTACTTTTTTCATACACTCTGCAGTTTTATTTGCTTATATCTTTGGCTTTTCTAAAATTTTTTTTAGAGAAAGTTTCCTGATGATCTGGCCTAAGCAACCAGTGAAATGCTCTTAAGGCCCAAATAAATACACTTGTCAAATGCTTGTCCAGCCGGCATTTCATCGTGTACGTGTGCTTGTTAGTACCCAGCGGGAAAACTCAGAAGACCTTCTTACTTCAGGCCTTTTTAAAGGCCTGCTTAAAAATTTTTTTGATTTATTTACTATTCTTACGTAACTGCAAAAGAATGCCTTATAGAAGGCCTCCACACTCACTTCTATGAGAAGCGAGAAAAGAAGGAGTAACATTTTTTGTTTTGTTTTTTTGCACAAGCAAAAGCAAAAGAATTCAGATCCCTTTACAAAAACAAAGTAACATATGTTGTACATCATTTTAGTTGAAGTTGAAAAGAGAAAGAGTAACATATTTTGTTTTGTTTTTTTCGCCAAAGCGAAAGAATTCAGATCCCGTTATAAAAACAAAGTAACAAAGTAGGTGCATATTAAAATACAAAATAAAAACAATAATGTAAATAATTTTAGTTGAGTTTTTTTCATTAAGGAAGATAGGTACTTGTGCTTAAAAGTTTTATTTTATTATAAACTTTTATTTGCAATCTATTTTACAATATTTAGCAAATTTGATTATTTCAATAAAAAAATAGGTATCACATTTTTTATTAAACTACAATAAGTTTAATAAAATATGTATGTATATAAACTTACGTTTGTAAAATAGGTATACATACCTATATAAAAAGTTAAATAACAAGATAACCTTTTTGGTAAAGCCTTTTGACAGTCATTCTCTGGAAAGCCTTCTAAGAGCCATTTATTTGAAGGCCTTTAAGAAGCTCTGGGGAAGAAAGGAAAGCGGAAGGCCTTCTCCGCAATGACAACGCGTGTAAAAAAGATATGAGTATGGAATGGAGCGAGAAGGCCTTGTTTATCCAAAAGAAGGGGTAGAGAGGCCTTCTGGAAGGCCTCACACCGACGATGCTGGACGAAAAATCAAAACATTTAGATATGACGGCGAATATTCCCAGCGGGAAAAAGAAGGAGTACGGAGGCCTTCCAGGAGGCCTCTGTACCCCTTCTTTTGGATAAACAAGGCCTTCTCGCTCCATTCCATACTCATATCTTTTTTACACGCGTTGTCATTGCGGAGAAGGCCTTCCGCTTTCCATTCTTCCCCAGAGCTTCTTAAAGGCCTTCAAATAAATGGCTCTTAGAAGGCTTTCCAGAGAATGACTTTCAAAAGGCCTTAGCAAAAAGGTTATCTTGAAGGGCTTTTAAGAAAGGTATGTTAAAAGGCCTTTCAATTAATGGCTCTTAAAAGGCCTTTCAGACCATCCTTCTACAAATGCATTAAAGGTCATATTGAAGGGCTATCAGTCTAAAACATTAAGGAATATTTCCTTACAAATGAAATTAGAAGACTGAATAGGCTTCATGTAACGTATGTTTATATATTTTATTAAACTTATTGTGGTTTAATAACACATGTGATACCTATTTTTTTATTGAAATAATCAAATTTGCTAAACATTGTAAATAAAAGTATACCTATAATAAAAAAAAAACTTTTAAGCACAAGTACCTATCTTCCTTAATGGACAAAACTCAACTAAAATGATTTACATTATTGTTTTTATTTTGTATTTTAATATGCACCTACTTTGTTACTTTGTTTTTATAACGGGATCTGAAAAAACAAAACAAAAAATTTTACTCTTTCTCTGTTCCACTTCAACTTAAATGATTTACAGCATATTTTACTTTGTTTTTGTAAAGGGATCTGAATTCTTTTGCTTTTGCTTGTGAAAAAAAAAACAAAACAAAAAATGTTACTCCTTCTTTTCTCGCTTCTCATACCAAAGAGCCGAGGCCTTCTATGAGGCATTCTTTAGCTGTTACGTAAGAATATGAATTAAATCAAAAAAATTTTTAAGCAGGCCTTTAAAAAGGCCTTAAGTAAGAAGGTCTTCTGAGTTTTCCCGCTGGGTTACGTCCAAAACACGTACACGATGAATTCGCCCGCTGGTCAAGCATTTGACAAGTGTATTTGTCTCTTTAGAAACTAGCTTATCCTCCAACAATAAATTTCCGTGTTTTTATCAAGAATAAAAATTGGGAATTAAGCACGACAAACAAAATCTTATTACATAAATACAAATTTTGTAAATTTTCTTTTACTTCAATTATTATTCGCTACCATTTTACAAACTTAATTTCTTTCCCACAAAATTTGGTTTTATTTTTTTTCTACTTGCATCTTTTTTACAATTGACATAGAAAATTGGTTAAGTTGGGTCTCCACGCAGCAATTTTTATTGCTAAAGGCTAGATTACACTATTATACTTTGTATTAATACATGTCAAAATCTCAAGTTATATGACAAAGTGTGATAGTGTGAATGCAATGTGTCACGAAAATGATAAGTATTATGAAAAAAGTTTGACATCCCATACGACTTCATCGTTTTTTGAAAAATTTCTAAACAATAATACTTTTCATTGGATCAGGGTTGCATTTTTTTTCATGTGTTAGTGTTTATACTTTGTGTGATGGTGTGAACACAAACTGTCATGTTACATTAGATTTTTTGACAGTCGCAACAAAACTCATTAGATTTCTATCTCACAAAGTATTATGGAATACGTTAGACTTGTGAGATAGTGTAATCTAGGCTTTAGTACAAGCAATAACGTCGGCAGAACAATGACAGAACAATGGAGCAATGATTGCTGATTATATTGCTGGAGAACACTTGTTATTGCTTTGCCATAAATTTGCAATTTTCACCTCGAGTAGTTGTATAAAGTTTTGTGGCTGTATTTATAACAAATGTTTTATGTTGAAGTGATTGTTAAATTTTCTTTTTTAAATTAATTAATTAAATTAATAAAATAATTAATTGTAATTGTCGTAGCTGTGTTTTGTATTGCTTTTTTGTTTATTTGCGTATGAAAAAAAAAACCTAAAACTTGTATTGTTCTATTGAGCAAATAAAAATATACAAAAAAAAAAAATTCGTCGTTTGCTTTTGTTGATATTGACGTTTATTTAAAAATATAATATATAAAATCTTTTTCTGCATTTTGTTAAAGTATTTTTTCACTTGCTTTTTTAATAAATAAACGCACTAATAAATAACCAACCGTACAGAGAAATGAAATGTCAGATAAATTACAACTGATTTGACAGCAGATTGCTAAGCAATAATTGCTCAAGCAATAAGAAGAGCAATCATTGCGCAATGGATTGCCGCTCATGGCAATATGCGGTATATACGTCGCAAATTTTATGGAGCAATCAAATTTGACGTTTGCCGCAATAAATATTGCTACGTGGAGACCCGGGGTTAAAAAATGCAGCATAAATTGGCGGCAATAAATAAGTTTAAAAAACTGCTGTTTATATAAAAGATAACATAATTTTGACATTTACTGCAATATGTGTCTTAATATTATCTCTGGTATAGACGGGCAGTAACCTTGCAGCCACACGTTCAAGTTGTTCTTGATAGTCTTTTACATATACTGTTTGTCGAAATTTACATAAATTGAAAGCTTTGACGTAGGCTGCACTCAATTTGTAAGCAATTCACTTTCAAGATGTCATCAAAACAATTTATAAAGAAAAACATGTTATCAGCTGTTTAATTGAAAGTAAAATTGCCAAACAAATGGAAAGGTGAAATTGAAAGCCATCTCGTGGTGAATTTAAAAAGTGTGAGTGTGTAAGTAAACAAGTGAGAGTGTATTGCAAATTGAAAGGAATTGAAAGGCAAAACTTGATCGTGTGGCCAATCCCGAAATCCCAGTTTTATTCTACAAATTTAAGTCCTGAATCCCGTGACTTTTACATAAAAATCCCAAAATTTTGGGCTTAGTAAAAATGTGCTACATAATATTTTTTTTTTATCAAATACAACTATATTTAAATGAACGTGAGTCACCCTGTTCGGTGTGGTCTTTTTTCTAACCCTGCGGCCACACGTTCAAGTTGTTCTTGATAGTCTTTTACATATACTGCTTGTCAAAATTTACATAAATTGAAAGCTGTGACGTAGGCTGCACTCAATTTGTAAGCAATTTACTTCCAAGATGTCAATAACAACAGAGACAAACTTGTACTCAGCTGTTAAATTGAAAGTAAATTGCCAAACAAATGGAAAGATGAAATTGAAAGCCATCTCGTGGTCAATTTAAAAAGTGTGAGTGTGTTAGTAAAAAACTGCCCAGCGGGAAAAAGAAGGAGTACGGAGGCCTTCGAGAAGGCCTCTGTACCCCTTCTTTTGGATAAACAAGGCCTTCTGGCTCCATTCCATACTCATATCTTTTTTACACGCGTTGTCATTGCGGAGAAGGCCTTCCGCTTTCCTTTCTTTCCCAGAGCTTCTTAAAGGCCTTCAAATAAATGGCTCTTAGAAGGCTTTCCAGAGAATGACTGTCAAAAGGCCTTAGCAAAAAGGTTATCTTGTTATTTAACTTTTTATATATGTATACCTATTTTACAAACGCATGTTTATATATTTTATTAAACTTATTGTAGTTTAATAAAACATGTGATACCTATTTTTTTATTGAAATAATCAAATTTGCTAAATATTGTAAAATAGATTGCAAACAAAAGTTTATAAAAAAATAAAACTTAATGAAAAAAACTCAACTAAAATGATTAACATTATTGTTTTTATTTTGTATTTTAATATGCACCAACTTTGTTACTTTGTTTTTATAACGGGATCTGAATTCTTTCGCTTTGGCGAAAAAAACAAAACAAAAAATTTTACTCTTTCTCTTTTCAACTTCAACTAAAATGATTTACAACATAAGTATGTTACTTTGTTTTTGTAAAGGGATCTGAATTCTTTTGCTTTTGCTTGTGCAAAAAAACAAAAAAAAAAATGTTACTCCTTCTTTTCTCGCTTCTCATAGAAGCTAGTGTGGAGGCCTTCTATGAGGCATTCTTTTGCAGTTACGTAAGAATAGTAATTAAATCAAAAAATTTTTTAAGCAGGCCTTTAAAAAGGCCTGAAGTAAGAAGGTCTTCTGAGCTTTCCCGCTGGGTGAGAGTGTATTGCAAATTTAAAGGAATTGAAAGGCAAAACTTGATCGTGTGGCCACCAAGTGAGTGAATGATAATAAAACTGTGCACGCAAAATGCAAAAAGGTGTTAAGAACTTTAGGGGGTTCTACCAATATTATAATATATTTGTTTAAGTTTATTTTATTGCATATATGAGGGGTATAGATGCAAAGACTGCAATGTCCACATTTTTAGTTTTCGTAATAATTAGTAAAAACCTCTAGCTCAAAGTATATTCATATTTATGTATTGTATATCTGCTATTCAGTAAATAAGAATATGATGAAGATATGACACAAGTTTCAACCAAATCGATATAGCGGTTTGCTGGCAATTATAATAATAACATTGGAGATTGCTGTGTTTGCTCTAATCAAATGGACATTGCTACTTTTTTACTTAAAAAAATCAGTAGTTATAAAATTCTTAATCTTAACAAAGGCTTAGTTTTTTCTTGATTGATTTGGAGGAAATTCATAACAACTTGGCGCCATAATTACGACTAATGACAAATTTATAAAATGAACAAACTGTTGCAGAAAAAAAATTATTTGTAATTAGTTTTTTTTAATTTCTTTTTAGTTTTCTTTTGCAAAAAATAAACAGAATAAAAAAATAGCGTGCATTTTCGCAAATAGTTGAGAGAAAAAGAGCTAAACAAACTGTGATCATTGCAAAAACGACAATCTCCAATGGACATTGCCGTTTTTGCATCAATTCTTAATTTTTGAACATACTTTTTTATGGGATAAAAGTGTTTCTGGTACTGTTATATTCACTAATTGGAAGCATTCATAAAATACAACTAAGAGGTATTATTAGTTACGTTTGTGAAAAAAGTGGACGTTGCAGTCTTTGCATCTATACCCCTCATATATTTGAGATAAAATAAATTACATATTGTCATATAGCATCTACACAGCGGGAAAAAGAAGGAGTACGGATGCCTTCTAGAAGGCCTCTATACTCCTTCTTTTGGATAAACAAGGCCCGCTCGCTCCATTCCATACTCAAATCTTTTTTATACACGTTGTCATTAAGGAGTAGGCCTTCCGCTCTCGCTTCTTTAGCAGGTACATGAGAATGGTAACGGGATAAAAAAAAAAATATTTTGCTTTTGCTTGTGCAAAAAAACAATAAAAAAATGTTGCTCCTTCTCTACTCCCTTCTCATAGAAGCGAGTGTGGAAGGTGTATTTTATCTTTTATACCAAAGAGCCGAGGCCTTCTATGAGACATTGCTTAGCTGTTGGATAAGAATAGTAACTGAAACAAAAAAATGTTTAAGCAAGCCTTTAAAAAGGCCTGAAGTGCGAAGGTCTTCTGAGTTTTCCCGCTGGGTATGTATGTAGCTGTTTATGTACGTCAAAAGTTGTATATCGTATTATTTAATGGAAAATAAGTTCTACAATCAACATGATTAGGACATTTCTAAGATTCACTATACATATATAATATTTTGTTACAACCCGGGTAAGACGTTTATTAAGATAATAATTATCCATCTTCTTACGAAATTTCTTTTTAAGTGTAACTATTTTTATTAAAAATTTATTTATAATAATTGTATAATAAAATTCAATGTTTTTATCAAAAATAAAACTTAGGAATTGAGCACGTCATAGAGAAATCTTTTTAGTAATTGTTCCTCAAAGTTTTATTAAAAACAAAAAGCTTAAAACATTTTATAAAAATTATGAATAAAACGCCAAATGCTAAATAAAAAATTTTGGAGCTAAATTTTAAACACAAAATTTTGCACCAGCAAACCCAAAATGTTGACACTGATCCCCGGGAAAGCGGGATTAATTTTTCAATTCCCCTGGATCCCGGGAATTTCCGCTCAATACAAATCGATGCAAAATATTATTTTATTTAATTTATTTGAACAAATAACATTTCCTGAGATCAATTAAATAAGTTTATAAATCCGTTCAACTTTTTTATTTCTGTGGCAAAAAGGAAAAAGTGCTTAATGGCACCTTAAAATCTTTATGTTCAAAAGTACACATGGGCAAAATTTCAATTTTTCAGTTATAATTATTACAAAATATTTCTTTTAAAATAGGATTTCCGTTCAGAATAAGCATTTACAGAATCGTTTGAAAGCCTATTTCTAATTTTTTTAAGAGGATTTCAATGAGAAAACACGTTTTCTTTCTACGGATGTTTGCCTTTATAGTCAAAGGAACATTATATAATCTCTCGACACTTTCAGTTTTGTTTAGCACTTCTTTAAAAACTTGTAATTCCTTTTTAATAACTCTTTATTAATTATTTTTGTCATCATCTATTAAAGAATGCATATAAAAATTTTTTGAAGCAAGTGGAAAAAAACTTTTTCCTTTTTTATAAAATAAACAAATTAAAAATTCTGTACATTTTAACTCTTCTTTTTCCAAAATTTCAGAGCATTAAACATTAAAGCTTGCCTTATGATTACGGTGACCATTTTTGGGAAAGGAAAATACAGGACAAATACAAAATTATGTTAAAAATGAAAAGAAAAACAGAAAAAATAATCATATAATATATTTATTATTATTATTATAAAATTAAGTAACAACAAAAACAAGTCTTCTTGACTAGAATAAAAAGTTAAATAAAAAGTTTTTATAATATTATAATTTAAAAAAATAAATTTGGTTTTATAAACAGTCTTCTTGACTAAGGCTAACAAAAAAAATAGAAAAAAAACAACATAAATGTTAAATTTAGTTATGAAGTTTGATATTTTTCCACAGAATGGATTTTTTTTAAAACATCTGGATTGTTAATTAAAAATCCTTTAAATTCTGAGCAATTCATTTTAAAATTGCATTTTGTAATTAATAATGATCTTAAAGTATTCACTTTTAATTGCGATTTTTCGGTGGTTCAAATATTATTCATTATTGAAAACACTCTCTCGGTAGCAGCATTTGAAGCTGGTAGACATAGACAAAATTCAACAAGTATCAATATATTTTTATATGCAACCACATGTTTCTTAAAGTGATTAAAAATTTCAATCCATCTTTCATCTACTGATATATTTTTTACCCTCCAGTCTTCTATTTTTTCATTATTTGCAAAATTTTTCACGCAGCTCACTTCATCAAATAAATCTTCATTATTTATTTTTAAATCATTTCTAAATTCATTTAGATAGGATAAAGTTTTTTCAATCTTGTCCCAAGATAACATATTTCGTAACAATATCCAGTCTAAAATTTCTACATCTCTAAAAGCTTTATCCCACTGATTTAGGTAATCAATGCATGTTTGGTAAAAATTTGCTATATGTTCTTTAGTTATTGTTTCATCAAAATCATTACTTTTCTGTAATTCGAGAATAATATTTTTGACGGTAAGGGGTAAAAACAGATCCTTTTTCCGTTCGACCAATTTAAATTTTAAATCTTTTAAAATAGTTGAAGCCTCAGGCATTGAAATATTTTGTGATTCTATATTAAGAATAGCTTTATGAAATGTTGAAGCTTGGCTATATGCAAAGGATAACCATAATTCAGCACAAGGACTCATAAAAAAATTTCGTAATATTGTCGGACATTTTGGTTGAGACATAAAATATAATTTTAAAGCTTCAAATAGTTTTATGATTCTTTCCAAAGCAGGCATTAAAGTTAACCATCGAGTTTTGCTATGTCCTAGTAACTTTTTATATTCTATTTCAATATCTTCACATATTTCTTTGAAATTTTCAATTCTAACTGTATAAATATAAAAAAAAGAATAAATTTTGACAATAATAACTTCAATATCAATAGGTAAGCATTCTGCTGCAGTTTGTATGCAGTTGTTCAAAATATGTGCAGCGCAATTTACACCTATCAGTTTTTGGCCAATGAAGTTTTGCATTTTGTGAAAGATATTATTCTGACCTTTTCTGGCTGCACCACCAAAATTACAATTTGTGCTGTCTCCACAAAACGCTATCATTTTACTAATTATTTAATTTTTTTCAAGAGTCTCTTGCACATATTTTGAAATAATATCTGAAGTTTCTCCAACAAGGTCTTTAACATCCAAAATCTTAATCTGAATTCCTTTATTCGGCAGAAAGTATCGAATTAATATTGGACAAATTTTAACATTTTTGTGATTCGAACAATCTAAATATATTGTGATACATTGAACGTTTGACAAATCTGCTTTGATTGTGTTTAATGACATTGGTGTAAAAATATTGTTAACAATGGATTCACATTTTGTTCTAGCACAAGAATATTTTTCATTGAAACACGATTTGATCAGTTTTGATGTGCAATCGTTAGACCTAAATGAAAAATTGTGCTGAACACTGTGAAATGTCCAAGTACCTTCTACAATAGCCAGGTCCTTTTCTTTATCATTGAATGTATTACTTCTTAAAAAATTCGTTAAAACTTTACTTGATGATTTGGCTAAATCTGCTCTTTTATGCTTTTGTGTTTGCAAATGTTGTTTAATATCAGTACGTCCACTATTTGCTATAGAAAAATGTGCCAAGCATTTTTCACATCTCACCTCATTGGAGCTACTTGTTGTTTTAATAAATGGAAACTCGCTTTTTAAGTCATCATTGAAATTACATTTTCTTTTTGTTGGAGCCATATCTCTAATAAAATGAATGCTATTTTAAATGTGAATTTAAATAAATAAATAAATTACTAACCACAAATCTTTCACATTGTTATTTTAACAAGTTGACATTGACAATTCAATTTCAAGCTGACAATTCACAATGTTGCCAGATTATAGGAAATTGCCCATATCCCAGTAAACAAATTTTTCACTTTTGGAAATGTAGGGAAAGTATACAGTTGGATTTTTATGATAATTTTATATTAATGTTCGTGCAATGTATATGCTAAAAAGAGGACATTTGCATATCAAATTAGGAAATAAGGGACATTGTACTGTCCTGTATTTACAAAAAATCTCAAGGGACAGCATGTTAAAAAACAGGACTGTCCTGTAAAATACAGGACGGATGGTCACCGTACTTATGATATGAATTGATAGCTCTTTGGCATTTGGCGTTTGGAAAAAATTTCTTAAGTCAAAAACTGTAGTTTTTCGTTATGTTAAATTGAAATATCTTTATTTCGTGTATTTCATAGTCTTTTTTCCCAAAAGCAGACGATAACGATTTGAAGCAGTTGTGCTAGACTAAGTGATTTAAACCAAACAAAAGAGAAAAAAAATTAATTAAAGCCAATCAAAATGCGTTTGTTTGACTTAAGACCAACTTAAGACTTAACACAACTTATTTACAATTATATCAATTAAAAATTAAAAAAAAAAAAAATCCCGGGAATTCCCGCACAAATTTCCCGGGATTTTTTCCCGAAAAAAGTACGGGATCCCGGGAAATCCCATATGAAAAACAGTAATCAATATCCATTTTAATGTTTTTACTAACAACGATTTCATAAAGTATTAATTTATTACGGAGTTTTTAAATCCACCATTTTTTATTTTCACAGGAGAAGAAAAAAACCTTATAAAATCAAAATTAATAAAGTTTTCTTGGCAATTTTTTTTCATAGTATGGTGTCTTATTTATTGCATGAACACGTACATAGTTCGATAAAACGAACGATTAGCAATTAAAAAAAAAAAATTATGTTTTGTGCAGTTAAGCTGGAGGTCCACACCACGCGTTACTCGCTTTTTCGCAGCATACGCAGCTGTCAAAAAAATAGAATCTGTGTAGTTATACGTAGTAAGTTACATGCACAAAAGCGTAGATGCCTTGAGGCGAAAAGTAGGTTTACTTTCTACTTTTGTAAGCGTAACAAGCAGCGTTTGAACAAATCAGCTGATTTTGACAAATTTAATTTTATTTTTACTTGTGCTGCTGCTGCATAAAAAGCGTTGCATGTAACTTGAAACGTAGAACGCAATTAAGGTTATAAAAGCATGCACTGCGTGGAGGCGAAAACGCGTGGTATGGACCTCCAGCTTTAGATCCATTTGTATGGCGATGTGATGGTTTAGAAATGTCTGCGCGAAAGCTGGGTAGATGTTGACAAAAGATTTGGAGATATGAAACTTTGATTTAAAAATATTAACTTAAAAAAAAATAATAATTTCGATCCCACAAACTAGGTTATTACATTTTGCTCTAGTATTCTCTATCAAAAAAAAAAAAAAAAAAAATATGTATGAATAAAATTATTTTAAGGAACGTACAAAGCCAAGCGTTTAAATATTATACAGTTTTTGTTTACAATCGACCCCGTTTTTGCCATGTAACTTTAACAATATTACAACTAATAAAAAATTGTTGCTAAAACTCCATTGTTAAATCTTTTTTAAATAAGAAATATTCACTTTAAAACAACATTAATAAAAAAGAAAAAATAACAATCAACACTCTACAAATTACCAAAAATACACAGACAGAGACGAAACCCGAGACAGATAAATGTAAATTCGCGAGTATTAAATTAACCCCTAGAGAATTATCTAAAATATGTAAAGTACACAAAACATTCTTTTTTATTTCAAGATTCATTGTACTTAACTATGAAAATTTGAACTGTTATACTCAAATATACATATGAAAGTAAAACATTAAGTAAATGCCATAACCTTATAAATGTTAAACACAATAAAAGATGTCCTTGCTCTGAAAATATTTTCTCTCTCTTTCTCTTTCCGCCGAATATTTAATTGTCAAAGAAAAATATGAATGAATTGAATGTCTTGAAATAAGCAAAATGAGCAAAGAACAAAGAAAATTATATTTTGCATAATAAATAACGTTATAAAAGAATTACAGCAGGGTAAGGGGAAGTATTGAAAGATAAGGAGTGAGTTAAGGAAGATTTACAAATTTCAACAGTTATTTAAAATAGAATAAATGATAATGTTATATTTGAGGGAGTTTTATGCTGCTTCTGTATTGCATAGTGGGGAGGTATGTAGAAAAAGAGAAACATTAAAAATGTTTTTTAATAAATGAAAATTTTGGAACTTGTAACACATTTTTCGTTGTACTCCTTTCTTCTCTCGCGGATATACACATGGCGTTGCACTGTATAGTGGAAAAGGGTGTAGCGAAGCTTCTCTGGGGCTTTGGTAGATCATTAATTAATTGCTGCTGACCAGAGTTAGAGAAAGGGATATCCGAAAATGCCAGGTTAGGTGGCTATTTTGCCCGCAACTCAAAGTGGAGTCCACCCTGCTGGCGGATGCCCGTGATGTACATATGTAAGTGCATAGCCTATCGGCCAAGTACTAAAAATGCGACCTATTTGGTTGGTGTCTTTTATTTTACCCAGTGCTTGGACCGCGTCACTCTTAATATTTATAGCATATATCCGTAAAAAGCGAAAGTTTTTCTCATTGACAGGACTCTTCTTAAACGATTATGTAAAAGAGTGAATCCATGTCAAACAATTATGTCGTTCGGCATCATCACCTCCGATTTGAATGAAATTCAACAAAAATGTTGTATGTTATTGGACTTTAACAAAACATAAATTTTCAGACCCCAGATTCTTTCGGCTTCCGAAATATGACGTCATAAAAGATGTGAAAAATGTTAAAAAACACAAAAGTCTCCTTACAAAAGGGGATAGAACTATTGAACTACGCAAGATAATTTAGTTTTTCTGGTATCGTTTAAAAGGTGAAAGTACACCATTTAAAATGATATGCATATTGTGTTTTTTTAAGAAAAGGTCAAAGGTAAATTTTTTGGGTCTTGAGTTCAAAGGTCCATATCTGGAAAAGTATATTTTTAAAATTCTTAAAAAAATATATGTCAAGTATTAGACCCTCTTCTACATTTGCAGAAAATGTAAAGGTGGAGACTCGATTGGTGTCAGAGTTATAGACCAGAATATGATTCTAAGTATGTTTTGTGTTTAAAAATCCCTTGTTGCTGTATTTTTATTACTTTTTTCAGTATATCTGGAGAACGGCAAGAGCCGAAGTTTCCAAATTAGGTACACACATTAAGGTTATCAATACACACCATCCCACAATGGGGGCAGGATTGGAGAAGTGGGCGTGGTACCTCCCGTACAAAAACTATCAAATTTAAAACGATACCAAAAAAACTAAATTATCTTGCGTAGTTCAAAAGTTCTATCCCCTTTTGTAAGGAGACTTTTGTGTTTTTTTTTAATTTTTCACATCTTTTATGACGTCATATTTCGGAAGCCGAAAGAATCTGGGGTCTGAAAATTTATGTTTTGTTAAAGTCCAATAACAAACAACATTTGTGTTGAATTTCATTCAAATCGGAGGTGATGATGTGCAAAATGCCATTTTTTCGTGATGGTTTGACGTGTTATAACTCAAAAGCTTATTCTGCGCTAAAATCCTCTTTATAAATATAAAAGTTTAATGCATTACTTATTTAATAGATCTCATGAATTGTTATTTATTTAAATGAATTAAATATTGTGTATCATTTTGTATAGGACGGGAATTCCTGGGAAATCGAAAAACCAATCGCGCTTTCCCGGGAAATGTAAAAGTCCGGAAAAAGAAAAAATCTACTTAAAATTCATTCAAAATATACACTCGCCAACATCTCTGTTATATATAGATGTTCCCGTCGTTCCTATAAGGAGCATAGGTCCTCTTCACATCTCTGTTATAGTCATGTGTTATTTTATAAAAAACTGAACATTTCTATTCTATTATTTTCAATATTCGCCACTGTGCAACGTTTTCTTTTTAAATTCTAGAACCAAGAAGCAAATTTTTAAATTGTGCTTAAAGACGTCAAATATTAAAACGTTTCCAGCAGGAGTTTTGTATGAAAGTTATTATTGTTGTTTAAGACAAGAAAAGTTTTTGATTAAAATTCAAATATTAACTTAAAAAGAAGCAAGAATGCAACAAGTTATTAAATTTATGTTAAGGATAGAGAAATGGAAAAGAAGGATTTAATGTGTAGTATTGTAAATAGGATAAGATTAAATATTAAAGTTTACAGGAAATATGGAAAATTTAAAGACCTCAATAATGAGTTTTTTTTTAACAAACAAGAAAAAATAAAATTAAAATTTGTAATGGTCATATGTTTTTGTTTTGTTGCTTTTAAACTTTAATGATAAATTGGTCAGAATTAATTTCAATTTAAAGATTCATAACCTTTACTTAGGGGCATTTTTTCACCCTTCAACCTTTAAACTCTAGTTTGACATTTATCTTGTGTCCAGCTGAAAACCACCAACTCAATCAATTTTCATTTTTTTTCTAACACATTCGTTCTTATGTTTCTCTTTTTTTCATTCTTTATGTCCTTTGTCCATTTTGTATTTATTTTACATGGTTTTTTGCGTGTCAAATTGCAATTGTCCTTTATCCAAGCACACATATGAGTATGTAGAGCACGAGGAAATATATGCTGGACTATTTGTTTCCAAAGTTGTTAATTATTCCTTTTACGCTTTAATTTAACAAACACAAACACATTTTCTGTACAACATTTATTCTGCAGTAATGTGTGTTAAATAGTCCTCTCATTATCCCTTTTGTTTTCGATTTCGTTGTGAAGGGCTAAGACCTGAATAAATGTTTAATACAAATGTCCTGTTTTAATACAACTGTCCATCTGATGCCCATTTACAGGTTCCCATCATGGTAAAAGAATCATCTATCGCTATCATCAGTTTTAAACAGTTTTGTATTTAATTTTGTATTAGACTAATGACTGTAACATTAAATTTCTTCATTAATCTTGGTGTTGCTTTAAGGGAAAAAGAGAGTTACGTACTCAATATTTATTTGAGGACATTTTTTATAAGGGTCAATAAAAAGAAGGTTTAAAATGTGGTTTCACAAAAAGTCTTTTTTAAATTTAACCAGACATACATATTTGACTTTAAGCCAAGAACAACCATATGAGCTTTATCAATTGTTCCTGAATAATCTGATTAGGATTTACAGATGTCCACATAATTAAATTTAGAATTATTATGTAAGATTTTTTGACGCTTGAAATAAAATCTTAATTAATAATGGGTTGCTATTCTCAACAAAGGTGAGTAAATAAGCGCATTCTGCTCGATTGATTAGAATGTTTGATAGATTGTTTTATGAACTTTGTAGACTGTTAAATAATACTAGCTGAATTGAACCATTCAAATTATTGTAGTAAATATTTTGGTTGTTTAAAAAAAAAAATAGCGAATGCATTCTTAGTTCGTGGAGATGGGAAATATGGCAGCAATAGGAACAAAAATAGTTTCAACTTAGTTGATTTCTTTAATACAAACCAAAAATTTTGGTAAAAAATAGGAAGAGTTTGTCTGTATAGGGACATCCTAATCCTCAAGCGGTATAAAATATAAATATTTTACGACCATTCTCATACTTGCAAAATATACATAAAAAATTTCATTAAAATCCGTAGATCCATTTCGTTCTTTTTGAAATACTTAAATCACGATGTAAAAAATTGGGGTTATAGGCAGGGTTGTCAGATGTGGCGATTTCTCGCCAAACGTGGCGACTTTCAAACTTGTTTGGCGATTTTTTGATTTGGCGACATGGCGATTTAACAAAAAAGTTGGCGATTTTGTTGGCTGTTTTTGATGAGCTATGCTTTTTTTTAATCCGTTAAATTCAATACTGAGATATAATATTATTTTTATTATAGTATCTTTATGTATGAAATTTGAGGCATTCATATGTATGGTCAACATTTGAAAGTATGTATGTATGTATGTTCAAATGACTGATGAAGATAATAAAAATCTTCCAGAAAATAGTTTTTCATATTTAAAAGTGCTCTTGAAAGAATCAATAAATACAATTAAACATACATATATTTAAAGTCTATGCCCTGTAGTAAGTAAAATAGTCAGTTGCAAAAAACACCAACTATAAATTAACTATTTTTACTATTTTTCAAATGCCTACAAATTGGTTTAAATCTCATGCAGATATCAACCAAACATATTGCATAGAGGCACACGTAAAATACAAATAAAATAAGTATAACAAGCATGCCATGAAGTCAAATGAAAAAAATGTACAACCAAGGCGAATTCATAAAGGTGACATTTTCGAGTCATCTGTTTATTGTTTATTTTTTTGTGTGTATACTGAATGTCAAGCTTTGTTTACATTTTGTGAAAAAATTAATTAAAATTTAAAATTCAATAAAATTTTAAATAGTTGAAACAAAAACTTATTTAAATTTTATAAAACAAAAAAAAGTGAATATAAAATATAAACACAAGAAAATAAAAATGCGTAATGAATAAGTGGAGCCAAAATTAATTTGCAATTGAGGACTTTCTAAAGCAATCTGTTATATAAAAATAAGTCGGGTTTTCTTTCCTGACGCTATAACTCCAGAGCGCACGAACCGATTTCCACGGTTTCGCATTCGTTGGAAAGGTCTCGGACTCCGTGAGGATTGTAGCATATAAAATTGTTCCCCGCCCACTTTTACGCCCACTTTTTCTATTAAGCACATAACTTGAGAACGGCTTGACCGATTTGGACGATTTTTTCTTTAAAGTGATCGCCATGGTCCGACTTAGGTTTATACGGAAAGAAAATTGTTCCCCGCCCACTTTTTTCGATTTACCTAAAATCAGAAAACGGCTCCATCGATTTGACTAATTTGTCTTTCAAATGTTCGTATCAATGCATTTTAAGTTTCCATCGAAAGAAAAATTTACCACGCCTACTTTTACGCCCACTTTTTCTATTAAGCACATAACTTGAGGATGGCTTGACCGATTTGGACGATTTTTTCTTTAAAGTGATCGCCATGGTCCAACTTAGGTTTATACGGAAAGAAAATTGTTCCCCGCCCACTTTTACGCCCACTTTTTTCGTTTTACCTAAAATCAGAAAACGGCTCCATCGATTTGACAAATTTTTTTTTCAAATGTTCGTATCAATGCATTTTAAGTTTCCATCGAAACAAAAATTTACCACGCCTACTTTTACGCCCACTTTTTCTATTAAGCACATAACTTGAGGATGGCTTGACCGATTTGGACGATTTCTTCTTTAAAGTGACCGCCATGGTCCAACTTAGGTTTATACGGAAAAAAAATTGTTCCCCGCCCACTTTTACGCCCACTTTTTTCGATTTACCTAAAATCAGAAAACGGCTCCATCGATTTGACTAATTTTTCTTTCAAATGTTCGTATTATTCCATTTTAAGTTTTCATCGAAAGAAAAATTTACCACGCCTACTACGAAACAATCAAAGCTGTTTTGGAGGTACGATGATTTGTTGGCAGGGGATTTTTGGCAAACACTTCCAGTGATACCACGATCAACGCCCGCCGATGAATTAAATGCATGTTTGAAGTCGTCTGCTTTGTGGAAACACGTTGGGAAGCTCAAATTGACTCTGAAAATGCGGGTCGAGCTGCAAAACAATCAATCTCGAGACGTATTTTCCAAACAATTGCTGGACATAGGAAACGACAAAATCTCGGTGGATATTTAAATTTCTGCCGGTTCACCGAATCAAAGTCCGAACTCATCCGAAAGGTGTTTTCAAACATTACACAAAATTACAGAAATCATGATTGGTTGAGCGAACGTGCTATATTAGCTACGTTGATGTCGGCGAACTGAATTTTAACATTCAAAGCGAAATCGCTGGCAAATTGGAGACGTACAAATCGGTAGATTCCATTACTTCTCAGAACGATGTTGTCAACTATCCAATCGAACTCCCTGGGATTACCCGGACTACCTCCTCATAAATTCAAACTAAAAGTTGGATCGGTAACCATAATGTTACGAAATATAAACCAACCACGTCTTTGTAATGGCACCCGACTTACGGTAAAAAAACTGATGAATAACGTCATCGAAGCAACAATGCTTAAAGGAAAGTACAAGGGAGAAAATGTTTTGATACCACGGATTCCAATGATTCCAACCGACATGGCATTCAATTTTAACGCCATTTACTTAGAGAAGTTCAACTAAATAACACTTCATTTTTGTAATCGAAATGAATTCATTACTGTTGTGAAATGAAATAAAATTTTTCCTTTTCAAATATAAAACAAAAAAAAATTTTCTTCATCTTTTAATCACCAAACGAAATGTTACATAAAACGAAGCCATCTGGTGGCGAAACGGAGTTCGCCGGGTTTGCTAGTTGTGTATATTTTATTAACAAAAAAATTTCCTTTTTTTTATATTTAATGTAAGATGAGATAAACCCACTGTTTATTGTTGATGTGTTTTGTTTAAACTTTGAATTGTTACAAGTAGACCTGTTGCTTATAAGTCTTATACGTTTAACAGTTTTATTTGGTTTAATATCTTTAGTTTTTCTAAAATCTTTATGGATGAAGTTTCCTGATGATCTGGCCTAAGCAACCAGTGAAATGCGCATAGGAATAGCTTATCCCATCAACAATAAATTTCAAGTGTTTTTATAAAGAATAAAAACTGAAAATTAAGCACGAATAACAAAATCTTTTGAAATTTTCAACAAATATTTTTGACATTCACTCTAACTTTTTACAAAAACAAAATACATAGTATTTTTCAATAAAAAGGGATAGCTAGCATAACTCTATCTCATGCTGCGGTCACCTTTATAAATTCGCCTTGGTACAAACATATTAAAATAATTAAAAATTAATTCAATACAAATCTGTTTATGTACTAGCAATTATGTAGCGTATTTATTTCAGCACTATTATACATCATCATTTAGGGCAATTTAATGCAAATAATTATTTCTATATCAAAATACTTATAGATATACATATATATGTATGTTCATATGTATGTACATATATTTTTTTGACAAGAATTATGTAAAATTTAAATAATTCATTATAAACTGACTTTATTATTAATTAACTACAAATAGGTTTAAAAATAAGTAATTAGTGGTCAGTTAAAAAGTCATGCAAAGATCGCCAATTGACTACTGCCTATGACATGCCTATGTTAAAATAATGAGTCGTCGACAAGGAAAAAAGTCAATGAACTAGATGTGCACAGAGAAAACAGATTCGTGATCACAACCGAATTTGGCGCCAATCGAATTTCGTCGGTTGCATGTACTATCACACAATTCGGTTACAATTACTGAAAATTTCGTTGCTTGGCATAATATTTTTGATAGCAACATTTGAATTTTAGTACACAATCAGTCATAACAACAGAAATTGTTAGTTGTAAGTATGATTATTAGAAACAAAATTGTGCTTATACCCGAATAAATGATAGGTGCAACTGAATTAACACATAATTGGTGTTCATAACAAGAGATTTGATTGTCGTTATCAATATATTCTTTTAACCGGTTACATGAACCATTTTCCCGATTTATTAGAAAGAAAGTCAAAATTATTCCCATAATCTCCATTTTTGGTAAAACTATTTATTTATTAATATTTAACAAATTATTTGATTTTATACAAACACCTACATGCAGCTTTCCACATCATCCAACGGATTTCCAAAGTTGTACAGCTTATACCTTAATGTACCAACAAAAGCAATCTTTGGCTTCAATGTCGTCTTGTTCTAGTGTCTGAAGTTAAACAGAATAATTAACATGTGGTTTTTACAATACGAACAGGATTGAAGCTGTATGAAAATCACTAAAAAAAACAGCGATTTTCATCTAATGTACTTATAACATATTTGTTTGACCAATGTACACGCGGAGCAAAATATAAACAATATGTACATGTAGGTCTAAGATATTGCCCAGATAGCATAAGATGTTTGTAAGACGATTGTCTAACTCCTCAAAGAATCTTCTGATGATCAAAATTTTTTATCTATTCCTTTTTTATACATTTTCTGACACGCTTGTCTTTTAAACTTGGAATGAACCTTTTGCGGATCTCCTTATGAGTCATATAACAATTACTGAGCTACCTAAATAAGGGCGTTTTTAAAACATGAAAATTCACTTGTTAATACAATTTTATTTAAACAAGCCGACGTAAGGATCTGCCAAATGAGATTTTCCAACAGGATTGTTGTTGAATTCCTTATCTTAAGGTTTGTTTCGTATAAATTGTATGAAAAAGAAGCTTGATGCTCTTGTTTAGGTGGCTCAGTTATTTGTGTAAGCATTCTACAAGTTGTAAGGGAATTCCTCCAATAGTCTCATAAGATTCATTCATTCACTCATTAGAAAATCTTTACAGAAATCTCAAACGAATTCGCCTACGATCAATGCACTGTGCAACAAAAAAACCAGCATCAATACTTGCAACGCAAAATGAAACTAGAACATTATTAGAGCAAATCTGCCAAAGGGTTTTGAAAAGTTAGCTTTAGTTCCCGAAGTATGGGCCTTTAAAGTTTTTGAATTTTTTGAATAGGCGTTTGGTATAAGTCAAAAAAAATATACTTAATGTACTTCTGAGCTAAAAAATAATTTCAGATGTCTTCAGTAAAATCGTATTGCGATTCTTTTCTTAGGATATATTAATTCTCTATAACTCATTTTAAGGGGTAATTTTTGCCCTTTTTTTAACTTCCCAACAAAAGTATTCTAAAACGGCACTTTAGAGGGTTAAAATGTTCCACGAATATTTTTTGCATCAAATTTTAAGACAAAAAGTTCATGCACTTTATGTAAAATGGGTTTTCAAGAAATTCAAAAATTTCAAGGCCAGGAATTTCGAAAACCCGTTTTACATACATTGCACGATGTTTTGTTCTTAGAAGACCCCTAGTAAAATTTGATGCAGAAAATATTCGTGGAACTTTTTAAACCTCTAAAGTGTCGTTTTAGTATACTTTTGTTGGGAAGTTAAAAAAGGACAAAAATTACTCCTTACAATGAGTGTTAGAGGGATAATATATTCTAAGAAAAGAAGACATCTGAAATTATTTTTTAGCTCAAGTACATTCTAGTTTCATTTAGCGTTGCAAGTGTTGTGGCTGGCGGCAATGTCCCAAATTGTTTTGCACTGTGATAAAAGCGTCTTTCGCTGTGTTGTAGAAGTATCTCGCAGAGGAATCAGCTTGTGTAAAAGTTTCTCCCGTGCGAGGAATCTTTTACGATTAAAAATTGCGCTCGTCGACGATGAATGCTCTTCATGAGATTCCCATTTGATTCTTTTGATTGAAAATGCTAGGTGGGTACATATATGTGTGTATTTGTAAGAAATATAATACATACACACATATGTACGTGCAAATGTACATAATTATAAAAATACGTAAATAACTTACCCCTATTTATTAAGTTTTTGCACATTTTCAATTTTTTAACACAAACTTATTTATTTTAATATAAAATTAAAATTATTTTATTATATTTAAAGTTTTGACAGAAAATTTAGTAAACAATTGGGACATATAACTTTTTTTTTGGTTGTGAATACCAAATAATTATATTTTCAGTTGTTGTAATCGAATTGAAACTATACTAGCAATCGATTATTAGCTGCAATAAATGAATTAACATTTATATTACAAAATTTATTGACGAAATCAAATTATTAATTGCAAAGACCAATATTCAGTATTGCCCTGTATTAAATTCGGTTGTGATTATAACCATTTGTACTAATTTTTAAAACTAAATTAAATTAGTTATCATAACTAATAAAAGAATTGAAGGAATCATATTTCAGTTAGCATAACGTTTTAATGATCAAGAGAATTAAAAATCAGTTAGAACTATACATTTTTAATAGTTGCAATAGTAAATTGTATTTCTTGATCAATATTTTATTACTGCAACCGTTTTCCAACCAATTTGTTTTCTGTGTGTGGTTATAAAAAAACCAGTTTAAAGTTACTTAAAAATGTGTTTGACCATTTTTTCATTATATGTATGTGGCAATTTATTATCACATATACAATACGTTGTTGCTAGTGATATTTTAAAGATTTTTATGAACTCTGACATACCTTTGGACATTTTTGAAACACAATGGAAAAGTTAGCGTTGGTTAATTGGAAAGATAAATAAGTTTATGCCAAAACTCTAATGCTGCAACGATACGGCAGTTACGTACAATTTTAAGGAACATACTTTGACTGTTCTTTATATGCTGGTAATTTTAACAAGTAATGCCTGTGTTTAAGCTATGAACTCCACTTAAACTCGCCTTCGAAGTATAATGCAATACGAACTTCTAGACGTGTTATTACGAGTTATAATTTGCACTTCTTTTGTACCATCGTTGAATTAATGCAATACCCATACAATGTATTCTAAAAAAGAAGACAAATAGGGAGCTTTGCCGGTAAAGCGTTTTAGACTTATAATAAAACTGCAACTATATAATAATGTATATGCAATATTTTCTTAATACTTTTTTTGTTGCTTTAAGTAGGCTACTATAAACTACTTTATAGTAAACATCGTACCATTTTTGTGTTCACTAACTATTTTGACTTTTTTTCTAAATAAAAATTAAGCATATATCATGGCGACTTTTTTTGAATTTTTGACGTATTTTAGCGATACGGAACAATTTTATTTTTAAGGATACATAAAAAATATTTTTTATAAATTAAAAAATATGAATTTTACTGCCAAAAACTTGAAAATATTGGCATTGGCGATTTTGGCGATTTTTGACATTGAATTTGGCGAAAAAGGTCAAAATCAATCTGACAACCCTGGCTATAGGTATTTTTTGATGCCAAATCAGTGTTACCACCAGCAAGATTCAAAATTGCACCTGAGATGAAGCAAAATTACCCGATTTGAATAAAATTACACCTGATATTTTAAGTTTTATTTAATAAAACGACATTTACTCATTAAAAGAGAAAAATATTAGTCAAACTGTTAATTTTATTTAAATTAACAAAAATAACATGAAAGACTTAAAAAAAATTAAAAACATAAAATAAAACTGCTAAAATAATGAGTTTAACTTCCACATTTGGTTGCATATATCTGGGGAATAGAAGGTTAGGTTTCGAAAGGTTAGCTGTCAAACGAACTGTCATACTGTTTTTACTTTTTGATCGGGCACATCATCATGAATAGATTCATGCTTGAACAACGCCACCAAATTATCCAAATATACTTTGAAAATCAGCCATCGATTTTCGCAACTTAAAGGTGACTTCATGATTTAAATGACGCAACTTTTTTTCACAAATAAAGGCAATGTCTTGATTTAGAGAAAATAAACTGTCAATTAGACTTTAAGGCCGGGCGATGTGACACTTAGTGATTGTTTTCCGTAGGGCTGTGAAGTCACTGGTTAATGCTGATAAACCAGCAGCAATCGATGTCTTGGAGGTCAACATTGTACATTTTATTCGAAAAAGAGAAACAAAATTGGACGTCTGCAACGCGTTTCGTCAAGGACAGGCGCGGTGTCTATTTGTTTTAAATCAGTTTCAAATGGTAGTGCCGTGTATCAATCTGCGATTAAAATTAACTTTTTTTTGTTTTGTCTACCATTTTAAGTTTCATGGTCTTAAAAAATACCCTTTGTACCTTATTAAGTAAACAAATGCCTGCAGAGTTTTATACAACTTTCCCTTTCGTAATTCAGTTTTAAAAAGTAGCAAGATGGAAATAAAATTAGTTATGTATATGTAGCAATATTGGAAACAGGCAAGTTTTTAGTTTGAATAACTTTTTTTAATAAACTTCAGGTTCTAAATCACTATGATAGGCATCTTTATCTAAATCTAAGGGTCCATCTTGCGACATTCATTACCAAACATTTGAAAATATATGTATTTTAAATTACTGAAGTCGTTTCTTAAAAAGAAACCGAGCCTTTGGTTCAGCAGGCTGTGCATTTTTAAGCAACAATATTTAAAAAGAAATAAATGTTATCACTGAAATCTAATCTTAATTTTATTTGGGTATCTGAAGTAAGTATTTCAAATTACACCTGAATTACACCTACCGTAAAAATTATACCAAATTCGGGTAATTACCCACAAAGTGGCATCACTGTGCCAAATACAAAAAAAGATGAGAAAAAAGTTTTTGGCATAAAATAAAAAAAAAATTCATAAGGACAATCTAATGACATAGCGATATGTTTAATACTTGGGTATTCAAACGATTAACTGGGCGGCATGAAATAACCCACCAAAATATAACCCCCCAAAAAAATAATGAAATAACCCCCCAAAGCGTGGGGCCTTATTTCATATGCAATAAAGCCCCATTTTTGAAAATGAAATTAGCCCCCAACGAAATGAAATAACGTCCCAAACATAAATGAAATAATTCCCTAATTTTTGGGGGCTTATTTCATATGAAATAAAACCCCAATTTCTGAAATGAAATAAAGGCCCAATATATGTAATACAATTAATTATACAGTTTTGTTTTAAAGAATCACGCGATATATATAATGGTATGATATAACAAACACAAGCTTCGCCAACTAAGGCTTTTCCACATAGCCGGCCTTCGGCCGGGCGCAATGACTTTTTCCTCTATGGTATAACAAACACCGGCTTCGCTAGCTAAAACTTCTCTGCATAGCGCCAGGATTTTCTCTTCTATAGTATACAAATACCGACTCGACCCGGCTACGAAACCGGTATACCAAAGTGGAAGATCCTTGCTCCCAAAAATGTTTTCATTATAAATTTGAAAATGAAATAATCCCCCAAAAAATATATTGGGGCTTTATTTCATAATGACTTTTTGGGGTATAATTTCATATGAAATAATACCCCAATTAAAAAAATGAAATAACACCCCAAACAAAATGAAATAACCCCCCAAAAATCGTTTTTGTTGTTCTCTGTCCAAATTTTTGGGGGGTTATTTCATTATTTTTTTGGGGAGTTATATTTTGGGGGGTTATTTCATGCCGCCGATTAACTGTTGTTCGATTAATCGAATAATTTTGGACGATTAACTGTTCTTTTAAATTAAAATTGCTTATTTTCGATTAACAAATAATTCGAATCATTTATGTCGATTAATCACATTTTTTTTGCAGTATTTGTTTTTTTCTTTTATGTAAAAAACAAGCCGGTATTAAGCTCAGGAATATTTCCTTCGAGTAACAATTTTTTAACATATATCATAGTACAAAGACTGAAACCGAAGAGTTTGGGAATAATTTATTTTTAAGAATGCTTAGAACAGACTGTGACTGATTCAGATGAATGATGATTCTTTTTTTTTGAGACGAATTAAAAAAACCTTCTACCAGATCTTAACAAGACTATTAAAATTGTAAAAATCAATAAGAGATTTAAGTGGTTTAATGGAAGACTACCTAACTAGGACTACTAAAAGAACAGAAAAATCGTATATGATTTAAACCGCTTTACTTTCAAAATCTTCATTGAAAACAATAAGTGAAAGAATCTTTTCTAAATCAACTATCATCAAAACAAAAGAAAGAAATCGTTTGAAACATAATCATTTAAACTGTATTCTCTTTTTGAAATATTATTTTAGAACATAAGCTTAAATTATGATGCCATTTTTTATTTAAAAAGCAGTGTTCGAAAATAAACAGTACATTATTTATCGTTCGGCTCACACACCCAGGAACGATATCTATTTTTTTAGTGATTGTGTAGACATACACAACCCTTAATACCGTTCGTAACTATTTTCAAGAAAGAACCGAACGTTATACAATTGTAGTGATACTGTAGACAAACATAATATTTTAATGTTCTATAATAAGTTTTTCGTGTGTGCATTTTGTTTTTGTAAAAATGTTTTTTTTACCAGCCAATAGGGACGAACATTAACGAGCCGAAAAGAAAACATTGAAGTTTGTGGATTTAAAAAAAAAAACCGAACGGAATTAAATAAATGTTCACATCTTTTGTTAAGTTTGATAAAAACAGTAATATTTTTGTGTTCGAAAGATGACTAACAGGGAAACGTTATTTTTTTTAATGATTTTCTACACAAACACTATTAGCGTTTGTGTTTTCCACAAATCTACCGAACCGAACATTAAAAAACGATATTTAGTGTTTATTTTCGAACACTGTTAAAAAGCTTTCCTCTTATATTACATGAAGTACTTTTTGTTAAATTGTTGTTTCTTTTTAAATAAATTTCAAAAGATTTTGTTATTCGTGCTTAATTCCCAGTTTTTATTATTGATAAAAACACTTGAAATTTATTGTTGATGGGATAAGCTATTCCTATGCGCATTTCACTGGTTGCTTAGGCCAGATCATCAGGAAACTTCATCCATAAAGATTATAGAAAAACTAAAGATATTAAACCAAATAAAACTGTTAAACGTATACAACTTTTAGCAACAGTTCTACTTGTAATAATATCAAAGTTAAAACAAAACACATCAACAATAAACAGTGGGTTTATCTCATCTTACATTCCCCACTACAATTAGTTGAAATTCTCTCAACATTAATTGTAGTTGTAAGTAGGTTAAGAAAAACAAAATAAAAACAACAACAACTTACAAAAGATGTTGTCAATTAAGTGTTTTTTTTTTAAATAAAATTATTATTTATTTAAAGAAAAATAATTGTTGGTCTTATTTTTAAACTTCTAAACTAGGCAAAATAAAATTATTCGATTAACCAAATAATATTAAATTGTTCGATTGTTATTTGATTAAATTTTTACCTCGGACAATTATTTGCGCGATTAATCGATTAATGCAAAACATCGATTAATTGAATACCTTGAATACCAAATATACATGAAAAAATTTCATAAAAATCGGTTAAGCCGTTTCGGAGGATTTCAAACTTCGGGACAATAAGTTTTTATGCATTAGAAAAGTTTAAATCGTATATTTCTTAATTATTGATGTACTATACATTTTGATTCTGATTGAAGTCCATACTCATTGGAAAAATAGTCTCAATAAGAGCTCCAAAATATCTTTATAATAAGATCTCAGTTTAGAAGATACAGGGTGCCAATTTTTTAATTTCATAAAACTTTTAACTTTGTATGGGAGCCTTATTAAGGAATAGTGATAGGGAGCAAGAATGTTCAGAGAAAATGTCTGTCCTACATTTTAAGCCCCCTTATGGTGACTCTTTGACAGTAATGGAGTTTTTTTTTGTGAATTTTATCCATATTTCCCCCATATTGAGCTCGATGAGCTTCCACTTATACTTTTTTATATACATATCGCTCCTTCCCTGCTGATAACGAGACTAGTCCATACATGCATGTAAAGAGTTTTCCATAAAGGAGTAGGAGTACACCAAAGTTAACCCAAATGTATTGAAAAAACATGGTACTTTTAACATTACGATGTCCTAGGGCTGGACCATATAACCCAGTTTTGCATTACAACGGAGTAGTCTTAAAACTACTCCATGTTATACACACAGAAAAAAATAATTTTCATATTTTAATACGAAAATCGCATATATGATTAAAAAAAAATTTTGAATTTTCTGCGATGACGATTTATTGAATTTTTAGTCAACAACCAAATTTATTGAGTCAATAAAACAAATTGTTGGAAAAAATTATTTTTTTTAATAAAATGCTTACTCCTTCTACCTAACTTACTTCCACAAATCACACACATATTCAACACAATAATTATAAAAGGTATTTTTAAACAGAACTGGAAGTGTGCGAAAATTGTTCCCATCCCTAAAAATAGAAATGAATACCGTCCAATAGCTATCCTTTCATATTTATCTAAAGTCTTCGAAAGGCTCTTGCATAAACAAATAGGTGCTTACTTTGAGACGAATAATTTATTAACCAAAATGCAATCTGGTTTCCGACCCAAACATTGTACTACTGCACTTATTGGAGTGACGGAGGAAATTCGAAGCTATATAGGTAACGGAAATGTTACCTTGTTGGTGCTTTTGGATCATTCCAAAGCATTTGATATGGTTGATCATGCCATGCTTCCTATTAAATTAACTAAGCTTTTCCATTTTACCTCCTCAGCGGCTGATCTCATTTCATCATATCTAAGTAACCGCTATCAGTATGTAAGTTCAAACAATAAGCAATCATTGCCGTTGGCTGTGATCAAAAGTGTTCCTCAAGGGTCCATATTAGGTCCTCTAATTTTCACAATATATATAAACGATTTGCCAAAACAGTTATCACATTGCAAAATTCATATGTACGCCGATGATGCTCAGGTTTATATATATAGTGAACCTGATAAGACTGATGAGTACATTTCAAGATTAAATTTTGATCTATCAAAAATTGAAGGCTGGGCAAAGGCAAATCGTCTTTGTCTTAATCCCGCTAAATCTAAGTGCCTTGTAATTTCCAGAAACAATACACAAATAACTATTGAGCCAAATAGAATATTGAACTCGCAGCAAATAGAAATTGTCAAAAAGACTTAAAACCTTGGCATTATTTTTTATTCTTCACTTATGTGGTCAGATCATATAAACGCTGCTGCAGGAAAAGTATTTGCGATGCATCGTTCGCTTTGGGCAAGTCAGCACTCAACATCGTTCAACATACGTATGCTTTTGGCTAAGACATATCTTATTCCAGCTTTAATATACGGCAGCGAGGTTTTTGCAAGCTGTGACCAAAAAAGCACCAGGAAATTAACATCTACATATAATGCCATTCTGAGATATGTCTTCAACTTAGGACGTTTCTCACATGTTACACCCTATGAAAGTAAACTTTATGGAGTGCGTTTTTCTGACATGTTAAATATTCGATGCCTAACTCTTTTGCATAAAATTATCTATACTGGCGTGCCGACTTATCTATTTGAACGTGTTACTTTTACGCAGTCAAGAAGAAATAACAATCTGATCCCGATAAGATTCAAGAAGTTAGTTTCTGAATGGCAGTTTTTCGTTCACAGTATTCGTCTTTGGAACACACTACCAGAAACTGTTCAATTTACTAGTAATGCAACGCAGTTTAGGAAATGTATTTTTAATTTTTATTCCCGTACTTGAAAATGTGTAATCTATTGTACGCTTTTGAATGTCTTTATGTTTAGAATTGTTTGATCTATTGCTTTAATGTATTAATTTCTTTTATTTTAATGTTTTTAATAATAATCTTTTATTGTGTGACACATAAGAAATTGCTACGAATTGTTTATCCTGTACTATAATTATAAGACTTTAAGTCCTGTTGTATAGGAATATCAATAAATAAATAAAACTAAACTAAATAAATTGGTGGAAATGTTGAATTAATCAAACAAAATGTTTATCAAATCTGTATTTATTTATTTATAAATTATGATGTCCTAAATTCACAATTTCAAAATACGCTCAAATTTATTGTGGGGGATAAGCTAGTGAATTTATTATCCAAATAAAACTGTAAAGCGAATGAGAATTATTAGCTATTAAAAAAGGACAAGAGTTGTTAATATACTGTCTTTACATTGATTCAGATATTTTTTTTAATGTACAGGCAAAGCCCGGTATAACGAATACGCAGTTTAACGAATATCCGATATAACGAATGGCCAAATTTTTACATTAACTACCTTATAAAGCGAATGGCAAAAAAAAAATTTTTCCCGATTTAACGAATGACAAAGGAAAATAAAAAAATCGTATTAAAACCGTTAGATTTTTGTGTGTGTTTTTGGCTTCTTTGCTTCGTTTTGAAAGAACACGCGTGATGCGTTGCTTTTTTCGTTAAAGTGTCAGTAGTTTTTTTTGGTCCATTGTGAAAACCAGATGTCAAATCGAAAAAGAATCTCTTTTTTTAAAAAATTTAAGATTTTAGAATAGTGTAAGAAAGGTGTTAATCTTTCAGTAAGGGCCGGTTCACACACGTCAAGTTTGGCTCGTCGAGTCTTGTATTTTTAGGAGAGAGGGGAAAATATATGTCATTCTCTTTTTCCTTCTCTCCTTTAAGTTCAAGACTTGATGAATTAAACTTGAAGTGTTTGAACAGCACTTAATATCCCAAAAGTATGGAATACTAAAACCTTTTTAAAGTTTTATATCTACACCAAATTATAAATACAATAAAATTTTGATGTTTTTCAAATTGTGGACCACCGTTTTTTATAAAATGTTAAGGAAAAATTACTGATCGATACAACGAATATCTCGGTATAACGAAAGATCTGAACATTATATCATTCGTTAAACCGGGCTTTGACTGTATATGAACAAATATTTAATTATTTCATTATTAAACATGTTTTATTGAGTGCTTTTTTGCAAATTGTAATTTCGATAAATTTTTTCATTGAATCAAATAAATAGTTTATTTAGTTTATTTTATTTTATTTATTTTTGCAATAAAATTTGATATAGTTTGACATATCGTCGTGCCGAAGTTATCTTGCCGTATATCACAAAAATTTTTTTTTGGGAAATCGAATCTTAAGGTTCAAATTTTTATACACAAAAATGTACGTGAAAAAAGTCGTCCAATATTTTTGTCAGATATTGTGTTTAAAGTTCTTTATCGATTTAAGTAAAAATATTCAAAGTCATGTAAAAAAAATTTTAAGTTATAGCCATTGTCACGTCCGAAATAGTTTTTAAATTTTGTCGTTTACGCCACTTTTTACGATATATTTTTTAGTTTGTGTAATATAAGTCAAAATAAGGTATTAAAATCCTACACAGAAAAAACTATTGGCAGTTTTTTTTCAATTAATAGTAATTTTTGAATTTTAAAATAAATTTGATTACGTTCTTAATTGATTGAATTAAAAAAAAATATTTTTTTTCAATTAAAATTTTACTTGATTTAAAGCTTAATTTTAATTATAAGTTTAATTGAATCAAGCAACTCGGTTGTTTGAATTGAACACTTTGTTGCTTTCTCCTTGTTGCTTTCCTCCCTCATCAACAGTTTGCGAAAAATGTTACAAGTGCAACCAACATCTTTATAAATTTATTGTCTTTGCCCTTACATGTACCTACATACACACATGTTTTTGTCATCAAAAAGAACAGTAAGCGTCGCGTGCAAAAAAAAAACTATCAACAAGTAAAAAATTAACTGAAATTTGTTATAGACGAATTACAATTATGACCACCAACAATGTCAATAATGAGCCTACATACATATGTATATTATGCGTAAAATAAAAAATCGCCTTGTGGTTGACCACAGTGTTGACGGTGGTTATGGTCGCAATCGAAATTTGGTGTTTATTTTTTTTTGTTTGTTAATTCTTGAATTATTTTTGGCGTCATTTCATGTTGTGCGTTTAAAGTGAATAGGTGAAAAAAGTACAGCCAAATTACAAAAACAAAAACAGTGTTTTGTTTTCAATCTTGAATACCCTGAAGAATTATAATAATAATTTTCAAAACCAAAAATTAATGCAATTGACAAATATATTTACGTATAGGTAGTAATAGTTTTTATATTATAATTTAAAGGTTTATTATGGGTGGGCTAACCATAATACACGATGTAACGTAACGTCAAATTTTTGTCCAACTTAATTTGACATTTCTTGGTATCAGTGCCAAATTCAAGGAGAGGTGCAGCATTGAGCAGCGCGTTAAGATTGCTGAACCCTTTTACGAAAATGGGCGTTCAAATTAAAAATACATTTTGTGTACATCTTGATTTTTTTGGTCAGCATAATCGATCAAATGTGTCCACAATCGGGATAATTGTGCGCAAATTTTAGTAAACCGGCTCTGTAGGAAATTTGAAAACGCCTGTGCATGCATGCTTGGTACGGTTTATGGCAAGGCGGCATCATCGGGCCTTACTTCTTCGAAAATGAGGTATTCCAAGCAGTTTTTGTGAATGGTGTTCGCTATCGCGAGCTGATAACGGATTTCTTTTTGCCGGAAATTGAGGATATGGACCTGAAAGATAAGTAGTTCCAAAAGAATGTGTCACACGGCCAACGAAACAATGTCTCTTCTGCACGAGAAATTCAATAGCCATGTTAATTGGCCGTCACGATCATATGATTTGACACCGTTGGCTTTCTTTCTATGGTAATATTTAAAATAAAAAGTGTACGTCAATAAGACAAGAACATTTCAAGAGCTTAAGAACTAGATAATTTGACACAATAATGGCATTTAACCTCAATAATGTCTCAGAGCCATGGAAAATATGGACCATGCACGCAGAGAAAAAATATGGTTGGGCATGGTTACGGCAACAACACTATGTTTAATGTAACAATATATTGTTGTCGTACACAAATAATTGTTATTTTTATTAAATATTAACAATATTATAGTTACTGTAAACATATCAATGTTTATCGCAATTATGAATTTGAGTATTATTGACCGAAAAATAATTATTTTTCTAACAACTTAATTATGATAACTTTCTAAACATATTATATTTCTCACAACCATATCAAGATATTTAATAGCCATAACATGATAACTTTCTATACATTTATCATATTATGTTAAAGATGCAATCAAACTATTTTTACTCTAAACATATTATGTTAGCGCCATTTGTAAAATAATTTTGAAGCAGTTGTGTCGTTTGTTTTAATTTGTGAGCGGGTTAACAATTAAAAGATAAAATTCCATAAAAAAAACAAGTTTAAAGAAATTAAAATATTAGCGGGGTTCATTCAAGTATTAGTGATGTAATAGTGCAAATGCAAAATATCATAGTTTTTTTTTGTAAAATCCAACAACAAAACACACAGAGATTTCGTTATATTTTATAAAAGTGCTACGATATTTCATCAACATCTTTAAATCGAAAAAATGGACACACGCGGTTGCCCATGAAAACCACAGATTTTTCATTTGCTCTTTTGCAAGCCTTATATTGAACTCCGCTATTTGATTAACATTTAGAAAAATTGTAAAAAGCCACAAAATAAAAAATCGATGCAAAAATATTTTAATTTATTTTGTATTTTTATGACAGCTATGAAAGGTGCTGTATCATAATATGATTGCTTTTAAATTTATTATGATTAACATGATGATATTATGATTACTTCTTAGCTTATTATGATTAACATGACAATAATATGATTAATTTCTTAGCTTATTATGATTAATATGATAATAATTTGATTACTTCTTAACTTAGTATGATTAACAGAATAATAATATGATTAAGGGAAAAATATTATGATGACATATTACGAGTATATTTAGTCATAACATGATTCAATAATAATCTTAATATGGTGACTACAATCATAATTCTTATCATAATATGTTGCTCTTAGAATATGTTTACCACAATCATGTTTTTCTTTGCGTGTAGGACAGAGGTATGATACCGAACACATAGTTGTCATAGATCCTTCTAGAATGATAAAAAATATTCAGATAATTCTTTAAAAACGTTTAGTTTTATTTACAATTAACATTGTGCATTATGGTTGGACCACCCTGAATATTTAACCTTTAATTGATTAACAATAAAGTGAATTTAGGCAATATAGCAATAATTCCATCAATATAAATAGCCGTTGCGTACTTCGTCCGAAAAATATCTTTACATATAAAACGATAAATGTTAAAATAACGGTAATATTAATCTCTTTTTTGTAACATACTTTGTTCACATACAACAAGATAACGCAAGATTTTTTTAATTGAAAGTTTTCATACGTTTTTTGTCGTATATCCACAATTATGCTGCATACGATATTATAACGCATTAAATTATTCGCAAAAGTGGATATACAACAAAATGGCTTCGTAATATCTCATTAACTATAAGAAATAGAGACGTGAGGATTGCGCAGATCGATAGATCTGTTAAATTTACCACAGGAAACGGTATTATCTCATTTTTTTCGATTTTGTGATATACGACAAGATAACTCCGGAACTACGAATATGTATACTAGGGTGTCCAAAAAAATGTTTTCTTTCCGATTTCCATATGTGCTCAATTAAAATTTAAAAGCTTATAGGGTAAAGTATTTTTGGTTTAGGTTTAGAGGTCGCGCAAATGGAGTTTTCATAAAAAAAGGGAGTTTTCGGCCTTTTTTTAACTTTACTCATAACTTAGTTAATACCACGAGTTTCTTCACTGCTGAGGAAACAGTTTTAAAGAAAAATATCCAAGCTTTATTCCTGTGTGAAAAAATTATACGTTTTGGTGATGAGTTTACTCATTTAGATACCCTTAATTACAATTTTTCGTAATTTTTTAAAAAAAAATTTGTAATAACGCTTTACAACTTTTTAAGTTTAAATAAAAACGAAAAAAACTAATTATGCAGTTTGAAAGACAAATTAATTCTTATTAATATAAATAAAAAATTTTTAAATTTGTTCTTACCGTTCCTGAGTTATGCCCGTTTTTTTCTTTATACCCAGTATTTGTTATTATAAGCTGTTTGCAAGTTCACCAATATTACCCAATCAACAAAAAAAAAAAAACTTTTCTTTTGCTGTGTGAAAAATCACTTATTGCGGTTCTTGCGATGTAGTTCTATACCTTGTAATAAATTCTGTTAATCAGTTTGAGAAGTTGTGACATTAATATAAGTAAATATTAGCCAAAGCCACACCTCGTTCTGCCACATCATTTACTACTTGTAATTGTTGAACTTTTTTCTTTGCCTCTTGAAATGACTTGTTGGCTTTCCAATTCTGTGGATCTATTTTTAAAAAATCGATTTAAATATTCCAAGCATCAAAAAAAGTTAGACTGGCTTTTGAAATTAATTGTTGAATTTCTTTATTTCTAAAGTTTTCTTCTGTTAAAGTTACATTTGCTACTTCATAATAATCGCTGCATGGAGTATCTGCAAGTTTTTTGTCATTAAGTGCTAAGTTTTGGTGTCGATACGTTCATCAAAAAACGCTGGGGCGGCCAATTTCGGAGTAAAGTACCACTGATGACCTAGAAAAGTTTAAGCGAGGCTTTTGCAACTGCTTTATTAATAATTTTATAACTATCCAATTCCTTTAATAGGCTCAGATCATTAAGAGGAGCGTATCGAGGGCACTGACAGAGGTACCAATATTTGATATTTATTCTTAAAATAAATGAACTAAATTCAAGCAAGGCATCAACTGTTGATTTGTCTATATAAGAATGCAACTGGTTTCGGAAAATGCATATTTTCAAAGAATAGATAATTTTCATTATCCAACGAGCCCAATTGATAGCTCCTGGAGCACACATAAAATAGAAAGTGAAAATGACAGCGTGTAACGATTTAGATCAATAAATGTCAGAAGTTAATGACAGTTAAAACGTAACTATAAAAATTAATGGAAATATACAATAATTATAACGAAAAAAGTATCACCATTTTTAAGGTACAAACTATAAAAATAGTGTAACTCGGAAACTGTAGGACAAAACTCCATTTTTGTTTTTCTTAATTGTTAAGAACTTATCGGTATTCAAAATCGCGTCACGAGTTTTAATACCTTTCATATAAATTTGAAAAGTAATAAACCGTTTTTTACAGAATTTGTTAAAAAATTACAAAAATACTAAATATGTGGAATCTTAATGCACAAAAATATTGCCGGAACTTAAAGTTTTTGCATATGGAAATAAAGTTTGGGAAATTTTCTTTAGAAATATTCGGTCAAAAAATTAAATGAACGTGGTTATTGACAAAGTTATGAGTCAAGTTTGAAAAAAGGCCGAAAACCCCGATTTTTAACAAAGACTTGATTTGCGCGACCTCTAAACCTCTTTCTAAAAATCTAAAAAAAAATTCAAAAATACTGGACCCTATAAGCTTTCAAATTATGCCTCTGATAAGAAATAATAATAATAAGAAACATTTTTTAACTTAAATAAAAAAAAAAAACACTTTTTTTTATTAAAACGTCTCTTTCTTAGTTAAATTTTAACCAATATCAAATAACTTTTACATTCGGTTCTTAATAAACTACATTTCATATCAGGCTTTTTCAAAATAGCCAACCTTTGGTCGTTGTGAAAAAAATGTTAACGGGGGCCAAAGCTTGGCATTTTCAAATAATATCAAGTTTAAAAGTTGTTGTTTATAAAGTAACTGTCAAAATATAATACTTTATGAAAAAAACCTTTTAACTTTTTTTACTTTATACTAAAATTCAACTAAATAAGAAAATGTATTTTAAACTCTCCATAACTTTTTTTTATATAAGTCGATTTTTACGTTTAATATTTAAATTTAAGGCCAAAGTTCCACCTACAAAACAGTAAAAACCGCTTATAAAAATTCTAATCCAATAAAAAGTTATACATTTTTGACCGCCTTCTCAGAAAAACGGCTTTAAACTTTTGCGCCAACTTGTACAAACATTCGTTTATCAAAAAAAGTTGTTTACATAATCGTAATTAAAAAAACTGCACATATCGATCCCTAATAGCGAAAATGATGTAACTGCATTTTAGATTTTTGTGTTTTGATGAAAATCGATAATTTTTGATCATTTGCATCATCTCTAAAAATCTCATATCATTGGGAAGTACCGTTACGACATAAGAGCAAAAGCAATTTCAAACGAAACCCTAGAGTTGAAGCAAAAATATTTAAAAAAAACCTTCTCCTGTAAAATTTTATTTTTGTTGGTTACATCATTTTTGCTATAAGGGCTCGATATGTTTTGCAATTCATTCTTTACTTTGTTCATTTAATTAACATTTTGCAAATATTGGTAAATAACACTGTAAAATAAATAAAATATTAATAAAATTATCACACTCATACGACAACAGCACGAAATACATAATTTTAATTATTAAAAATTTTAACAGCAACACAATAGATGCAAAAATACATCTTCGTTTATAATTTCAGGAAACAAATGCCACACAAATCCATTTTAAAGCGCCGTACAAATTCAATTTTAAATTAAATCGAACGAATGTCACAACAATCCACGCGATGCAAGAGCTCGTTACGATACAAGTGTTTGTAAATAAAATACCTGTATGTGTGCACATGCCTTCTAAACACACATCAGTATTTATTTTACTTTTTAAATATGTAATATTCGGAAAATCAGTTTTAATGGCAAATACTTACAAAGCCTTCATTACACTGGTTTACAGCCAAAAAATACCAAGAACGCCACATGCCTAGATAAGTTAATTGGAACCTCCTGAACACGAAAAACGCTGTAATTTTTTTTCTAAGTACCGTTTTTTAGATAACGGAACTTTTGTGTTTTTCCGTATATGGTCCCACTCAAACCCTTGTGGATCGAGTTAAATGGAAAGGTAATTGAATGACTTTTCCGTCGATATGCTGAGTTATGGCACCTCAAAGTTCAAAATTTGCCTATTTTTTATGTTTTTTTCATTTTTATTTCGTTGTTTTTCTACGTTATAGTAAAGATCTGGAATGTTTTATTTTTTTATTACCAACATTTTATTTTCTACTATAACGTAGAAATAAACGAAATAAAAATGAAAAATTTTGAAAAAAAACCGGCATTCAATTACCTTTCCAACGATATGCCAATTATCTCGATCGGACTTTTCGGTTGTGGTCCACAAGGGTTTGAGTGGGACCATACCGTGAATAACGCAAAAGTACCGTTATCTAAAAAACGGTGCAGTATTTATCGGATATAAGAAAATTTAAAAATCCACGAAAAAAGTTTCTTATAAGCGTTTCTTTCTTATATACAATTATTTTAATATTTTTAATTAGGCTTAAGTTCATGAAATTTTTTTAATTTTTATTTATGAAGAAAGGAATTTTACAACATGAAAATCAACTAAAATTGTTATTGATAATCTTTCATTCTTGACGTGGCTCGGGCTCGAACCCTGGCCGGCAGGTTACCATGACATGTTTCGATCGCAACCACTCGATCTCCTCAGATGGATTTGCCGTCTTACACTCGCAGCCATTGACGACTGCTGACGTCACTAGTCAAACATCAATCCTTAAACCAAATTGTATTTTAACATTTTGGTAGATCGAAATTTGCTTTTCCTGAATGATTACCCATTTTAATTGATTTTACATGTTTTTTCCTTTGTTTGACTAGTGACGTCAGCAGTCGTCGATGGCTGCGAGTGTAAGACGGCAAATCCATCTGAGGAGATCGAGTGGTTGCGATCGAAACATCTCATGGTAACCTGCCGGCCAGGGTTCGAGCCCGAGCCACGTCAAGAATGAAAGATTATCAATAACAATTTTAGTTGATTTTCATGTTGTAAAATTCCTTTCTTCATAAAAATAATTTAATAAAAATTAAAAAAAATTTCATGAACTTAAGCCTAATTAAAAATATTAAAAATTTGGATTAAAAACCATAAATAGTTCAACAAAATAATCACAATACTAATTACAATTATTTTATATAAGAAACTTATTTCTTATATAAGTAGCTATGGCAGAATTTTGGTTTTCTGTCTCTTTTTTTGGTAACATTTCTAACTTTTAAATAATTATTTTCTATGTCTTTTGAGTTTTTCACTATTTTAGATGTTTTTGCAATTTCGCTTCTTTTTATACCGTTTTGTATTTCTTTAAAAATTTTAACTTTTGTTTTTATTGGCAAAAAACACAAAGCTTCTCATGAGTACCAGCTCGCTCATATAAAACTAAAAGTAAAAAAAAATTTTGTTCTTGTTGTAAAACTGTCAGAAAACAGCGTTGTCCATGCAAACTACATAAATTCTGAGTGCCGTTGGAAGTTTCTTATATAAATTGTTTTTCTATACATTTTGTGGTTTTGGTGTTTAAGAAAAATGTTCTTTAATCAGTTTTTTTCTTATAAGCGTTTTTCTTATATGAAACCTTTTTTGTAAGAAAAATCACTAAAAAGACATGGTGTTTTTGAAAATGTTTCTTAAAAGCGTTTTGTTCTTGTATGAGATGTTCTTATATCCGATAAATACTGTACTTAGAAAAAAAATTACAGCGTTTTTCGTGTTCAGGAGGTCCCAATTAACTTATCTAGGCATGTGGCGTTCTTGGCATTTTTCCAAATTAAAAATTTGTAAAGCAGTGTTATGCATTTCTTTTTCGAAAGAATCAAATAGATTTTAACGGTTTCAGTTTCCAGTTCTTTTATTTCTTTTCGTTAACGGAAAATCATGACTGTAAAGTAGGAATTTTCTATTCCAGAAAAAATTTGTTTAATTTTCCGAAAATCTTGGCTCATATCGCCAAAGCATAGTCTCCTGGAATTTGAATCATTAATTAAAAATAGAATTAAAAGTGTAATCAACGTTTAAACGTTTACTTAAATCAACATCATGATTGCGGAAAATTTTGTTAATACATCTCAAAACATATTTAATATTTGATACTATTAACTTGATTACTGTTACAAATTAAATCAATATTTTATTTATTAATATCACAAATTTTTTAATTGAAATCAGTTTTTATTTTTTTTTTTTTATTAAAAACTAGCTGACGCGACAGACGTTGTCCTGTTTTAATTTAAATAAATTTGTTTCTTCACGACCAACAAACGACAAAAAATACGTTTATTTGGTATGCCGAGAAAGTGGTAGGCGCGGTCAATAAAACTTGTTTATGCATATTTTCCGCACTTAAGACATTCACCCTTAATCTATTAGGCGTCGGCAATAGCAACGACAATTTCAAGGCAACAGCAATACTTATCAAAGACAACATCAATTTAATGTAAAATTGGTTTTTTGTTAGAGTATTATGACGCCGTTGACTATTTATCGATAATGTTAATAAAATATAGCACACATCTCAAATATAAGAATCATCTGATTCATTTTGTTTACTGTTTTTTGATAAGAAAAAAATTCTGTGCTGTTTGTGCAAAATTTTAAGTTAAATAAAAAGTTGTTTGTAAAAAAATAGTGTTTTAATAAAAAAAAATTTTATTTCTGATTCGGACTCGTCCAGTGACGAAGGAAATAAAAAATTTAATAGTGGAAAGAAGACTCCTTAGACAGAAATCTTCCAGTGACATACCTGCATATTAAATTTTCCCGAGTTCCTAATGGATTTTTTTTAACCATTTTAAGATTTATTTTCGGCTGAATAAACCTTATTTTAAACATGTGTTGAAAATAATAGAGCCTCATTTAAAAAAGGGAACGTTTGTTCCAAACAGGGATCGTACCAACTCAGCGTTGGAAATTACATATTTCAACTTTGGACTGTCCCAGCTACTAGTTTCAAAAATATTGTCCGACTCTGAAAGTCATTGAGATAGAATTTTGTCCACAATGGATAAACTTAATAAGTTGCATTTCTTTGAAAAGCAGCGTTTCCAGATGTAATTGGCTGCGCGGACGGAACCCAAATCAAAATTTTAGCTCCAAAAAAAACAAGACCAGCATCTCTACTTTAATGGCAAGTGATATTTAATTTATTAAGAAAAGAGACCCTGCAAATTCCTCTGGCTAGTGATGGATTTTTTACAAGCTATTCCACCAGCTTCTCAAACTGGCACTTAGTTGTTATTTTAATTTTTTTCAGTTACATATTTCCACAAAAAATATATCAAAACAAATCACAAATGTAGAAAAACATCAAAACCGCTGTAGAAATCCAAATTACAGCCAACCATAACGTAAAATTTTTAAAACAAAACACAAAGCAGCACAAGACAACACTAAAAACGCCGATGACAAAATCGAAGGATATTAAAGGCAACGGCAATTTTTCTTAGAAAATATCAAACATATGTAAACAGTCATCGAAATATGGCAATATTGCCAACGGAAATACGAAATTGAAACGCCAAATAGAATAAGGGTGATTATTCGTACTAAGTTTGAGCAGAATCTATAAAAAACAATTACATTAAAATTATTTTCGTACGTAACGTAGTTTTCGAGATATTGAAGAAATAAGCTCAACACATTCGGCTATTTCGGCGAAATTATGACATTTTGAATATGACATAACTTTTGAAATTTTTTTGCGTTCATAAATATTCCTTGTAGAATAAAAGGAACCTTCAAACCAAATTTCATTTAAATCGAAAGGGGTCGGGAATTACCCAGATGTATTGGCAAGAGAACTTTAATGTTTAAACATTTGACTCGCTGATTTAAGAAGCTCAGTTAATTTTAGACAGAAAAAAATTTCCTGTGAATTATTATAAAGTTTTAAAGGAATAAGTTCATTTGTGTTTATTAAATAAGGCCTTTTTAAAGGCGCTGTTCTATATTCTCGTTAGCTATTGTGGGTGTTTATTTATTGTTCTTATTTATAAATAATTAATATGTGAATTTTTAACTCTGTACATTTCGATTGTAGATATAATCAACATTCAATCAGCCATAATTTTAAACATTTTACCAAACACCTGCTGTCAGTTGTTTGTTTAAGATTAAATCTACGAATGTAAATGTTTTTTTTTCGTATGCTAAAATTAGCAATTATTTATGGACATATTGTACAATGTGTAAATTTATTTTTCTTTATAAATTTTCTAAATTGATAAACATAAAAATTGAAAAATATTTATTTCGAAAAGGGCTCAGGTACATACAAATATACAAATAATCTATAACTCATTTAAGAATGAAAAATTATCAATAAATTTTAATTCATTTCATGTTGTATAATTCCTTTCTTCATAAAAATAATTTGATAAAAATTAAATTTGATGAACTGAATTAAAATATCAAAATTGGGATTAAAAACCACAAACAGTTCAACAAAATAACCACAATACTTATTATTGATAATCTATAACGTTTTACGTTTATTTGCTTTATAAGAACAGATTAATCTTTATTCTTGGCTGAGCTATGGATCAAACTCGGGTTAAATTTACGTTTCGAGAATAACCGCATTCTCATCATCAGAATTCTTTTCAGTTGTACCCTCTGCACCAATGCAGTACCTGCCAGCCAACATGGTATTGGTGGTTCGGAATTTGTAGTAAATAATTATAATTTTTTTCCAATTTATTTCCATGTTTCTTCCGTTTCTTCTGTTTTTTCGTACTCTTTCTGCCAATACTTTGTCTTGAATGCCTGAATACATTTGTTTCTTATGCTTTATGTCCACTTTCGTCGACATTTTATTTGTACAATTTAAAGAAGATATAGAGCTTGTGCTAGCCGATTTTTCGATTTTTATTTTGAAATTTTGATATTTAGTTAGGCTTGAGCTCATCAAAATAAATTTTCATTAAATACTTTTACTGAAGGAAGGAATTTTACAACATGAAATTAATTAAAATTTGTTGATAATTTTTATTCTTAAATTCAAGCCGAGTTTGATCCCCAGCTCAGCCAAGAAACAATTGTCCAATTCACAAGCTCTGTCGTAAGGCTTATCATGAAATTTTTACGATAAAAACGATTGAATCCATTTCTTAAAATCATTTCATATGTATATTCATTGATTGCAGACGAATTGATTACAATTACATACTTAAATTGTAATCAAATCCAGTAATTTAATAAAACTTTGTTAGCCTTTATTGACAAATGTAATTTTTAAATGTATCAGGACTTGTCTTTTGACTTTACTAAGGATTCGGCATCTATTCGACAAAGCCGGTCGCACTACTCTAAATACACTGCTGCGTCAATTGAAACATTTAAGCTGGAGGTTCAAACCACGCTTTTTCGCCTCCATGCATTGCATTCTTTTATAACCTTACTTTCGTTCTACGTTTCGAGATAAATGCAACGTTTTTATGCGACATCACCACAAGTAACAATAAAATTTTATTTGTCAAAATCAGCTGATTTTTTCGAAAGCTGCTTACAAAAGTAGAAAGTAAACCTACTTTCCGCATTCAACTTTTTTGTGCATAGAACTTGCTACGTCAAATAACCCAAATCAACTTTTTGACAGCTGCAAAGAAAACGAAATAGCGTAAACTGCATGGTGTGGACCTGCAGCTTTAGACAGGCAAAATGAACATTTTCCAAATACTGTTTTTATTATTTTTGCTATCAATTAGTTATACATTATACAGCTCTTTAATTACTTAGTGCTTTTCAAGATTTAAAAATGTTCCTTATTGAATTAAAGTAGCAACATTTCCGTAAAATTAAATAGTCATGCAAAAATACTTTAAGCAACTTGCTATCTCGTCGGCTGTTTTTCATTCATATAAATTACACACTCACTTAGACAAATGAATAGTACAGAAAACGACAATGGATGTATGCAAATAGATGCCACATAAATTCCACCATAATGTGTCGGAAGTATCATGACAAAATATTTATTTTTCCTTCCTTGTCGCTTTTCCTGCATAAAACTTACACTCTTACATACGAAACATGTCCTTTTCGACATCTTTGATAAAGTAACATTTATCATAAGCCTTAATAATCCTTGGCAGACGTAACATTCATAAATTTCCTGTGCTGTTTACTTTGTTTTTTCACTTTGTAGTTTTTAAGCATTTTTTCTGCTCGATTTATAAACAATTCGTTATACGCTGTTATTCTTTGGGGGCGCTTCCGTTTTCGTTTAAGAATTATTAAGACACCAGTTTTGATGACAACATGAGAGATGATGTTACCAACACACATTTATACATATTCCTATAAGGACAAAGGAAAACATATAAAATAATTTGTTTGCATGTACACAAGAATACATTCAACTCTCAACTGAGACAGTATGTGTAAAAAATATGTGTGTTAAGCGGGTATAGATTGCAAACAGGGGTTTCATTAGGGTAAAAATTCCCTGAAATTACCGGAAAAACATTTTCAACATCCTACGAAATTTTTTGGGCGGTAAATTTCGGAAGTTTTTTTTCCTAAATATTTGAATTTTTGCGACATTAACTGCCAACATTTGAAAATTTGTAATTGTTTTAAATGTAAATTAAACTAGCGAAATCTTCGTTCAAAATCGATGATTAGGCAGAAAATGGCACTAACTGTTTCTAAATGAAGCACAGCCGCGAATAACGTTTTAAGTTACAAAATAATAATTTTTCAGGAGAGCAAAAAAACGTTTTTTGACAGGCAGAAATTTTTGTTTTAAAAACTTTTTTTTCTATTATTATAAATAATGATAATAAAAACTTTTATGCAAAAGGCTTTTAAAACATTATTTCGCACTGCAAAACCATTTCGGTTTCATCATTTTGTTAGTAACTAGCAATGTTCTCTCACTGGCTGACACTTTGTATGCCATTTTGAAGGCGTTAAGGTGCATAGTTTTGGTTGATTTGATGTTTAAACTGTGTAAGAGAGTAGGTCAACGGTTATCTGCAAAAAAACAGTTTTTGCAAAATGTGGCGTTTACAACGTTATTCGCGGCTGTGCTTCAAATGTTGAAAATGATTAAGGAACAAGGGGCTAATTTGTATTCATTGGTTAAGGTTTTAGTTTTCAATATCATTAAACAATTAATTACAATTTTAGTAACTAATCAGCAGTATTAGTAGTATTGAGTAAAACCCAACTCACTAAACAAAGTGTTGTGACATTTTTGCCAACAACAAAACAACAAAAGCAAAGGTCCATCCATTAGGTCTGTGCAAAAGCCAGATGTTTATTTTGTTTTTGCTTTAAAGATGGCAAATGTTGTTTACATTTTGCTAAGTTAATTGCCAATTGCTAATTGAGTAAGCTAAATTGTGTTTGTGTGAACAGAAAGATAATTATGTCAATAAACCGAATATTGACTCAATAAAAAAGGTATATCTGAACACGGTGTAAGGCATCAGATCAAATGTTTTGCTTAATAAATTTCAGTTATTTTTATTACGATTTGTTTTCTAAAACTAAAAACTATTTTGATAAGGAAATTTAAAGACGCGTCCAAGGCAAACTGAGCGACTTCTTCTGAATTGTAATGTCTATAATATACAGTGAACTCGCGAAAACGTGAACACTCAAAAGGGTGAACGTCTCAGAAACGTTAACCAATTTATTTTTACACAGGCTATTCTAAAACGTGAACAAAATCTGGAACTCTAAAACGTGAACACATTTTTATTTACTTTTTAAAATGTTTTTTGAATTGGGAAATCCCCGAATTGAGTTCACTTATTGGTTGATGTTACAGCGTTCTTTTTTCTTAATTGCATCCATGTATGTATACGCTGACATGTTAGCTGTTTCGTAAAAGTGAAAAATGTCAATAAAAACCCCGAAAGTGTTATCTTTGAAAGATAAAGTAAATATTCTTGAATTATTGCAAAAGGGTTATAGTGTCAGTGGCTTGGTTAGAAAATATGGTGTTACTAAATCAAAAGTTTGTTCCATTAAGAGGCAAAAATAGGAAAAAGAATCTCTTATAAGGCTTTAATATGGGCTGAAAATGAGATGGCCGACCAAATTGAAATCAGTATGTTAAGAAAACTTTTGTTAAAGATGATCAAACAAAAAACTTATAAAAAAAGATGACCGTTTTTCCTGTGTATTTTTTCCCCTTATAAACATTCTTCAAACAAAAAAATATTTCTATTCGTTTTTGTTACTTTTATGTGTATTTTTTATGATATTCATAAGAAATATATTTTTTTATGTATCAACTGAATTATTGCACATACATATATTTTTTGTTATTAAAAATGAATAAAATATTCGTTTAAAATACATATTTGTTTATCTATTTATTTTTAAATAGGGGTATTATTTTTTAAAAATTTTGGCGCGTTCACTGTATTCTTAAAAATACCAACAATTCAGTTTTTACTGATTCAGCACGTCTTATTGCCTAAAATTGCCATTGATTGTTAATTACTGATTATATTTTATACATATAATCTTTATGATATAGATATCTTTTCATTTTTAACAAAGTATATCCCGGGAATTCCTTAATATGAAACAAAAGAAAAAACTCGGGAAATAAGAAACCCTAGTTGTAAGGGGTGTCATAGGACAAAAAAAAACCAGGAACAAATATTATTTTCTGACTTGTTCATGATACCAGCCAATATGGCATTTCACACATAATTCGTAGGTTAATAAATTCTTTAAACAACAATAAGGAGATAGTGAATTCTAAGCACCACAGGAGTCTATTTTCATTACAATCGCATTGTGGAATTTTGCTTGGTAACTAATGATTGTAAATACATGTTTTAATTTATGTAGTATTGTATCAAATTTAATCATTTGAATATAAAAAAATAGTTAAGTTAAAACTGTTTTACCTCATCTAAAGATTTTAAGCAAATTTAAATACCTACGATTATAGCGAAGAGCATTCAGTCTTTTAAAACGGCATGGTCCAATCGTTAGGTGTTTGCAGAACTAGTACAATACAACAATAGATAAAATAACGCGCATTTTGATAATAATCGCATTGGTTTGCGTATATAAAGATAAAGATGTTAAAGACAACCACTTTTGTTTGTGTGGCTCCACTTTAAACAGGTAAAATATTTTCTGTACTACTTACCCGTGATAAAATTGTCTTAGTGCAATCGATGTTTTGATGTTTTGTTGATTTAAAATTCCGACATACAAAGTTATTGTTCTTATTCCACCAAAAAAATCATTGATTTTGGTATAAATGTTAAGGATTAAAGTGGAAATCTGGCTTTTGGCTTTACATCTAGTGGAAACAATGTACGCGGGGAAAGTTTTAGTACATGGTTGCCTGGACGGCGCTGCGAAATATGGCCCCAGGAAATATGGCCCCAAAAAATAAATGAAAATTGACCCCAAATTTAGGGCTATTTTTCATAAGGCAATATGGCCCCATTTTTTTAATGAAAAACTACCCCAAAAAAATTAAAAATAACCCTAAAAATGAAATGAAATGTGACCCTAAATTTGGGGTTATTCTTTATTATGAAAAATCACCTCAAAATTTATAATGAATTTGAACCCCAAAAAAGAACACAAAGAATGTTACATTAAACGTTTTCGGTGGATTTCATATGCCCGAAACTAAAAATCCCAAATTTAGAATCCCGATTTCAAAATCCGGATAATTATACAGTTTTTGTTTTAAAAATCGTACGATTGAAAGCATGGTTGGGCTTTCGGCCATGCGCAAGGATTTTCTTTTCTATGGTATAACGAACTCTGGCTTCGCTCAGTAAAGCTTCTCTTAATAGCCGGCCTTTGGCCGTGCTCAAGAATTTTTTCCTCTATGGTATCACAAACACCGGCTTCGCAAACTAAAGCATCTCTGCATAACCGGCAAGGATTTTCTCTACTTTGGTAAAAGAATTCGGGTTTTTTATACGATCACAAGAAACTTTTACATAGAATTTTATAAAATTTGTGTAAAAATGTTTGGGGTGATTTTTCATTTCTTAAAATTAGCATTTATTTTAGTAGACGAAAAATAGCCCCAAAGTAAAAATTGTTATTTTATTTGGGGCCATTTTTCATTCCTTGATATTGGGGTCATTTTTCATTCCACCTAAAATGCAAAAACAGCCTAACGAAAATGAAAAATAGCCCCAAAAAAACAAAAAAATTGCGCCAAAATTGCGTGTTGTTGTGTCTCATGTGAAATTTTGGGGCCGTTTTTCATTTTCCATTTGGGGCCATATTTCCTGGGGTCATTTTGCGCACCGCCGCCTGGACCATGTACATTAGAGTGGATCGTCACAAATTTTTTTTTTTTGCGAATTTCAATTTCGAATAGAACTAAAACGTTGCAATTAATTCTCAAATACATGGAAAAAATATTAAAAAAAGGAAAATTTGGAACGTATTTTTAGGCCTCTACCGCAGCATCAATATTTTGAAAATGAGATCAAATCGATCAATTTGTGAAACATCAAATGATGTAACCAGGGCTGTGGAGTCGTCAAGAAATAGTTCTAACTCCGACTCCATCCGCTGAAATTTTTTAAGTACGACTCCGACTTCGACTCTGACTCCAACTCCGACTTCTATTCTAACCTTGATTCTCAGTGTATATGAGAAGGATCCTTATTTGACGTTAAACTCTTTCTTTAATGCAGTACCTTATGTACTTAAATTGTTTAATATAGCAAAAAAATTATTCTTTTAAAAATTTAAATCGATGTTTTAATTCTAAGACGTGCCGCATTGAGCTTTAATATAATTATTAACATTTGAGTAGGTGGGATGCAAAATTTACGTATGACGTTTATTAAGGATATAATCGACATAAAAAACTTATTAGAGTCATATAAAGTATTCGGACAAAGGCAAAAGAAATTAAAGCATTTGTGATTTTCAACATGTTTTTGCAGTCTGCTGTAAAGTTTACAAATGTGGCTTGGTGTAGTTTATCTCCAAAAGTTAAAAAATATTAATTTTTAAACAAAAAAATTAAACTCTTCTTCTTTAGTGTACTCGCCATAGTCTTATCCGTCCCATAATCAATATTTCTCAAAGTGAGTAGATAAAAGTATACTCTCGGTTTAACCCCATATTGATAAGAATTATATCTGGAACAATTTCATGTATTTTCCCGAGTTCGTTTTCCTTTTTTTTTCTATTATCATTCACTTTAAAGGTTGAAATTTAAAATGTAGTTCACTTAGTGCTTCCCCACAGGAGCTACATACGATTTCCAGTGATATATACATAGGAACATCGCTACAAAAATATTTTTCAATGTACGATTTAAAAAGAAACAAATATGTTGAATCGAACTTGTTTACAAATTTGCATTCTTAAATTCCCTAATCCAACAAAACCTTGGCGCAACAAACAGAAAGAATCAGAGAGTTTTGTTACAGAAATGCAAAGAGATAGTTTTGAAAATGTCTGGTGGATCGAACCAGTTTTGCTACCAACTGCACACATAAAAACATAAAAAATAACATGATTCGATACAACTGTATAGATTTGTTAAAATAAAATTTTTGTGGCTTCTTCTTAGCAACTGGCACTTAATATAGATTATTAAATAAGTAACGCCATGAGTCTTTAAGCCTATGAAAGTGTTCAATTTTCGCATAATCTAATCCAGGTTCATCTCTTTCCTGAAAAATATTGGACAGCTGGCTCTGAATAGACATTTTAAAAGTGCTTAGTTCTCCGAAAATACTCTTTATATACAGGTTGCTTTCTTATTTAAACGGAATCCATCATCTTCCGATTTCTGTAAAGGATCTTGGAACTCCTGTTTGGTATTACTGAAAGAAAAGGAGTAATTAATATCAACATCAATACATTTTATAGCAACTATGAGTGCAACAGCAGGGTAATAGGCAGGTATGCAGTTTATAAGTTTAGGGTTTGAAATTAATAATTTGAAAAGCCTTAGATCTTTTTTATTATAACTAGGGATGAGATTTTCATGCACTAAAAAATAGAAAATATGCGCTTAAAATAATCACTAAAAACTCCAAAATATGCATAAGAAAAATAAAAAATATGCACTAAATATGCACACTGGCCGATACAGCTGCGATATTTTCTTCACTTCGCACTCAACGTTAGCGTGTTGGTGGTTTGATGTCCAACAATATGTGCGTTCGCTTACTTTTCCAGTAAAATCCCAGTTAAATCCAGTAGGTGAGTAATATGAAAATTTGTGTACGCGAACACATTTCAGTAAAATCTTGTACAAATTTGTAAAAATTTTGGGGTAAACGAACGCACCTAATCTAAATTTGGTGCGAAATTTAGTCACAATAGCCGCCTCAGTGGGTCGATTAAACTGACCATAAAATGGAAGAAGCGCGCAATGAACTTTCTTAACAGAGCACGCATTTTGATAATAAAATTCAATAATTTGCAAGCGTTGTTCGTTTGTAAGATGATTCATGGTTAAATTTTAGACCAAACTGAAGATGTTTGACAGTGAAACAAAACACGAAAGGTGGTCAGCTGTTTAAACCAGTGTTGCCAAAAAGATAATAGCTAAAAAATCACCCATAGTATTCATAATCATCTAGCCAGGTTCCCCTTCTTGTTAATACTGGCTTTGGTAGTAAGGATAAAAAGGGATACATATCATTAAAAATTGCAACTCGTGATGGAGTCTTTAAAAATTTATTTTTCCCGTGTGAAACCAATAAATCAATATAATCTAATTGGCTTCTACAATTCGGTGTAACCCATGTGCCAAGCAAGTAACATGTAACAGTTTAACCATGTTAGGTGCCACATCGGTTAAAAATTGAAGGCTCTTTTGTCGAAATCTTGAAAATCTCGTATTTTTAAAATTTTTTTAGGAAAAAATTTTTTTTTTATACATTTTGGAAATTTTTTGAAAAACTTTTTTTATAATATGGAAATTTAAAAAAATATATCACTTAAAAATTTTAAAATATGCAAAAATATGCATTAAAAATCAAAGAATGTAAAAATATGCCTTTTTACGAAAATATGCAACTATGTATATGCAAAAACAAATCGATGCTATTTTAACGCAAATTTAATAATCCGGAAAGATAATTGGTCGACATCGATCTTAGACTATCGACAAAAACATGCTTTTGCATGGAAAACGCATCCCTAATTATAACTTTGTCGAAGGACTTTTTATATTTGATAAATAAAATTAAAGAATTCTAAATCAGTTATTAAATTAATTACATAAAAGAATTAACTTAACTTAATAGAAAAGAAACTAAAGCCAAAAAATATGATATTCTACTTAATGCTAAAAATAGTTCAGCTAAAATAATTAAGTTCAAATTTAAGGGTATAGTTTAAAGTTCAGACTCGTCTTAAGTAAACAAAAACTTTGCATAAATTTAAGCAAATTCTTGAAGAATTTAATTTCTAAATTTGTCTATCACATCAAGTACATAACCTCATTCCAGAGTGGAGATTTCCACTCCTGACTCCTACATTATATACTTGCACTGCACATGCTCCATAGTCGGGATAAATAATACAACAACTTAAGAGAATTTTCAGACAAGATTAAGAGTACAAAAGTAGCAAACTCTTTGGGTATGAGAGCAATATTGAAAAAACTTCCCAAGGGAACAAAACCATATACTTTTACATATATTTTCAAAAAAAAAAAAAAAAAAAAGAACAAATCTTAATAAAAAATTGTAGGTGGGTTTTTTTAAACAAAACCCAAATGTCCCCATAGATACATATGAAGGTGCTCTTAGACAAACAGTAAAAACAACTACAGCAACAACTATAAAATATCATACCTAATGCGACTTTAGTATTATAAAAATAAACAGTCTAGTGTCTTACGGTTGGGGGTGCTTGGATGTGTGGTGGTAGTGGTGGTGGCAGTACTGGATCTGGTCTCCAATATTGTACCATGTACAAGTAGGAAACATTTCGTATTTAAACAGCAGTAACAACAACAAATACTGTTACAAAATTTCAAAATGTGTACAAGAAATAAAAAAAGAAAAATACTTCGGTGACACTCCTACATTTCGTGTGCGCAGCAGTAATAACTGTATGGAAACAAGGACACTTTCTATTTTCCTTTTTTTTATTTTCCTTCTATTAAGTATATTTTGCTAGGGACGACAATACTACTGTACATTTAAACACAAAATACCGAGTACGTGAGAGTGTGTGACACAAACCAATTGTGTCCTTTTTTAGTCAAGCATTCAAGTTGGGTCATTGTCGTGCAACTTTTAAGCTTTAGCCAATAAAAATTGAAGAAATCTAATATTTGTTTTTTCTTCTTCTACATCACTTTTTTGGGAGCAATTTTTTTTCTGGCATGTATTTGAGCATGAGGATATTTGTTTGTATGTCGTTTACTATTTTTTAAGGTGTCCTTTTTATTGTGTTTTTTTACAACAACTTTTATGGTGCCTTTACCAGCATTTTGCTTGGGATTTTATGTATTTAGTTAAGTAAATAGCAAATGGTCTTATATACAATGTAATAAATATATGTATGTGAGGTTATGTACTAGATATTGACTTTAAACAAAATGGCGTTGGTTTTTTTGTGTGTTTGCCTATAAAAAGTTTTGTTTGCAGTAGCCAGAAAAAGATGATTTGAGGTTCTTCTATGTTGGTATTCAGTGAAATTATTGATTTTCTCCAGACTACATTTAAGGTGTTGATGAATTTTTGTTATAAAGTGAAATTTAATAATTTAATACAAAAAAGCGTTTTCATTTAGGAGTACATATTCAATTAAATTGAAGTTCTTAAGAAAAACTTTAGTAGAAAAATATCGTTATTAAATTTTCATAAAAAGAATTAATAAAAAAAGTTGCTATGGACTAAAATTTAATTGTCTTATGCAAAAAAAAAAGTTTAAGTTCACATTAGAAACCATAACATTAAGCCCATTCATTAGCTTTTGCGAGATGCCATTTAATAAATTAAAAGTCACAAAACATTTAATTAGAAAAAGGCAATTTTATTTCGAATTAGGTGTGACTATAGATGGGAAATGGGTTAATACCCAATTGGTAAATACCCGGTAAATAGGGAAAATTTAAACGGTGGATATAAAAGTTTTGTACAAAATTTGATAAGATGTATTGTTAAATTTAATCAATATTAGCTTCACTAATAAACACATACCTTCTTAACAATTTAAATCAATATTCTCCGGTTTATTGTAGTTTAAGTACAATTTCATTTTTAAAAAAAGAAAAATAATTTAATTTAATTGCCATATGAATTTGTGTTTTATAAATACCCAAATAAACTCAAAAAAGGAATATACCTGGTATTTACCCAGACATCAGGTAAATACCTTTAGAATCCCATCTAAGGTGTGACTGCAATTTGAAATACTCTACGCAAATAACTGTAGTGTTACGCCATAGCAATATTTGCCGATATGTTGATGGAAAATAGAACTTCAGAAACATCGTAGGAAAGATTTTACCTCAGCCGCTTCAAAGCCTTAACCTTGCTCTGTCCGACCCCTAAAAAAAGACCTTCAATGAACGGTTCTTGCCGTTCTTTATATCTAAAGAAATCAATAATGTCTTTGAATGGGATGTGCCACGCCTACTTCTGTAATCCCGCATATATTTGTTTTAGAGAGATTGTGTATTGATAACCCAGCTATGTGTACCAAATTTTTTTCTTACTCTTTTTTAGATATAAATTATTCTATTTTGTACCACGCCTTATTTCCCAATCCCACCCACATGCTTTTAAATAAATTCTTTTTATGAAGAAAGGAATTTTACAACATGAAAATTAATTAAAATTGTTATTGATAATTTTTCATTCTTGACTGCAGCTGTGGCTCGAACACAGGATTTTAAGGACAGGTTACCCTTACACGTTTCGATTGCAACCACTCAATCTCTTCAGAGGGGTTTGCCGTTTAACACTCACAGCCATCGACGACTGCTGGCAGTCAATAGCCAAACATCATTCTTTAAATCAAATTGTATTTAACCTTTGGTAGATCGAAATTTGCATTTCTATATGCGATATATATGCTTTGCTATTCTTTTTTTTGTTTTTGAATTAATTTTTTTTTTAATTTCTAAAATTTTTAAATATGTCTTGCTTGTGCTTTTTATAAATTTTAAACTAAGAAGTTTTTAATAACAAACTTTTTGTGTAATTTTAACGATCATTTATAAAGTGATTGTTTTTCTCCCTTTATGTAAATGTTATTTTTTGGAAATATTTCTTAAATTTAGGTATTAGATTTTTTTACCGATTTAAATTCGTTAATAGGTCAGCCACTTACGATGTAAATATCTACAAGTTTTTCACGCGCTAAGCAGGATTCCGTTTACTTTTGGCCTTCTGCTAACAATTTGTCAACGAAAGCACCTTCTGGCCCAAAAACACTAATTTGATTTCTGCTTAATTCTAAGTCTTATATTTTTTCTTACTATTTAATTCCAACGTTTATTCCAGTCATTATTAAATTTTAACATTTTCAATAATATTAATAAGGTTGGAAATTAAGAAAATAAGCTGTATTTTATTTAAATCGCTATAATTAGGGCGTGGAATGAGATGCAAATGCATGTTTTTCCTTTAACGGTAAAATGCTATGTTAATAATTTATTTATCCGAACCTTTTTGCTGAAAAGTGCATCTATTTGTTTGTGTAAAAATATTTGCTTTTTTTTTATTGTAATTGATTTTTTTTTTAAATGTTTAAGATTTTTGAACGAAGCTTCTTTTCTAGTATTTTGTATATAACTTTTTTTGCAACATTTTTCCAAAATGTATCATTAGTATTTAGTATTATGATTTCCTGGTTATTTACACAAAAATATTTAAAAATCTTGACTATTATTTGAATCTTAGACCAAGGCAGGCAGAAATACAATATTTTAATTTTCGAATTAGGTTACCTTACTACTTTATATAGCTCGCCTAGAACATTTCATTAACCCTGCCTTTACAAATGCAAGTAATTACTTGCAAGTAGTATATACGTATTATCAACGAAAAAGTCGAAGAAAAAGCCGAAAGTCTTGCAAGTAGCTTCACACAGAAAAAAATACCCATGTAAAATTAACATGGAAAAATGTTGATTGAGAATCATGTTAAATTTCAGAAAAATTATGCCCTTTACTTAAATTTATCATTATTTCATATTAATGTTTAATAAAAAATATCAAAATAACCTTAAATTACGTTTATTTAATATTATTCACTGTTAAAAAAATAAAAATAAAAAAAATCATTAGTATTGTGGTTATTTTGTTGAACTATTTATGGTTTTTTATCCAAATTTTTAATATTTTTAATTAGGCTTAAGTTCATGAAATTTAATTTTTATTTAATTATTTTTATGAAGAAAGGAATTTTACAACATGAAAATTAATTAAAATTGTTATTGATAATCTTTCATTCTTGACGTGGCTCGGGCTCGAACCCTGGCCGGCAGGTTACCATGAAAGGAAAAAACATGTAAAATCAATTAAAATGGATAATCATTCAGGAAAGCAAATTTCGATCTACCAAATGTTAAAATACAATTTGGTTTAAGGATTGATGTTTGACTAGTGACGTCAGCAGTCGTCGATGGCTGCGAGTGTAAGACGGCAAATCCATCTGAGGAGATCGAGTGGTTGCGATCGAAACATGTCATGGTAACCTGCCGGCCAGGGTTCGAGCCCGAGCCACGTCAAGAATGAAAGATTATCAATAACAATTTTAATTAATTTTCATGTTGTAAAATTCCTTTCTTCATAAAAATAATTTAATAAAAATTAAATTTCATGAACTTAAGCCTAATTAAAAATATTAAAAATTTGGATAAAAAACCATAAATAGTTCAACAAAATAACCACAATACTAATTATTGTTAAAGCTAAGGCATGAGCTCTATGTGTACATTTGTCCTTCAAGTTGTGCTGAAAAAGGTCAACGGAAAAGAAAAAGACAAAGTGAAAAAACAAAAAAAATGTACTTGGACTTCAAGAAAAATTCTTGACGAAAGTACGAAAAAACAGAAGTAAAGGAAAAAACATGTAAAATCAATTAAAATGGATAATCATTCAGGAAAGCAAATTTCGATCTACCAAATGTTAAAATACAATTTGGTTTAAGGATTGATGTTTGACTAGTGACGTCAGCAGTCGTCGATGGCTGCGAGTGTAAGACGGCAAATCCATCTGAGGAGATCGAGTGGTTGCGATCGAAACATGTCATGGTAACCTGCCGGCCAGGGTTCGAGCCCGAGCCACGTCAAGAATGAAAGATTATCAATAACAATTTTAATTAATTTTCATGTTGTAAAATTCCTTTCTTCATAAAAATAATTTAATAAAAATTAAATTTCATGAACTTAAGCCTAATTAAAAATATTAAAAATTTGGATAAAAAACCATAAATAGTTCAACAAAATAACCACAATACTAATTATTGTTAAAGCTAAGGCACGAGCTCTATGTGTACATTTGTCCTTCAAGTTGTGCTGAAAAAGGTCAACGGAAAAGAGAAAGACAAAGTGAAAAAACAAAAAAAATGTACTTGGACTTCAAGAAAAATTCTTGACGAAAGTACGAAAAAACAGAAGTAAAGGAAAAAACATGTAAAATCAATTAAAATGGATAATCATTCAGGAAAGCAAATTTCGATCTACCAAATGTTAAAATACAATTTGGTTTAAGGATTGATGTTTGACTAGTGACGTCAGCAGTCGTCGATGGCTGCGAGTGTAAGACGGCAAATCCATCTGAGGAGATCGAGTGGTTGCGATCGAAACATGTCATGGTAACCTGCCGGCCAGGGTTCGAGCCCGAGCCACGTCAAGAATGAAAGATTATCAATAACAATTTTAATTAATTTTCATGTTGTAAAATTCCTTTCTTCATAAAAATAATTTAATAAAAATTAAATTTCATGAACTTAAGCCTAATTAAAAATATTAATAAAAAAAATCTATATAAATAAAAATCAATGTTGTTCGTTGGTAATTGCATCAGTTGAGAACGGCTGGACCGATTTGGACAGTTTTTTTTTTCTAATGATTGTCATGGTCCAACTTAGGTTTTTACGGAAAGAAAATTTTGCCACGCCCACTTTTTTCGATTTACCTAAAATCAGAAAACGGCTCCATCGATTTGACTAATTTTTCTTTCAAATGTTCGTATCAATGCATTTTAAGTTTCCATCGAAAGAAAAATTTACCACGCCTACTTTTACGCCCACTTTTTCTATTAAGCACATAACTTGAGGATGGCTTGACCGATTTGGACGATTTTTTCTTTAACGTGATCGCCATGGTCCAACTTAGGTTTACACGGAAAGAAAATTGTTCCCCGCCCACTTTCACGCCCACTTTTTTCGATTTACCTAAAATCAGAAAACGGCTCCACCGATTTGACTAATTTTTCTTTCAAATGTTCGTATCAATGCATTTTAAGTTTCCATCGAAAGAAAAATTTCCCACGCCTACTTTTACGCCCACTTTTTCTATTAAGCACATAACTTGAGGATGGCTTGACCGATTTGCACGATTTTTTCTTTAACGTGATCGCCATGGTCCAACTTAGGTTTACACGGAAAGAAAATTGTTCCCCGCCCACTTTCACGCCCACTTTTTTCGATTTACCTAAAATCAGAAAACGGCTCCATCGATTTGACTAATTTTTCTTTCAAATGTTTGTATCAATGCATTTTAAGTTTCCATCGAAAGAAAAATTTCCCACGCCTACTTTTACGCCCACTTTTTCTATTAAGCACATAACTTGAGGATGGCTTGACCGATTTGGACGATTTTTTCTTTAACGTGATCGCCATGGTCCAACTTAGGTCTACACGGAAAGAAAATTGTTCCCCGCCCACTTTCACGCCCACTTTTTTCGATTTACCTAAAATCAGAAAACGGCTCCATCGATTTGACTAATTTTTCTTTCAAATGTTCGTATCAATGCATTTTAAGTTTCCATCGAAAGAAAAATTTACCACGCCTACTTTTACGCCCACTTTTTCTATTAAGCACATAACTTGAGGATGGCTGGACCGATTTGGACGATTTTTTCTTTAACGTGATCGCCATGGTCCAACTTAGGTTTACACGGAAAGAAAATTGTTCCCCGCCCACTTTCACGCCCACTTTTTTCGATTTACCTAAAATCAGAAAACGGCTCCATCGATTTGACTAATTTTTCTTTCAAATGTTCGTATCAATGCATTTTAAGTTTCCATCGAAAGAAAAATTTCCCACGCCTACTTTTACGCCCACTTTTTCTATTAAGCACATAACTTGAGGATGGCTTGACCGATTTGGACGATTTTTTCTTTAACGTGATCGCCATGGTCCAACTTAGGTTTACACGGAAAGAAAATTGTTCCCCGCCCACTTTTACGCCCAATTTTTTCGATTTACCTAAAATCAGAAAACGGCTCCATCGATTTGACTAATTTTTCTTTCAAATGTTAGTAGTAATCCATTTTAAGTTTTCATCGAAAAAGAAATTTGCCACGCCTGCTTTTGCCCACTTTTTTCGTTTTATCTAAAATCGGAAAACAGTTGCACCGATTTGGCTAATTTCTCTTTCAAATATTCGCAGCAATCCAATTTAAGTTTTCTGTAAGTTTAAGAAAATGCTTATGATATTTAAATTTTTTAATTTAACAGTTGGACTTTCTTTTTAATTTTAAATTTATATGCAAACCAATGAAAATCCAACATGCAACATATCGAAGAACAGTTCGATGGCCAAAGTTTTGCAGCAAAGCAAACTGATCGTTTGGGATGAATGTACAATGGCGCATAAAAAATCTTTGGAGGCATTATAAAAAACGTTGCAAGATTTACGAAACAATCAAAGCCGATTTGGAGGTGCGATGATTCTGTTGGCAGGTGATTTTCGGCAAACGCTGCCAGTGATACCACGATCAACGCCAGCCGATGAACTTAATGCATGTTTGAAGTCTTCTGCTTTGTGGAAATACGTCAGTAAACTCAAACTGACTCTGAACATGCGTGTCGAGCTGCAGAACGATCAATCTCGAGACGTATTTTCCAAACAATTGCTGGACATAGGAAACGGCAAAATCCCGGTGGATATTTCGACCGGCTGTATTCAATTTCCCGTCGATTTCTGCCAGTTCACCGAATCAAAGTCCGAACTCATCTGAAAGGTGTTTCCAAACATTACACAAAATTACAGAAATCATGATTGGTTGAGCGAACGTGCTATATTGGCTGCGAAAAACGTTGATGTCGACGAATTGAATTTTAAGATTCAAAGTGAAATCGCTGGCGAATTGAAGATGTACAAATCGGTGGATTCCGTTTCTTCTCAGAACGATGTCGTCAACTATCCAATCGAATTTTTAAACTCCCTGGAATAACCCGGATTACCACCTCATATTCTCCGACTAAAAGTTGGATCGGTAATCATAATGTTACGAAATATAAACCAACCACGTCTTTGTAATGGCACCCGACTTACGATAAAAAAGTTGATGAATAACGTCATCGAAGCAACAATACTTAAAGGAAAGTACAAAGGAGAAAATGTTTTGATACCTCGGATCCCAATGATTCCAACCGACATGCCATTCGATTTTAAGCGCTTGCAGTTTCCAGTAAGGCTTGCATATGCAATGACAATCAACAAATCTCAAGGGCAGTCATTGCGTGTTTGCGGCATTAACCTTGAGAATCCATGCTTCTCGCATGGTCAATTATATGTCGCCTGTTCCCGCGTCGGAAGTCCATTAGCATTATTTGTTTACGCACCAGACAACCAAACAAAAAATGTCGTATATCACAAAGCATTGCAATGAACATATCCTTGCAAAGCAATCGAATAAGTTTTATTTTTTTTTTTACTGGTTACCTGAATATTGATCTATCAATTAAAATGTAAAAAGAATACTATAAGATTCACAGCACATACATATGTATTTTCAAATCAAATGTAAATCAAACATACCCCAAATCTACACAGAAAAAACTGAAAATCGATTTCAGTAAAGAAATTCGCACAATCAAACAAATTTTTGTTTAATTTAGGTCCTATGAAGAAATTCGTAAATTCAGTAAAACATTTTCCAATATTTCATCCAAAAAATTTTTTGTAAATATAAATATTTACCAAAACAAATATATTTAATTTTTGCGAATTATAATGCACAAGCAGCAAGCATATTTTAATTTCCAACAATGATGCGTTGAAGATGATCAATTACTGCTAAAAACAAAATATTTATAGATAGTAAAGAACAATTTAAAACAACAGTTTATTTGAAAATATTTTGTGGATAATTTTTTCTGTGTATATGAATAAAATTTTAATTTAAAAATACCTTTTTCTTCCTTTTTTTAACGGATTTTAAAAATCGAACACAAAAATTTTTTCTAATTTGGACAGGACAACGTCTGTCGGGTCAGCTAGTATTAAAATATAAATAAATCTGGATTCAATATTGAACCCATAAAAACCTGTTTTGTATTAAAATCAAAAGTTTGTCTTGTTAAATTAACATGCATACCTACTTAATTATGTACATTTTTTATTTTCACTTTTAAAATATGTTATAAAAAGAAGACAATTCCCGTATTCTTTTAATTAAAATTGTTTATTTAAATAGTACATCAAGTTTTCAAAGTAGAATGATGACCATATCGGGCGATTCTGCTGATGCTTCTGTTAACAAAGGAGAATACAAAATAAGTGAAACATGTGTTACAGGGTTTTGAATTATTCTTACATAAATGCAAATGTTGTCTGAAGCTTCTTCGCACTGTTAAAATACACTCAAACCCATTTGATTCTATATGAAATTCACGTTGTTTCAACTGGAAATAACTTTCATTCAACGTGATTCCGATTGTTATTTCAATATAAATTACATTTTGCTCTAACTTTACTGCAATGTTAAATTAACATGAATTATAGTTATATCAAAAGAAAAAAATGTTGTTCGCAGTTATTGTAAAATCAGGTTGAATTAACATGAAACCCGTATGAAGCAAAATCACCACCGAAAAAATTTAAATCAACCTTGTTTTCGACGTTTTTAACTTGATTTTTTTCTGTGTGTTGAGTGTTTACTAGAGTTGTCAATTATTCGCCTTTCAACTTTGTTCGAATAATTCAAATAATTGTTTTTGTTCGTTCGATCATGAGAATAACGAATAAAAAAATTATTTGTACGATAAAATTTTGCTCTGCCATAAATTTGCAATTTTCACCGCGAGTAGTTGTATAAAGTTTTGTGCTGTTTTTATGACAAATGTTTTATGTTGTGTTTTGAAGTGCTTGTTAATTTTTTTTTTTAAATTAATAAATTATATTAATAAAATAATTAATTGTAATTGTCGTAGCTGTGTTTTGTACTACTTTTTTGTTTATTTGCGTTTGCTTTTGTTGATATTGACGTTTATTTAAAAATATAATATATAAGAACTTTTTCTGTATTTTGTTGAAGTATTTTTTCACTTGGCGGCTTTTTCTTGATTGTTTTTTTAATAAATAAACACACTTATAAATAAACAGCCGTACAGAGAAATGAAATGTCAGATAAATTACAACTGATTTGACAGCAGATTGCTAAGCAATAATTGCTCAAGCAATAAGAAGAGCAATCATTGCGCAATGGATTGCCACTCATGGCAATTTGCGGTCTCTACGTCGCAAATTTAATGGAGCAATCAAATTTGAAGTTTGCCGCAATAAATATTGCTACGTGGAGACCCGGGGTTAAGATCAATGGAAAACTGTCAAAAAATTTACTTAAGTTATCGATAAAAAATCAAGTTATGTCAAAAAAAAAAAATAATTGAAATATTAAAAGTGTTGCTGAATCAGCGGTTTATAGGCAAATTCAGCGATTTACCGCTTTTTGTTTGTTTTGTTTTTATGTTTCTCATAAACAAAAAGTTGACAACACTTAATAAAATAAACAACAAAACCATGATAAAAGAAACAACTTTGTTTACATTTTTTATAGTTTGCTCTTTCTAACATTTACTGTTTCTTTCTATCAATTCGATATCATTTCAATGAATAAAAAATGTAGTGTCACAAGGGCTTTAAGAATCCTGTATCGAAATTTAATTGTTAGGAAATAACAATTCGTCTTTTAACCCTTTCATCCCCGAATTTTTTGAGCGGTTGAAAAAAAATTTTTTTAAGATAGTTAAGTTGGTTTTTGCCTAGATATGAAATAAAAATTTGCTCCTGGATGGGTCAAATGTATGACCAACCCCACATTATTATTTATTGCCGAATTTCTGTTTTTTTTAGTTATTTCAATAAACTAAACCGTTTTTGAGTTACGCGAATATATGCTGTGCAGCCTCTTACATTTTCGAAATAACAGTATATCTTGAAATACGAGCTAACCTAAAAAAATGGTTAGCACCACTGAAATGCCAAGTGCGCGGCTGGTCTGTTTTTTGCAACTTGCACAGTGTACTTATTGCTCAAAATTACAATATTAAAATTAAATTTTAATATTATTTTTTTAAAGGTTGCGAAAGGAAAAAATCATATCTTAAAAAAGAAAAAAAAATACCTCCTTCAAAGTTTCAGAATTTTTAAAGAACAGTTTGAGTTTAAAAAAATAAGTTTTTGACTTAGTCCGTTTTTAAAATTTAACATTTTGCAGATATTACATTTTTCAAAAAAAAATCCTCTTTAAAATGACAATAAAATCATCTTCGTATGTCAAGTAGTTTTCGAGATATTCAAGAAATAAGCTCAACACATTTGGCTAATTCGGCGAAATTATGACATTTTGAATATGACATAACTTTTGAAAAAAAAATGTTACAATTTTTTTTGTTCATAAATGTTCCTTATAAGATAAAAGGAACCTTCTCACAAAATTTTATTAAAATCGGAAGGAGTAGTGTCCCACTCTTGGTCGTTTTGACATGGAATTACCCATAGGCAACATGGTTTAAAAAAAAAAATACTGAGGACAAAGGTACAATTTTTTTTTGTGTTTGTTGTTTAATATCATTAACTAACCTGTTTTAAATAGAAAATTGCATTTTTTAAACAAATATTTTTTTTAATATCGTCATATCGTCAGAAATCGTTCTTTAGATTTTTTAAAAACACACTTTTTCCAAATAATTTGTGGCACGTGTGACCGCTTAAACAAACAGTTCGCAAATGAGCACTACCAAAGCTTATTGTATTAAATTCTGCACACACATTGCTAAGATGCATATTTACTAAGAACAGAAAACCGATATAAGAAAAAATGAAATTTTCGGGAGTTATAAGTGTTTGATTGCAATGTTGCCTATAGGCAACAGTGGGGCTGAAAGTGTTAATTTTAAGTACAGCCAATACAAATTAAGTTTGAATTACAGTCAACCTTGCCTTAAAATATTTGTCTTAATTACAAAAACAAAAACACAGTTAGAACTCTGTATATGGGCTTTTCCAGCCAAAAGTCTGATTTTTATGTTTTATGCGCATAATTTTCAATCATAAATGCTTGAAATTCCACGCCTTAGCCATAATATAAGTAAATAAGGAACTTAAAACACATGATAAAATATTTATGAAATCTCATTAGTTTTTAACAAGAATAAAATGCTTGAGGTTATTTATACTTAGTTGAACAACAAACTAAATTTATGTACATAAATACAGATTTACGGTTTTTAACATTGTAGACACATACATACACCTTGTTTTACAATTATTTTTTCGTACTTCGCACCGAGATGAAAAATCTATGAGCAGATGCACTAACACACATACACTGGAGTATTTAAGAATATGGTTATCCTTAATAAATAAGCAAATAGCCAGAAATAAAATCTCGATAGTTATATTTAAGAAACTATTCAGAACTTTGGACACTTCATTTAAAAAAAATAGCTAAAAGAAATACAATTCCAATTTGTATAACTTTTCACTTCACTGATATTTCACTTCTTTGATATTTTTTGTACGGGAGGTACCACGCCCACTTCTCCAATCCCGACCACATTTTGTGGGATGGTGGGTATTGATACCTAAAATTTGTGTACTAAATTTGGAAACTTTGGCTGTTGCCGTTCTCCAGATATACTGAAAAAAATAATTAAAATACAACAACAAGGGATTTTTGAACACAAAACATACTTAGAATCACCTTCTGGTATATAACTCTGACACCAATCGAGTCTCCACCTTTAAATTTTCTGCAAATGTAGAAGAGGGTATAATACTTAACATATATTTTTTTAAGAATTTTAAAAAATATACTTTTCTAGATATGGAGCTTTGAACTCAAGACCCCAATAATTGAGCTTTGACCTTTTCTTAGAATATTCATATCATTTTAAAGGGTGCACTTTCACCTTTAAAACGATACCAATAAAACTAAATTATCTTGCGTAGTTCAAGAGTTCTATCCCCTTTTGTAAGGAGACTTTTGAGTTTTTTTCATATCTTTTATGACGTCATATTTCGGAAGCCGAAAGAATCTGGGGTCTGAAAATTTATATTTTGTTAAAGTCCAATAACATTCAACATTTGTGTTGAATTTCATTCAAATCGGAGGTGATGATGCCGAACGACTTAACGGTTTGACATGGATTCACTCTATAGGTTGTAAAAGCTTCGCCTACTTTTTCAAAATGAATAGCTTTGAACAAAAAATTATGTGCTTTTTTCACAACACAAGTGATTGAACGTCTAGTCAAATTTATATGAGCAGCACTCAGTTTTTTGATTGGTTTTCATATAAATTTTACTATACAATCACTTGCCTATTATTTAAAAACAGCACATAAGACTGTAATTCAGTAATGGATTTAAAAATCGGTAGAAATGCATCAAACCTGCTCAAAACGATCGTTTTGAAAACGATCGAATTTCATCACATACCACCTGCATATTCTTTTTCCATGTTAAACAAATCTCTCCTCATACAACTTCAAAGTTTATATAATTGTTTTAATTCGCTTGAAATTCGCAATTTCTTGTTTTAACAATAGTGGTATCCACACCAAGCTTGTTAGTCGTTAATCGTTAATTTTTTACACGCATTTTGTTTTTGTATATTTAACGCGCTACCGGATTAACATTTAGCAAATTAACGACACGGCATCCCTGATAAAATAGTTGTTAGTTGGTAACTCACAATCAGCTGTTGCAGTTTCTAAATAAATATACAGCCATGTCACAGAGTACAATTCCGTTCGGAAACGGAATTCATTCCGTATTTTGGTGCTTCAGAAAGTGACGAAAAAATGTTTCGGAATGAAACCATTTTTGTTTTCATGAATGGTATGGGAGTTGTCTGTATCTGAAAGGCCATAAAACTATCAAAATACACTTTCCATCAACAAACAAATATGTTTTCTTCAATTCCGAACGGAATTGTACTCTGTGACATGGCCCATAATAAAAAAGTCATTTGTGATACATTTCTAAAAAAGTATTTGTGTTTTGGCAATTTTCGTTTACATTGAGAGTTAGTCTGTGTGATCATACGGCTTATGTCTTATTGACAAGATTGCTACTTTATAGGGGAGAGGGACGAGGGGAAAAGAAACGAGTGCACAGATGCATGTACTGTCTTTACGTTTTGCTTTCTTATTCGTTGTTTAATTTTGTTTTTGTTTTCAATATCAAATAAAACAAAATAAAAAACATGTCGTCAACATGACATGAATCATTTGAACGCCAATTCATGTTCAAAGAAGAAAAAGGAAGAATCTTGTCAATAAGACATGAGCCGTATGAACTCAGACTAAGTATGTTAATTAAATGATTTTTTTTATTTTAAAGTCACCAGCCTAACAACGTTTTAAAAAGGGGGTCGTTCACAGTTGGTAACTTTAACAAATTAACAAACAACCGAGTAAGAAATTAACAAGTTCGGTATGAATACCACTAATAATTTTAAGGAATGAAATCTTGATTTCCTCATCACGGCAAAATCTTTGCGAAAAACTAATTTAATCCCAATAAAAAATTTTATCATATTGCGAAGCACTAATGGTACATTTAAAAAAATAAGCGCAGAATTATGCGCTACGCAATAAGACATACAGAAATGCAGTAAAGTAAGTGATAAAACTCTCAACAACTTTTATAAAAAAAAATAACATTTCAAGTGCTACGGCATTCCCTTACTAAGAAGCAGGTTTGTAAGGGAAAATACTAAAAAATAACTGTATCAAAACATTCAGTGTGTAAAGCTGATCGTTACATCCAACATTTTTTTATGCGCTGAATAATGCGCTTCATGTGTCAAAAATGTATTGCTTCAAAGTGGGAACTCGCCATATAAAATTCATGTCTTCCGTATGCGCAATGGTAAGCGCAACTCTTATGTTTCTCCCTTACAAACCTGCTTCGTTGGAAGCTCCATTTTTTATTGGGATGCTGTTATTCAAGGTTCGTACTATGCCACCAATGTAACTTGACTGACCCAAGTCGCAAAATTCCGAGGAGAGCTCACAAAATTAGCTAAAATCATTTATAAAATCGACAAAAATTTTTTTAAAAGGTTATAAAGACGTTAAAATATGCGCATTGCTTTTAATGGAATGAATGTATTTTAGTAGCATTAAAGAGTCAGTGGGAACGTCTTTTCATACGTGGTTTTTCTTCCTGGCCACTTGATGATCTATTTTTATAACATCAGTATTTTGTGTGCCTTTTACTTATACTGAAACTACTGTTCTGTATTTTGGTTTTAAAAATATGGTCACAGTAAAACTAACGTAGAGAAGAGTACAAAATTTCCCAAAATTAGTTTTTTAATAATTTTGAACAATTTTGCAACTTTTTTGTTCGGTGGTTTTAACTATGTGTGTAGTACTGATTAAAATATAAAAAAAACGCTTTAATTAAAGTGTAATAATTTTCCCCAGCAAATATTTTACTTTGTATTTGGAGAAAAAGTCTGGTAGCTCACCCCATCTCTTAATATCACGAATTTTTCCTCCCCTTTTTTAGTGTCATCAGTTTATTTGCAAATTTTTATGTGATTGGTTGTGCTAATTGAAGTCATGGAAATAAAAATAATTTAAAATTATTTATTAATTAGTGTTATATCTTTGTTTATGTTTTTTTTTAATAAATACAATACAAATTAATTGTAATAAAAGAAAAGTTACAAAAAAGTGCAAATATTTAGTGAGAAATGGTTAAAATGTGTTTTGGTAAAAAAATCATTTGTGTGATGGTATGTAGTCAACTGTTCAGCTGTTGTCGCAGAGGTTTTTTTACATGCATTGGAGACTTGATTGGTGAGTGTTTTTGTAAACAAACCAAAAGAAGGCGAATCAGAGATAGGAGAGAAAGCAATTGATATGTTTTGCACAGTTGAATGTTTAGTGCTTTTTAATAAAAAATTTTATCAATCGAAAAGTCGCTTATCTTCCCCTTAGCACTTTTCTTTAAAAGAGCGCTAAATTAGCATTTTTCTGTTAACATCTTTTTGAAATTTAGGTACTCAACATTTTTCGTACTTTTATGTTCATACATTAAATAAAGGGAACTTAAACCTAAATATTTTTCCGTTTTTCAAAAAATTTTACTGCTTGTTTTTCAAACTCAAACAAAAATTTTCGTTTAGAAATTTACATATATTGAAAACAAAAACAAATTTAAGTTTTTTTTTATTGTTATTTTAATATAAATTCCCAAACGAAAATTTTTATATTATTTTAAAAAATGCAGTTGTTATATGTATATTATACTTAAATGTATACTTTATACTAACAAATCACACTTCATCATAAAGAGCGTAATAACTCCAAACTTACACATTTTCAATAGAAGCAAAACCATTCTTAATACCTATAATATTAAAAGCATATGAAAAAGAATTACTAAACCAATCGTTTCATTACCAAAAAGTTATCAAAATAACACGATATTTTTACAGCAGGATGATATGAATATTATGTGTAAATTTTTGCAAAAAAGTGGAGGAATAAAAATTTTGAGTTAATACCCTCTTTATAATCAAGTTCGATATGTATAGTAGGTGTCGCATGGGACATTTTTACAAGAAATTAGTTATAAATCAATTCTATATTATAAATAGGCTCTGTTTTTAAATTCTTTATCTGTTTTTTGATTTTGATTAAATATTTTAAGAGATATCGATAGGGTGACCGTATTTTTCAAACGAAAAAAGGACATTTCGAAATGTAGTAAAAATAATAAATAGTATCAAGAAGGTTGTTTTAAATGTTAGTTAAGCGAACGAGTCTTGCGCTCGTGTTCTACAAACAGGCAGTTAGTATGCTAAAATGGTTTTAATAACCAATGGTAAAACCTCATTTTCTTTGGTGCAATTAATTTGAATTTAAGGTCCTTTAAAGTAAGAACAGCCTCAGGCTTTGAAATATGTTGTGACTCTAGACGACAAATATATTTAGGGAATATAAAGGCTTGGCTATGTGCCAAAAGTAACCACAATGCAGCACATGGCTCATCAGAATAATTTTTGCAATGTCATCTGGCTTTTTATTAAGTTTTCTCTCTCAATTTTCTATTCTCTATTTTGGAACAAACAATTTAAAACTTCGATCTAACGCTGGCATTAATGTTAACCAGCGTGTTTTACTATATTAATGTTGAAATTTTGGAGTTTTGGGAAAATAAAACTTATAGTTTTTAAGTTTAAGAAGAAGAAGTCATAATCTAACAAAAGGACAATCTTAAAGGACTGTCCTCTTAAAAAGAAGAACGAATGGTCACCGTAGATATCGATCACTAACATTGCCTCATGTCTACAATTTCAGAGTTTTCTCAACATTATTTGTCTTCATTCGTCAATTTTTGTGCTATGAAGCAAATTTCCAATGTAAATGTAAAAATATTATTGTTATGCGGTATGTTCTTATCAAAGTTCAAAACACTTTCGTTCTGTACGGCAAACCAGCCGATAATACCCAATGTGGTTGTTATTAAGCGTTTGCTTAAACAAATACTTTGACCTACTTGTTGTTTGTATTTAAAATTAATCCAAACATTCTTTAAAGTTTTTCTAGAAAAACATTTTTTTTTTGTCCGGAAAACAAGTAAACACCCAACCCATTTCGCCACCTTAAATGCCAAAGGGCGTGCCAACACTTTTTATTTATTTTTAAATTTTATATGCACATGTTTTTTAGTATAGTGCATGATAATCAATCAAAAACTCGATTTTAACGTTTTTTGTTTTAACGCCTTTTTGAATTTTAGGTAACGATATATGTTTTGAATGAAAAACTAATTTTTATGCCTGAATTTTAAAAATCTCAAGACCGTTCAAATTGTTTTCGAAGTGTTTGCTTGTACTACATATTAATAAATTAATGATATTAATCCAAATTTTCAATATTTTTAATCAGGCTTAAGTTCATCAAATTTAATTTTCATTAAATTATTTTTATGATGAAAGGAATTTTACAACATGAAAATTAATTAAAATTGTTATTGATAATCATTCATTCTTCACTGACCTGAGATTCGAACCCAGGCGGCTGGTTACTCTGACATATTTCGATCGCTACCACTCGATCTCCTCAGAGGGATTTGCCGTCTTACACTCGCAGCCATCGACGACTGCTGACGTCAATAGTCAAACACCCTTAAACCAAACTGTATTTTAACCTTTGGTAGATCGAAATTTGCTTTTTTGAATGATTATCCATTTTGAATTGATTTTACATGTTTTTAATTTACATCTGTTTTTTCGTACTTTATGCCAAGAATTCTTCTTGAAGTCCAAAGTACATTTTGGTTTTTTCATGTTTGTCTTTCTTTTTCTTGTTGACCTTTTTCAGCACAACTTGAAGGACAAATGTACACATAGAGCTCGTGCCTTAGCTTTAACAATAATTAGTATTGTGGTTATTTTTTTTTGAACTATTTATGGTTCTTAATTAAAATTTTCAATAATTTCAATCAGGCTTAAGTTCATCAAATTTAATTTTCATTAAATTATTTTTATGAAGAAAGGAATTTTACAACATGAAAATTAATTAAAATTGTTATTGATAATCATTCATTCTTGACTGACCTGAGATTCGAACCCAGGCGGCTGGTTACCCTGACATGTTTCGATCGCTACCACTATTATTTAGTTTACTTTGCCTGAAATATCAGGCCTAATTCGCGTACGCTGAATCCAGAGGTGCTTACCGTTTTTTTTTAGGCTAGCTTACGTTTGCGTGATACATATACCGTTATTTCGAAAACGGGAGGGTTTTCAATACACATATTAGCGTAACTAAAGTAAGGCTAAACTTTTTTCTAATATGCGCATTCGTTTTAGAAACATAATTTCTTTTTGCAAAAACAGTTGATAATTTAAAATTTAGTCATGACATGACATGATTATGTTAAATACATTTATAAGTGTGCCAGTTTTTTTTTGCAATCTATTGTTATTTACGCGATCGGGGGATTTTTTTCAATTAAACTTTAAAAATCGAGTGGCGTTAAGTTCAGATTGGATATGAGCAGTTCCAGCAGACAGTCTACTTTTTGTAACGTAACGCCAGAAGTAATTTAAATTGTAACTCAAACAATTTTATGTTTATAGTTTACTTTTCTATATATTTTGATGTAAAGCTCTTCATTTAGTAACAAAAAGGATAATGGTTGAACAACATGGTCCTTAAATACAACCTTATTTGCATTCTGGCGTTACATTAAAAAAAGTAGACTTTTCGCTTTTAACGTCACGCCAGCGCATATTTTTGCTTATATCTGCATATCCTTGGCGTCGATTGTTGTAATGTTTTTTCTGAATATAGTGCTACTTCATTACTTTGCATATATAAAAACCTTTTTGACAAATTTGACTTCTTCATTTAATGCCCATGGAAATGGAAATGCCCATATTCGTATTCGGCGAATATTGGCACAGATATTCGTATTAGTGAATATTTAAAATTTATATTCGTAACATTACTTATATATACATACGAAGTCGATCAGAAAGCGGCCAGACAATACGTAAAATCAATGTCATATTGAAATCCGAACGAAGTCTCTAAGAATGAAGTAGACATTTGCAGGAAACTTTTGATTCAGACAATGCCAATTTTGCTTACTTGGATGTCTATTAAAACCAGTGATGTTATACATAGGGCAAAATCCCTATTCGTTGGGATTTTTTTCTAAAAAAATTGGCCGTAGCGAAAAAAGAACAGATATTTTAAAATCATTAAAATGTAGGGACTTTTTAAAAATGTGGCAAAACTGTATATATTTGGCAATCTTTTTCGATTGTGGCAACACACTAATAACATTTTTGATAGGGCAACATTGCAAATTGTTAAATTTCTTTGAGTGATCGCTTGCCGCCATTTAAACTTTGATTTAAAGATCTCTTTTATAAGTAGGGATGCAACGATACGAGTAAATACAAGTACATATTCGATACTTTTATATAAGTACCAAGTATTTTTGTAATCGAGACTTAGCAACCGAGTACCAAGTAGTATCGGTAAAAAAATACTCGGTATCGGTCAAAAGTAATCGTTTCACTTTGGTATTGAAATTAATATTAAATTTTTGATTATATTCCAAAGCTGGAGCAGCAGCAACGGTATCAAGAACCCGTTTCAGCAGTAAACACCTATAAACCACATATTGTCCAGGTCCATTTCCTCAATTTCTGGCTACAGGAAGTTCGTTACCATCTCGCGATATTGAACACCATTCACCGTAATTGGACCTCATTTTCGAAGAAGTACGGTCCTATAACGAAGCCAGCCGCAGAACTATCTGGGCAAGCATGCACATATGTTTTCCCATTTCCTACAGACCCCGTTTGCTGAAATTACGCACAATTCTTCCGATTGTGGAAACATGTGTGCCCCGGTAGTCTACCAGGTAGCGAGCTAGTCTATCAGCGCCGGGGTTGCGGGTTCGATTCCCGCCAAAGGCTGTGGTTTCTTTCCTGCAGACACGCATAGAGCTTCGCGGGATTAGCTTAGGAAAAATAAAAAAATTTGGTTGATTATGCTCGCCAAAAAATCAAGATATGCACGAAATGCATTTCTATTGAACGCCCACTTTCGTAAAAGGCTTTGACGTGGATTATCGTTTTACCACCCTTTATTTTATATTTATCAATTTTAAAATAAAATATTTACATTAAAAAAAATACATAGTGACATTGTTGATTTCTGGAATCAAAGGTGAATGAAGGTTGTTATCCTGAACGTTTTGTTTCCAAGATAAACGATTTTTTGAAAGAAAATTGGTACTAAGTGGTCTCAATTTTTACACTTTTCGTTTTGCACAAAAATTCTTATGGTTCGTAGTTCTTATTGTATTGTATAGCACTATAAGTGCTTCTTTCTATTATTTTATCATATAAACCGATACAAGTAAGTATCGATACTGAGTAGGTATCATTACTTTGCGAGTTACGATTAGAGGTATCGTTTCGTCCCCAATAATAAGAAGGGAAATGCTTTGAACTAAATTTTTCAGAGCAATAAATATATAATTTGCTAAAGATGGGAATCAAAAAGTTTTGAAGAAATGTCACCATTTTAGTGAAAATTTAATTTTCTCCCTTTAGTCAATATTGGTCAATACAGATAGCGAAATTTTTTTCTATCATTGTGTCAATTTTAGGACTTATTTTTTAGCCAATATTTTTATTTGTTCGGAAAATCAATCACTCAAGTAATAAATTAGTTTTTAGTCATCAAAAGTGATATGAGAAATCGCATTTACGTGACTTAAAAAAAAAAAATGATCACCCAAATGTTAGCTGGGAACAACTTTAAATAAAATTTATATACATCAGAACAAGCGGTTTTATTTCTATTGATATTTTATCATTTAAAAGTTGCAGGGATTTTTGTAGAGACAATTTTTTTAACGCGTAGGGAAAAACAGGGATTTTTTTTGGGCTGCGTAAGGACTATTCAAAGAAGTGTATAACATCACTGATTAAAACATCTTAAGCTATGTCATGTGGATTGTTTTTCAAATGTTTAATTTGTACATAGCGTCTGAACCTGTCCAAATAATATCATGTGATATTTCTCAGTGTACAGTACATATTACATTTTTGATTTAGAACGAGTGTTATATTTTCAAGTGACAAAGCATCTGACATCAGCTGTTTTTTATTAACAAAATTGCTTGTGACGGCAAAAATTAATTTCAAATTTTAATAAATATAAATTATAATAATAGCGAACATTTAAATTATAAACCTTATGTAAAACTCAAATTTTTACATACACATAAAACCATGAAACATATGGGTAGAACACACATAATGTTATAATCCTGTGAAAAAAACCTTGTACTTTTTTTAGGATAATATTTTAATGAAAAAGAATTGCAAAAATTCCCAAAAACACAACTGTTATAAGAAAAAAATTATTATTTACTTTATTATTTAAAAAAAAATTAAAAAAAGAAAAGAAAATAAATACCAACATTTAAATCCAATTTAGAAACATTAAGGACTTTTAAGCTGATTTTAAAAAATTTGTACTCCTGTTACACCACCCTCTGCATCCTTAACGAAATTAAGATGGCATTAGAAACTAAAAAGAAAGAGATAAATATTGCCCAAAGCTAACAGTTGTAATAATGAAACACGCGGTGGTATCTTCTTAAAGTAACATTAATCATATGACAAGTGCACAAAGGAGCAGGGAAAATTAAGAAATAGGAAGGTATAAAATCAACAACAACAACAAAAGCTTTCCACAATTAATTACAGTTGACATGTGGTGCCAAAAACAAGAACAAGAAATATAAAAAAATAACAGATTTGATGGTTTAAAATTTTTTTAAACGGGTCTCTAAATGTGATTTTTTCTTTTGGGAAATTTTCTTTTAAAAAATATTGCGTTATTTTAGGGTGTTTTATGCTTAAAAGTTTAAGCATTTAGCCATTAAACCATGATAAAAAAATTATGTGGCTCTTAAGAAAACACACAAACCGCGATGTAATATTGTGTGAAACATGACACGGCACTTAATTTACAATTCATTTGGTGCCTTTTTTTACTTTAAACGGCTGATTCCTTTTCTTTTTTCCCTGTGCTGATTTTGAAGAACATTTGGTTTTAATTGGATAATGAGTTGACGTTTTTCCGCTGCTTTAAGTTGCTAATTTTTTATTCTGTTGCCCCTTCTCTTCCTGTGGTTTTCTCGAAGACAGTTTGCTTAGACGGCTTGATGGTCAGATATGAGTTACAAAACAATTATAATGATTAAATAATGAAATTTGTCAGTTACAATCTGGTGTAAGTTATTAAAAAAAAAATTTATTATACATAATTTCTTCTTGGGGCGTTTTGGTGTCATTTATGTGGCATTTTTTGAGTGTTTTTGACTTAATTTGCGTGTGAAACTTTTTATAAGGATTTTGATATCCAATGCAAAAAATGCCATGTGATGGAAGAGAGAATGCAATATCTTTCTGTCTCTTTCCTAAAAACTCAAGACATGAAAAGTAAAATCTAAAACGTGTAAATATGCACTTAATGACCAAGTTTGGCAAGCATTGTAAATAGCGTTTTTTAAGTCTGATAAATTTACGAAAGAACTGCCATACTGCGCTCACTTTTTGAAATTTATGGTAAGTATGCTGCGGCTATTCATCATTAATAGATCCACGCTGAAACACCGCGGATAATTACAATTCTGTGTATTTTGTTGTTGAATTGCAAACAAAAGCTACAAAATTTTGCATTTGCACTTTTGCAAGACCATTTGCATCTAGACTCCGAAATTTATAAAAAAATATGATCTTTAATGCAAATAAAGCATTTTCCCATTGCGAAATATATGTATATAGATCGGTTCTTTTTTCTCCTGCAATTAGCAGAGGACCGTTAAATCTGGCTTATTAGTTTCTTTATTTGTCTCGGATTCAGTAATCTGAGGGGCTTAAGGCGAGCGACTGATTATGCCGTTGCGTCCGATACTGGTGTTGGGGCTGGCAACATCGCCTCCAGGCCTGCTGTTATATTGCTGGGATATAATCCTTACTAGATATAGGGTTATTACGCCCGTGATTGGTAGTCATAGCCTCGTTTGTTATTTTAACGAAAAACATCAAGTCCTTGCCACGTGCGGAACAGAGGTTGAGATTGACATTTGAAAAGGATGGCTCTGTATACACGAAGAAAACAAATATGGTTGGAGTTTAGCATATTCAAGAGCAACATACTATGGTTGGATTTTAACAATGTTTATGTTTGCAGTTTCATATTTAACCATAATATGGTTAACATTAGCAAACATTTTCCCTAACTCCACCACAATACGGTCAAAATTAACCATAATTTTTTAGAGTTTGCCATACTTTTGTCAATATTAACCATAATAATGGTCAAAATTAATGATATAATGTCAAAATTAACTATAATACGGTCAACATTTTTTAGAATTTGAACAAAAGAAACCATATTATGGTCATAATAAACAATACTATGGTCTTTTTCATCCATTTTTTGAATTTGTTTATTAAGTGTCAAGTATCGTTTTTTCCTGTTACCTGTTAGGTTCCACTTTTAAAACTTGTCACATTTAAATCATTTCCCTGCCTTTGACGACCTTCTTTAGCACTCCTTCTGTTTAACTGGTTCATAGTACTAAATTTGTGTATTCAAGTATAAAAATAAAATGAATGAGAATTTTAAGCACACCAAGCACCATGCATTTGAATAGCAATCAACTATTGTAGAGAATAAAACGACAATAAAATTGTTGCTTTAAACATATAATTTTTAATTTAAAAGTAAACATACAATGTTTTAAAATATTACAGATTCAAACATATTATTGTTATAACATATTAACCATAACATGTTTGGAAACAACCATAATATGTTTATGGCTTTTGGATAATATGGCTAAGTAACCATAATATGTTGAAGTGTATAGTTGTAGCTTTATATTATTTAAACATTATATTGTTAAATTCATCCATATTTGAAGTTTCAAGGGAGGTAAACACTTTATTGTTAAATATAAACAAATATTATAATCTAATCGTGAAAAAAGTAATGTTAAAAATAACGGAGTTCAGTATTGCTCTTGCTAAAGTGCAAGTGCAAAATATCGTAGCTATTTTGTTAAATCCAACAACAAAATACACAGAGTTTCCTATAGATTTCATTAAATTGCAACGATATTTTGCATTTGCTCCTTTGCAAGACTAATACTGAACTCCGTTATTAGTTTGTTTGTTGCCATTTCGGGGAACATAATTGGGGTATTCACAAGGTGTCATAAAGTCATATGTCTTAAAATAATAACATTAAAAAATACGACTGTTGTGAACAACCCCTCATAATTTAGTATGCTATTTTGAATTTAAATCAGCTGATTTAAAACAAATATAAAAAATAAATAATTAACTAACATCAAAATATTTTTTAATTCTTTTCCATGAATTAATAAATTAAATTGGATCTTACCTGACTATTTTCCATTTTGCAGACGCAAATAAGAAATAAATTTTATTTTGTTTGTTTACCAAACAGCAGAGTCATACGCCGATCTTATTTGACGCCGCAAGTGATTTCTTGTAAAAATTGCTAGCCGCAGGTCAAATTTTGATGTTAACCGGATAAAATCATACCATCAACGGCGACGGCTACAAGAACTAACGCGATACGGCTCAGCCGCTCAGCTCTGGTCTCTTCTGATTAATTACGGCAGCACAATAAACATAGCAAGCAACGTTCTATTTATTTAAGACACTTTTTGTTTACAAAGCAACAACAATTTTTTTAAACCATTGTAAAATGTTAGAACATTATGACAATATAACATGATAGCACACCTTGTGAATACCCCAAATATGTTTTTAAGCATGCTTCAACCGTGTTTTTTCTGCGTGTACAAATGCGGCATTTGCAGTAAATTCACCTTTCCATTAGTTTTCTTTTCCATTGCGAAATACTTATTGGTTTGTTTTAAGTTTAAAGCTAAGTCGATCAGTCGCCATCCCCAAAATTATAAGAAAGGAAACCAGAAAAATGCTCTAAAAAACGCGTTTAATGTGCAATATATATGCAGTTTGCCCTGAAAATTGCTAAAAATATGCCCTAAAAAATCCAAAATTGCTCATTTGAAGACAAAATATACAACAATTTATTAACAAAATTTAAAAAAAAAACATAAAAATATAGGTTAATATTCATATATGTAAGAGATGTTAAAGCCAAATATTATCTAGATATTAACATCCATATGGGGTTTTGTCTAAAAGGGATTTTAGGTACGGTCGCTAAATTGTTAACAAATGTAAACATTAAAAAGAAAGTTAAATCTATTTCAGGATGGGAGCTTTGAGCAAATGTAAACCGATTCGAAAATAATTTAATTTGCAGTAAAATATTTTTGGGACGAATTTAAATTAAAAACCATCATAATTAGATAGCTTACGGACACAAAGAGTCTAATTTGGATGTGAAATGATAGACCGATTCTTACCGCTCACCACGAAGTCTATCGTCCATAATTGATCAAATTATATACAAAATTGGAACTTGTACTTTGCGCACAAGGCTAACATGGACAGACAACCAGCCAGACGGACGGATGGACATCGTTAGATCACTTAAAAACGTGATTCTGAGCCGATTGGAATACTAAAATATTGGTCTAGATACAATGACAACCTGCTTTGTCTTAGAATTTTAGAGTAAAAATTGAATGTAGATGTCGAAATAAATTTAATTGTTGCGAAAGCTAAAAACATTGAATATGTATCAAAATATGCCTTAAAAAGACAAAATGTGCGCTATAAACCTTAAATATGCTACAAAAAGGCTCTTTTAACTAAATAATGCAAAAAAATGCTGCAAACGATAAAATATGCAAAAATATGCACTAACAAATCGCTGCCCAAATTCATAAAAAGCTCTGAAAACGATAAATATATTGTTTCTGCCTTCATTGGTCGCTGATGTTTCCCTGATGATAAGCAAGTTGATTCACTTTGACTCAAGCTTTTTGAAAAATATATTTTCTTGCCCTGCTTATTAAATACTTTTGAAACAGATCCACATTTTTTCAGTTAAAAGTGAAAAATTGTAAAAAGTGGATCTAAACAAAACACATTGAAAGTTTTCTTGCGCAAATCTTAAATTTATAAAAAAGGGAAAAAGAAATTCTACTGTATGAAAGTTGAGTTCCAAGAAATAATTAATTTTTTGCTAATTAAAAATTTAAATTAAATTTTTATTGCTTCTCAAAACAATACAATATTATGCAAATACATTAAATACCTTTAAAAACACTGGTTGGCAAAAAAATCGTTTTAAATAAAAATATATGGAATAAAAAGATTTTAAGGCGTTAAATTTAAATCTGTTTTCAGTTTTTATACCCTCCACCACCTCTAGCGGTGAATGAGGGTATATGCATTCTGGCTCCTTGAGTAATTCTAAGTCGATTTAGCCATGTCCGTCTGTCTGTCCGTCTGTTGAAAACACGCTCACTTTCGCACACCTCAAAAGAAATGAACAATTATAGTGTCAAATTGCTTGTAGTTACCCTAAGCAGTTTCAAAATCGGTTCAGCAGGATCAGATCTATGAATCAAAATTTGGAACCACCACACTAAAAAATTGATAATTTTGTTACAAAAACTAACATAAATGGTGGAATAATGCACGGATTGATATAATATTTTGCACAAATTCATTTTAAATCAGACTGCTAAATTTCGTGCAGATCGGCCAATTATTTACCCTAGGCCCCATATAAACCCTACTCTCGGAAAACAGTTTATTACGCCTTAAACCGTAATAAATAACACAGTGCAACACAAAGTAAATAACCATATACGGACACCACTACGTGATAAAAGACAAAAAAAACCCGTGTCTCCCAGTTTTGCCCAAAGTCATGCACTTTTTTATGGGCCCCCAAAGATTTGGGGCCTCGGTGGCATTTTTGCAAAAAAGTGATCATTTTCTCAGGCTCACATCTTGCAAACCGTTCGGAATTTTAAGACAAAGTTTTAGCTCTTGTCGAAAAGAGCAAAAATTGTGAACATATAAAATCAGAAAAACATCATCTTCAAGATCAAAATCGCAAAAAATTCGATTTTTTTTACCTTTTTTCCATTGTTCAGGTCTATAAGTAGCAAATACCAAATATACCACTCAAGCTTGCTTTTTATCACTTCTATTTATTTTTTATGAGCTACACTAATATTTCGCCCCAAATAAGGTTGTTGTGTTAATTCGGTTTACCATAATTTGAGAAATTAACATTTGTTTATATATGGCTTATGGCGATTTCTTTTCTGAGAAATATGTTGCATAAATGTTACATGACCTACACAAAAGAGATAGAGCATGTAACATTTATGCAACATATTTCTCAGAAAAGAAATCGCCATTAATTTACTCTAAATATACCTAGATCTTTGATAAATTTGTAAGTGTTTTGTTTAAAATCGGACAAACCGTTCTTAAGGTATGATGAAATATATTACCATTGCCGCCTTATTTCTAGCCCATACGGCTTGGGTAAAAAAAACTGAAAATATTTAGATTTGAATTTAGCGCCTTAAAATCTTTATAATCGGTACATAAAACTATACTATCTGAGGACAGATTTGGATTCAGCATGTTAAAATCATTTGAAGTCACACAACAAAGTTCTTGCTGGCGATTTTTTCTGTTTTTTGCCGACCAGTGTACTCTAACAGTGACTAAAAAAAAAATTAAAAATGAAAAATGTCTTGTAAGAACAGCAATAAAATATATTTATTAATACAATGTGAAAATTATACAAATGATACACAGTAGTACAAAATTTATAATTCTACACAATAATTTGTGAAACATGTGTGTGTATTCAAAGAAGAATTTATTAAATAACTCTACGTGCAAATTGTTTTAGATACGATTTTCATATACTACTCTCGACTACATTCAGATAATATTATCCAAAATCCTCTCTCCACTTTTAAAAACATACAAGTATCTGATATTAAAAACCAGATGTCAGAGGTATCATAAAGGAAAGATTCACATTAAAAGAAATTATATGACAGTTAAAAAGCAATATTTTGACAGAAAAAATAATAAAAAAAAAGATTCCTGGTATCTGGTAGGACGAACAATCCACCGTTTAGAATCGCAAAAGAAAACGTTTGTCACATTAACATTTATGAGTGTCATAAACACGATTTTTATTATTTTTATGATGATTTTTTTTTACATTAGGCCTTGAGTTACGTTACATGGGGCTGTTATTACGTTACGATTGGTAAATTTATTCATTTTTTCCCCGCTTTTTATTTTACAAAATTAAAGAAATTGAAAGTCTTGTTTTTCATTTATTAGGAAATATCCTTTTTACCTTTACAATTTGCAAAAAGGAAGCGATGATAATAAAATAATTGTAAAGGAGAAATGTTATTTGCAAAAATGCTTGAAAACAGAAGTAATATGGTGGATTAAAACGAATTAATAGACCACTTTATGAAAAATTGTTTGCTGCCGTAGTGTGGGGTATATAAAAAAAGAGAAAACTATATCTGGGGACAAATTGTGAATAAATTACTTATAAATTAAGCTTAAGAAGGGAAGCGTTTATATTTTTATGGTCTAAACTCGGCTTAGCAAGTGACATGCCAACAGCATTGCCATAAAAACGTTAAGTAACAATACATTCATTTAAAAATCTTTAAGCTAGAGGTCCACACCACGAGTTACACGCATTTTCGCTGTCTACGCAGCTGTCAAAAAAGTAGAATCTGTGTATTTATATGTAACAAGTTACATGCACAAAAGCGTAGGATGTTTTGAGGCGTTGAATGCGAAAAGTAGGTTTACTTTCTACTTTTGAAAGCATCACAAGCAGTGTTCGAACAAATCAGCTGGTTTTGACAAATAAAATTTAATTTTTACTTGTGGTAATGCCGCATAAAAAGCGTTGCATGTAACTTGCATTATAGAAGTCATGGAAGGTATAAAAATCATGCAATGGGTAGATGCGTAAACGCGTGGCGTGGACCTCCAGCTTTAGAGAAAAACTGTCTGAGAAACAGTATTCGATCGACTACTCGTTACCGCATGCCATGACCTCAGATTTCGACCCAAGCTATTCAATGTCGAGTACATCGATCTCAAAAAATATGATTTCGATTAAAGTCATTCGATTACGAATTCTAAGATTTGACTCCTGTTGTTTTGAAATGAGTGACCAAATTTCACCTACCCATAGCAGAGATGTAGTCGACTTTAAGCTTGGACCCGCGCTTAGAATGCTTTTAACAACAGAACAATTGATTACAATAGTTTGTAATAATTTTTGCTTTCGTTACATTGTTATCTTTGAACTTAACATGCCTTATTGTTGTTGCATTTGATATTCTACAAAGAAATTTTTTCAAGACTTTTTGCAAAGCACTTCTAAAGTGGGGTTAGTTGCCAGTTTACTTATGCCAGTTACATGTACTAAGTAGTTAGATAAAAGTAATATACCAGATGCTAAAGATGAGTGTTTTCTGTTTCAAATTAGCTTTTAAAGTAGCAAAATCAATTTAAAAATTGTAAAGTTATTTTTGTCGACAAAATAATAAAAAAAAAGAATCAAAAGTATACAAATCGTTTGCTTGCTACTCTAAAAGTGAATGAGCTTAAAGAAATTTGTATGTGTCTATGCTTTGGAATTGAATTTTCTTTTACTTGTGTTTCATTAAAAAGATTTTCACATTTTTAAGGATTTTGCTATGATGTTTTTTCTTAAAAAAAAAAATTTCTTAAAGTATTTTTCAATTAAAGATTCATTCAGAAAATTGCAATTTAAAATTAAAAAACTGTTTGAGGCTGTATTTCGAAACGAAATACTTATTTTTTTTAAAAATTTCTTTTTACATAAATTCTGTTTTGAAGTCTTAAAACTTACAGGAAAATAAAGAAAGCAGCCTGTTATCATGTAATTATCTGCCGAGAATCGATTATAAATCGATTAATTAAAAAGAAAACATAAAATTTTATTAATGTTTTAATCCTTTAAATGGTCAAAATTCTTTAATTTATCAAAATTATTAAGCCATTGTTTGGCACCTTCGACTGATGGTACTTGACTTTACGGAATTACGCTAAGACTCCTTTTTCACTAGTCCAAAAAGTAATCTAGTTCTAAGGTTTTCAAAGAAATAGATGGCAATTTTAGTAAATTATCAGAGTATAATTTTTTAACTTTATGTTTACGACCCGGAATTTTCCAAAATCCATTGAAAAAACAGCTTTAAAAAAAAATGACAACAGCATGCAGAGAGAATCGCCCGTAGGAACGTTTGCAATCGTGTTGTTTTTTCTTTGCAGCGAGTAAAACAGAAAAAAAGAAAGAGGCTGTGTTCAGTGTTGTTAACTTTTATTTTTTCATTACCGTACGGCCCTCTTAAAATTACCTTTTCTGAGAAGAAATTACCGTACGCTAAGGTTTTTTAATTTATTCAAATTTTAAATATGTCTTATGAAAAATTTTCATGAAAAGCTTTGTTTTGAAATACATTTTAAACCAAAATATTGACACGCAATATTCATATCTACCCGCTGTAAAATAAAGTGCTATTTTATCATCTTCTTATGATGAAACCATTGGTTTAAATACAAAATGAATATGTAATATTTTTGCTTTTACTGAACATTTTTTATAATTCCTATTGTTAAATGCATCACATTACGGCTATTTTAAATGCTTAAACAATTGTTGATTTTGAAACAACCAAAAAGTTAAAAATACAGTTAATTATATACCTACAATGAGTTACATATTTAATTTGTCATATTTTACACTTATCACTGTAACCCAAGCAAGCATTTGCAGAAACATAACATTCTTAACTTTTTGTATTATATTCATGAAAATCACATCTCAAAAGTTAGGATCATAAAGCCTTAATATGTATGTATATGAATATCAAAAACCCAAATCTTGATATTACCGTTTTTTAAATGAAATTACCTTGCTACCTTTTGGGGCTCAAAATTACCGTAAAAAAGGGTAATTACCGTACGGTTAACATCACTGGCTGTGTTAGCCATATACTTGTGTATTGGTTAAGCTTTTGAGTACAAGGCGTTTTAAGTCGATGCAGCGAAATTGAAACGTTTAAAGCGTAAAGCTTTCGCAAACGTCTGCTGATTTTTTTCTCCCTATACACGCAGAGAAAAAATATGGTTGGGCATGGTTACGGCAACAACACTATGTCTATTGTAACAATATATTGTTGTCGTACACAAATAATTGTTACATTTATTTAATATCACCAATATTATAGTTACTGCAAACATATCAATGTTTATCGCAATTATAAATATAAGTATTGTTGACCGAAAAATATTTATTTTTCTAACAACTAAATTATGACAACTTTCAAAACATATTATATTACTATCAAAAAGTAATTTCAATTTTTGGGAATACAAAATTTTAATTTCAAAAGATTTTGCTATTCGTGCTTAATTCCCATTTTTTATTCTTGACAAAAACACTTGAAATTTATTGTTGATGGGATAAGCTATTCCTATGCATTTCACTGGTTGCTTAGACCAGATCATCAGGAAACTTCATCCATAAAGATTTTAGACAAACTAAAGATATTAAACCAAATAAAACTGTTAAACGTATAAGAATTATAGCAACAGTTCTACTTGTAACAATATCAAAGCTTGAACAAAACACATCAACAATAAACAACAGTGGGTTTATCTCATCTTACATTCCCCACTACAATTAGTTGAAATTCTCTCAACATTAATTGTAGTTGTAAGTAGGTTAAGAAAAACAAAATAAAAACAACAACAACTCACAAAAGATGTTGTCAATTAAGTGTTTTTTAGGCCGTGCACTTGCCTGTTTATTATCAAAAAGTAATTTCAATTTTTGGGAATACAAAATTTTAATTCCAAAAATTTTGCTATTCGTGCTTAATTCCCAGTTTTTATTCTTGACAAAAACCCTTGAAATTTATTGTTGATGGGATAAGCTATTCCTATGCATTTCACTGGTTGCTTAGGCCAGATCATTTTTTTTTCATATTATATTACCCACAACCATATCATGATATTTAATAGCCATAACATGATAACTTTCTATACATTTATCATATTATGTTAAATATGCAATCAAACTATTTTTATTCTAATAATATTGTGCTAGCGCCATTTGTAAAATTATTTTGAATCAGTTGTGTCGTTTGTTTTATATGTGAGCGGTTAAACAAGATAAATTACCATAAAAAATAATAAATTTAAAGAAATTAAAATAATTAATAATTAATAGTGCAAAATATCGTAGTAAAATGCAACAACAAATATTGAACTCCGCTATTTTATTTACATCAAGAAAAATTGTAAAAAGTCACAAAATAAAAAATCGATACATAAAAATTTTAATTTATTTTGTATTGTTATGACAGTTATTAAAGGAGCTGTATCATAATATGATTGCCCTAGATTTATTATGATTAAAATGACAATAATATGATTCCTTCTTAAATTATAATGATTAACAGAATAATAATATGATTAAGGAAAAAATATTATGATGTAATATGACGAATATATTTAGCCATTATATGATTCAATAATAATCTTAATATGGTGACTACAATCATGATATGTTGCTCTTAGAATATGTTTACCACAACCATGTTTTTTCTTTCTTTATTTAATAAACAAAAAACTATGTAATTTTTTCGAACAATATATTTTGTTTTTGAAACAAGCACATCCATTGCTAAAATATGGAATTAAAAATCATCTTTATAATTATCTTCACCTTCATTATAATCATAATCATCATCTTTATGTTATCATCATCAACATCGGAAAGGTTTAGCAAAATAAGCAAATCAAGTGCTGTTTGTTTTAAATTTGAATTATGTAGCTTTTTTTATCATAATGTTTGTTTTTGCTTTAAATTTAAGAATTTGAAGTTATGAGAAACCGATTAAAAATGTCTTCATTCTATTTTTTGCGACTGCATTAATTTAATTGTCTTTAAAATTTTTAAAATCATTATAACGAGCTTCTTCCTCAGAAAGTTGGCCTATTGACAATAGAGCATAGGTAACTATGTATTTCGGGTACATGAATTAAGAATTGTGTAACCATGGGTTTTATGGGTAAAGTCGCGAAATTTTTGAGGTGAATCTCGTGACCACAGGAAGCAACAATAAGTATTATACGCAATCTTTCTATCAATTCTACATAAATTTTTGTTTTTGTTTATCACAAAATCTCAAATATTTTCAAATGGGTCAAAAACGGGAAAGGTGTTTTTTTGATTATGCAAGTTATAATACCATATTTTAAGAATATACATATAAAAAGTTTTGCCCAAGTATTCTCACAAGCATTTGAAAATCAACATTTCTTTAAAAAAATACTAATTTTTGTTGACCAATTTAAAAATATTTCCTCAATATTTTTCTTTACAAAAATGTATTAATAACTTAGTCAAATACCTGGAGTTGATGGATTGATTTAAAAAATAGTGTTTTCTAATTCTACATTTACACCTACGCCAAATCTAGTACTTACGAGATTTCGAGCCAAATCTAGTTGTTTTTGACTAGATTTCCCATACAAAACAAAATCTACTTCGTGACTAGATTTCGACGAAATCTACTCAAAATCTAGTAGTACTTAATGATGCAACTATGTTTTTTTCAATAAAGCACTAAAAAATACTTCCCTGCACAAGAAAAAAATGACATAAAAAAAAGACAAAACAAAAATTGTTAAAAAAAAATTAAAAAGTTTAATAAAAACTGTAAAAATATAAAAATGAAGAATAATATTGATAAAATACATATCGTTGATTATTAATAAAAGGTAATGCAAATTTTTAAATGTATATTTCTTTTTGTGTTTGTAAGTGTAATGAATAAACTTTTAGTCAGCTGTTTTGTTATAAAAACAAAATCTCGCTAATGTCAAAAAAGTATAATGTAAACGCACTAGATTTCGAAGAAGATTTTAAATCAAATCTACAAGATTTCGGCCTAATGTAAATGTAGTATAAGAAATAATTCTCACAAATCGCAATTAAAATATCTTTATTTTCACTTCACGTAGAGAAAAAACATGTTTAAATATGGTCACCTCCAATCAAACTATTTTTAAAGAACATTTTATACATATTATGTTTAATATGACCATATAATTGTCAGCGACAACCATATTATGGTTAAATTAGTCCTCCATCAAGAACCCACAACCATATTATGGTTGCCTCTAAAAATGTTATGGTTAAATATGATAATAATTTGTTTTTAAATTTACAATAGTATTTTTCTCTTTTTTAAGAGCAACAAGCTATGGTTGAAAACTAACCATGTTATTATAAGTGTTAAACAAATTTTAGTTATTATTAACCATAGCATGTTTGGAGGCAACCATAACATAGTTGTGGCTTCTGGTTGGCGGACGAATTTAACCTTTATATGGTTACCGCTGACAATAATATGGTTATATTAAACATAATATGTTCAAAATTTTCTTTCAAAATAGTTTGGTTGGAGGTGACCATATTTAAACATGTTTTTTCTCTGGGTGTTTTTACCAAATATTTCCAAATTATAAAATATTATTCTACCTAAACAGCGAATAATAAAAAAGTAAACAAAATAGATCCACAATTTTTACAGATATTCCTGTTGAATTTTATATACTATGTATTATATGGTACCAAATACTTATACGAAAAACTAACTTCATTCTTAAATTAATCCTCGTTTTTGGTACTGTTCACCCCTCTGTGTACAGGTGGAAAAGGTATATATATAAGTTTGTCATTCCGTTTGTAATTTTTACAGCTATAAAAAAATTTAGCTTAATTTTTTGGCTTTAAATTTAATCCTATAGCTCTTTTTAAGTTTTATTACAAACATGATTTCGCTTTGTATTATTTAAAAACCTGGCCACACTGCTAATAATATCTCTGAGAATTATGGCTCACTTTTTAATTTTACTCTTATGGCTAATAAATCAATGAATGTTTAAACGTTTCATACTGGGGCCAAAAGCCCTTTTTTCGCGGATTTATTCATAGCTCCTCAGCAACAATAGTGAGGCACACTTAGTATGATGTGGGTAACTCTTAGATCAAACTTCATGTTCCAACAAAACTTTGGAAGTATAAGAGGGAGGAGACGGGTACCCCCCATTCAAAAAAATTATTAATAAAATAATAAATTGATTGTTTATTCACGCACACTCCTGCTAAATTCCCTTCAATAAATCTTTACATACGTATTATGTAAAAAATTATTCTTCATCAGTTCTGTTTTAAATAATTTTCTCACGCGTAAGAAATCACGACATTTGCACATCTCTAATAAAAACACATAAAACAATAACAACAGCAATAAGAATTGTAGTAGAAGTCGTGAAGCGCTTTTTGTTGGTAAACTCAACGCGTGTTGCTACTAACTCGTACAGAACTTCCAAGGCGCACCGATGCGCACCCTAATTTTTTCTAAAACAACACTGATTTGTTCAACCTTTAAAATAAAGTTAAGATCTCTACTTTATTAAGCCTAATTAATAACTAAATGTCCACTTAAATTGAGAAAATTAATATAATTCGAAATACATTATTCTAAACGAGGTAGGCCAACAGTAACAGGCAGAAAGGTAGATGACATTTGACATAACTTCTTCATAATACATAAAACTGTGATAATGATGAGCACCATGATGATGAAGGTTGTAGCACTTATACTGTAGTGTGTGAGGTGGTGAACATCTAAAGAAGTTTGAAAACCAAATAAGCTTCTGACAGTTGGAGTATCTGGGATTTTATAAATTTCTATTTTACTATTTATCTTTAGGTGACTGATAGATGTCAATGAGGTGGTAATATTTATCATTGGAAAAATATAGTCGACAACAGACGAATAGGTATCATATGCCCACAGGTGGATCTCCGCTGTTTCTAAATAACAGTCAGGTTGCAACTTTAAAATACCGGAATCACGAATCATTATGGATTTCTTATATGATTTCTGACTACAGGTTACTTCAGCTAATGTATCTTCCATTAATGAGAAAATCCATGTATTGGTTGCATGCGTCTGGTGCCAATAGTTGTGAAACTTTTTTATTTCTATTTCACAGTTGGTTGGAATATCTCTTCGTTTAAGAAATAGTTGAACTTCGCAACTTGTCGCAGTTCTCGTGTTGTACACTGGGTAGATTTGATGGCAAATTGTCAACTCTTTAGTTCTGATACAATGTTCAAAATCTTCTTCATGCAAATTATAAAATAACGTTTTCCGCTGATCAATTAGGAAGTATCGATGTTGTCTATTTAATTTTACGGATAACCGGTCATGAACAAGTGGATATGTATTGACTTCGTATGCTTGGATAATCTCATTGTTTATAAAAGGGATTCGGATGTTAAATAATATGAAATCGATTGTAGTTCTTGTTGTTATTGAAGATATCTTTGCCAATTCAATTTGATTATCAGTTGGCAGACGTAACCGTTGAGGAATATTTCCTTTGATAACATCAATTTGCTGCTTAAATATTTCAACTGTCAGAATGTGGTGCATGAAGTTTCCTTTTGAATTGAGCAAAATTCCAATTATGTCTTCTTGCATTTGAGCAAATACTTCTACTGACATTAAAATATTTGTTATATCACTTATTCTCTCTGCTTCATCTTTTGTGTCGTGAACATTTTCTGCCATCAATTTCATTGATTCGCTTATTTTTCCTTTTTAATAACATCGACTGTTATATGTTGAACAGATGAAATATCCTTAATACTCTTTGCTATCTGCTGTATATTCAAGGAGCTCCCTTTTATCTTTTTTGCCATTTCCTGAGCGTGATCTTCGTCCATTAGGCCAAATAGTGAATTATCAATTTTCCCAATAAATGGCAACAAAGAACGTTTTTTCCGATTAACCGCTGACTGCATTATTAACAAACATGTTTTTATTTTTAAACTTATTTTTACAGTTTTTTCCAGACTTATTTATGCTTTTATTTATACGATCATTACTATTATTTAAATATGAATTGTCCATATTTTGTTGATCTGTTGTTACTTTTGTAACATCTAAACTTTCATCCGTGGGAAAAGGACAAACATTGTGAATCGATCTTTTCGTCTCCCCATTGCTTGTTCTTACGTCCATCATTCTACATAAACCATCTGAACCCAAACGGTTCGGATGACCGTCCCCCGCCTCCAGCATAATGGAGGAGTATTATCGTCTTTAAGAAGAACTATGGCGCCAGTTTTAATGTTTTCATATGGTTTTTTCCATTTAAACCTTTGTTGTAACTCAGACAAATACTCTGACGACCATCGTTTCCAAAACGTTTCAGCGTTAAATTGAACAGTTTTCCAATGTTCGCGCAATCCGCTATAACACTTATTGTTTGTGAAATCTTGGAAAGTGCATAATGGCTCTCCAATTAGGAAATGGCCAGGAGTTATAACCTGGAAATCATTTGGATTATCGGACAACAGAGTCAATGGACGAGAATTCAAAATGGACTCTATTTGTGTCATTAAAGTATATAGTTCTTCGTAAGTCTTTGTCCCTTCCGTTACTTTTTAAAAAGTATTTTTCACGGATTTCACACAAGCTTCCCATAGTCCCCCCACATGTGGAGATTTTGCTGGTATGTTTACCCACTCGATACCTTTAACGCCACAGAACCAAGGACCGGATTTTACGAACGGAAAACACAAAATTAAATTTTATTTTTTAAATAAAAAATTTTTGTGTGTGAAAAAAAGAATATTGTTTTTCTGTGTTTAAAATTTAAACGAAAAAGAAAAAAAACATTTTCTTTGAAAACAAAATTTATAGTTTCAAAAAATAGCAAAAACTTTTTTTGTAAAAAAAAAACAAATACAAATTTTCAAAAAACTTTTTTTTTTGTTGAAAAATATTTTTTAAAACGTTTTTTTTTAGAATTTTTTTTTCTATGTATGTATATTTTAAAAATGAAATATGTATGTATGTATTCTCAGAAACCTCTTCATAAATTTTATTGAAATTTGTTTTGAAGAATGAAATTTTTATGACAATGCTTAAATATAATTATTTTGTTTTTGTTTTTTTATGTTTTTAAGAAAACGTTTTATTTTAAAAACTTTATTTAACGTTTTTAAGAAAACGTTTTATTTCAAAAACTTTATTTTATTTATTTTTTTCGACGGCTTTTTTTTCAAAACTATTTTAGAAATTTTTTGTTTTCTGTAAAATGTAGAATTTTTTAAACTTGCACAATAAATATTTTTTTAGAAACAAAATAAAAAAACATTTTCCGATCCTTGCACAGAACTGACTTACACTCTTAATATGTTTTGCCTGTGAAAACAATAACAAGTTAGTGTGCTATATTCGACTGTGTCGAATCTTTAACACCATCAACCGACAGTTCGAATATTTTAGGAGTAATATCTGTATGATGTGTATTTATTATTATAATCTTTATAAACACAGATATCTGCATTAAAATTGGTTGCGGTTTAAACCTATAGTAAATTATAATTAAACCTATAGTAAAATTTAATGCTTTTTTTTTTAAGCAATTTTAACTAGCTTGAGTACAATATCATGGTTCGTAACAGTTTAAGCCGAACCTAAATGATTTTCAGGAGGGCAATTTATATTGAAGCCATAGGTTAGGTTAGGTTAGGTTAGAGTGGCCGGTCACAGAGACCCCGCATAGACCAAATAGGTCCCTAGCGTTACCACAATTGTCCGATAACCCACAGAAGAAAGTAAAAAGGTCAGTCAGATGTGATGGTATCCAAGGTACCCCACACTCTCTTGACGAATGCAAGGAGTCTCATTAACCCAATTCCAGAGACTTCCCCGAGATCTTGGAGATAATGATCTCCCAGACAGTTCGCCCTGGAGCGCACGAGTGCCGGACAGTAGCATAGCAAGTGCTCTACCGTCTCCTTTTCTCCTGGTACCCCACAAAATCTACAATTGTCACTATTCAACCGGCCCGCCCTATAGGCGTATACCGCAGTCCAACAATGACCCGTTATAAAACCTATCAGAAGTCTACAGTCCCTTCTCGATAGCGACAGAAGCATTTTCGATGACTCCGGATCATAGGATCCCCACATAACCTTGGAAACCCTGCACGTTCTTGTGTTTTCCCAAAACGCCTCTGATCTCCTCCGTATAGCAGAGTCCGTATCTCTCCTTATATTCTGAATTGGAGCCGGGATGACCACCATCCCATCGTGTGGTAAAAGGGCCCCCCGTTTCGCCAATTCGTCCACCTCCTCGTTGCCCTCTATGCCCTGGTGACCGCGAACCCAGTAGATATGCACTCTCCTATTGACACAGAGTCTATCTATCGAGTCCCTACACTCCTGGACGACAGATGAGTATGAGTATTCCGCGGTTATAGCCTTGATCGCCGCCTGGCTATCAATGAAAAAGTATACCTGCGAGTTCTCGGTGCTGGGAACACGTGCCAAATCAGCAGCCATTTTGGCTGCAAAAACCTCCGCCTGGAAAACGCTGCAGTAATCGGGAAGCTTATACGATTCCCGAATACCCAGTTCTCGGCAGTAGACTGCAGCTCCAACTCCGTCCTCCATTTTGGAACCATCAGTGTAGAATCTGAAGGTCCCTTGGCCTGATCGGAGTCCCACCAACCAGCCGTCCTCCTCTATGGTAACTCGCGGTTTCCTTCCAAGTGTCAGTCTCGGAATGGTGTAGTCACTGCTACAATCTATTCCCCTTATAATACTACCGTGACCATAGGGTCCATATACAAATTGTCCCGTCGCCCTTAAGCGGATCGCAGACCTCCTTGCAGTTCCTTCTGCCACTAGATGAATCGGCTGCAAGTCCAGGATCACATCCATTGCCGCAGTCGGTGTACTACGCAGAGCACCGGTGATACTAAGTTCGGCGAGTCTCTGTACGCCCGTTAGCATATTCCGGTACGATATCTTATCCAAGGCCGTCCACCACACAAGTATCCCGTAGAGTAGGATTGGTCTCGCCACCGCTGTGTAGACCCAATGTGTAAGAGCAGGGGTTAGACCCCACGTTTTGCCTAGCATTCCCTTACATGCGTAGAGCGCAATCGTTGCCTTTTTCACCCTCTCCTCCACATTCAGTCTCCACGACAGTTTGCTATCCAGTATTACTCCCAGATACTTAGTGTGGTGTTTAAGTTCTAGGTTAGTACCCCCTAGTTTAGGTCTCCTCCATGGACCAACTTTATACCTTTTCGTAAATAGTACTAGGTCCGTCTTCTCGGGATTAACTCCCAGTCCTACTCCGGCTGCCCACTGGTTGATTATCGCCAATGTAGCCTCCATTACAGAACTAATAGTATTCAGATCCTTGCCAGTAACTATCACCGCCACGTCATCTGCGTATGCGGTCATCTTTGCTGCCCCGTCCTGAAGTCTATTGAGAAGTTCGTTGACGACAAGCGTCCATAGCATCGGCGAGAGTACCCCTCCCTGGGGGGTTCCCCGGTGTGCCCTCTTTGTTATCCTGGAGTTGCCCCACGCCGCGGATATAGTTCTACACCGTAGCAGGTTACCAATCCAGTTTTTAGCATGCGGATGTGCCCCAGTGCGAGATAAGCTGGCCAAAATTGCCTCTGTGGACACATTATTGAATGCTCCCGCGATATCCAGGAACACACCCATATTGAAGCCATGGTAAGCTATAAACCAATCATCCCAAAATTCTGCAGAGTGATTTCTGGTATTAAAAACATAAATTTCAATACAGCGGTGCAATTAGTTTTAGCGTTTGCCATGAATTTCAGAAGGCTGCTAAAATGGGATCTAAGGTATATTATGGACCGTATATCAGAAAATTGAATAACATTTTTTCTGGCCATATGAAGCTAAGCTGGAAGAAAGTTTACCGCAGTATCTATATCTGCTACGGTTTGGGCTTTATATTGGGCCTAGGGTATATTATGGACCGCTCTTCACGAAATTTCACAGATTCATTTCTAGTCCTATAAAACTGTGACGTACCAATTTCAATTATGATAGAATTGTTAACTACGGTCTTAGGCGTACTAAACTGTTTTCCGGCAGTAGGGTTTATATGGGGCCTATGGTAAATTATGGATCGATCTTTACAACGTGATTTCCAGTCGAATAAAACGAATTTTTGCAAAATCTGTGCATAATTCCACCATTTTATGTTAGTATTTGTAACAAAATTACCAATTTTTTTAGGTGGTGGTTCTACATTGTGATTCATAGCTCTGATCCTACTGAACCGATTTTGCTGGATTTCAATCCCAAACTGCTTAGGATAACTACAAGCAATTTGACACCAAGTTTGTTTATTTCTTTTGAGTTTTTCGAAATTGAGCGTGTTTTTAACAGACGGACATGGCTAAATCGACTTAGAATTACTCAAGTCTGGGTCCTTGAGTAATTCTATATATACTTTATATACATATACTTTATGGGGTCTGAGATGAATAATAAAAAAAGTTTCACTCGGAATGGTAAACTTAGTATACACTCTTCACAACTAATTGTGGTGGAGGGTATAAAAAGTGTTTAACTGATTTATTTTTTTTCCTTAGAGTGGCCCAACCAACAAAAAGTTTGGCGGGGCTGGTAAAATGTATACCAGGGCAAAATAAGCCTAATTGCAGAATTTGTTCAAACTTGGTTCAAGCTTTTTTTTACTTGATTTCAGAGTTTTTGGATTGTTTTAAGTACTTTTTAGTGTTATTCGTAACTAAGCTTTTAAGTTTTAAAGTGTGTGGAAAAAACTTAAATTTAGTAAGCGTTTGTTTTTTTCTGTGTAAGCACTTCAAAGTGTCTATAAAGAAGAATTGGTTTTAAACAAGGAGTTATTTAAGGCTCATCGTCTAAGGTAAAATGAAAGCAAGTTAAATATTTAATTAATTCAACCACACCATATACATATTAGGTTCAATTGCTGAAAAAATATCGACGTTTGTAGTCGTTTACGCGGGGGAACACTTGCAAGATATTATATATTATATGTAGTCTTGATTCAAGACTCTTGAAAGGCCCTATAGATGATATACAATATTTGATTGTTGACGTGTTAGTTGAAGCATAAAAGAAGAGAACTGAAGGTTTTTTCTTTAGCTTGTATTCAAAAACACAATTTTTAAAACATGTGGTCCAGAGTATAAGTCACATAACCGAAACCATAATTTACGATAATTATCTTAGTATGACGTTTGGTTTTTATAAGGAGCTAAAATTAAAGTTTCTCATTACAACTGTCGTTAAGGAATCCTTAGAGAATTTCAATTGCGATTTTCAAAAAAAAAAAATTAGTCATCATTACGTTTGTTGTAATAAAATGACTGTCACTTAGATGTCAACTCATACTTAACGAAAAACCAAATACTAGATATTTCCCCATCCACGACTTCGACCGGCCCCTCTCATCTAGTTTTCTTGTACACAGTTAATTAAATGTCAGTTGCAAAATACGAACAGAAATTATTATAAATCACAGACAACACAGACACAAACTAAAATGTCCTAGCAGCCTGTAGATGTAAGTATGTATTTGTAAAACTCTAATATAAAAACAATGTGCTGTGTCACAAACTCGTCACGTTTTACAATTCTACAATTACAACCAACAACTAGCACTATGCTTTTTACTTAAGATTGGCATGCCACACCCCAAGTATTTATGAAATAGAATTTTTCATTTCTTACTTCTAAATTTAATGTACAAGTATTTGCAGACATCCTTAGAAAGCAAACAAAACTGGAAGATTACAAAAGCTGTAAGTGAACAATAAACGAAAGAAAAAGAATTCACTTACTTGTAATACTTGTGTTTGGAATGAATTTATTTTGAATCCAAGTATGAGTGTGTATTTTTGCACTTAATACGCTTCGTTGAACTAAAATTGCAAAGTCACATAGTTTAACACCCCGAGGTCACCACAAAGTTTAAGCACACACATACACACACACACACACACACACACACACACACACACACACACACACACACACAATATTACTGGCAAACTCAAGGAATTGAAAACTTGAAACAAAATCCATACATTCTTACAAAGAGGGGAGACTTTAGACATGCCAAATTTTGATTTTTTTTGTTAGTTTTCTTTTGGTATCTGGTTGGGTGGATAAATGGTTGGTTGATTTCTAAATATTTATGCTTCTTACAAAAGATTTTTTTGCCAGGAAAAGTTTTTTCTTTTATTTTTTCCTGCAAAAAGTTTTTTCTTCTATTTTTTTTTTTGCCAAACGGAAGCATTGACTTTTCTCACATGTCACCGGACTTTATTGTCTGTTTTTAGATGTTTGCTTGATTTAGTTTGTTTGTAAGTATTTTAGTAAATAGTTGTTATTTTACTGCTCAAAGTTTCAACTTGACCACCAAAAGTTTATTATGGTTCATGCTTAATTGGGTTCAAATAATTTTTGTACGATTATAGCGATGATGCGAGTGTTTTTATTTTTATTTACTTGATAATGTCAATTACCAAAGTTCTTTAGGAACTTTTTTTTTGAAAAGTGAAAGTAATAAAAACATAAAAGAGAATATTAAATGCCAACTTAGGATTATCCACTTGTAATAAGGTTTTATTGTTTTATACCAACATTTGGTTTAGTTGAAATAATGTTATGAATTAATTCGTCTCACCTTACTAAAAATATAAACTAAATAGGAACTTTTGCGGTTGATTTTACTTTTTAAACATGAAAATAATGTAAGTTTTTCTTTCTGTTCTGTTGCTTCTACACAAAACAAGCAAATCGTATTTTACCTACTTGTGTAGTGTTCTTGTAGTGCCTACAACAAACTTTGACAAACACAAGCGAATGCACGCATAAAGAAGTCAATGCTGAGATATGAGACTAATCATTTATATGCAGTGTTACCGTTGTGATACTTAAGTATCAATTTGTCTCTTTTTCGACGGTCTTGATACCTTTAATGACCATTTGTTTAAATTATGCTTTTGTATAATTTTTACCTATTTTGTGACACTTTTTGGAAATAGCACTCACATTTTGTTTTTTTGTCAACAATGCTGAACGTTAGTGCTAAAAAAATGTTTTCGAAATAAGCGGAGATGGAGGAATGGACTTTAAGAGAAGATTTAATACCAAAATATAGAACGCAAATTTCTAAAAACTAGTTAGTGTTCGTAAAAGGTTTTGTGTTAAAAGATTTTTTACGACTTCTAAATTAGATTTAAACAGTGAGTTTATCTTTTCTTACATCCCCCTACAATTGGTTGGGTTCTTTCCGACTCGAATTGTAGTTGTAAGTGGGTTAAAAGAAAAAACTAAATTAAAAACAAACTACTTCATTCTGTTGTCTTCGTAAGAAAACAACAAAAAAAAAAAACAATTTGCCAATTCAGTTTTATGCACGGGCACATGCAATTATATTATCAAAGTTATTTTCTTTTCAAAAAAAATGTGACATTTTATTTAAAAAATGCAATTAGGTGTTCGTTTCTTTAAAATGTTTTGCTCTCTTAAAGAGTAGCAAGTTTTATGCTAAATAAATTCAACCTTTATAATGGCATAATGCATTCAACTTTTCCCCCCTCCTTTTAAATTTACAATATTAAGAGTGCCCTCTAAAATAGGTGACTTCGGTTTATGCATGGAGCCGTTTTTAAAACGGCGAGGATTGCCTCAAAGAGCAAGAAAGCTTCGCAAAAATTTAAAAACTCGAAAAAGTTTGCAAAAATAGCGCCATCATATTGATTAAAACTGACAGGAATGAAAAAAATTCAGTAAAAATTGCTGAAATTCCCAAATATTTGGTAACAGCGGTAAGCTTTAAAGCACCACAAAACTTGCAGGAAAAAATTCGCAAACGATTGCAAAATTGGAAACAAAACCTTAAATTTATTTGAAATCGCTAAATCGGTAAAAAATTAAATTTCGGAATATAACATAAAAAGTATTAAAAAAAAAAATGATCTATAATGATGAAGAACAAACTTTTTGTCACGTGTTAACAACAGGAAAGGGCATTCCATAAACAAATTAAGTTTTTTAAGCACTGCCTACCTGAAATAAATATTTTTTGTTTGTTTATAATACATATTAAAATGGGAAATACTGCTTTTAAGAATCTTTACCCTTTTTTTTTATTGAAATACCCTTTTTTGACCCCTTTTTCTGGAAAATCCCCTTTTTGTGACCCTTTTCAAAAATTTCCACCGGTAACCCTGGTTATATGTGATTAAAAACGCTCATTTTGTAATTTAACTCTCAGAGTGGCAACGAAAAGTTCAATCTTTTTTAAAACCTTTTCTTTAGCTTCACTTCGGAAAATCAAATCTTGTAGCGTTAATTTAACCGCCTTGTACTCAATGCAAATGTATGAAACATATTCCCAATGACAATACATGAATACATGTTCTTTTTTAAGAAAAGCGTTTCTTTAAAAATTTTTTTTAAATGTTCTTATTATACCCTTCACCGAAGGTAGAAAGGGTATATATAACTTTGTCATTCCGTTTATAATTTCTACAATATTGATATTCTGGGTCCTTATGAAAAGCGAAGTTCAAAACCGGTTGTCCGTCTGGCCGTCTGTCCGTCTGTCTGTTGGAATGGGTTTTGCTGTATATATGGGGAATGGCAAAAGCCAAAGTTTCCAAATTAGGTACACACATTTAGGTTGCCAATACACACCATCCTACAAAATGTGGGCGGAATTGGAGAAGTGGGCGTGGTACCTCCCGTACAAAAAAAATTAGAAATTGTATAAAAACCTAAATTTTACGGTTGCCATATGTCCTATAAATATGACTTATATAGCAAAATATCGGAAATTTTTAGTGGAACATATTTTATAAAAAACTCTGGAAAATCAGTTCAGATACAAAAAAGTTATGCCCAAAATTAAATTTTTTTTTTAAACCCACTTTCGGGAACCATAGATCTCCCCGAGTCCAAGCCTTATAACTCAAGTAAATGGTAAATTTCTTCTTAAACACGTCGGTATATAAATCTGTCAAATCGGTTAAAAAATGGCAGAGTTATAACCGAAATACTGAATCCCCAAAAATTACTCTTTTTTATAATTAACTTTGTTAAAATATATGTATACAAGTATATATAAATGTTTATATATAAATATAACTTAAGTAAATGGTAAAATTCTTCCTCAACACGTCGGTATATACAACTATCAAATCGGTTAGACAATGGGTAATTTATGAGCAAAATACTCCAAAAATGGGCTAAAAAAACATCAAAATTTTATAAAAACCTAAATTTTAGGGCTGCCATATGTTCTATAAATATGACTTATATACCAAAATATCGGAAATTTTTATGAGCTATAACCGAAATACTGGGGTCTTATCACTGCATACGATATCGAGCAAAATTGATCGAAATGATTTATTTTGGTGTCTTGAAACTCGATATCAAATGAAATGTATTGAATTTGAAATAACAGCATTCGACATCGAGTAACTCGACATTACATATATCGAGTTTTCATTCGATACGCCAGTGTCTATCGTATGCAAAAAAATTCAATAGTTTAGTCAATACGATAGTATCGAATGCGGTGATTAGACCCCTGAATTCCAAAAAATTAAACTTTTTATACCCTTCACCGAAGGTAAACTGTAATTTCTACAATATTGATCATACACCCTATAAAGTATATATATTCTGGGCCCTTATGAAAACCGAAGTTCAAAACCGGTTGTCTCTTTTTTTAAAAAATATTTACCAGTTTTATTTAGTTTTTGTCTAGTTGCTCTGTATTCTGCTCGCACAATGGTGTAGGGTATATAAGATTCGGCACAGCTGAATATAGCACTCTTACTTGTTTTTTATTTGGTTTAAGAATTTTTTACTTATTTTAAGAAATTCCGGGATTGATTTTCGAAAGTAATCTCATTTAGTATTGGTTTAATTACGTTTTAGTGTTATTCGTACTTAAATACTTAAGCATAAAAAACTAAATATATCCCGAGGGTTTTTCTTTCTGTGTACATTGGTTATTTATGGGCTTTAGGCCCTAAGTGTATAAAACGCAACACCAAAAATTTACATTAAAAGCAAAAACAAAGTCCAAAATGTTTTATAATTTTGTTGTTGCTTTGTTGTGACATAAATATGCATATACCAACCAAGGCTCCATTATATCTGGGGTCTTCGGAAAATTCATTTAAACAGACACACGGACATCGTTGAAATTAATATTGTAGAAATTACCTTCGGTGAAGGATATACCAAGGGATTTATGGTTGAGATTTTTTGCTCATATTTCAGTCATTAATGGACCGATCTGGCTGGATTTCAAAAGCAAAATTTAAATAAGCTATCTGTCACAAATACACAGAAAATAAATTTTTGCACCAGTAAAAGCATTAATAAAAAAAAAAAAATCTGTTTAAATTTAAAATTTAATCAAGTGAATTAAACGTTTAATCAAGTGAATTAAACGTTTAATTGATATTATTAATATGTTTACTGGTGCAAATTAATATTGTCAATTAAATGTTTAAAACACTTTATTAAAAGTTTGATTCACTTGAATAAACGTTTAATTCACTTGATTAAATTTTTAATTAAAACTGATTTTATTTTAGATTAATGCTTTTACTGGTGCAACATTTAGGTGCTATAAAAAGTAAGAATTTCAAATTACACTTGATCTACAATTACCGTATTTAATGAACTAACGAACAGCCTGACATTGTATTCGTTAAACCGATATACTACTGTATTTCTAAATGGCATGAAAAGGATGTCACTCATTTGGTTTTTTCCATTTTCCATTTTCACATCGATTAATCTATTTGTTTTCGAATTTTTTTTTGTTTAAAAAAGCTTTAAAATGGGAATTGGACGATTTGGACTTAAAATCTATATCTAAAAAAGAATTCCCACAATTGATTAAAATTCTATTCATCACACTTTAAGTATCATTTCAAGCACTTACAAAAAAACTTTTTTAAGAAAAACGCACGTGTTTATTTTGTTAAAACAAGTGGAAAAATGCCTTTTTGTGACTTCAAATTTTTTTCTTCTAAAATTTAAAAAAATCAAACCGGAAATAGATACCGAAAAGAAATTTGATTTCCTTTTTTATTATTTTAAGGTAAATATCACATAAAAAATTTAATTCACTTAAAAAACCAACAAAACACAAAGACACATTTCACACATACACACACACACACACAATTCAAACATTCTTTAGACGAAGAATAAGTCAATACATGATTCTCTCAAGCGTATTTTAAGCCAATTTAAAGCAGAAACAAACCACTAAAGAAATTCAAACGCACAAAGCAATTTTTTGTTAAAGGGCGGTAAAGTTCTGGGGGGAAAAGAAATACAACATTTGACTTGGAAAATTTTTAGAGAACAAACAAAAAAAAAATATTTACTTAAAGAATTAAACTACATTTGTGGCCATATTTGCTTGAAATCTTTCTTTTTATTGCTGTTTTCAATAACCGTGAGAGGTTGTGAGAAGTTTACGAAGAATTTTTGAAATATTTAAGTTTAAAATTGTGTGTTTGGCAAGGAAACATATGTGTGGTTTAGAATTTATTGTTGCACCCGTATGAGGTTTTAATGTCGAGACGTTTTATTTCTTTGGGGTTTTTATTCTTATTTGAATGTGTTTCCTTAAGGTCTTAAAATTCTAAAGTAAAACTGTGTTTGAGTTAAAAGAAAAAGGTTAAAGACATTTTCAGCTTCAGGGAAATTATCATTGTCTTTTACGTTAAACAATAGTTTCTATTCTATTATTAGCTATATAAGCATAACAATTATCATTTAATTTTATTAACTTATCTCGTTTTATGGAATTATTTAATACGATGGAAGTAGTTTATTATAAAAATATAAATGTGTGATTTAAGGAACTACTGTTTTCATTAGTTGTTTTGAAGTATATTTTTTTGTAAGATATTTTTATTTTGAATTCTCAGTAAATAATATTTACGTTAATTTTAGAGAAGGAAGGATTTTTAGAATGCTTAAAAACTCTCTCAGCAGAAAGAGGATACACAAATTTTATGTTGTTTATCGTTCACCAATAGTTTAATCTCGTGCTACGATACACCATGTACTTGCAGTTTGCTTTCAGCCTGGCGTCTCCAGGTGTTGGCAGGCCTGCCTTGTCTCCTGGAAGCTTGAGGGTTGAATTCGATGGCTAGCCTAACTTTATCGTCTGCAGGCTTTCGCAATATAAGTCCCAACCATCCCAATTTGTGGGCACGTATGGTCCTATTAAAAGGCATTTGATTAGTCCGGATGCACTTAATTAAAACTGTGGTTGGCCAGAATATGCTGAGTAAGCGTTTGAGGTATCGATTTACAAATGCTTACATACTGCTCATGTTGCGACTTGATATATTTCACAGCAAATCTTAAGTGAAATGTTAATAAGATTTCCGTATGACGTGCTAAATTCCCAATTTTTTTCAATATTTGATAAATATGTACACTGAAATTTATGGTTGAGGGAAAGCTAGCTTGTATGCGCATTTCACTGGTTGCTTAGGCCAGATCATCAGGAAACCTTTTCCAAAGATTTTAGAAAAGCAAAAATATAAAACAAATAAAACCTTAAAGCGAATAAGAATTATAAACACTCTAAGTCTTACTTGTAACAATATCAAAGCTTAAACAAAACACCAACAATAAACAGTGAACAATTGGTTGGCTTTTTTTCCGACTCGAAGTTTAGTTGTAAGTGGGTAAAAAACTAAATGAAAAAAGAAATTGCTTTATTTTATTGTATTCGTAAGAAAACAACAAAAAAAGAAAACCAATTTGCTAGTTCAGTCTTTTGCACGGGCACATGCAAGTATATTATCAAAGGTATTTTTAAGAATACAAAATATATTATTTATTATTATTATATTATTTATTTATTGATTAATATTTTAATGTTTACTAAAAACAAAATGTCTTTAAACCCTTTTTGCGGGAGGTTTTTTTTTTAAATGTCATGAAAAAAGACTAATACTGTTTACATTGACAAAACATCTAAGTCGAGATAAGATAGCAAAAAAAGTAAAAAAAAAAACTCGGTGAAAAAATCATTTTTATCAAATAATAATATAAACCGAAATTATAGAAAAAATTTGTTTATAATACAAAATTTTGAAATCGTAAACAAAAATGTTTTTGAAGGAAAATTCGTATAATTAACAGCCTTTTTTTTAAACTTTTTACATTTGACTTAAGATGTTTTGTCAAAAGGCCACATAATTGTTTTAATCAAAATCGGACAAATCGTTCTCAAGATATAAAAAAATGTATTAGCAGAACCGCTTAGTAACGGGCGAAATATTACTTCCGCCCACAAAAATTTTAAACGAGATAGAAAAAAAACCAAACACGGATTTAAGTTTAGCGCCTTAGAAACCTTATTATTCCGTATATTTTATTTAATTTTTTTTGCCGACCAGTGCTACTATTGTTTCTTTCTATAGGTATATTAAATCCATAAAATCCTGTTTTTCGAGTTTTGTGTAGAAACAAAAACAACACTACAAGAAGAAAAACTTACATTTTTTACTTTTCAAGTTTAAACAAATTTATGGAAAGAAGAAAAGTTCCCGTATTCTCTTTGCTAAAATTATTTAGTTTTTACATCTAATTTTCTAATTAGAATGATGGCGAAATCCACACCCACCCACTCTGCTGGTTCTTTTACTTGTGAGTGCTTCTGTAAACAAAAAGAAAGTGAACCACGTGTGTGTAACAGAAAACTAAATAAAATATGCTCTCTCTGGTTTCGGGGAAGTGTTTAGAATTATGTATTCGTAATTATGTATATACATATGTATGTATGTAGTGTTCTAACTTTACTAGAATGCAGTGCTTACATATGTGCGATTTATCTGTCTTTTGCAGTTTTTTGAAGTACAAAACAGTCCTTCAGATTTTTACTCAAAAAAAAGAAAAGAAAAAAACCAGTTTTTTTTTTATTCGAATAATACAATGACATAATTAAATGTTTAATGATCATTTCTTCTATTACAATATGGAGTTTTGCACACCAAAGGCTTTTTAAGAATTTTAATTGCACAAATTTCGAGCACAGTGTACTACACAAAAGAAAGAAAAATTAATTTTAATAAGAGTATGTAGAACTTATAAGCACTGTTGCCAATTTAGAGATTTTCCCGCTAAATCTAGCGTTTTTGAAATGTCAATCGCGGGAAAAAATACGTTTTAGCGGTAAGCGGGAAATCTAGCGATTTTCATAGGACTCTCAGCGGCTCATTTTCGCTACAAAACCCTTTCTCAAATTAAAAATTTACAGATTTTTTACTTTTTCTTTTTGTTTTTCTGGCTAAAAACTTCTGGTTTATGTTCACGGTTTTAATTACTTTTATACAGGGGTGTTCTTGAAATCGAAAATGCAAAACGCATGAATTTAAAACGTTGTTTTTTAATAAAAATTCTGTGATAAATGAATTTTATGACAAATATTTTACAAATATTTCTCTATTAAACAGAATTTCATAACAAAAATTATAAAAATTTGATTAAAAGTGTATTAAAAATAACTACCAAATTCTTGCATTTTGCGTTTTCGATTTCCAGAACACCCCTGATAGTTTTAGTGAACTGAAGATTGTATATGACATTTTTTTTTCGATTTTTAGTTAGTATTTGGTTAATTCTGTATGTAACAATTCACAACTTTAAGCAAGCATTAAGGCATCTCCATCTGTCTATAAGTCTGTTGTCACTTTCAAACGACTCAAAAGGAAATTTAAATATTGACATCAAATTGTTTAGAATTCACCTAAGCAGTTTGGGATTGCAGTCCAGCACAATCGGTTCAGTAGGAAAAGTGCTCTAAATTAAAATGTGGAACAACCACCCTAAAAACTAACATTACTAGTGGTGGAATGCACATATTGATATAAGATTATGCACAAATTCGTTCCATATGACTAAAAATCATACTGTTAAATCGGTCCATAATTATCGATAGGAAAAAACCTCTAGTGTGCCTAAAAACGTAACAAATAATGCTATTGTAATAAATTTGGTCCGCCACAGTTTAATATGGCTAGAAATCACGCTGTCAATTTTCGTGATTATCAGTCCATATTTTTCCATAGGCTCTATATAAAACCTTCTCTTGGAAAACAGAAGGTCTAAAGCCCTAAAAAATAATGCTATTTTTTAAATTTTGGTTTGTCACAGTTTTTTATGACTGGAACTTACACTGTCAACTATCGTGCAGATCAATCCTTAACTTACCATAGGCCCCATATAAAGCATACTCTCGAAAAAAGCTATAGAGCGCGTAGAACCGTAAAGCTTTCAATCTATGATCTATTATAATAACATCTGGTCAGTCAAAATTTTATAAGACTATAAGTTACTTGTTAAAATTTTGTGAAGATCAGCCCATAATTTACCATATGTCCCATATAAACCCACTTCGGAAATATTCTAACTGTAGGTGGAGGGTATCAAAGATTCGCATAGATGAATATATAACTCTAACTTATTTTCTTTTAAGAAAAAAATGACTAGGCAAGTTGGAAACCATAGTATGTAACGTAATTGAGAGTCATATACCTTTAAAAAAGCAGCCTATATCTTGATTTATATAAAACTTTAAAAAATGTTTAGGTTTTAGCGGTATTTTTAAAAAGTTCCCGCTAAATTAAATATTTAGCGGTTTCTAGCGGTTTTGACGTCCGATTTGGCGGGAAATGCTCAAAAAAAGTTGGCAACAGTGCTTATAAGTGTAATTAAATAATTTATTATGATTTCTCTGGGAGTATTTAAATTGAAATAATGTTTTTACTTTTAATGTATTTTGTAATTTTTGTTTTTTTTTACTTCTATGAAAATGAATTTAAAATGCACATATATGATTTTTTTTTAAATTTATTAAAGGAGCATTTTTTTCACATAAAAACAGATTTTATTTAAAAAATTGTCAGGTTTCTTAAAAATAAATATGGCAGCACTGCTGGAATGTTAAATTAACATGAATTATAGTAATTTAAATAGAAACAAATGTTGTTTGCAAGTTATTGTAAAATTATGTTAAATTAATATGAAATAACTGTGAAGAAAAATCAAATGTTAAATAAATCATGTTTTCGATGATATTTTACGTTGATTTTTATGCGTGTATATCAGGGTTGTTAAGCTCGATTCACTCATGCGTTCCGAACAAAATTTTTGTCCGGACAAAATTTTTTTATATTGAGTTTGACGTTTTACTTCGAATTTCCTTATGTATGAATAATTTTAAGGTTTATTATTACTTAAGGGTGGTCTAATAATAATGCACGATGTTAATTGTCAGTCATAACGTAACGTCAAATTTTTGTCCAACTTAATTTGTCATTTCTTGGTATCAGTGCCAAATTCAACCATGGGCGTTCAAATCAAAAATACATTTTGTGCACATCTTGATTTTTTTGGTCAGCATAATCGATCAAATGCGTCCACAATCGGGATAATTGTGGGAAAATTAGCAAACCGGCTCTGTAGGAAATGTGAAAACGCCTGTGCATGCATGCTTGGTGCGGTTTATGGCCAGGCGGCATCATCGGGCCTTACTTCTTCGAAAATGAGGTATGCCAAGCAGTTTTTGTGAATGGTGTTCGCTATCGCGAGCTGATAAAGGATTTATTTTTGCCAGAAATTGAGAATATGGACCTAGACGATAAGTAGTTCCAAAGGAATGTGTCACACGGCCAACGAAACAATGGCTCTCCTGCACGAGAAATTCAATGGCCATGTTAACTCGCCGTCACGATCATATGATTTGACACCGTTAACCTTCTTTCTTTGGTTAACGGTAGTAAAAAGTGCACGTCAATAAGACAAGAACAATTCAAGAGCTAAAGGATTAGATAATTTGACACATTAAGGACATTGAACCTCAATTATGTCTCAGAGCCATTGAAAGTTTGGACCATAGGACAAAGGTATTCTACTGAAGCCGCGACGAGCATTTAGCCGATATTTTGTCTCACACATAGTTGTCATAGATCCTTCTATAATAATAAAAAAAATTCAGATAATTCTCTAAAAGTTTTTTGTTTTATTCACAATTAGCATTGTGCATTATGGTTGGACCACCCTGAATATTTAACCTTTAATTGATTAACAATAAAGTGAATTTAGGCAATATAGCAATAACTACAACAATATAAATATGTAGCCGTTGCGTACTTCGTCCGAAAAATATCTTTACATATAAAACGATAAATGTAAAAATAACAGTAATATTAATACGATAGTCTCTTTTTTGTTCACATACAACAAGATAACCCAAGATTTTTTTAATTGAAAGTTTTCATACGTAATTGCTTTCGAATCGAGTAAGTACTCGATCACGACTGCCAGAATCAGGCCCCTGGACTCAAAAGGTTGAGTAAATGTTGTCGTGATATTGATTTACCTTCAAATTATTTAAAACTTGATTCCTATGAGATGAACAATAACGACATCGAATTTTTCGATGATTTAATTTTTTAATATTAATTATTCTTATTTAACAAATTGATCCTTACTCACAATATCATCGTAAACAACTTTAAATGAATTATTTCAGTTTTGTTTCTGAATTTGAATGTGTTTTTATTTAAAAAAGCTTTTAGCCATTTTTTAGCCCATTTTTACCCATTTTTTTCCGTAAATTTAGCCATTTTTTGACACCAAGTTTTGGCAACACTGGTTGGAGTAGAGTTAGTGCAGATTCAGAGTAGTGTTGGATTATATTAAAATAACAGTAAAAGTTAAATTTGAGTGGAATAGATTTGGAGAAGAGTTATCGATGCGTATACAATAAGCCGAATGTGCTTCGTTAAACTTGTGATTCATCAAGTCAAAAGACTTTGGCTGCAAAATGCTATGATGTTTTGTAACTCAGCCTGTTACACTTTATTTAACATTTTACTTCATTACCTTAAAACAAGGTTAAATTTCATAATTAAAATTTTTCTTAAGCTCCAATAATAAAACTGCAGAATAAAACACATGTAAAAGCTAGAAAAATAAATTAATAAACATTGTTGGTTACAGGTAAAATAATATTAAAAAAAAACATCAGTAAAAAAATATACATTGAATAAACATTTGTATGAAGCCTTTACATTATTTACTGAACACGAACCATTGAGCTGTTTTCAACTTGAAGTAAGTAAATTTCCCTGGAGGGCTGAAAACAGCACAAAATGAAAGCGAAAACGCACAAATTAATATGTCAAGCAACTGAATAATAAAAAATAAAAGAAAAAATGAAAGAGTTGAGAGTTCAGGATGCAAATTATGTTCAGGGTTAAACAGAGAACAAACAAGGTATAAAAACTTTTTCAATGGCTCTGCCTAATTATGCAACATTTTTGTTTTCGTTATCGTTGAACAAATTATGAATTCCTTATTGAGATAAATGTTGTTGTTCTGCCTTTCTTTTTTTTAAGTAAATTTATTAACGAGGCGGAGAAGGAGGACTTAATCAGAAATTTAGGCATTACATACTTTTTATTTAAAATTATCCTGTATCTCATTGGGGACAATATTTTCTTTATTTTTCCAGCTTGTGTTGTTTGCCTTTAAGGTCTCATATTAAATTAATGAAAATTATGTTTTATTCTTCGTTTCCTGGGACAGACTTGTAGTCTCTTTATGGCTTCAACAGTCATAAGAGTTAAATGTTGGGTGTTAATAGAACTGTATTTAAAAAATTATGAAAATGTCCATTTTGCTCCGTATCTACACAGACGATGATGTTGTAAGTTGTAAAAAAAGCTGTTGAGAATATAATTAAAATTTTGCCATTTACAAAAAGTTTTTTAATTATCAATAGAACTTTTTTCTTCTTTGCGTTATTCTATAGTGAAGAAGGGGTTAATGGATAATTAAAAATTTTAAGATAAAAGTTATTTAATATTTATGAGAAAATTTCTGATGTTTTATTAAAGGATAATGTGATTTTTTCAGTCACACTGTCGTTATATTTAATTTATCTTTAGAAAATTTTACTATTACACAATAAACTTATGTTTTTAATATTTTTGAAACGCCGGACTTTAATAGTTTTTTTTTTTTTTTGAGATCAGTATAAAGTTAAGAAGCATTAAAGGTACAATTCGGACCTCAAATTGCGCCATAAAATTTCTTTTGTACTAGAATATATATAATGAATTTGTCGTGTAAGGCAACTTTGTGTTCACTCTCCAAATTTAGACTATTTTGCAACCAAAATCATGGGTAAAAACTTTTGAAATTGGAAATCTTAGTTCCAGTTTTCAAAAAACTCGGAATTAGCAAATAAGGAATGAAGTGCATTTTACTGTTAAAAATTATCAATATGGTAACCTTCGACAAAACTATTTTTTTATAGAAAAATTTCAAACACATGGTTAATTTAACTATATAATTGGCAAAGGCATATTAAGCAGGGACCGAAAATAACAGTTATATTGGAATTTTAAAACAAAAAAAGCACATAGAAGTAAACGTCGAAAAACTGATTCAAGTATACCATATTGTTCCTTATGCACTTGTCCTTGATAAAATATATTGATTTTTAAAATTTTGATTTTTATTTTATCGATCAAAAATAACAGTTATTTTTTGATTTTTATTTTTTTGAACAAAAATAACAGTTATTTTTTGATTTTTATTTTTTTGAACAAAAATAACTGTTGTTTTTTGATTTTTATTTTTTCGATCAAAAGTAACAGTTATTTTTTGATTTTTATTTTTTCGAGCAAAAATAAAAGTTATTCTCTAAAGAAATGTACGTGTTTTAATAATTTAGATGACTTTTAATAATTATTTTAATGTGCTTAAGAAATTCCAATGATAATTACAGACTAAAATAAAAATTTTAATTCAACTAAATTATTAAATCACGAACATTTCTTTAGAGAATAACTTTTATTTTTGCTCGAAAAAATAAAAATCAATATATAACTGTTACTTTTGATCGAACAAATAAAAATCAAAAAATAACAGTTATTTTTGTTCAAAAAAATAAAAATCAAAAAATAACTGTTACTTTTGATCGAACAAATAAAAATCAAAAAATAACAGTTATTTTTGTTTAAAAAAATAAAAATCAAAAAATAACTGTTTTCATCTGACTTTTATGAAAAAAAAGGTATAACGGTTACGGTCCCTGATATTAAGGTTAAGCTAGTCCTCCATCAATAAGCCGCATCCATATTATGGTTGACATTAAAAATATGAAGGTTAAATTGGCCAATAATTTGTTTACTACGATTAATTATTTTGTTTTTAATTAACAATAGCATTTTCCTGTTTTCCAAGAGCAACGTGCTATGGTTGAAAAATAACCATGCTGTTATAAGTGTTAAACATATTTTTGTTATTATTAACCATAACATATTCGGAAGTAACTATAATTGTGGCCTCTTGATTAAGGACTAGTTTAAACATAATATGGTTGACGGGGACAATAATTGGGTTATATTAGCCACACTGATAGAAAACGCGTCATAAATAAATAAATATATTAAGTTAAAATGCTTAAGCTCGAGGTCAGTTGTATGTAAAATTTTAAATAAAGTTTAAATTACGTCGTTCGATATATTTTTGGACTTTCTTCTAGGGATCAGAGACATATGACTTCCTCCGCGGTTAAGGTACTGGGTTGTGACTTCGAGCATTTAATTTAACTAAGGATTATGTTACAATTTTATAACATTTTTAAATTTGGAGCGCCATCCTATCTTCTTGAATGCTTTAGTTTTCATAACTCTAACCGAATGTGCTCATTGGATTCTGCTAGATTTTTAACTCTTGCTATGAATAGATCTTTCGTTGTTCGTGTGATAATAATGTGGAATCCCGTAATTCCATATGTGGATCATAGAGTGTATTCTCAATTATAGAAAAAAACAGTAATTTTTAGTAATTGTGCAAAAAAAGAGGGGGGAAGAGTTTTACATACACAATAAAACAAATTGTTAATTTTTAAAATGTATACTACTAAATTATCTGTTGATATAAACTTATACATAAAAAATAAATTTTTGTGATCTTTTTATAAGCTAAGCCAATTGTATCTTCCGGATTAATTAGGCCCAATGGGCTTGTGATCCAAAATAAATAAATAAATTAAATTTTACCATCAAAAAGTAATTTCAATTTTTGGGAATACAAAATTTTAATTTCAATAGATTTTGTTATTCGTGCTTAATTCCCAGATATTATTCTTGACAAAAACACTTGAAATTTATTGTTGATGGGATAAGCTATTCCTATGCGCATTTCACTGGTTGCTTAGGCCAGATCATCAGGAAACTTCATCCATAAAGATTTTAGAAAAACTAAAGATATTAAACCAAATAAAACTGTTAAACGTATAAGAATTATAGCAACAGTTCTACTTGTAACAATATCAAAGCTTAAACAAAACACATCAACAATAAACAAGAATAATATCTGGGAATTAAGCACGAACAACAAAATCTTTTGAAATTAAAATTTTGTATTCCCAAAAATTGAAATTACTTTTTGATAATAAACAGGCAAGTGCACGGCCTAAAAAACACTTAATTGACAACATCTTTTGTAATTTTCTGTTGTTTTTATTTTGTTTTTCCTAACCTACTTACAACTACAATTAATGTTGAGAGAATTTCAACTTATTGTAGTGGGGAATGTAAGATGAGATAAGCCCACTGTTGTTTATTGTTGATGTGTTTTGTTTAAGCTTTGATATTGTTACAAGTAGAACTGTTGCTATAATTCTTATACGTTTAACAGTTTTATTTGGTTTAATATCTTTAGTTTTTCTAAAATCTTTATGGATGAAGTTTCCTGATGATCTGGCCTAAGCAACCAGTGAAATGCGCATATTAAATTTTACATTGATATGTAACAGGAGTAAAAAAACGAAAAAAACATCCATAATATGGTTAACATTGACCTTACTATTGTTAATTCTGACCATAATATAATTACTTTTGACCATATTATTATACATTTTTACCATAAGCTGCGTGTAGATACATACATAGTTTGCTTTAAAAAAAAGTTAGCCCAGCTCATACAATTTACTGACGCAAAATTGTTGATTGCGAAAATTACCTTACTTGCGAATAAATGAAATATTAATAGTGTAGATTTATATCTGAGCTGACCTTCATAGATGTTTTGCGGGACAAGTGTTGTGGTTTTTCAATGCAGTTTAAAAAAAATTCTTAATTAACAAGATTTTGTTTGTCGTGCTTAATTTTCAATGTTTTATTCTTGATGTTGTATTCCCAAAAATTGCTTTGATAATAAACTGGCAAGTGCACGGCATAAATAAATTGAACTGGTAACTTACTTTAATTTTTGATTTTCTTGCGAAAAGAATAAAGCAAGTTTTTTTGTTTTTAGTTTGTTTTTTCTTAACCTACTTACAACTATACTTACCCTGCAAATACAGTAGTTTTGACTTAGCTGCACAATCTCCTTTGCACGATTTTTTGTGTAGGTAAATCCAAAATGCAGTTATCTTAAATGCATTTACCTGCCTTAATGTGCAGGTACACAATTGTGGTTACCTGCACAAAAGTGCAGCTAAAGTAAAGTGTTTGATATAAAAGTAGAATAAAAAAATTATTTTATTAATACATAAATTTATATTTTATTAAAATTTTATTTCAATCCAGCTAGCATTTCCAATCGTCTAGGAGGTTACTGGGAATCCCACAAAGAGTCTTTTTGATCGTCGACGAACTCAGTTTTTAATTGTAGACAATTTCTCGCACGGGAGAAACTGTTACACGTGCTGATTTGTATGAGAGATTCTTCCATAACGCAGCGAAAAATGCTTATATTAATCGTAAAGAGAATCGTTTATGATGTATGTTCAGATTATCTAACGAGTCTTTCAAAAAGCATACCAAGCGTCGTATGAGACCCATGTGGGTATTATTTTACAACTCGTGCAATGCTCAGCCGTATGACTAAGCTACCTAAATAAGGGCATCAGGCGTACTTTTCATGCCAAAACTTCTAATTTTCATACAATTTCTATAAAACAAACCTTAAGGTCGCGAAATCAACACCATCCTGTCGGAAAATCCTTTTTACAGATCCTTAGGCCGGTTTATTTTATTAAAATTGTATTGGCAACAGCATTTGCATACTTCAAAAACGGCCTTATTAAGATAGTTCAGTAATTGTTATACGACTCTTACAAAGAGTCCCAAAAAGTTCATTCCAAGATTTAAAGACGAGCGTGTCAAAAAAAAAAAAAAAAAAAAAAATATAAAAAAATAAACAAATAAACAAATAAATTTAAAAAATATTTAGATGTTTTTGTTACTCGTCAGATAAAAACCAGATATTCTTTTAGGAGTTGTATATTAAACATAATCGTCTAACAAACAGCCTATGCTAGCTGGGAAATAACATATCATTTTAAACATGCATGTATGTATGTTTATTTAATATAAAAGAAATATGAGCAAAAACAATGAGAATTCAAAAAGAACATAACAATTTATGAAAAAAAATCAAAATAATTGCGATTTATATTTTCATAAACAGTTTACATTGGATATTTATGTGAAAAAGTGGCCACCATATATTTTTATGTGTGCAGCTAACTTTGATATTTTGTATGAAAATATTTTAAAGCTGCTCAAAAATATGAAAAATGCGCAGGTATACAAAATGCACGTAAACAAGTATTTTGAAGAATAATTCCAGAAAATATGTATTTTTGCAGTTAAGTCAAAGTGCAGCTAACTTTGACTTTTTGTATGAAAATAATTTTAAAATGCCAAAAGTTTTGTGCATTTATCTTAAATGTGCAGGTATAGAAAGTGCACTTAAAAAAGGAATTTGTATAGAATTAGAAAGAATAATTCCAAAAATTACCGATTTTGTGCAGTTAAGTCAAAAGTGCACGTAAGCAAAAGGCAGTTAAGTCAAAACTACTGTAATAGGACCAGTCCAAACACGCGTGTAAAGAGTTGCCCACAAGGGACCAGGACTAGTCCAAACGTAACCCAAACGTTATATTTAACATAACGATGTCCTAACGATGTCCCATATAACCCAGCTTTGGACTACAGAGGAGTAGTTTTAAAACTAATCCATGGTATACTCAAGAGGATTAGTTTTGAAGTTGTTTAAAAACGAAAGCAAGTCGTTAAAAAACGAAGACATGTCTTCTCACTACAAACACTTTTTAACAATGACATGGTCCATGCTTGCATTACATCGGAACAGTCCATGTAGTAGTCCATTTTTATCGAAATGGATCAGGTGGTCCAATATTATTTGCAAGGTAATGTTAGGAGAATTCCAACCAATTGTAGTGGGGTTTGTCAAGCGGCCCATACACTTGCAATATTATTGTGTATGATATTCGCCATAGTATTTCTATTTTGTCCTATTTTATGCAATAAGTCGCACAATGGTATCAATTTAAATATTGCTCAACTTTCACATAAAGGAATAATATAAACAGCATTGTAGAATGTTGCCAACACATTTCACTTTCTTTTCGTTGTGCAATAAAAAGTCTTTTTATTGTTGCCAATATATTGTGCCACCTTCGAATAACACATACACATAGGTGATATAACTGTACAATACATAAAATTGAACAATTTTATTGCGAGTGTATAAGCCGCTTAAGAAAAGACAATCTCACTGTTTGTTGTTGTTGTTTTTGTTTAAACTTTGATATTGTTACAAGTAGAACTGTTGCTTATAATACTTATACGCTTATCAGTTTTTTTCGGTTTCATATCTTTAGTTTTTCTAAAATCTTTGGATAAAGTTTCGTGATGAACTGTCCTAAGCAACCAGTGAAATGCACATACACGCAAAGAAAAAACATGGTTGTGGTAAACATATTCTAAGAGCAACATATTATGATAAGAATTATGATTGTAGTCACCATATTAAGATTATTATTGAATCATATTATGACTAAATATACTCGTAATATGTCATCATAATATTTTTCCCTTAATCATATTATTATTCTGTTAATCATACTAAGTTAAGAAGTAATCAAATTATTGTCATGTTAATCATAATAAGCTAAGAAATTAATCATATTATTGTCATGTTAATCATAATAAGCTAAGAAGTAATCATATTATCATCATGTTAATCATAATAAATTTAGAAGCAATCATATTATGATACAGCACCTTTCATAGCTGTCATAAAAATACAAAATAAATTAAAATATTTTTGCATCGATTTTTTTATTTTGTGGCTTTTTACAATTTTTCTAAATGTTAATCAAATAGCGGAGTTCAATATAAGGCTTGCAAAAGAGCAAATGAAAAATCTGTGGTTTTCATGGGCAACCGCGTGTGTCCATTTTTCCGATTTTAACCCATGTTGATGAAATATCGTAGCACTTTTATAAAATATAACGAAATCTCTGTGTGGTTTGTTGTTGGATTTTACAAAAAAACTATGATATTTTGCATTTGCACTTTTACATCACTAATACTTGAATGAACTCTGCTAATATTTTAATTTCTTTAAACTTTTTTTTTATATGGAATTTTATCTTTTAATTGTTTAACCGCTCACAAATAAAAAAAACGACACAACTGCTTCAAAATTATTTTACAAATGGCGCTAACATAATATGATTAGAGTAAAAATAGTTTGATTGCATCTTTAACATAATATGATAAATGTATAGAAAGTTATCATGTTATGGCTATTAAATATCATGATATGGTTGTGAGAAATATAATATGTTTAGAAAGTTATCATAATTAAGTTGTTAGAAAAATAATTATTTTTCGGTCAACAATACTCAAATTTATAATTGCGATAAACATTGATATGTTTACAGTTACTATAATATTGTTGATATTAAATAAAAATAACAATTATTTGTTTACGACAACAATATTAGTTACATTAAACATAGTGTTGTTGCCGTAACCATGCCCAACCATATTTTTTCTCTGCGTGTAGAAACTATCATATCCCCTAACAATAAATATGAGCGTTTTATCAAGAATAAAAATGGAAATTAAGCCCGACAAACAAAATCTTGTTAATTAAAAATTTTGTATCCCCAAAAATTATTTTGGTTTAAAAAAAAATTAGAAAAAATTATGATATAATCTTTTTACATATTTCCATAGAACACAAGACCTTAATAAGTCCGTTTAGAGTTTTCTAAAAAAAACATAACAATAAAATTTGGAAAAGGTCGATAATAATTTTAATTATATTTTATTTTTCATTTATTGCCATTTTTACGCCTTAAGACATAAACTACTTTTGCTCACACCACCTGGTATACGAATCATATGTTAACAAACATTACTTAACTTTTTAATTTGTATACTTCATATTAAATCTAAATATCTTTCTACTTCTGCTAAAAATTGTATATTCATAAAAAATGTTTCGCCCCCCGAGAGAAATATGACAATTGTTGCAAATTGTTTTATATGTCAACTTACGACACTTCCTGTGGCATTAAAAAATAATCTGCAGTATATCCATGCCGGTTTATTACCATAAATGACAATTTGCCAAAAAAAAAAAACCGAAAAAAGCCATTGAGACAAAAAAAAAAAAAATTTTAAATAAAAAGTATTTCCAATGCTGGTGTTTGTTACACGACTACGAAGTATTTAGATACATGTGACATTTGTTTTTATGATCCTTGTTTTTTTTTATTTCCTTTATGGTTATTGTAAAAAGTGCAAAGCTTTTTTTCCCCCTTGAAAACAAAGAAGATTTCTTCAATCATTTAAACGTTTAGAGATTAAAAAAAATGGAAATTGTTTTTTCATGTCTTTAAATGCCTTTTGGGGGGTGGTGTTTTCATATATGTTTTGCTATATCCTTGCTGTTTTTTATTGTTATGTCTGCGAGTTAATACGTGTGTGTACAAATACATACAGAGAAGAATGTGTGTTTACTGTTTTTGCAAGGAGCTTTTGGGTGAGTAGCTTAATAGATGTTAAGCTGATGTTAAGTATATTTTTGTGGGTTAAATATTATTTTTTATCTACTCCGGACTAGTGTTTGCGAATCTTGTATGTCCTTGGTAAGTGGTGGTGTTGAAGTCTGTTAAGAGTGTAAGTGTTTTTAGTCCTTAAATTCCCTTACACATCCTTGTTAAAGGTTGGCCTGTCTATATGACTGTTTATTTTTCCAGTTCAAAAAGGAAATTTATATTTAACAATTTTTAAACGTCGATGTTCATTTTTTAACTTTATTCTATTGTTATTTTTATTATTTCCTGCCAAGTTTTGTATACTTTGTTTTTTTTTTATTGACTTTTTCTCTATACAAGTACTTTATGTATTTTCCCTTTAGGCCAACTCGTTTAGACGGTTTTATTTGATGAAAATGAAAATAACTTTTTTTTACTGTAAAACAATAGTGTTCATTGTAATGGCCATATAGTTAACCACAATCAGGATAAGAGCTAAAATAGGTCTGAAAAAATCGTTTGCTTGTATTTGTTGGAGAAATTTTTTTCTGTAAAAGGATTGTAAAGGGAAAAAGCTTGGAGAATGAAATTAGTAATTTATTCAATGATTTAAAATTTATTAGAAGCTTCAGAAAGCATCAGTAATCAAAATTCGTAACTTATTTAGTAGTATAGTATTTTTTTTTTATAGAATAAGACAAATCTTCATGTTGACAACCAATATTTAAATTTCTTATACAAAACGCATATTACGCTCATTTATGGCCGTTACACACTATCCCACAAAGTCTTACGTATTTTTCAAAAATGGTTCCCTGTTCTAATTATTCTTTGAACATTTTCAAAAAACAATAACAACTTATCATGACAGGGTTGCATTTTCGCAAATTACTAAAGACTTTGTGGGATAGTGTAAAACGGCCTTTAGTAACATAAATCGCGCAGTTGCTGCAACGTCGTCATTACTCAAGGAAAAATAAATTTCGAAATAAACGTGTTTAAACTTTTTAATTTGCTTGCACCACTTAGAAAAAATAACGACACATTCTCTTCAAAAGGTGAAAATTTAAAATATATATACATATGTTAAAATTAAAATCCAGATATATTTGATATAAATTTAGCCATTTGCTGATACTTTGAGAATCACTTTATAGTAATGTGGAACTTTTAGACGAATAACCTAATTCAGTTAACAAATATCGCAAGTAGTATGCCTCTTTAGCTGCTTCTGCCAGGGCTATATATTCTCACTCTGCGCTGGATTTTGCTACAACGCGTTGTTTCCTAGATTCCCACGAAATTACACCACCTGCTAGAAAGAAACAAAAACCAGTTTGAGATTTTCTGTCATTTATATCTGTGGCCCAATTTGCATCAACATAACCAACAAACGGACCTTCCAATTTACGATAAACCAACTTAAAGTTTTTTGTTGTACTTAGATATCTGACTACTTGCAATGCCGAATTCCAATTGCGACAACAAATTTACTGAACAAGTTATATCAGGACGACTAAAAACAGACAAGTGTAAAAGCGAACCAATAATTTCTTGATATTTAGTTTTATCAACACTTTCTGCCTCTCCTGAAATTTTAGGTTCCTTTTCTAAATTATGTTTAGGTTGCATTGGAACTTTCGTGGGTTTTGATTTTTCTTGACCATATTTTCTTATAAGATTTGCAGTATATCCAGGCTGTGATATTACTATCATTTGTTTCCTGATTTCAATTTCTAGTCCAATGCAATGTTTAGGTATTCCCAAATCTTTGATTTCGAAATTACACTTCAAGACGTGTATTATTTGTTAATTTCTGATTCATTATTTGATGCTATCAGTATATCATCAACATAAAGTATAACAATCATCATACTATCACCATTTTTGAAATAAATACATTGATCGTATTTTGACAGAACCAAGTTGAAATTTTTGAATACATCATCTATCCTCTTAAACCATTGACGAGCTGCTTGTTTCAATCCGTAGCCTTAAGTAATTTGCACACTTTATTTTCTGAATGT